>JAQPPZ010016827.1:0-1372881 GCA_028583015.1 Wollemia nobilis
GAAGGTAGTGCGAGCAAGAAAGACGTCACGAAATCATGACAGGAAGCGGCAAACGGGGCACGAAGCAGAAAATGGTCGCGAAATCATGACAGAATCGAGTGAGAAGGCCTGAAGTGCAAAAACATCACGAAATCGCGACAGGTTGCAGCCCAAATGTACGGAATGAAAAATCGTCACGATTTCATGATAGATTGCAGCCCAAGCGTACGGAACAGAAAGGCGTAGCGAAATCGTGACAAAAAGTAGCAAAGGGGGATGAAACGAAATGGCATCGCGAAATCGCGATAGGTTGCGGTTTCGCGGCTCCGAAGCAGCGAAGGCGTACGGACAGGGAAAGCGTCACGATTTCGTGACATGTCACGAAATCGTGACATGTTGCATTTTCGCTGGGAGTGACTGCAAGAAAGGTTGCTGACAGAAAAGCGTCACGATATCGCGACATGTCACGATTTCGTGACATGTCGCGTTTTCGCGGCCAGGAAGGTGAACAGGCTGCATGCCATTTTTGTCATGATTTTCGTAGAAAGACGTTACAGAAGGCGCAGAGAACGTGTGACACATGGCATACAGGTGTCAGAGTTGCAGAAGCGTTACATGCAACGGAAGATTTCAAACGTTTCGGCATAAAGCATGGAATAAAAGCATCGAAAGGGCAGGAATTTGAAAAGAAGCATTCTGGGAGGTGAAACGAAGCGACGCAGGGGAACTGAAAGGCCGTGCCAGACAGTATAAAGTCGGAAGCGCAGATTGGACTAGGGGTTGGAAATTGCTGCTTGCAGAGTTGCAGAGACAAGGGCTTCATGCCATTCTGGGCCTGCACTTGGGCAATTTCCTTCATTTGTTCTGGATTTGTAAAACCTGGAACATTCTGTAATTGTAATTGATACATCATTTTAATGCAGAAATACAGAGAGTTGACATTTCATTGATGAGAAAGGAGGAGTCATTTTTGCATGCATGATTCAATGTGTTATCTTTCCCTTTCAGATTTCTAGGCTTATAGGTGAAGTTGAATGCAAGTGTTCTTGGTTGCTTCATGCGAATGTCTGAATCTGAAATTACATTAAAAACCCCAGAAGCCCGCACCTAGCTTATCTGGATTGTGTGAATTTACAGGTTCAGTAGGTTAGGTTGCATGCAGAAACCTCATTAGCTTCGGTTTTATCAATCAGAATGGTCGCACTCTGGATATAATTTAGTTTTACTTTCATTTGCATTTCTCTTATTTTCAAACCCTTATTTTATTTTGCATTTTAATTACTGTATTCAAATAAACAACTGAAAATCCATCAGAGCTAAGGATCAAAATATATTTATTTCCTAGATTTATTTTCTTTGAGTCCACTGCAAATTCAAATTAAAGTAAACTACAGTGCCCCTTGTTAACATCCACTTGCAACCCTGAGGTGTTCCCAGCATTTACATTGAACAACATCATTGGTGTTAAAGAATCAACATAACAGGAACCTTGGAGAAATTACTTTCTTTGCAAGCAGAGGATTTTGGGACTCAGATCCTACCGGAGAGTGTGCTTTCACATTTGGGTGAAAACACCACTCAACAGATTGGCGCTAGAAGGAGGGCCCGAATTGGTTTATTTTATTTTGATTTTCATACCTGAATAGTATTTTTTTGATCTAATTTTGAAATCATTTGTTAAATCTCACAGACGGCTAAACTGCAACATTTGTTTTTGTTTCTGTTGCAGGTTTTCTTTGAAATAGCCGAGGGTTTCATCAGGCAGGCTGGACCCACCGCGTCGTATTGCGACCAGGTCCCAAACAACCGGGAAACCATTTTTCATGACCTTACTGGTACTCCCAAGAGTAAAACCAAGCAAGTCGTAAGTTCACCAGTCACAAAAGACCTATTTTCTCCAGGAACATCGAGTGGACTTACGCCAGTAATATCAGTTGCCCCTAGTGTGCCTATAGTCAGTAATATTTCTACTGCTATTGTAGGTTTGTCTTCATCGATTTTGAGTCAAATGGCTCAAGCTCCAGCAGCTCCTTGGTATGGAGCTAATAATACTCCTTTGAATATTGTTGGGGATATCCATGAAATCCCCAAGAACATTGAAATATTTTTGCCTAAATACAAACCAGATGGCCCAAGAACAACAGAAGAACATATCCAAGCCTATAGGGATGTTTTAATTAGGTTGCAAGTTCAATATGAAGATGTGGCCTGCAGACTTTTCCCCATGAGCTTAGATCCAATAGCATATGAATGGTATATATGCTTACCAACTGGTTCAATCACCTCTTGGACTCAAATG
The DNA here is from genome assembly GCA_028583015.1 of Wollemia nobilis. Lineage (NCBI taxonomy): Eukaryota > Viridiplantae > Streptophyta > Pinopsida > Araucariales > Araucariaceae > Wollemia > Wollemia nobilis. Next base: position 2,279 of record JAQPPZ010016827.1, read on the forward strand.
GAAAATGCCTTTGTTAATCAATTTAGGTCACCCTTGGATCCCGCAACTATTTATAATCAGTTTATTACATGCAAAAGGGGCCAAGGGGAACCGATCAGAATGTTTAATCAGAGATTCCAAAAGTGCTATAACAGAGCAATTCGGCATTTTGCCATCGATCCCGCAGTGGCTTTACAGATATATTTTGGGGCATTGGACCCCATGACAGCCATGTTTGCAAGGCGCAATCCTCAAGTCACCATGCTGGCTTTGGCCTATAATGAAGCCATGACTATCGAGCAACAAATGACACCACAGGGCTACGGGTTTACCCAGATGCCTGTGATGGGACAGTATGTTCCATATGGTCAAGCTCCCTTGGCAAATCAAATCATGGCACCTCAAGTGCCAAGCATGAACGCCTTCCCATATCAGCAGCCGTATCCACCAGCACCCGCGTATGCACCCATTCCAATCCAACCAATCACATCCATTCCACCTGTCCCTGCATTTTTGCAGAACAGTCAATCAACTATGCAAGGAACTAGCCAAGTCAATCCTCAGGCCATAGTTCCTTTTCCAAATCCAACCCCGATTCAAAGTGTCAATCCATACGGGAATCAAATTCCTCAGAACCCGACCCCAGTGTTGAATCAAGACCCCATTAATTATGCGAATCCAACGGGGGTTAACAACAATATGATTCCACCGAAGGAAATTTATTCAGAAGTCAAAGAGCTCAAGAAATTAGTTCATAAACTGAGCAATGACAGGGTTCAACAGCAGAAGTATGAGTCCCATGCCCCTCACCCAAATCAAAATTTTAACAATAGAGGGAGGCACTGGAACACCAAGCCAAACAATGGGGGAGTTCCCGCTCCCATTGCTAATCAACTAGATACTTCTGTAGGACCTAGCCAATCCAATTCTCTCTTGAATCTTTCAGATTTGGCATGGGAAAGGGGGTGCAGGTTGCATAACACCAAAGAACACAATGAGAGGAATTGTCCTGAAATTGCTAGATACACTCATTGTCTTCAGGCACAAGTTGATGATTTGGAACTGGTATCAAATGAGGGTCCATCACAACATCAAGATGATAATATTATGGTGATGGAAACTGTATATCATCAAGAAGGTGAGAGTGAGGAAGAAGAAGACGAAATTTTGGAACAGGAGGTGCAAGCTTTTCGAGATTTCAGAAAGGGGAATCATGGATACCATTTGAGAAGTAAATCTAAAGCCCCTAAAACCTCATCGACACCTCCAAACAATTCTATTCTTCCTCCAGATACTAAGGCAAATAATAATCCTCCCCCTCCACTCAGAAGAGAAATGTCTAATGATGTGCAGAAGACAGTCAAATTCGAAAAGCCAAACTATGACATAGTGGAGGATCTAAAGAAGTCCAAATCTAGCCTTTCGTTCTTGGACGCAGCTAGATTGTCGGGCCAAAAGGAGGCATTGATAAAAGCTTTGAACTCACCTGATCAAACGTGGAAAGGAAAAGGAGTTGAATCCCATCTGATTTTGCGAAAGGAGAGAAGGGATGTCCCGCCATTCTTACTGACTCTGAGAATTGCGGGTAAGAATTTGCATAACTGTTTGGTGGACACAGGTGCCACGAGCAACCTCATGCCTGCAGAAATATGTAAAATGCTAGGTCTGCAACCTGTTTCATCCAAATGTACGGTCTTGCAATTGGACCGTTCAGAGGTAAATGTGGTAGGGACCTTATATGATGTCAAGATTCAATTAAATTCTGAACCCAGGGTCCAGCAGGTTGTAGACATTCTGGTGGTTAATATCCCAAGTAGGTATGGAATGTTACTTGCGAGGGATTGGATGAAAACTCCGAATGGCTATTTTTCAACAGATCGCTCACATATGTGGCTACCATGGAAGGGAATTGCAAACCAAATCAGAGTGGAAAATGAACCGAGGCTTAAGGAGATTATAACAGATTTTAACAAGCCGAATGAAGTTCAGTTTTCTGAGCCAGAACTAGGAGTTTATGCACTTGATGTTGAGGAAGCAGCTGAAGAGCCTAAAGAGGAGGCGTGTCATGGTAGCTCTTCTGATGAAAATGATTACACGTGGTTGCTCAGGTTCGATGGATCAAAATCTAGACAGGGAGCAGGAGCTGGAGTCGAGCTCACTGGCCCAGGAGGTAAACCATTATTGGCTACCTATAGACTGCAATTTCCTTGCACGAACAATGTGGCAGAATACGAAGCATTGATCTTTGGTTTACGTCTAGCATTGAGCAAACATGTTAAATGCTTGAAGGTTTTGGGAGATTCTGAGTTGGTAGTCAAACAAATCAAAGGACAGTATATATGCCATGACAGGAGACTAAGCCTTTATAGAACTAGGGTTATGGACCTCATTGAGGAGTTCGATGCGTTCAATATAGCCCTTATTTCTAGGAAAGGAAATCGAATAGCAGACTCTCTTGCAGTCACCGTGGGCATGTTAAACCCAGTTGATATAAAAAGATGTAAAAAGTTTTCCATTGAACTGGTTCCTTGTCCATCAATACCCGATAATGTAAAGAATTTCCAGGTTTTTGAAAGTGACAGACACATTTTCAAATTTGTCACGAACTCGGGTATTTTTGAAAATCAGGTGATTGATGAGGAGCAAAGGTGGCAGGATGAAACAGAAGATGAAATTGAAACTGCGTATCAATCCAACAAAATTCCTAAAGACGTGGCTTCATTGGAAAAGATGTTCGACATGGGATGCAAGACCAAGAAAGGAAAAAGAGTCCCACTCCCTAAAGATGCATGTGATTCAATTAATCTAGGGAGTGCAGACAATCCAAAGGAGGTGTACATAGCAAAGGCATGTACAGAGGAAGAAAGGAGCAATATAATGCAGGCATTGAAGCATTACATAGATTGTATTGCTTGGAATTACAATGAATTGAAAACATACAACCAAGACATCATCACACATACCATCCCTTTGAAGCCAGACTCCAAGCCTTTTAGGCAAAGACAGCGAGTTGTTAACCCGCTATTGGAGCCTTTGATCGAAAAGGAGGTTAAAATATTATTGGAAGCGAAAATCATTTTTCCTGTTAGGCACTCAACCTGGGTGGCTAACCTCGTTCCAGTGAGAAAAAGAGTGGAGAGATTAGGCTGTGCATAGATTTTCGAAATCTTAATAAAGCCTCTCAAAAGGATAATTATCCATTGCCATCAATCGATGAAATTCTACAAATGGTAAATGGATCTGAAATGATGTCCTTTCTCGATGGGTATTCTAGGTACAACCAAATTCTTATACATCCAGATGACAGGATGAAAACAACCTTCACTACCAAGTGGGGGACATTTGCATATAAGAGAATGTCGTTCGGACTGTTAAATGCTGGTGCAACTTTTCAACGCGCCATGGATTATGCATTCAAAGGACTCATAGGCAAATGCATCATCGTGTATGTGGATGATATCCCAGTTTTCTCGAAGAAGAGAGAGGACCATGTCAAAGATTTAAAGAAAGTGCTTCAAAGATGCAGAGAACATGGAATTTCCTTAAATCCCAAAAAGTGCATTTTCGGAGTAACAGAAGGAAAATTGTTGGGTCACATCATTTCAAAAGAGGGCATATCCATCGACCCAGAAAGGATACAAGCTATCCAAAACTTACCTCTCCCGAGTAGTAAAAAAGAATTGAGATCTTTCTTTGGGCAAGTTAATTTTGTGAGGAAGTTTATCTCTAGCTTTGTCGAGATAGCCAAACCTCTGAACAAGATGCTCAAGAAATATGTGGATGTAAAATGGAACGAGGAAAGTAGAGTGGCCTTCCAGAACATCAAAGATGCCATTTCCAGGGCCCCGGTCCTTATAAGTCCAGACTATTCCAAACCTTTCTTCATTTATGCTTTTGCATCAGAACACTCCTTTGCGAGTGTCTTAACCCAAAAAGGCGAGGATAGTGCCGAAAAACCCATAGCATTTTTAAGTGCCCCCCTGAAAGATGCTCAATTAAGGTATTCAATCCTTGATAAGCAAATGTACGCACTTTTTAAAACGGTGAAAAAATTTAGGCATTACATTGTGCACAACAGAGTTATTGCCATCGTGCCTGACTCTGTTGTTAAGACCATGTTTTTACAAAATGAACTAGGTGAGAAAAGAGGGAAATGGATTTCCACCATCCAAGAATTTGATCTCGAAATCCAACCTATGAAACTAGTTCGAGGACAGGGATTGGCGAAGGCGATCGCAGAAAATAATCCGCAAATAACAGGCCAATGCTCGAATACAGAATACATTGCTAAGGATGACTGGGATGTTGATATTGTGCAATTTTTATTGACTGGTAAGTGTCCTTCTAATCTGAATTCAACATAGAGAAGAGCTTTAAGGCTTAAGTCTATCAATTATCTGATGAAATCTGGTGTTCTTTACAGGAAGAATCATGAAGGAATCTACCTGAGGTGCTTGAGCAAAGAAGAAGTTGCCAGGGTGTTGCAAGAATTTCACGGGAAACATGGAACTGGTCATGGTGCAGCAAATGCTACAGCACATCAAATCCTGAGAGCAGGATACTACTGGCCCCACATTTTCAAAGATGCACATGCCCATGTACGATCTTGTCATATCTGTCAAGTGGCTGCCAATAGAGAAAGAAATGCAGCCATGCCGTTACAACCTGTAGTTGAAATGAGACCATTTGCACAGTGGGGACTAGATTTTATCGGGGTTATTAACCCAAATTCGTCTGATTCCCATAAATTCATATTGACAGCTATAGATTACTGTACAAGGTGGACAGAAGCGATTCCTACTAAACATGCCACCACAGACGTTGTGATTAAATTCCTTGAGGACCAAATTATAACAAGATTTGGAATGCCCGATTCTATTGTCAATGACAATGGTAAAGCGTTTATTTCTACGCAATTTGCAGATTGGGCATATGATAACAAAGTGAGCTTAAAATTTGCATCCAATTATTATCCTCAAGGAAATGGTCTGGCCGAATCTTCAAATAAAAATTTATTGAACATCATTAAGAAGTTGTTGGAAAAGAACCCTCGGGACTGGCATAGCCAATTGAAGTTTGCCCTTTGGGCAGATAGGACCAGAGTGAAAGAATCTATAGGGAATACTCCCTATCATTTGGTCTATGGGCAAGACCCGATATTTCCTGCAAATTTGAAGTTGCAGACCTTGCATTTCATACAAGAGTATTTGGGGACAGATGATCAAGTTGAAGCCAGGTTAAGTCAGTTGTTGCATCTTGATGAAAAGAGAGAAGAAGCCATGAATCACATGAATAAGCACCATGAAGTTATCAAAAGATGGTTTGATAGAAGGGCCAAAGTTAAGTCATTCAGAATTTCAGATTTGGTATTACTATGGGACAAAAGACATGAGGAAAAAGGGAATCATCAAAAGTTTGATTGTCTTTGGTTAGGCCCATATCAGATTTCGGAGATTCTTGGGAAGAATACCTTCAGGCTAAAAACTTTAGAAGGGAGAGATTTCATGCTACCGGTTAATGGGCAGATTTTAAAGCATTATTTTAGCCCTTAGGTTGTGAGATTTTGATATTATTCTTTCGGTTTTGGTGGGGATTTTCAGTTTTTGTTTTTATTGTTTAGGATTGTTAGTCTAGCTAGGATTTTGGTGGTGGATTTGATTTCAATTGACATGTTTTGTTAATTTTGATAAAAATATATATATATAAAAAAATAAAAAAAAGTGGGATGTCAACTTATGCTTAAGGTTAGGAGAATATGAAATATTGGAATTGTCCTGTAAAAGCTCCACAAGTAACACAAACATCTTAAGTTATATTGCTTGATTTTGTGATGCATGAAAGAGTCAGTTTTGCATGACAAATCATTTCATTTGCAAGTCAAGAGATAATGCATTCATGTTCCATCTCACCTTACATACATTTCATCTTAGTTGCATATGCATCTTAGGTACAAATCATTAAAGTATGTCAAATCCTCTTAGGGTTGTGTTATAACATAAATGTAAGAAAAATCCTAAGGTTGGAAACTGAGTCTTGAGATATCTAGAACCAAGCACGTCTTATACATTAAAAAGGATCTTGAGCAAAATGATCAAAACCTAACTTGGAGGAAAAGGTTGGGCGAAAGAAGTTTTTCATGTCTATCCTATTATGCAACATGATCCTTAAAACAGTGGTTTTGACCACTTCCATAGAGCTTAAAGCCTAAAATCAGAGTAGTAAGGATAGGGTTAAATCCTCATCGAACTTAGGTTGAGGATCCAATTCCCCAAAGCTTTGATTTGACCCACATGGAGTAGTAAGGATAGGGCATAAATTCTCATCTCGCTTAGGTTGAGAATCTGATTCCCCAAAGCTCTTATGTCTCATTTCATAATAAATCTAAAGTTTGGACTGGAAGGATCGTACTACTTGTCCTCTGCAAAGGATGGGTAGTCATCCCCAAGGTCTAAGCAACAAAATTAATATTTTCATTTACATCTAAAGTTTGGATTGGTGGGATCGTACTACATGTCCCTAGCAAGGATGGGTAGTCATCCCTAAGATCCAAGAAGTAAAAATAAATTTTTCCCATCTCATATTTATATTGGACTGGAAGGATTGTACTACTTGTCCTCTGCAAAGGATGGGTAGTCATCCCCAAGGTCCAAAGAAATGAAGATAAGTTTTGGATTGTGGGGTAAGATATGCCCATGCATGGCAACATGTCTTGTCTAAAAAACAAGACCACCGATTGTCCAAAGGGTTAGACTAGCATGACCATTTCTTCCATAATTGGTTTAATTATTTTGCTCAAAGTGAGGTAATGAATTCTAAATCAGAATAGTAAGGATAGGGTTAAACTCTCATCTCGGTTGGTTGGGAGTCTGATTCCCCAAAGTTCTGATTTCACATTCACTTGCACATGGGTTCAAGATAGTAGGGACTCATAACCAACTTTGGGATATAATAAAATAATTCATCAGTAGATCTTAAGAGGGTTTGGCAATCTTGAATGTTTGTACATGATACTAGAAGAAAGACTATGCCTTGCATAAAAGCAAAATCTCCTAGCATATTCATTAGGTTACACAAATCATTCACAATCTCGCATATGCATTCATGCAAAACTGACAATGGAATGTTGATCAATTTCAAATGATAGGGAAAGAAATCCATGGCACACACTGAGCTAATACTTGATGATTCAGATGATTCATGTACTTCTGATCTTTGGGCATTTGTTTATATTGCTTGTGTGCTAACGCATGTTTTCAAGTTTATATGCGTTTCAGGTTGGGTTCTTACTAAAAATGCTCAAGAGCATTTGACAGCAGAGTCGCCATTTGTTGTGGCTGATCCACAACACACCCCAAAATTGGGGACCCACCTTTTTTGCAGGCTTGCAGAGAAAAATCTCAGTGACCCAGATGCTAAAGATGAGGAAAAGAGGCAAAAAAATGCACAAGTGAGGAAAGTGTCACGAAATCGCGACCTGTCGCGCCATCGCTGTCGAAAAATAGAAAAACGTCACGATATCGCGACATGTCGCTCCGTCGCTGGCAAAAATGAAAAGTTGTCGCGATATCGCGACATGTCGCTCCATCGCTGCCAGAATGAAAAAGTGTCACGAAATCGTGACATGTTGCTCCGTCGCGGCCCAGGCAGGAGAGAGAAAGACAAAATGAAAAGGTGTCACGAAATCGCGACATGTTGCTGCAGAAGTTGTACGGATGAAAATAGCGTAGCGAAATCGCGACAAGAAGCAGCCAGGGCGTACGGAGAAGAGAAACGTCACGAAATCGCGACAGCATTGAGCAAAGAGGTGCCGAGTGAAAAGACGTCGTGAAATCCGACAAGAGATTACAGGTGGAAGGCATGAAACGAGAATTCGTCGCGATATCGCGACATGTCGCACTTTTCTGACTGCAGCCAAAGGTGTACGGAACAAAAATGGTAGCGATTTTGCGACAAGAAAGGAAGGTAGTGCGAGCAAGAAAGACATCACGAAATCACGATAGAAGCGGCAAACGGGGCACGAAGCAGAAAATGGTCGCGAAATCATGACAGAATCGAGTGAGAAGGCCTGAAGTGCAAAAACGTCACGAAATCGCGACAAGTTGCAGCCAAATGTACGAAATGAAAAATCATCGCGATTCATGACGGCAAGCGTACGAAAAAAAGGCATAGCGAAATCGTGACAAAAAGCAAAGGGGATGAAACAAAAGGCGTCGCGAAATCGTGATAGTCGTGATTTCGCGACAAGAAGCAGTCGAAGGCGTACGAACATGGAAAGCGTCACGATTTCGTGACATGTCACGAAATCGTGACATGTTGCATTTTTTGGGAGTGACTGCAAGAAAGGTTGCTGACAGAAAAGCGTCGCGATATCGCGACATGTCGCGATTTCGCGACATGTCGCGTTTTCGCGGCCAGGAAGGTGAACAGGCTGCATGCCATTTTTGTCATGATTTTCGTAGAAAGACGTTACAGAAGGCGCAGAGAACGTGTGACACGTGGCATACAGGTGTCAGAGTTGTAGAAGCGTTACATGCAATGGAAGATTTCAAACGTTTCGGCATAAAGCATGGAATAAAAGCATCGAAAGGGCAGGAATTTGAAAAGAAGCATTCTAGGAGGTGAAACGAAGCGACGCAGGGGAACTGAAAGGCCGTGCCAGACAGTATAAAGTTAGAAGCGTAGATTGGACTAAGGGTTGGAAATTGCTGCTTGCAGAGTTGCAGAGACAAGGGCTTCATGCCATTCTAGGCCTGCACTTGGGCAATTTCCTTCATTTGTTCTGGATTTGTAAAACCTGGAACATTCTGTAATTGTAATTGATACATCATTTTAATGCAGAAATACAGAGAGTTGACATTTCATTGATGAGAAAGGAGGAGTCATTTTTGCATGCATGATTCAATGTGTTATCTTTCCCTTTCAGATTTCTAGGCTTATAGGTGAAGTTGAATGCAAGTGTTCTTGGTTGCTTCATGCGAATGTCTGAATCTGAAATTACATTAAAAACCCTAGAAGCCCGCACCTAGCTTATCTGGATTGTGTGAATTTACAAGTTCATTAGGTTAGGTTGCATGCAGAAACCTCATTAGCTTCGGTTTTATCAATCAGAATGGTCGCACTCTGGATATAATTTAGTTTTACTTTCATTTGCATTTCTCTTATTTTCAAACCCTTATTTTATTTTGCATTTTAATTACTGTATTCAAATAAACAACTGAAAATCCATCAGAGCTAAGGATCAAAATATATTTATTTCCTAGATTTATTTTCTTTGAGTCCACTGCAAATTCAAATTAAAGTAAACTACAGTGCCCCTTGTTAACATCCACTTGCAACCCTGAGGTGTTCCCAGCATTTACATTGAACAGCATCATTGGTGTTAAAGAATCAACATAACAGGAACCTTGGAGAAATTACTTTCTCTGCAAGCAGAGGATTTTGGGACTCAGATCCTACCGGAGAGTGTGCTTTCACATTTGGGTGAAAACACCACTCAACAGGTGGAAGTTGAGGGTTTTTCATAGGATTTGTTAAATAAAGAAAAAAATATCCTCTCAACCATATATAACACCTTGGTGAATGAGGAATTTCTTTGAAAGTAGAAATTCCAAGTGTTATGGCTCAAGGAAGGAGACATGAATTCTAAGTACTTTTATTCTTCCACTGCGACACAAGAGTCATAATAAAATCATAGAAAAATGGCTATCAGATGGATCTCTTGCTAAAGATATAGAAACTATTAGATCTAAGGTTGTATCTCAATTTATCTCTTTGTTGGGTTCTATCGAACCTCGGGATTTCTAGGTCGAGGACTCTTTGATATTTGTCATCCCTACAATTATAGAAATTATTAGATCTGAGGTGATGTCTTATTTTATATATTTTCTAGGTTCTACCGAGCCTTAGGATTTCCAGGTCGATGACTCTTTGATCTTTGCCATACCTACAATTATCTCAAGGGAGATGAATACAGGTATGGAAGTAATATTTTTGGATGATGAAATTAAAGTTGTTGTTGATAGAATAGGCACTTTGAAGGCTCTGGCACCTAATGGATTTCCTCCTATATTCTTCCAAAAAAATTGGCACATTGTCAGTAAGGATGTTTATTCCACCATCAGAGCTATGCAAATGACTTCTATGGCTCCAAGATCTATTAATTTAACTTTCATTGTGTTTATCCCAAAGTCACCTAATGCTAATTCCTTCAATGAATTTAGGCCTATAAGCTTGTGTAACACCTTCTATAAAATTCTAACTAAGGTAATGGTAAATCAAATTTAGCTTCTGATATCATCTCTAATTCATAGTCCTCATAGTGGTTTTGTCAAAGGTAGATAGATTCTAGATGGAGTAATAGTGATGCATGAGTTGATCCATTTTGTTCATAAGAGTGGAAGAGTTGGTAAAGAGAAAAACCAACTATTACTTGATGGATTCAAGCCTCCTCACTCTCCAGGAGGTGGTAAATATGGACTCCTTAGGCCTTGTAAATAAATATTTTCTCATGGAATGTATGAGGCTTAAATGGTTCCTCCAAGAAACGTTTACTAGGCTCTTTAAGAAGGGGTCATTCCCCTGACATACTTCTAATCCAAGAATCTAAGTGGGATGGTAGTTCTTGGAAATATATTCATAGATTTGTTTGAAATGAAGCTGGTTTTGCTACTAGGGAAGTGGTGGGAACATACTAGGGTCTTCTATGCTTCTGGAATACGTCCATATTAGAAGGTAATGTTCTATATATTTTTAAGAGGGTGATAAATATTATTTTCACATGCAATTCTTCTAGCAAAAGTTGGGTTTTATCAAATATTTACACTTCAAACATCGATCACGAAAGGAGACTATTTTGGAATGAGATTTTGGAAATGAGTATTATTTTTGACAATCAAGCCTAGATGTTAGTTGGGGATTTCAATACCCCATTGCTTCCTTAAAAAAAATAGGTAATAAGGTGGATTACCGCAGCATTGAGGACATCAAGAAGTTCATACTCATGACTGAGCTTTTGGACTTGGATCTCAAGGGCTCCAAATTCACTTGAACCAATCAAAGGAAGGGTAGTAGTTTAATCCTCTGTAAATTGGATTGAGTGGTGGTTTCTAAGTTGGCTATCCCAAGTTTTATTGATACATATTTCTATACGCTCCCCATGGTGGGTTCTGACCACAATAAACGATGTCCATTCACCGTGTTCACCATAATATGTGAGGTCTAGTTTTCACATTCGAATGTTACCAAAACCATGTAGACTTCCCCATCGCTCTAGCGGCCTACACGTACGACCATCCAACCTATCCACCCTCATTGGTATAGTGATCACCGATGCATCTGCACCAAATTTCACCAATTGAGTTGTGTCAGCTACACTATCCCAATCCGTGAAGGTTATCCGCCAACGTGGTTGCTTGTTTGTTCTGTCAGATTTGGTATACTTATCCAACATAGATGAACCTGGTTCCTAGCTGCCCCTATCTACGTGGTTGCATTTTTGGTGATGATCATGTTTCATATGACTCAGTATTGCCTATCTACAGTGGCACCAATCTATCCATAATTGTTCTACATTTCTCATTGGTATATTCCATTCAGACCTATTTTGACTGTGTGCATCATCCACGTAAGCATCCATTCACTTCTTGTGCTCGTCCGACTGTGCAATCTCTCGTATGATTCATCATTTACATACCACGAATACCTAGAGAAAGTTCATTGTATAGATGCCCTGGCCTTGGGATTCTTGTGTTTGGAATGTTCGGCTATCATCGCGTCATCTCATGTCCTCAAAGCTATCTATCCATACTGCACCTAGTAGAGAGAATTCAAATCTTTGCCCTTGTTGGATGATGTCATCGTTGTAATTCTTGCATGTCATAGTGAGGTGTTCCTATGTGGGTCCCACATTAATAGTATACCACTGGCCACCTCACCATGTCTCTCAAAGTGTCACGTTGTAGACCTCTATGGTCTTTAGAGCTCATGACGTGTGTCTATGTCTAGGTGTAGTTGGACCCTGTCCCTGTGACAACATATTAAAGAATCATTAAGACAATATCTAATAACAATAAAACTAAGACTTAACCTAAAACATTAAAAATAAAATAAACAACTAAAGACACTACAACATAAGACTATAGATGAACCTACTAGATCAACAAACTCAATATATATATATATATATATATATATATATATATATATAATTATTATAGATATATATGAAATATAAAAATAATAACTATAAAGTTTTTATATTTTTTTCTTTATCATATTATTATTATAATATAATATATATATATATATATATATATTATTTAATATTTTTTTTCTTATTTTAACAAAATTTTGAACCAATACATTAAGTTGAAAGAGCCTAGTCTAGCTAACTTCTAAATGTATGATTGGTTGAATTTAAAAGTTAACCATTAAATACCTTTGCAACCAACATATACTTTTCTCCAACGCAAGATGAATGGAGACCCTAACCAACTATCAGACATTGCAACTTACACGAATTAGGTATTAACCAAACAAAAATGGAAACTTGGAGGCTACAAAGGAAATCATGGGAAATTACCCATCAAAATTACCACTCCAAAAATTACCAAAATCCCACAAAACCAAAATTTAAAGGTGGGTCCCCAAGCTTTGGGGATAGTTGTGGAGAGACCACAACACTACCCCAAAAAAAAGGAGGTAATGAGGTGGATTACCGTAGTATGGAGAACTTCAGTAAGTTCATATGCATGACTGAGCTTTTGGACTTCGATCTCAAGGGCTCCAAATTCACTTGGACCAATCAGATGATGGGTAGTAGTTTAATCCTCTATAAATTGAATTGAGTGGTGGTGTCTAATTTTTCTATCCTATTTTTTGGTGATTCCTCTTTCTATACACTCCCTAGGGTGGGTTCTAACCATAACCCCCTTTGGTTGAAGATTCCTTTAAGATCCCCTTTCCACCCATGACCTTTTAAATTTGAGGTAATGTGGTGCAATCACCTTGAGTTTGAAACCCAATTAAAGGAGTGGTCAAATGAAGGAGAGGTATGTTCTGGGTTGGAGGACCTTGCATCTAAACTGATAAATATTGAAGCCAACTTTAAGGTCTTGAATAAGGATATTTTTGGGAATATCTTAAAAAATAAGGAATATCTCAAGTCCCAATTCAAAGTTGTGGAATATTAGGTGGAAGTTGAGGGTTTTTCATAGGATTTGTTAAATAAAGAAAAAAATATCCTCTCAGCCATATATAACACCTTGGTGAATGAGGAATTTCTTTGAAAGTAGAAATCCCAAGTGTTATGGCTCAAGGAAGGAGACATGAATTCTAAGTACTTTTATTCTTCCACTCTGCGACACAAGAGTCACAATAAAATCATAGAAAAATGGCTAGCAGATGGATCTCTTGCTAAAGATATAGAAACTATTAGATCTAAGGTGGTATCTCATTTTATCTCTTTGTTGGGTTCTATCGAGCCTCAGGATTTCTAGGTCGAGGACTCTTTGATCTTTGTCATCCCTACGATTATAGAAATTATTAGATCTGAGGTGATGTCTTATTTTATATATTTTCTATGTTCTACCGAGCCTTAGGATTTCCAGGTAGATGACTCTTTGATCTTTGCCATCCCTACAATTATCTCAAGGGAGATGAATATGGGTCTGGAAGTAATATTTTTGGATGATGAAATTAAAGTTGTTGTTGATGAAATAGGCACTTTGAAGGCTCTGGTACCTAATGGATTTCCTCCTATATTCTTCCAAAAATTTTGGTACATTTTCAGTAAGGATGTTTATTCCACCATCAGAGCTATGCAAATGACTTCTATGGCTCCAAGATCTATTAATTTAACTTTCATTGTGTTTATCCCAAAGTCACCTAATGCTAATTCCTTCAATGAATTTAGGCCTATAAGCTTGTGTAACACCTTCTATAAAATTCTAACTAAGGTAATGGTAAATCAAATTTAGCTTCTGATATCATCTCTAATTCATAGTCCTCATAGTGGTTTTGTCAAAGGTAGATAGATTCTAGATGGAGCAATAGTGATGCATGAGTTGATCCATTCTATTCATAAGAGTGGAAGAGCGGGATTTTTATTAAAATTGAATATGAATAAAGCATTTGATTAGCTGACGTGGCCCTTCCTATTTAAAGTGTTGAGGCAATTTAAATTTAGTAACAAATGGATGAGTCTGGTCAAAGCTTGTGTGTCCTTATCCTAGTGCTATATTCTTGTAAATGATGCTCCTATGGGTTTTTCCCATCCCACTATGGTATTCACCAAATGGATCCTCTATCCCATTTTTTATTCATTCTAATAGCCGAGGCTTTAGGTCACTCTATTTATCTAAACCCAACAATCACTGGTTTGGTTCTGAATTTGGTGAACAATTCAGTCTCTCATTAGCAATTCACTGACAATACCTTTTTGTCGAGCCCAATATTTGTGATTCAATCTTGTGAAATTAAAGAGGTATTATCTTGCTATGAGAAGGCATTCGAAAGAAAAATAAATTTCTTGAAAAGTAAACTTTATTTTGTGAACACGCCCTTGAATATTTAGAGAAAAATCACTAGTATTCTAGGATGCAGTATTGATTCCTTTCCTTCAATGTATTTGGGCCTCCCCTTGTTTATAGGAAGGATGGTTGATTCTCTATGGAATCCGATACTTGAATGACTGCAATGTAAGTTGGTAGCATGGAAAGGTGCCTTGTTAAGTCAATCTAAAAAGTTGGTCTTGCTCCAAAGTTCATTGTAGAGTCTACCTATATACTTTCTTTCTATGTTTAAATATTCTTGGAAGAATAGTTGATAAAATAGAAAGCATCTTTAAATATATCCATTGGATGGGACCGACTCTCAAAGAAAAGTTTCACTTACCTTCTTGAGATCTAACCTACCAGCACAAGAGCTATGGTGGTCTAGGTATCAAAAGAGTAGAATAGATGAACAAGGCTTTAATTTCCAAGTTGGGATTGAAAATTGCTTCCAGCTCCTTAAAGAAATATGTCTCATTTCTCAAGACCAAGTACCAATTGAACAATTTTCTCTAAGATCTTCTTTCGAATGGGGGCTCTTATTTTTTGTAGAACATGTTAAAGTGCAAATATTTGCTACTAAGGGGATGCATATGGATTATTGGTGATGGTCATAAGGTAGACTTTTGGCACAATTATTGGATGGCACAAGAACCATTAATCAATGATGATATATTTAGTCATCTAGAGCCTATCTCATGGATATTGAGGTTGATTAAAGTGGTATATTTTATTTCTCTATCAAATGGTCATCGTAAGTGGATCTAGGATTTAAGAATCTTGGAACCACTTGAGCATCAACCTTGGTATCTCTCATGAAAGGATCTTAGCTTCCATGTTTTTTTGGTCGATGGTTCTGAGGATTGCATTATCTAAGGATAAGAAAGTGAAGGTGAATTCACTCTTAGATTAGGATACCAACTTCTATATTCAAATGAGTGTACCCAAATCCCCTTTGGAAAAGTTTGGGATAAACAATTAATCCCCAAAATAAATATTTTATTTTGGTTGGCTCTTCAGGATAAGGTTCTAACCATGGAAAACCTTTAGAAATGTTGGATGGTGTTTGTTAATAGATGTAATATGTGTGGTTTGTAGGAGGAGTATTCTTCCCATATTTTTTTGCATTGCTTCTTATTTTGAGATATGTTGTCTTAAATTATAGAAAAACTAAAAGTAAATTAATTTTTCTCAGACTTCCTATTTAATATTTGTAGTCAGTGGTATTCATCTATTTAGGTCGAAGCATCTTAAGACCCTGTGGAGGCTTATTCTACCCAATATTTTCTAGGGCATTTGAAAATAACATAATGGATGTATCTTTAATAATATCAATAAAATATCCTCCCTTGTAAGCATGAGCCCTATGGTTTTCTTTAGAAAACCTAGATCAGATTTACACAAATTCATATGGGAAAGACCAGGCAGTTCTTCTCGATGAAATTGAGATTTAAATTGCTTTGGGATTGCTAATATTACCTCATGCTCTAGATGTACCCAATCCTAGGTAATCAGTGAGATGGTAGGTCCCTCTAGAAGGGTGGTTCAAGTTTAATTCTGATGGGGACCTAGAAAGGCAACCCAGGCTTAGCTAGCACTGGTGAAGTCATTAGAAATAGTGATAGTGTAGTTATTTCTATTGTAGAGTAGAAAAATAACACACCTAGCAAGGGAAAATGAGATGCATCTATTGTTCTACTCGATTCTAAGAATTATTAAAGTAACACTTCAAACAAGTATAAAATGACACATATATAAAAGAAATGGGTGGTTATATTTAAATTGATATATATATGTGAATCAAGTAGTTACAAAGTGTCCCCTTGAGGGATCTCAATTGATACACTCAATAAATAACCAGATGATCAAATCCTTCTAAGAATCCAAGGCGTGCTTCCAATGTCTTCCTAGCACTCACAATTTAGGTGAGCAGGCTCCTGATGCCACCACAAGATATTCTATTGTTATTCTATCTTGATGGTTCTTCCTCATGCACTATGATACCTGAGTCTACATACAAGAAACTATGATCGATTAAAAGCATATGCGGATTATGTTGAAACTGTGAAGGTGCATGCATCAAAAATATTAAAAGAGGAAAAATGTAATGGGATATTCAAAATTTCTCCAAATGCTACCAAAAGTGATATCTAGGCATATTATGTGCTCTACGACCGATATAATTGAAAATAGTGAGGAAATTATGCCTAAATTTATGGTCATCTTGGGGTGTCGCATTTAGACCTGCAACTCACAAAACCACAATAATAGGAGAAATACAACTCCAAATTGCACCAAATTTGAAAAAAAGAGTATATAATATGGTCTAGAAAGTATCTATGTAAAAATAGTAAACAAATTGCAATGCAATTTGTGGTCGTCACAAGGTGAGGCATTTAGGACTACAAAACACCAAAATCATTATATATAATTTAAAATGACTTTATATTGATCCAAATTTGAAAAAAAAGCATGTAATGTAATCTAGAATAGACCTATGAAAAAATAGTAGAAAAATAATGTCCTAATTTATGGCCAACACAAGGTGTGACGGTTAGGAGGGTCATAATTTGAGGGTTGCCCTGGGTGGGACAACCACCAAATCTATTGGTTTTCTTCCACTAATTCATTTTGTAATTGGTCCAAAATACTCTCAAGGGTATTGTCAATAAATTTAGGGGTAGGATTCACTCAAACCGATAGGTTTTATAAATAAATTCTACATTTGGAGTATCTTGAAAACCTCCTTCGCTAGGTAGATATCTCAATGGAAAATGTACAATAAGGTGGGGGAAAATATCAGTAGCACTACATGGTGAAATATGTAAAGACTCCTCTCTTAATTTGGGTGAAATTAATCCACTTTATAGTCTAAGGGGGCATTTGGGCAAATGGGCATGCGAGGCCATATGAGGTAAGGTTACCATTTTTTCTAAAGATCACCATGTGTTGGAGGGGGAAGGAATATCACCTTTTGACATCCAATCTACAATGTGTCATGAGAGTCATGTGCCCTCTCACTAGCATGCTCGAATAGGTGGGATAATGATAGTTTTTGGGTGCCATTTATCCTAAATTTAACTTTTAAGGTGTCAAAGACCATGGCCATCCCACCCAGTTTAAACCACTGGTGGCTATCCCTGGATGGGATGACCATGCATTGTGGTCATCCTAGGGTGGGACAAACATGCCTACATGACCCTAAACTTCCCAAAAATGGGGTAAAACATCCCAAAAGTTGTTAGAACCACTATGTAACCTTGTGGACTTTGATATCATGTTCATTGGGATTCGAATCTTTTAGTTTATATCTTCTATTAATATCATCCATTTTTATTCTGAGTAATTACCAAGAATAATTAAGAAGTCCAGAGGATTGGAGGACGTCAATTATTTAGATAAACAAAACTCTCTGCTTCTCAAATTTAAATATGTAGAGGCCAAACATATATCCTATATAGGCCACATCAAGCTGATTTTTGAGATGTCTAGGGACATCAAAAGGCAGTTGGGCGATTTATGGAAGGAAATGTAGGAGGCTTATTCCACGCTCTAGCTCCTACAATTCCCCATTTTTGGTTGGGTTTCTCTATGGTGGTTCTTCTTGTTTTCTTCGATGGGTTTTTATTGGATACCCCCTATGTGGATGGTTTCTCTATGTGTTGTAAGATTTTCTAGGTTGATCTTAATTTGGAGTTTATGTACAAGGTTTAGGAAATCCTTTCAAAACCCTCTTTTATTTAATCTAGACAAAAAAACATGATACAATCTCATATTTAATAGCAAATATTACTTGTAAAAATTATAAATATTTCATGGAATAATGTGAAATACTTACAAGCATAAATTATATAGAAGTCTAAAAAATATGGCTATATCTAAACTATTCAAATGATATATATACCCCTTTATTTTGTTGTTCACACTGCATTGGTAACTCTTTCTGATAATGGGAGTTTACTTAACAGGGTACCAGGGAGAGGAGGAATTCAGTTTACGCTCGATGGAAACCCCCACTTTTATTTGATTCTGATCAGCAACGTCGGAGGTGCAGGTGACCTAAAAGCTGTTTCTATCAAAGGCAGCTCCAGGGGCTCTGTGTGGCAACCCATGTCTCGCAACTGGGGACAAAATTGGCAAGTCAACGACGTTAACTTAAACAATCAGGCTCTGTCCTTCATGCTAACTACTAGCGATGGAAGAACTGTCACGGCCTTCAATGCAATTCCTCAAAACAAGCTATTTGGCACGACGTATCATGCTCGTCGTGCCCAATTCTAAGTGTAATTATCTCCAAACTCCCCATCGTGATTCGTAAGAATAAGCAAGTGCATTTGGTGGGCCGCTGGGTACTTTTAATAAATAATAATAAATTGTTGTTTTTTGCAATTGCTAAATTACTTTTTTCAATAATTATCTTGCTCATCGCAAAGATTAAAGAGATACATTGAGTAAACATTCACGGCAACAACATACTTTCCCATTTGATTATTTAGCAGTGATAATGACTAAATTGTTATTATTAATATTATAATTAGAATAAATTGATGTGTCATATATTTATATGTTAAAATAATATTTTATTTATAAAATAATTAATTTTGTTTTTTCACATAAATCAATTTATATAATATTAATAATCATGTTTTCCTTATCTAATAATAATAACTTAAATTTTTATTAACTAAAAAATCATCTGTACCAAATGGACTAACTGTTGCTTGGATATAGTGGAAATTATTCTATATAATAATCACGAAGTAAATGAAGATTTACTAATGTATACAGAAATATTAGCATACAAAAGATATGCAAAGAGGAATGGAAGTACTTATGTCATAGATATTACTTTTTAAATTTTATCATACTTACATGTGTGTATACATTGCATAATTTTTGCTATATCTATTGATTGTTTGATTATAAAATTGTAGACACCAAAACAGCACCAATCCGATTATGTGACGACAAGCACTGATCAAATTGACATACATAGCCCCTAGGGCAGCCCCCAAAGGTTAAACAGTGGTCCTAACCACTCCCATAGTAGTTTTGGAAGGTCAAAGGTCAATTTGGCACCTTTCAGGCACTCTGCTCCATATTCGTTCCACCCTGGGACGATTACAAACTAGTATTCATCCCACCCCAGGATGATTAGCAATATTCGTTCCAGGGTGGGGCGAATAGCAGGTTTGACGGGCAAAAGGTCAAACCTTGACAAATGGCAGCTCAGATCTGCCACTCAACTCCACCTTCAATGCATGGGAGTGCGAGTGAGCATTTTTGAGCTCAAAGAGGCAGTCATGGAGCCCTTAATCAAGGAGGAATCTTCTCTCCCCTGACAAGGAATGATGGCCAAGTGGCGCCTCTGCATGCTCATTCACAAGAGACCCTCAAGTCTATAAAATGGTGAGTCTTCTCACCCCAAAAAGGATAGAGTAGGAGCATTTGGAGCAACGAAGTGCTGCCGAATTACATCCTCACCCCTCACTTGTGCTTCTTACATCCTTGATCTCTCTTTTGGAATGGAGGTTATTAGGTGAACATTGGAAGCGCAATCTGGACCTAAACCTGAACATTTGGCCACAATATCCCACCAAATTTTCTTACACAACCCCCTAGG
This sequence comes from Wollemia nobilis, assembly GCA_028583015.1. Taxonomy (NCBI): domain Eukaryota; kingdom Viridiplantae; phylum Streptophyta; class Pinopsida; order Araucariales; family Araucariaceae; genus Wollemia; species Wollemia nobilis. The sequence continues at coordinate 22,430 of JAQPPZ010016827.1, forward strand.
AGGTTTTGGGCCCATCCCAAGTGGATTGGTGCTGAAACCAAGCCCCAAATGGTGGGCGTCCTACCCCCGGGCGCCCCTCGCACTATTGCAGTCCTAATCGCCCCACCCCAGAGCGATTAGAAATCTATAGCATATTTCCTTATTATTTCTTTTGCATTTTATTTTATGTCTTTCATATATGCTTCCATTCAAATTTCATGCCATTCTGATGAGTTTTGATGGTGTTTTCATCGCTTTTCGCTTTCACTAACATATATGGAGCATCTTTGAATACAAGGTGACCGGGACCAAATATGCAAAATCTAACCTTCTAGGTCATCCCAAAATTCCCCATTTTGTCCAAAACCAACTTTATAGGTGTTTTAGAGACTTTTGGATGTGACATTTAGGAGGTTGGTTTTTGACGTTTTATGACAGTCCTAATCGTCCCACATCGGAGCGATTAGAAATCTATAGTATATTTCTCGACTGTTCCTTTTGTAGTGTGTTCCTGATAATGTTTGTATGCTTTTATCTGAATTTCATCTTATTCTGACATGTTTTGATTACCATTTTAATTATTTCATGCATGCATTAACCGAAGGCCTTGGGGATTACATATTTCCCTCCATCCGTAGGTGCTACTAATCATTTGTTGTTTCTTTGAACATAGGATCTCAACACCGGAGGGGAAGCAAGGAACTACAGGTGCATTCATGCAAGCGGTGATGACATTTGGCCTGCCCATTTCAAATGTGGGCACACGAAAGATCTCGAAGGGGAGCGTACCATCCGTGGTGCAACAAAACTATATCTAACGCTCCTAGTCCCTAAAAAGGAAGGAGACGTATTATAACCTGATCTCAAAGAAAAATTAATAAAAAAAATGGCTGCACTTTACATTTGCTTTATATCTCGTTTCAATTCGTTTGTTTTCCCTTTTTCATGCACTTTAGTCCTTTGTTCATTTGTAGGACTTAATGTTTCACATGCTTTTGTTTGCACCACACCCAGTACGCCCATGGGCTTCTGCATCCTCGTGTTTTCAATGGCGATCATGGTGGGACCCTGTACCCTAATTTTGGGATCAAAATTCTGATCAAAACTTTGTGTTTTTGGTTGTAGGTGTGAATCCTTCAAGCGTTGGACTGCTGCTCGTGCCACCCTGTGACAAATACAGACTGGAATTCATGCCACCCTGGGATGAATAAGGCATTCGTCCCACCCTGTGATAAATATAGATCTGCTATTCATCCCACCCTGGGACGATTAGCTCTTTGTGCAGTTTTTGAGCAGAAACTTAGAGGCATCCGGATTGGGCAGAGAAGAGGTAGGTTTTGTGAACTTTCTGTAATTTTTTGTCTCTGTTTCTATGATTTTTTTGTTTTCTTTGCTTGCATAGAAAATTTTACTGCATGTTTTTCTTTCTTTGTGCAAGTAAAAATAACACCACACACCACGATATAATCTAAACATCAAGGCGTTGGTCGTAAAACCCCAACACTTGATCAAGACCAACGGTGGATTTCATCACCACCTTGGCTTAAATTTTGCATACATAACCCTAATCGCTACTATTGCTAGACGTAAATCCTGATGAAAGCTGACCAAGTGTAGCTGGGGTGATTCCCAGCGCATGAGGATAAGTCTTCTATGGTAGGTGTCAAAAATAGGGCGATTCCCCTTCTGTACCGCCTATGTTCCATGTACTTTTTTGCTCTCGCGTACCAATAGTTTCCCTCATGTAAGTGCGGGTATATTGAGAGGTTTGGTATAACAACCTGGTAGTGGTATATTGAAGGAACGACCATTTTGGGAGATATAAGAGCCCTCATATTACATGTACACAAAAATTTCTTTACAAGGTTTTCGAAAACAAAAATCAAAACACACTAAACTAGATTTAGGGCACACCTTTAATATATAAACGAGATAATCATTGCTTTGATTGTGTGGTCCCCTTTTGTTTAGTGTAGCATAAATAATCGTAAAGAAGATAAAAATGTACACATCTTGTAGAGAGACACCACCATGGTGTACACCCGTAGCCAAGCCCAATCACGTGCGAAAGCTACAAAAAGTGTACAAAGGGGCACAAGTCACCTTTGCTATAGCCCCGAGGACTTGGTCATACCACCTTGGCGGCTTGACCCACAAAATAGTCCACATCATACCATGACTGAATGGGACTATAGAGGCACCCCTTCAAGGGGCACTCCCATTCAACATAGACCCTTTCAGGAGGAGTCTTTACACGTGACATAGATGAGAAGGTTCCCTTAGACACTTGTTATGAGTGGCCACCGTGTGATGAAGTGCTAGAAAAGTATAGGGTCCATAAGGAGGGGCCACATGATTACATCATCCCTCCTCTACCCCTTATTACTATTAGAAACAATAGGCTAAATCCAGAGTGTAAGGCTCTTCAGATAGGGTGAGCCAACTCTGCCTGCCCCTTTCACATATATGAAAGGGAGCATGAGGAAGACCACTACATTACTCAAGAGCAATACACGGTGTGGGAGCAATGCGCCTCTACACCTGCTATTTACCAGGATCACCCACCGAGGCTAGAGACTCGGGTGAATGCCGCTAACCTCGATAGAGGAAAATGACCTATAGAGATCTCAGATCACCATGATCAAGATAGATGTGTAGGGGAGGCATCTAGGCCTCCTAGACTCAATACGACAGAACAAATCAACTTGGCATTCGCTAAACATGTCGCCCGCTGAGCACAAATCATGCAACTTGAGCAAGATCAACAATAGTTAGAGCACCTATATCACCTTAGCAAAGAGTGCATTCGGTGTCATACATATGATTTTCTCTAGAACACTGTGCCTGAGAGGGTCCCAACCCCTCGCACGCATAGGACAGAGTTGTATGAGAGGCATAACCCCTTGGTGCGATATAGGTCTCCACGATCTTACCAAATGTTGCCTCTAAGACCTCCTAGACCTGAGAAGGATACCACCCCTAGAGCCAATGATGGGTACCCTCCATGGGCACCCACTCATGTTTATAGGTCACGTCCAAGAACTCCTCAAGAAGCCTATGAGGAATTTGAGCAAGAAGAAGAGTGGGCCGAAACACCCTACCAAGACAGGGGGGTGCTATCCGGCTACCCCTCCATAGGCCTCAAGTTCCCCGTAATTCATGATGGGAACAAACCAAGGAGGAAGAGATCAAATATTTCGATGCATACAAAGAACTCCTAGAGCACTTAGATTCTATGGAGACCAAAACTTCTAGGCCCCAAAAGCCCACTTTACGCCAGCTCCACAGTCACCCTGTGCATCCTTCAGTGCATGCACCCCCATACCCTGAACACTTTAAAATGCCTCAATTAGCAATATTTAGAGGGGAGGAGGATGCCCAAGAGCATGTGACAAGATTCCTAAGCCAATGCTTTGGCATTCAGGACAACGATGCTTTTCTTCTAAGAACATTTATAACCACGTTCGAGGCCTTACCTCGGATTGGTTTACCCAGTTGCCGAAGCATAGCATCAACAACCTGGACCAGCTAGTGGATGCATTCCTTGAGCATTTCACCTTCAATACCAAGAAGAAGGCATCGTTAAGTGACCTAGCTAGCCTTAAACAGTATGAAGAGGAGACCATGGTGGCCTATGGAAATTGGTGGAGAATGTTGCTTTCAAAGCTTCCTTACCTCCCTCCCATGGCCGATCTGACCCAAATGTTCTCAAAAAGTTGCCTAAGATCGACCTCCATGCTATTGCAACTATAGCAATACGCCACTCTCGAGGAAGCTCTGGTGCAAGACAGAATCATAGAGGAGATCAAGATACAGGATGGCTAGATTGCCAATCCATGCAAGAAAGAGTGGCCCAAGAACACCAAAACTGGGTCAACGCAATCGAAACCTGTCATGGTCAATCAGGTTGCTATAAACATACCTAAGCTTGCAAAAGCAACACAGCCCCCAAAGGCTAATTACCAAGCAGTTCCTCTTGACACCTATGAAAAGAAAAATCATAGGCAAGAGCAAAATCAGCAGCGTTGCCCTAGGCGACAATTCACACCCTTCACAAAGTCTAAAGACTCCTTGTTTGACCGCTTGTCCATGGTAAACTTGATAAACCTGCCAGAAAGTCAACTCGTAGACCCCAACGCACCAAAACCTAAGGGCTATAGGGAAGAATTATACTATAGATTCCACCGATAGAAATGACATGACCTTTACTCATGTTGGAAGTTCAAAAGCTTAGTGCAAGACCTAATAGACAACAAGACGCTAACGGTGGATAATCCTGTAGCAACAAACAACCAACATATGGAGGTCTTCAAAGATCCCCTGCCTGCCCATGGTATGCAGGTAAAGACTCTTCAAGTTAATGAGGTGACATATAAATGCCCCATGCAGGGGTATGTAGGGATGATAAGCATAGTGACTCAATAGCACAACCTCAACAACACCCTACACAACTTCCCCTACCTAGACTAGTGGCCACAATTTGAACTAAACTTACCCAAAGTTTAAGGACCACGTCGGCTAGGCTCTCCATCTACGAGCTCATCCAACAATCACCGCCCCATCGGGAGGCTCTAATGGAGATATTAAAATCCATCGAGCTGCATCCCCAAGAAGCAAACTATTTCAACAACTTTGTGGGACATGTAAAACGATGTACAGAACCAGTCATCACCTTTAGAGAAGATGAACTAAAATCGGTGACTGGTGATATGGCGGATCCACCCTTGCACGTCATTACGCGGGTCAACGAGATTTTTTTTAAGAGGGTTTTGGTGGACACTGGCTTGTCCAACAATAAAATCACAACAACGGCATTTAAGCACCTCAAGTTGCCAACATCTCACCGAAAGCACGAGGATACGAAAACAAAACGGAAATGCCAAGTGCGATGTATGCAAAAGCAAAACGTAACGCTAAGTCCTACGAACTGAAATGCATGAAAGGAGAGAAACATAAACGAATTGAAACAAGATAGAAAGCAAATGTCGAGTACAACCCTTTTTATTAATTTTCTTTAAAATCGGGTTACAATACGTCTCCTCCCTTTTCGGGGGCTAGGAGCGTTAAGTAGGGCTCTATTACACCACGGATTGGTACGCTTTCTTCCGCGTGCCCACATGTAAAGTGGGCGGGCCAAATGTCACCGCCGCTTGCATGAACGTGTCTTTGATTCCTTGCTGCTCCTCCGGTGTCGAGATCCTACGTTCAGAGAAACAGAAAAGGATTAGTAGCACCTGCGGATGAAGTAAAACATGCGATCCCCAAAGCCTACGATTAGTGCATGCATAAAATAAATAAAATGATAACTAAAACATATCAGAATGAGCTAAAAACTTGATAGAGGCATGAGAACATTACCAGGAAGGCACTGCAAAAGGAACAGTCGAGAAATTCACCATGGATTTCTAATCGCTCCGGGGTGGGATGATTAGACCTACAACAAAATGTCAGAAAGCACCCTCCTAAATGTCCCATCTGGGAGGCTCCAAATCACCTGCAAAGTTGGGGGTTAGGTAAAACGGGGTATTTTGGAAAGACCCAGAAGGTCAGATTTTGCCAATTCGGCCTCTATCACCCAGAATCTGATGATGCTCCCTGCATGTTAGTGAAAGCGAGAAATAACAAAAGCATGATCAAAACTGCTCAGAATAACATGAAATTTGAATGAGAGCCTATCTGAACAACCTAGAAACAAATGCAAGAAAAATAGAAATGAAATCTGCTACAGATTTCTAATCACTCCGGGGTGGGGCGATTAGGACTGCAGTAGTGCGGGGGCGCCCGGGGGCAGGACGCCCATCGTTTGGGGCCCGATTTCGGCACCAATCCACTTGGGATGGGTCCAAAACCTCTTGTGGGGTATTGTCAACAAATTTGGGTGGGATACTGTGGCCAAATTTCGGGTTTTGGGTCTGGATTGTGCTTCCAATAATCACCCAATAACCTCCCTTCCAAAAGAGAGATCAAGGATGTGAAAGGCACAAGCAAAAGGGTGAGGACGTAAATCGGTAGCACTCCATTGCTCCAAATGCTCCTGACCTATTCTCATTTTGGGGTGAGAAGACTCACCATTTTATAGACTTGAGGGTCTCTGTGAATGAGCATGCAGAGGCGCCACTTGGCGATCATGCCTTCTCAGGGGAGAGAAGATTCCTCCATGATTAAGGACTCCATGACCTCTATGCCTCTTTGAGCTCAAAAATGCTCACTCACACTCCCATGCAATGAAGGAGGAGTTAAGTGGTGGATCTGAGCTGCCATTTGTCAAGGTTTGACATTTTTCCCATCAAACCTGCTATTCGCCCCACCCAGGGGTGAATGCTGCTAATCGTCCCTGGGTGGAACGAATACCAGTTTGTAATCATCCCTGGGTGGAACGAATAAGGAGCAGAGTGCCTGAAAGGTGCCAAATTGACCTCTGACCTTCCAAAACTACTGTGAGAGTGGTTAGGACCACTGTTTAACCTCTAGGGGCTGCCCTGGGGGTTGTGTATGCCAGTGCGATCAGTGTTTGTAGCCACATAATCGGATTGGTGTTGTTTTGGTGTCTATAGATGCCCCTTTTTGGGATGCGCTATGCGTGGCGTAGTGCTGAGCAAAAATAGATAACCAAAGCACTAATGATTAGGGTTTCTCAGTAACCTAACCAAATTTTGATGCCCCAAGTATGGAAAGGGCATGCATTCTTGAATCCTTGCTTCTGACGAGCTAAGGAACTTAATTCAAGTGTTAACCTTTTTTGGTGAGGTGTTACTTGATCTTGGACATTGATCAGTCATGAATAGGCAAAGGGCGCAACCTTTTGTCTGTGGGAACCTTGAGTTCATGATTCACAAATACCAAGTGTTTGATCAACTTGTGATTATTGCTTGTTTGCTGCCCCAAGCAGGGGCGTGATTGTCTTTGTCAATGATTCTTTGAATGCATGCCATTTCCTTGATTGGGTGTGTATTTGTTGATTGATGACTAAGTGTGACTACCCCCTCAAGCGACGAATCGATGAGGGAATGACCTACATGAGAAAAGCGATGAGTCGCTTGACCCAAGATGACTTGTGTAAGGGTGCCTTCAGTTGTTTTGCTTTGAATGCTTATGCAGTTTCCCAACATTTAGACCTATTTTTTGGTGGGTTTTAACCCTTTTTGTGACGCATTTTGGAGCTAAAATTGTCAAAAATTCATCCTCCCATGGAGCGGTCCGGCTATGGTAGCCTTCTTAGGGAGTAGGATAGTGACAATTTGTGACCCCAACATCTATTTTGGATGCCAAGAATGTTAGGCGCAAAGGCGCCTTCGTTCGACAATGTTATTGCTATTTTTGGGTGGGTTTGGACCCTTTTTGTGATGCCATTTGGGGATGAAATTCTTGAAAATCCATCCTCCCATGGAGCGGTCTAGCTATGGTAGCCTTCTTAGGGAGTAGGATAGTGAGGATTTGTGACCCCAACATCAGTTTTGCATGCCAAGAATTTTAGGCGCAAAGGCACCTTTGTTCGGCAATTTTATTGCTATTTTTTGTGCATTTTGGTGCATTTTTGCTGTTTTTGAATTTCTTGCTCTATAATCATCCCGAGGTGGGACGAATACCAGTTTGTAATCATCCCAAGGTGGGATGAGTGCTAACTAGAGCGCTCATCCTAGGGTGGAACGATTACAGGCCTAAAAGCCTATTTAAGGGCCAAAACTAGGTTTTGGGCTCATTTGCACTTTGTTTTTCTGGCGTTTTGGAGCTAGGAGGAGGAGGTCGAGTTCACGTAGCGGAGCACTGTCAAATTTCTCGGACACCATGAGTTCACGGACCGGATCATCAAGTGGTGGAGCCGAAGCGAGACCGGTGAGTGCTCCTTTCTCTTTGTTGTGTGCTTGTTTTAGTTTACAGTTTAAAACCACACTTGTTTTCTTTTGTATTTTGTTTTTCGATTTAAAAATGAAAACCCTAGTTAAATGTTTGTTATTTTTGTGTGAATTTGTGTTTTGTTTGTAAGCTAAAAAAAAACCCTAGTTTAAACTAAGATTGAAAACTTAGCTTAAAAAAATGTTTTTATGTTGTTTTCTGTTGTTTATCAGTTTAGACTAAGGTTAAACCCTAGGAACTAAAAATTTTTGTTATTGTGTGTTGTATTTTTTAGTTTTATAGTAAAATGAAAACCCTAGGTTAAAGTGTTATTTTTGTTTAACTAGAGTTAGAAACCCTAGTTGTTATTTTTGATTTTTGTAAACTAAGGTAAAAAACCCTAGAGTTTTTTTTTTTTGTTTTAAACTAGAGTTAAAAACCCTAGGTTAGATTTATTTTGTGTAAACTAAGGTAAAAAACCCTAGTTAACAATAAAACTTAGCTTTTTTTTATTTTTTTTTTATTTAGACTAAGTAAAACCCTAGGTTAATTATTTTTTATTTTTTTTTAAGATGAAAACCCTAGGTTAACTTTATTTTTTTTTGTATTTTGAGGGGTTATTTTTTTTTTTTTTTTTTTTTTTTTTTTAACTATTTTTTTTTTTTTTTTTTGTTATTTATCAATTGTAGACTAAGGTTAAACCCAAATTTATTTAAAAACCCTAGACGACAAATTGGTTTTGAATTTTTTTTTTTTTATTTATCCATTTGATATTAGAGTAAAAACCCTAGAATGACAAATTGTTATTTGAATTTTTTTGTTTTTTTTTATTTATCAGTGTGATACTAGAGTTAAAAACCCTAGGAACTGACAAATTGTTATTTGAATTTTTTGTTTTTATTTATCAGTTTGATACTAGAGTTAAAAACCCTAGGAACTACAAATTTTTGTTTAATTTTTTTTATTAATACATAATTTATTTATATTTATTAAATGTTTTTGTTTTTAGACATTGTGTATGTTTGTTTTAGTGTTGTACTATTTTTCATTTTATTTTGTCATGTTTTAATGTTTTTGTTTTGTTTTCTTTTGCAGGTTGTGAAGAGCCGGTACCGTGTGCCAACGGTGTTCTCTGAAGCATGGGAGGCGTTGACTATGGTGGACTAGGAGTGGCTTGATGCCCTTGGGCTCAAGCAGGTGACTCGGCTAGAGCCTGTGGTGGGGGATCGGGCCTATCTGATGGCCCTGATCAACTTGTGGGATCCTCGGACTAATACCTTTCATCTCCCAATAGGGGAGATGACGGTGACTCTAGAGGATGTCTATCAGATTCTATGGATTTCGATAGATGGGCTTCCTATTCGGACTACGCCGTGTGATCAACGGATAGTAGTGCTGACACGGTGCTTCGGGCATGGGGTGGAGATGGGGGTGGATAGTCCGGTGGAGATGGTAGAGGGGGATTGCATGATTGGTGGTATCTTGGTATGGTGGTGGCTAGAGAGGGGCGTGTTGGGGGTGAGGCATGCATTATTGATGACCCTCATCTCCAACATGCTACTGCCCGACTCCTTAGGTGCGAGGTTCCCATGGAACCTACTAGAGGTAGTGTTCAGATTGGTCGAGTGTCCGACGGAGGCACCCTTGATTATGAGGTGGGGACAGACGCTACTAGCACAACTTTATGATGAGTTATACGAGGTCCACTACCGAAGGTGAAAGGGGATTGGGTGCAACTACCTATTGTAGTGCTGGGGGTGGCAGCACATAGCTATGGAGCGGCCATAGGGTTTGTCATGGACCACTCGGGTAGAGATGGTTGATAGGGAGATAGGGTATGTGGCTCTATGGTGAAGGTCTGAGGAGTAGGGGTAGAGTCGATGATGGGCAGGTGTCGTAGGGCACTATGTCGATGCCTTCGCTTGGCTTGCTCTAGGGGAGGTGTTCTAGCGCCCATACCAGGACTGTCCAGCCTGGCTTGAGGCTGGAGAGTGGCTCTAATGGGTGCATAGGGGGAGATGGCTGATCGGGTGGCATGAGACCGAGCAGGAGTACTTCCCATACGTTCGAGTGACGTGATAGTTTGGGGTGCACCAGGGGTTGCTTGGTGAGCCCTTGATCTATCGACGTCGGGGCGATGAGAGGACTCTAGCCTGGCCGATCATCGAGCCGCTGGGTGAGGAGTCGGATCCTGTGATCGATGTCCTTGATGTGGACAATGTTGGGGCGACCCTGAGTATGACCAGTGGTGGACGATGCGGCGGTGGTGAGGTGAGGGGCCTCTAGGAGGTCCTGACGCAGTAGCAGTAGGTGGGGAGGGTGCAGAGGCATCAAGGGAGGGTTGGGGGGCTCCTCTGGAGGATGAGGACATGGTGGAGGTTGAGGATTTTGTGGGGGATGATTTTGGGAGTTCTGAGATAGCGAAATGTAGGACGTCCTAGAGTAGTGGTGGAGCAGCAATCTTGATATGCCGATGCCTCGGGTAGTCCCTAGAGGGTATGGAGGTGAGGTATCATGCTGAGATAGCATGATTGGAGGATCTACTTCGGAGATGGGATGAGGAGCTTGGGGATGCTTTGCAGGAGAGGGATCTCCTACGGACTCAGTTGGTGGAGCGAGAGAATGCATTGGCTACGTACCATCGATGGGATGGGGACACAGATGCTTCATGGGAGAGGGATCTCCTATGAACTCAGTTGGTGTAGCATGATGATGTAGTGGCTACGTACCATCGATGGGAGATGGATTTGTTTTGGCATCGGATGGAGTTGGAGGTAGAGATTATCCACCTCGATGGGTGGTTACCTGAGCTCCCTGGAGGTGGGTCTTCACGTCGGATGAGAGACAGTGATACTGAGTAGTCAACATCTTCTCATCATAGGTGGCTGGATGAGGGGGGCGCTAGTGGGCGTGATGCGAGGGCTAGCAACAGCCACCCTGAGAGGTCCCATAGGACCCACACCATGGGGGGTAGTTCCCGTCGCACCGATCCTACGTGATCATGGTGGCCGATGCCCTAGGCTTGGGGGTTTTTGAGTTTTTGTATGTTTTGTGAGGTCAGAGGACCGACTTATTGTAGCCTACAAGCATTTTGATGATATATATACATGACGTTCTTTTTGGTTATACACTTGTCATGGTTTTTGTTTATTTTTATGCACATTTATTTATGTTGATGTATGCATGTGGTATTATGAATGCGATGTTTCTAATTATATGATGTATGCATATGGAATGGATGAAATGATTTGTTGATAACTTGTTGATGGCACCATAGACTGTACAAGATTTATTGGCTTTCTGTACTTATGTGATTGCTTTGTGGAATGACTTTGCATATGGTAATTTTGTTTTGGTATTTTTCATATTTTTTGATGGTGATGTAAGTAATGAAATGTACCAGTTGTTTTAAAATGTAGTTAAGGTTTTTCTGAGATTCAGATGTTTTAACTAACTAGCCAAGACTGTACATTTATCTCACAAGACTTTTGAACAAGGTACAAATCAGACTTGAGTTTGACCAAGTTATTTCACATCCCTGTGTGTGCAATTGAGTTCGTTTATGTGGTATTTGTCAGGATACCGCCAATGCCAGATAGGTTGTCAACCAAACCTGTACTGAGGATCACCTAATTAGCTCCACTAACTCCATTGTTGTATTTAGTAAGATTAATCCATGGGACAATCTAAGGTACCATAAGCTAGCTCATCCACATGCAAACATTGGTCTGCTCACACGCAAAGCTAATGTGATAGACATATCGTCATGCATTTAGGATACCGCCATTGTCAGGTAGGTTATCCACCAAACCCGTAATGAGGATCACCTAGATGGTTTTTCGAATGTTGAGAATTCTAGGGATTCAAGTTCAGGCATCTTTCGGTTGCTCAACTTGTTGGGATACTTGCTCGTATACATAGTGATGAAAATCACTGTTTATTTTTCTCTTTTGTTTTTCTTTTTGAGCAAGGATTTTGAATAGTGGTGATAACCATTGTTATTTGATTTTGCATTTTAGGTTGCAAAGTTGAGCTCGTAGGTTTTGGCTTGTGAATGGCATTGATCCTTTTGGTCTTGGGGATGACTACCCATCCTGTTCAGGGACGTGTAGTATGAATCCTTACGACTTTGGGAACCAAAGGTGATTGGGGATATTATTATGTAAGGGCATTGATATTTTAGGCCTTGGGGATGACTACCCATCCTTGTCAGGGGTGTGTAGTATGAATCCTTATGACTTTGGGGACCAAAGGTGTTTTGGAAGTTTTGATGATGGATTTTTGGAATTTTTTTTGTAAATGGCATTGATCCTTTTAGGCCTTGGGGATGACTACCCATCCTTGTCAGGGGCGTGTAGTACGAATCCTTATGAATTTGGGGATCAAAGGTGTTTTGGGATTTTTGTTAGTGGTGAAAACCACTATTTATTATGGGGAATTGGATGGGGAAGAGCTTGTCCTTTTGTCAATTCTCAGCATTCTTGAACCATTCACACAGGGGGATGAATAGGTTAACCTTTCACCTATGGTACCCTAGACTGCTTTGTAGGTTTCTCTTGCATTCACACAACTTGGGAATTATTTTATGTGTTTTAACTTGTGTAGGGATGTTACGTAACGAAGTATGATCCAAGTAAAACTCTCCCTTTGTAAAATCTGTCTGACTTTGTACAGTTTTTGGCTAGAAATTTAAATACATCTGAATGACGAAAACCCTAAATACATTAGGAGACAACTGACTATGCTAAAAATGTGGATGGTGTTATTCTGGATGGATGTGTTTATAAAATGGATTGAAAGTGGAAAATGATGGAATTGCCGATTAATTACAGTTTATGGTGCTTGTGACATGTATGACCAACAAATATGCAATGTATGGATGCGATGCCTAATGCAGTTTATTATTTTTTTTGTATTTTGATTTTTTATGAGTATGCATGAAATTGAGATGCAAATTTTTTTTTTATATTTTTGATGATTTTATTTTTTTTGTTTGTTTTTGAATATTTGTTTTTGACCAAGCGATTGTGGGAACCCTTGGAGCTTTTGGTTTGACCAAAGGGTTTATGGATACCTTTGGGGCATTTTAGGTTGACCAAGCGATTGTGGAAATCCTTGGAGCTTTTGGTTTGACCAAAGGGTTTATTGATACCTTTGGGGCATTTTAGGTTGACCAAGTGATTATAGGAATCCTTGGAGCTTTTAGGTTTGACCAAGCGATTGTGAGAATCCTTGGAGCTTTTGGGGTGGGCTATGGCTCTCTAAATGTGGAATGGCCTCAAATGACTGATGTTCAAGGGTTCTAGTTCCTTGATTCCTTCAAGAGAGGTGAGTCGGTATGTTCCAGGTCCTATTTTACTATCAATGACATAGGGACCTAACCAATTTGCCATGAACTTGTCCCTTAGATGGGGTGGCAAGTTAGAATTTTGTTGGTTCTCTTTTAAGACCAAGTCACCAACCTGAAAGTCCCTCAGGTGAACTTTCATGTTGTATGCTTTCCTAAGTCGCTCTTGATAGATACGTAAATGCTCGAGAGCATTGACGCATCGTTCATCGAGCAACGTAAGTTGGTCTAACCGGGCCTACCATGCAGTGTCATCATCGATGAACTCTTGCATTGATATGCGTAGGGAAGGTATTTCCAACTCGAGAGGCATGACTACCTCGGAGCCATACACCAACGAAAATGGAGTTGCCCCAGTGGGCATCCGAATGCTAGTGCGATAAGCCCACAGGGCAAGCGGGATTTGAATGTGCCAATCCTTATGACTATCTATGACCATATTTTTGAGGATTGCAACTAGCATTTTGTTTGATGCCTCTACTTGCCCATTTGCCTACGGATAATAGGGTGTTGAAAAACTATGCTGAATTTTGTACTTTGTGGTCAAAGCATGCACATATTTGTTCTTGAATGACGTCCCATTATCCGAGATGATCTTGGATGGAATACCAAAATGACATATGATGTTATGTAAAATAAACTCCGAAATGCGGGGTCCAGTCATAGAGGTTAGCGGAATTGCTTCCACCCACTTGGTGAAGTACTCTGTGGCCGTTATGATAAACGTGTGATGACCTGACGATGTAGGGGAGATCTTTTCGATTAGATCTAAGCCCCACTACAAAAATGGCCAAGCCGATTGGATCGGTTGCAAGGCCTGAGAAGGTACGTGTGTCAAATTAGCATGGTGTTGACACTTCATGCACTTCTTTACATATGCGCAACAATCTCGCTCTAAATATGGCCAATAATAGCCCATGCGAAGAATGCGCTTTGCGATGGCCATACCGCTGAAGTGGCCATCGCATGTACCATCGTGCGCTTGGGTGATCACCCAAGCGGACTCCTACTGGTCCAAGCAACGGAGGAGGATTCCTTCATAGCTCCGACGATACAAAATGTCTCCTAGCAAGACATGTTTTGCCACTTTCTATTTAAATGATATTTTCATGGCATGTGTCAATCCAAGTGGGAGGTTACCTAACTTGAGGTAGTCTCTTATGGGTGTATACCAATCCTGCTGATCAGAAACCTTGATGGTATGAATAGCCAATCCCTCTTGTAGTTCATCCCTAGCAAAAGTTGAGTGGGAAAGAACTTGTAAGAATAGTGTTGTGTTGCTATTAAGAGGGGTCGGGGAGAACAAGGACCCCTAGTTGGCATGATTCAGACAATCATGGATTCGAGAGAACTTATCCTGAGATGGTTCAATCTGGATCAGGTGGATTCCTGGCATTAGGTCAGAGCTTGCACGCTCCATCATGGATTGTGATAATGTTTTAACTTGAATGGTTGTCATTTCACCAGAAGGGTCTTACGGGATTAGTGACCCCAAGGAGGCCATAGTATCCACAAAATGATTCGATGATCGAGGGAGTGCCTCGATGTCGTACCATTCAAGATTTGCCAAGAATTTATCCACAAGGGCTTTATAGGCCTGTAGAACTGGGCATTTACATTGGAATACCCCTTTCACTTGGTTAACAATTAACAATGAATCACCAAAGATATTCAAGCATTTGATGTTCATGGTGATTGTTGTTTGAAGACCTATGAGCAAGGCTTCATATTCGGCATTGTTATTGGTGCACGAGAAATATAATTTAAATGATAGAGGCATTGGAGCCCCTTGCGGTGTGAAGAATACAATTCCCATGCCACCCCCTTGCTCACATTTAGAACCATCAAAAAATAGGGTTATGTCGGCCTGTGACTCAGGCTCATCAGAATCTAGCGATTCTGAGACATGGAAGACCCCATCATCAGGTAGCTCTATTGCCAGAGGCTGATCATCTTCAAGAGGAGCCTCTGCTAGTTGATCGATGATGACTTGACCTTTGATGGACTTCTGTCCAATGAATTCGATGTCAAACTTCATCAACAACATGATCCATTTCATCATGCGGCTACTATGATAAGTATGACTCATCATGTATCACAATGGATTCTCCTTAGACACAACATACATCATATTGCTCAGCATGTAGTGGCATAGATTTTTGGTAGCAAACACCACTACCAAGCAGAGCTTCTCAACGTATGCATAGTTAAGTTCATAACTGACCAGGGTGCGGCTAAGATAGTAAGTAGCCTATTCTTTGTGTAGTTCATTTTTTTGGGCTAGCATGGCACCCAATGCCACCTCAGTAGCTGAGATGTATAAGTAGAATGACACTCCTGGTCTAGGTGGTGCCAATACTAGCGGTGAAGCCAAGTATTGTTTGATGTCATCGAAGGTTGACTGGCACTCGTCATCCCAATGAAATGCTACCCCCTTGTGCAATAATTTATTCATGGGTCGGCACTTGTCAGATAGCTGCGCTATGAAGCGCTTGATTGATGCGACCTTTCCCTATAGGCTTCTGAGCTGCTTGATGGTAGTTGGGGGAAGCATTTCAAGGATTGCCTTGACTTTGTTTGGGTCCACCTCGATGCCTCACTTTGAGACTATGAAACCCAAGAGTTTTCTAGATGTGACGCCAAATACGCACTTCTTGGGGTTTAGTCTGACTTTGTGTTCGATGAGGCGATCGAGGATCTTGCTTAAGTCATCGAGATGATCTGGGCGCAAAAGAGATTTGGCCAACAAATCATCCATGTAATCTTCCAAAGTTTTATGCATGTGATCATGGAAGATGTATGTCATGGCACGTTGGTAGGTGGCGCCAACATTTTTAAGGCCAAAGGGCATGACCTTATAACAAAATGTCCCCCAAGGCATTGTGAACGCCATTTTTAGTTGGTCCTCGGGATTGATACGAATCTGATTGTATCCCGAGAAACCATCCATGAGGGAAAGCATTTCATGACCCACTATGGCGTCTACCAATGCATCGATGCTAGGCAAGGGGAAATCATCCTTAGGACTCGCTTTGTTTAGATCTCAAAAATTAGTGCATATGCGAATCCTCCCATCAGGATTTTTGATGGGCACCATGTTGGACAACCATGGTGGGTAATCCATGCAGATGACAAACTGTGCATCCAACAACTTTTGCAATTCATCTTTGACCATTAAGGCCACTATTGGGTGCATCTTACATAGTTTTTGCTTAACTGGCTTGACTGTCGGATCAAGCGTTAGATTATGCATGACTAGCTACGGATCTAGCCCTGACATGTCTTTGTAGGACCATGCAAAAACCTCCTTCTTCTCTTTGAGAAGGGCAATGTAGTCGGCTTGCTCTTCGGGGGATAGACTTACCCCTAACTTGATTATCTATGGATTCATTGGATCAGAGCCGATGTCTACGTCAGTCGTCTCCTCAACTGACATGTGGGATCCATCCTCCAACTGATGTGGAGTTGGGATCAAGTGGATATCAGTCACTAAATTCAGATCTACATTAGGAACTTTGGGTCCCTCTTCAGCATGGAAGATATCCTGAGTTGGTTTTGGGGTGAAATGAAGCATCTCACCGAACGACCAATACTCTGATGGGGATGGTGGTGAATTGACGTGATCCCAGTCTATGGCATCTATGTCTAGATACAATGACCATGCTGGATCGGCTGGATTGTGGATGGGGGCGGTTAAGTCAATGGAGATCATGTTGATGAAATGATTTTGGTCTCCATTACCATGGGTGTGGTGACTCGGACTTCCTTGGTGATCTTTATGCTCTGGATCTGGCTCTGGAGGTATTGGCATGAATGGATCGGCCCTATGTGTGGATAGGAGGATAGGGTCTACCCTCGGCACTGATATCGCTATAGGGTCTCTGGGTGGAAGGTGCTCTCTGTATGCCCAAAGTGGTGGATGCAGCACTTGGTCCAACTATGTTGGGTTTAGGTGCCACCTATGCCTTGGCCCCATGTTTAGTTGTTCAAACATGTCATCAATATCCATGGGGTATTGTTGCTATCGCATATGATTGAGATAGGCCATCTCAGTTTCATCTTCATAATCATTGTCGAAGATCCAAAGGCCTTCATTGGTTCCAACAACTATTTGTGACATGTGAGGCTCGTCCTGCTCGAGCAAATTGATATGGTCCCATCGGGGTTGTTTCGCTCTCTATGGGGGGACCTAATTTTCTTGAGGTGGCACTTGCTCGATTGGAGCATCCAAAGGGAACATTGCCAAGAGGCTTTCTTGATAGTCATCCATGGGGGTCACTTGTGAGTGATTGCTATCCGATTCGAAAGGGTCCCATGGTGCTACCTCATATTCTGACTCATCTTCTGAAGATCCTTCCTGACCTTGTCTATATCCCCCTTGTAGGTGAGTTCTCAAACTTTCTCCTTTCTCGGTTAAAGGGAAGGGGTTGTTGAGGTCAACAAGGTTGGTTGTCAACAATGGGAGGTAATCCCCCAATGTGTATGTTGTGTTAGGATTGGCATATGGATCTAATGCCAACCCATCCTTGTTGCCTATCCCTAGGCCTTGCATGTTCTCTACCAAGATGTCCAAGGGCAAGGGGTGGTTGAACCCTACTCCTGATTTGTCGTATGGCATCTGATATCTTGGTTGGCAAAGAATGTGCACTCCTTGCTCATATCTGCCCAACCCATATCCATGCCAATTGCATTGGCCAAGATATCTTAAAGTGAAGTCTAGGTTGGAAAAATAGTTGACGTCCTCAACGAAAGGCTCTTCATCTTCTTCTTCTTGCATGTAAGGTTCAATGCCATTATCAAGGCCCCCATATACAAAGTTTGTCTGGTTTGGTGGGTAGCCTAGAGGAACAATAGTGCCTATGGGGAGGCGAGGTCTCCCCATGTCCTGCATGGACTCAAGTGTGGGTGTTGCTACAATGTTCCACACCAGATACTCCCCTAGGCCCGTATTGGCCATCTCAATGGTGATTGTTGGTGGTTGAGGGGGAGGGAATGGGAGTTCTTCCTGAGTCCACTCCATGTTAGGTGAACTAGGCATCTCGACTTCCATTCGGCTAGGCATCTCTTCGGTAGAGATGGTTGAGACTGATGGTGGTGCCTCTTCCAGGGGTTTCTTCCCATCGTCCTTCGATGTGGCCACCATAGGTGGCATCATTGGTGAAGGACCAGATGATGAAGATGGACCCGACTAGGGATTTGATGGACTTAACAATGGGGATGTATGTGGAATCAGACCCTATTTAGATGGATTCAACTAAAAATCCAAATGTGTTGATGGAAGGGTCGATTGCGGCATCAGCTGCACCGCATTGCAATACTTGAAGGGTTCTAAGTCCGTCGGGACTACATGCACCTGCCCTTCGAATGTATACTTTAAGCATTGGTGGGCTATTGAAGGGACACACTTCATGTCCCTGATCCATGGCCAGCCCAACAAAATGTTATAAGCCATCTCACCCTCCAAGATGTGGCACAATGTAGGAATAGTCTTTTGTCCCACTTGGATGGGTAGGACAATTGTGCCAACTGTCGAGCATATCGCATCATTGAATGCTCGTAGAGTGTAGGTGGAGGCCACGATGTGAGATGTTGGCAACTTTAGATGTTTCAATGCCACTGTTGTAATGATATTACTGGATGAGCCAGTGTCCACCAACACCCTCTTATACGGAATCCCGTTGACCCATGCAATGACGTGCAGGGGTGGATCCGCCATGTCACCAGTCACTGATTTCAATTCATCCTCTCTAAAGGTGATGACTGGCTCGGTGCATCACTTGACATGCCCCACGAAGTTGTTGAAAGAGTTTGCTTCATGGGGCTGCAACTCGATGGCTTTAAGTATCTCCATTAGAGCCTCCCGATGGGGCGATGATTGTTGTATGAGCTCATAAATGGAGAGCCTAGCCGACGTGGTCCTCAAACTCTGGGTGAGTTTGGTCTGAATTGTGGCCACTGGTCTAGGCGGAGGAGGTTGCGTAGGGTGCTGTTGTGGTTGTGACGTTGTTGGCACCTCTCCTGTAGCCACCGTGGGGGTAGCTGTGCTTGGGTACCTTTTGTTTCGAGTCACTATACTGATCATCCCTACATACCCCTGCATGGGGCAGTTCTGTGTTACCTCATTGACTTGTAGGGTCTTTGCCTGTGCATCATGGGTAGGCAGGGGGTCCTTGAAGACCTCCATCTATTGGTTGCTTGGTGCCACGGGGTTATCCACCGCCAACGTCTTGTTGTCTATTAGGTCTTGCACCAAGCCTTTAAACTTCCAACATGCATTAAGATCATGTCCCTTCTATCGGTGAAACCTACAGTACAAGTCTTCCCTGTAGCCCTTAGGTTTTGGAGCATTGGGGTCTATGGGTCGACTCTCTGGCAGGTTTATCAAGTTTTCCACTGACAAGCGATCAAACAGGGAGTCTTTAGACTCGGTGTAAGGTGTGAATTGTCGCCTAGGGTGACGCTGCTGATTTTGCTCTTGTCGATGGTTTTCTCTTTCATAACTATCAAGAGGGACCACCTGATAGTTAGCCTTTGGGGGCTGCATTGCTTGTACAGGCTTAGGTATGTTTATAGCAACCTGATTGACCGCAATGGGTTTTGGTTGCGTGGTCCCTGTCTTGGCATTTTTAGACCATTCTTTCTTCTTTGGCTTGGCAATCTCGCCATCCTGAATCTTGATCTCCTCAATGATTCTGGCTTGCGCTAGAGCTTCCTCTAAAGTGGCATATTGTTGCAGCTGCAATAGCACATGGAGATCGATCTCAAATAGCTCTTTGAGAACATTTGGGTAAGGTCGGCCATAGGAGGGAGGTAGGGCAGCTTTGAAAGCAATGTCCTCCATCGATTCCCATAGGCCACCATGGTTTCTTCCTCATATTACTTGAGGTTGGCTAGGTCACTTAGTGATGCCTTCTTCTTGGTGTTGAAGGTGAAGCATTCGAGGAACGCGTCCACTAGCTGATCTAAGTTACTGATGTTGTGCTTTGGCAACTGAGTGAACCAATCCGAGGTAGGGCCTACGAACATGGTTATAAATGTTCTTAGTAGCAAAGCATCATTGTCCTGAATGCCAAAGCATTGGCTCAGGAATCTAGTCACGTGCTCTTGGGCATCCTCCTCCCCTCTAAATATTGCCAACTGGGGCAGTTTAAAGTGTTCAGGGTAAGGGGGTGCCGACATTGACGGATGCACAGGGTGACTACGGAGTTGGCATAAAGTGGGATTTTGGGGCCCAGAAGTCTTGGTCTCCATAGACTCTAAGCGCTCTAGCAGCGCTTTATATGCATCGAAAGATTTGATCTCTTCCTCCTTAGTTTGTTCTCATTGTGGGTTGCGGGGAACTTGAGGCCTATAGAGGGGTGGCCGGATAGCACCCCCCTGCCTTGGTAGGGCATTTCAGCCCGCTCTTCTTCTTGCTCATACTCCTCATAGGCTTCTTGAGGAGTTCTTGGGTGAGACCTATAAACATGGGTGGGTCCCCATGGAGGGTGCCCATCATTGTTCCTGGGAGTGGCCTCCCGCTCAAGTCTAGGAGGTCTCGGAGGCAACACTTGGTAAGGTCATGGAGACCTGTCTCGCACCAAGGGGTTGTGCCTCTCATACAGTTCTACCCTTTGGGTGTGAGGGGTTGGAACCCTCTCAGGCATAGTGTTCTGGAGCAGCTCATCTGTTTGACGCCGAATGCGCTCTTTGCTAAGGCGATACAGGTGCTCTAACTGTTGTTGGTCTTGCTCAAGCTGCATGATTTGCGCTTGGTGGGTGGCATGTCTAGCAAATGCCAAGTCAATTTGTTCCATCGTCTTGAGTCTAGGAGGCCTAGATGCCTCTCCTACATATTTATCTTGGTCATGATGATCCGAGATCTCTATAGGTCACTTCCCTCTATCGAGGTTAGTGGCATTCACCCGAGGCTCTGGCCTCAGTAGGTGATTCTGATAGATAGCAGGTGTGGAGGTGCATTGCTCCCACACTGTGTATTGCTCTTGAGGAATGTAATGGTCTTCCTCATGCTCCCTTTCGTATATGTGAAAGGGGGGGTAGAGTTGGCCTACCCTGTCTGAAGAGCCTTGCGCTCTGGATTTGGCCTATTGTTTCTAATAGTGATAAGGGGTAGAGGAGGGATGATATAATCATGTGGCCCCTCCTTATGGACCCTATGTTGTTCTAGCACTTCATTGCATGGTGGCCACTCATAACGAGTGTCTAAGGGAGCCTTCCCATTTATGTTGAGTGCCACGTGTAAGGACTCCTCCTGAAAGGGTCTATGTTGAATGGGAGTGCCCCTCGAAGGGGTGCCTCTATAGTCCCATTCTGTAATGGTATGATGTGGACTATCTTGTGGGTCAGGCCACCAAGGTGGTATGACCAAGTCCTTGGGGCTATAGCGGAGGTGACTTGTGCCCCCTTGTACACTCTCTACAGCTTTCGCCCGTGATTGGGCTTGGCTACGGGTGTACACCATGGTGGTGTTTCTCTAAAATATGTGCACATTTTATCTTCTTTATGATTTTTTATGCTACACTAAACAAGCAGGAGCCACACAAACAAAGGAGTGATTATCTTGTTTATGAATTAAGTGTGTGCCCTAAATCTGGTTTAGTGTGTTTTGATTTTTTGTTTTGAAAGCTTTTGTAAAGAACGTGTTGTTGTTCATGCAATATGATGGCTCTTATGTCTCCCAAAATGGTCACCCCTTCAATATACCACTACCAGGCCATTATACCAAACCTCTCAATATACCCACCCTTACGTGAGGGAAACTATTGGTACGCGAGAGCAGAATGGTACATGGAACATAGGTGGTACGAAAGGGGGATCACCCTATTTTTGACACCTACCATAGAAGACTTATCCTCATGCATCTGGAATCACCCCAACTACACTTGGTCAGCTTTCATCAGGATTTACGTCTAGCAATAGTAGCGATCGGGGTTATGGATGCAAAAATTCAAGCCAAGGTGGTGATGAAATCCATCGTTGGTCTTGATCAAGGGTTGGGGTTTTACGACCAACTCCTTGTTGTTTAAATTACCACGTGGTGTGTGGGGTTATTTTTACTTATGCAAGGAAATTAAACATGCAGTAAAACCTTCCTAAGCAAGCAAAGAAACTAAAAAATACAGAGACAGAAAATAGAAAAATGACAGAAGGTATTCAGAACCCCTACCTCTTCTCTACCCAAACCGGATGCCTCTGAGTTTCTATTCTGAAAGTGCACAGAGGGCTTATTCATCCTGGGGTGGGATGAATAATAGAACTATATTCATCATAGGGTGGGACGAATGCCCATTCATCCCTGGGTGACATGAATTCCAGCTCTGTACTCATCATAGACTGGAACGAACAGTAGTCCAACGCTTGAAATATTGGTACCTGCAAGCAAAAACAAACACTTTTGATCAGAAATTTGATCTCAAAATCAGAGGACAGGGTCCCACCATGATCGCCACTGAAAGCATGAGGATACAAAAACAAAATGGAAATGCCAAGTGCGATGTATGCAAAAGCAAAACGTAACGCTAAGTCCTACGAACTGAAATGCATGAAAGGAGAGAAACATAAATGAATTGAAACAAGATAGAAAGCAAATTTTGAGTACAACCCTTTTTATTAATTTTCTTTAAAATCGGGTTACAATACGTCTCCTCCCTTTTTAGGGGCTAGGAGCGTTAAGTAGGGCTCTATTACACCACGGATTGGTACGCTTTCTTCCGCGTGCCCACATGTAAAGTGGGCGGGCCAAATGTCACCACCGCTTGCATGAACACATCTTTGATTCCTTGCTACTCCTTCGAT
The DNA here is from genome assembly GCA_028583015.1 of Wollemia nobilis. Taxonomy (NCBI): domain Eukaryota; kingdom Viridiplantae; phylum Streptophyta; class Pinopsida; order Araucariales; family Araucariaceae; genus Wollemia; species Wollemia nobilis. The sequence goes on from JAQPPZ010016827.1 coordinate 45,384, forward strand.
GTCGAGATCCTACATTCAGAGAAATAGAAAAGGATTAGTAGCACCTACGGATGAAGTAAAACATGCGATCCCCAAAGCCTACGATTAGTGCATGCATAAAATAAATAAAATGATAACTAAAACATATCAGAATGAGCTAAAAACTTGATAGAGGCATGAGAACATTACCAAGAAGGCACTGCAAAAGGAACAGTCAAGAAATTCACCATGGATTTCTAATCGCTCCGGGGTGGGACGATTAGACCTACAACAAAATGTCAGAAAGCACCCTCCTAAATGTCCCATTTAGGAGGCTCCAAATCACCTACAAAGTTGGGGGTTAGGTAAAATGGGGTATTTTGGAAAGACCCAGAAGGTCAGATTTTGCCAATTCAGCCTCTATCACCCAAAATCTGATGATGCTCCCTGCATGTTAGTGAAAGCGAGAAATAACAAAAGCATGATCAAAACTACTCAGAATAACATGAAATTTGAATGAAAGCCTATCTGAACAACCTAGAAACAAATGCAAGAAAAATATAAATGAAATATGCTATAGATTTCTAATCGCTCCGGGGTGGGGCGATTAGGACTGCAACAGTGCGGGTGGCACTCGGGGCGGGACGCCCATCGTTTGGGGCCCGATTTTGGCACCAATCCACTTGGGATGGGTCCAAAACCTCTTGTGGGGTATTGTCAAAAAATTTGGGTGGGATACTATGGCCAAATGTTAGGTTTTGGGTCCGGATTGTGCTTCCAATAATCACCCAATAACCTCCCTTCCAAAAGAGAGATCAAGGATGTGAAAGGCACAAGCAAAAGGGTGAGGACGTAAATCGGTAGCACTCCATTGCTCCAAATGCTCCTGACCTATTCTCATTTTGGGGTGAGAAGACTCACCATTTTATAGACTTGAGGGTCTCTATGAATGAGCATGCAGAGGCGCCACTTGGCGATCATGCCTTCTCAGGGGAGAGAAGATTCCTCCCTGATTAAGGACTCCATGACTGCCTCTTTGAGCTCAAAAATGCTCACTCGCACTCCCATGCAATGAAGGAGGAGTTAAGTGGTGGATCTGAGCTGCCATTTGTCAAGGTTTGACCTTTTTCCCATCAAACCTGCTATTCGCCCCACCCAGGGGTGAATGCTGCTAATCGTCCCTAGGTGGAATGAATACCAGTTTGTAATCATCCCTGGGTGGAACGAATAAGGAGCAGAGTGCCTGAAAGGTGCCAAATTGACCTCTGACCTTCCAAAACTACTGTGAGAGTGGTTAGGACCACTGTTTAACCTCTAGGGGCTGCCTTGGGGGCTGTGTATGCCAGTGTGATCAGTGTTTGTAGCCACATAATCGGATTGGTGCTGTTTTGGTGTCTACACTTACATTGTGGCCTCCACCTATACTATTTGAGCATTTAATGATGCAATATGCTCAATGGTTGGCACAATTGTCCTACCCATCCAAGTGGGACAAAATACTATTCCTACATTGTGCCACATCCTGGAAGGTGAGATGGCCTATAACATCTTACTGGGTTGGCCTTGGATTAGCGACATGAAGTGTTGAGCAAGGTGTTGCAAGAGTTTTGTCATTGTTATCAACTCAGGCAGTTAGATCTAATAATGCAGTGGACAGGCAGTTCAGAAGTCATTCAATGCAGGCTGACAGATTTTAGGGTTTGCAATTGACCACATTTAGGGTTTGCAGCCGACCATGTTTAGGGTTTGCAGCCGACCAAGATTAGGGTTTGCATTTGCATAATCAACCGACTACTATTAGGGTTTTCATCTCAAAATCTCAAGTATATAAGCGGGGCTATTTGGAGATTTAGGAATCCATCGGGTGAATGTTGAAGTGCGAGATGCGACCGTAAAAGTGCAGATAGCATAGAATCGACGAGATGATAGCGAAGTGCATAATGTGAGCTAGTTGTGTCGAGTTGTTCGAAGTGCGATTGTGAATGCACATAGAGAGCAGAGTGTGGAATGACATAGAGTGTGCGAAGCATGTGAGCAGAGAAAGCAGAATGTGCAGAGAGCACAAAGGGCAAAGTTGATTGCAAAGTTTGGCTATAGCAGTGCAGCAGATTGTGTGAAGAGATTACGCAAGAAAGAGCAGTGTGCAGAGATTGCAAAGGTGAAGTAGATCAGTTAGAGTCTTGCAATAACAAAGGTATTTGTCAAACATTTTCATTCAAAATTGAAGTCCAGTTGGTGCTGGCAAATTAGGGGTTGGTGCTCCTTTCTGTTAGTGCAGATAAATAAGGGGTTGGTGCTCCTTCCAGTTGGTGCTAGTAAACAAATTGTAAAGTTGGTGCTTTGCAAGAGGCTAGATTTGGATGGTAGTCCAAGCAACCATTCTTTTTGAGGAGTAGCCATTTTGGTGAACCTCGTTAAAAATCTATGTTGTGTGATGTTCTCTTGCTATACTTATTATATTTGTTTATAAGTTTTAATTGCTATGGTTTTTAGAGTCATAATTCATGATTTTGAATGCCACACTGATTCACCCCCTCTCAATGCCATACTAAGTACAACAATTGGTATCAGAGCCAAGTTCCCTTTAAAGGCTAAATCAGCTAGGGTTGATCTTGGATTAATACTCTAATGGCAAAGAAAGGCAAGAATGGAACCATGAGACACAAGAAGAAAAGATCACATAGGGTCATAAAAGAAAATAAAGATAAATTCATTATTATATAGATTCAAGAGATGAATCAAACAATGGAGAAAAGGCCAAGAGTCAACTCGGTCATAATGCAGGTTCTCAAGGTTCAGAATGTTTTGATCAACTCTGGCATAATGAACATCATGTTATGGGTTTAGTAGCAAGAAGATGAAGAAGAAATAGAATCAGAACAGAATGTAATAAAGAAGAAATGAATGCAAACAAATTGGAATGAAGATCAAATTATACTCCAAGTAAGAAGAATAGAACCTCCTTCAAAAGGACATCTCACCAGCCTTGTGGTAGAGGAAATTGAACCAAAAAGGAGAAGGGTGAACACTGAAGTAGATAATAAAAACCTCAATGCTAAAGTAGACTGGGAAGGTGAGTTGATCTCTGCTCTTGAAGAGTTGAGTATAGAAAAGAAAAAGAACAAAAGACTATCCAAGAAATTGGAAGAATATGGGGATGAGATTGAAAATCTGTTCTTACAATTCCAAAGCCAAGAAAATAGAAGAAGACTTGAAGTCACAATGAATGATAAAGTCAATGTGTGTAACAAACATGAAGAGGATTCTAACAAAGTAGTTAGTAATCTAAAGTCGCAAGTAGAAGAGTCTAAAAGGATTGAGGAAACTCTCAAGTCACAGATCAATGAGAAAGAGATTATTTGCCGCAAACAAGAAGAAGAGATTGTTTCATTGAAGAAACAACTAGAAGAGGCCAATACAAATCTTAAATTCGAGAAGAGCACAAAATTGCTAGATAAAATGATAAGTCATCAGAGAAGCTCCACGATTAAGCATGGTCTTGGATATGAAGTCAACAACTCGTATCTTCCAATTCAGAGAAGAAGAAGTTCACGTTGAAGGGTCCGAGCAAGAAAAGGTTAAAGTTGTATCTTCAAAAGAAAGAAAATATCAAAGGAGATTTACAGCAAAGCAGCCACAACAAAAGAGGTTCTACCACTCTCACTTTTTTCATACTAACACTTTTAATGGCTATTGTTTCAGATGTAACCAGTATGGTCACAAGGCAACTTATTATGGATTAAATAATAAATCAAAGAGTTATGCTGGTCGAAATACATCTGCATATCTGAGTGAACACTTTGTACAATGTTTTCAATGCAATGGTCATGGGCACATAGCAAGGTTTTGTCCAAGCGCTTATGTATCAAATCTAAGGCAAAACAATAGATTTCATAAGACGCAAAGAACACAACACAGACAGAAATAAATCAAGTTCATAGAAGAAAGGAAAATAATCATTCATCATGGATGCATAAGAGACAACCACACCAGAGAGATATTCAAGTTCATGCAATGATGCAAAATAGGGACGCAGTGAAAAATCCAAGCCCGAGGTCAAGAAAGTCTGAGAAAGAAAGAAGAGAGGAAATCGTGTCTCCTTGAACTAAAGGAGATCGCTCTTCTATCGCACTAAGCAACTCAGGTAACACATCCTCAAGGGGAGCATTTTGAAAAAGGTTTTATTTTAATGCTTCTATATATTTGTCTGGGTATCTGAGGATGAAAGACCAGCAATTGGGCTTTTGTGGTATAATTGTCAAGTGTGTTGGCTGTTCATTTAGTTGTGTGTGGAAGTGCCATGAAGGGTAGTGTTTGCATTGAGAATCTTCACCATTGGTAGTATTGCTTATGTCATTATTGTTTTGTTGATGGTTCTTACTGCCACTGATTATAGCTATGGATTATAACATTCGATTGTTTTTGTTTATTGAAAGAATGCTTGCCCAACTGCATATTTGTGTTTTGATAATAGAAGCATGTTTTTGTTCGATGCTTGATGTGAAGATTGTCGATCTTTCATTACACCTTGGTGAATATATTTAATTCACAGACAGTTTTGTTTTAACTTTTAATATAATGCCAATTCAAGGATAAGAAGTTTGAGGCTGAGTAAGGTGCACTACGGTTGGCCATAAAGTGTTTGACAAAATGTCTTCTTTCGACATGCACAGTTGAAAGTAAGAGTTGGCAGTAAAATTGCAGTGCTGGACAAAAATTGGTACAGATGTGAGTCACTTGTCAATTCTGTTGATAGAAGTGAAATCAGCATGTTGAATGGGAAGATTGAAGAAAAAGTTTATAATGTGCACAGATGATTTCCAGCCTCGTGATGAATGTTTGAGGAGCTTTTATAAAGAATTGAGGTAGTCTGCTAGATTCTCACTAGAGAAAGACAAACAGCTGTCAGTAGGTTCAAGTCTGTTGAGAATATTCAAGATGTATATGCAGATGTTGTTTGCATTACAGAGCAAAAAGTTGGATAGTTAAACGATCAGTGTATGCTTTCACTAAAATCAGTGGACAAGTTTGAGATTGCAGAGCAACAGAGGGTTGAGGCTCAGAAGACAACATGAATTGAAGTGGCCACATATTCCCAAGAATAGTCTAAAATTTGACTAGCCATTGGGATCAAATTCTCAGGGGGGCATTTGTGCATTTGTTCATCTTATTGATCATATCCATGATTTTTGCTAACTATTTCAATGTGGTTCTGAGAATGGTGTGTATGGACTCAGGGGGAGTCTGTAGCAACCCTTTGGTATTATTGACAAAGGGGGAGAAGAGTTACAGGAATGTACATAGGTGTTGCCAACAATTCCAAAGGGGGAGATTGTTGAGCAAGGTGTTGCAAGAGTTTTGTCATTGTTGTCAACTCAAGCAGTTAGATCTAATAATGCAAAGGACAAGCAGTTGAAGTCATTCAATGCAGGCCGATAGATTTTAGGGTTTGCAATTGACCAAATTTAGGGTTTGCAACTGACCATGTTTAGGGTTTGCAACCGACCAAGATTAGGGTTTGCATTTGCATAATCACCTGACTACTATTAGGGTTTTCATCTCAAAATCTCAAGTATATAAGCGGGGCTATTTGGAGATTTAGGAATCCATCGAGTGAATGTTGAAGTGCGAGATGCGGCCGTAAAAGCGTAGATAGCATAGAATCGACGAGATGATAGCGAAGTGCATAATGTGAGCTAGTTGTGTCGAGTTGTTCGAAGTGCGATTGTGAATGCGCACAGAGAGCAGAGTGTGGAACGACACAGAGTGTGCGAAGCGTGTGAGCAGAGAAAGCAGAATGTGCAGAGAGCGCAAAGGGCAAAGTTGATTGCAAAGTTTGGCTATAGCAGTGCAGCAGATTGTGTGAAGAGATTGCGCAAGAAAGAGCAGAGTGTGCAGAGATTGCAAAGGTGAAGTAGATCAGTTAGAGTCTTGCAATAACAAAGGTATTTGTCAAACATTTTCATTCAAAATTGAAGTCCAGTTGGTGCTGGAAAATTAGGGGTTGGTGCTCCTTTCTGTTGGTGCAGATAAATAAGGGGTTGGTGCTCCTTCCAGTTGGTGCTGGTAAACAAATTGTAAAGTTGGTGCTTTGCAAGAGGCTGGATTTGGATGGTAGTCCAAGCAACCGTTCTTTTTGAGGAGTAGCCATTTTGGTGAACCTCGTTAAAAATCTATGTTGTGTGATGTTCTCTTGCTGTACTTATTATATTTGTTTATAAGTTTTAATTGCTGTGGTTTTTAGAGCTGTTAATTCATGGATTTGGAATGCCACACTGATTCACCCCCCCTCTCAGTGCCATACTAAGTACAAAATGAAGTGTGTCCCTTCGATAGCCCACCAATGCCTAAATTACACATACGAAGGGAAAGTGCATGTAGTCTTGGCAGACTTAGAGCCCTTCAAGTATTGCAATGTGGTGCAACTGATGCCACAATCGACCCTTCCATTGACACATTTGGACTTTCAGTTGAATCCATACAAACAAGGTTCAATTTTGCATACATCCCCACTATTAAGTCCCTCAAATCCCCAGCTGGGTCCATCTTCATCATCTGGTCCTTCACCAACAATGCCACCTACGATGGCCACATCGAAGGACAATGGGAAGAAACCCCTGGAAGAGGCACCACCATTAGTCTCAACCATCTCTACCAAAGAGGTGCCTAGCTAAATGGAATTCGAGATGCCTAGTTCACCCGACATGGAGTGGACCCAAGAAGAACTCCCATTCCCTCCCCCTCAACCACCAATGATCACTATTGAGATGGCCAATACGGGCCTGGGGGAGTATCTAGTGTGGAACATTATAGCAACACCCATGCTTGAGTCCATGTAGGACATGGGGAGACCTTGCCTCCCCATCGACACTATTGTCCCTTTGGGCTACCCACAAAATTAGATAAATTTTGTATATGGGGGCCTTGACAATGACATTGAACCTTACTTGCAATAAGAAGAAGACGAAGAGACCTTTGCTGAGAATTTCAACTATCTTTCCAACCCAAACTTTGCTTTGAAATACCTTGGCCAATGTAATTGGCATGGATATGGGTTAGGCATATATGAACAAGGGGTGTGCGTTCTTTGTCAACCAAGATATCAGATGTCGTACAATAAATCAAGAGTAGGGTTCAACCACCTTCTTCCCCTTGACATCTTGGTAGAGAACATGTAAGGCCTAGGGCTAGGCAACAAGGATGGGTTGGCACAAGATCCATATGCCAATCCTAACACAACATACACATTGGGGGATTATCTCCCATTATTAACAACCAACCTTGTGGGCCTCAAAAATTCCTCCCCTTTGATCAAGAAAGTGGAAAGTTCAAGAACTTGCCTCCAAAAGAGATATAGACAAGGCCAAGAAGGATCTTTAGAAGATGAGTCAGAGTATGAGGTAGCGCCTTGGGACCCTTTTGAGTTTGATAGCAATCACTCGCAAGTGACACCCATAGATGATTATCAGGAGGACTTCATGGTGATGTTCCCCTTGAATGCTCCAATCTAGCAAATGCCACCTCAAGAGAATCAGGTCCTCCCACAGAGAGTAGAACAACCCCGATGGGACCAAATTAACTTGCTCGAGCAAAACGAGCCTCACATGTCGTAAATAGCTATCAAAGACAACTAAGGCCTATGGATATCTGATAGCAATTATGAAGATGAGATTGAGATGGCATATATCAATCATATGCGACAACAACAATACCCCATGGACATTGACGACATGTTTGAACAACTAAACATGGGGCCAAGGCATAGGTCACATTTGAACCAGGCATAGTTGTACCAAGTTTTGCATCCACTACTTTAGGCATACAGAGAGCACCCTCTACCTAGAGACCCTATAGAGCCATCAGTGCCAAGGGTAGACCCTATCCTTTTATCTACACATAGGGCCGATCCATTTGTACCAATAGCCATAGAGCCAGATCTAGAGCAAAAATATCATCAAGGATGTTCGAGTCACCACCTACATGGTAATGGATACCAAATTCACTTCATCAACATGATCTCCATTGACTTAAATGCCCCCATCCACAATCTAGTTGATCCAGCATGACCATTGCATCTAAAAATTGATGTCATAGACTGGGATCACGCTAACTCACCACCATCTCCATCAGAGTACTGGCCTTGCGGTGAGATGCTTCATTTCATCCCAAGACCAACTCAAGATATATTCTATGCTGAAGAGGAACCCTATGTTCCAAATGTAGATCTAAATTCAACAATGGATATCCACTTGATACAAACTCCACACCAATTGGAGGATGAGTCCCACATGTTAGTCGAAGAGACGACTAACATAGACATCAGCTCTGATCTAATGAATCCATAAATCATCAAGTTGGGGGTAAGTCTATCCCCCGAAGAGAAAGCCGATTACATTACCCTTCTCAAAGAGAAGGAGGAGGTTTTTGCATGGTCCTACAAAGACATGTCGGGGCTAGACCCACAGCTAGTCATGCATAATCTAATGCTTGATCCGACAGTCAAGCCAGTCTAGCAAAAACTATGTAAGATGCACCCAATAGTAGCCATAATATTCAAATATGAGCTAAAAAATTTGTTGGATGCACAATTTGTCATCTACATGGATTACCCACCATGGCTATCCAACATGGTACCCATCAAGAAGCCTGACGGGAGGATTCACATATGCATTGATTTTTGAGATCTAAACAAAGCGAGTCCCAAGGACAATTTCCCCTTGCCTAGCATCGACGCATTGGTAGATGCTATAGTAGGTCATGAAATGCTTTCCCTCATGGATGGTTTCTCAAGATACAATCATATTCATATCAATCCCGATGATCAACTCAAAATGGCGTTCACAATGTCGTGGAGAACATTTTGTTATAAGGTCATGCCCTTTGGCCTTAAAAACACTGGTGCCACCTACCAACGCGCTATGACATACATATTCCATGATCACATGCATAAAACTTTGGAATATTATATGGATGATTTTTTGGCCAAATCTATTTTACACCTAGATCATATCGATGACTTAAGCAAGATCCTCGATCGCCTCATCGAACACAAAGTCAGACTAAACCCCAAGAAGTGTGTATTTGGTGTCACATTTGGAAAACTCTTGGGTTTCATAGTCTCAAAAAGAGGCATCGAGGTAGATCCACATAAATTCAAGGCAATCCTTGAAATGCTTCCCCCAACCACCATCAAGCAACTCAGAAGCTTGCAGGGAAAGGTCACGTCAATCAAGTGCTTCATAGCGCAATTATTTGACAAGGGCCGACCCATGAATAAATTATTGCAAAAAGGGGTAGTATTTCACTAGGATGACAAATGCCAATCAGCCTTTGATGAAATTAAACAATATTTGGCTTCACCACCAGTATTGGCACCACCTAGACCAGGAGTGTTGTTCTATTTATACATCTCAGCTACTAAGGTGGCACTGGGCGCCATGCTAGTCCAAAAAAATGAACTACACAAAGAACAGGCTACATACTATCTCAACCACACCCTGGTTAGTTATGAACTTAACTATGCATACATCGAGAAGCTATGTTTAGCAGTGGTATTTGCTACCAAAAAGCTATGCCACTACATTTTGAGCAATACGATGTATGTTGTGTCTAAGGAGAATCCATTGCGGTACATGATGAGTCATACTTATCACAGTAGCCGCACGGTGAAATGGATCATGTTGTTGATGGAGTTTGACATCAAATTCATTGGACAGAAGTCCATCAAAGGTAAAGTCATCATTGATTAACTAGAAAAGGCTCCTCTCAAAGATGATCAACCTCTGACCATAGAGCTACCTGATTATGGGGTCTTCCATGTCTTAGAATCGCCATATTTTGATGAGCCTGAGTCACAGGTCGACATAACCTTATTCTTTGATGGTTCTAAATGTGAGCAAGGGGGTGGCATAGGAATTGTATTCTTCACACCGCAAGGGGCTCCAATACCTCTATCATTTAAACTAGATTTCCCATGCACCAACAACAATGCCAAATATGAAGCCTTGCTCATAGGTCTTCAGAAAACAATCACCATGAACATCAAACGCTTGAACATCTTTGGTGATTCATTGTTAATTGTCAACCAAGTAAAAGGGGTATTCCAATGCAAATGCTCAGTCCTACAGGACTACAAAGCCCTTGTGGAAAAATTCTTGGCAAATCTTGAATGGTACGACATTGAGGCACTCCATCGATCATCGAATCATTTTGTGAACACTATGGCCTCCTTGGGGTCACTAATCCCACAAGACCCTTCTGGTGATATGACAACCATTCAAGTCAAAAAATTATCACAATCTATTATGGAGCATGCAAGCTCTGATCTTACTCCAAGAATCCACCTGATCCAGATTGAACCATCTCAGGATAAGTTCTATCGAATCCATGATAGTCTGAATCATGCCAACTAGGGGTCCTTGTTCTCCCCAACCCCTCTTAATAGCAATACAACACTATTTTTACAAGTTTGTTCCCACTCATATTTTGATAGGGACGAACTTCAAGAGGTATTGGCAGTTCATACCATCGAGGTTTCTGATCAGCAGGATTGGTACACACCCATAAGAGACTACCTCAAGCTAGGTAACCTCCCACTTGGATTGACGCACGCCACAAAAAGATCATTCAAATATAAAGTGGCAAAACATGTCTTGCTAGGAGACATTTTGTACCGTCAAAGCTACAAAGGAATCCTCCTTCATTGCTTGGACCAGTAGGAGTCTGCTTGGGTGATCACCCAAGCGCATGATGGTACATGCGATGGCCACTTCAGTGGTATAGCCATCACAAAGTGCATTCTTTGCATGGGCTATTATTGGCCATATTTAGAGAGAGATTGTTGTGCATATGTAAGGAAGTGCATGAAATGTCAACACCATGCTAATTTGACACATGTACCTTCTCAAGCCTTGTAGTCGATCCAATCGACTTGGTTGTTTTCATAGTGGGGCTTAGATCTAATCGAAAATATCTCCCTTGCATCGTCAAGCCATCACACGTTTATCATAATGGCCACATAGTACTTCACCAAGTTGGTGGAAGCAATTCCACTTACCTCTATGACTGGGACCCACATCGTGGATTTTATTTTACATAACATCATATGTCATTTTGGTATTCCATCCAAGATCATCTCGGATAATGGGACGTCATTTAAGAACAAAGATGTGCATGCTTTGACAACAAAGTACAAAATTCAGCACAATTTTTTGACACCTTATTATCCGTAGGCAAATGGGCAAGCAGAGGCGTCAAACAAAATGCTAGTTGCCATCCTTAAAAATATGGTCATAGATAGTCATAAGGATTGGCACATTCAAATCCCACTTGCCTTGTGGGATTATCACACTAGCATTCGAATGCCCACTAGGGCAACTCCATTTTTGTTGGTGTATGGCTCCGAGGTAGTCATGCCTCTCGAGTTGGAAATACCTTCCCTACGCATATCAATGCAAGAGTTCATTGATGATGACACTACACGGTAGGCCCAGTTAGACCAGCTTACATTACTCGACAAACAATGCATCAATGCTCTCGAGCATTTACGTATCTACCAAGAGCGACTTAAGAAAACATACAACATGAAAATTCACCTGAGGGACTTTTAGGTTGGTGACTTGGTCTTAAAAGAGAACCAACAAAATTCTAACTTGCCGCCCCATCTAAGGGACAAGTTCACGGCAAAATGGTTAGGTCCCTATGTAGTCGATAGTAAAATAGGACCTAGAACATACCGACTTGCCTCTATTGAAGGAATCAATGAACTAGAACCCTTGAACATCAGTCATTTGAGGCCATTCCACATTTAGAGAGCCATAGCCCACCCCAAAAGCTCTAAGGATTCTAGCAATCGCTTGGTCAACCTAAAAAGCTCCAAGGATTCTAGCAATCACTTGGTCAACCTAAAAAGCTCCAAGGATTCCAGCAATTGCTTGGTCAACCTCAAAAGCTCCAAGGGTTCTCGCCATCGCTTGGTCACCCAAAAAAATCTCCAAGGATTCCCACATCGCTTGGTCAACCCCAAAACTCCCCAAAGGTTCCCATAATCCCTTTGGTCAATCCAAAAGCTCCAAGGATTCCCACATCACTTGGTCAACCCAAAAATGCTCCAAGGATTCCCACAATCACTTGGTCAACCCCAAAATGCCCCAAAGGTGCCCATAATCCCTTTGGTCAAACCAAAAGCACCAAGGATTCCCACAATCGCTTGGTCAACCTAAAACGCTCCAAAGGTATCCGTAAACTCTTTGGTCAAACCAAAAGCTCCAAGGGTTCCCATAATCGCTTGGTCAAAACAAATATTCAAAAAAATAATAAAAACAACAAAACAAAAGATAATAAAAAATTGCATCTCATTTTCATGCACATTCTTAAAAATCAAAAACACAAAAAAAAGAAAAGAAATCAACTGCATTAGGCATCGCAAACATACATTGCATATTTGTTGGTCATATAGGTCAAATGCACCATAGACTGTAATTACTCGGCAATTCCATCATTTCCCACATTTAGTCCATTTTGCAAATAATCCATCAAATAATAGCGCCATGCGCACTTTCACCATATCATAGTCAGTTGTCTCCCAATGTAGTTAGGATTTTCAGCATTCAACTGTCTTTAGATTTCTAGTCAAATGATGTACGAAATCATACAGACTTTACAAAGGTAATATTTCGCTTGGATCACACCTTGTTACGTAGCATCCCCACACAAGTTAAAACACATAAAAATTCCCAAGTTGTGTAAATGGAAGATGAAACCTACAAAGCAATTTAGGGTATCATAGGTGAAAGGTTAGCCTACTCATCCCCCTGTGCGAATGGTTTGAGAATGCTGAGAATTGTCAAAAGGACACACTCTTCCCCATCTAATTACCTAAATACCTTTGATCCCCAAGGTCGTAAGGATTTGTACTACACATACCTAAAAATGATGGGTAGTCATCCCCAAGGCCAAAAGGATCAATGCCATTACATAATAATATCCCCAATCACCTTTGGTCCCCAAAGTCATAAGGATTCATACTACATGCCCCTAACACGGATGGGTAGTCATCCCCAAGGCCTAAAATATCAATGCCATTACATAATAAAATCCCAAACCACCTTTGGTCCCCAAAGTCATAAGGATTCATACTACATGTCCCTAAATAGGATGGGTAGTCATCCCCAAAGCCAAATGGGATCAATGCCATTCACAAGCCAACAACCTACGAACTCAACTTTGAAACCTAAAATACAAAATCAAATAACAATGGTTATCACCACTATTCAAACACCTTGCCCAAAAAGAAAAACAAAATAGAAAGACAAACAGTGATTTTCATCACTATGTAAGAGAGCAAGTATACCAACAAGTTGAGCAACCAAAAGATGCCTGAGCTTGAATCCCTGGAATTCTTAGCATTCAAAAAACCATCTAGGTGATCCTCATTACGGGTTTGGTGGACAACCTACCTAGCAATGGTGGTATCCTAAACGCATGATGATATGTCTATCACATTAGATTTGTGTGTGAGAAGACCAATATTTGCATGTGGATGAGCTAGCTTATGGTACCTTAGATTGTCCTATGGATTAATCTTACTAAATACAACAAAGGAGTTAGTGGATCTAATTAGGTGATCCTCAGTACAACTTTGGTGGACAGCCTACCTGGCACTAGCGGTATCCTGACAAATACCACATAAAAAATTCAATCTCACACACAGGGATGTGAAATAACTTGGTCAAACTCAAGTATGATTCGTACCTTGGTCAAAAGTCTTGTAAGATAAATGTACAGTCTTGGCTAGTTAATAAAACATCTGAATCTCAGAAAAACCTTAACTACATTCTAAAACAAATGTTGTACATATCCATTCTTGCATCACCATCGGAAAATACAAAACAATTTTTTTTTTCACACATACAAAGTCATTCCACAAAGCAATCACATAAGTACAAAAAGCCAGTAAATCCTATACAGTCTATGGTGCCACCGACAAGTTATCAACAAATCATTCCATCCATTCCATATGCATACATCATATAATTAGAAACATCGCATTCATAATAACCATTGCATACATCAACATAAATAAATATGCATAAAAGTAACGATAAATCATGACAAGTGCATAATAAAAAAGAAAGTCATGTATATATATCACCAAAATGCCCACAGGCTACAATAAGTCGGTCCTCTGACCTCACAAAAATGTCAAAAAACTCAAAAACCCCAAGCCTAAGGATTCATCCACCATGATCATGTAGGATCGGTATGACTGGAACTACCCCCAGTGGTATGGGTCCTATGGGACCTCTCAGGGTGGCTGTTGCCAGCCCCCGCATCACGCCCACTAGCGCTACCCTCACCCACCAGCCTACGATGAGAGGAAGCAGACTGCTCAATCTCATTGTATATCATTTGGTTTGAAGATACACCTCCATGAACTCATGGTATCCACAAAATCTTGACAACACTCGCTATGCAGACTCGACCTCCTCCTCCTCACAACTCCAAATCGCCAAAAAAACAAAGTACAAATGAGCCCAAAACCTAGTTTTGGCCCTTATATAGGCTTTTAGGCCTGTAATCGTTCCACCCTGGGATGAGCACTCTAGTTAGCACTTGTCCCATCTTGGGATGATTACAAAATTGGTATTCGTCCCACCTTGGGATGATCACAGAGCAAGAAACTCAAAAAAAACAAAAACTGCATCCAAAATGCACCAAAACAACAATAAAACTATCGAACAAAGGCACCTTTGCGCTTGTTATTCTTGGCATCCAAAACTGATGTTGGGGTAACAAATCCTCACTATCCTACTCCCTAAGAAGGCTACCATAGCTGGACCACTCCATGGGCGGAAGGATTTTCAAGAATTTCAGCCCCAAAAAGTGTCACAAAAAGGGTCAAAACCCACCCAAAAACAACAATAAAATTGCCGAACAAAGGCGCATTTGCGCCTGATATTATTGGCATACAAAAACAATGTTAGGGCCACAAATAAACAATATACTATTCCCTAAGAAGGCTACCATAGCCGAACCACTCCACGGGAAGATGGATTTTTGACAATTTCATCCCCAAAAAGCGTCACAAAAAGGGTCAAAACCCACCCAAAAACAACAATAAAATTGCCGAACAAAGGCGCCTTTACGCCTGACATTATTGGCATATAAAACCAAATTCGGGGCTATAAATTATCAATATACTATTCCCTAAGAAGGCTACCATATCCGGACTACTCCATAGGAAGATGAATTTTTGACAATTTCAGCCCCAAAAAGTGTCACAAAAAGGGTTAAAACCCACGAAAAATAGGTCAAATTGTTGGGAAACTGCATAAGCATTCAATAGAAAACAACTGAAGGCACCCTTAAAAAAGTCATCTTGGGTCAAGTGACTCATTTATTTTCTCATGTTGGTCATTCCCTCATTGATTCATTGCTTGAGGGGGTAGTCACACTTAGTCACCAATCAATAAATACACACCCAATAAAGGAAATGGTATGCATTCAAAGAACCATTGACAAATATAATCACGCTCCTACTTGGGGTAGAAAATAAGCAATAATCACAAGCTGATCAAACACTTGGTATTCTAGAATCATGAACTCAATGTTCCCATAGATAAAAGGTTGTGCCCTTTGCCTATTCATGACTGAACAATATCCAAGATCAAGTAACACCTCACCAAAAAAGGTTAACACTTGAGTTAAGCTCCTTAGCTCATCAGAAGCAAGGATTCAAGAATGCGTGCCTTTTCCATACTTGGGGCATCAAAATTTGGTTAGGTTATTGAGAAACCCTAATCATTAGTGCTTTGATTATCTATTTTTTCTCAGCATTGCGCCACGCATAGCACATCCCAAAAAGGGGCATCTGTAGACACCAAAATAGCACCAATCTAATTATGTGATGACAAGCACTGATAAAATTGACATACATAGCCCCTAGGGCAGCCCCTAGAGGTTAAACAGTGGTCCTAACCACTCCCATAGTAGTTTTTGAAGGTCAGAGGTCAATTTGGCACCTTTCAGGCACTCTTCTCCATATTCGTTCCACCCTGGGATGATTACAAACTGGTATTCTTCCCACCTTGGGATGATTAGCAGTATTCGCTCCAAGATGGGGCGAATAACAGGTTTGAATGGCAAAAGGTAAAACCTTGACAAATGGCAGATCCACAACTCAACTCCACCTTCAATGCATGGGAGTGCGAGTGAGCATTTTTGAGCTCAAAGAGGTAGTCATAGAGGTAGTCATGGAGCCCTTGATCAAGGAGGAATCTTCTCTCCCCTGACAAGGCATGATGGCCAAGTGGTGCCTCTGCATGCTCATTCACAAGAGACCCTTAGGTCTATAAAATGGTGAGTCTTATCACCCCAAAAAAGGAACAAAGCAAGAGCATTTGGAGCAACGAAGTGCTACCAAATTACATCCTCACCCCTCACTTGTGCTTCTTACATCCTTGATCTCTCTTTTGGAAGGAAGGTTATTGGGTGAACATTGGAAGCGCAATCTGGACCTAAAACCCAAAAATTTGGCCACAATATCCCACCAAATTTTTTGACACAACCTCCTAGGATTTTTTGGTCCCATCCCAAGTGGATTGGTGCCAAAACCAAGCCCCAAACGGTGGGTGTCCTGCCCCCGGTGCCCCCCACACTGTCGTAGTCCTAATCGCCCCACCCCAGAGCGATTAGAAATGTGTAGTATATTTCCTTACTATTTCTTTTGCATTTTATTTTATGTCTTTCATATATGCTGCCATTAAAATTTCATGCCATTCTTATGATTTTTGATGGTGTTTTCATCGCTTTTCGCTTTCACTAACATACAAGGAGCATCTTCGGATACAGGGTGATCGGGGATGAATCTGCAAAATATGACCTTCTGGGTCGTCTCAAAATGCCCCATTTTGCCTAACCCCAACTTTGAAGGTGTTTTGGAGGCCTCTAGATGGGACATTTAGGAGGTTGGTTTTTGATGTTTTATGATAGTCCTAATCGTCCCACCCCGGAGTGATTAGAAATCTGTAGTAGATTTCTCAACTATTCCTTTTGCAGTGTGTTCCTGATAATGTTTGCAAGCTTCTATCTAAATTTCATCTTATTCTGACATGTTTTGATTACCGTTTTAATTATTTCATGCATGCATTAATCGGAGGCCTTGGGGATTGCATATTTCCTTCCATCCGTAGGTGCTACTAATCGTTTGTTATTTCTTTGAATGTAGGATCTCAACATCGGAGGGAAATCAAGGAACTACAGGCACATTCACACAAGTGGTGGTGACGTTTGGCCCGCCCATTTCAAATGTGGGCATGCGGAAGATCCCGAAGGGGAGCGTACCATCCGTGGTGCAACAAAACTATATCTAACGCTCCTAGTCCCTAAAAAGGAAGGAGACGTATTGTAACCTGATCTCAAAGAAAAATTAATAAAAAAAGGGCTGCACTTTACATTTGCTTTATATCTCGTTTCAATTCGTTTGTTTTCCATTTTTCATGCACTTTAGTCCTTTGTTCGTTTGTAGGACTTAGCGTTTCACATGCTTTTGTTTCCACCACACCCAGTACGCCCATGGGCTTCCGTATCCTTGTGCTTTCAAAAATTATTTATCTAAAATGTTGTAGAGGACTCTAGTGGGATTTTGGAGCATACACATTGATCATACAAGTTGGGCCTTGTAAAAAAAAATTAATATAAAAAGAAGTAAAATAAGTTTTACTAATTTTATGATATATGGGTTCAATTGTGGTTGTTTATGTATTTGATATCCTCAGACATAGCAGTGTCTATCTTAGAAATGTAGAATGTCCAATTGGTCCTATTTTAGAGAGGTTTCACAAATATTTTTTTTTGAGAGGTTTCACAAATATTTTTATTTTTGTTTGAGATATTTTATTATTTTATATTAGTGACATTTTTTTATCCCCTATTTTTTTTTTCACTACTTGGAATAGAACCTCTATTTCACCAAATCGTGTGTAACATCCCATAAAATTTGGGGTAATATTATAATATTGTAATGTTATTTAATGTCTTTATTTTCTGAGCATGTGCTTTACATTCTAGGATAGGATTATATCCCTATATATTTAGATAGTCTAGGATTGTTTAGATATTATCATAATAGCTTTGAAGGAGTTTCATTCTTGTAGCTAGATAATAATAAAAAATGCACTTATTATAAGTGTGTTGTATATATCAAATAACATGAAGATACTTGTATAATGACAAAGTCCATGATGGAGTTAGGATATAAAAATAATAATATTATAAATATCTTCTAAACTTAGTATGAAGAAAATGATTGGTTTTCTCACAACACAAATCTATATCCATCTATTATCTTAATAAAAAACCACATAGTATTGAGTGAAATCTAATTTTATTAAAGCATTAGTTGAGACAATGTAAAATTATAAAAGTACTTTTATATACATTGATAAAATGATCATTTAAGTATTATGACATTATTATATACAACCAATTTTAAACTTACTACTATGTTGATCATTGATTTTTCCATATTGCTTTCTTGTTTTGATATCGATTCATAGTAATAATAGTATATTTATTTTTTATACCTAGTGCTACTTAGAGCATTTAGTGTGGCTACTTTTAACTTGGCAATACTTTTGTGAGATGGTTTTTGAACATAGTCTCATTAGAAACCAAAATGATCAAAACAAAGTGTCTAGACTCTTTTGAGTTGCATGTTATAGGTGCAAAAGAATTTATGAAGCTACAACGAGGTACATACATGCCTAAGAAAGGATAAGGTATAATATAATTCAGACTATAATCAAATTTTTAATATTTTATTAGATATTAATCATTAATTATGGCTACAAAGTTGTATTAATGTATGCATATTTTATATTTTATGTTTTAGTTTTACAATTATTACATACTAGAAGAGGATGTCAAAAATGTATAACTCGTGGAAATAATGGTTGAATCCATGTTGTAACTACATATTTTTCAATACAATAATATGAGAACCTTCTTCATATACATTTTGAATATAAAGAAACTAACAACATTATAGGTTTATACTAGTAGGCTATATAGAATCATTGGAATATCAACTACACGTAACTTTCTTGGTGAAGGGAAACATGGCTTATTATTTCATGGTCATGTCTTAAAACATAGAATGTTAATGCACTTATGTTAAGTATATTCCTATTCTTGAAAAATAAGGCCAAATATGTGAATATTAAAGAAGATTAAAGAATGTGAAAATGCTACAAATATATTAAATAATTATTATTATTTAATTATAACCTTTATTTTGTATTAAATTGAATTAAAATATATTTTATTTTTATTATATTTTTAATAAAATAATTTTTGATAATGTTTCTAATGTTCTATACACTTTTCAACAAAAAAACCTTTTCTAGAAAATCATATATTGTTATCATGCTCTAAAATAAAAATATTATTAAAAAAATTCTATTTAAAATGGTGTCTTGACATATGGTATCACAACCTAGTTATCAAAATATAGATCTTTTGTTAAATATATTATAATTTGAGATTGATATAATGATTGACATGATAGGACATGGGGTATGAACAAATGTTTATGGGAAAATACAATGAGAAATAAATGAGGAATATGAGGTATCAAAATACAGAGACCATAAAATTTCTATGCATAACAAGGAGTATTTTAGTGATTGTATGAGACAAGTTTTATAAGAAATACAAAATTTGAGTCATATTATTATGGAATAATTGCTAAGATTATAAGGTGAAACATGAAATACAACAACAAGAGAAAGAAATTCCTTATTAGAGTAGTCAAAATAATCTAGAGCTAAATAAAGACCTACAATGAAGGAAGAAATAATACATATCTTAAGTATGAATAATATTAAACAATATATGTTTACTAAAATACCTAAAGAAAATATTGCATGTGAATGGCTTGTGGAAACATAATGATTTTTTTGAATTGATGAGTTTTCTAGTAGGACAAAGCTAAATTTTTTATTTTGTGTTTATTAGATGCCATTTATATTTTATTGAGGAATAATATATACACCTAAATAGATAAAATATAAAAGACAAGCAAAGTGCACTTAATATAAAATTTTATATTTGTATTAAGATACAGTGGATCCTTGTCTTCTTGTACAATGATTTTGCCCTAAATGTGTAGGGATCTAATTATAATGAGAATATATTTCTTACCTTTCAAAATTACAATGAGCAACAAAGGGGAAGACCCTTTTGCATATAAAGAGAATAGTGGGTGTTGATGATCTTTGTTGCTACAATCAATTTTTTGAATGGGCTTAAGTACCCTTGTAGGCCATCCTTTCTCCAATAATATTCAACAACCTATCACATGTACACATATGCTTGCAAACACAAAAAAAGAGGTTAGTAGCACCTGTTTGATATTCATAAAAGAAGCTACAAAACCTAAAATTATACGCTTGTAGAATATATAAAATAATTTGCAAAATATAAAAAGTAATGAAATAAGATACCTTATTGTTTTACCTATTTTAATCCATGTCTAGAAGTGGTTTATCTATTTTTGTGCAAAAATAGGGCTACATTTGTAGACCCTCATTGTAATATTTGTCACTACACCCCCTAAACACTGCATTTGGTATTGAACACCCTCAAGCTTACATTTGTATAATTTTGAGGCTATGCTTTTGACTATGCACCCTCAATACTGTGTTTGGTATTTAATGGTGGAAGGGTAAGGGTTTGATATTCTTAACTTTGATGGCTCGATACTTGATAATGCTTCAATCCTCCTATCAAGATTTTGGTAGTCTAAAAATATGTTTTTAGTCCTATCTTGGTTAGTCAAATGATCGTTCCTTTATAGGATTTTGGGATTTGAGGAGGAAAAGGATAGGTGGTAAGTCAGGGATACCAAATTTTAGGGATTGGATTGCCACCTATCCTTTGCAGTTATAGTGAGTCATCTAGGGTGTCTCACTTAGGTGGAATGGTGGCATGTGGGTATGTTTGAGTGGAGTGACGTCTGTGATATGTGATAAAGAGGAGGGGTAGAGGTGGCTAGGACACTTGGTTAATGAAGAGACAATAAATCCTATGCATATATCTATATTTTACAAAATTTAGAAAATAGGATAATGTGCAACAAATTATTCCTATGTTAAACCTTGGGCACATTTTTACTATGCATATTTATGGTTTGGATGGGTTTTTTGGTGTGTTAGGATTTGGTGTCTACAATAAATACATTTTATTTCAATACAATTATATGAGAACCTATAGATATACATTTTCAAGATTTTTTTTTTGTGTAAAACATCCCATAAGGGATGCTACTTTCAGGTAAGACACAAGGAAGTAGGGGTATACGTTCCACCAAAATTTCCTAGGGCTCACACCTGACCTACCATATTTCACATACTCAAGAAGTAAACCTGAATAAACAAAAAATAAGAACACACAAACACAAACACAAAAACACCAAAATATTAAAAAATAAAAAATAAAAAAATATGCTCCTTGAGTGTGTCAAAAATAAAAAGCACAACCAAACACACACATAATAAGATAAAAAAATAAAAAAACACAACACGAACCACACAGAAAAAATACAAGAACAACATAACAAAACACAAACATAACAAAAAATAATAGAACGCTACAAAGACACAACCAACAAAAACATGAAAAACAAAAATAACCAAAACCTAAAAAGTAAAATAAAATAAAATAAAAAACAACCAACAATAGACAATAGAGAAAAATAAAAACATAGAAAACCCTCACACACCAAAACATATAAAAACTAATTAACACAAACATACAAAAACACAAGCATAAGAACATCAAAAACACAAGAACAACAAAAAAAACACAAAACAACAAAAACACAAGAACAAGAAAAAACAACACAAAAAACATAAAAACAAAAAAACACAAAAAAAAAGCACAGACATAAATATAAAAGAAAAAAGAAAAAAATAGAACACAACAATGAACTTTCTAGACCAAAATACTATTAAGGCAAGAATCAATAGAGGAAACAAAAGAAATATTAGTTTGAGCTAGGTAACTAAAATACCCTAACCGAACTAGAGAGCTGAACTAAAGAGAAGCAACACTAAATCAAGAAGAAACTAGGTACTTTCAAAACTAGATCCATCCAAAGAAATAAAAGAAATAAGAGCTTCCTTATTTGTGAAGCCCACCATATAGGAGGGTGGCCATAGCAAGTAATATCACCTTTGTCCAAAGCCCAATTAGCTAAAGCATAAGCACTCTTATTCTGATCTCTGACCACATGATTGTAATCAACTTTCAAAAATCCCATTTAGATTAATTGAATCTTCTAAATAATTCTCTTTATTCTCCAATCAACCTTATGATTCTTAGGAGTATTCAAAATATTAATCATGAGTTGATATTCATACTCAAGTAGAACCTTTTCCCATCCAAATTTAGTAGCCTCTTGAAGGTCTCTAAGGATACCATACCCCTCAGCAAGGTTATTGGATAGAATGCCCAAATTCTCAACAAAATTAAGAACTAGAGAGCCATCTAAAAGTCTACCAATTCCTCCCACACTAGCTTTTCCAAGGTTCAATCTAGAGGCTCCCTCAGTATTGAATTTTCCAAAATCCTTAGGAGGAGGTTGCCAATTCCTTGTTCTATCCATCTTGTAATTACTCACATTCCCTTTAATTTGGTTTCTCTTAGAAGAGTTAATATTCAATCTTTGTATAAATTTTTCCCATATTTGGTGGGAATTTTGGGGGTGATTAAGGAGCTGATGGACTGATTCACCTAATTGGAAATGGTCTTTTCCACATATAGTGAATCTCCTTCCTTTCTTGATTAAAAATTTGGTTGTTCCTTTCATTCCATATATTCCAAAGAAGAATGGTAGAACCCATCCAAACTAACTACCTAATAAAATGATAAGCACCCTCTTTATTAGGACAATCTCTCCAAAGTTGTTCAAAAGTAAAAACATTGGACCAATGTAAGTGAAGTAAAGTGGCCATTCTCCTTAAAATATCAGAGGCTAAAGTATACTCAATAAAAATATGGCTGAGATTTTCCATATTCTCTTCACACATTTCACATCTAAAAGGACCATGAAAACCACGCTTCATAAGATGCTCCCCAATAAGAACCATGCAATGCAATAAAAGCCAAGTAAATAACCTCATATTAGGCCAGAGATTTTGATCCCATAACTGAGAAAATATGTTATATGATTCGCTAGGATTATTATGGCATAAGGTCAAATAAGCTTGAGTGACTTAATACTCACTCTTAGTAGTGTTGTTCCATACAAAATAATCTTTATCATGGGACCAAGAGAGAGATATCATGTGAAGGATGCACTGGATATCTTGTATTTGCCTTTCTAGGATTTGAATAGGCCATTTCTCAATAGGGATCCAATATCTACCAACCTCTAAATTACTAGTATGGTATCGATAATAATTAGCCACCTTTATCCAATTAGCTCGGTGAAGCTCCTCCATCCAAGGTCTCCAATCGAGAAACTAAGTTATCAAAGTTTTGTGTCAATCCCAAGAATCTATTCAAAAAAAATCTTGTTGACCATTATGAATGATCCAAAATAAATTTTTCTTTATTAAATCCTCACTAGTCTTAAGAACTGGTAAAATGGGAGAACCTTTGGAAGGCAATTGATAGCAAACAAGATCTTTAGAAATTTTATTCTCAGTATATTTAGCACGAATATTATTAGCCCAAAGAGCATTGGGGTTATGAAAAATACTCCAATATAATTTAGCAGCTAAAGCTTTGTTGTTATTAATAGTAGACCAAAATACTAACCCCCTTCATTTTTAGGAATATATAAAGTATCCCATTTCACCAAGGCCCATTTTCTTTTCTCCTTAGTACCACTCCAAAGGAACCGATGAATTATTTGATCTAGTTCTCTAAGAAAAATATTTGGAATATTCAACATGGTAGAAACATAAATAGGAATAGCCTCAAGGACTAATTTTACCAAGGTGATTCTACCCCCAGAAGAAAGCCACATATTGGTCCACTTTCCAATTTTCTTCTTGAATTTTTCCAACAACTAATTCCAATATTTTTTTTGTCTTCGAATATTGATGGGAATACCTAAATAAGTGATTGGAAGGGAGGTCTTCTTATATCTTAATTATCCAAGACCATGTATTTTTTTCTGGCAGAGCAGTGAAAGAAAATGACTTTATATTTATCTTCATTGATCAATTGCCCAGTATCCTTAGAAAAATAGCTAATGATTTGCTTAATAGTAGAAAATTCCTTAACTTTAGCTTTACCTAAAAGATTAGAGTCATCAAAAAATTTAATATTATAGAGAGGTCTAGATCCATGAGCAATGGTAACTCCCTCAAGGGTTTTGTCTTCTATATTTTTTATTATAGCCATACCTAAGCATTCAGAAATAATGATAAATAAATAAGGGTAGAGGGGGTCACCTTGCCTAATACCTCTAGAAGCTAGGAAAAACTAAGAAGGCCTACTATTGATAAGAATTAAGTAGAAAACGGAAGAGATGCATCCCATAATCCAATCCATCCAATCCTGAGAGAAATAAAATTGCCTCAAAACTTTTATAAGGAAGTTCCAATCCACTCTATCATAAGCTTTGAATAAGTCTAACTGAATGAACATGGAAGGAGATTTTTGCATATCCATAGAATGGATGGCTTCCTAAGCAAGAACTATCTCATCAACTATTTGACGTCCTTCCACATAAACCTCTTGTTTAGGAGAAATAATCTTATGCAAAAGAGGCTTTAACCTTTCTGTCATGATCTTAGTAATTATTTTGAGAAGAACATTACATAAAGCAATATGTCTAAAAGCTAAGATATGTTCAGCCTATTGTATATATTTTCAAGATAAATAAGCTAACAACATTATAGGTTTATACCAGTAGGCTACATAGAATTATTGGAATATCAACTACACATAAATTTTTTGGTGAAGGGAAATGTAACTTATTATTTTATGGTCATGTCTTAAAAAATAAAATGTTAATGCACTTATGTTAGGTATGTTCCAATTCTTGACAAATGAGGCCACACATGTGAATACTCAAGAATCTTTAAGAACATGAAAATGCTACAAATACATTAAATAATAATAATTATTAAAAAAAAGGTCTTTTATATTGTATTTATTATTTTTTTAATGTTCTATACACTTTTCAACAAAAAATATTTTCTAGGAAATCATATATTTTTATCATGCTCTAAAATAAAAATATTATTAAAAATATATATTTAAAATAGTGTCTTGACATAAGGTATCACAACCTAGTTATAAAAATATGGACCTTTTGTAAAACATATTCTATGTTGATATTGATATAATGATTGACATGATAGAACATGGGGCATGAAGAAATATAGATGGGAAAATACAACTAGAAATGGATGAATAAGATGAGGTATCAGAACATAGAGAGCATGAAATTTATATGCATGAGAAGGACCAATTTAATTATTGTATGAGCCAATTTATATAATCAATATAAATTTTGAATCATATTTATAGACACCAAACCCATCCACATTGCATAACCTAACTCCTGCATAATAAAAATATGCCTAATATTTAACTTGATCATATTTTGATATTGTAAAATCTATAAAATATCCCTAGGACTCCTTGTCTCTCCATTTGAAAAGTGTCTTAATTACCACTATCCCTCCCCTTGCCACATCTCACACACCTCATATCACTTCCACATACCTACATGCCACATCTCCCTATTAAGTGAGACACTTCTAATGACTCACTCTAACTATCTCTACCATATGGTATCCCTAGCTTACCACTTGGCTACACTAGCTTGCCACTTGGCTACACTAGCTTTCCACCTATAATCACCTCCCTCACCTTCCAAAGGTATATAAATACATCGACATTTCATAAACCAAATAAGGACTGAAAGAGCACTGTCACACTACCAAAATCATGCCAGGAGAACCATAGCTTTCTCAAATACCAAGCCATGAGAACCGAGGAGCATCGACAAGAGCCCTTCTGCTATACAATCCAAAACACAAACTACATTTTATCAATCCTAAATATAGCTTGCATTTACCAAACATGATTTACAGGACCCAAAGTAGCCTACAGGTCCCAAATGTAGCCCATGTCTGCGTAGGACTACCCAACTTGTTTTGGTCATATCTCACTAACCTGGACTCCATTTGAGTTGAAATTTTGAGGGTAGATTTTTAACAACCACTAGAATATCTCCAAAAATATTTAGATCATTTAGAGCAAAAAATATCTAAACATAACCTATGTTTATAAAATATATTCTATGGGTCACAAACGTAGCCTATGGGTCCCAAATGCAACCTACAAGTCCCAAACACAACTTGTGGATGCACACGTTTGAGAACAACCCATTTCGGACTTAGATCAACATCAATGACATAGAAATATTTGGATTTTTATTATTTTATATTTTTCATATGTTTTAGATCTTGCAAGTATTTATGTTCAAGGTTTTTGTAGCTTTATTCATATCAATACGCACCTTACATAGTGAAGCTCCTTCATGTGTACTGTATCTTGTGTATATTACAGGATTTATGTGTAGGTGATAGGTTTTTCAATATTTTTTGAAACAATGGTGCCCTACAATGATACATAAGTCCATCCCTAATTTTTATTGTAGTAGGAAGACTCATGGCATCCACCTCCATTTGATTTGCAAAAGGGTTTTTTTCTTTATCCATTGTACTCAATGCAATCAATTCATTTATAATCATACCCCTAAACATCGGGGATATCAATACAA
Organism: Wollemia nobilis; assembly: GCA_028583015.1. Taxonomy (NCBI): domain Eukaryota; kingdom Viridiplantae; phylum Streptophyta; class Pinopsida; order Araucariales; family Araucariaceae; genus Wollemia; species Wollemia nobilis. The sequence continues at coordinate 72,151 of JAQPPZ010016827.1, forward strand.
TTCAATATAACATATAAATTTTTTCTATTGCACATTGCTTAATTTTTATCATTTCATTTTGTTAGGGTGTCATTTTTATTACTACAATATTATCATGGAAAAATTTCTAGAAGTACAATGTAAAACATGAAATACAACAACAACTAGAGAAATAAATTTCTTATTACAGTAGTCAAAATAATCTAGAGCCCAATAAATACCTAAAATGAAGGAAGAAAGTATACATATCTTAAATATGAATAATATTAAACCATCTATATTTACTAAAATAACTAAAGGAATTATTGCATGTGAATGGCTTGTGGAAACGGAATGATATTTTGATATAATAAATTTTCTACTAGGACAAAGCTAAGATTGCTATTTTGAGTTTAGGAGGTGCCATGTCTAGATGATTAAGGAATAAAAATATCATAATGAAAATTAACAAAATGGAGGTCAATTAGGAGTTTTTAAAATGTAAATTTAAGAAAGAATGCATTTCATAGAAATATATTCAAAAATAGATTCAAAAATTTCATAATATTCATAAGGGAAGCAAATCAATAGCTAAATATGAATAAAAGTTTATAGAATTTATGGTAGATATACTTAATCCTAAAAGTAAAATTATTTTAATAAATATTTTCTCTCTATATTAAGTTCATTTTGTTAGAATTTTCCAAGAGTATAATTACAAAGCATTACATGATTTGAAGGAATAAAATAGAACCGTTTGATTTATTCCATGGATCAACTTTGTATAAACAACAAAATTGATCATTGAGAGCCGTTGGTTTACAACAACTCATCAAATATGACCTAGACTATATTGAGAGTTCACATGACTCATGGAGGAGTGGAAACTCGAGTATTTCTATCCTAGTAGAACTTAATAGAATAATTACTTATTATAACATCCCCCTTTAAGTGATACTAGGGGTGTATGATACAAATGAGTCATGTCAATAAGGCCTGATGAGGTACTCATTTGCAATATATAGATGGTGAAAACACCTTTTGGGAAAAACCATCTGTCAAAAAAATAAATATAGAGGTATGTCTTCGGATGGCAAATATTTTCCTCATGAAAAAAAAATAATGAGTCCCGACAAGAGGGCCTGATGAGGTACTCATTTACACTATATAGATGGTGAAAAAACCTTTTGGGAAAAACCATCTATCAAAAAAATAAAGATAGATGCATGTCTTTGGATGGTGAATATTTTCCTCATAAAAAGATGAATGAAGTACATGTGAATCTCAATGTGCTTTGTGCATTGATGCTCAACTGGATTACGTGCAATATGAATTATACTCTGATTATCACACAAAATAGTAATAGGTTTGTCATGTGAAAAACAAAATTATCTTAGTATCTAACAAAGCCAAAGAGCTTCCTGAATTGCCAAATATGTTGCCCTGTATTCTGCCTCTATAGATGATAAGGCCACTGCCTATTATTTTTTGCATAACCAAGCAATTGGTGAAGAACCAAGAAAAAATACATAGCCATAAGTTGAAAATTTATCTTCTACTGAACCTACCCAATAAGAATCCATGTAACCAATGATATCCATGGATTTTCCCTCATATAAGAGCCCAAAGTTAGGAGTTCCTTGCAAGTAGTGGAGGATTCTTTTTGTTTCTTGCCAATTAATGAAATGAGGTTGATGTGATAATCTAGATATCAAGCCAACAACATATGAGATATCTGGGAGATTATGAGTAAGGTATAACAGACTCCATACAAGCTGACTGTATAGAGTTGCATCATATAGGTGGGATATGTAGGAAGTTATTAGAGTGACTCCAAACTAAAAAGGTGTAGGATAAGGTTTGCAATATATCATCTTAAAACTTTGAAGAAGGTCTAGAGTGTATTTTTGTTGACACAATGAAATTAATGCATTTGTATGATTTATTTGAATCCCAAGGAATTAATGAGCTAAACCCATATCAGCCATTTCAAATTTTTTAGAAAGGGATTCCTTGATAGTCTAAATGTGAGTGATGTCACTACCAGTGAGTAGTAGGTGATCAACATAGAGAACAAGTATGGTGATTATTTATTCATATCTCCAAATGTAGACTATGGCATCAGAATCACAATGAGAAAAACTTGAGGAAAGAATGAAGGAGTCCATTTTTTCATACCAAGATCTAGGAGCTTTTTTGAGGCCATAGAGAGACTTCCTTAGCCTACAAACAAGGGAGGAGTCTTGAGTGAAACCAATAGGTTGTTCCATGAATATCTCTTCCTTTAAGTCCCCATGTAAGAAAGCACTTTTTACATCCATTTGAAAGATAGACCACTTTTGGGAAGCAACTAGAGCAAGAACCAGTCTAACAGAATCCATTTTGGAAACTAATGCAAAAGTTTTAGAATAATCAATCCCTTCAATTTGAGAGAAACCTTTGGCTACCAGGCGGGATTTATGTTTTTGAATTTCTTCATTAGGTCCATATTTTGTTCTATAAATCCATTTACGATGAACTAATTTCCTTCCTTTAGGTAGGGGAACTAAATACCAAGTTTTGTTTTTTATTAAGGAAGAGAATTCATTCTCCATGGAATCATCCCATTATTTAATACCAATTGATTCTTTGAAGTATTGAGGATATGTAGAAATGGACTGAAATACAAGACCAGTTCCTACGGAGTTTCCTAATGTGCGATGGAATATTTTAGATGTAAGGAGAAGCTTCTTTAAAAATGGTGCAAGCCCATTTTTTCATAGTGGAAGGAGTAGTAGGAGTGGCAAGATTTTGAGTTGGAGTTATAGGTTCCTCATATTGATCATTAATATCTAAATTAATATCTAAATCTGGTTCTTCATTATATTGAGGCTCTAAAATTGGAGAAGGCTCAAGAGAATCAATGGTGGAAGATGATGGTTGAGGATATTTATGAGGTAATGTTTCATCAAATTGGACATTCCTATGAAAAAAGACCTCATGAGTTGTGGGATCAAGGAGCCTGTATGCTTTAATTTCCTCATAATAACCAACAAATATGAGCTTTTTGATTTTATTATATAGAGCCTTCATTTTCTTCTTTGGTATATATGCCCAAGCAATACACCCAAAAATCTTGAAGAAGGGGACATCAGGTTTTGAGCCAGTCCATGCTTCCTCAAGAGTCAAATGGCAAAGAGCTTTATGAGGTGTGCGGTTTTAAATATATTTTGCACAGTTAATTGCTTCTACCCAAAAAACTTTTGGAATATATCTTGAGTGGAGCATGTGGTTTACCATTTCCTTTAGATTTTTGTTTTTCCTCTCTACAATGCCATTTTGCTGTAGATTATGGGAAAAAAAATGTTGATGAATTATGCCATAACTTGATAGGAAATTTGAGAACTCATTACTGAAGTATTCCCCCCCATTATCTGTACGAAATTGCTTTATTTTGCAAGAGGCCTGATTTTTAACTAAGGATTTGAAGATTTTGAAGTGGATAGAACATCACTTTTGTATTTTAGGAAGTAGACTTAAGTTCTTCTGGAAAATCCATCAATGAAGGTTAGAGCATATTTTACTCCTTTAAAAGAAGGCTCTGGGAATACTATAAATTCACTATGGATTAACTCTAGAGGCGATGAGGATTTTAGAGAACCACTTGGGTGGAAAGGATTTTAATGTTGCTTTCCAAGAGCACATTCGGTACATACTCCATCAATAGAAGAGACTTGAGGTAATCTTGTTACCATTTCATGGGTGTTCAATTCCTTTAGGTAGTTATAACTGAGATGACCAAACCTTTCATGCCAAATTTTTCTTTCAATATCTCCATGTGCAACAAAACAGGAGGCCCCTTCTATATTTTTGAATCCTTTTAAGTGAAATATATGAGTTTTGTGATCAATATCTCCTTTGTCTATGAGAGAGTTAGGGTCTTGAAAGTCTCTTATCTCAACTCCTATTGGTGAGAAGAGAACTGTTTTCCCATTTCCAAAAGTACAAATCTAATATACGGAGAGGAGATTTGTTGCAATTTTTGGAACATAGAGAACATTATTGATAGAACCACCATAAATGAATATGTCACCTTTTCCTTTGATTGGGATAAAGGATGAGTCACCAAATTCTATGCTACATGTTGAACTTGAGGATATTGAAGTGAATGACTCATCTAAGGCAGTCATGTGATGAGTTGCTCCAAAATCAAGAACCTAATATTTTGATGAAGTGTTTGTGGTATTTCCTTTTAGGGTTTTTCCTATATGATTCTTAGTGTCTATATTTTGATCCTTCATTGTTGCCTCTAGTTTTTGTAATCTTTTCTAGCATTTGTTTACAGAATGACCATTCTTTTTGTAGTGAGTACAAGTTATGGGATTCCTTTCTTTACACTAAGGATTTTTAGGATGAGGAAGAGATAGCATACTTTGCAAGTTTGGTTTTTTATCTAGTTATCCTATCACAAAATTCCTCTAAGGATGGAATTTTAAAACTTGCACCGAGAGAATATTTTGTAAATAAAAAAATGGTTGCAAAATTTTGAAATACACCATTTAATTTAGAAAGAATTAGATAGATGCATTCTTCTTTTGTTTTTTATTTCCACTACCTTTGTATTGAGTGAGGACTTCTTTAAATTTGGTGAGAAAGTCAACAATATTTCCGAAGTCTTGAGGATATAATGTTGTTAATACTGCCTCTAGCTGCATTGACCTTATTTGATCTACTTTTCCAAATAGGTCCTTTAGTTTTTTCCAAATTTTATATGGATTTTTATAATCCGTAATGTGAAAGCGTAAGCTTTCATTTATATTGGTGCTTATAATACCCATTGTTTCATACATATTCCTTTTATGAACAAAAATTTCATATTCTTTTTCAAATTCAGGTTGCTTCTCTTCTAGCAGGTGTGTGAGCTCTTTTTGAGAAATGAGATTTAATATTTTAGGTTTCCATGTATGATAGTTGTGAGGGGTGAGTGGATCAATTGTATTCATTGTATTCATTTGCCAAAGAAAATTGAAATGAACTAATAATTCCCCCCTTTAACTTCAATTATATTATTTAGAGAATGCAATGGATCTTATAAAGAACGAAACAAAAGCCTTTAAGAAATACCAAGCTCCTCAAATTACCCGCCCTAACGAGAGGGAAAATATAAGTAAATGAGGACTTTTGATAAAGCTAAAAAGGCCAATTGTATATTGATAGGCCTATATATATTTTATTCTCAAATATTTGCCCTTACATGAGGGAAACTATAAGTAAAGAGGAGAATTGATACTTGGAATGTCGACTTTTAATCATCCAGATATTAATATCGGATTCATAATAACCCACTCGTACATGAGAGAAACTGTAAGTTATTAGAAGTCCAATACTAAGAATATAGGTGATTAATAAATTTTTAATGATCTTGTTAAGGTTATTAAAATTTTTATTAAGTAACAATATTGAAGGATTTAAAAATTTTTTATTAAAATTTAACTTAAAAGAAATATCCTATTAATTAAAAAATGAATATTTTCTTAATAAAATGATCCTTTGGATTTGCTCGTCAATATTTAATTTAGCTAGTAATTATATCAAAACAAGAGGAATTAGATTTTAATATTAATTATATTAAAGAACATAGTAATAGGAATAAGATCAAAATAAAAATTATAGACGCAATGACCAAAACAACAACAAACCCCCCTATGAATCTTTTAGAATAGGTGCTAAATATTGCACCTAAACCCTCCCTCCCCCCCTAATTTTTTTATTTATTGAGATTACAATTTTATCCTTTTGATTTCTTATAGTGGCTAAGGAATGGCACTAAAAGAAAAGGATATAAGATTTTTTAAAGGGTTACAAATTTATACAATGAGCAGAAGTATTATTCTCGCTTGAGAAAATAATTTGAAACCCTAAGATTTGAAACTTAAAGTAAATATAACATTATTTACCAAGGATTTTAGAAAAGAGATGTCACGAGAGAAGAGGCAGCGAGGTAAGATTTTAAATCCTTCAAAGGCTATGAACTTCATTGTACCAAGGAATGATTAGCTCAAAACCAGAAAAATATATTAAAATATATACCTAATTTAATGAGAGACCTTAGAAGAGATGTCAAGGGGCAACAATGAAGATTTTAAAGCCTTCAAATACTTCAAAATCATACGGGTTTGGTTCACACATAAGACATTAGGTAGATGCACCACAATCCTAGCTTCTGATAGGGAGGTGCACCAGAATACCAGTTGCTATCGAAGACTTTAGGTTTTGGCATACACGGAAGACAAAAGATATGGTGCTATATAGAGAGGCTTCTAGAAAGACAACAGTGATTGCACCACTTGTTATCGAAGACGTCAGGGTTTGACACACACGAAATATGTTAGGGATGGTGCTATGCAGAGAGGCTCCCAAAAATATGTCAGTGAATGCACCACCATATTTGAAAGCACAATGAAGGCTATGAAAGACCTTAGTGAAGGCACAACACCATATACTATCAATATTAATGCTCTATATTGAAGAACCAATATGCAAACACAGGTAAAAAATAGTATTTTGAGTATTCGTAGAGGAGAATAATATTTTAAGCATTGACTTGATGAATATATATAAAAATAATCGAAACTCTTCTCTGAAGTGTCGAGGGACAAAAAAGAGGAGAAGCTTCGAGATAACTTGATATGGAAAATCTAATCTTTCAATCGTTGAGATTTAACTAGGAAATACTTGTTGAGAAGACGAAAGTCTCATACATTGTGCACCATATAAAATCATTGGCAAAGATGCCACGTCTTATAAAAAATTAATGGAATTTGGTGTTTTTTTAAATAACCAAATGTCCACTTAATTTGGATGCAAGAAACATTGTATTTATTTGTTAAAGATTTCACGAAGTTCAAATATTTTCCAACATAAAAAAACCAATAATTTAATTGATCACCAAATATGATATGCCTTTCAAAATTTGTCTCCACTATAGAACGAAACACAACGATGGCTAAAAAGGAGCCAAAACAAGCATGAATTTATGGATTAAGCATGCATTCATGCATTCAAGCCTATTGTGCACATATTTTTGAGAAGGGTTTTTAATATGGATGAGTTGAAAAAGAACCAGTTTTGAAGTGGCACAAGAAAGGAAAATTATTTTTTCAAGACAGGTTTTGAAGGCACATCATCATCAAGGCATTTTTAGAGGTATGGTGATTTAATTCCTTCTCAAGGTGGTTTTGGTTGAGGAAAATATTTTTGTTGTCATATGGTTGGAGGTATAAGGATTGATTGATTGTGCATTGCTTGATTGAAATTGGAAATAAAAGTGCAAGGGTTTGAAAGTAAATTTGTGCATTGGTTTTGAGTGGAATTGGGAATGCATGTGCAAGTGTAATAGATCAGATTTGTGAGCAAACTTGTGCATTGGTTTTGATTGAAATTGTGCAAGGGCTATAGATCAGTTTTGTGAAACAAAATTGTGCATTGTTCATGATTGATTTTGGGAGTAAAAATAAGGTCAGTTATCAAGTGCTAGATTAGACCTACCTTTGAATAAATATAAGACATGTGAAAGCAACAAACTTAATGAATATAAATAACATATTGGATATTTGTTAATGCATAACATTTTCTATATGTTCTTGAATATAAAAGAACTCTGGATAAAATATGTATAAATTGATTTAGTTGAGAAAAGCACATTGAAAGATATGAGTATTGTTTATATGTAATATTTGGGAAAGATATGATCATTGTTTATATGCAATATTTGGAAAGAATTGAGTAGGTTGTATGAGAAAATTTGAGTAGGTTTATGATCAAGATTGAGCAGGTTAATGAGCAGATTTAAGTAGTTTTTAGAGCATATTTGAGCAAGTTTTATGAGTAAATTTGAGTAAGTTTGTGAGTAGGATTGAGTAGGTTAGTGAGCATATTTAAGCAGGTTTTGTGAGCAAGATTGAGCAGGTTAGTGAGAATATTTAAGCAAGTTTTATGAGTAAATTTGAGTAGGTTTTATAAGAATATTTGAGCATAGTAGTGAACAAGATTTGGATCGAACCAAAACAAAGGGGATTGAGGTCTCCCATGGATAGAATTCCATGAACCAGAGCAAAGGGGGTTGGTATGTCATGTGGATAGAGGTCCACAAAATAAACCAAAGGAGATTTGTATCTCTTGTGGATAGAGGTCCATAAACCAGATCAAAGGGGATTGGTGTCTCCTATGGATAGATATCCATGAACCAAAGTAAAGGGGATTGGTGTCTCTTGTGGATAGAAATACATGAATCAGAGCAAAGGGGATTGGTGTCTCCTGTTGATAGAGGTCCACAAACCAGAGCAAAGGGGATAGGTATCTCCTATGGATAGAGATCCATAAACTAGAGCAAAGGGGATTGGTGTCTCCTGTGGATATAGGTCCATAAACCAGAGCAGAGGGGATCAATGTCTCCTGTGGATCGAGGTCCACAAACATTGTAATAGGAAATTGATTCCGAAGAATTTTTTTGAAGAAATTTATAAGAAAAATTTCTTTGTGGATGTAGCCCACATTGGGTGGACCACGTTAAATCCGTGTCTCTTATGTATGTGGTGATTTGAGCATTGTTTCATTATTATAATTGATAATAATTTAAGTTACGACTTTGGAAATAAAAGTAAAATTTTGATCTTATACTATTCAAAACCCCTCTCAATATAATCTTGTGTTCTTCAATAACCATTTTGATATATTAAAAAACCACCAATTTGTTATTTAATATTAACTTTATGGATATGATCAGGTTGGTAGAGAAAAATTTCATGAATTTGGAGTGGTGATCATGGCTTTAGTATCCTAAAAATTTATAAGGGGAGTAGTGCTAAAATGTAAAATAGAAATTCAAGTTGGAAGACCTCTCTAGAATTTTTAGTGATATGTTTAGGAACCTATGAGATTTTTAGGAATGGATTGGTGAAGTAAACATCAAGAAAAACTTCATTGTTACTTCAAATCGATAAAATGTATTGATGAAAATTAAAATAACGAGGTGATTCAAGAAGTGAATAAGTGAATATCACTTTGCATGATATCTAGAGTGTGACTTAAAAATATAATGAGGAAAGAATATGCACTTTATTCTATTCATACTAAAAATATCTAAGCGATAAAAACCTTATTTACATTCTTGTCCTTTGACATCTCAAGGAAATATTCATTGAGAGAATTAGATATCTCTACTAAGTTATTACTAAATATATAACTAGTCTATAAGGCACCTTATAGGATGTTTCTAGTAGAATTGAGTGGATTGAAAAATCACCTGGAAGAGCTTCTTTGTAAAGTATTGATTTGACCCTATGTGTCACTTTGTTGTGTACCAATGATTTTTTGGAGAAAGAAGAATGAATCACTTAGGTTGTATATTTATTATCATTAGTGTAATATGGTTACCATGAAATAATAAATACTCTTTGAAAGCACGAGGATACGGAAGCAAAAAGGAAACTCCAAGTGCGATGCAAACCGAACTAAACTTAACGCTAAATCCTATGAATTGAAAGTGCATGAAAAGAGGGAAAGCATGAACGAATCGAATCGAAACAAAAAGCCAATAAGGAAGACAACCCTTTTTATTGATATGTTTCAGAACCCGGTTACAATGCGCCTCCTCCCCTTCTAAGGGCTAGGAGCGTTAAATATGCGTTCTTGTTACACCCATTGATGCTATTCCTTCTTCCGCGTGCCCACATGTAAAATGGGCGGACCAAACATCGCCGCCACTTGCGTTGATGAGTCTTGGCTCCTTGCTGCTCCTCTAATGTCCAGATCCTACGTTCAAAGAAACAAGAAATAGTCAGTAGCACCTGTGGATGAAATAAAACATGCAATCCCCACGCCTTCGATTAGTGCATGCAAGATATAAATAAAATGATAACTAACATATATCCAAATGATCTAAAAATTTGACAGGGGCATCAAGACCTCACAAAGAAAACACTGCAAATGGAACAGTCAAGAAATTCCTCACAGATTTGAATTCGCTCCGGGGCGGGACGAATAGACCTGCAACAAAAATGTCAAAAGGCACTGTCCCAAATGTCACATCTGGGAAGCTCCAAATCACCTGCAAAGTTGGGATTAGCTAATTGGGGGTGTTTTGGGAAGACCCAGAAGGTCATATTTCCCCAATTTGGCCTCTATCACTGGGAATTTGATGGGGCTACCTGCAAGTTAGTAAAGGCGAGCGAAGATAGAAACATGATCAAAATTGCTCAAAACAAGGTGAAATTTAAATGGCAACCTATCTAAGCAGCATAGAATTGAATGCAAAAATGACAGAAAGGAAATTTGCCATAGATTTCCAATCGCTCCGGAGCGGGGCGATTAGGACTGTAGTAGTGTGGGGGGCACCGGGGCAGGCCGCCCGTCGTTTGGGGCCCGATTTCGGCACCAATCCACTTGGGATGGGTCCAAAACCTCTTGTGGGGTATTGTCAAAAAATTTGATGGGATATTGTGGCCAAATGTCGGGTTTTGGTTCCGGATTTGTGCTTCCAATAACCACCCTATGACCTCCTTTCCAAAAGAGATCAAGGATGTGAAAGGCACAACTCAAAAGGGTGTGGGTGTGAAAGTAAAATGACAGCACTTCGTTGCTCCAAAATGCTCCTTCTCTCTATATTTTGGGGTGAGAAGACTCACCATTTTATAGACCTGATGGTCTCTTTGGATGAGCATGCAGAGGCGCCACTTGGCAATCATGCCTCTCCAGGGGAGGGAAGATTCCTCCCTAATTAGGGGCTTCATGACTGCCCCTGTAACTGCCTCTAACGCTCAAAAATGCTCACTCACACTCCCATGCGATGAAGGAAGAATTAAGTGGCGGATCTGAGCTGCCATTTGTCAAGATTTGACTTTTTGCCCATCAAACCTGCTATTCGCCCCACCCTGGAGCGAATACTGCTATTCGTCCCTGGGTGGGGCGAATACCAATTTGTAATCATCCCTGGGTGGAACGAGTATGGAGCAGAGTGCCTGAAGGTGCCAAATTGACCTCTGACCTTCCAAAACTATTGTGAGAGTGGTTAGGACCACTATTTAACCTCTGGGGGCTGCCCTTGGGGCTGTGTGTGTCAATGCGATCAGTGTTTGCAGTCACATAATCGGATTGGTGTTGTTTTGGTGTCTACAGATGCCCCTTTTTGGGAAGCGTTGTGCGTGGCATAGTGCTGAGAAAAAATAGATAACCAAAGCACTAATGATTAGGGTTTCTCAGTAACCTAACCAAATTTTGATGCCCCAAGTATGGAAAGGGCATGCATTCTTGAATCCTTGCTTCGACGAGCGAAGGAACTCAATTCAAGTGTTAACCTTTTTCGGTGAGGTGTTACTTGATCTTGGACATTGATCAGTCATGAATAGGCAAAGGGCGCAACCTTTTGTCTATGGGAACCTTGAGTTCATGATTCATGAATGCCAAGTGTTTGATCAGCTTGTGATTATTGCTTGTTTGCTGCCCCAAGTAGGAGCGTGATTGTCTTTGTCAATGATTCTTTGAATGCATGCCATTTCTTTGATTGGGTGTGTATTTGTTGATTGGTGACTAAGTGTGACTACCCCCTCAAGCGACGAATCGATGAGGGAATGACCTACATGAGAAAAGCGATGAGTCGCTTGACCCAAGATGACTTGTGTAAGGGTGCCTTCAGATGTTTATCATTGAATGTGTGTGCAGTTTTCCGACATTTAGACCTATTTTTGGTGGGTGTTAACCCTTTTGGTGACGCTATTTGGGGCTGAAATTCGCAAAAATCCATCTTCCCATGGAGCGGTCCAGCTATGGTAGCCTTCTTAGGGAATAGGATAGTGAGAATTTGTGACCCCAACATCGATTTTGCATGCCCAATATGTCAAGTGCAAAAGCACTCTCATCGAGCAAGTTTATTGTTTGTTTTTGGGTCATTTTGTTCATTTTTTGATGTTTTTGAAATTTTTGCCCTGTATTCATTCCTGGGTGGGACGAATACCAGTTTAGTATTCATCCTAGGGTGGGACGAGCGCTAACTAGAGCTCATCCCAGGGAAGAACGATTACAAGCTCAAAAAGCCTATTTAAAGGCCAAAACTGAGTTTTGGGCTCATTTGCACTTGTTTTTCCTGGCGATTTGGAGCTCTGAGGAGGAGGAGGTTAATTCTGCGAAGTGAAGTGCTACCAAATTTCTCCTGACATCATGAGTGCATGTACCGGATCGAGCGGGGAGCAAGCGAGACCAGTAAGTGATCCTCCTCGTTATTGCTTGCATTTTGTTGTTACAGTTTTTAATACCGCAATTTATTTGTTGTTGCTTTTGTAGTTTGTTCAAAAAATGAAAGCCTTAATTAAATGTATGTCATTATGCGTGACTTGTTGTCTTATGACTTCATGAAAACTTAAGTAAAACCCTAGGTAAAAAAAATTATTTTAAACCTTAGTTTAAAAATTTGTTTTTCTTTCTTAGTTGGCTTTCTAAAAATCAAACCCTAGTTTACATTTATGTTGAAAAGACGTGATAAAAGTCTAAAATTGTTTTTTAAGTAAACCTTAGGTAAAAGAAAAATTTTGTATTTTGTGATGTTTTTGTTACACGAAAACCTTAGGATACACTGACCATGAAACCCTAGTTTTTTAGGTTGAATTTATCAGTTTTAAACTTAGAGTACAGAAACCCTAAGACTGACAAACTGTATTTGAAAATTTTTTTTTTTTTTGTCAATTTTAAACTTAGAGTACAAAACCCTAAGACTGACAAACTGTATTTGAAAATTTTTTTTTTTTTTTTTTTTGCTTTTAAACTTAGTACAAAACCTAAGACCGACAAACTTATTTGAAAATTTTTTTTTTTTTTTTGTATCAGTTTTAAACTTAGAGTACAAAACCCTAAGACTGACAAACTGTTAATGTTTTGAATTTTTGTGAATTTTGTTGTTTTTAGCTTGTACATTGTTTTATGCAGTGTTGTATATTCATGTTACTGTTATACAATTTTTCATGATTTTAATGTTTTTGTGTTGTTTTCTTTTGTAGGTTGTGAAGAGCCGGTATCGTGTGCCTACTATTTTTACTGAAGCATGAGAGGCACTGACTTTGGATGACTGGGAGTGGCTTGATGCCCTTGGGCTCAAGCAGGTGACTCGGCTGGAGCCTGTGGTCGGGGATCGGGCCTATCTGATGGCCTTGATCAACTTGTGGGATCCCCGGACCAACACCTTCCATCTCCCAACAGGGGAGATGACAATGACCTTGGAAGATGTCTATCGGATTCTATGGATTCTGATAGATGGATTGCCTATCAGGATGATGTCGCGTGATCAACGAATAGCAGTGCTGACATGCTGCTTTGGGCACGGGGAGGAGGTGGGTGTGGATAGCCCAGTGGAGAGGGCAGAGGGTGACTTCCAGATTGGTGGGATTCTAGTTCGATGGTGGCTGGAGAAGGGGGTGTTGGGAGTGAGGCACGCAGTACTTATGGGCCTCATTTCCAACATGCTGCTACCTGACTCGTCAAGTGCGAGGTTCCCATGGAACCTGTTGGATGTGGTCTGTCGGCTGGTGGAGTGTTCGACGCATGAGCCCTTGATCATGAGGTGGGGATAGACGCTACTGGCACAGCTCTATGGTGAGTTGTACGAGGTCCACTACCGAAGGCAGAAGGGGATTGGCTGCAGCTATCTATTGTAGAGCTGGGCTTGGCAGCACATAGCGGTGGAGAGGCCGATGGGGTTACCATGGATGACTCGGGAGAGATGGTGGATAAGGATATAGGTTACGTGGCTCTATGGTGGTGGTCTGAGGAGCAGGGATAGAGTCGATGGTGGGCAGGTGTCATAGGGCACTATGCTGATGCCTTCGCTCGGCTTGCTCCAGGGGAGGTGTTCTAGCACCCCTACCAGGACTGTCCAGCCTGGCCTGAGGCTGGAGAGTGGCTTCGATGGGTACAGAGGGGTGATGGCTGATTGGGTGGCATGGGACCGAGCAGGAGTTCTTCCCTTATAATCGGGTGACATGATAGTTTGGGGTGCACCAGGGGTTGCCTGGTGAGCCCATGGTCTATCGACATCAGGGGGACGAGAGGACTCTAGACCGGCCGATCATCGCACCACTTGGTGAGGATTCAGATGTGATGATTGACGTCCTAGATGTGGATGACATCGAGACTACCGTAGAGTATGACCAGTGGTGGATACTATGATGATGGCGAGGAGAGGGGCCACTGGGAGGCATAGAGGCAGCAACAGGGGGGAGGGTGCCGAGGCACCAGGAGATGATTGGGGAGCTCCGCTGGAGGATGCGGACATGGTGGAGGTGGATGATGTGGATGTGGATTTTGGGGTTTCGGATCAGCCAGAGATGTAGGACGTCTCAGAATAGTGGGAGCCAGAGCAGGCTACTATTCTAGAGATGCCAATGCCTCAGGCAGTTTTAAAGGACATGGAGGTAGGGTTACGCATTGAGAATGCATGATTGGAGGGGCTACTATGGAGGCACGATGAGGAGCTGGGGGATGCACTACGAGAGAGGGATCTCCTATGCATGCAGCTGGAGAGGGAGAATGCATGGGCTGCATACCATCGGTAGGATGGGGATACCGATGCTGCATGGGAGAGGGATCTCCTATGGATGTAGCTGGTGGAGAGGGAGAGGGCCTTGGTGCAACGTGATGAGAACTTGGCTACGTATCGCCAGTGGGAGATGGACTTGGTGTGGCATCGATTGGAGCTAGAGGCAGAGATTAGCCACCTCGATGGGTGGGTCCCTACATTCAGTGGAGGTGGATCATCACGCCGCTCGAGAGGGAGCGATACTGAGTAGTCAACATCCTCTCGGCGTAGGCGACTGGATGAGGGGGGCTCGAGTAGGCATGATGCGGGGGCTAGCAGTAGCCGCCCTGAGGGGTCTCATAGGACCCACACCATGGGGGGTAGTTCCCATCGCACCGATCCTACGTGATCATGGTGGCCGATGCCCTAGGCTTGGGGTTTTTGAGCTTTTGGCTTTTTGCGGGGTCAGATGACCGATTATTGTAGCCTACGGGCATTTTTGATGATATATATACAGATGACTTTATTTTATTTATACACATGTCATGATTTGATGTTATGCACAATGATTGATGAATGTGTATGTATGTATGTTAATTTACATTGATGGATGCATATGTTATGATGAATGCAAATGTTTCTAATTTTTAGGATATGCAAATGTAATGGATGAATTGAATTTGTGATTTTTGGTGGGGGCACCATAGACTATTTAGAACTTATGGCTTTTTGTCTTAGGCGATTGTTGTGGTAAATGAATTTTGTTGTATACATGCTATTTTTGTATTTTTTGATGACAATGCGAGGATGAAAGATAGCGCAGTTGGTTTGGAATGTAGTTAAGGTTTTCTGAGACTCAGATGTTTTAACTAACTAGCCATGACTGTACTTTATCTTACAAGACTTTTGAACAAGGTATGAATCGGACTTGTCTTTGACCAAGTTATTTCACATCCCTGTGTGTGCAATTGAGTTCGTTTATGTGGTATTTGTCAGGATACCGCCAGTGCCAGATAGGCTGTCAACCAAACCTATACTGAGGATCACCTAATTAGCTCCACTAACTTCCTTTGTTGTATTTAGTCAGATTAATCTATGGTGCTATCTAGGATACCATAAGCTAGCTCATCCACATGCAAACATTGATCTATGCACGAGTTAATGTGATAGATATATCGTCATGCGGGAGGTTCACCACCAGTGACCGATAGGTTATCCACCAAACCGGTACTGAGGTTTACTTCATGACCTTCTGAATGCTGAGAGTTCCAGGGATTCAAGTTCGACTCCCTTCTTTTCTTCAATTATATTGGGATACTTGCTCTTATATAGTGATAAAAATCACTATTTATTTTTTTATATATATATTATTTCTTTTGAGCAAGGGATTTGAATTTCGAGTGATGAGAATCACTATTGTATGTGCCTTTTGATGTATGCACTTTGGTGGTGATGTCAAATTTTTGGAGTTTTGACTTTTGCAAAATTTTATGATGTTTGCAACTTTTTGAGAACTTGGGATTCTTGGGGAATTGGGTAGGGAAGATGCTTGTCCTTTTGCCAACTCTCAGCATTCTTGGGGTCATTCGCACAGGGGGATGAGCAAGATAACCATTTCGCTTATGGTGACCTGGATTGCTTTGCGGGTTTCATCTTTCGTTCACACAACTTGGGAATTTTTATGTGTTTTAATTTGTGTTGGGATGCTACGTAACAAGGTGTGATCCAAGTAGAACTCTACCTTTGTAAAATCTGTTTGACTTTGTACAGTATTTGGCTAGAAAGCTAATGACGACTGAATGACGAAAACTCTAGATACATTTAGAAGACCACTGACTATGATATGGTAAAAAGAAGTGAATGGCATTTATTTTTGATGGACTGCTTATAGAATGGAGAAATGTGGAACAAGATGGATTGGCGAAGTAATTACAGTCTATGGTGCCTTGACCTGTATGACCACAAATATGCAATGTATGGATGTTATGCTTAATGCAACTATTATTTTTGCATTTTTGATAGATTGATTTTTGTGAGTATGAAGATGAGATGCAAAAGAGCTCTTTATTGTTGTGATGAGTTTGAGCATGCCTGGAAATGAGATGCAAATTTTTGTTATTTTTGATGATTTTACTATTTTTGAATTTTCTTATTTTTGACCAAGCGATTGTGGGAATCCTTGGAGCTTTTGGGATGACCAAGTGATTGTAGGAATCCTTGGAGCATTTGGTTTGACCAAAGGGATAATGGGCACCTTTGGGGCATTTTGGGGATGACCAAGCGATTATGGGAATCCTTGGAGCATTTTGGGGTTGACCAAGCGATTATGGGAATCCTTGGAGCATTTTGGGATTGGGCTATGGCTCTTTTAGATATGGAATGGCCGCAAATGACTGATGTTCAAGGGTTCTAGTTCCTTGATTCCATCAAGAGAGGCTAGCCGGTATGTTCCAGGTCCTATTTTACTATCAATTACATAGGGACCTAACCAGTTTGCCATGAACTTGTCCCTTAGATGGGGCGGCAAGCTAGAGTTCTATTGGTTCTCTTTTAAGACCAAGTCACCAACCTGAAAGTCCCTCATGTGAACTTTCATGTTGTATGCTTTCTTGAGTCGCTCTTGATAGATACGTAAATGCTCGAGAGCATTAACGCGTCATTCATCGAGCAACGTAAGCTGGTCTAACCGGGCCTGCCATGTAGTGTCATCATCGATGAACTCTTGCATTGATATGCGTAGGGAAGGAATTTCCAACTCGAGAGGCATGACAGCCTCGGAGCCATACACGAGCAAAAATGGAGTTGCCCTAGTGGGTGTCCGAATGCTAGTGCGATAAGCCCACAGGGCAAGTGGGATCTGAATGTGCCAATCCTTATGACTATCTATGACTATATTTTTGAGGATGGCAACTAGCATTTTGTTTGATGCCTCTGCTTGCCCATTTGCCTGTGGATAATAGGGTGTCAAAAAACTATGCTGAATTTTGTACTTTGTGGTCAAAGCATGCACGTCTTTGTTCTTGAATGACGTCCCATTATCCAAAATTATCTTGGATGGAATACCAAAATGACATATGATGTTATGTAAAATGAACTCCACAATGCGGGGTCCAATCGTAGAGGTAAGCGGAATTGCTTCCACCCATTTGGTGAAGTACTCTGTGGCCATTATGATAAACGTGTGATGACCTGACGATGTAGGGGAGATCTTTCCGATTAGATCTAAGCCCCACTACGAAAATGGCCAAGCCGATTGGATCGGCTGCAAGGCCTGGGAAGGTACGTGTGTCAAATTAGCATGGTGTTGACATTTCATGCACTTCCTTACATATGCGCAACAATCTCGCTCTAAATATGGCCAATAATAGCCCATGCAGAGAATGCACTTTGCGATGGCCATACCACTGAAGTGGCCACCGCACGTACCATCGTGCGCTTGGGCGATCGCCCAAGTGGACTCCTGCTGGTCCAAGCAATGAAGGAGGATTCCTTCATAGCTACGATGGTACAAAATGTCTCCTAACAAGACATACTTTGCCACTTTCTGCTTGAATGCTCATTTTGTGGCATGCGTCAATCCAAGTGGGAGGTTACCTAACTTGAGGTAGTCCCTTATGGGTGAATACCAATCCTGCTGATTAGAAACCTCGATGGTATGAACAACCAATCCCTCTTGAAGTTCATCCCTAGCAAAAGTTGAGCGGGAGAGAACTTGCAAGAATAGCATTGTGTTGCTATTAAGGGGAGTAGGGGAGAACAAGGACCCCCAGTTGGCATAATTCAGATGATCATGGATTCGAGAGAACGTGTCTAGGGATGGTTCAATCTGGATCAAGTGGATTCCTGGTATCAAGTCAGAGCTTGCATGCTCCATCATGGATTGTGATAGCATTTTGACTTGAATGGTTGTCATATCACCAGAAATGTCTTGCGGGATTAATGACCCCAAGGAGGCCATAGTGTCCGCAAAATGATTCGATGATCGAGGGAGTGCCTCGATGTCGTACCATTCAAGATTTGCCAAGAATTTGTCCACAAGGGCTTTGTAGGCCTGTAGAACTGGGCATTTACATTGGAATACCCCTTTGACTTGGTTGACAATTAACAATGAATCACCAAAGATGTTCAATCATTTGATGTTCATGGTGATTGTTGTCTGAAGACCTATGAGCAAGGCTTCATATTCGGCATTATTGTTGGTGCACGGGAAGTCTAATTTAAATGACAGAGGCATTGGAGCCCCTTGTGGTGTGAAGAATACAATTCCCATGCCACCACCTTGCTCACATTTAGAACCATCAAAAAATAGGGTTATGTCGGCTTGTGACTCAGGCTCATCAGAATCTGGTGATTCTGAGACATGGAAGACCCCATCATCGGGTAGTTCTATGACCAGAGGCTGATCATCTTCGAGAGGAGCCTCTGCTAGTTGATCGGCTATGACTTGTCCTTTGATGGATTTCTATCCAATAAACTCTATGTCAAATTCTATCAACAACATGATCCATTTTACCATGCGGCTACTATGATAAGTATGACTCATCATGTACCGCAATGGATTCTCCTTAGACACAACATACGTAGTGTTGCTCAACATGTAGTGGCATAGCTTTTTGGTAGCAAACACCACTGCCAAGCAGAGTTTCTCAACGTATGCATAGTTAAGTTCATAACTGACAGGGTGCGGCTAAGATAGTAAGTAGCCTATTCTTTGTGAAGTTCATTTTTCTGGGCTAGCATGGCGCCCAGTGCCACCTTAGTAGCTGAGATGTATAAGTAGAATGACACTCCTGGTCTAGGTGGTGCCAATACTAGTGGCGAAGCCAAGTATTGCTTAATGTCATCAAAGGTTGACTGGCACTCGTCATCCCAGTGAAATGCTACCCCTTTATGCAATAATTTGTTCATGGGTCGGCACTTGTCAGATAGCTGCGCTATGAAGCGCTTGATTGACGTGACCTTTCCCTGTAGGCTTCTGAGCTGCTTGATGGTAGTTGGGGGAAGCATTTCAAGGATTGCCTTGACTTTGTTTGGGTCCACCTCGATGCCTCGCTTTGAGACTATGAAACCCAAGAGTTTTCTAGATGTGATGCCAAATACGCACTTCTTGGGATTCAGTCTGACTTTATGTTCCATGAGGCGATCGAGGATCTTGCTTAAGTCATCGAGATGATCCGGGCGCAAAAGAGATTTGGCCAACAAATCATCCATGTAATCTTCCAAAGTTTTATGCATGTAATCATGGAAGATGTACGTCATGGCACGTTGGTAGGTGGCGCCAACATTTTTAAGGCCAAAAGGCATGACCTTATAACAAAATGTCCCCCAAGGCATTGTGAATGCCATTTTTAGTTGGTCCTCGAGATTGATACGAATCTGATTGTATCCCGAGAAACCATCCATGAGGGAAAGCATTTCGTGGCCCATTGTAGCATCTACCAATGAGTCGATGCTTGGCAAGGGGAAATCATCCTTAGGACTCGCTTTGTTTAGATCTCAAAAATTAGTGCATATGTGAATCCTCCCATCAGGCTTCTTGATGGGCACCATGTTGGACAGCCATGGTGGGTAATCCACGCAGATGACAAACTGTGCATCCAACAACTTTTGCAATTCATCTTTGACCATCAAGGCCACTGTTGGGTGCATCTTGCATAGTTTTTGCTTAAGAGGCTTGACTGTCGGATCAAGCGTTAGATTATGCATGACTAGCTATGGATCTAGCCCCGACATGTCTCTGTAGGACCATGCAAAAACCTCCTTCTTCTCTTTGAGAAGGGTAATGTAGTCGGCTTGCTCTTCGGGGGATAAGCTTACCCCCAACTTGATAATCTATGGATTCATTGGATCAGAGCCGATGTCTACGTCAGTCATCTCCTCGACCGACATGTGGGATCCATCCTCCAACTGGTGTGGAGTTGGGATCAAATGGATATCATTTGCTGAGTTTAAATCTGCGTTGGGAACCTCGGGTTCCTCTTCAGCATGGAAGATATCCTGAGTTGGCCCTAGGGTAAAATGAAGCATTTTACCGAAAGGCCAATACTCTGATGGGGATGGAGGTGAATTGACGTGATCCTAGTCTATGGCATCTATGTCTAGATACAACGACTGTGCTGGATCGGTCGAGTTATGGATGGGGGCGGTTAAGTCAATGGAGATCATGTTGATGAAATGATTTTGGTCTCCATTACCATGGGTGTGGTGACTCAAACATTTTGGATGTTCTCTGTGCTCTGGGTCTGGCTCTAGAGGTATTGGCATGAATGGATCGGCCCTATGTGCGGATAGGAAGATAGGGTCTACCCTCGGCACTGATATCGCTATAGGGTCTCTGGGCGGAAGGTATTCTTCATATGCCCAAAGTGGTGGATTCAACACTTGTTCCCACCGCATTGGGTCTACGTACCACTCATGCCCTGGCACTATGTTTAGTTGTTCAAATATGTCATTAATCTCTAAGGGGTATTGTTGCTATCGCATATGATTGAGATAGGCCATCTCAGTTTCATCTTCATAATCATTGTCGGAGATCCAAAGGCCTTCATTGGCTCCAACAACTATTTGTGACATTAGAGGCTCGTCTTGCTCGAGCAAATTGATCTGGCCCCATTGGGGTTGTTCCGCTCTCTGCGGTGGGGCCTGATTGTCTTGTGGTGGCACTTGCTCGATGGGAGCCACCAAAGGGAACATTGCCAAGAGGCTTTCCTGATAATCATCCATGGGGGTCACTTGTGAGTGATTGCTATCTGATTCGAAGGGATCCCATGGTGCTACCTCATATTCTGACTCATCCTTAGAAGATCCTTCTTGACCTTGTCTACACCTCTCTTGTAGGTGTGTTTTTGAACTTTCTCCTCTTTCGAGCGAAGGGAAAGGGTTGTTGAGGTCAACAAGGTTGGTTGTCAATAATGGGAGATAATCTCCCAGTGTATATGTCATGTTAGGGTTGGCATATGGATCTAATGCCAATCCCCCCTTGTTGCCTATCCCTAGGCCTTGCATGTTCTCTACCAAGATGTCCAAGGGGAGGGGGTGGTTGAACCCTACTCCTGACTTGTCATATGGCATTTGGTATCTTGGTTGGCAAAGAACATGCACTCCTTGCTCATATCTGCCTAACCCATATCCATGCCAATTGCATTGGCCAAGGTATCTCAAAGCGAAGTCTAGGTTAGACAAATAGTTGACATCTTCTACAAAGGGCTCTTCATCTTCATCCTCTTGCATGTATGGTTCAGTACCATGATCAAGGCCCCCATACACAAAGTTTGTCTGATTCGATGGGTAGCCTAGAGGAACAATAGTACCGATGGGGAGGCGAGGTCTCCCCATGTCCTGCATGGACTCTAGTGTGGGTGTTGCTACAATATTCCACACCAGATACTCCCCCAGGCCCGTATTGGCCATTTCAACGATGATTGTTGGTGATTGAGGGGGAGGAAACGGAAGTTCTTCTAGAATCCACTCCATGTCGGGTGGACTAGGAGCCTCGACTTCCATTCTGCTAGGCATCTCCTCAGTAGAGATAGTTGATACTGATGGTGGTGCCTCTTCCAGGGGTTTCTTCCCTTTGTCCTTCTATGTGGCCATCGTAGGTGGCATCGTTGGTGAAGGATCAGACGATGAAGATGGACCCGACTATGGTTTTGATGGACTTGTCAATGGGGATGCCTACGGAATCGGACCCTGTCTAGATGGATTCAACTAAAAATCCAAATGCATGGATGGAAGGGTCGATTGCGGCATCAGCTGCACCGCATTGCAATACTTGAAGGGTTCTAAGTCCATCGGGACTACATGTACCTCCCCTTCAAATGTATACTTTAAACACTGATGAGCTATCGAAGGGACACACTTCATGTCCCTGATCCATGGCCGACCCAGCAAGATGTTATAGGCCATCTCACCTTCCAAAATATGGCACAATGTAGGTATAGTCTTTTGTCCCACCTGGATGGGTAGGACAATTGTGCCAACTATCGAGCATATCGCATCATTGAATGCTCGTAGAGTGTAGGTGGAAGCCGTGATGTGAGATGCTGGCAACTTCAGATGTTTCAATGCCGTTGTTGTGATGATATTGCTGGACGAGCCAGTGTCTACCAACACCCTCTTATACGAAATCCCGTTGACCCACGTGATAACGTGCAGGGGTGGATCCGCCATATCATCAACCACTGATTTCACTTTGTCTTCTCGAAAAGTGATGATTGGCTCAATGCATCATTTGACATGTCCCACAAAGTTGTTGAAAGAATTTGCTTCATGGGGCTGCAACTCGATGGCTTTCAATATCTCCATTAGAGCCTCCCGATGGGGCGTTGATTGTTGTATGAGCTCATATATGGAGAGCCTAGCCGACGTGGTCCTCAAGCTCTGAGTGAGTTTGGTCCGAATTGTGGCCATGGGTCTAGGCGGAGGAGGTTGTGTAAGGTGTTGTTGTGGTTGTGTCATTGTTGGCACCTCACCTGTAGTTGCCGTGGGGGCAGCTACACTCGGATACCTCCTGTTTCGAGTCACTATACTGATCATCCCTACATACCCCTGCATGGGGCAGTTCTGTGTGACCTCATTGACTTGTAGGGTCTTTGCCTATGCATCATGGGCAGGCAAGGGGTCCTTAAAGACCTCCATTTGTTGGTTGCTTGGTGCCACGGGATTATCCACCGCTAATGTCTTGTTATCAATTAGGTCTTGCACCAAGCCCTTAAACTTCCAACAGGCATTAAGGTCATGTCCCTTCCGCCTATGGAACCTACAGTACAAATCCTCCCTGTAGCCCTTAGGTTTTGGCGTATTGGGATCTATGGGCTGAATCTCGGGTAGGTTGATCAAGTTTGCCGCTGACAAGCGGTCAAACAGGGAGTCTCTGGACTCTGTGTAAGGTGTGAATTGTCGCCTAGGGTGACGCTGCTGATTTTGTTCTTGCCTCTAATTTTCTTGGTCATAACTATTAAGAGGCACCACCTGATAGTTAGCCTTTTGGGGCTGTGTTGCTTGTGCAGGCTTAGGGACGTTGATAGCAACCTGATTGACCGCAATGGGTTTCTGTTGCGTGGTCCCTATTTTGGTGTTCTTAGACCATTCTTTCTTCTTTGGCTTGGCTATCTCGCCATCCTGAATCTTGATCTCTTCAATGATTCTAGCTTGTGCCAGAGCT
Source organism: Wollemia nobilis (assembly GCA_028583015.1). Lineage (NCBI taxonomy): Eukaryota > Viridiplantae > Streptophyta > Pinopsida > Araucariales > Araucariaceae > Wollemia > Wollemia nobilis. The sequence goes on from JAQPPZ010016827.1 coordinate 95,811, forward strand.
TCCTCTAAGGTGGCATATTGCTGCAGCTGCAATAGCATAGAGATCGATCTCAAATAGCTTTTTGAGAACATTTGTGTGAGGTCGGACATAGGAGGGAGGTAGGGTAGCTTAGAAAGTAGAGTCCTCCACCGATTCCCATAGGCCGCCATGGTTTCTTCCTCATACTGCCTGAGGCTGGCTAAGTCGCTTAGTGATGCCTTCTTCTTGGTGTTGAAGGTGAAGCATTCGAGGAACGCATCCACTAGCTGATCCAAGTTGCTAATGTTATGCTTTGGCAATTGAGTAAACCAATCCGAGGTAGGGCCTACGAACGTGGTGATGAATGTTCTCAATAGCAAAGCATCATTATCCTGAATGCCAAAGCATTGGCTCAGGAATCTAGTCACATGCTCTTGGGCATCCTCCTCACCTCTAAAGATTGCCAACTGAGGTAGCTTAAAGTGTTCAGGATAAGGGGGTGCAGGCACTGACGGATGCACAGGATGACTACGGAGTTGGCGTAACATGGGCTTTTGGGGCCCAGAAGTCTTGGTTTCCATAGACTCCAAATGCTCTAGCAGTGCTTTATATGCATCGAAAGATTTAATCTCTTCCTCTTTAGTTTGCTCCCATTGTGGGTTGTGGGAAACTTGAGGCCTATGGAGGGGTGGCCGGATAGCAGCCCCTCCGCCTTGGTAGGGCATTTTGGCCCGCTCTTCTTCTTGTTCATACTCCTCATAGGCTTCTTGAGGAGTCTCTGGATGAGACCTATGACCATGGGTGGGTCCCCACGGAGGGAGCCCATCGTTGTTCCTAGGAGTGGCCTCCCGCTCAAGTCTAGGAGGTCTCGGAGGTAGCACTTGGTAAGGTCATGGGGACCTATCTCGTACCAAGGGGTTGCACCTCTCATATGGTTCTGCTCTTTGGGTGCGAGGGGTTGGAACCCTCTCAGGCACCGTGTTATGGAGCAGCTCATCTATTTGGCACCGAATGCGCTCTTTGCTAAGGCGATATAGATGCTCTAGCTGCTGTTGGTCTTGCTCAAGCTGCGTAATCTACGCTTGGTGGGTGGCATGTCTGGCGACTGCCAGGTCGATTTGTTCTACCATATTGAGTCTGGGAGGCCTAGATGCCTCTCCTACACATTTATCTCGGTCATGATGATCCGAGATCTCTATAGGTCGCTTCCCTCTATCGAGGTTGGTGGCATTCACTCGAGGCTCTGGCCTCGATAGGTGACTCTGGTAAATAGCAGGTGCGGAGGCGCATTGCTCTCATGCTGTGTATTGCTCTTGAGGAATATGATGGTCTTCCTCGTGCTCCCTTTCATATATGTGAAAGGGGTGGGCAGAGTTGGCTCACCCTGCTTGAAGAGCCTTGTGCTCTGGATTTGGCTTATTATTCCTAATAATGATGGGGGGTAAAGGAGGGATGACATAATCATGTGGCCTCTCCTCATGGACCCTATGCTGCTCTAGCACTTCATCGCGCTGTGGCCACTCATATCGAGCTTCTAAGGGAGCCTTCCTGTTTATATTGAGGGCCACATGTAAGGACTCCTCCTGAAAGGGGCTATGATGGACGGGCGTGTCCCTCAAAGGGGTGCCTCTATAGTCCCATTCTAAAATGGCATGATGTGGACTCTCTTGTAGGCCAGGCCGCCAAGGCGGTATGACCAAGTCCTTGGGGCTATAGCGGAGGTGACTTGTGCCCCCTTGTACACTCTCTGTAGCTCCTGCCCATGATTGGGCTTGGCTACGGGTGTACACCATGGTGGTGCTTTCCTACAAGATGCGTAGATTTTTATTTCTTTTTATGATTTTTATGCTACACTAAACAGAAAAGATCACACACGCAAAGCAATGATTATCTCATTTAAATATTAAAGGTGTGCCCTAAACCTGGTTTAGTGTGTTTTGATTTTGTTTTGAAAGATTTTGTAAAGGATGTTTAAATGCAATATGATGGCTCTTATGACTCCCAAAAATGGTCGCCCCTTCGATATACCATTGCCAGGCCGATATACCAACCTCTCTATATACCCGCCCTTACGTGAGGGAAACTATTGGTACGTGAGAGCAGATGGTACGTGGAACGTAGGCGGTACGGAAGGGGGATCACCCTATTTTTGACACCTACCATAGAAGACTTATCCTCATGCACTGGGAATCACCCCAGCTACACTCGGTCAGCTTTCATCAGGATTTACGTCTAGCAATAGTAGCGATCGGGGTTTATGAATGCAAAATTCAAGCCAAGGTGGTGATGAAATCCACCGTTGGTCTTGATCAAGGGCTGGGGTTTTACGACCAGCTCCTTGGTGTTTATGTTGCCACGTGATGTGTGGGGTTCTTTTTATTTTGCATGAAAGGAAATAAACATGCAGTACAACTTTTCCTAAGCAAGCAAAGAACCAGAAAAATAGAAAACAAAAAATAGAAAATGATAGAAAGAGTTCAAGACCCTTACCTCTTCTCTGCCCAAATCTGCTGGTTCTGAGTTTCTATCCTGAAACTGCACAGACAGCTATTCATCCCAGGGAGGGATGAATTACAGGACTGTATTCATCATAGGGTGGGGCAAATTCCCATTCGTCCCTGGGTAAGATGAATTCCAGCTCTGTATTCGCCTCAGGCTGGAACGAACAACAGTCCAACGTTTGAAAACTCGGTACCTGCAAGCAAAAACAACCAAGTTTTGATCAGATTTCTGATCTTAAAAATAGAGGACAAGGGTCCCACCATGATCACCACTGAAAGCATGAGGATACGGAAGCAAAAAGGAAACTCCAAGTGCGATGCAAACTGAACTAAACTTAACGCTAAATCCTATGAATTGAAAGTGCATGAAAAGAGGGAAAGCATGAACGAATCGAATCAAAACAAAAAGCCAATAAGGAAGACAACCCTTTTTATTGATATGTTTTAGAACTTGGTTACAATGTGCCTCCTCCCCTTCTAAGGGCTAGGAGCGTTAAATATGCGTTCTTGTTACACCCATTGATGCTATTCCTTCTTTCGCGTGCCCACATGTAAAATGGGCGGACCAAACATCACCGCCACTTGCGTTGATGAGTCTTGGCTCCTTGCTGCTCCTCTAATGTCCTAGATCCTACATTCAAAGAAACAAGAAATAGTCAGTAGCACCTGTGGATGAAATAAAACATGCAATCCCCACGCCTTCGATTAGTGCATGCAAGATATAAATAAAATGATAACTAAAATATATCCAAATGATCTAAAAATTTGATAGGGGCATCAAGACCTCACAAAGAAAACACTACAAATGGAACAGTTAGGAAATTCCTCATAGATTTGTATTCGCTCTAGGGCGGGACGAATAGACCTGCAACAAAAATGTCAAAAGGCACTGTCCCAAATGTCACATCTGGGAAGCTCCAAATCACCTACAAAGTTGGGATTAGCTAATTGGGGGTGTTTTGGGAAGACCCAGAAGGTCATATTTCCCCAATTTGGCCTCTATCACTAGGAATTTGATGGGGCTACCTGCAAGTTAGTAAAGGCGAGCAAAGATAGAAACATGATCAAAATTGCTCAAAACAAGGTGAAATTTAAATGGCAACCTATCTAAGAAGCATAGAATTGAATGCAAAAATGATAGAAAGGAAATTTTCCATAGATTTCCAATCGCTCCGGAGCGGGGCGATTAGGACTGTAGCGGTGTGGGGGCGCCCGGGGCAGGCCGCCCATCGTTTGGGGCCCGATTTTGGCACCAATCCACTTGGGATGGGTCCAAAACCTCTTGTGGGGTATTTTCGGCAAATTTGATGGGATATTGTGGCCAAATGTCGGGTTTTGGTTCCGGATTTGTGCTTCCAATAACCACCCTATGACCTCCTTTCCAAAAGAGATCAAGGATGTGAAAGGCACAACTCGAAAGGGTGTGGGTGTGAAAGTAAAATGACAGCACTTCGTTGCTCCAAAATGCTCCTTCTCTATATATTTTGGGGTGAGAAGACTCACCATTTTATAGACCTGATGGTCTCTTTGGATGAGCATGCAGAGGCGCCACTTGGCAATCATGCCTCTCCAGGGGAGGGAAGATTCCTCCCTGATTAGGGGCTTCATGACTGCCCTTGTAACTGCCTCTAACGCTCAAAAATGCTCACTCACACTCCCATGCGATGAAGGAAGAATTAAGTGGTGGATCTGAGCTGCCATTTGTCAAGATTTGACTTTTTGCCCGTCAAACCTGCTATTCGCCCCACCCTGGAGCGAATACTGCTATTCGTCCCTGGGTGGGGTGAATACCAGTTTGTAATCGTCCCTGGGTGGAACGAGTATGGAGCAGAGTGCCTGAAGGTGCCAAATTGACTCTTGACCTTCCAAAACTACTGTGAGAGTGGTTAGGACCACTGTTTAACCTCTGGGGGCTGCCCTTGGGGCTGTGTGTGTCAATGCGATCAGTGTTTGCAGTCACATAATCGGATTGGTGTTGTTTTGGTGTCTACACTCTTCACCATACATCAATGATATTTTTTATCAATAATAAATATCTACTATATTTTCTAAGATTTACTTTTGGTTAGGCTATCACTAGTTAAGTATAAAAACTATGCCCCCAAAACAATTTTCACAATAGTAATGGTTAATATGAATTCATTGTGGTACCTTTAAAATTAAATAATGTTCCTATGGAATTCCCATGGGTGAAGAAGGATTTTCTACACATGTATTTGGATATTTTTTAGGATAATATCTGCATATACTTAGGAAGTGGATACGGTTTTGATGTAACATGTAAGGATACACATGCATGTTGTGTACAATAAATAGAAAAAAGTGGAATTAGTCACAAACTTATATATATATATATGGTACAAATATATTATATTAAAAGAGGCTCAAATACCATTAACCAAACGACTCAAGACTTAAGTATAGATTATTATGTAGAAGAAAAAGTGAAAAAAAAAGACACACAAGGCTAGGTATTAGGCGAGAATGGGTAGTTTTCAATACCTTATACCAAAACTAAAACCACTATTTATAATTAAAAATAGGGTTTCTTTACCTCAAAAACTATATTCAAAATTGCATCTACCATAATATCATATTTTGTTTGATTTGTTGAGATCCATATGATACGATTGAGTTGACCTCACTAAATAAAGTCCAGGGTTAATAATTTAGAATTTTTTATATTATTAAGTGAAAAAATAATTATTTGAATTAGTTTTCTTAATTTTATCGTGTAAATTAGGAAACTATGTTCTCTTTAACATTTTTTTCCCTATATGACAAACTTGAATGATAGGGTGGATAATTTATTATCTAGCGTTGTTGATTCTATGCATAGATTTTGACACAAATATTATTTTATTATTAAAAATACTACTAGGTTTAGAAAATATTAACTTCTACACATAACTTTACAAATATTACTAGATGAATAATATTAGATAAATTCAGAAGTGAAACTTTTGTAGAATAAATCATACAAGATCCCACACCTATAAAATTCATATGAAGAGGTTCTAAGATACATCATAGAAATAATTAAACGTTAAAATCTCCATAATATACATAATCCTCTAAAGTACATCATAGGAACCATAATATAAATAAAGAGTCTTATGAAAAGACAACATAGTCCATAAATTTATACACTATTTATCGATGGTTTGAGTTCTAGTTCAAGTAGTATCTTAAAAAATTATATAAGTTTTTTTTTGGAATGAAAGGACCTTATATTAATTGGAAATAATCACTTTCATACAAAAATGTTGGGTGGAATTAACACACCCCGTGGCACACACCCAAAAAAATTACAGGATCACATGAATCAACTCAAAAAGCCAATATTACATCAGAACTGAGTAAAGAAAAGAAGACAAAACAGGGACAAGCGTATGCAGTTACTGGATCAATTGGAATCAAGAGAACATCCCATCCACTAGAGGTGTGGAATTGGACTACAGTGGAGACCAATGATGCTAAGAAGTTGGAGCAGATAAATGATCTCTTCGACCACTGCGAGAACGAGCTGAAGGTGAGCCTGTGCGAGAGAAGCCACGAGTTTTGGACACATGGTTGTTGGAAGGAAGTTGGCTAACAGAGCAAGGTGCATTAGCCCAATGATCCAGAAGTGATCTAAGATATTGCAGCTCCACCTAAACTTTCTCCACCTGAGTAAGGATTTGTAACCAACAATCATAGAAGAGAGAATCTAGAACGAGAAGGAGGTAAAGCCCGCTCCCAAAGAAAATATCTTGTTTCCGAGATGGTATAAAATACTAAGATGAAAAATAGAAACCGTGAGGGAAAAAAGTAGGGATCCCCAAGTAGTGATTAACCCAAGAAATTGCTCCGGAAAGGAATTGAAAAAGAAAGAACAACCCAAGATGCAACAACCCAAAAAAGAAAAAAGCGGACCTAAAAAGAAAAGAATAGCAACCCCAATAGAACCTATGACCAAGGGGAAGGCCTTGATGTAATAAACCTAGGAAAAAACAAGCTAGGTTCAAGATAGGAGAAAAGGGAGCGAAGGCTCCATCTAGATTGAGAAGAAACTAGATCCCAACGGTGGTTTAAAGTATCAAGAGGAGAATGAGGGGACAAATAGATACCCTAAAGAAGGTATACACAGGAGAGATGAGGCCAAACAAGATACCAACGTGAAAGTCTTACCAAAAGTAGCCAAAAGAGAAAGGAGTTTCGAGAACCACACAAAAGTTGCCACATCCGGCTAAGACCAAACTCGAAACCATCCCAAGAATACAATGCTTGGTATGAGCAAAATAAACAAAAATTACAAACCCTTTGAAGAAGCGAAGCCTAACCATTAACTGACCAAAGGTAGGCCTCTAAAGACTACGGAGACCACCAAGGCTTAGAGGGATATAGAAGCAGAACATACCCTACCATTGGAGCCGGGTTGAAAGCTCCCAGCCTCCGATACTGCACACAAAAGAACCCATAATTTAAAGGGCAGAGATGTCAAAAGGTTGAAGGCAGCCCCGCCACCTTTCCTCCCAAAGGGCGGAAGAGATGCAGCCGACAAGAACTCCAAGCTCATCACCCAAGGCCCTAACAACCATTTAGAATAAAGCAAATTGAAAAAAGTTAAAAAGCCTAGACCCCCGCCTTTAGGAAACAACAAAATCCAGCCACTCTAAAGCCCATGTTGTATTAAGCCCAAAAAAACCCGCAGAGGCCAGATAAAATTTAATGGGACCCAAAAGAAGAGTAATAGATGGTAGAAGCTACACCTTAAGAAATGAAAACAAAGAAAGAAAACAAAGCCCAACCCCAATTGGCAACCAATCCAAAGTTGAGCGGAGAAGCCCGGAAGGCAAAAGGAAACAAAAAAAACCCGTGGATCCAATGCCAAGAGTAAAGCTAACCACTCGAAGGGAGAGCTTGTCTATAACAAATGTTTACACAATGTTAGAACCAGATGCTAAACAGAAAGTCTATATTTAGGGAATTATATGCTTCATTCATAAATAATACAATGGATGGTATATCCGATTGTTATTCTTCTTCTAGTTATGTTAATTTAGGGAATTTTGTTTTAGATAAATTGCTGCTTAAAGAATATGTGATTACAAGACAAAGGAATTCAAAAATATGCATGGTTTCTAGATTACCATCATTCCATATTCTCAACTAGAACTAGAATGTGACATAAAACTTGCTTATAATGTAGGTTAATATCTAGAATTCCTAAATGTAGAGTATCATCTCAAGAAGTGTATTACACAAAGAATTTAAAATGATATTTTAAGTTATCTCTCAAGCACTAGGATATTAAATTTTTTGGAAAATATAAAATCTATATGATACATTAACAGAAATATATTGGTACCATTATTGGATAACGTTTACTATTATGAACTTATACTAAATATCAAATTTAGTCATTCCCCATATTGATCAACCAATTGAATATTAATTAAAAATTATATAGAGGTCTCAAGAAAGGGGTAGCATTTTACACCCTAGAAAATAATATAGAGATAATAGGTTAGTGATGAGATAAAGTCAAGGGAAACTAATATGAAAAAGGAAAGGAAATATAGAAAAAAGGGAGGTAGGACAACAAGGTTAGAAGAGGAAAAACAATATATAAGGGATAGTAAATCTAGGAATGAGAGGTCATAATGATGAACCATCTAGACTAAGATCAAATATGAAAACCCAAGTAAGCTAAAAACTAGGTTAATATATCATTAAAATATATTCACACCTTAAATATAGTTTAACAATGAAACAAAGATATATTATGGAAAAAATACTAAGTTATACTCCTTAAAAAATGTTTGTTGTTTTGAAGTTTATTTGTTTCCTTTGGAATATTAATGTTGTTTTAAGTGTGTAATGCTCTTTTATTATTGTAATATTTTGGATGGTTTTTTTAACAAAAATATATTGAATTCATGATTGATCTTTCTAGTTGCACTGTTTGACAACCTATAAATTTTAAGTATAGTTTAGACTATCAATTTATTGAATGTGTAGTTAACTTTCTAATTCTATTACTTGTTAGCTCATAGACATTTTATGCAATGCAAAAATGTGAAACATGAGATATTTATCTTTTTGACAAGGGATCAATATAAAGGGATTGGCTACAAATATTTCTATATGGATTTATAAGCAACAACTTCTCCATTTTTGGCATCAATAAGAATGTAATGGGTAAATGCCTTCTATATATATCTTTTAAAGTATGTGTAACTTCCCCAAGGTAGGATAAGGAGGATAAATATTTATAGTTGTATGTGTAACTTCTCCTAATATATATGTCATCAATATTAGTCTATTTTAATGTTAAATATTTAGAAACCATAATATTACATATAGAAAGCATTTTGATCGCATCTGTTTCAAATTATATATTTTTCTCATCTCTCTACATCGGTAGTGAAATAATAAATCATGATTAAATATTACTATTGAAACTTTGCTTTGAAATAGGGGATTTTCCAAATATGTGAACAATATCCCTTGAAGAATATATATATTTTTAATTAGTTGTCCAAGGTTAAGTATGATGTGCTTAGTATAACAATTGCTATTATTGATAATATTATATGACACTCATGTTATAAGCATTTTGAATCATAAGGATATTTTTTATAAGCATTTTTGATGATCTAAAGGATTAATAAATTGGATGCCTTGATAAAGAGACCTAATTTCAAAAAACTGACTAGTGTTAACTCCTAGACATTCATCAAACACCATTAAAATTTCATCCTTTTGATTTTGAAGAATACCTCCAGCTTTGTATTTTCTTGGGTTACCCTTTGAGGCACCATCAAAATTTAACTTGACCCAGTTAGGAGGGGGAGGCTGCCACATGATACCAGATCTAGGGTTGGTATTGGTAGGGATCGTAGATCCCATAAAATCCAATGACCATTCTAGATGAATCTCAGTCTCCTTAGAATTACCCTTAGGACAACATAGATTCACATTATCCACTATGGTAGAAATGCTTATGGAACAGACAGAGTTGGATGAGGAGGATACATTGTTGAATGTACATTGACTACATTTCTTCCACACTCTCCACCATAGGTTAGCCAAGTTAAGGTTCTAGAGTAAATAAAGTTGCAAGGAATAAAATGTGGAGACCATTGAAGGATAATATGAAACACAAGGGAGACCTAGTAAGGAAAAATAATAATCAAAGACTTCCCTAGAAAACTTGTAGATATTAAACAAGTGCATTGGAGTTTCCTCATTGACCCCGCATAGGTAACAATAGTTGGGGATAATCATTCCCCTGGAATGAATATTATCAAGGGTAAGCACCTTGTTCTGAACTTCTAACCAAAGAAAGAAACTAATCTTAGGAATCATCCCTTTGTGCTAGACCAAATGGCTAGGGAACCACATGGGAGTAGGATCCACCAACAGGTTAAAAGCTTATTTTATCAAAAATAAACCTGATGGATTTGCCTTCCAACAAAATGAATCTTCTTCCACTCCAAACTTAAGAACATACAAATTTAACTGGTCAAAAATGATATTGAGTGTAAAGCTCTCCACCTGGAATAATTGGGGATGACACATGGTTTTCCAATTCCTACAAACAGGGGAGGTAACGATGTAGTCTGACACTTTAGAACCAAATAGTCTTCTGCAAGCTTCCTCAACAACCACCAGCTCTAGGGAGGAGGCTAAAGCATAATCAAGTAGCCAAGGATCATTCCAAAATTCTACCTTTTGGCCATTTCCAATAATCCACTTTTTTCCTTTGGTCAGTAGATCTTTTGGCTTACTTACATTCATCCAAAAGGTTGAGCCTTCAACCAGGATAGGTTCGAGAAGAAACTCATTGTTTGAGTTCATGTATTTAGCCTTGACAATATTAATCCATTCCACATTTTCATTTTGAACTATTCTCCAACCCTATTTTACAATTAGAGATTTATTCATAATATTAGTCTTCCTCAATCCCAATCCCCCACAACCTTTACTACTACAAACTTGATCCCATACCACCAAATGAAATCTATTTTTTTCCTCAGCTCCAGTCCATAGGAAGTATCTTTGAATTTTCTCTATTCTTTTTATAATTTTACCAGGCATTTGAAACATATACATGAAGAAAATAGGTATGCTCTGAAGGGGATTTTTCACCAAGAATGCTTTCCTATCTTGGCTAAGGATAGCTCCTTTTCAACCTACCAATTTACATTGGATCCTTTCAACCACTGGTTCCCAAAGAGTAGACTTACAAAAACCTTTGAAGAAGGGTAATCCAAGGTAAGTGGAGGGTAGAGAAGCTATTTCACATCCAATAATATTGGTAATATTCCTCTATCTAGCCCCAAGAGTGTTTAAGAAGAAGATTTTGCTTTTTAAGTAGCTGACCTATTGCCCTGTAGCCTTTTCAAATAAACTCAAAACATATTTAATTACTCGGGCTTGATGGACAAAAGCCAAGAAGGAAAGCAACATGTCATCTATGAATTGTTGGTGTGATATGGGGGAATATCTTAGGGCAGGTTTTATGACCACAATATTAGTATTTGCATAAATGGATCACCCCAAATATTTTGCCATTAAGATGAAAAGAAAGGGGGATAAAGGATATTTTTTGAAAATTTCCTTGCAACTGCTAAAATATATGATAGGAGAGACATTAATCAAGACTAAGTATTTGACTAAGGATATGCACATTTTTATGATGGCTATCCATTGCTCGTTAAAACCAAATATCCTTAGAACTTCCAATAGAAAATCCCAAGAAACCCAATCATAAGCCTTACTTATGTCTAATTTGAGAAAACCCCTGCTCTCCCACTTTTATCCACAGAATGAATAAGTTCATGGATATTCATAACCTCATCCAACCATCCAAAAAACCACTTTGAGTGGAGTCAATGAGAAGGGGTATAAGATGCCAAAACCTTGGTGAAAATCTTAAGAATGGTGTTGCACAAGCTAATGGGTGATAATAAGAGAAATTTTGGGCCCCATAGACTTGGGGATGAGAACCAAAAAGGTGGAATTGACATCCCTTGGAATCACCACTAAGTTTTGAATATCCCTCAAGGCTATACAAACCTCATTTCTAACAATAGACTAATTTTTTTGAAAGAATATTGGGGAGAAATCGTTAGATCTTGGTGCTTTCTGGACATTCATCGAGAACACTACAGTTCTTATCTCCTCATATTGAAAGGGATAATTTAAAGAGATATTCATGGAATCTAAGACCAGGCTTGGAATATTTCTTAGAAGGCTCTCTGCAGCTTTAGGTTCACCAATAAATTGCTCACAAAGCAAGGTCTAAAAAAAGAAGATAGCTTCATTTCTTATTTCAAAAATAATCTTTAATCTAGTCTATAATGGATCTATGCAAAAATAGTAGAGAAATTATGCTCCAATTTGTGGTCATCCCAGGGTGATCCATTTAGGACTATCACAATTTGGGGGGTCATCCTGGGGTGGGATGACCACCAAATCTGGTGGGTTTTACCACCAATTCCTCTGGTATTGGGTCTAAATTACTCCTAGGGTTATTGTGGTCAAATTTGGGGACCTAATTCACTCGAATGCATCAATTTTATACATAGATTGCACATTTTTGGAATCACTTGAAAACCTTCTTTGCTCGATGGAGATCTCAAGGGAAAATGCACAGTAAGTTGGGGATAAATCTCAGCAACACTTTGTGGTAATATATTGCAAAGACTCAACTTTAAGATTGGGTTGAATGGGTCCACTTTATAGCTTAAGAGGGCATATGGTCAAATGGGAATGCGAGGCCATGCAAGAAAAGTGTCACCATTTATCCAAATCTTGCCATACATTGGAGGGGAAGGAATCTCTATTTTTGGGCCTCCAATTTGCAACTTGGCATGAGAGTTATGCACCCTCATATTGGTATGCTTGAAAGGGTGAGATAAATGGTAGTTTATGGGTGCTAATTATCCCTCCTTTGAATTTCTAAGGGTCCAAGGCCATGGTCATCCCACCTAGGGATGGATGCTAGTGGCCTTGGACCCTTAGATGCCCCAATTATGGAAATAACATGCATTCTTGAATCCTTACTTCTGATGAGCTAAGGAACTTGATTCAAGTACAACCTATCGTGTAAGGCTTACTTGATCATGGATATATTTCAGTCATGAAGCAGTGAAGTATATGTTCCTTCATGGTTATATAATGACAAGCATTTGTTTAATTGAAAGTTTTACTTGTTTTCTACCCCAAGCAGGGGCATGATTTTCTTTGTTAATGATTCGTTGGACGAATGAAATTTGTATCTGCATGATTGAGTGTTTGATTGTTGATTTTGATTATTAATTTGTTAATTATGACTACCCTATCAATAAATGAGTCGATGAGGGAATACCCAATGATAAAATTGATGAGTCACTTGACCCATATGACTTGGTATGGTTCCTTCAGCTTTACCCATTGTAAAATTTCTCAGTTTTGTGAGGATTTGGATGATTTTGTTGATATTTCATGGAAGAAAGGAATTGAATTACTCATTCCTGTGAGGAGGTCCAATAATAATGGTCTTATTGGGTATTTAAGTAGAGACATTTCATTTCGTCCATGAACAATTTATTTTAATCTTGATCCTGAGTGAATTTTGAACAAATTTGACTTGTTTTTGATGGTTTTTAAGCCATTTTTTAAATTATTTTTTTGTTATTTTGAGGTGGTTTTTTGGTGGTCATCCTAGGGTGGGATAGTTGCATAGTATATGGCTGTCCTATGGTGGGATGGTAACCCAATTATCTGACCATACCACCCTAGGAAATCTATGCTTTCTTCAGGGCTATTTAAGCTTAAAATTTGAAAAATGGGCTCATTTGTGCACTTTTGATTTGGTAGTTTGAGAGGTGAGGAGCAGGAGAGTGATTTTTTGAAGTGGGGTGTTGTCAAAACCATCCCAAAATAACCATGAGCTAGGTGGTAGACTCGATGAGCGATGGAGCCGATGTGAGATGGGTAAGGTCTAAATTTGCTCCTATACCTTATTAAACCTGGAATTGTAATTATTTTTGTATTTTTCAAAAAAACACACTAAAGCTTTACAAATGAACCTCAGTAGTGATATTTTGTAGGAATTTGTGTTTTATTTATTATTTTTGTGCATTTTGGTTGCATTATTTTGCATTTTAGGGTATTTTATGCTTGTTTTTTGTGGTCGTAAAGGCCATTTTTAGGCAATTTTTGGGGCCATCGGTGGGAGGGATGACCACCAATTTGGGGTTCATCCCTGGGTGGGATGGCCATGAAAAAATGTCCTTTTTTGGTTTTTTTATTTGTTTCTTTTGCTTATATTTTGCTCTATTTTGGTTTTATTTTTAAACTTGCTTGCCCCTGCCAGGTGATTAAGAGTCTTTATAGATTTAAAACTCTTTTAGGACCACTTATGGCCTATTGAAAGAGGAGGAATAATAATGACTTGATGCCATTTGGCTCAAGAAATTTGAATCTTTGCCCTTGTTGGATGATGTCATTGTTGTAATTCCCACATGTCACGACTAGGCACGTTGACAAAAAACCACTAGACACCTCACCATGTCTCCCAAAGTGTCACATTGTATACCTCTATGGTATTTAGAGCTCACGGTGTATGTCTATGTTTAGGTGTAGTCATACCCTGTCCCTGTAACAAAATATTAAAGAATCATTAAGACAAGACCTAATAACAATAAAACTAAGACTTAACCTAAAACATTAAAAATAAAATAAACAAATAAAGACACTACAACATAAGACTACATATGAACCTACTAGATCAAAAAACTCAAATATATATATATATATATATATATATATATATATATATATATATATATATATATTATCATATAATAATAATATAATTTCCTTTTTTTTTTTTTTCTTATTTATTTTTTTTTTGAACCAATACATTAAGTTGAAAGAGCCTAGTCTAGCTAACTTCTAAATGTATGATTGGTTGAATTTAAAATTTAACCATTCAATACCTCTGCAACCAACATATACTTTCCTCCAATGCAAGATAAATTGAGACCCTAACCAGCTACTAGACATTGCAAATTACATGAATTAGGCATTAACCAAACAAAAAGGGAAACTTAGAGGCTACAAAGGAAATCATGGAAAATTACCCATCAAAATTACCACTCCAAAAATGACCAAAATCCCTCAAAACCAAAATTTAAAGGTGGGTCTCCAAACTTTGGGGATAGTTGTAGAGAGGCCACAACACTACCCTAAAAAAGAGAGGTAATAAGATGGATTACCATAGCATGGAGGACATCAGGAAGTTCATATGCATGACTAAAATTTTTGACTTCGATCTCAAGGGCTCCAAATTCACTTGGACCAATCAGAGGATGGGTAGTAGTTTAATCCTTTGTAAATTGGATTGAGTGGTGGTGTCTAATTTTTCTATCCTATTTTTTTATGATGCCTCTTTCTATACGCTCCCTAAGGTGGGTTCTGACCACAACCCCCTTTGGTCAGAGATTCCTTTAAGATCCCATTTCCATCCGTGACATTTAAAATTTGAGGTAATGTGGTGCAATCATCCTGATTTTGAAACCCAATTAAAGGAGTGGTCAAATGAAGGAGAGGTATGTTCTAGTTTGGAGGACCTTGCATCTAAAATGATAAATATTAAAGCCAAATTTAAGGTCTAGAATAAGGATATTTTTGGGAATATCTTAAAAAATAAGGAATCTCCCCGCCCCCCCCCCCCCCCGCCCCCGCCCCGCCCCCCCCCCCCCCCCCCCCCCCCCCCCCCCCCCCCCCCCCCCCCCCCCCCCCCCCGCCCCCCCCCCCCCCCCCCCCCCCCCCCCCCCCCCGCCCCCCCCCCCCCCCCCCCCCCCCCCCCCCCCCCCCCCCCCCCCCCCCCCCCCCCCCCCCCCCCCCCCCCCCGCCCCCCCCCCCCCCCCCCCCCCCCCCCCCCCCCCCCCCCCCCCCCCCCCCCCCCCCCCCCCCCCCCCCCCCCCCCCCCCCCCCCCCCCCCCCCCCCCCCCCCCCCCCCCCCCCCCCCCCCCCCCCCCCCCCCCCCCCCCCCCCCCCCCCCCCCCCCCCCCCCCCCCCCCCCCCTAAGTCCCAATTCGAAGTTGTGGAATCTCAGGTGGAAGTTGAGGGTTTTTCATAGGAGTTGTTAAATAAATAAAAAGATATCCTCTCAGCCCTATATAACACCTTGGTGAATGAGGAATTGCTTTGAAAGTAGAAATCCCAAGTGTTATGGCTCAAGGAAGGAGACATGAATTCTAAGTACTTACATTCTTCCACTCTATGACACAGGAGTCACAATAAAATCATAGAAAATGGCTTTTAGATGGATCTCTTGCTAAAGATATAGAAACTATTATATCTGAGGTGGTATCTCATATTATCTCTTTGTTGGGTTCTATCAATCCTAGGGATTTCTAGGTCAAGAACTATTTGATCTCTATCATCCCTATGATTATAGAAATTATTAGATCTCAGGTGATGTCTTATTTTATATATTTTCTATATTCTACCAAGCCTTAGGATTTCCAATTCGATGACTCTTTGATCTTTGTCATCCCTAAAATTATCTCGAAGGAGATGAATATGGGTCTGGAAGTAATATTTTTGGATGGAAATTAAAATTGTTGTTGATGAAATGGGCACTATGAAGGATCTGTGACCTAATGGATTTCCTCCTATATTCTTCCAAAAAATTTAGCACATTTTTAGTGAGGATGCTTATTCCACCATCAAAGCTATGCAAACGACTTCTATGGCTCCAAGATCTATTAATTCAACTTTCATTATGCTTAACCCAAAGTCACCTAATCCTAATTCCTTCAATGACTTTAGGCCTATAAGCTTGTGTAACACCTTCTATAAAATTCTAAGGTAATGGTAAATCAAATTAAACCTGTGTTGTCATCTCTAATTCATATTCCACATAGTGGTTTTGTCAAAGGTAGATAGATTCTAGATGGAACAATAGTGATGCATGAGTTGATCCATTATGTTCATAGGAGTGGAAGAGTGGGCTTTTTATTAAAATTGGATATGAATAAAGCATTTGATTAGGTGACATGCCCATTACTGTTTAAATTTTTGAGGCAATTTGGATTTAGTAACAAATGGATGAGTCTGGTCAAAGCTTGTGTGTCCTTATCCTGGTTCTCTATTCTTGTAAATGATGCTCCTGTAGTTTTTTTCCCATCCCACCGTGGTATTCACCAAATGGATCCTCTATCTCATTTTTTATCCATTCTAATAGTCGAAGCTTTAGGTCACTCTATTTATATAAACCCCAAAATCACTAGTTTAGTTCTAAATTTTGTGAACAATTTAGTCTCTCATTAGCAATTCACTGACAATAACTTTTTATCAAGCCCAATCTCGGTGATTCAAGCTTGTGAAATTAAAGAGGTTTTATATTTATACGAGAAGGCATCCAAAAGAAAAATAAATTTCTTGAAAATTAAAATTTAATTTTTGAACACGCCCTTGAATATTCATAGAAAAATCACCAGTATTCTAGGATGTAGTATTGATTCCTTTCCTTCAATGTATTTGGGCCTCCCCTTGTTTACAGGAAGGATGGTTGATTCTCTATGGAATCCAGTCCTGGAATGAATGCAATGTAAGTTGGTGGCATGGAAAGGTGCCTTGTTAAGTCAATCTAAAAAGTTGGTCTTGATAAAAAGTTCATTGTATAGTCTACCTATATACTTTATTTCTATGTTTAAATATCTTGGAAGAATAGCTGATAAAATGGAAAGCATATTTAAATCTTTCCTTTGGATGGGACCGACTCTCAAAGAAAAGTTTCACTTACCTTCTTGAGATCTAGTGTACCAGCACAAGAGTTGTGTTGGGCTAGGTCTCAAAAGAGTAAAATGGATGAACAAGGCTTTAATTTCCAAGTTGGGATTGAAAATTGCTTCCAACTCTCCAAATAAATGGGTCTCATTTCTCAAGACCAAGTACCAACTAAACAATTTTCTATCAGATCCTCTTTCGAATGGGGGTTCTTATTTTTTGTAGAACATGTTAAAGTGCAAAGATTTGCTACTAAGGGGATGCAGATGGATTATTGGTTATGGTCATAAGTTAGACTTTTAGCATAATTCTTGGATGGCAGAAGCACCATTAATCAATGATGATAGATTTAGTGGTATATTAGGGTTGATTAAAGTGGTATATTAGGGTTGATTAAAGTGGTATATTTTATTTCCCTATCAAATGGTCATCTTAAGTGGATCTAGGATTTAGAAATCTTGGAACCACTTGAGCATCAGCCTTGGGATCTATTACGAAAGGAGCTTAACTTCTAGGTTTTTTGGGTCGATGGTTCTAAGGATTGCATTACCTAGGCATAGGATAGTGAATGTGAATTCACTGTTAAATCAGCATACCAACTTCTAGATTCAGAGGAGTGTTCCCCAATAACCTTTGGAAAAGTTTGGGATAAACAATTAATCCCTAAAATAAATATTTTATTTTGGTTGGATCTTTAGGATAAGGTTCTAACCATGGAAAACCTTTAGAAATATGGGATGGTGTTGGTTAATATATGCAATATGTGTGGTTTGTAGGACGAGTCCTCTTCCCATATTTTTTGCATTGCTTCTTATTTTGAGATATGTTGTCTTAAATTATAGAAAAACTAGAAGTCAATTGAGTTTTCTTAGACTTTCTATTTAATCTTTTCAGTCAACGGTATTCACCTATTTAGGTCGAAGCATCTTAAGACCCTGTGGAGGCTTATTCTACCCGATATTTTCTAGGGCATTTGGAAAAAATGTAACGGATTTTTTTTTAATAATATCAATAAAATATCCTCCCTTATAAGCATGAGAACCTTGTGGTTTTCTTTAGAAAACCTAGATCAAATTTACATGAATTAATATGGAAAATATCAGGTAGTTTTTCTCAAAGAAATTAAGATTTAAATTTCTTTGGGACTGCTAAGATTACCTCATGCTCTAGATTTACCCGATCCTAGGTAATCAGTGATATGATTTGTCCCTCTAGAATGGTGGTTCAAGCTTAAGTTATATGGGGGAATTAAAAGGTAACCTAGGCTTAGCTAGCACTAGTGGAGTCATTAGAAATAGTGACAGTGTAGTTATTGCTATTTTAGAGCAAAAAAATAACACACCTAGGAATGTAAAATGAGATGCATCTATTGTTCTACTTGATTCTAAGCATTATGAAAGTAACACTTCAAACAAGCATAAAATAATATATATAAAAAATAAATGGGTGGTTCTATTTATATTGATATATATGTGAATCAAGAAGTTACAAAGTGTCCCCTTAAGGGCTCTCAATTATACACTCAATACAATAACCAAATGATCAAATCCTTCCAAGAATCCAAGGTGTGCATCCAATGTCTTCCTAGCACTCACAATTTAGGTGACCGGGCTCCTGATGCCACCGCAAGATGTTATATTGATGTTCTATATTAATGGTCCTTCCTCATGCACTGTGATACCTGAGTCTACATACAAGAAACTTTGATCGATTAAAAGCATATGTGTATTATGTTGAAACTATGAAGGTGCATGCATCAAAAAGCTTGAAAGAGGAAAAGTGCAATAGAATATTCAAAATTGCTCCGAATGCTACCAAAAGTGATATATAGGCATATTATGTGCTTTGCGACCGATCTAATTAAAAATAATGAGGAGATTTATCCCTAAATTTATGGTCATATTGGGGTGTGGCATTTAGACCTACAACTCAAAAAAATACAATAATAGGAGAAATACAACTCCAAATTGCACCAAATTTGAAAAAAGAGTATATAATGTGGTCTAGAAAGTATCTATGTAAAAATAGTAAACAAATTGCAATCCAATTTGTGGTCATCACAGGGTGAGGTATTTAGGATTAAAAAACACCAAAACCATGATATATAATTTAAAATGACTTCATATTGATCCAAATTTGAAAAATAAGCATGTATTGTAATCTAGAATAGATCTAATAAAAAAATGTAGAAAAATCATATCCCAAATTATGGCCATCACAGGGTGTGACAGTTAGGAGGATCATAATTTGAGGATTGCCTTGGGTGGGACAACCACCAAATATACTAGTTTTCTTCCACCAATTCCTTTGGTAATTGGTCCAAAACACTCTCAGGGGTATTTTCAATAAATTTAGGGGTAGGATTAACTCAAATCGATAGGTTTTATAAACATATTATGCACTTGGAGTATCTTGAAAACCTCCTTCTCTAGGTAGATATCTCAAGGAAAAATGCACAATAAGGTGGGAGAAAATCTTGGTAGCACTACGTGGTGAAATATACAAAGACTCCTCTCCTAATTTAGGTGGAATTGATTCAATTTATAGTCTAAGGGGGCATATGGGCAAATGGGCATGCAAGGCCATGTGAGGTAAGGATTACCATTTGTTCTAAAGATCACCATGCATTGGAGGGAGAAGGAATATCTCCTTTTGGCCTCCAATATACAATGTGTCATGAGAGTCATGTGCCCTCTCACTAGCATGCTCGAATAGGTGAGATAATGATATTTTTTGGGTGCCATTTATCCAAAAATTTACTTTTTAGGCGTTAAAGACCATGGTCGTCCCAACCAGGGACAACCACTGGTGGTTATCCCTGGATTGGACAACCATGAATTATGGTCATCCCAGGGTGGGACAAACATGTCTACATGACTCAAAACTTCCCAAAAATGGGGTAAAACCTCCTAAAAGTGGTTAGAACAACTATGTAACCTTTGAGGATTTCCCAAGGTTGCCATATAGTGTCAAATTAAACAATGCCTTGGTCACCTAATTAGACTAACATTATTTTACTATCTACAACTATGTATGCTAAACATTTATTTGTTTAAAATTCCCATACTACTGAAGCAAGAGCATTCTTTCTTGGTTTAAATCTATTAGTTAAGATCAAGGTGGAGAGTGTCGTGGTGGAAGGAGATTCGATGAATATTTTTGATCTCGTAAAACCTTTTTCATCCCCTAGGTAGAACGTACATAATATCATTATTGAGGCAAGAAGGTTCCTCGATAGCTTTTCTCAATTTCAAATTTTACACATTTTTGGAGAAGGAAATGATTTAGCTGACAACATGGTAAATTATGGGGCCACCCACCCTAGATTATTTTTTTGGAGGGAAAAATTTCCAATAGATCTAGCAAATCTTCTAAAATGATCGAGGCTTTTATGTGTTATTAGTATTCAGATTTTCTTCTGGCTTGGAGGATTAGGGATAGCTTTCCTAGGTAGAAGATCACATCTATGGAGTCATTTGTGTATGATACAGAGTGACCAAATTTTAAATTTTTGTTCGTGTGTAGTTACTACATGGACTTCGATATCAGGTTCATTGGTACTTGACTATTTTAGTTTATATCTTCTATTAATATCATCTATTGTGATTTTTAGGAATTACCAAGAATAATTAAGAAGTCTAGAAGATTGGAGGACGTCAATTATTTGGATAAACAGAACTCTCAGCTTCTAAAATTTAAATATGAAGAGGCCAAACATATATCCTATATAGGCCATATAAAACTGATTTTTGAGGTGTCTAGGGACAT
This sequence comes from Wollemia nobilis, assembly GCA_028583015.1. Classification (NCBI taxonomy): domain Eukaryota; kingdom Viridiplantae; phylum Streptophyta; class Pinopsida; order Araucariales; family Araucariaceae; genus Wollemia; species Wollemia nobilis. The sequence continues at coordinate 116,813 of JAQPPZ010016827.1, forward strand.
CAAAAGGTATTTGGGCAAATTATGGAAGGAAATGTAGGAGCCTTATTCCAGGCTCTAGGTCCTACAATTCCCCGTTGTTGGTCGGGTTTCTCTATGGTGGTCCTTTTTTTCTTCGATGTATTTTTGTTGGAGTTCCCCTGTGTGGGTGGTTTCTCTATGTGTTGTAAGATTTTTCTGGGTTGATCTCTATTTGGAGTTGATGTATAAGGTTTAAGAAATCCTTTCAAAACCCTCTTTTCTTTAATCTAACAAAAAAAACAAGATACAATATCATATTTAATAGCAAATATTACTTGTAAAAATTGTAAATATTTCATGGGATAATGTGAAATACTTACAAGAATAAATTATGTAGAAGTCTAAAAAAATATGGCTATATCTAAACTATTCAAATGAGATATAGACCCCTTTACATTCTATATATTAAAAAGTTCTAATACATAATAAAATGGGTTAATTTTCTAGATATGAAATTAAATTAAATTAATAGTGTTCATTGAAATTTAATGAAGAATTCGAAAGTTCCTTGTTGTTAAGTAATAAAGCATAAACGTCAAGTAGAATCCTCCAATCCAAAACATTAAAGGGATAAAAAATATAATTATATTAGTAGATGGTAAAACTTAGTTTAATTTAGTATGGGATAGTAATAAGTGAGATGCAATTTTTATTGAATCATTCATAATCGAATCTATGCTTTATTGAATTATTCATAAGCAATCTAATCTTGAAATTTAAAAATTAGTTACCAATATCCAAATGGAATCTATTTTTTATTGAATCAATTTTATTCAGTGTTGAACATATTCTAAAATGATTCCTTGTTGTAATGATTAATGTTTCATAAAAATAGCAGGAATTTAATAGAATATAGTAGCGTATATTATATTTAACATCTAATATATTGCATGATATTATGAGGCCTCAAAAATATCATCATACCTGATATGTTCAAATGACCTTGACGCTCTTACAACGTACATATTTGTATGCATATAACTCATAATTTATATAATATATGATATATCTTATATGTCATTGACTCTGGATGATAGCGTACATTGAAGTGTGAGTTAAATATTTTATATTAAAAAGAAGGATATGCCATTCTAATGATATATTTCATGCAACTAGTTACACTAATTTAAAATTATTATTTAATTTAATAAAATAATAAATGAAATAGAATAATGATAATTCATTCCATGGTAGCAACAAGTTTTCGCACTTCTATATAGATTCATATTGAAATTCGTCCTTAAACATACGTTATAACATAAATTTTACTCTCTTTTCTCTTCTGGTCTGGCAAATAGCATATTTCCTATTTGGTAGGTTGACTTTGAAACATATCTCATCCGCTAATGGTTAGATGAAAAGTATAATTTTCAATATTATTTTGTAACCATATCTCTAAAAATATTCTTTTGACTAGAATATTTTGATATTTTTATTTCATAATCTCAACAAATAAAAGCAAAATTATTTTTTATTTCATTTTAGAATTCAATAATTCATTTGGAAATGTTTAAAAAATACAATAAAAATTTCTAATATATTAAGCATATAATATTCATATTTATTTAGTTTATTTTAATGAATTCACCTGTGATGATTAGACCTTTCACTTTGAATATGAATATGTGATGATCATGTTTATACATAATGTTAACCACTAAATTTTTAATATTTTGAAAATATATTTTACATGTTTTACAATATTATATGGTTCCTACCAAATGATGTATTTTGTAGGAGATTGATCACATTTGGATACAATGTTTGACCTAGCCATAGGAAACACAATAGTAGGTATAATAACATTTTATTTATTTATTTATTATACAATAGTATTATAATTATAGACCATAAATCATTAATTGTAGGAATAACATTGATGGCATTAGGTAATATCATTTCCAAAATCATGCTTGGAATGGTTTGAATAAAATTTATCCAAATAAATTAATAATAGTATCACTAAAAACTTTAAAGTCTTTGAAAAAAATTATGCTTAAAAATATTTTCAAGTTGAACATTATGATGATAAAAATATTTTTAGAGATGCTTAAATGATTCTTAAATTGATGGAGTTTGTCTTGTTGTCTTTTCTACTAGTCACTCAATTATATTTAACTTCTTGTATGTTATATAATTTTTATGAAGCTTACACATGGTAGCTTAGTGTGATTGTTACATGGGATTTTTTTTATTATTGTAATTAAGACTATTAAAAAGGATACTTTTAATTATTGGAGGATGTAATTTGAAGAATAAAACAAATGTGATTTTTTAGAATGGAGGATTCACTCGTGCTATGCTCCATTCTGATTTGGAAGACCCATTGGCAATGAAGAAATATTTTTGATCTGATGAGGTAGCTTCTTTGGATATCTCTCCAGGAAATAAAAGTTATTGATAATAAGCAAATATTTATCCTAAGCACTCTCAAAGTAGCAATTAAATTCATGGAGGATGTGAACCGGCTATTTGATAGTCATTTATAATTAGCTTCCTCTAGGGTGAAAGTTTCTAATTAATCTCAGGTGATGCCATAATGTAATGCACTAAGGTGGCTTGAGAGTCTTCCTTTTTTAGGTTATTTTTGGGTCACTTTACCCTGTTCTTGTTAGAGTTTACATAATAATAGATATGCAAAGTATTACACAAGATATGAAGAGAAGAGTGGAACTGAATGATTTATCTCTAGGATAAACTTTGTATAATTAGCAGAGTTGATCATTGAGAGCCGTTGGATTACAACAATTCATCAAACCTAATGAAGACACCACTTTGAGTTCTCCTCACACATGGATGAGTGGAAACGCAAGTGTGTATCCTAGTGAACTTAAGAGAATATTCACTTATTCTAACACCACCCTTAAGTGATACTAGGGGAGATTCTAGAAATAAGTCTTGGCAACAAGGCCTGATTAGGTACTCATGTACATCATAGATAGTTTGTGGAAAAAACCCTTGTGGATAAAAACCAACTATCACTTCTTTGTTTTGAAATTATGGTAAAAAACCAATGGGAAAAGCCACCAATCAAAAGCAAATAAGTATGAAAGAGGCTTGTCTTCGGATGGTGAAGATTATCCTCTTTAACAAATAAAATATGAGTCCCGACAAGAAGGCCTGATTAGGTACTCATGTACAATATAGAGAGAGGTGGAAGACCTCTTTGTCAATGCAGTTTTAATACTCCAAATTCCTCTCAAAACTAAAGGTAACGCGAAGAAGGAAATGACTTGGTGAATATGTTTGCAAGTTGATTCTCTATCAAAATATACTCCAAATGTATATCCCCTTTTTGAATATGTTGCCTAATGAAGTGCATGTGGATCTCAATGTGTTTGGTGCATTGATGCTCAACTAGATTGCATGTAATATGAATTGTGCTTTGATTGTCACACCACAGAGTTATAGGCACTTCTTGGAAAAAACCAAATTCATTGAGAATTTGATGAAGCCAAAGGGCTTCCTAACTGGCTGAAACTGCTGCTCTATATTCTGCCTCTATAGAAGATAATGCTATTGTTTGTTGTTTCTTGCATAACCAGGCTACTGGTGAAGAACCAAGGCATAAAACATATCCAGAGGCAGAACATCTATTATCTACTGATCCTACCCAATCTGAATCTATATAGCCAATCATATCCATGGAGTCTCATTTATAGATGAGACCAAAGTTTGTAGTAGCCTACAAATAACGAGGAATTCTTTTAGCTGCTTGCCAATGACTAAAATGAGGGTTATGAGAGAACCTAGATATGAGCCCAACAACATAGGATATATCTGGGTGATTATGAGTAAGGTATAACAGACTACCTACAAGCTAACGGTATAGGGTAGCATCACAAGGAGGGGATGAGCAGGAAGTACTAAGATGAATGACAAATTGAAAGGGGGTAGAAAAATGTTTGCAATATGTCATTTTAAAATTTTGAAGATCTTGAGTGTACTTTTGTTGACATAAGGTGATACCTATTTTGTTTTATTTTATTTGAATCCCAAGGAAGAAGTGAGCTAGACCTAGATCAACCATTTCAAATTTTCTAGAGAGGGACTCTTTGATATTATTAATGTGAGTGAGGTTACTACCAGTGATAAGGATATCATCAACATAAAGAACAAGAATGGTGATATTTCCTTTACTTATCCAAATGTAAACTATATTGTCAGAATCACAATGAGAAAAGTCTTCTGAAATAAGTAAGGAGTCCATCTTTTCATACCAAGCTCTAGGGGCTTGTTTGAGGCCATATAGAGATTTTTTAAGCCAAAAAACAAGAGAGGAGTCTTTATTAAAACCAGCAGGTTGTTCCATGAATATTTCTTCTTTTAAATTCCCATGTAAGAAGGCACTTTTTACATCCATTTGGTAGACTAGCCATTTATTGGAAGCAACCAAAGCAAGAACCAATCTAACAGAGTCCGTTTTAGAAACAAGAGCAAAGGTTTCTGTATAATCAATACCCTCTATTTGAGAAAAACATTTGGCTACAATATGAGCCCTGTGTTTGTCTATTTCTCCATTAGGCCCATATTTTGTTTTGAAGATCCACTTACATTGAACTAATTTTCTTCCCTTAGGTAAGAGAACTAAATCCCAAGTATCATTTTTTAGCAAGGAAGAAAATTTGTTATCCATGGCATATTTCCATTTTGTTATACCTAAGGCTTCTTTGAAGGATTGAGGATCAAAGGAAATGGATTGACATACAAGACCAGAACCTATGGGGTTGGATGATCTATTTGAAGGAAAATTTTGAATGTAGGGAGTAGCTTCTTTAACAATTGTGCGGGCCCATTTTGTCATAGAAGAGGGAGTTGAAGGAGTTGAAAGACTTTGATAAGGAGTTACAAGTTCTTCATCTTGATTAATAACCAAATTAACTTCAAGGGTTGGTTCTTCATAATATTGATGTTCTACTATAGGAGTAGGCTCTATGGAGGAAGAGTTCTTTGGAGGTTCTTTTTGAGGGAATGTTTCATCAAATTGGACATTCCTATGAAATAATACCTCATGAGTTGAGGGATCAAGAAGCTTGTAAGCTTTCAATTCTTCACAATAACCAATAAATATGAGCTTTTGAAAGCATGAGGATACGAAAACAAAACGGAAATGCCAAGTGTGATGTATGCAAAAGCAAAACGTAACACTAAGTCCTATGAACTGAAATGCATGAAAGGAGAGAAACATCAATGAATTGAAACAAGATAGAAATAAAATGTCGAATACAACCCCTTTTATTAATTTGATTTAAAATCGGGTTACAATATGTCTCCTCCCTTTTTGGGGGCCAGGAGCGTTAAGTAGGGCTCTATTACACCACATATTGGTATGCTTTCTTCCGCGTGCCCACATGTAAAGTGGGCGAGCCAAATGTCATCGCCGCTTGTGTGAACGCGTCTTTGATTCCTTGCTACTCCTTCGGTGTCGAGATCCTGTGTTCAGAGAAACAAAAAAGGATTAGTAGCACCTGTGGATGGAGAGAAACATGCGATCCCCAAGGCCTACGGTCAATGCATGAATAAATTGATTAAAATGATAACTGAAACATATCAAAATGAGCTAAAAATTTGATAGAAGCAATAAAACATTACCAGGAAGCCACTGCAAAAGGAACAATTCAAAAATATTGCACAAATTTCTAATCGCTTTTGGGTGGGACGATTAGGATTGGCATAACCTATCTGAAAGCAAACTCCTAAATTTCTAGTCTAGAGGCCTCAAAAACACCTACAAAGTTAGGGTTAGGTAAAATAGGGAATTTTGGGATGACCTAGATGGTCGGATTTGGCTAATTTGGCCTCAATTTTTGTGTATATGATGATGCTCCCTGTATGTTAGCGAAAGCGAGAAATGATAAAATCACAACCAAAACTTGTCAGAATCACATGAAATTTAAATGACAACATATGTAAGTGATCTAGAATCAAATGCAAAAGAAAAATCAGGGAAATCTACAATATATTTCTTATCACTATGGGGTGGGGTGATTAGAACTGCAACAGTGGGGGGTGCCCGGGGGCAGGATGCCCACCGTTTGGGACTCAGTTTCAGCACCAATCCACTTAGGATGGGTCCAAAACCTCTTATGGGGGTTGTGTCAGCAAATTTTGTGGGGTATTGTGGCCAAATATTTGATTTTGGGTTCATATTGCGCTTCCAATAATCACCCAATAACCTCCCTTCCAAAAGAGAGATCAAGGATGTAAACGCACAAACTATGGGTGAGGATGTAATTTTGCAGCACTACATTGCTCCAAATGCTCCTCTCTATTTCCTTATTGGGATGAGAAGACTCACCAATTTATATACCTAGGGTCTCTCTCTTTGAATGCGCATGCGAGGGCACCACTTGAGTTGCTTGTCCTATTTTGGGAGAAAATATTCTTCCCTGATTTAGAGTCTCCTTGCATGAGGCCTCCAAAATCAAGGCATGCATGACTAAAGTCTCTCTCTCTAATTTGAAGTCGTTCCTCGCAATTGCATGTCCTGAAGTTGCAGTTAAGTGGCGGACCTGTCGAGGTTTGACTTTTTCCAGTCAAACCTGCTATTCGCCCCACCCTAGAGCGAATACTGCTAATCGTCTCAGGGTGGGACAAGTAGGGAGCAAAGTGCTGAAATGGTGCCAAATTGAACTCTAAACTTCCAAAACTATTGTGGGAGTGGTTAGGACCATTGTTTAACCTCTGGGGGCTTCCCTAGGGGCTATGTATGTCAATTCGATTAGTGCTTGTTGTCACATAATCATATTGGTGTTGTTTTGGTGTCTATAGATGCCTCTTTTTGGGATGTGTTGTGCATGGCACAATGTTGAGAAAAAATAGATAACCAAAGCACTAATGATTAGGGTTTCTTAGTAACCTAACCAAATTTTGGTACCCCAAGTATGGAAAGGGCACACATTCTTGAATCCTTGCTTCTGACAAGCTAAGGAGCTTAATTCAAGTGTTAACCTTTTTCAATAAGGTGTTACTTGATCTTGGACATTGTTCAATCATGAATAGGCAAAGGGTGCAACCTTTTGTCTATGGGAACCTTGAGTTCATGATTCTAGAATACCAAGTGTTTGATCAGCTTGTGATTATTTCTTGTTTACTACCCCAAGCAGGAGTGTGATTGTCTTTGTCAATGATCCTTTGAATGCATGTCATTTCCTTGATTGGGTGTGTTTTTGTTGATTGGTGACTAAGTGTGAATACCCCCTCAAGCGACAAATCAATGAGGGAATTACCGAAATGAGAAAAGTGACGAGTCACTTGACCCAAGATGACTTAGGTAAGGGTGCCTTTAGTTGTTTTTCATTGAATGCCTATGCAGTTTCTAAACATTTTGACCTATTTTTGGTGGGTTTGAACCCTTTTTGTGTCGTATTTGGAGCTGAAATTTTCAAAAATCCATCCTCCCGGGGAGCGGTCCGGCTATGGTAGCCTTCTTAGGGAGTAGGATAGTGACAATTTGTGACCCCAACATCTGTTTTGGATTACAAGAATGTTAGGAACAAAGGTGCCTTCATTCGGCAATGTTATTGCTATTTTTTGGTGGGTTTGGACCCTTTTTGTGACGCATTTTGGAGCTGAAATTGTTGAAAATCCAGCATCCCATGGAGCGGTCCAACTATGGTAGCCTTCTTAGGGAGTGAGATAGTGACAATTTGTGACCCCAATGTCTATTTTGGATGCCAAGAATGTCAGGAACAAAGGCGTCTTCGTTCGGCAATGTTATTGCTATTTTTTGGTGGGTTTGGACCCTTTTTGTGATGCATTTTGGAGCTGAAATTGTCAAAAATCCATCCTCTCGTGGAGCGGTACAACTATGGTAGCCTTCTTAGGGAGTGGTATAGTGACAATTTGTGACCCCAACATATTTTTTGGATGCCAAGAATGTCAGGCACAAAGGCACCTTCGTTCGGCAATGATATTGCTATTTTTTGGTGGGTTTGGACCCTTTTTGTGACGTCGTTTGGGGATGGAATTCTCAAAAATCTATCCTCCCGTGGAGCAGTCCAGCTATGGTAGACTTTTTAGGGAGTGGGATAATGAGGATTTGTGACCCCAATGTCAGTTTTGCATGCCAAGAATCATAGGTGCAAAGGCCCCTTTGTTCGGCAAGTTTATTGCTATTTTTTTGTGCATTTGGGTGCAGTTTTTGTTGTTTTTGAATTTCTTGCTCTGTAATCATCCTATACTAGTTTAGTAATCGTCTCAGGGTGGGACGAGCATTAACTAGAGTGCTCATCCCAAGGGGGAATTATTACAGGCCTAAAAGCCTATTTAAGGGCCAAAACTAGGTTTTGGGCTCATTTGCATTTGTTTTTCTTGGCATTTGGGAGTTGTGAGGAGGAGGTCGAGTTCGCATAGTGAAGCGCTGTCTAATTTATCGGACATCATGAGTTCATGGATCGGATCATCAAGTGGCAGAGCCGAAGCGAGACCGGTGAGTGATCCTCCTATTTATTTTTCTTGTTTGTGTTACAATTTAAAACCATAATTTATTTTTTCTTTTGTATTTGTTTTTTGATTTAAAAAATGAAAACCCTAGTTAAATGTTTGTTAGTTTTGTGTGAATTTGTGTTTTGCAGTGTGTTGTTAGAACTATGAACGAAACCTTAGTTAAAATCATGTTTTTGTGTTTTTTTTGTAAGCTAAAAAAGAAAACCCTAGTCTAAACTAAGATTGAAAACTTAGCGTAAAAAAATGTGTTTATGTTGTTTTCTGTTGTTTATCAGTTTTAAACGAATGTTAAACCCTAGGAACTAAAAACCTTTATTGTGTATTGTATTTTTTAGTGTGACAGTAAATGAAAAACCTAGGGTAAATTTTTATTTTTGTTTAACTAGAGTTAGAAACCCTAGTTGTTATTTTAAACTAGAATTATAAACCCTAGAATTGTTTGTATTGATTTTTTATTTTTTTGTTTTAAACTAGAATTTAAAAACCCTAGGTTAGATTTTGATTTTTTGTAAACTAAGGTAAAAAACCCTAGTTTAAACGAAGGTCAAAAACTTCGCTTTGTTTTTATTTTGTTTGTTGTTGTTTAGTAGTTTAGACTAAGGTCAGACCCTAGGTTAACTTTATTAATTTTGTTTTTTGTTTTTTTGTCAGTTTAGACTAGGATGAAAACCCTAGGTTAACTGTTTGTTGTATTTTGTTTTTTTTTGTCAGTTTAGACTAGGATGAAAACCCTAGGTTAACTATTTTTTGTAGTTTGTTTTTTTTTGTCAGTTTAGACTAGGATGAAAACCCTAGGTTAACTGTTTATTTTTGTTTTTGTATTTTGTCAGTTTAGACTAGGATGAAAACCCTAGGAACTGACAAATTGGTTTTTGAATGTTTTGTCATTTTTTTTGTTATTTATCAGTTTGATGTTAGAGTTAAAAACCCTAGGAACTGACAAATGTGTTTGTGAATTTTTTTGTTTGTCAGTTATTTATCAGTTTGAACTTAGAGTTAAAAACCCTAGGAACTGACAAAGTGTTATGTGTGAACTGTTTTTGTTTGTCAGTTATTTATCAGTTTGAACTAGAGTTAAAAACCCTAGGATCTGACAAATGTGTTTTTGAATTTGTGTGTTTTTTGTTTATTTATCAGTTTGAACTAGAGTTAAAAAACCCTAGGAATTGACAAATTTGTTTTTGAATTTTTTTGTTTTTTGTTTATTTATCAGTTTGAACTAGAGTTAAAAAACCCTAGGAACTGACAACTTTGTTTTTGAATTTTTGTGTTTTTTGTTTATTTATTAGTTTGAACTAGAGTTAAAAACCCTAGGAATTGACAAATTTGTTTTTGAATTTTTTTGTTTTTTGTTTATTTATCAGTTTGAAATAGAGTTAAAAACCCTAGGAACTAACAAATTTGTTTTTGAATTTTTGTATTTTTTTTGTTTATTTATCAGTTTGAACTAGAGTTAAAAACCCTAGGAACTGACAAATTTGTTTTAGAATATTTTGTTTTTTTTTTTTTGTATTGTACATTGATTAAATGTTTTTGTATTTAGACAGTGTGTATGTTTGTTGTAGTGCTATACAATTTTTCATTTTATTTTGTCATGTTTTAATGTTTTTGTTTTGTTTTCTTTTGTAGGTTGTGAAGATCCGGTACCGTGTGCCTACGGTGTTTTATAAACTACAAGAGGCACTGACTGTGGCTGACTGGGAGTGGCTTGATGCCCTTGGGCTCATGTAGGTGACTCGGCTAGAGCCTGTGGTGGGAAATTGGGCCTATATGACAGCTTTGATCAACTTGTGGGATTCCTAGACCAATATCTTTCATCTCCCAACAGGGGAGATGACAGTGAATCTTGAGGATGTCTATCAGATTTTATGAATTTCGATATACGGGCTGCCAATTCGGACTGTATCGCATGATCAACAGATGGCTGTGCTAACACAATGCTTTGGGCATGGAGTGAAGATGGGTGTGGATAGTCCGATGGAGCGGGCAGAGGGTGATTTCCTAATTGATAGTATCTTGGTGTGATGGTGGCTAGAGAGGGGCGTGTTGGGGGTGAGGCATGCATTACTAATGACCCTCATCTCCAAAATGATGTTTCCTGACTCCTCAGGTGTGAGGTTCTCGTGGAACCTATTAGAGGTAGTTTTTAGATTGGTCGAGTACCCGACAGAGGTACCCTTGATTATGAGGTGGGGATAGATGCTTTTGGCATAGCTTTATGATGAGTTGTACAAGGTCCGCTGCCAGAGGTAGAAGGGAATTGGGTGTAGCTACCTATTGTAGTGTTGGGGGTGGCAACACATAGCGATGGATTAGCCACAGGGTTTGCTGTGGACCATGTAGGCAAAGATGGTTGACAGAGAGATAGGGTATGTGGCTATATGGCTACGGTCTGAGGAGCAAGGGTAGAGTCGACGATGGGCAGGTGTCGTAGGGCACTATGCTGATGCCTTCACTCGGCTTGCTCCTGGGGAGGTGTTCTGGTGCCCATACCGGGACTATCTAGCCTTGACTAAGGCTGGAGAGTGGCTTCGACGGGTGCGCATGGGGAGATGGCTGATAGGGCAGCATAGGACCAAGTAGGAATATTTCTCGTACATCTGAGTGACACGATAGTTTGGGGTGCGCCATGGGTTTCCTAGTGAGCCCTTGATCTATCGACATTGGGGCGATGAGAGGACTCTGGCCTAGCCGATCATCAAGCCGCTTGGTGAGGAGTCAGATCCTGTGATCAATGTCCCTAACATGGACAACATTGGGGTGACCGTTGAGTATGACCAGTGGTGGACATTGCGGTGGTGGCAAGGCAAGGGGACTCTAGGGGGTCCAGAGGCGGTAGCAATAGGTGGTGAGGGTGTAGAGGCATCGAGAGAGGGTTGGGGGGCTCCGCTCAAGGATGCGGACATGGTGGAGGTTGACAGCTTTGGGGGGGATGATTTTGGGATTCCGGAGTAGCCAAATATGTAGGATGTCCTAGAGTAGTGGGAGCCAGAGCAGCCTATAGTCTTGGATATGCCTATGCACCAGGAAGTCCTAAAGGGTGTGGAAGTGAGGCATCATGCTGAGAGAGTACGATTGGAGGATCTGCTTCAGAGACAGGATGAGGAGCTTGGGGAGGTTCTTTAGGAGAGGGATCTCCTACGGACTTGGTAGAGTAGGAGAACGCTTTTGCTATGTACCATCGATGGGATGGGGACACAGATGTTGTGTGGTAGAGGGATATCCTATAAACTCAATTGGTGTAGAGCGATGAAGTAGGGGATGCGTACCATCAATGGGAGGTATATTGGTTTTGGCACTGGATGGATATGGAGGCAGAGATTATCCGCCTCGGTGAGTGGCTACCTGAGCTCCCTAGAGGTGGGTATTTGCATCGAATAATAGACAGCGAGACTGAGCAGTCAACATCTTATCGTTGTAGGTTTTTGGATGAGGGGGCACTAGTTGGTGTGATGTGGGGGTGATTAGTAGTCGCCTTGAGACGTCCCATAGGACCCACACCATGGGGGGTAGTTCCAATCACACCGATCCTGCATGATCATGGTGGCCAATGCCCTAGGCTTGGGGGTTTTTAAGTTTTTGTTATTATTTTGCAAGGTCATATGATCGACTTATTGTAGCCTATGGGCATTTTGACGATAGATATATACATGACTTTTATTTTTGGTTATACACTTGTCATTATTTAGTTTTTCTATTTATGCACATTTATTGATGATGATGTATGCATGTGTTATTATGGATGCGATGTTTCTAATGATATGATGTATGCATATGGAATGAATGAAATGAGTTGTTGATAACTTTTCGATAGCACCATAGACTTTATAGGATTTACTACATTTCTGTGCTTATGTGATGGAGTTGTGGAATGACTTTGCATGTGGTAATTTTGTTTTGGTATTTTTCGTATTTTCTGATGTTGATGTAAGTAATTAAATGTACCAGTTGTTTTAAAATGTAGTTAAGGTTTTCTGAGATTCAGATGTTTTAACTAACGAGCCAAGACTTTACATTTATCTCACAAGACTTTTGAACAAGGTATAAATCAGACTTGAGTTTTGACCAAGTTATTTCACATCCCTGTGTGTGCAATTGAATTCATTTTACGTGGTATTTGTCAGGATACCGTCAGTGCCAGGTAGGCTGTCAACCAAACTTATACTGAGGATCACCTAATTAGCTCCACTAATTTCGTTGTTGTATTTAATAAAATTAATCCACGAGAAAATCTAAGGCACCATAAGCTAGCACATCCACATGCAAATATTGGTTTGCTCACACGCAAAGCTAATGTGATAGACATATCGTTATGCTTTTAGGATACCACCATTGCCAGGTAGGCTGTCCACCAAACCCGTAATGAGGTTCACCTAGATGGTTTTTCTAATGCTAAAAATTCTAGGGATTCAAGCTCAGGCATCTTTCGGTTGCTCAACTTATTGGGACACTTGTTCGCATATATAGTGATGAAAATCACTATTTATTTTGCGCTTTTGTTTTTATTTTTGAGCAAGGACTTTGAATAGTGGTGATAACCACTGTTATTTGATTTTGCATTATAGGTTGCAAAGTTGAGCTTGTAGGTTTTTGCTTTATGAATGGCATGGATCCTTTTGGTCTTGGGGATGACTATCCATCCTGTTCAGGGACGTGTAGTATGAATCCTTACGACTTTGGGAACCATAGGTGATGTGGTTATGTAAGTGCATTGACCCCTTTAGGTCTTGGGGATGACTACCCATCCTTGTCAGGGGTGTGTAGTATGAATCCTTACGACTTTGGGGACCAAAATGGTTTGGGGATATGATTATGTAATGGTATTGATCTCTTAGGCCTTGGGGATGACTACCCATCCTTGTTAGGGGTGTGTAGTACAAATCCTTACGACTTTGGGGACAAACTGTGATTGGGATTTTTTCTAGTGGTGAAAACCACTATTTATTAGGGGGAATTTATTGGGAAGAGCTTGTCCTTTTTTCAATTCTCAATAATCTTGAACCATTCGCACAAGGGGATGAACAGGCTAAGCTTTCACCTATGGTACCCTAGATTGCTTTGTAGGTTTATCTCACGTTTACACAACTTAGGAATTTATTTTATGTGTTTTAACTTGTGTAGGGATGTTACGTAACGAGGTGTGATCCAAGTAAAACTCTCCCTTTGTAAAAATTTGTCCGACTTTGTATAGTTTTTGGCTAGAAATTTAAAGACAGCTGAATGACGAAAACCCTAAATACATTAGGAGACAACTGACTATGTTAAAAATGTGGATGGTGTTATTCTGGATGCATCTATTTATAAAATGGAAAAATGTGGAAAATGATGGAATTGCCTAGCAATTACAGTTTATGGTGCTTTTGACACATGACCAGCAAATATGCAATGTATGGATGCGATGCCTAATGCAGTTTATTATATATTTTTTATTTTGATTTTTACGATTATGCATGGAATTGAGATGCATTTCCATTTTGTACCACCGTTATTGCCACTAAAAGCATGAGGATACGAAAACAAAATGGAAATGCCAAGTGCGATGTATGCAAAAGCAAAACGTAACGCTAAGTCCTACGAACTGAAATGCATGAAAGGAGAGAAACATCAACGAATTGAAACAAGATAGAAAGCAAATGTTGAGTACAACCCTTTTTATCCCCCCCACTCTATGGTTCCTTGCTGCCCCTCCGGTGTCGAGATCCTGCATTCAGAGAAACAGAAAAGGATTAGTAGCACCTGCAGATGGAGAGAAACATGCGATCCCCAAGGCCTACGGTCAGTGCATGCATAAAATGATTAAAACGATAACTGAAACATATCAGAATGAGCTGAAAATTTGATAGAAGCAATAAAACATTACCAGGAAGCCACTGCAAAAGGAACAGTCCAGAAATATTGCACATATTTCTAATCGCTCCGGGGTGGGACGATTAGGACTGTCATAACCTATCCGAAAGCCACCTCCTAAATGTCCAGTCCAGAGGCCTCCAAATCACCTACAAAGTTGGGGTTAGGTAAAACGGGGTATTTTGGGATGACCCAGATGGTCGGATTTTGCCAATTCGGCCTCTATCGCCTAGAATATGATGATGCTCCCTGCATGTTAGTGAAAGCGGGAAATAACAAAAGCATGATCAAAACTTGTCAGAATCACATGAAATTTAAATGACAGCATATGTAAGTGACCTAGAATCAAATGCAAAAGAAAAATCAGGGAAATCTACCATAGATTTCTAATCACTCCGGGGTGGGGCGATTAGAACTGCAACAGTGCGGGGGGCACCCGAGGGCAGGACGCCCACCGTTTGGGACTCAGTTTCGGCACCAATCCACTTGGGATGGGTCCAAAACCTCTTATGGGGTTGTGTCGGAAAATTTGGTGGGGTATTGTGGCCAAATGTTTGGGTTTGGGTCCGGATTGCGCTTCCAATAATCACCCAATAACCTCCCTTCCAAAAGAGAGATCAAGGATGTAAAAGCACAAACGATGGGTGAGGATGTAATTTGGCAGCACTTCGTTGCTCCAAATGCTCCTCTCTGTTCCCTTTTTGGGGTGAGAAGACTCACCAATTTATAGACCTAGGGTCTCTCTCTTTGAATGCGCATGCGAGGGCGCCACTTGAGTTGCTTGTCCTATTTTGGGAGAAAATATTCTTCCCTGATTTAGAGTCTCCTTGCATGAGGCCTCCAAAATCAAGGCATGCATGACTGAAGTCTCTCTCTCTGATTTGAAGCCGTTCCTCGCAATTGCATGTCCTGAAGTTGCAGTTAAGTGGCGGACCTATCGAGGTTTGACTTTTTCCAGTCAAACCTGCTATTCGCCCCACCCTGGAGCGAATGCTGCTAATCGTCCCGGGGTGGGACGAATACCAGTTTGTAATCGTCCCAGGGTGGGACGAGTAGGGAGCAAAGTGCTAAAAAGGTGCCAAATTGACCTCTGACCTTCCAAAACTATTGTGGGAGTGGTTAGGACCACTGTTTAACCTCTGGGGGCTGCCCTAGGGGCTATGTATGTCAATTCGATCAGTGCTTGTCGTCACATAATCGGATTGGTGTTGTTTTGGTGTCTACAGATGCCCCTTTTTGGGATGCGTTGTGCGTGGTGCAGTGCTTGAGCAAAAATAGATAACCAAAGCACTAATGATTAGGGTTTCTTAGTAACCTAACCAAATTTTGATGCCCCAAGTATGGAAAGGGCACGCATTCTTGAATCCTTGCTTCGACGAGCTAAGGAGCTTAATTCAAGTGTTAACCTTTTTTGGTGAGGTGTTACTTGATCTTGGACATTGTTCAGTCATGAATAGGCAAAGGGCGCAACCTTTTGTCTGTGGGAACCTTGAGTTCATGATTCTAGAATGCCAAGTGTTTGATCAGCTTGTGATTATTGCTTGTTTGCTGCCCCAAGCAGGAGCGTGATTGTCTTTGTCAATGATCCTTTGAATGCGTGCCATTTCCTTGATTGGGTGTGTTTTTGTTGATTGGTGACTAAGTGTGACTACCCCCTCAAGCGACGAATCGATGAGGGAATGACCGACATGAGAAAAGTGATGAGTCACTTGACCCAAGATGACTTATGTAAGGGTGCCTTCAGTTGTTTTTCATTGAATGCTTATGCAGTTTCTGAACATTTTGACCTATTTTTGGTGGGTTTGAACCCTTTTTGTGACGCATTTTGGAGCTGAAATTGTCAAAAATTCGTCCTCCCGTGGAGCGGTCCGGCTATGGTAGCCTTCTTAGGGAGTAGGATAGTGACAATTTGTGACCCCAACTCTATTTTTCAAATCTGATAGCCTTCTTAGGGAAAGTTAGAAATAGTGAGGTATTTGTGACCCAATACTCTTTTGCATGCCAAGAATCGCAAGTGCAAAGCCCCTTTGATCGACAAGTTTATTGCTATTTTTTTGTGCATTTTGGTGCGTTTTTGTTGTTTTTGAATTTCTTGCTCTGTAATCGTCCCTAGGTGGGACGAATACCAATTTAGTAATCATCCCAAGGTGGGACGAGTGCTAACTAGAGTGCTCATCCCAGGGGGGAACGATTACAGGCCTAAAAGCCTATTTAAGGGCCAAAACTAGGTTTTGGGCTCATTTGCATTTGTTTTTCCTGGCGTTTGAGAGTTGTGAGGAGGAGGAGGTCGAGTTCGCGTAGCGGAGCGCTATCAAATTTCTCGGACACCATGAGTTCACGGACCGGATCATCAAGTGGCGGAGCCGAAGCGAGACCGGTAAGTGATCCTCCTCTGTATTTTGGTTTGTGTTACAGTTTTAAAACCGTAATTCATTTTTTTCTTTTGTATTTTGTTTTTCAAATTAAAAATGAAAACCCTAGTTAAATGTTTGTTGTTTGTGTGAATTTGTGTTTTTGTAAGCTAAAAAAAAAACCCTAGTTTAAACTAAGATTGAAAACTTAACTTAAAAAAATGTTTTTATGTTGTTTTCTATTGTTTATCAGTTTTAAACTAATGTTAAACCCTAGGAACTAAAAATTTTATTGTGTGTTGTATTTTTTAGTTTGACAGTAAAATGAAAACCCTAAGTTAAATTTTTATTTTTGTTTAACTAGAGTTAGAAACCCTAGTTGTTATTTTTTTTTTTTAAACTAGTATAAAACCCTAGGTTAATTAAACAAGTAACTCTAGTTTTTATTTTTTTTTTTTTAGTAGTTTAGACTAAGGTCAAACCCTAGGTTAACTTTTAATTTTGTTTTTTTTTTTGTCAGTTTAGACTAGGATGAAAACCCTAGGTTAACTATTTTTTATTTTGTTTTTTTTTGTCAGTTTAGACTAGGATGAAAACCCTAGGTTAACTATTTTTTTATTTTTTTTTTTTGTCAGTTTAGACTAGGATGAAAACCCTAGGTTAACTTTTTTTGTTTTTTTTTTTAGACTAGGATGAACCCTAGTTTTTTTTTTTTTTTTTTTATAAGTAAAACCCTAGGTTATTTTTTTATTTTTTTAAACTAGGATAAACAACCCTAGGTTAACTATTTTTTTTTTTTTTTTTATCTTTGAACTAGAGTTAAAAACCCTAGGAACTGACAAATTTGTTTTTGAATTTTTTTTTTTTTTATTTATCTTTGAACTAGAGTAAAAACCCTAGGTTATTTTTTAGAACTAGAGTTAAAAACCCTAGGTTAACTAAGTTAAAACCTATGTTTTTATATTTGTTTTATATTTTGTTTTTTTTTTGTATGTACATTATTAAATGTTTTTGTATTTAGACAGTGTGTATATTGTTTTAGTGTTGTACAATTTTTGTTTTATTTTGTCATGTTTTAATGTTTTTGATTTGTTTTCTTTTGTAGGTTGTGAAGAGTCGGTACCGTGTGCCTACGATTTTTCTAAAGCATGGGAGGCACTGACTGTGGCTGACTGGGAGTGGCTTGATGCCCTTGGGCTCAAGCAAGTGACTCGACTAGAGCCTGTGGTGGGGGATCGGGCCTATCTGATGGCCCTGATCAACTTGTGGGATCCCCGGACCAATACCTTTCATCTCCCAACAGGGGAGATGATAGTGACTCTTGAGGATGTCTATCAGATTCTATGGATTCTGATAGACGGGCTGCCGATTCGGACTACGTCGCGTGATCAACGGATGGTTGTGCTGACACGGTGCTTCGGGCATGGGGTGGAGATGGGGGTGGATAGTCCGATGGAGAGGGCAGAGGGGGATTGCCTGAT
Source organism: Wollemia nobilis (assembly GCA_028583015.1). Taxonomy (NCBI): domain Eukaryota; kingdom Viridiplantae; phylum Streptophyta; class Pinopsida; order Araucariales; family Araucariaceae; genus Wollemia; species Wollemia nobilis. The sequence continues at coordinate 134,958 of JAQPPZ010016827.1, forward strand.
TGGTGGTATCTTGGTGCGGTGGTGGCTAGAGAGGGGCGTGTTGGGGGTGAGGCATGCATTATTGATGACCCTCATCTCCAACATGCTACTGCCTGACTCCTTAGGCATGAGGTTCCCATGGAACCTACTGGAGGTAGTGTTCAGATTGGTCGAGTGCCCGATGGAGGCACCTTTGATTATGAGGTGGGGAACACTTCTGGCACAATTGTATGATGAGTTGTACGAGGTCCACTGTCGAAGGTGGAAGGGGATTGGGTGCAGCTACCTATTGTAGTGTTGGGGGTGGCAGCACATAGCTATGGAGCGGCCACAGGGTTTGCCATGGACTACTCGGGTAGAGATGGTGGACAGAGAGATAGGGTATGCGGCTCTATGGTGGCGGTCTGAGGAGAATGGGCAGAGTCGATGGTGGGTAGGTGTCGTAGGGCACTATGTTGATGCCTTCGCTCGGCTTGCTCCAGGGGAGGTGTTCTAGCACCCATACTAGGACTGTCTAGCCTGGCCTGAGGCTGGAGAGTGGCTCCGATGGGTGCATAGGGGAGATGGCTGATTGGGTGGCACGGGACCGAGTAGGAGTACTTCTCATACGTCCGAGTGACACAAAGTTTGGGGTGCGCCAGGGGTTTCCTGGTGAGCCCTTGATCTATCGACGTCGAGGCGATGAGAGGACTCTTGCCTGGTCGATCATCGAGCCGCTTGGTGAGGAGTCGGATCCTATGATCGATGTCCCTGATGTGGACAACGTCGGGGCGACCGCTGAGTATGACCAGTGGTGGACATTATGGTGGTGGCGAGGCGAGGGGCCTCTAGGGGGTCCAGAGGTGGTAGTAGTAGGTGGTGAGGGTGCAGAGGCATCGAGAGAGGGTTGGGGGGCTCCGCTCGAGGATGCGGACATGGTGGAGGTTGACAGCTTTGGGGGGATGATTTTGGGATTCTAGAGTAGCCGGATACGTAGGACGTCCCGGAGTAGTGGGAGCCAGAGCAGCCGTAGTCCCGGATATGCCTATGCACCAGGCTATCTCGGAGGGTGTGGAGGTGAGGGATCATGCTGAGATAGCATGATTGGAGGATCTACTTCAGAGATGGGATGAGGAGCTTGGGGAGGCTTTACAGGAGAGGGATCTCCTATGGACTCAGTTGGTAGAGTGGGAGAACGCATTTGCTATGTACCATCGATGGGATGGGGACACAGATGCTACGTGGGAGAGGGATCTCCTACGAACTCAGTTGGCATAGCGATGATGTAGTGGCTACGTACCATCGATGGGAGGTGGATTGGTTTTGGCACTAGATGGATTTGGAGGCAGAGATTATCCACCTCGATGGGCGGTTACTTGAGCTCCCTAGAGGTGGGTCTTCATGTCGGATGAGAGAAAGCGATACTGAGTAGTCAACATCGTCTCATCGTAGGCGGCTGGATGAGGGGGGCGCTAGTGGGCATGATGTGAGGGCTAGCAGCAGCGCCTTGAGAGGTCCCATAGGACCCACACCATGGGGGGTAGTTCCCGTCGCACCGATCCTACGTGATCATGGTGGCTGACGCCCTAGGCTTGAGGGTTTTTGAGTTTTTGTTTTGTTTTGCGAGGTCAGAGGACCGACTTATTGTAGCCTACGGGCATTTTGATGATATATATATACATGAATTTTCTTTTTGGTTATACACTTGTCATGATTTATTTTTTTGTTTATGCACATTTATTTATGATGATGTATGCATGTGTTATTATGAATGCGATGTTTCTAATTATATGATGTATGCATATGGAATGAATGAAATGATTTGTTGATAACTTGTCGATGGCACCATAGACTGTACAAGATTTACTGGCTTTCTGTACTTATGTGATTGCTTTGTGGAATGACTTTGCATGTGATAATTTTGTTTTGGTATTTTTCATATTTTTTGATGTTGATGTAAGTAATGAAATGTACCAATTGTTTTAAAATGTAGTTAAGGTTTTCTGAGATTCAGATGTTTTAATTAACTAGCCAAGACTGTACATTTATCTCACAAGACTTTTGAACAAGGTATGAATCAGACTTGAGTTTGACCAAGTTATTTCACATCCCTGTGTGTGCAATTGAATTCGTTTATGTGGTATTTGTCAAGATACCGCCAGTGCCAGATAGGCTGTCAACCAAACCTGTACTGAGGATCACCTAATTAGCTCCACTAACTCCATTGTTGTATTTAGTAAGATTAATCCATGGGACAATCTAAGGTACCATAAGCTAGCTCATCCACATGCAAACATTGGTCTGCTCACACGCAAAGCTAATGTGATAGACATATCGTCATGCATTTAGGATACCGCCATTGTCAGGTAGGCTGTCCACCAAACCCGTAATGAGGATCACCTAGATGGTTTTTCGAATGCTGAGAATTCCAGGGATTCAAGCTCAGGCATCTTTTAGTTGCTCAACTTGTTGGGATACTTGCTCTCATACATAGTGATGAAAATCACTATTTATTTTTCTCTTTTGTTTTTCTTTTTGAGCAAGGGATTTGAATAGTGGTGATAACCACTGTTATTTGATTTTGCATTTTAGGTTGCAAAGTTGAGCTTCGTAAGGTTTTGGCTTATGAATGGCCTTGATCCTTTTGGCCTTGGGGATGACTACCCATCCTATTCAGGGACGTGTAGTACGAATCCTTACGACTTTGGGAACCAAAGGTGATGTGGGGTATTATGTAAGGGCATTGATCCTTTAGGTCTTGGGGATGACTACCCATCCTTGTCAAGGGTGTGTAGTATGAATCCTTATGACTTTGGGGACCAAAATGGTTTGGGGATATGATTATGTAATGGCATTGATCTCTTAGGCCTTGGGGATGACTACCCATCCTTGTCGGGGCATGTAGTACGAATCCTTACGACTTTGGGGACCAAAGGTGATTGGGATTTTTGCTAGTGGTGAAAACCACTATTTATTAGGGGGAATTGATGGGGAAGAGCTTGTCCTTTTGTCAATTCTCAGCATTCTTGAACCATTCGCACAGGGGGATGAACAGGCTAACCTTTCACCTATGGTACCCTAGACTGCTTTGTAGGTTTCTCTTGCATTCACACAACTTGGGAATTATTTTATGTGTTTTAACTTGTGTAGGGATGTTACGTAACGAGGTGTGATCCAAGTAAAACTCTACCTTTGTAAAATCTGTCTGACTTTGTACAGTTTTTGGCTAGAAATTTAAAGACAACTGAATGGCGAAAACCCTAAATACATTAGGAGACAACTGACTATGCTAAAAATGTGGATGGTGTTATTCTGGATGGATGTGTTTATAAAATGGATTGAAATGTGGAAAATGATGGAATTGCCTAGTAATTACAGTCTATGGTGCTTGTGACATGTATGACCAACAAATATGCAATGTATGGATGCGATGCCTAATGCAGTTTATTATATTTTTGTATTTTGATTTTTATGAGTATGCATGAAATTGAGATGCAATTTTTTTTGTTATTTTTGATGATTTTATTTTTTGTTTGTTTTTGAATATTTGTTTTTGACCAAGCGATTGTGGGAACCCTTGGAGCTTTTGGTTTGACCAAAGGGTTTATGGATACCTTTGGGGCATTTTAGGTGGACCAAGCGATTGTGAGAATCCTTGGAGCGTTTAGGTTTGACCAAAGGGATTATTGATACCTTTGGGGCATTTTTAGGTTGACCAAGCGATTTTGATTTTTATGTATTGTTGAAGGTCCTTGGAGCATTTTAGGTTGACCAAGCATTTGGGAATCCTTGGAGCTTTTGGTTTGACCAAAGCGATTGTAGAAATCCTTGGAGCATTTTGGTTTGACCAAGTGATTGTAGAATCCTTGGAGCTTTTGGTTTGACCAAGTGATTATGAGAATCCTTGGAGCTTTTGGTTTGACCAAGCGATTGTGAGAATCCTTGGAGCTTTTGGTTTTGACCAAGCGATTGTGAGAATCCTTGGAGCTTTTGGGGTGGGCTATGGCTCTCTAAATGTGGAATGGCCTCAAATGACTGATGTTCAAGGGTTCTAGTTCCTTGATTCCTTCAAGAGAGGTGAGCCGGTATGTTCCAGGTCCTATTTTACTATCAATTACATAGGGACCTAACCAATTTTCCATGAACTTGTCCCTTAGATGGGGCGGCAAGTTAGAATTTTGTTGGTTCTCTTTTAAGACCAAGTCACCAACCTCGAAAGTCCCTCAGGTGAACTTTCATGTTGTATGCTTTCCTAAGTCGCTCTTGATAGATACGTAAATGCTCGAGAGCATTGACGCGTCGTTCATCGAGCAACGTAAGTTGGTCTAACCGGGCCTATCGTGCAGTGTCATCATCGATGAACTCTTGCATTGATATGCGTAGGGAAGGTATTTCCAACTCGAGAGGCATGACTGCCTCGGAGCCATACACCAACAAAAATGGAGTTGCCCTAGTGGGCATCCGAATGCTAGTGCGATAAGCCCATAGGGCAAGCGAGATTTGAATGTGCCAATCCTTATGACTATCTATGACCGTATTTTTGAGGATAGCGACTAGCATTTTGTTTGACGCCTCTGCTTGCCCATTTGCCTACGGATAATAGGGTGTTGAAAAACTGTGCTGAATTTTGTACTTTGTTGTCAAAGCACGCACATCTTTATTCTTGAATGATGTCCCATTATCCGAGATGATCTTGGATGGAATACCAAAATGACATATGATATTATGTAAAATAAACTCCGCAATGCGGGGTCCAATCGTAGAGGTTAGCGGAATTGCTTCCACCCACTTGGTGAAGTACTCTGTGGCCGTTATGATAAACGTGTGATGACCCGACGATGTAGGGGAGATCTTTTCGATTAGATCTAAGCCCCACTATGAAAATGGCCAAGCCGATTGGATCGGTTGCAAGGCCTGAGAAGGTACGTGTGTCAAATTGGCATGGTGTTGACACTTCACGCACTTCTTTACATATGCGCAACAATCTCGCTCTAAAGATGGCCAATAATAGCCCATGCGGAGAATGCGCTTTGCGATGGCCATACCGCTGAAGTGGCCACCGCATGTACCATCGTGCGCTTGGGTGATCGCCCAAGTGGACTCCTGCTGGTCCAAGCAACGGAGGAGGATTCCTTCATAGCTTCGACGATACAAAATGTCTCCTAGCAAGACATGTTTTGCCGCTTTCTATTTAAATGATCTTTTCATGGCGTGTGTCAATCCAAGTGGGAGGTTACCTAACTTGAGGTAATCTCTTATGGGTGTGTACCAATCCTGCTGATCAGAAACCTCGATGGTATGAATGGCCAATCCCTCTTGAAGTTCATCCCTAGCAAAAGTTGAGCGGGAAAGAACTTGTAAGAATAGCGTTGTGTTGCTATTAAGAGGGGTCGGGGAGAACAAGGACCCCCAATCAGTGTGATTCAGACAATCATGGATTCGAGAGAACTTATCCTGAGATGGTTCAATCTGGATCAGGTGGATTCCTGGCGTTAGGTCAGAGCTTGCACGCTCCATCATGGATTGCGATAATGTTTTAACTTGAATGGTTGTCATTTCACCAGAAGGGTCTTGCGGGATTAGTGACCCCAAGGAGGCCATAGTATCCGCAAAATGATTCGATGATCGAGGGAGTGCCTCGATGTCATACCATTCAAGATTTGCCAAGAATTTGTCCACAAGGGCTTTGTAGGCCTGCAGAACTGGGCATTTACATTGGAATACCCCTTTTACTTGGTTAACAATTAACAGTGAATCACCAAAGATGTTCAAGCATTTGATGTTCATGGTGATTGTTGTTTGAAGACCTATGAGCAAGGCTTCATATTCGGCATTGTTGTTGGTGCACGGGAAATCTAATTTAAATGATAGAGGCATTGGAGCCCCTTGCGGTGTGAAGAATACAATTCCTGTGCCACCCCCTTGCTCACATTTAGAACCATCGAAGAATAGGGTTATGTCGGCCTGTGACTCAAGCTCATCAGAATCTAGCGATTCTGAGACATGGAAGACCCCATCATCGGGTAGCTCTACGGTCAGAGGCTGATCATCTTCGAGAGGAGCCTCTGCTAGTTGATCGGTGATGACTTGACCTTTGATGGACTTCTATCCAATGAATTCGATGTCAAACTCCATCAACAACATGATCCATTTTATCATGTGGCTACTATGATAAGTATGACTCATCATGTACCGCAATGGATTCTCCTTAGACACAACATACGTCGTATTGCTCAGCATGTAGTGGCATAGCTTTTTGGTAGCAAACACCACTGCCAAGCATAGCTTCTCGACGTATGCATAGTTAAGTTCATAACTGACCAGGGTGCGGCTAAGATAGTAATTAGCCTGTTCTTTGTGTAGTTCATTTTTTTGGGCTAGCATGGCACCCAGTGCCACCTCAGTAGCTGAGATGTATAAGTAGAATGACACTCCTGGTCTAGGTGGTGCCAATACTGGTGGTGAAGCCAAGTATTGTTTGATGTCATCAAAGGCTGACTGGCACTCGTCATCCCAGTGAAATGCTACCCCCTTGTGCAATAATTTATTCATGGGTCGGCACTTGTCAGATAGCTGCGCTATGAAGCGCTTGATTGACGTGACCTTTCCCTGTAGGCTTCTGAGCTGCTTGATGGTAGTTGGGGGAAGCATTTCAAGGATTGCCTTGACTTTGTGTGGATCTACCTCGATTCCTCATTTGGAGACTATGAAACCCAAGAGCTTTCTAGATGTGATGCCAAATACGCACTTCTTGGGGTTTAATCTGACTTTATGTTCAATGAGGCGATCGAGGATCTTGCTTAAGTCATCGAGATGATCTGGGCGCAAAAGAGATTTGGCCAACAAATCATCCATGTAATCTTCCAAAGTTTTATGCATGTGATCATGGAAGATGTATGTCATGGCACGTTGGTAGGTGGCGCCAGCATTTTTAAGGCCAAAGGGCATGACCTTATAACAAAATGTCCCCCAAGGCATTGTGAACGCCATTTTTAGTTGGTCCTCGAGATTGATACGAATCTTATTGTATCCCGAGAAACCATCCATGAGGGAAAGCATTTCATGGCCCGCTGTAGCGTCTACCAATGCGTCGATGCTAGGCAAGGGGAAATCATCCTTAGGACTCGCTTTGTTTAGATCTCAAAAATCGGTGCATATGCGAATCCTCCCATCGAGCTTTTTGATGGGCACCATGTTAGACAACCATGGTGGGTAATCCATGCAGATGACAAACTGTGCATCCAACAACTTTTGTAGCTCATATTTGACCATTAAGGCTACTGTTGGGTGCATCTTACATAGTTTTTGCTTAACTGGCTTGACTGTCGGATCAAGCGTTAGATTATGCATGACTAGCTACGGGTCTAGCCCCGACATGTCTTTGTAGGACCATGCAAAAACCTCCTTCTTCTCTTTGAGAAGGGCAATGTAGTCGGCTTGCTCTTCGGGGGATAGACTTACCCCCAACTTGATGATTTGCAAATTCATTGGATCAGAGCCGATGTCTACGTCAGTCATCTCTTCAACTGACATGTGGGACCCGTCCTCCAACTGGTGTGGAGTTGGGATCAGGTGGATATCATTTGCTGAATTTAGATCTACGTTCGGAACGTCGGGTTCCTCTTCAACATGGAAGACATCCTGAGTCTGTCCTGGGGTGAAATGGAACATCCCACCACAAGGCCAGTACTCTGATGGGGATGGTGGTGTGTCAGCGTGATCCCAGTCTATAGCATCTAGGTCTAGATGCAATGACCATGTTGGGTCGGTTGGGTTATGGATGGGGGCGGTTAAGTCAATGGAGATCATGTTGATGAAATGATTTTGGTCTCCATTACCATGGGTGTGGTGACTCGGACATCCTAGGTGATCTTTGTGCTCCGGATCTGGCTCTGTGGGTACTGGCACAAATGGATCGGCCCTATGTGCGGATAAAAGGATAGGGTCTACCCTTGGCACTGATGGCTCTATAGGGTCTCTGGGCGGAAGGTGCTCTCTGTATGCCTGAAGTGGCGGGTGTAGTAGTTGGTCCAACTACACCTGGTTTAGGTGCCACCTATGCCTTGGCCCTATGTGTAGTTGTTCAAACATGTCATCTATGTCCATGGGGTATTGTTGTTGTCGCATATGATTGAGATATGCCATCTCAGTCTCATCTTCATAATCGCTATCAGAGATCCAGAGGCCTTCGTTGGCTCCGATAGCTATTTGCGACATGTGAGGCTCATCTTGCTCGAGCAAATTGATCTGGTCCCATCGGGGTTGTTCCGCTCTCTACGGGAGGACCTGATTCTCTTGAGGTGGCACATGCTCGATTGGAGCATCCAAAGGGAACATTGTCATGAAGCTCTCCTGATAATCATCTATGGGGGTCACTTGTGAATGATTGCTATCAGATTCGAAAGGGTCCCAAGGTGCTACCTCATACTCGACTCATCTTCTGAAGACCCTTCTTGGCCTTGTCTATATCCCTCTTGTAGGTGAGTCCTCAAACTTTCTCCTTTCTCGATCGAAGGGAAAGGGTTGTTAAGGTCAACAAGGTTGGTTGTTAGCAATGGGAGGTAATCCCCCAATGTATATGTTGTGTTAGGATTGGCATATGGATCTAATGCCAACCCATCCTTGTTGCCTATCCCTAGGCCTTGCATGTTCTCTACCAAGATGTCAAGGGGTAAGGGGTGGTTGAACCCTACTCCTAACTTGTCGTATGGCATTTGATATCTTGGTTGGCAAAGAACGTGCACTCCTTGCTCATACCTGCCCAACCCATATCCATGCCAATTACATTGGCCAAGATATCTCAAAGTGAAGTCTAGGTTGGACAAATAGTTGACGTCCTCAACAAAGGGCTCTTCATCTTCTTCTTCTTGCATGTAAGGTTCAATGCCATTATCGAGGCCCCCATAAACAAAGTTTGTCTGATTGGGTGGGTAGCCTAGAGGAACCACAGTGCCGATGGGGAGGCGAGGTCTCCCCATGTCCTGCATGGACTCAAGTGCGGGTGTTGCTACAATATTCCACACTAGATACTCCCCTAGGCCCGTATTGGCCATCTCAATGGTGATCGTTGGTGGTGGAGGGGGAGGGAATGGGAGTTCTTCCTGGGTCCACTCCATGTAGGGTGAACTAGGCATCTCGACTTCCATTCGGCTAGGCATCTCTTCGGTAGAGATGGTTGAGACTGAGGGCGGTGCCTCTTCTAGGGGTTTCTTCCCCTTGTCCTTCGGTGTGGCCACCGTAGGTGGCATTGTTGGTGAAGGACCAGATGATGAAGATGGACCCGATTGGTGATTTGATGGACTTAACAGTGGGGATGCATGCGGAATCGGACCCTGTTTAGATGGATTCAACTAAAAATCCAAATGTGTCGATGGAAGGGTCGATTGCGGCATTAGTTGCACCGTATTGCAATACTTGAAGGGCTCTAAGTCTATCGGGACTACATGCACCTGCCCTTCGAATGTGTACTTTAAGCACTGATGAGCTATCGAAGGGACACACTTCATGTCCCTGATCCAAGGCCAGCCCAACAAGATATTATAGGCCATCTCACCTTCCAAGATGTGGCACAACGTAGGAATAGTCTTTTGTCCCACTTGGATGGGTAGGACAATTGTGCCAACCATCGAGCATATCGCATCATTGAATGCTCGAAGAGTATAGGTGGAGGCCACGATGTGAGATGCTAGCAACTTGAGGTGTTTCAATGCCGTTGTTGTAATTATATTACTGGATGAGCCAGTGTCCACCAACACCCTCTTATACGGAATCCCGTTGACCCATGCAATGACGTGCAGGGGTGGATCCGCCATATCACCAATCATCGATTTTAGTTCATCTTCTCTAAAGGTGATGACTGGTTCTGTACATTGTTTTACATGTCCCACAAAGTTGTTGAAAGAGTTTGCTTCATGGGGCTGCAGCTCGATGGCTTTTAATATCTCCATTAGAGCCTCCCGATGGGGCGATGATTGTTGAATGAGCTCATAAATGGAGAGCCTAGCCGACGTGGTCCTTAAAATTTGGGTAAGTCTAGTCCGAATCGTGGCCACTGGTCTAGGTGGGGGAGGTTGCGTAGGGTGTTGTTGAGGTTGTGACGTTGATGGAACCTCTCCTGTGGCCATCGCGGGGGCAGCTCCTGGGTACCTCTTGTTCCTAGTCACTATGCTTATCATCCCTACATACCCCTGCATGGGGCAGTTCTATGTCACCTCATTGACTTGAAGGGTTTTTCCTGTGCATCATGGGTAGGCAGGGGGTCTTTGAAGACTCCCATATATTGGTTGTTTGGTGCTACGGGGTTGTCCACCGCCAACGTCTTGTTGTCTATTAGGTCTTGCACGAAGCTCTTGAACTTCCAACATGCGTAAAGGTCATGTCCTTTCTGCCTATGAAATCTACAGTACAAGTCTTCCCTATAGCCCTTAGGTTTTGGTGCATTGGGGTCTATGGGTCGACTTTCTAGTAGGTGTATCAAGTTTGCCATGGACAAATGGTCAAACAAGGAGTCTTTGGACTCTGTGAAGGGTGTGAACTGTCGCCTAGGGTGACGCTGCTGAGTTTGCTCTTGTCGATGATTTTCCTTCTCATAGCTGTCAAGAGGAACTGCCTGATAGTTAGCCTGTGAGGGTTGTGTTGCTTGTGTAGGCTTCGGCATGTTTATAGCAACCTGATTGACCGTAGTGGGTTTCGGTTGCGTGGTCCCTATTTTGGCATTTTTAGGCCACTCTTTCTTCTTTGGCTTGGCAATCTCGCCATCCTGTATCTTGATCTCCTCAATGATTTTGGCTTGCGCCAGGGCTTCCTCAAGAGTGGCATATTGTTGTAGCTGCAATAGCATGGAGATCGATCTCAAACAACTCTTTGAGAACATTTGGGTCAGGTCGGACATAGGAGGGAGGTAGGGCAGCTTTGAAAGCAATGTCCTCCATCGATTTCCATAGGCCGCCATGGTTTCTTCCTCATACTTCCTGAGGCTAGCTAGGTCGCTTAGTGATGCCTTCTTCTTAGTGTTGAAGGTGAAGCATTCGAGGAACGCGTCCACTAGCTGATCCAAGTTACTGATGCTATGTTTTGGCAACTAAGTGAACCAATCCGAGGTAGGGCCTACGAACGTGGTTATAAATGTTCTTAGTAGCAAAGCATCATTGTCCTGAATGCCAAAGCATTGGCTCAAGAATCTAGTCACGTGCTCTTGGGCATCCTCCTCCCCTCTAAAGAGTGCCAACTAGGGCAGTTTAAAGTGTTCAGGGTATGGGGGTGTCGGCACTGACGGATGCACAGGGTGACTACGGAGCTGGCATAAAGTGGGCTTTTGGGGCCCAGAAGTCTTGGTCTCCATAGACTCTAAGCGCTCTAGCAGTGCTTTATATGCATCGGAGGATTTGATCTCTTCCTCCTTGGTTTGTTCCCGTTGTGGGTTGCGGGGAACTTGAGGCCTATGGAGGGGTAGCTGGACAACATCCCCCTGCCTTGGTAGGGCATTTCAGCCCGCTCTTCTTCTTGCTCATACTCCTCATAGGCTTCTTGAGGAGTTCCTGGGTGAGACCTATAAACATGGGTGGGTGCCCATGGAGGGTGCCCATCATTGTTTCTGGGAGTGGCCTCCCGCTCAGGTCTAGGAGGTCTTGGAGGTAATATTTGATAAGGTCATGGAGACCTGTCTCGCACCAAGGGGTTGTGCCTCTCATACAATTCTATCTTATGCGCGCGAGGGGTTGGGACCCTCTCAGGCATAGTGTTCTGGAGCAATTCGTCTGTCTGACGTCGAATGCGCTCTTTGCTAAGGTGATACAGGTGCTCTAACTATTGTTGGTCTTGCTTGAGCTGCGTGATTTGCGCTTGGTGGGTGGCATGTTTGGCAAATGCCAAGTCAATTTGTTCTATCGTCTTGTGTTTAGGAAGCCTAGATGCCTCTCCTACATGTCTATCTCGGTCATGGTGATCCGAGATCTCTATGGGTCGCTTTCCTCTATCGAGGTTAGCGGCATTCACCCGAGGTTCTGGCCTCAGTGGGTGATCTTGATACATAGCAGGTGTGGAGGTGCATTGCTCCCATGTTGTGTATTGCTCTTGAGGAATGTAGTGGTCTTCCTCGTACTCCCTTTCGTATGTGTGAAAGGGGTGGGCAGAATTGGCTTGCCCTGTCTGAAGAGCCTTGTGCTCTGGATTTGGCCTATTGTTTTTGATAGTAATAAGGGGTAAAGGAGGGATGACGTAATCATGTGGCCCCTCCTTATGGACCCTATGTTGCTCTAGCGCTTCATCATGTGGTGGCCACTCATAACGAGCATCTAAGGGAGCCCTCCCATCTATGTTGAGTGCCACGTGTATGGCCTCCTCCTGAAAGGGTCTATGCTGAGTGGGAGTGCCCCTCAAAGGGGTGCCTCTATAGTCCCATTCTGTAATGGCATGATGTGGACTATCTTGTGGGTCAGGCCGCCAAGGTGGTATGACCAAGTCCTCGGGACTATATCGGAGGTGACTTGTCCCCCTTTGTACACTTTTTGTAGCTTCTGCCCATGATTGGGCTCGGCTACGGGTGTACACCATGGTGATGTTTTTCTAAATATGTGTACATTTTTATCTTCTTTACGATTTTTTATGCTACACTAAACAAAAGGGAAACACACAATCAAAGCAATGATTATCTTGTTTATGGATTAAAAGTGTGCCCTAAATCTGGTTCAATGTGTTTTGATGTTTGTTTTGAAAACCTTGTAAAGAAATTTTTGTTGTATATGCAATATGAGGGCTCTTATATCTCCCAAAATGGTCGCCCCTTCAATATACCACTGCCAGGCCATTATACCGAACCTCTCTATATACCCGCCCTTACGTGAGGGAGACTATTGGTACGTGAGAGCAGAACAGTACGTGGAACATAGGCGGTACGGAAGGGGAATCACTCTATTTTGACACCTACCATAGAAGACTTATCCTCATGCACTGGGAATCACCCCAGCTACACTTGGTCAGCTTTCATCAGGATTTACGTCTAGCAACAGTCGCGATCGGGGTTATGTATGCAATATTTCAAGCCAAGGTGGTGATGAAATCCACCATTGGTCTTGATCAAGGGTTGGGGTTTTACGACCAACGCCTTGATGTTCAGATTATCTCGTGGTGTGTGGGGTTCTTTTTACTTGTGAAAAGAAAGAAAAACATGCAGTAAAACTCTCCTATGCAAGCAAAGAAACAAGAAATGACAGAGACAGAAAACAAAAAATGACAGAGGATGCTCAGAACCCCTACCTCTTCTCTGCCCAAACCGGATGCCTCTGAGTTTCTGCTCTGAAACTGCACAGAGAGCTATTCATCCTGGGGTGAGATGAATAACAGATCTGTATTCATCATAGGGTGAGACGAATTCCTATTCATCCCAGGGTGGCACGAATTCCAGCTCTGTATTCGTTACAGGATGGAACGAGCAGCAGTCCAGTGCTTGAAATATTGATACCTGCAAGCAAAAACACACAAATTTTGATCAAAAATTTGATCTCAAAATCAAGGGACAGGGGTCCCACCATGATCGCCACTGAAAGCACGAGGATACGGAAACAAAACAGAAATGCCAAGTGCGATGTATGCAAAAGCAAAACGTAACGCTAAGTCCTACGAACTGAAATGCATGAAAGGAGAGAAACATCAATGAATTGAAACAAGATAGAAAGAAAATTTCGAGTACAGCCCTTTTTATTAATTTTCTTTAAAATTAGGTTACAATACGTCTCCTCCATTTTGGGGACTAGGAGCGTTAAGTAGGGCTCTATTACACCACGGATTGATACGCTTTCTTCCGCGTGCCCACATGTAAAATGGGTGGACCAAATGTCACCACCGCTTGCATGAATATGTCTATGGTTCCTTGCTGCTCCTCTAGTGTCGAGATCCTACATTCAGAGAAACAGAAAAGGATTAGTAGCACCTACGGATGGAGAGAAACATGCGATCCCCAAGGCCTACGGTCAGTGCATGCATAAAATGATTAAAATGATAACTAAAACATATCAGAATGAGCTAAAAATTTTATAGAAGCAATAAAACATTACCAGGAAGCCACTACAAAAGGAACAGTCCAGAAATATTGCACATATTTCTAATCGCTCCGGGGTGGGACGATTAGGACTATCATAACCTATCCAAAAGCCACCTCCTAAATGTCTAGTCCAGAGGCCTCCAAAACACCTACAAAGTTGGGGTTAGGTAAAAAGGGGTATTTTGGGATGACCCAGATGGTCGGATTTTTCCAATTCAGCCTCTATCACCCAGAATCTGATGATGCTCCCTGCATGTTAGTGAAAGCGAGAAATAACAAAAGCATGATCAAAACTTGTCAGAATCACATGAAATTTAAATGACAGCATATGTAAGTGACCTAGAATAAAATGCAAAATAAAAATTAGGGAAATCTACCATATATTTCTAATCACTCCGGGGTGGGGCGATTAGAACTGCAATAGTGCGGGGGCACCCGGGGGCAGGACGCCCACCGTTTGGGACTCAGTTTCAGCACCAATCCACTTGGGATGGGTCCAAAACCTCTTATGGGGTTGTGTCAGCAAATTTGGTGGGATATTGTGGCCAAATGTTTGGGTTTGGGTCCGAATTGTGCTTCCAATAATCACCCAATAACCTCCCTTCCAAAAGAGAGATCAAGGATGTAAAAGCACAAACGATGGGTGAGGATGTAATTTGGCAGCACTTCATTGCTCCAAATGCTCCTCTCTGTTCCTTTTTTGGGGTGAGAAGACTCACCAATTTATAGACCTAGGGTCTCTCTCTTTGAATGCGCATGCGAGGGCGCCACTTGAGTTGCTTGTCCTATTTTGGGAGAAAATATTCTTCCCTGATTTAGAGTCTCCTTGCATGAGGCCTCCAAAATCAAGGCATGCATGACTGAAGTCTCTCTCTTTGATTTGAAGTCGTTCCTCACAATTGCATGTCCTGAAGTTGCAGTTAAGTGGCGGACCTATCGAGGTTTGACTTTTGCCAGTCAAACCTGCTATTCGCCCCACCCTGGAGCGAATACTGCTAATCGTCCCAGGGTGGGATGAATACCAGTTTGTAATCATCCCAGGGTGGGACGAGTAGGGAGCAAAGTGCTAAAAAGGTGCCAAATTGACCTCTGACCTTCCAAAACTATTGTGGGAGTGGTTAGGACCACTGTTTAACCTCTGGGGGCTGCCCTAGGGGCTATGTATGTCAATTCGATCAGTGCTTGTCGTCACATAATCGGATTGGTGCTGTTTTGGTGTCTACAAATTTATACTTTTCTTATCAAGAGATTTCCTTTTATTCTTTGGGATGTGAGCCCAAGCAGTACATCCAAAAATTTTGAAATTGGAAACATCTAGTTTTAAGCTAGTCCATGCTTCTTCAGGGGTTATTTTGTCAAGAGTTTTATGAGATGTGTGATTTTTAATATAATTGGCATAGTTAATAGCCTCTGCCCAAAAAACTTTTGGAAGATCTCTTGAATGAAGCATACAATTAGCAATCTCTTTTAATGTCTGGTTTTTCCTTTTTGTAATACCATTTTGTTGAGGATTATGGAAGACAAAATGTTGATGTATTATACCATGATTAGAAATAAATATGGAGAACTCATTACTGTAGTATTCTCCCCCATTATCAGTATGAATTTTCTTGATTTTGCAAGAAGCCTGATTTTCAACTAAGGCTTTAAATAATTTAAGGTGGGATAACACATCACTTTTATATTTGAGGAAGTAGACCCAGGACCTTCTAGAAAAATCATCAATAAAGGTAAGAGCATACTTTGATCCTTTAAAAGATGTTTTAGTAAAGGTCATTAAGTCACTATGTATTAAATCTAGAGGAGATGAGGATTTTAGAGAGCTACTTGGGTAGAAAGGATCTTGATGCTACTTTCCAAGAGCACATCAAGAACAAACCCCATCACTGGAAAAGACTTGGGGTAATCCTTTAACCATATTATGGGTGTAAAAGTAGTTATAATTAATATGACCAAAACTTTCATGCCAAATTTGACTTTCAAGATTACTATGAGCCACAAAATAGGAGGCTCCTTCTGGATTTTGAAAGCTTTTAAAGTAAAAAAGATGAGATTTATGATCAATATCCCCTTTTGCTATATGTGAATGAGGGGGTTGAAAATCTATTATCTCAACTCCTGTTGGGGAGAAGAGAACAATTTTCTTATTTCTATAAGTACAAATTTAATAAATGGATAGGATATTGGTGGCAATGTCTGGAACATAGAGAACATTGTTTATAGAGCCACCATAAATGGTTATATCCCCTTTCTCTTTGACATGAATGAAGGAAGAGTCTCCTACTTCTATGCTATGAGTAGAGCTAGAGGAGATAGAAGAAAAAGACTTGTCTGAAGCAGACATGTGATGTGTTGCTCCAAAATATAGGACCCAATAATTAGAGGAAGATTTGGAGGTTTTTCCTTGAACATTAATGGATTTTCCTATTTTCTTATTATTTTATATCTTTTGATCTTTTATAGCTACCTCTAGTTGTTGTAATATTTTCCAACATTTGTTAGCAGAGTGACCATTGTTTTTATAGTGGGTATAGGTAATGGGAGTATTTTCATTCTTTATGAATTTTTCTTTGGAGGATGAGGAGGCTACTAAGGCTTTTGAAGAAGAGTTTTCATATCTAGCAAGTTTGGTTTCTTCCCTAGTTAATCTATCACAAAATTCTTCTAAAGAGGGCATTTTAAACATTGCACCAAGAGCATATTCAGTAGATATGAAGGTGGTTGCAAATATTTAAACACCATTTAGTTTTGAAAGGATTAGATAAATACATTCTTCTTCTGACTTAGTCTTCCCACTGCATTTATATTGAGTGAGGATTTCTTTGAACTTAGTGAGGAAATCAATAGTACTACTAAAATATTTAGGATATAAAGAAGTTAATTCAGCTTCTAGTTGCATTGATCTCATATGATCTATTTTTCCAAACATGGTTTTTAATTTCTCCTAAATTTTATGAGGAGTTTTGAAATCTGTAATATGAAACCACAAGCTTTCATGAACATTGGTGCTAATAATACCCATAGTTTCATGCATTTTCCCTTTATGAACAAAGATTTCATATTCTTTATCAAATTTTGGTTGATTTTCTTCTAATAAATGAGTAAGACCTTTTTGAGAGATGAGATTTAGAATTTTAGGTTTCCAAGTGTGAAAATTATGAGGGGTGAGAGGCTCAATTGAATTTATTTTTGAGGATTTAATATTATTAATATACCCCTTTAAAACTTCAAAAATGGAATACAAAGAAATTATTATGAAATGAAGCTTGTTCAAAAATAGGTAATTCAAATATACTTGCCCTTACTAGAGGGAAACTATAAGTATAAAGAGGCCTATGATTGTTTGCTTTAGATTTCCAAATATTCAATGAATCATAGTATTCGCCCTTAAGTGCAAGGAGTAACAAGTTTAAATGTGATCTCAAAACCTGCCCTGACGTGAGGGAGACTATAAGTTTAGAGATTATCAAGAAAACTATTAATATAAAAATATTTGTCAAGCCTTTATACCAAGTTTCCAAAAAACCCGCCCTTACGTGAGGGAGATTTTAAGTTTTAATGAGTTTGATACGTGGAACGTAGACAAATAATTTTGGGGTAAATATAAAAATTATTTTATTTTAAAAAAAATATATATAATTTTATTTGAATAAATTTTAATTTTTAAATGAAGTAATTTTGAAATTCTAATATTGAATCAAAATTAGTTTTTAAGCTTTGAGAAAAAGAAGTGCTAAACTATTTGATATGATTCAAATATTAGATCCTTATTTGAAATAAGAAAATAAAGTACATACATGAACTAATTGAGGAAATAAAGGCTACTTAAATTTTACATGATTCAAATATTAATTACTTATGAAAAGTAAAAAGGAAGTAACTACTTAAACTATTTTAGGAGATAAAAATAACAAAAATAAAACCCCCCGTTGACTCACAATAGTGCAGAAATTGGCACTATAAACCCCTCCACCCCAAAAAATTTTTTATTAAATATTTACAAATACGAGTCATCTGTCATTTTGGAGAGCCACAAATAAAAGTGGCCTACCTAAAATAAATGAAGACAAGGAGCCAAAAGAACGACGATTCATAGAATCGAAGTCTAAAATGAAAAAGAGAAAAATAAATACACCAATATGCCACGAAACAGAAGTGGAGGAAATTGTATCCGTTGAAGAGTCTAGCAAATGGAAAAACTGAGCAATCATCCTTGTAGCACCACTAAGAATCAGGATAAAAGGAGATTCCTCTAAAGTCCAATACCGGTGGATGTTTCCATGAAGCACTGCAGAAATTTAGATAATATATTCTTCGATTTGTAAAAGAAATTAAAGGAAATTAATATAAAAATTTCTTATATGGCAGAGAAAAATATCAAGAACCCTGCAGAAAACTTATGGATATTTAAGCATATAAAACTTTTGAAAAATAAGAAATTTATAACTTCAATATGCTGCCTTGGAAGCCTACAAAATACGTTAGTGCAAAATAAATTGAAATCAATGTATTGGAATTTGTTTCGAAAACTAGAAGAAGCCTGCAAAATACGTTAGTGCAAAATATTTAAAACAAAATCGAAATGGAGATGTATTGGAATCCATTTCAAAAAATGAAATGAAGCCTGCAAAATACGTTAGTGCAGAATATTAAAACGAAATCCAAATGTATTGGAATCAATATGCTGCCTTGGGAGCCTGCAAAATACGTTAGTGCATAAAAAATCAAAATCAATGTATTGGAATTCATTTCGAAAACTAGAAGAAACCTGCAAAATACGTTAGTGCAGAATATTAAAACGAAATCCAAATGGGTATTTTTGAAAACTAGATAAATATAATGTCCCCAATAGGAAATCCAAAAAATTTTAAATTTGAAAAATGTTTTAGAGAAATATTCAAAACTTCGAAATGCCTACAAAGGTTCTCAAGTGCTTGGTTCGAGCCCCACATTGGGTGCCACGCTTGGTAAACTTGCAGATTAAATCTAAAACCAAGAGAACTCTTCACAATCGCTTCAAATAAAAAAAAATATTGAATGCAATAAGTTGTTTGAAATGATTTTAGGGAAGAGTATATATAAATACCATTGAGGAGTGTGCCGATGAACAAAGCTGAGTTACCCCTAGATTTATTAGAGTATGCCAAGATAAAAAGACATTACAATAGGCCAAATGTTCATTGAGTTGACTAAGAGTTCCAACGATGTTACAATGAGCCAAACGTCTTTTAGAGTTGAGTAAGAGTGCCAACAATGAAGGCACCAGAAATGAAGAGTTATACTTAAAAGGTAAACTCAAAAAAGGATTCCTTTACATAACACTTTGAGTTAATCAGAGTCTCACTTTTAAACAAGCCAAAAATAAATGATTTAACCGAGTGTTAGAGGTACATGAATACGTTGAGGAATAATTTTTTTTTTTTAAAAAGGGCTATTTTCCTTTGAAAAATAAGGGCAAGAATACTACACCTTCATAGAGGGTGAAATAGCTAAATTTTATTAAATGTTATCCTTCAACATGCATTCAAAATAGAAATGAAAGAATATGCAACATAAAAAAAATATGTTGATAAAAAAATAACAATGGATAAAAGTAGACTAATGCAAAATTTGAAGTTAGATAGCCAAAAAAAATCCAAAGTAAATGAATCAGATCCTAGAACCTTTAAGAGAGAATACTAGCAAAATCAATCCTGCTCTGGTACCTTGTTAGAATTTACACAATAATAGATATGCAAAGTATTACACAAGAGATGAAGAGAAGAGTGGAACTAATTGATTTATCTCTAGGATCAATTTTGTATAAATATCAGAGTTGATCATTGAGAGCTGTTGGATTACAAAAACTCATCAAATGTGATGAAGACACCACTTAGAGTTCTCCTGACACATGGAGGAGTGGAAACTCAAGTGTGTATCATAGTGAACTTAAGAGAATATTCACTTATTCTAACAATTCTATTAATAGGTAAGTTTTTGTTTATTTCTGTTTTAGGATTATTATTAGGTTCAATCATTTATTTAAATATTTTTTAAAGTGAAATATTATTTTGCATTTAGTGAAGGTATCATTGAATGTCCTTTTGTTTTAATTTTTTTAAATTATAAAATGAACCACACACACCACATCACATTTGAATATTAGAGAGTTGGAACTTCATCCCCAACTACTAATAGAGACCAATGATAGTGGGCTTCATCTCCACCCGTTGGCTCACATGATTGTTGATACAAACCCTATGGGGCCATATGGTGCTTGTAAGAGTGGAATCATCGTAGTCTAATTGATGTGATTTTAGTGTTTGCATAAATAAGATGCAATGAACCAAGGGTAAGATTAAAATAGATCATATCAAATTGTATAATACATGAAAATAAATTTAATACATAATTAAGAATTTAATCCCACCCCACCCTCCCCCAAACCTTTTGGGTTGAGGGGGGGCGGGGTTCGCGGGGGGGGGGGGGGGGGGGGGGGGGGTCCCTGGGGGGGGGCGGGGTTTTTGGGGGGTTTCATTTGTTCTTCAAAAAGCTGTGTTTTCCTCCTGGCCCCGCTTTCCCCAAATAAATAATATTATGATAGGGTTAAGCTTTGGGACCCCCCCTTCCATTGTGAGAAATCATTGGGGGCGGCCCCCCCCATGGGGACTTCATATCCTGACAGCCCCCCCAAAAAGCTCCAAAATTGGTAGGAAGGGGGAGGGGGGGGTAGATAAGCCCCTGCATTCTTTCATGGAGTTTATTTTACACTTAGGCCCCTAGTACCAAACCATGGAGTATTAAAAAAATACTTTGTTATTAAAAAATAAGGAATATCTTAAGTCCCAATTCAAAGTTGTGGAATCTTAGGTGGAAGTTGAGGGTTTTTCATAGGAGTTGTTAAATAAATAAAAGTATATCCTCTCAGCCCTATGTAACACCTTGGTGAATGAGGAATTGCTTTGGAAGTAGAAATCCTAAGCGTTATGGCTCAAGGAAGGAGACATGAATTCTAAGTACTTTCATTCTTCCACTCTATGAAATAGGAGTCACAATAAAATTATAGAAAAATGGCTAGTAGATGGATCTCTTGCTAAATATATAAAAACTATTAGATCTAAGGTGGTATCTCATTTTATCTCTTTGTTGGGTTCTATCGAGTCTCAGGATTTCTAGGTCGAGGACTCTTTGATATTTGTCATCCCTACGATTATAGAAATTATTAGATTTGAGGTTATGTCTTATTTTATATATTTTCTAGGTTCTACCGAGCCTTAGGATTTCCAGGTCGATGACTCTTTGATCTTTGTCATCCCTAAAATTATCTCAAGGGAGATGAATACGGTTCTGGAAATAATATTTTTGGATGATGAAATTAAAGTTGTTATTGATGGAATAGGCACTTTGAAGACTCTAGCACCTAATGGATTTCCTCCTATATTCATCCAAAAAATTTGGCACATTGTCAGTAGGGATGTTTATTCTACCATGAGAGCTATGCAAACGACTTCTATGGCTCCAAGATCTATTAATTTAACTTTCATTGTGTTTATCCCAAAGTCACCTAATGCTAATTCCTTCAATGAATTTAGGCCTATAAGCTTGTGTAACACCTTCTTTAAAATTATAAATAAGGTAATGGTAAATCAAATTTAGCTTCTGATATCATCTCTAATTCATAGTCCCCATAGTGGTTTTGTCAAAGGTAGATATATTCTAGATGGAGCAATAGTGATGCATGAGTTGATCCATTTTGTTCATAAGAGTGGAAGAGCAGGTTTTTTATTAAAATTGGATATGAATAAAGAATTTGATCAGGTGACGTGGCCCTTCCTATTTAAAGTGTTGAGGCAATTTAAATTTAGTAACAAATGGATGAGTCTGGTCAAAGCTTGTGTGTCCTTATCCTGGTGCTATATTCTTGTAAATGATGCTCCTATGGGTTTTTACCATCCCACTGTGGTATTCACAAAATGGATCCTCTATCCTATTTTTTATTCATTCTAATAGCTGAGGCTTTAGGTCACTCTATTTATCAAAACCCAACAATCACTAGTTTGGTTCTGAATTTGGTGAAAAATTTAGTCTCTCATTAGCAATTCACTGACAATACCTTTTTGTCGAGCCCAATCTTGGTGATTCAATCTTGTGAAATTAAAGAGGTATTATCTTGCTACGAGAAGGCATCCGAAAGAAAAATAAATTTCTTGAAAAGTAAACTTTATTTTGTGAACACGCCCTTGAATATTTAGAGAAAAATCACTAGTATTCTAGGATGCAATATTGATTCCT
Source organism: Wollemia nobilis (assembly GCA_028583015.1). Taxonomy (NCBI): domain Eukaryota; kingdom Viridiplantae; phylum Streptophyta; class Pinopsida; order Araucariales; family Araucariaceae; genus Wollemia; species Wollemia nobilis. Next base: position 157,225 of record JAQPPZ010016827.1, read on the forward strand.
TTCCTTCAATGTATTTGGGCCTCCCCTTGTTTATAGGAAGGATGGTTGATTCTCTATGGAATATGATCCTAGAATGACTGCAATGTAAGTTGGTAGCATGGAAAGGTGCCTTGTTAAGTCAATCGAAAAAGCTAGTCTTGCTCCAAAGTTCATTGCAGAGTCTACCTATATACTTTCTTTCTATGTTTAAATATCTTGGAAGAATAGTTGATAAAATAGAAAGCATCTTTAAATATTTCCTTTGGATGGGACCGACTCTCAAAGGAAAGTTTCACTTACCTTCTTGAGATCTAGTCTACCAGCACAAGAGCTGTGGTGGTCTAGGTCTCAAAAGAGTAAAATAGATGAACAAGGCTTTAATTTCCAAGTTGGGATTGAAAATTACTTCTAGCTCTCCAAAGAAATGTGTCTCATTTCTCAAGACCAAGTACCAATTGAACAATTTTTTATCAGATCCTCTTTCGAATGGGGGATCTTATTTTTTGTAGAACATGTTAAAGTGCAGATATTTGCTATTAAGGGGATGCAGATGGATTATTGGTGATGGTCATAAGGTAGACTTATGGCATAATTATTGGATGGCACAAGCACCTTTAATCAATGATGATAGATTTAGTCATCTAGAGCCTATCTCATGGATATTGAGGTTGATTAAAGTGGTATATTTTATTTCCCTATAAAATGGTCATCGTAAGTGGATCTAGGATTTAGGAATCTTGGAACCACTTGAGCATCAACCTTGGTATCTCTTACGAAAGGAGCTTAACTTCCATGTTTTTTTGGTTGATGGTTCTGAGGATTGCATTATCTACACATAGGATAGTGAAGGTGAATTCACTATTAGATCAGCGTACCAACTTCTATATTCAGAGGAGTGTACCTCAATCCCCTTTGGCAAAGTTTGGGATAAACAATTAATCCCCAAAATAAATATTTTATTTTGGTTGGCTCTTCAGGATAAGGTTCTAACCATGGAAAACCTTTAGAAATGTTTGATGGTGTTGGTTAATAGATGTAATATGTGTGGTTTGTAGCAGGAGTCTTCTTCTCATATTATTTTGCATTGCTTCTTATTTTGAGATATGTTGTCTTAAATTATAGAAAAACTAAAAGTCAATTAAGTTTTCTCAGACTTCCTATTTAATATTTTTAGTCAATGGTATTCTCCTATTTAGGTCGAAGCATTTTAAGGCCCTATGGAGGCTTATTCTACCCCATATTTTCTAGGGCATTTGGAAAGAACGTAATGGATGTATCTTTAATAATATCAATAAAATATCCTCCCTTGTAAGCATGAGTGCCTTGTTGTTTGCTTTAGAAAACTTGGATCATATTTACATGAATTAATATGGGAAAGACCAGGTAGTTCTTCTCGATGAAATTGAGATTTAAATTACTTTGGTATTTCTAAGATTACCTCGTGCTCTGGATGTACCCAATCCTAGGTAATCGGTGAGATGGTAGGTCCCTCTAGAAGGGTGGTTCAAGCTTAATTTTTATGGTGACCTCGAAAGGCAACCCAAGCTTAGCTAGCACTGGTGGAGTCATTAGAAATAGTGATAGTGTAGTTATTTCTATTGTAGAGTAGAAAAACAACAGACCTAGCAAGGGAAAATGAGATGCATCTATTGTTCTACTCTATTCTAAGCATTATGAAAGTAACACTTCAAACAAGTATAAAATGACACATATATAAAAGAAACGGGTGGCTATATTTAAATTCATATATATGTGAATCAAGCAGTTACAAAGTGTCCCCTTGAGGGATCTCAATTGATACACTCAATACAATAACCAAATGATCAAATCCTTCCAATAATCCAAGGCGTGCTTCCAATGTATTCCTAGCACTCACAGTTTAGGTGAGCAGGCTCCTGATGCGACCGCAAGATATTCTATTATTTTTCTATCTTGATGGTTCTTCCTCATGCACTGTGATACTTGAGTCTACATATAAGAAACTATGATCGATTAAAAGCATATGTGGATTATGTTGAAACTGTAAAGGTGCATGCATCAAAAATATTGAAAGAGGAAAAGTGTAATAGAATATTCAAAATTTCTCCAAATGCTACCAAAAGTGATATCTAGGCATATTATGTGTTCTACGACCGATATGATTGAAAATAGTGAGGAAACTATGCCTAAATTTATGGTCATCTTGGGGTGTGGCATTTAGACCTTCAACTCACAAAAACACAATAATAGGAGAAATACAACTCCAAATTGGACCAAATTTGAACAAAGAGTATATAATATGGTCTAGAAAATATCTATGTAAAAATAGTAAACAAATTGCAATCCAATTTGTGGTCATCATAGGGTGAGGCATTTAGGACTACAAAATACCAAAATCATGATATCTAATTTAAAATGACTTTATATTGATCCAAAATTGAAAAACAAGCATGTAATGTAATATAGAATAGACCTATGCAAAAATAGTAGCAAAATAATTTCCTAATTTATGGCCAACGCAAGGTGTGATGGTTAGGAGGGTCATAATTTGAGGGTTGCCATAGGTGGGACAACCACCAAATCTATTGGTTTTCATCCACCAATTCCTTTGGTAATTGGTCCAAAATACTCTCAGGGGTATTTTCAATAAATTTAGGAATAGGATTCACTCAAACCGATAGCTTTTATAAACAGATTCTACATTTGGAGTATCTTGAAAAAAACCTTCGCTAGGTAGATATCTCAAGGGAAAATGTACAATAAGGTGGGGTAAAATATTAGTAGCACTATGTGGTGAAATATGTAAAGACTCCTCTCCTAATTTGGTTGGAATTAATCCACTTTATAGTCTAAGGGGGCATTTGGGCAAATGGGCATGTGAGGCCATATGAGGTAAGGATTACCATTTTTCTAAAGATGACCATGCACTGCAGGGGGAAGGAATCTCACCTTTTGACCTCCAATCTACAATGTGTCATGAGAGTCATGTGCCCTCTCACTACCATGCTCAAATAGGTGGGATAATGACAATTTTTGGGCGTCATTTGTCCCAAATTTGAATTTTTAGGTGCCAAATACCATGGTCATCCCACCCAGTTTTGACCACTGGTGGCTATCCCTAGATGGGATGACCATGAATTTGGGTCATCCCAGGGTGGGACAAACACGCCTACATGACCCTACACTTCCCAAAAATGGGATAAAACCTCATAAAAGTGGTTAGAACCACTATGTAACTTCTGAGTGTTTCCCAAGGTGGCCATATAGTGTCAAATTAGATAATGCCTTGGTCACCTAATCAGACTTACATGATTTTACTGTCTACAACTATGTATGTTGAACATTTATTCGTTCAAAATTCCCATACTACTGAAGCAAGAGAAGCCTTTCTTACTTTAAATCTATTAGTTGAGCTCAAGGTGGAGAGTGTCATGGTTGAAGGAGATTCGATGAATATTTTTAATCTCCTAAAATATTTGTCATCGCCTACCTAGAACGTAGATAATATCATTATTGAGGCAAGAAGGTTTCTCGATAGCTTTTCTCAATTTCAAATTTTACATATTTTTATATAATGAAATGATTTGGATGACAAGATGGCAAATTATGGGGCCACCCACCCTAGATTTTTGGTTTGGAGGGAGAACTTTCTAATAGATCTAGAAAATCTTCTGGAATGATTGAGGCTTTTATGTTTTTTCAGTATTCAGACTTTCTTTTGGCTTGGAGGATTAAGAATAGCTTTCCTAGGTAGAAGATCACATCTATGGAATCATTTATGTATGATACAAAGTATCCAAATTAAAAAAAAAAAATCCATGTGCAATTACAACGTGGACTTCGATATCAGGTTCATTGGTACTCGACTATTTTAGTTTCTATATTCTATTAATATCATCCATTGTGATTCTGAGGAATTACCCAGAATAATTAAGAAGTCCAAAGGATTACAGGACGTCAATTATTTGGATAAACAGAACTCTTTGCTTCTAAAATTTAAATATGTAGAGGCCAAACATATATCCTATATAGGCCACATAAAGCTGATTGCTGAGGTGTCTAGGGACATCAAAAGTCATTTGGGCGATTTATGGAAGGAAATGTAGGAGGCTTATTCCACACTCTAGGTCATAAAATTCCTCGTTGCTGGTTGGGTTTCTCTAAGGTGGTCCTTCTTTTTTTCTTTGATGGATTTTTGTTGAAGGCTTCCTGTGTGGGTGGTTTCTCTATGTGTTGTAAGTTTTTTCTAGGGTTTATCTCTATTTGGAGTTGATGTACAGGGTTTAGGAAATCCTTTCGAAACCCTCTTTTCTTTAATCTAACAAAAAACACAAGATACAATCTCATATTTAATAGCAAATTTTACTTGTAAAAATCTTAAATTTTTCATGGAATAATGCGAAATACTTACAAGCATAAATTATATAAAAGTCTAAAAAATATGGCTATATCTAAACTATTCAAATGAGATATAGACCCTTTACGTTTTATATATTAAAAAGTTCTAATACATAATAAAAATAGGTTAATTTTCTAGATATGAAATTAAATTAAATTAATAGTGTATATTGAAATTTAATGAAGAATTTGAAAGTTCCTTGTTGTTAACTAATAAAGCATAAACGTCAAGTAGAATCCTCCAATCCAAAACATTAAAGGAATAAAAAATATAATTATATTAATAGATGGTAAAACTTAGTTTAATTTAGTATGGGACAGTAATAAATGAGATGCAATTTTTATTGAATCATTCATAATCGAATCTATGCTTTAATGAATTATTCATAAGCAATCTAATCTTGAAATTTAAACTTTAATTACCAATATTCAAATGGAATCTATTTTTTTATTGAATCACTTATATTCAGTGTTGAACATATTCTAAAATGATTCTTTGTTGTAATGATTAATGTTTGATAAAAATAGCAGAAATTTAATAGAATATAGTAGCATATATTATATTCAATATCTGATATATTGCATGATATTATGAGACCTCAAAAATATCATCATACCTGATATGTTCAAATAACCTTTACGCTCTTACAACGTACATATTTGTATGCATATAATTCATAATTTATATAATATATGAATATATCTTGTATGTCATTGACTCAGGATGACACCGTACATTGAAGTGTGACTTAAATATTTTATCTTAAAAGAAGGATATGCCATTTTAATCATTACATTTCTGTGATATATTTCATGCAACTAGTTACACTAATTTAAAATTATTATTTAATTTAATAAAATAATAAATGAAATAGAATCATGGTAATTCATTCCATGGTAGCAGCAGGTTTTAGCACTTCTATATATAGATTCATAGTGAAATTCGTCCTTAAACATACGTTATAACATAAATTTTACTCTCTTTTCTCTTCTGGTCTGGCAAATAGCATATTTCCTGTTTGGTAGGTTGACTTTGAAACATATTTCATCCGCTAATGGTTAGATGAAAAGTATAATTTTCAATATTATTTTGTAACCATTTCTCTAACGATAATGTTGTCTATGCAGTGAAAGTTAATACAAAATGTCTTGGTTTCAAACCAACTCATTTGGTCTGCTTTTGTTGTGCCTTATACATCATGCTTATGCATGGCAATCTGGCGCAGTGGCTACATTCTATGGTGGATTTAACGGGGAGGGCTTAACTGGTAAGTTCAAAGTCAAGCATTAACAGGAAGCTTGCCTTACGTGCAGGATAGCCCTATCGGCTTGCACCTTCATATTGTGTATGCTTCGTAGTTAATGTTGTAGTAAGGGAAAAGCCTTTTCTGTAATTTTTGCAGTAGAATAAAAGGCAGTTGCTGTGAACAAATTTTTCTCTTAACACTTGCCAAATTTTGTAACAGGAGGTGCATGTCCAATGCTACAGACCAATGCTGTCCGGGTTAGACTCCTTGGCTTACCCTTTTAGTATTGGCATGTTGATGTTTTGCATGGTATAGCCAAGGTGGTGGGTGAACTGATTTCTATTGATGCCATAACTAGAGTAAAATAAAGAATAATTTATGTAAGAATGTGCATAAATATGGATCTGGAAGCTAATATTACATCCTCTATTAAGCTCACTTTGAGCTTAAGGTCTTAGATCCAACCCATTGTGTATGAGAATTGCCCTAATTTTTGTACCAATTGCAAATCTGTTGGTCATATTTTGGGCCAGTGCCCCATGAAGAAACCGATGTTGAGTTCTTTGACAAAGACAAGCTCAAAGGGTAAATTTTCTCAAGAGGAACCCTTGAAGAAGATAAATTCACAGGGTAAATCTAGCCAAGATAAGCCCCTAAAGAATGCGGCCAAGATGGATAGCCAAGAATTTGAGCCCGTTGAGTTCCAAAAAGTTGAGGAAGTTGATATTTCAAGTTTTGAGGTTGAAGACCGTGATGTGCCTCCATATTTTTTTGAATCGGAGATTTAAAAACACTTTGAACAGGTAAGTACCCCTTCTCCAGTGGCCACGTTGTTTTTGTAAAAATCCTTTGATTACCTCAATCTCCATGGATTGGATGTTTAATCAGATTCAGTAAATCCCCTCCCATCCACTCTTGTGAAAAGGGTAGTAAAACTGGAGAAAAGGATACCTAAAATATTTCTTTTATAAATTTTAACCTCAAAACTTTGTTCATGCAAGTGTGTATGTGCAAGCTTATGAATATGTGATCAAAGACTAAACAAAATGATATATATCATCACATAACACTAAAGAAGTGCTAAAGGAAAGAGAAAGAACAAACCAATGCTGTCCGGGTTTACACTTTGACCTATCTCAACCACTCTTTAGAAGAATTGCCAAGCAGGAGGGTGGCAAAGTTCCTGTTCTCTACAGAAGGTACTTTGCATTAGAGGAATGTTTACTCGAATTTCGCTCTACTACAATACCCTGCAAAAACCTAAATTAAAAGATACATGTTTTTTTTGTTGTTCGCACTGCATTGGTAACTCTTTCTGCTAATGAGAGTTTACTTAACAGGGTACCATGTAGAAGGAGAGGAGGAATTCAGTTTACGCTCGATGGAAACCCCCACTTTTAACTCCATTAAAATACAATTTTATCTATAAAATAATTAATTTTGTTTTTTTACATAAATCAAACAAACATTTTTCTACAATATATTTATATTAATATGAATATAATTAATGTTTTTAACAAGTCGCTTGATTTTGAAAATATTTAATACTTATTCTAATTTTATTATTATATAACATTTTTATCAACATAGAAAGTATTATATTCAAATAACTAAATATAATTTGTTTTAGTTATAATCAATAAGTATTATATAATTTTAATAAAAGGAACATGTTAAAATTATTGTTGCATTTAATCCAAATAATAATTAAAAAACATATTTTTATAATCTTTTACAAGTATGATTGCATTTATTATTAAACATATCTTCCTATCAGAGTTGAATGGTAGAAAATGCAATTTCACTTGTTCAACAAGATTGAACCTCTTAACATTTCAACTACCAAAGTGTGAAACATATTGATCCCTACATTTACAGGTAATTACCAATAGGATAATCATAGATTGGACATTGGATTTCTTGTTTGGCTCTTTTTTATGTCATAATAACAATACTTGTATCTCATTAGAGTATAAAACATTACTAAATTGAAAATAGTAGTAAAGTAAGTATTCTATAAGATATATCTCACAAGGTATGCCATATATAGTTATAAAAATATTGTGTATGACATATAATATACATTAAATTAACTACGAATTGATCATTCAAGAATGCTTAAAAATATATGTTAAAACTATTGTAAGACAATTGTTAAGAACATTGTAAAATATTATATAATAACCATGAACAAGTTTTACATAGATTATAGCAACAAAATATTACATCCAAAAATATTCTTATGACTAGAACATTTTGACATTTTTATTTCATAATCTCAACAAATAAAATCAAAATTATTATTTATTTCATTTTAGAATTAAAGAATATTTTCGAAGATTTTTAAAAATACAATAAAAAAATTCTAATATGTCAAGCATATAATATTCATATTTATTTAGTTTATTTTAATGAATTCACTTGTGATGATTAGATATTTTAATTTGAATATGAATATGTGATAATTATGTGGATAATATGAATTTGATCACATTTGGATATAATGTTTGACCTAACCATAGGAAATAAAATAGTAGGTATAATAACATTTTATTTTTTATTTTTATACAATAGTATTATAATTTTAGACCATAAACCATTAATTATAGGAATAACAATGATGGCATTAGGTAATATCATTTTTAATATCATGCTAGGAATGGTTTGAATAACATTTTTCCAAATATTTTCAAGTTGAATATTATGATGATAAAAATATTTTCAAGTTGAACATTATGATGATAAAAATATTTTCAGAGATGTTCAAATAATTTTTAATTTGATGGAGTTTATCTTGTTGTCTTTTCTGCTAGTCACTAAATTATATTTAACTTATTGTATGTTATATAATGTTTATGAAGCTTAAATATGGTATCTTAGTGTGATTGTTACATGGGATTTTTTATTAATGTAACTAAGACTATTAAAAAGGATACTTTTAACTATTGGAGGATATAATTTGAAGAAAAAAATAATTATGATTTTTAGAATAGAGGATGTGCTAATGATCCATTCCGATTTGAAGGACCTGCTTGCAATGAATAAATATTTTTGGTCTAATTAGATAGCTCCTCTAGATACTTCTGGTATATAATCATATTTTAATCTCTTATAGGCAATAAAATTTAATGATGATAATCATATTTTAATCTCTTCCAGGAAATAAAATTTAATGATGATAAGCAAATGTCTATCTTGGGCACTCTCAAAGTAGCAGTTAAATTCATGGAGGATGTGAATAGGCTCTTGGGTAGTCCTTTAGAATTTGCTTGGTCTAGGGTGAAAGTTTCTACTAAATCTCAAATGATGCCAGAAGGTGATGCACTAAGGTGGCTTGGGAGTCTTCTTTTTTTTGGTTATCTTAGGTTAATAGACAAGTTTTTGTTTTTTTTATGTTTGATTTAGCTCCTTTTATACCTCCTTTGGGAGTTATTGTTTCAGGTTTTAGAATCCTATCAAAACCCTCACTATTCAAATAATAAAAAAAAAACATTGCTTGCTTCTTTTGGATATTACCATTTATACTTATATATTTATTATTATGAGAAAATAAATTTATTTACTTATATATGCATTATTATGAGAAAATAATTTTATTTCCATGATATTAAATAACTTGGAAGGCAACTTCACTCTTCATATAAAAATCTATATTATATATTTGATTACATTAACTTAGAAAAATATTCTAGGTTAAAAAATAAAATATTATTAACTTGTTATGTATGGTTTTTGAACCCATCCATCATATTTCATAAATAAAGAAATAAAATAATATATTTATAACATATATTCTTTTTTGAACATAATGGGAATACAAAGGATTGAAATTGTTTGGTTCCATACTAGATCATAGAATTAATAACTATCCATATTTAGTCTTTATTTGAATAGTAAATTTTTTATATATTATATATAATTTCTCATTTTTATATGGATATTTAGTGTAAGTCCCACCCTTTTACGATTTTCAATAATCATGTTTTCCTTATCTAATAATAATAACTTAATTTTTTATTAATGATTCCAAAACTATTAACATCTTAATTGTTAAAGAATCAACACATTTAATAACAAAAGATATGCAAAGAGGCAAGGAAGTACTATGTCATAGATATTTATTTTTGAACTTTTATCATACTTACATGTGTGTGTTCACATTGTATAATTTTTGCTATTTCTATTGGTTATTTGATTATAGAATTATCTATCTAAATTATTGTAGAGGACTCTAGTGGGATTTTGAAGCATGCACATTGATCATACAAGTTGCACCTTGTATGCAAAAATTTAATATTAAAGGAAGCAAAATAATTTTTACTAATTTTATGATCTTTGGGTTCAATTGTGGTTGTTTATGTATTTGATATTCTTAGATATAGTAGTGTCTATCTTAGAAATGGATAACACCAAATTGGTCCTTCCAATATTTGAGAGGTTCCACAAATATTTATATTTATGTTTGAGATATATTTTATAGTATTATATTAGTGATATTTGGTTATATCCTATTTTGTTTTTCACTACTTAGAATATAACCTCTAGTTTCCCAAACCTTGTGTAACACACCATAAAATTTAGGGTAATCTGCTAATATTGTAATGTTATTTAAAGTCTTTATTTTTTGAGCATGTGCTTTACATTCTAGGATATGATTCTATCTCTACATATTTATATAGTCTAGGATTTTTTAGATATTATCATAATAACTTGGAAGGATTTCCTTTCTTGTAGCTAGAAAATAATAAAAAAATAAACTTATGATAATGTTGGCCATTTAAGTTATTTTATGTTGTCATTGATGTCACATAGATAATTGATATAACATGGATCACATTGAGTTTTGATGGCCAAAGAATTTCATAAATAAACATTTATTATATTTTAGAGAGCATGGATATATACAGGATTTTTATGAAAACCAAGGTAGGTAAAATAAAAGGTTTTATTTAAAACCATGGATGGAAGATTTGAAATGTGTTTTTCTTAAAACCCAGGTTGGATTTTTGTTTCATCAAAAAATGTGCCCCGGTGATGGAGATATTTAATTTTAAATATTTAGTTTAAATTTTAAATTATTTAAAATTTAAATTTAAATTTTAAAATTAAATATATTAATTATAGCGCCGACTAAAGAAAGGAGGAAAGACTATATTAATTTATAGCACCAACATCTAAATAAAGAGGAAAGGCATATATATGTATATGCCAACAAGAGCTTAGACAAATGAATCCAAGCACTTATTTTTTGAATGCCTTCAATTGGGGAACGACTTGCAAAAAGAGAGAGAAGTGTGACTTTGGTCTATTGAAAAATCATTCGTGGAGTTTAATAAGATGCATAGGCATATTTTGCCTAGCGTCTCGTCCACTATGTTACATAGGAAGTCCTACGATCAAGTCCCGTCATGGTTATTTTCTTTGTTGAAGCGCTTGAAGTGATGTTTTGTTTTTCGAAGGATGTAAAAGTTTATGGTATAAGTTTTTATTTGTGTCCCTTTGGACACGTGAGGGCGTGTGGCCCAAAGACAGGTTGGATGTGGTTAAGACACTGAACAAGGAGACATCACGAGATCGAATCCCATCAGGGACACAGGCAAGTTAATATTTTTTTAATATATTTTATTTTTCTAAAGTTTCCCTAGGAGGAATAAGGGTTGTGATGCATGTTTAGAAAAAAGAGATTTTTTTTGTGTTTCTCATTTTGAAATTATATCATATTATATATCATTGGAAAGATTATTTCGAGGGCTATTTGATTAACTTGCTTAGAGGGAGAAATACAATGTATGTAAAGAGATATTTCTCTTTTTATAAAGGGTTGCAAAAGTGAAGGTTGTTTTGTTCTTTTTCAAAGGCGATTAATTCTTTCATGAGGGAAAATATTGTATCTTATTAATTAGGAGTGATAAGGTGTTATTTGGATATTATTGTTGTGATATTAATCGTAATCTCTAACCCTTGTTAAAAGTTGAAAAATAAGTTTGTTGAGTGTGGCAGATTTAGTGGACATATAATAAGGCATCAAAAGGTATGAGCAATATTCTCCATTGACTTTATTTATGGTGGATGATTTCTAAAATATTATTGGAGATAAAAGGATTGATTGTGGTTTCCTTTTCTAAAGTGGTTGGTTGAATGCTTCAAGATTTTCTGGTTTGAGAGTTGTGTTTAAAACTTGTTTTATAAGCATAGTTGTTGAATCCCATTGGTTATACAAAGAACTTGAGTTAGAAAAGAACATGAGTATCATTTTTATGTGATATTTGTGGTTGAGCATTGTTGAAAATATTTGAGTTGGTTGATACATGCTTGGACTAGGGTTTTGTGAGAAAGAGTCATCCCTTGTGGTGATTGGTTGAGTTGAGTTGATTGAGCCTAGTAAAGTGATTGTGTGAAGTCTCATGAAACAAATAATTCTATAATTATAATTTGTGTAGACACCAAAATAGCACAAATATGATTATGTGACTGCAAACACTGATCACGTTGGCACACACAGCCCCCAGGGCAGCCCCCAGAGGTTAAACAGTGGTCCTAACCACTCTCATAGCAGTTTTGGAAGGTCAGAAATCATTTTGACACCTTCAGGCACCTTACTCAATATCCGTTCCACCCAGGGACAAATTCTAATTGGGATTCGCTCTGCCCAGGGAAAAATTCACAATCCGTTCCAAGGTGGGGTGAATTACAAGTTTGATAGGCAAAAAGTCAAATCTTGATAAATGGCAGCTTGGATCCGTCACTTAACGCTTCCTTCATTGCATGGGAGTATAGGTGAGCATTTTTGAGCATTAGAGGTTGTTACAATGGTAGTCATGGAGTCCCTATTCAGGGAGGAATCTTCCCTCCCCTGGAAGGGCATGGATTCCAAGTGGCGCCCCTGCATGCTCATCCCAAGAGACCTCCAAGTCTATAAATTGGTGGGTTTTCTCACCCCAAAAGATACAAAGTAAGAGAAATTTGGAGCAACGAAGTGCTACCATTTTATTTCCCCATACATCCTTGTGTGATTTGTGCCTTTCACATCCGTGATCTCTTTTAGAGAAGAGGTCATTGGGTGATCATTGGAAGGTCGAATCTTGAGCCCAAAACCCAACATTTGGCTATATAATACCACCCAATTTTTCCAAAAACACCTTACAAGAGATTTTGGACACATCCCAAGTGGATTGGCACCGAAATCAGGTCCCAACGGTAGGCGGCCTACCCGGGTGCCCCCGCACTGCCGCGAGTGTAATCGTCCATTTTAGGAACGATTAGGAATCTATGGAAGATTGTTATTTCTATAATTTTTATCTTGAATTTCATATTATGCTGCTTAGATAGTTTGCAATTTTTATTTCGTAATGTTTTGAGCAAATCTTATCATGTTTTATCATTTTTTTGTCTTTACTAACTTGCAGGTAGCATCATCAAATTACTATTAATGGAGGAAAAATTGGGAAAATATAACCATCTGGGTCTTCACAAAATACCCCCAATTAGCTAACCCCAAGTTTGTAAGTTTTTTGGAGCTCTCTAGGCAGGACATTTGGGACAGTATATTTTCAGCGTTTTGTTGCAGGTAAATTCGTCCCGCCTCGGAGCAAATTCAAATCGGTGAGGAATTTTCCGACTGTTCTTTTTGCAGTGCCCTCCTGGTGATGTCCTAATGCCCCTATAAAATTTCTAGAGTATTTAGATTCATTTTAGTTATAGTTTAATTCATTTTTCTCATTCACTTATCGTAGGCTTAGGGATTGCATGTTTTGTTTCATCCGCATGTGCTACTAACTATTTCTTGTTCCTTTGAATGTAGGATCGGAAAATCGGAGGAGCAACAAGGAATCAACATTTGTAGACACAAGAGACATCGACATTTTGGTCCACCCATCTTACATGTGGGCACGTAGAAGAAGGATGGTTATCCATGGATGTGACCAAGAGATGAATTTGATGCTCCTCGCCCCTAAAAAGGGAGGATGTGGATTGTAACCAAATTGTGAAATACATCAATAAAATAAAAGGGTTGTTTTTTTCATTTGGGTTTCAATTTGTTTATGCTTTCTCCATTTTATGCATTTTTAATTCGTAGCGTTAAGTTTAGTTTCATTTTTGCATCGTACTTGGAGTTTTTTTTTTTTTTTTTTTGTATCCTCGTGCTTTCAGTGGCGATCACGGTGGGACCACTCCCTAAGAAGGCCACCATGGCTGAACCACTCCATGGGAAGATGAATTTTTTGACAATTTTAGCTCCAGAAAGGCGTCCCCGAAAGGGTTAACACCCACCAAAAATAGGTCTAAATGTCGAAAACTGCACACGCGTTTAAATGCTAAAACATCTAAAGGCACCCTTACCTAAGTCATCTTGGGTCAAGTGACTCATCGCTTTTCTCATGCAGGTCATTCCCTCATCAATTTGTCGCTTGAGGTGGTAGTCACACTTAGTCACCAATCAACAAATACACACCCAATCATGGAAATGGCATGCATTCGAAGAATCATTGGCAAAGACAAATCATGCTCCTTCTTGGGGCAGTAAACAAGCAATAATCACAAGCTGGTCAATCGCTTGGTATTCGTGAATCATGAACTCAAGGTTCCCACAGACAAAAGGTTGTGCCCTTTGCATATTCATGACTGATCAATGTCCAAGCTCAAGTAACACCTCACCGAAAAAGGGTTAACACTTGAATTGAGTTCCCTCACTCGTTAGAAGAAAGGATTCAAGAATGCATGCCCTTTTCATACTTAGGGCATCAAAATTTGGTTAGGTTACTAAGAAATCCTAATCATTAGTGCTTTGGTTATCTATTTTTGCTTGGCACTGTGCCTTGCACAATGCATCCCAAAAAGGGGCATCTATAGACACCAAAATAGCACCAATCCGATTATGTGACTGCAAACACTGATCACATTGGCACACACAGCCCCTAGGGCAGCCCCTAGAGGTTAAACAATGGTCCTAACCACTCTCACAGTAGTTTTGGAAGGTCAAAAATCATTTTGGCACCTTCAGGCACTTTGCTCAATATCCGTTCCACCTAGGGACAAATTCTAATTGGGATTCGCTCCGCCTAGGGACAAATTCACAATTCACTCCAAGGTGGGGCGAATTGCAGGTTTGATGGGAAAAAAGTCAAATCTTGACAAATGGCAGCTCGGATCCGCCACTTAACGCTTCCTTCATTGCATGGGAGTATAGGTGAGAGTTTTTGAGCGTTAGAGGCTGTTACAAGGGCAGTCATGGAGTCCCTATTCAGGGAGGAATCTTCCCTCCCTTGGAAGGGCATGGCTGCCAAGTGGCACCTCTGCATGCTCATCCCAAGAGACCTCCAGGTCTATAAATTGGTGGGTTTTCTCACCCCAAAATATATAGAGTAAGAGCAATTTGGAGCAACGAAGTGCTGTCATTTTATTTCCCCATACATCCTTGTGCGATTTGTGCCTTTCACATCCGTGATCTCTTTTAGAGAAGAGGTCATTGGGTGATCATTGGAAGGTCGAATCTTGAGCCCAAAACCCAAAATTTAGCCATAGAATACCACCCCAATTTGTTGACAACACCTTACAAGAGATTTTGGACCCATCCCAAGTGGATTGGCATCGAAATCAGGTCCCAACGGTGGGCGACCTGCCCGGGTGCCCCGCACACTACCGCGAGTCTAATAGTCCCTTTTAGGAACAATTAGGAATCTATGGTAGATTTTTCTTTCTATAATTTTTATATTGCATTTCATATTATGTTTCTTAGATAGTTTGCAATTTCGATTTCGTAATGTTTTGAGCAAATCTTATCATGTTTTATCATTTTTTTGTCTTTACTAACTTGCAGGTAGCATCATCAAATTCCCATTAATGGAGGCCAAATTGGGAAAATCTTACCATATGGGTCTTCCCAAAATACCCCCAATTATCTAACCCCAAGTTTTTAGGAGTTTTGGAGCTCTCTAGGCAGGACATTTGGGACAGTATCTTTTCGGCATTTTGTTGTAGGTAAATTCATCCCGCCCCGAAGCGAATTCAAATCGGTGAGGAATTTCCTAACTGTTCTTTTTGTAGTGCCCTCCTGGTGATGTCTTGATGCCCCTGTAAAATTTCTAGATCATTTGGATTCATTTTAGTTATAGTTTAATTCATTTTTCTCATTCACTTATCGTAGGCTTGGGGATTGCATGTTTTGTTTCATCTGTAGGTGCTACTAACTATTTCTTGTTCCTTTGAACGCAGGATCGGAACATTGGAGGAGCATCAAGGAATCAAAATTCATAGACACAAGTGGTAGTGACATTTTGGTCCGCCCATATTACATGTGGGCACACGGAAGAAGGATGGTTATCCATGGATGTGACCAAGAGATGAATTTGACGCTCCTCACCCCTAAAAATGGAGGATGTGGATTGTAACCAAATTGTGAAATACATCAATAAAATAAAAGGGCTGTTTTTTTCATTTGGGTTTCAATTTGTTTATGCTTTCTCCATTTTATGCATTTTTAATTCGTAGCGTTAAGTTTAGTTCCATTTTTGCATCGTACTTGGAGTTTTTCATTTTTTGTTTTCGTATCCTCGTGCTTTCACCTGTACTCAGTGCAAAAATAATGGTAATTTTGCAAATAAATGTTTGAAAATATTACAACAACTAGAGGCAACTATGAAGCATCAAAATATAGACAGTAAAAAGTAAATAGGAAAAGCCCTAAATTTTCAAGGGAAGACCACAAATACTTTTCCTAATTACTGGGTCCTAGATTTTGGAGCAACTCATCACATGACTACTTTAGATGAGTCATTCTAATTTATCTCATCAAGTTCAACATGTAGCATAGAAATTGGTGACTCTTCCTTTATCCATTCATGGTGGCTCTATCAATAATCTTCTCTATGTTCCAAAAATTGTAATAGATCTCCTCTATGTCTATCAGATCTATACTTTTGGAAATTTTTTTTGGGTAGAAG
Organism: Wollemia nobilis; assembly: GCA_028583015.1. NCBI lineage: Eukaryota > Viridiplantae > Streptophyta > Pinopsida > Araucariales > Araucariaceae > Wollemia > Wollemia nobilis. The sequence goes on from JAQPPZ010016827.1 coordinate 173,768, forward strand.
CTATTAACTGTGCAAACTATATTCAAAACTGCACATCTCATAAAGCTCTTGACCATTTACCTCCTGAAGAAGCATGGACTGGTTCAAAACTAAATGTCTCCTTCTTTAAAAATTTTGGGTGTACTTCTTGGTAACACATCCCAAAGAATAAAAGGAAGGCTCTAGATAATAAAATCAAAAAGCTTATCTTTGTTGGTTATTGTGAGGGAGGAAGTGAAAGCATACAAGATATTTTATCCCTCAACTCATGAGTTCTTTTTTCATAGGAATGTCCAATTTGATGAAACATTCCCTCAAAAAAATCCTCAAACATCCTCTTCCTCTATTGAGCCTTCTCCTACAGTAGAACCTCAATATAATGAAGAACCAAATTTAGAGATTGATGATCAATATGAGGAACCTATGACTCCAAATCAAAGTATTTCCATTCCTTCTACTCCTTCCTCTATGCCAAAATGGGCCCACACCATTGTTAAAGAAGCTACTCCTTACATCCAAAATATTTCATCATCCAGATCAACCAACTCCATAGGCATTGGTCTTGTTTTTCAGTCTATTTCCTATGATCCTCAATCGTTCAAAGAAGTCAAAGGTATTAAAGAATGATATTATGCCATGGAAAATGATTTTTTTTCCTTAATAAAAAGAAACCTAGGATTTAGTTCCCCTATTTAAAGGAATGAAATTAGTTCGTTGTAAATGGATTTACAGAAAAAAATGTGGACCTAATGGAGAAATTGACAAACAAAATGCTCACCTAGTAGCTAAAGGTTTCTCTCAAATTGAAGGAATTTGTTATCTTGAAACCTTTGCACCAGTTGCCAAAATGGATTCTATTATACTGGTTCTTGCTCTGGCTGCTTTCCAAAAATGGCTTGTCTTTCAAATGGATGTAAAAATGCTTTCTTACATGGGGACTTAATGGAAGAGATATTCATGGAACAACCTGCTGGTTTCACTCAAAATTCCTCTCTTGTTTGTAGGCTAAAGAAGTCTCTCTATGGCCTCAAACAATCTACTAGAGCTTGGTATGAAAAAATGGACTCATTCCTTCTTTCCTTATGTTTTTGGCATTTTGAGTCTGATAACACAATCTACATTTGGAGAGATGAAGTAAAAATCACCATACTTGTTCTATATGTTGATGATATAGTATGCACTGGTAGTGAATTCAGTCTCATTCAAACTATAAAAGGCTCCCTCTTTAAAAAATTTGATATGGCTGATCTGGGTTTAGCTCATTACTTCCTTGGAATCAAAATTAATCAAACAAAATTAGGAATTACATTGTGTCAAAAAAATACACTCTAAATATTCTTCAAATGTTTAAAATGACAGATTGCAAACCTTCTCATACACCTTTTCAATCTGGAGTCAATCTAAGTATTTCCTACACATCCTCTCTATGTGATGCAACTCTATACCGTCATATTATAAGGAGTCTATTATATCTTACTCATACTTGTCTAGATATCTCATATGTTATTGGCTTAATATCTAGATTCTCACATCAACCTCATTTTATTTACTAGCAAGCAACAAAAATAATCCTCCGCTACTTGCAAGGAACTACTCACTTTGGGCTCTTATATGGGGGTAAATCCATGGATATAATTGGCTACATGGATTCAGATTGGGCAGGTTTAGTAGAATATAAATGTTCAACTTTTGGATATGTCTTTTGTCTTGGTTCTTCGCTAATTTCTTGGTAATGCAAGAAACAACAAGCAATGGCCTTATCATCTACAGAGCTAGAATACAAGACAATAGTTTTAGCAAGTCAAGAAGCTCTTTGGCTTCATAAAATTCTAAAGGAATTTAGTTTTTACAATGAAAAACCTATTACTCTTTGGTGTGACAATCAAAGCATAATTCATATTTCACGCAATCAATTTGAGTATCAATGCACCAAGAATATTGAGATACACATACACTTCATTCGTCAGCATATTTAGAATGGGTACATATACTTGGACTATATTCCAACTAAAAATCAAGTTGTAGATATCTTCACAAAGTCATTTCCTTCTCTGCATTACATGCAGTTGCAAGAGAAACTTGGAGTAATACAACTGTATTAAATCAGAGGTTTTGCACCTCTCATGTTATTATTATATTCTTTGGAGGATGGTTTTTTCCCTTGTGTTTTTTTTTTATCATCACTCCAAATGCATATATATTGTTCATGAGTACCTAATCAGGACAAGTTGGAGGGACTCATTATTTGTATGAGGACAATCTTCGTCATCCGAAGACATACCTCTATCTTGGATATTTTCTTATGATAGATGGTTTTTTTTCCAAGGGGTTTTTTCACCATATATATATTGTAAATGAGTACCTCATCAAGCCATGTTGTCAGGACTCATCATTTTTTTTTGTATTAAGAGGACAATATTCGCCATCCAAAGACAAGCATCTTCCCTATTCCTTTTTTATTGATGGTTTTTCCCATGGGGTTTTTACCATCTCTCTAAAAAATAAAATATTGTACATGAGTACCTCATCAGGCCATGTTGCCGAGACTCATTTGTATAATACACCCCTAGTATCACTTGAGGGAGGGTGTTAGAATAAGTAATTATTCTCTTAAATTCCACTAGGATAGACTTACTTGAGTTTCCACTCCTTCATGAGTTAGGTAAACTCTCAATTATAGTCTAGATCAGATTTTATGAGTTTTTGTAATCCAACGACTCTCAATGATCAACTTTTTTATTTATACAAAGTTAATCCATGGAATAATCAATCAGTTCTATTTTATTTTTACAAATATTTTAATGCTTTGTAGTTCTAATCTTGGGAATTCTAACATAATATAATTTTTGAGGGGTTTGATAGGTGTATTTATGCACCTATCATAGCATCGGGGGGGGGGTTGTCATTCCGTCATTTTTTCCTCCTTTATTTTATCTTTTTACCTTTGTTAAAAATCATTTTTTTTTATATCTCTTGCTTAATATAGGTAAGGTATTGATTTTAATTTACAATCCTTAAAACATTAAAGAACTTAATAAAATATATCTATTTTATTCTTTCTTTAATTATTTCATTAGCAAATATCTATATTTTTTTTTTTGAAGAAAATGAAAAACTTATATTAACACAAAGAATATATACAAAGGGGAGCAAGAACAGCCCCACCAGAACCAAGAAGCAATAAAATAGGAACAAAGTGCAAGAAAAAAAACACTTTCAATCACATAACCCAAAGAGGCAAGAAGGCGCGAAAACGTGACAAGTCACGAAATCGCGACAATCGACCAGCCGAGGCCTTACCCGAGTAGCTCGTGAAACCGCGACATGTCACGAAATCGTAACATGTCACGAAATCGCGACACCAAACCGAACACAAAGGCGTCGAATTGCGACGAGTTCTTCCCGTGGTGCTCTATCCTCAAATTATCCCCATGCCATCAATTCACCAAAGGTGTCGTGAAATCGCGACGGTTTTTCCGTTTGGCTCCCAGTCTTCAGAAATGTCGCGAAATCGCGACGGATTATCCCCTTTGCTCCGATTCATCAAAATTGTCGCGATATCGCAAATATCTATATTAAAATATTAATTTGTTCAAATTAATTTTTTTTTTCTTTCAAAAAGTTCTTTAATATATTATAGAGATATTTTAGTAAATTAAGTGAGCATTTTCTTTCCCTTTCTTGCAAAAGGTATCTACAAAAGAAAAACTTATTTCGGTTACTAATTTTTACAAAGAGTATCTTAAATTATAATTTTTTTTAATGAATTAAGTATAACTCTTTATTAAAATTTGATAATATTTTCTAAAAAGCACAAATATTTTATATCACCACTCACTCATATTGGAAATCCTAAATAACTTATATTTTTCCCCAAGTAAGGACGAGTTATTAAGATAACCAATTTAGGTCTAGATGATATGAGCCTATGTTACAAATATCATATCTAATCAATACTTATAGTTTCCCTCTCATAAGGGCAGGTATTTGAGAAGAAAATATATAAAGGCATGGCATATTTGTTCTCTTAGAACCAAACTTAATATCAAATCTCCTCAAATTACTTATAGTTTCCCTCTTGTTAGGGCGGGTATTTTGAGAAATTTTGGTGTTTCATAAAGCTTTGGAAAAATTATTTCTCATTAGCCTCATATTCATATCAAATAACCTCAAATTACTTATAGTTTCCCTCTCGTTAGGGTGGGTATTTTGAGATAATTGGTATTTATTTCAAGCTTCTGTTAACTAATATCCATTGCATTCTCTAAATTAAAGTTAAAGGAGGGAACTTTGGGTTAACTTCAAAATTAATTCAATGAATACAATTGATCCTATTACTCCTCATAAATACCATACATGGAAACCCAAAATTTTAAATCTCATTTCTCAAAAAGGGCTCACACACCTACTAGAAGAGAAGCAACCTGAATTTGAAAAATAATATGAAAAATTTGTTCATAGAGGGAAGTTGTATGAAACAATGGGTATTATAAGAACTAATGTAAATGAAAGCTTATGGTTTCACATTAGGGATTGTAAAAATCCTTATGAAAGTTAGGAGAAACTAAAGAACTTATTTGTAAAAGTAGATCAAATGAGGTCAATGCAGCTTGAGGCAGAATTAACAACTTTATCTCCTGACGACTTTAGCAATATTGTTGATTTTCTTACCAAATTTAAAAAAGTCCTTACTCAATTTAAATGTAGTGTCAAGGATAAAAAATATGAATAATTCATCTATCTAATTCTTTCTAAATTAAATTGTGTATTTCAAATATTCACAACCATATTTCTATCTACAAAAGATGTTCTTGGTACAAGTTTCAAAATGCCCTCCTTAGAAGAATTTTGTGAGAGACTAACTAGAGAAGAAACAAAACTTGCAAAGTATGAGATCTATTCCTCTTCCTCTAAATCCTTAGTATCATCCACCACCACTAAAGAAAAATTTAAAAATAAATAAAGAATTCCCATAACCTGTACTTAGTACAAAAATAATGGTCATTCTACAAACAAATGTTGGAAAATATTACAACTAGAGGCAGCTATGAAGGATCAAAATATAGACAATAAAAAGTAAATAGGAAAAACCCTAAATATTCAAGGTAAGACCACCAATACTTCATCTAATTATTGGATCCTAGATTCTGGAGCAACTCATCACATGACTGCTTCAGATGAGTCATTCTCTTCTATCTCCTCAAGTTCAACATGTAGCATAGAAGTTGGTGACTCTTCCTTTATCCCGATTAAAGGAACGGGTGACATATCCATTGATTGTGGCTCTATAAATAATGTTCTCTATGTTACAAATATTGCAAAAAATATCCTCTCCGTCTATCAGATTTGTAGTTCTAAAAAAGGGGAGATTGTTCTCTTCTCTCCAACAGGAGTTGAGATAATATACTTTCAAGACCCCCATTCTCTTATAGCCAAAGGAGATATTGATCACAACACTCACCTATTTCACTTCAAAGGATTCAAAAATCTAGAAGGGACCTCCTGTTTTGTGGCTCATGGAGATCTTGAAAGCAAAATTTGGCATGAAAGGTTTGGTCATCTCAATTATAACTACCTAAAGGAATTGAACACCCATGAAATGGTAACAGGTCTACCTCATGTCTCTTCTATTGATGGAGTATGTCCTGGATGTGCTCTTGGAAAAAAACATCAAGATACTTTCCACCAAAGTGGTTCTCTAAAAGCCTCATCCCCTCTACAGTTAATCCATAGTGACTTGATATTTTTTCTCGACCCTTATTTCAAAGGAGCAAAATATGCTCTAACCTTCATTGATTACTCTTCCAAAATAACTTGGGTCTACTTCCTAAAATACAAAAGTGATGTTCTATCCCACTTTAAACTCTTCAAAGCCTTAGTTGAAAATCAGACCTCTTGAAACATCAAGAAAATTCGCATAGATAATAAGGGAGAATACTGCAGTAATGAGTTATCAATATTTCTATAAAGTCATGGCATCATTCATCAACATTCTGTCTCCCATAATTTACAACAAAATGGCATTGCAGAGAGGAAACACCAAACATTGAAGGAAATGACAAGCTATATGCTCCATTCAAGATATCTTCCAAAGTTTTTTGGGAAGAATCTATTAACTATGCAAACTATATTCAAAATCGCACACCTCATAAAGCTCTTGACCATTTAACTCCTAAAGAAGCATGGACTAGTTCAAAACTAGATGTCTCCTTCTTCAATATTTTTGGGTGTACTTCTTGGGTGCACATCCCAAAGAAGAAAAAGAAGGCTTTAGTTAAGAATTGCAAAAATCTTATTTTTGTTGGTTATTGTGAGGAAATGAAATCATACAGGGTCCTTTATCCCTCAACTCATGAGGTCTTTTTTCATAGCAATGTCCAGTTTGATGAAACATTCCCTCATAAATATCCTCAAACATAATCTTCCTCTATTGAGACTTCTCCTACAATAGAACCTAAATATAATTAAGAACCATATTTAGAGATTAATTTAGAGATCTATGATCAAGATGAGGAACCTATAACTCCAAATCAAAGTCTTTCCATTCCTTCTACTCCTTCCACTATGACAAAATGGGTCTGCACCATTTTTAATGAAGCTACTCCTTACATACTCCATAAGCACTGGTCTTGTCTATCAGACTATTTCCTCTGATCCTCAATACTTTAAAGAATCAATTGTTATTAAATAATGGAATAATGCCATGGAAAAAAAATTCTCTTTCTTAATAAAATATGAAACTTAGGATTTAGTTCCCCTACCTAAAGGAAGGAAATTAGTTTGTTGTAAATGGATTTATAGAACAAAATATGGACCTAATGATGAAATTGATAAACACAAAGCTCACCTAGTAGCCAAAGGTTTCTCTCAAATTAAAGGAATTTATAATGTTGAAACCTTTCCACCAGTTGCCAAAATGTATTTTGTTAGATTGGTTCTTGATCTTACTGCTTCCCAAAAGTGGCCTATCTTTCAAATGGATGTAAAAAGTGCTTTCTTAAATGGGGACTTAGAGGAAGATATATTTATGGAACAACCTGTTGGTTTCAATCAAGTGCTTTCCTCTATTTTTTGTAGGATAAAGAAGTCTCTCTATGGCCTCAAAAATCTCCTAGAACTTGGTATGAAAAAATGGACTCCTTCCTTCTTTCCTCAAGTTTTTCTCATTGTTAGTATGATAACATAGTCTACATTTGGAGAGAGGAAGGAAAAATCACCATACTTGTTCTATATGTTGATGATCTGCTACTCACTAGTAGTGACTTCGCTCACATTCAAACTATAAAAACTCCCTCTCTAAAAACATTTATATGGCTGATATGGATCTAGCTCATTACTTCCTTAGGATACAAATAAATCAAACAAACATAGGAATTTTATTGTGTTAACAAAAATACACTCTAGATATTCTTCAAAGCTTTAAAATGATAGATTGCAAACTGTCTCCTACACCTTTCTAGTTTGGAGTTAATCTAATCACTTCCTACACATCCCATCTATATGATGCAACTCTATACCATCAGCTTGTAGGGAGTCTAGTATACCTTACTCATACTCCTCCAGATATCTAATGCACCTTGTTGAAGCCATAACTTGTGAACCGTACGCCTATTTTCCTTGAAATTTAATAGGTGGTTCCACATGCATGTTTCACATTGGGATAATATTTGATTCACTTTACCCTCCAAAAAACATACTTTTAGGACCTAACTCCTCCATCTAGTGTCCCAAAATTAGCTTTTAGAATAGGTTCCCAAGTTTTTTGGATTTTTTTGAATGTTAGAATTTTATTATATTTTGTTATATCTTAAAAAACCTAATATTTTAAATTAAGGTTCGTTATTGTAAGAGGGATGTGTGCACTAAATTTGGGTGTAATCCGACTCATTTCTATTTTTAGTAGTTTTTAGAAAAAAAGACGTTTTTTAGGGTTTCTTTGGTTTTCGATTGCTATATGATGGATTGTATTCTTTTGGAGAAGGGGTGTGAATTTAGGAATGATAAGAATATCAATTTGCATGTTTCTTCCATTATATTACATCTGTGTTATGTGATTGGAGTCCATTTTTGTTGGTCTCTTATAGCTGAGTTTACACCATTTGGTATCAGAGTGAGTGTTATATCGCTAGTGAAGGGAAGATGTCACCTAGAAGATAAGCCAGAGATGCAGTGTCTACTTATGCCCAGATAAATAGGTAGATAAAGGATCTACATGCAAAAATAATATGACTACTAGTGTGACTAATCATATGGGAGAGAGACATCCCAGGGTGCATGCAGATCAAGGATCTGATGATGAAAATGTAGTTGAGGAATATGGATCTAAGGTCCACATAGAAGCAGAACTAGAGGGTCCAAATAAATAATGGTATGGTTTTGAAAATTGGTTGATACAAGCTCTAGAGGGGATTAATGGGAATTGATATGGGATAAAGATCAAGGTTCCTGAGTATGCTAGTGGGTTGAAACCAGAGGAGTTGATAAATTGGATCAATAGCCTCAAAAAATATTTTGAATGGAGTGACATTTCTAAGGAGAAGAAGGTTAAGCTCGCATGCACAAATTTGAAGGGATATGCATTGATTTGGTGGGACCATTTATAGACTACACGATAGAGGAATGGAAAGGAAAATATTAGGGTTTGGATAAGGATGAAGAAGAAGTTACAAGAAAAATGTATACCTGTAGACTACTCCCAAACCATATTCCATAGATTTTAGAATATCTGATAGAAGGATAAAAATATTGAGGACTATAATAATAAATTCTAAAAGCTATCCATTCGAGTGGAGCACAATGATATGGAGGACCAAAAGTCTTCTAGGTATGTAAATGACCTAAGTTTTTCTATCCAGGTTGATATGAGCATGAATCACCCTCTTACGATAGATGAAGTGTATCAAATGGCCCTCAAGGTGTTGGCAATTTTGGGTACTTTGGGTACATTGCCTTTGCTCAAGTGTATAAGTTGTCATTGATGTCAAAAGGCATTTTTGTGTTGATATCAAAAAGAGTGTGATGTCAAAAATATCTTGAGAAGCTTCATAATGTTAAAGGGTTTTTATTAAAACCATGGTGACAAGGTTAAAGGTTTTTCTTAAAACCATTTGGACTCATTAAGGGTTTTTATTAAAACCAAGCTTAACTTAATGCAAAGGTTTTTACTTCTTGAAAAACCTTGAAGGTCCATGTTTATTATTAATAATTAAATTAACTCAAACCTTTGACAAGGGTCTAAGTTTAATTTATTATTAATAAAATAATAATTATTATTATTTTAATTATTATTAAAGGGTCTTTCAACCCTTAAGCGACGGAGAAAAAAAGAATTCTTTCGCCGATGTGTTGCCATCGTTGGAGGAGCGCCGACGTCAAACAGTTAAGGAGAAATGGCTATATAAGTGGGGATGATTTTCTAAAGTGATTGTAACTCCGAGTAATGAAAATCGTAGCTCTGTGATCTTCGAGAAAGCGTTGTATTTCATTGAGAGTTGATTATCGATATTGAGTTGCCCAAGTAATTTCTTGCATTTTTAGTTTGCGCTTTGACATCCGACAGATTGCGCTTCACCTACAATTGTTGGGACTGCACTCGAATTACGTTTTTAGTTTGCGCTTTGACATCCGGTAGTTTGCTTTCACCTACGATTGATTGGATTGCATGAAGGATAACAGTTTTCTGTTAGCACTGTGTGGATGATTATTTCTGTTGCCCAGTGAGTTACGTTTTGGACAACGCTCACCAGTTTGCATGTGGCTTGTGGAAGACATTTACGTTTTCCAGATTCTTGGCGTCAAAGGAAGATAAAATATAGGGCAACACTGTATTTCTTCATTGGGCACTTGTGACCCAACGGCGGTGGCGTTTTAGCGAAGGCGCTAGAAGGCAGAGGTGCCGAGTTCGATTCTCTTCATGGGTAATTTTCTTTTGGTCGTGGTGTGCAAAGGATAGTGGTTGTGAATGTGCTGGAGGTGTAAGGTTAAGGTATCATATTTGCTTTGACATTGTTTTATTGATGCTTAATGTTTATGTGGAGTAATAAGGTGTAAAGAGGTTTTACTTTGTATGTATATTATACTTCTGGTGGTTTTTATTAAGTTGGAGAAATAAGGTGTTAATTTGGATCTTTATTATTGTATATTGTTGTATAGTTGCTAACTCTAATTGGTGGCAAATTGAGAGTTAGTGTTGTGACAGATTTTGAGTTCTCCTTCTTCATCAAAGTAAAGGTATGGGCAACTTCTTCCATGTATATTGTTGATGGTATATTTTCTGAAATTGAGTTTGGAGTGAAAAGGTTGTCTACTAGGTATTTTTGGTGTAAATCCTATTTTCTGGATATTGAAGATTGTTTATGCATTAAAATCATTGATGAGTTTTTGGGTGAATGCATAATTCTGGTTGAGGAAGAGGAAGCATTTTTTGCACTAGGGTTTATGTTAGTAAGTCTTGCTACTTGCATTGAGATGATGAAACCCTTAGTTGGCTGTTTTGATATTGATGGTTGAGTTGCTTCCATAGAGGTTGTTTTGATCAAGTTAGTGCTTTACTTGATACATGATATTGGGCTTACTCCATTGAGTTGATTTGAGCAAGTTATTCTTTGCATTTGGTGATATTGTGTTGGTGGCTATTTTGTTCAAATATCCTTGGAGGGAAAAGGATTTCTACTTGTTTCCTTTTCTTGTGATGATTGGTTGAATGCTTCAAGGTTGATGTTGAGTTGAATGGTGTTGGTTGACTAAACCTTGTTTGATGAGCATTGTTGTTGAAACCCTAATTGTTGGTAAAAAGAATATGAGTATCATTGTTATATGAGATATTGCATGGTTGGCAATTGTTGGGTTGTGTTTCATATTCTTGAGAAAAGCATACTACATCTATCTTATTCTTTTGAGATTGAGATTGAGTTGAGATTGATATTGGGAGTTAAGTATAGAACATATTGGGTCTCTAACAATTCTCTTTATGTTTCTATGAGATTTGAGATTGAGATTGGGAGTTAAGTATAGAACATATTGAGTCTCTAACAATTCTCTTTATGCTTCTATGAGGTTTATGAATCACATTGGGTCTCTAACAATTCTCTTTGTGGGTTCATGCTAAGCAAGTTTTTCTTGGTGAGCTTGCTGAGGTTTTGGACAGGTTTCGGTGGGGACTTGTGAGCAGGTTTTGGACAGGTTCTGGTGGGGACTTGTGAGCAGATTTGGACAGGTCCTAGCAGAGGACTTGTGAGCTGAGTTTTTGATAGTTCTATCAGAGAACTTGAGGACAGAGGTGCATTGGTTCTTTGAGAAGAACTTGAGGATAGATTTGGCAAGTCTTTGAGAAGGCTTGTGTGCAGAGGATTGATTTGTTCAAGAGTTGGACAGATCTGACGGACAGAGGAAGACTTGTACTAGACCGATTGACTGTGTTTGGTACAGGTAGCTGAGCTACTGTGGACGTGATCATAGAAGGCAGAGGTCTCTTAGGCTAAGCATTGAGGACAGGAGGTCTTCGATGGAAAGGAGTTCCACGTGCTGGCAAGAGGTAGAGGCAGTTGATCTTCTGAGGGATCATTTCCAGAGCATAGGGGAAGGTATCTCCTTTGAGCAGAGGCTCATAAATTTAGATTGGGGGAAGGTATCTCCTTTGGGCCGAGGCTCATAAACATTGTAATTGGGAAGGTTTCCCAAAGAACTTTGAGATAACTTTTAGAGAAAAGTTTTGTGGACGTAGCCCAGGCATTCTAGGTGAACCACGTTAAAATTGGTGTCACTTTGTGGATGATATTGTGCATTGTTTTGATATTGCTTTGGGTATATTGCTTTACTATTTTGAAGTATAAAGGAAAAAGTAAAAAGAGGTCTTATACTGTTCACCCCCCTCTCAGTATAAGCTTGTGTTCTTCAATTGGTATCAGAGAGGGTGCCTTCGAAAAGTTTAACAGCTTGAAGGAAAAGCTAGTAAAGAACACAATGGATCATTCAAGTGGCAATGCAAGACCTATTCTTGATGGGTCAGATTTTGGTCTTTGGAGTGCAAGGATGAAGGTTCATCTAATGGCACTTGGGAATGAGGTTTGGGAAGTGATTGAAGATGAGTACACTATTCCTGAACATGGTCCTAATACTAAAGAAGAAAGGCTCCTACATCACAACAATTCAAAAGCAATGAATGCAATCCCGAAAGGCTTACAGAAAGCAGATCTCACCAAAGTGATTCACTGCAAGACAACTAGTGAAATGTGGAATCAGTTGAAGGTGGTTCATACAGGTGATACAAATGTCGGAAAGGCCAAGTTGAGACACTTCAAAGGTATGTTTGAACAACTCAAGATGAATGATGATGAAAATATTAGTGACTACATGCTTCGTATGGATGAGGTTGTTAACTCCATGAAAGACTTAGGTCTTGAGCTTGCTGAAAATGATGTTTGTGATAAGATTTTAAGATCTCTTCCTAATAGATTTAGTGAAAATATTTCTGCTATTGAGGAAGCTAAAGATTTGGATAAGTTGAAAAAGGATGAGCTCCATAGTATACTTGCAGCATTTGAGTTGAGAACTCAAGTGAAGGTTGATGTCAAGAAAGAGGCAGCTTTCAAGGCTACCAAGAAATCCAAGGGTAAACAACTTCAAGAGAGTGATGAGTCTTCTAGTGATGAAGAGGCATATTACAACAAGAAAGGCAAGTTCTCTAGAAAGCACAAAAGTATGAAAAATGTAAGATGTTTCAATTGTGGAAAGTTTGGTCATTATGCTACTGATCGTACTATTGCCAAGGATGAAAGTGATGAAGATAAACAGGATTGTAAGAGCAAGGATTCTGAAAAGCACAAGCATCATAGGAAAAACAAAGATGAGCACAACAATCAAGGAAAGAGGTACTCTCACAAGCACAAGAAGAGTTTCTACCTAGACAAAGCAAGTAAGTGTTCTAGTAGTGATAGTGAAAGTTCTTCAAGTGATAATGAAAATGAGATGTTGTTCATATCAAAAAAGAGGAAGAACCAAAACATAGATTCATTATCATGAAATGTCTTAGATGTGGAAATTTTGGTCACCTTGAGGATGATTGCACAAATAATGATTTGGTTTCTAGTATGTATGAGGATGCTTCAGAAAACTATAAGGAAGATGCATGTATGGTTTTTGAAAAGGGTAGCACCTCTAGTGATAAGAAATCTGAAAAAGGCTTTGATGATTCAAAAAGCAAACATATAGAGGAAGGAGAAGTAGATCTTAAAGGTGAACTTATTAGTGCTCTTAGTGCTTTGAAAAAGGAAAGAAAGAAGAATGCTAGACTCAAGGATAAGTTAGATGAATGTTGTATGGAGAGAGATGATCTTATAGAAAGTCTTGACTTCTCTATAGCTAAGACACAAGAACTCAAGGATGAGTTAGAATCTAAGGTTCTTGAGTATAGTGAGTTAGAACAGAAAATGGCTTCTTTGAAAGAGGAAACTAAAGAGTACAAGGATAAGCTTCACAGGTTTCAAGATAGCTCCAAAAAGGTTAAGTCACTCATCAAAGGTCAAAGAAAGACAACAGATAAAATAGGCCTTGGTTTTGTTAAGCCTCACAAGGAACAAGTTGGAGAGTCTAGTAAGAGACTCCAAAAGGAAGAGAGTTCTGATGAGGAAAGTATTTCAGATCATGAGTCCTTGAATGATAGATGCACAGAAATAGAAAATAGAATTCAGAATGAGAAGAAGAAGTTTTCAGAGCCTAAGAGGTCAAATAAAGGAAAGTTTCAAGGCAGATGTTTTGCTTGTCACAGGTTTGGTCACATAGCTTCACATTGCATGGCTCAAGTGAAGAAGGTAAATGACAATTTTAGAAGTGCTAGTTACTTTCAAGGGTATTGCTACTCTTGTCAATAGTTTGGGCACAAGGCAGTTTATTGCAAGGCAAATAACAAGAACAGGTTTGATCAGAATGTTTGGTCAGAATAGGTTTGGTCAGAATAGGTTTGGTCAGAATAGGTTTGGCCAGAATAGGTTTGGTCAAAATAGGTTTGGTCGAAGTTTGGTGTGGATTCAAAGAATAGGTATGCCTAAAAGAAATAACATTGTTACTTGTTATAAGTGCAACAATGAAGGTCACACAGCTAGACAGTGTAGAGCTGAAATTCCAAGGTACAAGAATAGGAACAATGGTATGAATAGGTCCAAGGATCAAGGCATGGATAAGAACAGGAATGATAACAAGGACAAGAACAATGACAGGAACAGGAATAGGAATATGGACAAAGAGTTCAAGAGAAGGCCCGACAAGGAAGTTATAGACGTTGATGATGATCAGTGCCTAATGGGAGTTTTACTCCCACCCCAGAATTAATCACCTCATCAGGAGGTGGGGGAGGGACTAAGCTAAGAGGCTCCTTCTTAGTCCCGAGCCCCAAAGGTGGCCCTTTGCCATTGATGACAAAGGGGGAGAGATATGAGTAAGGGGGAGAGCTTCAAAGTGAAGAGGAAAGCTTCAAGTCAGGGGGAGCAAAACTTCAAAGGAAGATTCTCAGTTGTGGGCACAATTGGTCAGTTGTTAGCACAGTTGGTTTCAGTTTTGGCTCTTGAGAAGTGTTTTCAGTAAAGGTTTGCCATCAATGACAAAGGGGGAGATTGTTGGCAATTTTGGGTACTTTGGGTACATTGCCTTTGCTCAAGTGTATAAGTTGTCATTGATGTCAAAAGGCATTTTTGTGTTGATATCAAAAAGAGTGTGATGTCAAAAATATCTTGAGAAGCTTCATAATGTTAAAGGGTTTTTATTAAAACCATGGTGACAAGGTTAAAGGTTTTTCTTAAAACCATTTGGACTCATTAAGGGTTTTTATTAAAACCAAGCTTAACTTAATGCAAAGGTTTTTACTTCTTGAAAAACCTTGAAGGTCCATGTTTATTATTAATAATTAAATTAACTCAAACCTTTGACAAGGGTCTAAGTTTAATTTATTATTAATAAAATAATAATTATTATTATTTTAATTATTATTAAAGGGTCTTTCAACCCTTAAGCGATGGAGAAAAAAGAATTCTTTCGCCGATGTGTTGCCATCATTGGAGGAGCGCCGACGTCAAACAGTTAAGGAGAAATGGCTATATAAGTGGGGATGATTTTCTAAAGTGATTGTAACTCCGAGTAATGAAAATCGTAGCTCTGTGATCTTCGAGAAAGCGTTGTATTTCATTGAGAGTTGATTATCGATATTGAGTTGCCCAAGTAATTTCTTGCATTTTTAGTTTGCGCTTTGACATCCGACGGATTGCGCTTCACCTACAATTGTTGGGACTGCACTCGAATTACGTTTTTAGTTTGCGCTTTGACATCCGGCAGTTTGCTTTCACCTACGATTGATTGGATTGCACGAAGGATAACAGTTTTCTGTTAGCACTGTGTGGATGATTATTTTTGTTGCCCAGTGAGTTACGTTTTGGACAGCGCTCACCAGTTTGCATGTGGCTTGAGGAAGACATTTACGTTTTCTAGATTCTTGGCATCAAAGGAAGATAAAATATAGGGCAACACTGTATTTCTTCATTGGGCACTTGTGACCCAACGACGGTGGCATTTTAGCGAAGGCGCTAGAAGGCAGAGGTGCCGAGTTCGATTCTCTTCATGGGTAATTTTCTTTTGGTCGCGGTGTGCAAAGGATAGTGGTTGTGAATGCGCTGGAGGTATAAGGTTAAGTTATCATATTTGCTTTGACATTGTTTTATTGATGCTTAATGTTTATGTGGAGTAATAAGGTGTAAAGAGGTTTTACTTTGTATGTATATTATACTTCTGGTGGTTTTTATTAAGTTGGAGAAATAAGGTGTTAATTTGGATCTTTATTATTGTATATTGTTGTATAGTTGCTAACTCTAATTGGTGGCAAATTGAGAGTTAGTGTTGTGACAGATTTTGAGTTCTCCTTCTTCATCAAAGTAAAGGTATGGGCAACTTCTTCCATGTATATTGTTGATGGTATATTTTCTGAAATTGAGTTTGGAGTGAAAAGGTTGTCTACTAGGTATTTTTGGTGTAAATCCTATTTTCTCGGATATTGAAGATTGTTTATGCATTAAAATCATTGATGAGTTTTTGGGTGAATGCATAATTCTGGTTGAGGAAGAGGAAGCATTTTTTGCACTAGGGTTTATGTTAGTAAGTCTTGCTACTTGCATTGAGATGATGAAACCCTTAGTTGGCTGTTTTGATATTGATGGTTGAGTTGCTTCCATAGAGGTTGTTTTGATCAAGTTAGTGCTTTACTTGATACATGATATTGGGCTTACTCCATTGAGTTGATTTGAGCAAGTTATTCTTTGCATTTGGTGATATTGTGTTGGTGGCTATTTTGTTCAAATATCCTTGGAGGGAAAAGGATTTCTACTTGTTTCCTTTTCTTGTGATGATTGGTTGAATGCTTCAAGGTTGATGTTGAGTTGAATGGTGTTGGTTGACTAAACCTTGTTTGATGAGCATTGTTGTTGAAACCCTAATTGTTGGTAAAAAGAATATGAGTATCATTGTTATATGAGATATTGCATGGTTGGCAATTGTTGGGTTGTGTTTCATATTCTTGAGAAAAGCATACTACATCTATCTTATTCTTTTGAGATTGAGATTGAGTTGAGATTGATATTGGGAGTTAAGTATAGAACATATTGGGTCTCTAACAATTCTCTTTATGTTTCTATGAGATTTGAGATTGAGATTGGGAGTTAAGTATAGAACATATTGAGTCTCTAACAATTCTCTTTATGCTTCTATGAGGTTTATGAATCACATTGGGTCTCTAACAATTCTCTTTGTGGGTTCATGCTAAGCAAGTTTTTCTTGGTGAGCTTGCTGAGGTTTTGGACAGGTTTCGATGGGGACTTGTGAGCAGGTTTTGGACAGGTTTCGATGGGGACTTGTGAGCAGATTTGGACAGGTCCTAGCAGAGGACTTGTGAGCTGAGTTTTGATAGTTCTATCAGAGAACTTGAGGACAGAGGTGCATTGGTTCTTTGAGAAGAACCTGAGGATAGATTTGGCAAGTCTTTGAGAAGGCTTGTGTGCAGAGGATTGATTTGTTCAAGAGTTGGACAGATCTGATAGACAGAGGAAGACTTGTACTAGACCGACTGACTATGTTTGGTATAGGTAGCTGAGCTACTGTGGACGTGATCATAGAAGGCAGAGGTCTCTTAGGCTAAGCATTGAGGACAGGAGGTCTTCGGTGGAAAGGAGTTCCACGTGCTGGCAAGAGGTAGAGGCAGTTGATCTTCTGAGGGATCATTTCCAGAGTAGAGGGGAAGGTATCTCCTTTGAGCAGAGGCTCATAAATTCAGATTGGGGGAAGGTATCTCCTTTGGGCCGAGGCTCATAAACATTGTAATTGGGAAGGTTTCCCAAAGAACTTTGAGATAACTTTTAGAGAAAAGTTTTGTGGACGTAGCCCGAGCATTCCGGGTGAACCACGTTAAAATTGGTGTCACTTTGTGGATGATATTGTGCATTGTTTTGATATTGCTTTGGGTATATTGCTTTACTATTTTGAAGTATAAAGGAAAAAGTAAAAAGAGGTCTTATACTGTTCACCCCCCTCTCAGTATAAGCTTGTGTTCTTCACAAGGCAGAGGATAAAATAAAAAGGGTTAATAGAGGAGGTAATAAGGGATCCACACCCTCTTCAGGTCGGGGTCGAAGTGGATCTAATTTTCTCAAGGGAGAATCCTTGATACCTACTAAACAAGAAGAAGATGGGAAAAATTTGAGAGGTAGAGGATACCAACGAGGTAGATGTTACGGTGGTGGATGAAATGGGAATGATCCAAGGAGGTCGTAAATATATTATGGATGCAGTGAGGATGGCCACATAGCATTTGAGTGTCCCCAATATTATGTCCAAGAAAGGGGCCAAGGAGGACAAGGAAGGGTCAATCTGGTTGAGATGGAAGAGCGGGATGAGGATGAAGTTGTTGCTGACATGAGGGAAGCACTTATGATAAGGATGACAGTGATTTCTTCTAATAAAGAGAAGGTGTAGAGCAAATTTAAGGTGCATACCATAGATGGTGATGATTCTTGGATGCAGATGGACATCTTTCAAATAAGGTGTACATCAGGAGGGAAGGTGTGTAAGATTACCATTGATAGTGGTAGCTGTGAGAATATGGTGTCAAGTGTTATGGTTGATAAAATACACCTAAAATATGAAAATAATCCTTATCCATATCACATATCATGGGTTAATAATGGGAATGAGGTAACAGTAGATCAAAGGTATTTAATTAAATTTTCAATTGGGAGCATTTACATGGATTAAGTGCAGTGTGATGTGATCCCGATGGATGCATGTCACATTATATTGGAGATACCTTGGCAGTAGGATAGGGATACTAACCATAATGGGAGAAATAATACTTACACATTATGGAAGGATGGTGTAAAGGTAGTTCTTGTACCTTTGAAGGAGGATGGGCTGAGTGAGAGATTTTTTATGATGAAGGAGTTTCTTGCAGAGATCAAGGATGCTAGATTTTGTTATGCCTTAAAATCTAGGAAGCTAGAAACAGAGGAAGTGGTTATGCCTACAGTAGTAGCTAAGTTGCTAAGAGAATATGAATATGTCACACTAGAGGAGTTACCAAATGGGTTACCACCAAAGAGGGATATCTAGCATCATATGGATTTGATTCCAGGACCTATGCTCCCAAATCAGGCAGATTATCGGTTGAACTTGACACATAATGCAGATTTTATTAGGTAAGTGACAGAGTTGATAAATAAGGGATTAGTTAGGGATAGTATGAGTCCATGTGCGACTCCAACATTGCTGAACCCAAATAAAGATGATTAATGGTGGATGTGTGTGGATATTAGAGCCATAAAAAAGATCACAATAAAGTATTAGTATCCTATGATGAGAGTGGATGACATGATGGATGGATTGGTTGGAGGTAAATACTTAAGTAAAATTGATATGTGGAGTGGCTACTACCATATCATGTATGAGTGTATGGTGATGCCATTTGGTTTGTCTAATACACCAAGTACATTTATGTGATTTATGAATGGAGTACTACAGGAATATAATGGTAAGTTTGTGGTTGTGTATTTTGATGAGATTTTGGTTTATATTAAAAGTGAAGAAGATCATTTGGTACACCTGAAATTAGTGTTATACATGCTTAGGAAGGAGAAATTGTATGTCAACCTGAAGAAATGTAGATTTATTCAAGATAGTTTAGTATTTTTGGGATTTGCAATCTCAAGAGATGGCATGAGGATGGATGACAAGAAAGTGGAGGCAATTTTGGAATGACCTCTTCCATGAACTATAATAGAAGTAAGGATATTTCATGGCCTAGCTACCTTTTATAGAAAGTTCATCAAGAACTTCAGTAGTATAGTTGCCCCTATAATTAATTGCACGAAGGAGAAAGAGTTTGTATGGACTACGACATTAACAAAGAGTTTTGAACTCTTGAAGAAGAAGGTGTTAGAAGCCCCTGTTCTAGTGTTACCATATTTTAGTAAGGTGTTTGAGGTTGATTGTGATGCCTCATTTATTGGAATTGGTGGTGTATTAAGTCAAGAGGGCTGACCTATAGCATTTTTAGTGAGAATCTGAATGACGCGAGGAATAATTATTCTACATATGATGTGGAATTTTATACAATTGTGCAAGCATTGCACTATTGGAGGGCACTACTTACTCTCAAAGAAGTTTGTGTTGTTTACTGATCATGAAGCATTGAGGTATGTCAATTCTTAGAAAACATTAAATAGTAGGCATGCTAAATGGGTTTCATTTTTGCAACAATATATATTTGTCCTCATACACATGTCGGGAAAACAAAATAAGGTTGTTGATGCATTGAGTAGGAGAGTCTTGTTATTGACCACTATGGAGAATAAAGTGGTAGGATTTGAGGGGATTAAAGATCGATATGAGTTTGATGTAGATTTTTGGAATATTGTGCAACAGTGCAAAAGTACAATAGAGGGTGAGTTCCATACTATTTTTCAAAAGTATTTTTTATAGAATGGTTACTTGTTTAAGGGTGATAGATTATGCATTCTAAATGTATCTATGATAGATAACATCTTGAGGGAATTACATAGTGGGGGTTTGGCTGGTCATTTTGGAGTAGTCAAAACTAACACTCTTGTAGAGGAGAAGTACTATTGGCCAAAAATGAAGAGAGACATAATAAGGTTTGTCTCTAGATGTAGAGTATATCAAATGGCTAAGGGCCATGTGCAAAATATAGGGTTGTATATACCACTTTTGGTCCCTACAGGACCATGGACTGATTTTAGTAGGGGTTTCATGTTGGGGTTTCCCAAGACATAGAGGGGTAAGGATTCAATTTTTGTTGTGGTAGATATATTTTCTAAAATGGTGCATTTCATTTCTTGCCAAAAAACTAATGATGTAACTAGGATTGTAGTCTTATTATTTGATGAGGTTTTGCGGTTGCATGGTATTCCAAATAATATTACTTTTGATCGGGATACTAAGTTCTTTAGTCACTTTTGGAGGACGTTGTGAAATAATTTGAACACTAGGCTGCAGTTTAGTAGTGCTTACCACCCAAAAACCGATGCATAAACAAAGGTAGTGAATAGAATATTGGAAAACCTCTTAGAGTGCATAGTTGGAGAAAAACCAAAACAATGGGATTTAGCCTTATCACAAGCCGAATTTGCATATAACAACTCAATGAATAGGTCGACAAGTAAATCCCCTTTTCAAATTGTTTATGGTCAAAATCCTAGAGGTGTATTAGATTTGGTTGAGTTACCAATTGGGGAACAAGTTAGTGATGATGCATAAGCATTTGCTGAGCATATCGAGAAAGTGCAAGAGTCAATGAAGAAAAAAATTTAGAGTAGTAATGCTCACTACAAAGATTATGTTGATGCACACAGAAGGATGAAAGTGTTTGAAGAGGGTGATATGGTCATGGTTCATCTTAGAAAATAAATATTTCCTAAGGGAACATATAACAAACTAAAACTTAATAAAATTGGGCCATGCAATATTTTGAAGAAGATAAATGATAATGCCTATAAAGTGGAGTTGCCCGATGAATTTGATCTTTCATTCATTTTTAATGTTTCTAATTTATTTTAGGCCCTGGTATTACTGAGGATGGTGAATAACATGAGACAGTAAAATGGGCACGACATATGCCTAAGAAGAAAAAATATAGAGTTGCACAGGTGCTTGATAAGAAGATGATCACAGCAGACATGGGAGCTACAACAAATACCTAGTTTAGTGGGAATGATTACCACAGTCGGATAACACTTGGGTTTCAGTGTTAGAGCTAAATAAAATTGATAATTAGAAGCTACAAGATTTCAATTCAGTTGAAGTCATAGGAGCTGAGATCATTTTCACTAGAGGAGAATGATACACCTTTTCGGATACATAACATGTGAACCGTACATCTGTTTTCCTTGAAATTTAATAGGTGCTTCTGTGTGCATGTTATGATTCACCTAAACCTCCAAAAAACATACTTTCAAGACCTAACTCCTTCATATAGTGTCCCAAAATTAGATTTTAGAATAGGTTCTTGGGTTTTTTGGGTTTTTTTGAATGTTAGAATTTTATTAACTTTTGTTATACCTTAAGTTGAGACATAATATTTTAAAGTTAGGTTCATTATTATAAGAGGTATGTGTGCACTAAATTTGGACACAATCCAACTCATTTCTATTTTTAGCAATTTTTAGAAAAAAACACGTTTTTTAGAGTTTATTAAGTTTTTGGTTTCTATATGATGGATTGTATTCTTTTGGAGAAGAGGTGTGAATTCAAGAATTAGAAGAATATCGATTTGTAGGTTTCTTCCATTATATTGCATTTGTATTATGTGATTGGAGTCCATTTTTGTTGGTGTCTTGTAGCTGAGTTTACACCAATAAATGACTAAGTTGGAAGTTTGGATGCCCTAGCTAGTAATAAGAGTGAGAGAGAATCTATGGTAAACCCAGTCCAGGTAGGAGATTCTACACTAGAAGTGATTATCAAAGATGAGATGATTGAGCATGATATAATGATTCTTAAAACCCAAGGGTTAATTTGTAAGTTTCATGGATATTGGCCAGGTTTTTTTGAGATTCAAAATTGGATTAAGTGGAAGAGGGGATTGAATTAAAATTACTCAATGAATTTTCTTCTGAAAGGATTTTTCCTCATCATTTTATCCAGTTCAAAAATAAGGGATAAAATAATGGATGGAGGCTCCTGGTTTACGGGTAAAGATACATTATGCTTAAGACCTTGTAGTAAGTATTTTTTTATGGACACATAAACTATTAAAAGACTTTTAGTATGGATTAGGCTTTTTGGACTTCCTTATGAACTAATCAATAATGAATTTTTGAAGATTATTGGTAATACTCTAGGCGAATTCATCCAATAGGGACCATCTACAAAGGAAATAAGGCATGTTGTATACACTTGAATATGTGTTTCCATGGATATTTTAGAACCTTTACCACAATCTATTAGGATTAAAAGTTAATCAAGATAATTGGATCAATAGGTGGATTATGAAACTCTTACATTTCAATGTCACAAATATCATGAAATTGAATACACAAAAAATACTACAAAGTAAAAATGGAGGAAGATATGGAATTGTTTGGGCATAAGGGTATCTTCAATTTGAAATAAGTAGACCATATCATAGGAGAAGCTAGGTCAATTAAAGGACTTTCCACTCCTAAGAAAGTGGTAAAAAAATCCCTCTATATAATCAAATGGCAAAGGCAATTATAGTTCACTCAAATCAACCATTAGAAGAAAAAATTATAGGGAAGATGACGAAGTATAGTATGCAACTTCAAATATAGAAGGAGCTCAAGGTGCGAAGGAAGTCAAGAAGGCAAATTTTAATATAAAGGAAAATGGGGAGATAAATTTTAAATCAAATGAGGTGAAAGGATGTCAATTTTAATCTAGGTAAATCACCTTTCTTATCCGCAATTAGCATAAAATATTCTTCCAATAAAAATGAAAGTAGTATGGAGTGTATTCCTTGCACTTTAGGTTTTCAAGAGTTGTATAGTAAAGAAAATATTATGAAGGATATCCAAGTAAATTTAGGGTTTTCAGGCCATCATAAGAAAGCGATGACTATGGAGGACCATATTTATAGTTTAGATATTTTAGGGTAACATAAACAAGAAAATGGTAAGATAAAAAATTGAAGAGATTGATGAAGATGAGAGTGTTGGTAGGAATGGAAGAAGGAGAGTAAGACCATCAAACCACGAACTAAGAGAGAATGAAACTCAAAAGGATATTGATCTAGGAAGCCAAATAAAAATATCATAGTGTTAAGAAGAATTAGGGCTAAATACACTAGCAAAAATAAAGAGTATTGATTATGAAAATGATATCATGGAATATTAGGGTATGAATAAAACTCCTAAAAATGAGTTATTAATAAATTAATAATTTCTTATAGCCCTTAGTTTATTTTAATACAAGAAATAACATTAAACAGTGAGGAATGTAAGGATAATTTTAAGAATATCTGGAAGACGGGTGATTGTTTAGTAGTTTCTTCTACATGATATTTAGGTGGTATTGTAATAAAATGGTATAAACACAAATAGGATGGAGAAATATTAGAAGAAAAAAGTAATTGGATTGATATATTATTTTACAAGAAAGACAAAAACATCAAATTTGATGTTATTTTTTATTTTTTTAAGCGAAAGTTGGTCTGAGAGACCACGAACAGGGGGTTCTACACCGTCAAAGTCACCTAGAAGTGCCCGCACCAACATTATCAATTGTATTTTGGATATCCAATTCAGCTTTTTGGTAGGGTGGAGATTTTAACCTGGGACCTCCCTTGGAGGATTACCCTCTCCTCTCCAACTCACCTACAACACCTGGGTAAAGTTGATGTTATAAATGTATATGCTCCAACTATAGTTACTCCATGTGAAATATGTTGGAAGGACCTTAATATATTTTTATAAAATACAATGATGATTCATTGTGATCTATGGATTCTTGGGGGTGATTTTAATACCGTTATATCTCCTTTGGAAAATAAGGGTGGCATTCTAGGATGGTCTAAATCAATGTAATATTTTTCTTCATTTGTCAATTCAAATGACCTTTGAGATGTTAGTATTTCAATTTTTCAATACACATGGGATAAAAAATGCATTAGGAAGAAATATATAGAAAAAAAACTAGATAAATTATTGTTCTTTATTAAATGGTTGCAAACAAAGTATACAATCTCTTCAGATATTTTATTGCAAGAAAAATCATATTACAAACCCATTTTTTTGACTTGTGAGTCACCAAACAATGGTCATCTAAATCAATTTATCTTCCAGTCTATGTGGATCCAAGATCCTAATTTTTTCTAGATGGTTATATTATTGTGGGATGAATCAAAATTTGAAGGATCATGTACATTCAGGTTTATTCAAAAGTTGAAATATTTAAAGGAGAAAATGAAGATATGGACTATCAAATATTTTGTAATATTTTTAAAGAAGAAAAGAAATTGAATCCAAGCTCAAAAATTTACAAGAGATAGTAAAAATTAATGGAAAGGACCAAGATTCTTATGTGAAAGAAAAAAATCACTTTCTGATTATCATAATGCATTAAAAAAGGAGGAGTCATATTGGTTCCAAAAATATAGAGAGAAATGACTCAAGGAAGGAGATAGAAATACAAATTTTTTTCATGCTACAATAAAAATAATTTTTTTTTTGTTTGTCATAACAAAAATATTATAACTCCATATGGAAGAAATATTGAGATATTGAATAAGATATAAGGAATGAAGCAATATTTTTTTCAAAAATATTTTGCCAGATTCTAGGCAAGATAAGGAGGCACAAAAAAAACTTTTGTAAAATATTCCATAAATTATCACTCAGAGAAAAAACAAAATCATGATGAAGAATATATCTATGTATGAACTCCATGAATAATGTTTCTCTTTCCATCCTAACAAGGCTCCTCATCCTGATGTATTTCCTTCAGTTTTATTTCAATTTTTTTGGATTTATTGAACAATGATATGTTAGATACAGTGGAAGAAACCCAAAAAAGGAAGGCTATAATAAGTGATATCAATGCTACTTTTATTATCTTGGTTCCCAAGAAGGGTGACACATAATATTTTGATAACTTTCATCCAATAAGCCTTTGTAATATGATTTACAAGATCATTTAAAAAATTATGGCAAATAGGTTGAAGAATATTCTAGGGTGTATTATCTCAGAGGAACAAGGTGGCTTTGTTTAGGGTAAAAAAATTCTTGATGGTATAATTATTGCACAAGAGGCCATATATTCTCTTCATTTCATGAAAAATTAGGTATGATTTAAAAATTAGATATGAGAAAAGCATATGATAGGACTTCCTAGACTTTTTTGCATGATATTTTCATAAAGTTTGACTTTGATTATAGTTGGTGAGAGTAGATTAAATATTTTTACAACACTACAATTTTTTTATTTTGATCATTGTTCTCTTGTTGGATGCTTCAAGTCATCTTGTGGACTTTGTCAAGGTGATCCTCTTCATCCTTATCTATTCATTATTCTGGAAGAAGCATTAGGGAGAGTATTTTCAAAGGCAAAAATGGAAGGGACAATCAAGGGTATTCAAGTTATAAAAATTAGTTCCTTTGAATCTCATCTCCAATTTGTTGATGATGCTTTTATTTTGGATCATACCTTAGTCAATGAGGCCATGGAGTTTAAATCAATATTGTAATATAATTAGAAGGCTACTGGACAATTGGTAAACACTTCAAAATCTAGGATTTTCATTAATACTACCCTATATTTACAAAAAATTATTATGAATATTATTTAGGAAAATAACTCTACCCATAGGTTCATCAACATGGAACTTCATATCAAAGAGTTTTCAATTGATAAAGAAACATATTATATGGTCATTCAATGAGGGGATTTATACAAATTTTTGGTTTAAATTGAAGCCTTATCCTCTCATATTTGACTCAAAATGGAAATCATTGGCTCAAGTGTTCCTAGCATGTGAAGGTCCAAAGGTCAAATATTATGTTATTATGAGCAAAAACTCTAGATAATGGATTTATTTTAGTAACTTGGTTGAAGGAGAGGAAATCAAACAAATTGTAGATGAATTTCAAAATATGCTTTGAGAGTTTTATTTGCCAATTTTTACATGAAAATATGAGTTGATTTGGAACTTATCAAATGACAGTGGATACTAAATAAAGTTTGGATATGAGGATTTAGAATAATCAAAATTTTCTTCTCTCAAATATTTTCCTTGGAAGAATGTTTGGTCATTAGAGGCTCTCCCTGAAGCCTCAATATTTCTTTGGTTAGCAGTTCAAAGTAAAATTCTTTTGGAAGAAATTATAAAAAGAAGAGGATATTATGGAACCTTTAGATGTGCCTTATATGAGAATTATTTAGAAACATCAGACCATTTTCTTCTTCATTTTCCATTTTCTCACACCATTTGGGGTTACATTTTAAAAAAATTGAAATTATATTGGGTATCTCCATAAACATTGAAAGAGTTGATAAAATATTCGATAAATTATTTTAAAGCTAAAGTATTATGTATTATTTGGAGGATTAGCCCTACCATTATTTGTTGGAATTTATGGCTTGAAAGGAATAATAATTTTTTTTAAAATAAAATTATGCCTAATTTTGGAACCGTATTAGTGCCTCTCTTACAAAATGTCTATAAACATGGTGCTCATCATAGGAATTCTTAATTTTAGAAAAAGAAGTGCTAATAACTTAGCTACAAGATTTGAACATACATGGAAGAGTTATCTCTGAAAAAAAAATTAAAAAAAATTATCTACTTTTATCTATGGTAAAATGAAAATATCCAAAAATTGGGTTTATCCATAAATTTTGATGGTGCTTCTAAAGGAAATCCAATAAAATCTAGTGGAGGTGGTATTCTTAGAAATAGTGAAGGTAAAATTCTTCTCACTTATTCAAAATCATATGGAACTTCAACTAAAAACTATGCAAATGGTAGAACATATGGAAATCATAGTGAAGGTAAAATTCTCCTCACTTATTTATAGAGAAGGAAATCGAGCAGCAAATAAATTAGTTAATTATGGTGTTGATCATCATCCCAATGAAATTCAAATTTTATAAGAAAATTGGCCAAGTGAAATTTTATGTCTTAATAAAAAATGTAAATGAGTTGACTATGGAAACATAGCACTTTGAGGAAGTTGAAGAATACATTTAAAAGAAAAAATAAAAGAAAAAATCATGATAAAAGTGTTTGCTATAGGAAATGTGATATTTTGGTATTTTTATGGGAGTGGCCCCCAATAGAAGCCATATATAACCTATTAAAAAAAAAGAGTAGCAAGTATACCTAAAGATGTTGTTCATAGAACATCGTGAAAGATAATATTCCATCAAATGACATCATATTACTTCATGGGATCATAAAAATGACAAGCCTTTAAATTATGTATATATTTCATTAAGATCCATCGATGACTCTGTTAGAATAAGTGAATATTCTCTTAAGTTCTACTAGGATAGACACACTTGAGTTTCCACTCCTCCATGTGTCAGGTGAACCCTCAATGGTGTCTTCATCAAACTTAATGAGTTGTTGTAATCCAATGGATCTCAGTGATCAAATTTGATATTTATACAAAGTTGATCCCTGGAATAAATTAATCAGTTCTATTTTGATTTTTCAAATCTTGTAATGCTTTGTAGTTCTACTCTTGGGAATTCTAACATGGTACCAGATCAGGATAGATTCTTCTTGAAAGCACGAGGATACGAAAGCAAACAAAATGGAAATGTAACGCTAAGTCCTACGAACGAGAATGCATGAAAATATGGAAAACAAACGAACTAAAACGAGATTTAAAGCAAATGTAAAAGTGTAGCCCTTTATTTTATTAATTTGCTTGAGATCAGGTTACAATACGTCTCCTCCATTTTCAAGGGCTAGGAGCATCGTACATAGCCTTGTCACACCACAAATGATACATTCCCCTTTGGGGATCTTTCGCATGCCCACATTAAAAATGGGCGGACCAAACATCGTCGTCGCTTGTGTGAATGCATCTATAGTTCCTTGCTGCCCCTCCGATGTCAAGATCCTGCATTCAAAGAAATAGTAAACGGTTAGTAGCACCTTCGGATGGAGGGAAACATGTGATTCCCAAGGCCTACGGTTAATGCATGCATAAAATAATCAAAACAATAACTAAAACATATCCGAATAAGATAAAAATTTGACAGAAGAAAGAAAACATTACCAAGAATACACTGCAAAAGGAACAGTCGAGAAATATGCCACATATTTCAAATCACTTTGGGGTGGGATGATTAGGACTGTCATAAAACGTCAGAAGGTGACCTCCTAAATGTCCCATCCAGGGGCCTCCAAAACACCTGCAAATTTGGGGTTAGGAAAAACAAGGCATTTTGGAACGACCCAAAAGGTCGGATTTTGCAAATTCAGCCTCGATCACCCTGTATCTGATGATTCTCCCTATATGTTAGTGAAAGCGAGAAATAATAAAATCATAGCAAAAACTCATAAGAATCACATGAAATTTGCATGGCAGCATATGTAAATGACCTAAAATCAAATGCAAAAGAAATAGTAGGGAAATCTACCACAAATTTCTAATCGCTCTGGGGTGGGGCGATTAGGACTGCAGCAGTGCGAGGGGGCACCCGAGGGTAGGACGCCCGCCATTTGGGGCTTGATTTCAGTACCAATCCACTTGTTATGGGTCCAAAACCTCTTGTGGGGTTGTGTCGGCAGATTGGGTGGGGTATTGTGGCCAAATGTTTGGGTTTTGGGTCCGGATTGCACTTCCAATAATCACCCAATGACCTCCCTTCCAAAAGGGATATCAAGGATGTAAGAAGCACAAACGATGGGTGAAGATGTAATTCGACAGCACTTCGTTGCTCCAAATGCTCCTGATATGTACTTTTTTTGGGGTGAGAAGACTCACCATTTTATAGACCTGAGGGTCTCTTGTGAATGAGCATGTTGAGGCACCACTTGGTCATCATGCCTTGTCAGGGGAGAGAAGATTCCTCCCTAATTAAGAGCTCCATGATTGCCTCTATGACTGCCTCTTTGAGCTCAAAAATGCTCACTTGCACACCATGCATTAAAGGTGGAGTTAAGTGGCGGATCTGAGCTACCATTTGTCAATGTTTGACCTTTTTCCCGTCAAACCTTCTATTTGCCCCACCATGGATTGAATACTGCTAATCGTCCTAGGGTGGGATGAATACTAGTTTGTAATCATCCCAGGGTGGAACGAGTAGGGAGCAAAGTGTCTGAAAGGTGCCAAATTGACCTTTGACCTTCCAAAAGTACTATGGGAGTGGTTAGGACCATTTTTTAACCTCTGGGGGCTGCCCTAGGGGCTATGCATGTCAATTCGATCAGTGCTTGTCATCACATAATCAGATTGGTGTTGTTTTGGTGTCTACAGATGTCCCTTTTTGGGATGCACTGTGTGTGGCGTAGTGCTAAGAAAAAATAGATAACCAAAGCACTAATGATTAGGGTTTCTCAATAACCTAACCAAATTTTGATGCCCCAATTCTGGAAAGGGCACGCATTCTTGAATCCTTGCTTCTAACGAGCTAAGGAGCTTAATTCAAGTGTTAACATTTTTTGGTGATGTGTTACTTGAGCTTGGACATTGTTCAATCATGAATAGGCAAAGGGCGCAACCTTTTGTCTATGGGAACCTTGAGTTCATGATTCTAGAATGCCAAGTGTTTGATCAGCTTGTGATTATTGCTTGTTTGCTACCCCAAGCAAGAGCATGATTGTCTTTGTCGATGATTCTTTGAATGCATGTCATTTCCTTGATTGGGTGTGTATTTGTTGGTTGGTGACTAAGTGTGACTACCCCCTCAAGCGACGAATCGATGAGGGAATGACCGACATCAGAAAAGCGACAAGTCGCTTGACCCAATATTGCTTATGGTAAAGCTACCTTCAGTTGTTTTGCGTTGAATGCTTATGCAGTTTCCCAACAATTTGACCTTTTTTTGGTGGGTTTTAACCCTTTTTGTGACGCATTTTGGGGATGAAATTTTTGAAAATCCATCCTCCCATGGAGGGTAGCCTTCTTAGGAAGTAGGATAGTGAATATTTGTGACCCCAACGTCGGTTTTGCATGCCAAGAATGTCAGGCACAAAGGCGCCTTTGTTCGGCAAGTTTATTTTTATTTTTGGTGCATTTTGGGTGCAGTTTTTGCTATTTTTTATTTTTTTGCTCTATAATCATCCCAGGGTGGGACGAATACTAGTTTTGTAATCATCCTAGGGTGGTACGAGCACTAACTAGAGTGCTCATCCTAGGGTGGAACGATTACAAGCCTAAAAGCCTATATAAGGGCCAAAACTAGGTTTTGGGCTCATTTGCACTTTGTTTTTCTAGCGATTTGGAGCTGTGAGGAGGAGGAGGTCAAGTATGCATAGCGGATTGCTGTTGAATTTTTGTGGACACAATGAGTTCACGGACCGGATCATCAAGTGGCGGAGTTGAAGCGAGACCGATGAGTGCTCCTCGTTATTTTGTTTGTTTTATTTTACAGTTTAAAACCACAATTTTTTTCTTTGTATTTCATTTTTTTGATTTAAACTAAAATGAAAACCCTAGTTTAATTTTTTTTGTTTGTTTGAATTTGTGTTTTGTGTTGCTTTGTTAAAACTAAGATCGGAACCCTAGTTGAAACCGTTTTATTTTGTTTTTGTATTTTGTGTTTTGATTTAAACTAAAATAAAACCCTAGTTTAAAAACTGCATTTATTCTGTTGTTATTGTTTGTTATTGTTTTTGTTTTGTTAGTTCAAACTAAGGTTAAAAACCCTAGGTAACTAACAAATTTTTATTTATCAGTTTGAACTAATGTTAAAAACCCTAGGTAACTGACAAATTTTTATTTTGAATTTGTTTTTTTTTTGTTTTTTATTTATCAGTTTGAACTAAAGTTAAAAACCCTAGGTAACTGACAAATTTTTATTTTGAATTTGTTTTTTTTGTTTTTTATTTATCATTCTAAAATTAAAGTTAAAAACCCTAGGAAACTGACAAATTTTTATTTTGAATTTGTTTTTTTTTTTTATATTATTTATCAGTTTGAACTTAAAGCTAAAAACCCTAGGTAACTGACAAATTTTTATTTTGAATTTATATTTTTTGTTTTTTATTTATCAGTTTGAACTTAAAGTTCAAAACCCTAGGTAACTGACAAATTTTTATTTTGAATTTGTTTTTTGTTTGTTTTTTATTTATCAGTTTGAACTTAAAGTTAAAAACCCTAAGAAACTGACAAATTTTTATTTTGAATTTATTTATTTTTTTTGTTTTTTATTTATCAGTTTGAACTTAAAGTTAAAAACCCTAGTAACTGACAAATTTTTATTTTGAATTTGTTTTTTTTTTTTTTTATTTATCAATTTGAACTAAAGTTAAAAACCCTAGGTAACTGACAAATTTTTATTTTGAATTTGTTTTTTTTTTTATTTTTTTTTATCAGTTTGAACTAAAGTTAAAAACCCTAGGTAACTAAAAAATTTTTATTTTGAATTTGTTTTTTTTTTGTTTTTTATTTATCAGTTTGAACTTAAAGTTAAAAACCTTAGGTAACTGACATATTTTTATTTTGAATTTGTTTTTTGTTTTTTGCATTGCATTGTTTATTTGATTTTGTGAATGTGTGTACTGTACATTTTGTTAATGTTTTTGTTGTACAATTTTTTTCTTTCATGTTTTTAATGTTTTTGTGTTGTTTTTTATTTTTAGGTGGTGAAGAGCCGGTACCGTCAGCCGACGATATTCTCTAACGCACAGGAGGCACTGACTGTGGCGAACTGGGATTGGCTTGATGCCCTTGGGCTCAAGCATGTGACTCGGTTAGAGCCTGTGGTGGGGGATCAGCGTATCTGACTGCCCTGATCAACTTATGGGATCCTCACACCAATACCTTTCATCTCCCAATAAGGGAGATGATGGTGACTCTTGAGGATGTCTATCGGATTCTACGAATTTCGATAGACGGGCTTCCTATGGCAGTGCTAACATGGTGCTTCGAACATGGGGTGGAGATGGGGGTGGATAGTCTAGTGGAGAGGGCAAAGGGGGATTGCCTGATTGGCGGTATTTTGGTGTGGTGGTGGCTGGAGAAGGGCATGTTGGGTTTGAGGCATGCATTACTGATGACCCTCATCTCCAACATGCTGTTGCTTGACTCCTCAAGCACGAGGTTCTCGTGGAACCTATTGGAGGTAGTTTTCAAATTGGTTAAGTGTCCAACCTCAGAGCCACTGATTATGAGGTGGGGTCAGACACTACTGGGACAACTCTATGATGAGTTGTAAGAGGTCCACTATCGAAGGTGAAAGGGGATTAGATGTAGCTACCTATTGCAGTGCTGGGGATGGGAGCACATAGCTATGGAGCGACCATAGGGTTTACTGTGGACTACTTAGGCAGAGATGGTGGATAGGGAGATCGGGTATGCAGCGCTATGGCATAGGTCGGAGGAGCATGGGCATAGTCAGTGGTGGGTAGGTGATGTTATTCATTACACTAATGCCTTCTTGTGGCTTGCTACTGGGAAGGTGGTCTGGGGGCCATACATGGACTGTCCAGCTTGGCTTGAGGCTAGAGAGTGGCTCCGACAGGTGTGTAGGGGGAGATGGATTATCGAGTGGCACAGGACCGAGCAGGAGTACTTCCTTTACGTTCGGGTGACATGATAGTTTGGGGTGCACCAGGGATTGCCTGGTGAGCCTTTGATCTATCAACGTCAGGACAACGAGAGGACTCTAGCCTGGCCGATCATTGAGCTGCTAGGTAAGAATTCAGATGTAGTGATCGATGTCCTTGACATGGACAATGTTGGGGTGACTACAGAGTATGACCAATGGTGGATAATACGATGATGGCGGGGTGAGGGGACTCTAGGAGGTGCGAATGCGATAGTAGTAGGTGGTGAGGATGTGACGCATCGGGGGAGGGTTGGGGAGCTTCGCTCGATGATGTGAATATGGTAGAGGTTGATGACTTGTCTAGGGATGACCTAGGGGTTTCAGAGCAGTCGAATATACAGGACGTTATAGATCAATGGGTGCTAGAGAAGCCCACCATTCTGAATATGCCCATGCCTCAGGTAGTCCCGGGGGACATGGAGGCTAGGTATCACACAAAGATAGCATGATTGGAGGAGCTACTACAAAGACAAGATGAGGAGCATGGGGAGGTTTTGTAGGAGAGGGATCTCTTGTGGACTCAGTTGATGGAGTGGAAGAATGCATTGGTTGCGTACCACTAGTGGGATGGGGACACAGATGCTTCATGAGAGAGGGATCTCCTGCAGACTCATTTGGCATAGCACGATGATGAATTGGCTATGTACCATCAACGGGAGATGGATTTGGTCCGACACCGAATGGAGTTGGAGATAGAGATTATCCACATCGATGGGTGGTTACCTAAGCTTACTGGAGGTGGATATTTGCACCGAACGAGAGACAGTGAGACTGAGCAGTCTGCTTCCTCTCATCGTAGGTGGGTGGGTGAGGGTAGCGCTAGTGGGTGTGATGCAAGGGTTGGCAACAACCGTCTTGAGAGGTCTCATAAGACCCACACCATTGGGGTTAGTTCCATTCGCACCGATCCTGCATGATCATGGTGGTTTTTGAGTTTTTGATTTTGTTTGTGAGGTCAGAGGACCATTTTATTGTAGCCTGAGGGCCTTTTTGATGATATATATACATGAATTTCTTTGTGTTTATACACTTGTTATGGTTTAATTTTATGCACATTTTAGTTAGTTGATGTATGCATGTGTTATTATGAATGTGATGTTTCTAATTATATGATGTATGCATATGGAATGGATGGAATGATTTTTTGATAACTTGTTGGTGACACCATAGACTGTACAAGATTCACTGGCTTTCTATACTATGTGATGACTTTGCGGAATGACTTTTCATGTGTGAATTTTTTTGTTTGTTTTATATTTTTTGATGGTGATGCAAGAATGGACATGTACAACATTTGTTTTAGAATGTAGTTAAGGTTTTTCTAAGACTCAGATGCTTTAACTTAACTAGCCAAGACTATACATTTATCTTACTAGACTTTTGAACAAGGTATTAATCAAACTTGAGTTTGACCAAGTTATTTCACATCCCTATGTGTGCAATTGAGTTCATTTATGTGGTTTTTGTCAGGATACCACTAGTGCCAAATAGGCTATCAACCAAACCTGTACTGAGGATCACCTAATTAGCTCCACTAATTCCTTTGTTTGTATTTAGTAATATTAATCTACAATGCTATCTAGGATACCATACGCTAGCTCATCCACATGCAAACATTGGTCTTCTCACATGCAAAGCTAATGTGATAGACATATGGTCATGCATTTAGGATACCACCATTTTTAGGTAGGCTGTCCACCAAAACCATAATGAGGATCACCTAGATGGTTTTTTGAATGCTGAGAATTCTAGGGATTCAAGCTCATGCGTATTTCGATTGCTCAACTTGTGGGGATACTTGCTCGCATACATAGTGTTGAAAATCATTGTTTATTTTTCTCTTTTGTTTTTCTTTTTTGAGCAAGGAGTTTGAATAGTGGTGATAACCATTGTTATTTGATTTTTCATTTTGGGTTTCAAATTTGGGCTCTTAGGTTTTTGGCTCGCAAATGGAATTGATACCTTTTGGCTTTGGGGATGACTACCCATCTTGTTTAGGGTTGTGTAGTACAAATACTTATGAATTTGGGGACCAAAGTGAAAGCATGAGGATACAAAAGCAAAAAGGGAAAGCTAACATGCGATATGCAAACAAAGAAATTGAACTTAGCGCTAAATCCTAAAAACTTGAAAGTGCATGAAAAGAGGGAAAAGCATGATCAAATCGAACTAAAACAAATGTGAATCAAAATAGGACAGCCCTTTTATTGATGTGTTTCAAACTCGGTTACAATGTGCATCCTCCCCTTCCAAGGGCTAGGAGCGTTCAAGCATTCTTTCTAATTACATCCATGGGCACCTTTCCTTCTTCCGCGTGCCCACATGTAAAATGGATGGACCAAATGTCGCCGCCGCTTGCGTTGATGAATTTGGACTCCTCATCGCTCCTTCGACATCCAAACCCTACATTCAAAAAGAACAAAAATGATCAGTAGCACCTACGGATGGAACAAAGCATGCAAATCCCCAAGCCTATGCTAAATGAATGAGAAAAATGAATTAAACTATGATCAAAACAAGTCCAAATGCTATGAAAATTTGACAGGGGTATCAAGATATCACTAGAAGGGCACTACAAAAAGAAAATTTGGGAAATTCCTTGCCGTTTTGAATTCATTTTGGGCGGGACGAATTCGCCTACAACAAAATGTCAAAAAGGTACTATCCCAATGTCCTACCTCGAAAGCTCCAAAAAACCTACAAAATTGGGGTTAGCTAATTGGGGGCATTTTGGGAAGACCCAGATGGTCGGATTTTCCCAATTTGACCTCCATCAATAGGAATTTGATGTTGCTTATCTGCAAGTTAGTGAGAGAAAAAACATGATAGCATAATGGCAATTATTCAAAATGAAATGAAATCAAAATTGTAGACTACCTAAACAACATAGAAATCAAATGCAAGAAATGAAAATGACCGAAAGCAAAATTTTCTATAGATTCCCAATCATTCCTAAAAAGGGCGATTAGGCCTATAGCAGTGTGGGGGCGCCCTGGCGGGCCACCCATCGTTTGGGGCTTGATTTTGGCACCAATCCACTTGGGATGGGTCCAAAATCCCTTACAAGGTGTTGTCAAAATATTGGGGGGTATTATGTGGCTAAATGTCGGGTGTTGAGCTCAAGATTCCTCCTCTCAAAAGTCACCCAATGACCTCCCCTCTAAAGGATATCAAGGATGTGAAAGGTGCAAATCCAAAAGGTGTGAGGCGTATAAATAAAACGATAGCACTTCGTTGCTCTAAAATGCTCCTACTCTGTATATCTTGGGGTGAGGAAACTCACCAATTTATAGACCTGGAGGCCTCTTGAAATGGACATGCAGGGGCGCCACATGGCAACCATGCCCTCCTAGGGGGAAGGAGATTCATCCCTAAATTGGGACTTCATGACTGACCTTGCAGATGCCTCTAATGCTAAAAAATGCTCACCCATGCTCCCATGCAATGAAGGAAGCATTGGGTGGAAGATCCGAGCTGCCATTTGTCAAGATTTGACTTTTTGCCCGTCAAACCTGCAATTCACCCCACCCTAGAGCGAATTCAAAATTCGTCCCTAGGAGGGGCAAATCCCATATTGAATTCATCCCAGGGTGGGACGGATCCTTAGCAAAGTGTCTAAAGGTGCCAAATTGACCTTTGACCTTCCAAAACTACTGTGAGAGTGGTTAAGACCACTGTTTGACCTCTGGGGGCTGCCCTTGGGGCTGTGTGTGTCAAAGTGATCAGTGTTTGTAGTCACATAATCGGATTGGTGCTATTTTGGTGTCTATAGATGCCCATTTTTGGGATGTGCTATGCATGGCACAACGCCAAGCAAAAATAGATAACCAAAGCACTAATTATTAGGGTTTCTTAGTAACCTAACCAAATTTTGATGCCCCAAGTATGGAAAGGGCATGCATTCTTGAATCCTTGCTTCTGACAAGCGAAGGAACTCCATTCAAGTGTTAACCTTTTTCGATGAGGTGTTACTTGAGCTTGGACATTGATCAGTCATGAATAGGCAAAGGGTGCAACATTTTATCTATGGGAACCTTGAGTTCATGATTCATGAATGCCAAGTGATTGATCAACTTGTGATTATTGCTTGTTTACTACCCCAAGCATGAGCATGATTGTCTTTGTCAATGATTTTTTGAATGCATGTCATTTTCCTTAATTGGGTGTGTATTTTTTGATTGGTGACTAAGTGTGACTACCCCCTCAAGCAACGAATCGATGAGGGAATGACCTTCATGAGAAAAGCAATGAGTCACTTGACCCAAGATGACTTGTGCAAAGGGTGCCTTTAGATTCCTATCTTTGAACGTGTGTGCAGTTTTCCGATATTTAGACCTATTTTTGGTGGGTGTTAACCCTTTTGGCGACGCCGTTTGGAGCTGAAATTATCAAAAATATGTCTTCCCGTGGAATAGTCCGGCCATGGTGGACTTCTTAGGGAGTAGGATGGTGACGATTTATAACCCTGACGTCTTTTTTAGATGCCAAGAATGTCAGGCGCGAAGGCGCCTTCATTCGGCAATGTTATTACTTATTTTTGGGTGGGTTTTTGACCCTTTTGGCGATGTCGTTTGGGGATGAAATTCTCAAAAATTTGTCTTCCTGTGGAGCGGTCCGGCTATGGTAGCCTTCTTAGGGAATAGGATAGTGAGGATTTGTGACCCCGACATCTATTTTGTATGCCCGAGATGTCAAGTGCCAAAGCACTCTCATCGGGAAAGTTTATTAGCTGTTTTGGTGCATTTTTGTTCAATTTTTGTTGTTTTTGGAAATGTTTACTATTTTTGGATTTTTTTGTGGGGTCAGAGGACCAACTCTTTGTAGCCTACTGGCATTTTTACGGATATATATATACAGACTTGATTTTGTTTATGCGCATGTCATGATTAGATGTTATGCATGATGATTGATGAATATGGATGTATGCATGTGAATTTATAGTGATGAATGCATATGTTGTTGATGAATGCAGATGTTTCTAATTTATATGATATGCAGATGGAATGGATGGATTAAATTTGTGATGTTTGGTAGTCGCACCATAGACTGTGCAGAACTTTATGGCTTTTTGTCCTAGGCGATTGCTACGTGATGAATAGCTTTATAGGCATACAAGATTTTTTTTTTTTTTGACGAGACTAAAATATAGCAAGTTGGTTTCAAATGTAGTTAAGGTTTTCTGAGACTCAAATGTTTTAACTAACTAGCCATGAATGTACTTTATCTCATAATACTTTTGAACAAGGTATGAATCGGACTTGTTTTGGACCAAGTTATTTTACATCCTTGTGTGTGCAATTGGGTTCATTTATGTGGTGTTGGTCAGGATATCGCCAGTGCCAGATAGGCTATCAACCAAACTCCGTATCGAGGATCACCTGATTAGCTCCACTAACTCATTTGTTGTATTTAGTCATATTAATCTGTGATGCTATCATAGGATACCATAAGCTAGCTCATCCACATGCAAACATTGATCTGCATACAAGTTAATGTGGCAGATATATCATCATGCGGGAGGTTTACCACCAGTGATCGATAGGCTATAAACCAAATTGGTACTGAGGTTTGCCTCATGACCTATCGAAATGCTGAGAGTTCCAGGGATTCAAGTTCAACTCCCTTATTTTCTTCAATTGTATTGGGATACTTGCTCTTTTGTAGTGATAAAAATCACTGTTTATTTTTGTATTAATTTTTCTTTTGAGCAAGGGATTAGGATGTGGAGTGACGAGAATCACTATTGTTTGTGCCTTTTGATGTGTGCACTTTGGGATATCAAATTTTGGAGTTTTGACTTTTGCAAATTGTTCTGATGTTTTGCAATTTTTGTTTTTTTTTTAGAACTTTTGGGATTCTTGGGGAATTGGGTAGGGAGGATGCTTGTCCTTTTGCCAACTCTTAGCATTCTTGGGGTCATTCGCACAGGGGGATGAGCAAGATAACAATTTCACTTATGGTGACTTGGATTGCTTTGCAGATGTCATATTTCATTCACACAACTTGGGAATATTTTATGTTTTTGAATTTGTGCTGGGATGCTACGTAACAAGGTGTGATCCAAGTAGAATTCTACCTACGTAAAATCTGTCTAACTTGGTACAGTATGTGGCTAGACATCTAATGACGACTAAATGATGAAAACTATCGATACATTAGGAACAACTCTCTATACAAAAAGAAAATTCGGGAAATTCCTTGCCATTTTGAATTCGTTTCGGGGCGGGATGAATTCGCCTACAACAAAATGTCCAAAAGGTACTGTCCCAATGTCCTACCTTAGAAGCTCCAAAAAACCTACAAAATTGGGGTTAGCTAATTGGGGGCATTTTGGGAAGACCCAGATGGTCGGATTTTCCCAATTTGACCTCCATCAATAGGAATTTGATGTTGCTTATCTGCAAGTTAGTGAGAGAGAAAACATGATAGCATAATGGCAATTAGTCAAAAAGAAATGAAATCAAAATTGTAGACTACCTAAACAGCATAGAAATCAAATGCAAGAAATGAAAATGACCGAAAGCAAAATTTTCTACAGATTCCCAATCATTCCTAAAAGGGGCGATTAGGCCTGTGGCAGTGTGGGGCGCCCTGGCGGGCCACCCACTATTTGGGGCTTGATTTTGGCACCAATCCACTTCGGATGGGTCCAAAATCCCTTACAAGGTGTTGTCAAAATATTGGGGGGTATTATGTGGCTAAATGTCGGGTGTTGAGCTCAAGATTCCTCCTCTCAAAAGTCACCCAATGACCTCCCCTCTAAAGGAGATCAAGGATGTGAAAGGTGCAAATCCAAAAGGTGTGAGGCATATAAATAAAATGATAGCACTTCGTTGCTCTAAAATCCTCCTACTCTGTATATCTTGGGGTGAGGAAACTCACCAATTTATAGACCTGGAGGCCTCTTGAAATGGACATGCAGGGGCGCCACATGGCAGCCATGCCCTCCTAGGGGGAAGGAGATTCGTCCCTAAATTGGGACTTCATGAATGACCTTGCAGATTCCTCTAACGCTCAAAATGCTCACCCATGCTCCCATGCGATGAAGGAAGCGTTGGGTGGCAGAACCGAGCTGCCATTTGTCAAGATTTGACATTTTGCCCGTCAAACCTGTAATTTGCCCCACCCTGGAGCGAATTCAAAATTTGTCCCTAGGAGGGGCAAATCCCATATTGAATTCATCCCAGGGTGGGACGGATCCTTAGCAAAGTGCCTGAAGGTGCCAAATTGACCTTTGACCTTCCAAAACTATTGTGAGAGTGGTTAGGACCAATGTTTGACCTCTGGGGGTTGCCCTTGGGGCTGTGTGTGTCAAAGTGATCAGTGTTTGTAGTCACATAATCAGATTGGTTCTATTTTGGTGTCTATAGATGCCCCTTTTTGGGATGCGTTGTGCATGGCATAGCGTCGAGCAAAAATAGATAACCAAAGCACTAATGATTAGGGTTTCTTAGTAACCTAACCAAATTTTGATGCCCCAAGTATGGAAAGGGCATGCATTCTTGAATCCTTGCTTCTGACAAGCGAAGGAACTCCATTCAAGTGTTAACCTTTTTCGATGAGGTGCTACTTGAGCTTGGACATTGATCAGTCATGAATAGGCAAAGGGCGCAACCTTTTATCTATGGGAACCTTGAGTTCATGATTCATGAATGCCAAGTGATTGATCAATTTTTGATTATTGCTTGTTTACTACCCCAAGCAGGAGCGTGATTATCTTTGTCAATGATTCTTTGAATGCATGTCATTTTCCTTAATTGGGTGTGTATTTGTTGATTGGTGACTAAGTGTGACTACCCCCTCAAGCAACGAATCGATGAGGGAATGACCTTCATGAGAAAATCAATGAGTCGCTTGACCCAAGATGACTTGTGCAAAGGGTGCCTTTAGATTCCTATCTTTGAACGTGTGTGCAGTTTTCCGATATTTAGACCTGTTTTTGGTGGGTGTTAACCCTTTTGGCGACGTTGTTTGGACCTGAAATTATCAAAAATATGTCTTCCTATGGAACAGTCCGGCCATGGTGGCCTTCTTAGGGAGTAGGATGGTGATGATTTATAACCCCGACGTCTTTTTTAGATGCCAAGAATTTTAGGCGCGAATTCGCCTTCATTCGGCAATGTTATTACTTATTT
Organism: Wollemia nobilis; assembly: GCA_028583015.1. Classification (NCBI taxonomy): domain Eukaryota; kingdom Viridiplantae; phylum Streptophyta; class Pinopsida; order Araucariales; family Araucariaceae; genus Wollemia; species Wollemia nobilis. The sequence continues at coordinate 214,663 of JAQPPZ010016827.1, forward strand.
TTGGGTGGGTTTTTTACCCTTTTGGCGATGCCGTTTGGGGATGAAATTCTCAAAAATTTGTCTTCCCGTGGAGCGGTCCGACTGAAAGCATGATATTCCGGTCAAAGGAAACACCAAGTGCAATTGCATTCAAAAATTAATCATGGTTAAGTCCTAGGAATGTACATTGCATGAAACGAAAAGAGACATGTTGTAAGAGACGCAATCAGATAAAGAAAAACAGCCCTTTCATTAATTTCTTTCGATCTCTGTTACAATAATGCCTCCTCCCTTTTCGGGGGCTAGGAGCGCAAATAAGGTTTGATTACAATCGTTGAATGGTTCCTCCTTCCGCGTGCCCATGATTGCACTCGGGCGGGCTAAGATGATTCCACCGCTGATGTTGATGGGTTCTTCGCCTCTGTTGCTTCTCCTACAAACAAAGAAATGATCAAGACGTTAGTAGCACCTTTTGCAAATGAAAATCATTCTCTCTCTAAAACTAACAAAATATGCATACGAATATTTGCCTGAAACCATGAAAACAATGAATCCAAATTGCTTCAAAATCTGACAGAAGGTAAGAACAGTCACTGAAGGCCACTGCCACTGAGGCAGCTGGCCAATTCACCTTAAACTGGAATTCGTCCCTGGGCAGGATGAATTTTGACTGTAATTCGTCCCTGGGTGGGACAAATTCTTCTGAATAGGAGAAATCGACATGCTGCTGCTCCAATGTCAAATCTCGGGACCTGAAAAACTCTTGAAAACGGGGGGGTTAGGTAATTGGGGCCATTTTGGGACGACCCAGATGGTCGGATTTTCCCAATTTGGCCTCCACCTTCGGGAATTTGACCTTGACACCTGCAAGTTAGCGAAACGACAAAGCAATACAAAACACTCTTAACTCTGACCAAAAGCTACAAAATTGCAATTATAGACTAATCAGACCTAGTAACACAGAATGCAATCTAAAAAATAATCTAAAGTTCTCAAAAACTAGAATTAGAACTTGGGGGTGCGGGGGTGCCCAAGTGGGCCTCCCACCGTTGGCCCTCGATTTTGGAGCCAATCCACCAAGGATGGGCCCAAAACCTTTTAGGATTGGGGGGTCGGCGAATTGGTATGTTCAGATGTCCATGCGTCGGATTTGAGTAAGATTTGAGCTTCCAAAGGCCACCCAACAACCTCCCTTGCAAAAGAGATTGATGGATGTAGGAAGGTGAACAAAGGGGGATGCAAGTGAGTCTTCAGTTCGGCAGCACTTCGTTGCTTGAACACTCCTTCTACCTGTATTTTTTGGGTGAGAAAAGTCCCACCTTTTATAGACCCAAGGGGTCTCTTTTGGGAGGGAAGCACAAAAGCCAAGTGTTGACCATGGGCGCCATGTGGCGGTCTTGTCTTCCCATGAGGGAGGGGAGTCCTTCACTGACTTGAACTTTGATAAATGCTTCTTGTAATAGTCCTCTAACGGCCCCTCTATCCACTTACACATGCGTGCAAGGTAGGAGCCCTTAATTGACTGTTCTGGGCTGCCACTTGACACCATTTGCCCTTTTGCCCGTTAAGCTTAGAATTCGTCCCACCCAGGGACGGATTCAGAATTCGTCCTGGGGTGGGATGGATTCTATTTTGAATTCGTCCCTCGGGTGAGACGAATATCGGGCAAAGTGCCCAAGTGTGCCAAATTGCTCCTTGACCTTACAAAATTGCTATGAAAGTGGTTAAGACCATCTGTTTGACCTCTGAGGGCTGCCCTGGGGTCTGTGTTTGTCAAAGCGATCAGTGTTTGCGGTCACATAATCGGATTGGTGCTGTTTTGGTGTCTACACCGGCTATGGTAGCCTTCTTAGGGAATAGGATAGTGAGGATTTGTGACCCCGACATCTGTTTTGTATGTCCGAGATGTCAAGTGCCAAAGCACTCTCATCGGGAAAGTTTATTAGCTGTTTTGGTGCATATTTGTTCAATTTTTGTTGTTTTTGGAAATGTTTACTGTTTTTGGATTTTTTTGCGGGGTCAGAGGACCAACTCTTTGTAGCCTGCTAGCATTTTTATGGATATATATATACAAACTTGATTTTTTTTATGCGCATGTCATGATTAGATGTTATGCATGATGATTGATGAATATGGATGTATGCATGTGAATTTATAGTGATGAATGCATATGTTGTTGATGAATGCAGATGTTTCTAATTTATATGATATGCAGATGGAATGGATGGATTAAATTTGTGATGTTTGGTAGTCGCACCATAGACTGTGTAGAACTTTATGGCTTTTTGTCCTAGGCGATTGCTACGATGAATAGCTTTATAGGCATACAAGATTTTTTTTTTTTTTGACGAGACTAAAATATAGCAAGTTGGTTTCAAATGTAGTTAAGGTTTTCTGAGACTCAAATGTTTTAACTAACTAGCCACGAATGTACTTTATCTCACAAGAATTTTGAACAAGGTATGAATCGGACTTGTTTTGGACCAAGTTATTTCACATCCCTGTGTGTGCAATTGGGTTCATTTATGTGGTGTTGGTCAGGATATCGCCAGTGCCAGATAGGCTGTCAACCAAACTCTGTATCGAGGATCACTTGATTAGCTCCACTAACTCCTTTGTTGTATTTAGTCGGATTAATCCGTGATGCTATCATAGGATACCATAAGCTAGCTCATCCACATGCAAACATTGATCTGCATACAAGTTAATGTGGCAGATATATCGTCATGTGGGAGGTTTACCACCAGTGACCGATAGGCTATCAACCAAATTGGTACTGAGGTTTGCCTCATGACCTGTCAGAATGTTGAGAGTTCTAGGGATTCAAGTTCAACTCCCTTCTTTTCTTCAATTGTATTGGGATACTTGCTCTTTTGTAGTGATAAAAATCACTATTTATTTTTGTATTAATTTTTCTTTTGAGCAAGGGATTAGGATGTGGAGTGACGAGAATCACTATTGTTTGTGCCTTTTGATGTGTGCATTTTGGGATATCAAATTTTGGAGTTTTGACTTTTGCAAATTGTTCTGATGTTTTGCAATTTTTGTTTTTCTTTTAGAACTTTTGGGATTCTTGGGGAATTGGGTAGGGAGGATGCTTGTCCTTTTGCCAACTCTTAGCATTCTTGGGGTCATTCGCACGGGGGGATGAGCAAGATAACCATTTCACTTATGGTGACTTGGATTTCTTTGCAGATGTCATATTTCATTCACACAACTTGGGAATATTTTATGTTTTTGAATTTGTGCTGGGATGCTACGTAACAAGGTGTGATCCAAGTAGAATTCTACCTTCGTAAAATCTGTCTAACTTGGTACAGTATGTGGCTAGACATCTAATGACGACTAAATGACGAAAACTCTTGATACATTAGGAACAACTCTCGATACAAAAAGAAAAGTCGGGAAATTCCTCACCGATTTGAATTCGTTTCGGGGCGGGACGAATTCACCTACAACAAAATGCCGAAAAGGTACTGTCCCAATGTCCTGCCTCGGAAGCTCCAAAAGACCTGCAAACTTGGGGTTAGCTAATTGGGGGCATTTTGGGAAGACCCAGATGGTCGGATTTTCCCAATTTGACCTCCATCAATGGGAATTTGATGATGCTTATCTGCAAGTTAGTGAGAGCGAAAACGTGATAGCATAATGGCAATTAGTCAAAACGAAATGAAATCAAAATTGTAGACTACCTAAACAACATAGAAATCAAATGCAAGAAATGAAAATGACCGAAAGCAAAATCTGCTATAGATTCCCAATCGTTCCTAAAAAGGGCGATTAGGCCTGTAGCAGTGTGGGGCGCCCTGGCGGGCCACCCACCGTTTGGGGCCTGATTTCGGCACCAATCCACTTGGGATGGGTCCAAAATCCCTTACAAGGTGTTGTCGACAGATTGGGTGGTATTCTGTGGCCAAATTTCGGGTGTTGGGCTCAAGATTCGTCCTCTCAATAGTCACCCAATGACCTCCCCTCTAAAGGAGATCAAGGATGTGGAAGGTGCAAATCCAAAAGGTGTGAGGCGTGTAAATAAAATGGCAGCACTTCGTTGCTCTAAAATGCTCCTACTCTGTATATTTTGGGGTGAGGAAACTCACCAATTTATAGACCTGGAGGCCTCTTGAAATGGGCATGCAGGGGCGCCACATGGCAGCCATGCCCTCCTAGGGGGAAGGAGATTCCTCCCTGAATTGGGACTTCATGACTGACCTTGCAGATGCCTCTAACGCTCAAAAACGCTCACCCATACTCCCATGCGATGAAGGAAGCGTTGGGTGGCGGATCCGAGCTGCCATTTGTCAAGATTTGACTTTTTTCCCATCAAACCTGCAATTCGCCCCACCCTGGAGCGAATTCAGAATTCGTCCCTGGGTGGGGCGAATCCCAGATTGAATTCGTCCCAGGGTGGGACGGATACTTAGCAAAGTGCCTGAAGGTGCCAAATTGACCTCTGACCTTCCAAAACTATTGTGAGAGTGGTTAGGACCACTGTTTGACCTCTGGGGGCTGCCCTTGGGGTTGTGTGTGTCAAAGCGATCAGTGTTTGCAGTCACATAATCGGATTGGTGTTGTTTTGGTGTCTATAGATGCCCCTTTTTGGGATGCGTTGTGCATGGCGCAGCGTCGAGCAAAAATAGATAACCAAAGCACTAATGATTAGGGTTTCTTAGTAACCTAACCAACTTTTGATGCCCCAAGTATGGAAAGGGCATGCATTCTTGAATCCTTGCTTCTACGAGTGAAGGAACTCAATTCAAGTGTTAACCTTTTTCGGTGAGGTGTTACTTGAGCTTGGACATTGATCAGTCATGAATAGGCAAAGGGCGCAACCTTTTGTCTATGGGAACCTTGAGTTCATGATTCACGAATGCCAAGTGATTGATCAGCTTGTGATTATTGCTTGTTTACTGCCCCAAGCAGGAGCGTGATTGTCTTTGTCAATGATTCTTTGAATGCATGCCATTTTCCATAATTGGGTGTGTATTTGTTGATTGGTGACTAAGTGTGACTACCCCCTCAAGCGACGAATCGATGAGGGAATGACCTTCATGAGAAAAGCGACGAGTCGCTTGACCCAAGATGACTTGTGCAAAGGGTGCCTTTAGATTCTTATCCTTGAACGTGTGTGCAGTTTTCCGACATTTAGACCTATTTTTGGTGGGTGTTAACCCTTTTGGTGACGCTTTTTGGAGCTAAAATTGGCAAAAATCCGTCCTCCCGTGGAGCGGTCCGGCTATGGTAGCCTTCTTAGGGAGTAGGATAGTGACAATTTGTAACCCCAACGTCTGTTTTGGATGCCAAGAATGTCAGGCGCGAAGGCGCCTTCGTTCGGCAATGTTATTACTTATTTTTGGGTGGGTTTTTGACCCTTTTGGCGACGCCATTTGGGGATGAAATTCTCGAAAATCCATCTTCCCGTGGAGCGGTCCGGCTATGGTAGCCTTCTTAGGGAATAGGATAGCGAGGATTTGTGACCCCGACATCTATTTTGCATGCCCGGGATGTCAAGTGCCAAAGCACTCTCATCGGGCAAGTTTATTAGCTATTTTGGTGCATTTTTGTTCAATTTTATATACAGACTTTATTTTGTTTATGCGCATGTGATGATTTGATTTTATGCATGATGATTGATGAATATGGATGTATGCATGTTAATTTATAGTGATGAATGCATATGTTGTTGATGAATGCAGATGTTTCTAATTTATATGATATGCAAATGGAATGGATGGATTGAATTTGTGATGTTTGGTAGTCGCACCATAGACTGTGTAGAACTTTATGGCTTTTTGTCCTAGGCGATTGCTACGGTGAATAGCTTTGTAGGCATACATGTTTTTTTTTTTTTTTTGGCGAGACTAAAATATAGCAAGTTGGTTTCAAATGTAGTTAAGGTTTTCTGAGACTCAGATGTTTTAACTAACTAGCCATGATTGTACTTTATCTCACAAGACTTTTGAACAAGGTATGAATCGGACTTGTTTTGGACCAAGTTATTTCACATCCCTGTGTGTGCAATTGAGTTCATTTATGTGGTGTTGGTCAGGATACCGCCAATGCCAGATAGGCTATCAACCAAACCTGTACTGAGGATCACCTGATTAGCTCCACTAACTCCTTTGTTGTATTTAGTCAGATTAATCTGTGGTGCTATCATAGGATACCATAAGCTAGCTCATCCACATGCAAACATTGATCTGCACACAAGTTAATGTGGCAGATATATCGTCATGCGGGAGGTTTACCACCAATGACCGATAGGCTATCAACCAAACCGGTACTGAGGTTTGCCTCATGACCTGTCGGAATGCTGAGAGTTCCAAGGATTCAAGTTCAACTCCCTTCTTTTCTTCAATTGTATTGGGATACTTGCTCTTTTGTAGTGATAAAAATCACTGTTTATTTTTGTATTATATTTTTCTTTTGAGCAAGGGATTAGGATATGGAGTGATGAGAATCACTATTGTTTGTGCCTTTTGATGTGTGCACTTTGGGATATCAAATTTTGGAGTTTTGAATTTTGCAAATTGTTCTGATGTTTTGCAATTTTTTTTTTTTTGAGAACTTTTGGGATTCTTGGGGAATTGGGTAGGGAGGATGCTTGTCCTTTTGCCAACTCTCAGCATTCTTTGGGGTCATTCGCACAGGGGGATGAGCAAGATAACCATTTCACTTATGGTGACCTGGATTGCTTTGCAGGTTTCATCTTTCGTTCACACAACTTGGGAATGTTTTATGTGTTTGAATTTGTGCTGGGATGCTACGTAACAAGGTGTGATCCAAGTAGAATTCTACCTGCGTAAAATCTGTCTGACTTGGTACAGTATGTGGCTAGACAGCTAATGACGACTGAATGATGAAAACTCTCGATACATTAGGAACAACTGACTATGATGTGGGAGAATAATGTGAGTGGCGGTTATAGGCGATGAGCTATTTGATAAAGCGGAAAAATGTAGAAGATGATGGTTGTTGCCAAGTAATGACAGTCTATGGTGCTTTGACCTTTATGACCACAAATATGCAATGTATGGATGTGATGCTTAATGCAGCTATATGTTTTTGTATTTTTGATGGATTGATTTGTGTGGATATGCAGATGAGATGCAAAAACTCTTTACTGTTATGATGATTTTTGCGTATGCATGGAAATGAGATGCAACTTTTGTTTATTTGTGATGATTTTATTGATTTTTTTTTTTTTTTGAATTTTTCTTGTTTTTGACCAAGCGATTATGGGAATCCTTGGAGCCTTTTGGGTTGACCAAGCGATTATGGAAATCCTTGGAGCTTTTGGGTTGACCAAGCGATTATGGGAATCCTTGGAGCTTTTTGGTTGACCAAGCGATTATGGGAATCCTTGTTTTTTGGTTGACCAAGGATTTGGAGTTTTTGGGTTGACCAAGCGATTATGGGAATCCTTGGAGCTTTTGGGTTGACCAAGCGATTATGGGAATCCTTGGAGCATTTTGGGTTGACCAAGCGATTATGGGAATCCTTGGAGCTTTTTGGGTTGACCAAGCGATTATGGGAATCCTTGGAGCATTTTGGGTTGACCAAGCGATTATGGGAATCCTTGGAGCATTTTGGGATTGGCTCCTTTAGATATGGAATGGTCGCAAATGACTGATGTTCAAGGGTTCTAATTCCTTGATTCCATCAAGAGAGGCTAGCCGGTATGTTCCAGGTCCTATTTTGCTATCAATTACATAGGGACCTAACCAATTTGCCGTGAACTTGTCCCTTAAATGGGATGGCAAACTAGAGTTCTGTTGGTTTTCTTTTAAGACCAAGTCACCAATCCGAAAGTCCCTTAGGTGAACTTTCATGTTGTATGCTTTCTTAAGTCGCTCTTGATAGATACGTAAATGCTCGAGAGCATTAACGCGTCATTCATCAAGCAACGTAAGCTGGTCTAACCGGGCTTGCTGCACAGTGTCATCATCGATGAACTCTTGCATTGATATGCGTAGGGAGGGAATCTCCAACTCGAGAGGCATGACTACCTCGGAGCCATACACGAGCGAAAATGGAGTTGCCCTAGTGGGCATCCGAATGCTAGTGCGATAAGCCCATAGGGCAAGTGGGATCTGAATGTGCCAATCCTTATGACTATCTACGACTGTCTTTTTAAGGATAGCAACTAGCATTTTGTTTGACGCCTCTGCTTGCCCATTTGCCTACGGATAATAGGGTGTCAAAAAACTATGCTGAATTTTGTACTTTGTGGTCAAAGCACGCACATCTTTGTTCTTGAATGACGTCCCATTATCCGAGATTATCTTGGATGGAATACCAAAATGACATATGATGTTATGCAAAATGAACTCCACAATGCGGGGTCCAATCGTAGAGGTTAGCGGAACCGCTTCCACCCACTTGGTGAAGTACTCTGTGGCCGTTATGATAAAAGTGTGATGGCCGGATGACGCAGGGGAGATCTTTTCGATGAGATCTAAGCCCCACTACAAAAATGGCCAAGCCGATTGGATCGGTTGCAAGGCCTAGGAAGGTACGTGTGTCAAATTGGCATGATGTTGACACTTCACGCACTTCCACACATATGCGCAACAATCTCGCTCTAAATATGGCCAATAATAGCCCATGCGAAGAATGCGCTTGGCGATGGCCATACCGCTGAAGTGGCCACCGCATGTACCATCGTGCGCTTGGGCGATCGCCCAAGTGGACTCTTGCTGGTCCAAGCACCGAAGGAGGATCCCTTCATAGCTATGATGGTACAAAATGTCCCCTAACAAGACATACTTTGCCGCTTTCTGCTTGAGTGCTCATTTTGTGGCATGCGTCAATCCAAGCGGGAGATTACCTAACTTGAGGTAGTCCCTGATGGGGGAATACCAATCCTGCTGATCAGAAGCCTCGATGGTATGAACAACTAGTCCCTCTTGAAGTTCATCCCTAGCAAAAGCTGAGTGGGAGAGAACTTGCAAGAATAACGTTGTATTGCTATTAAGGGGAGTAGGGGAGAACAAGGACCCCTAGTTGGCATGTTTCAGATGATCGTGGATTCGAGAGAACCGGTCCATGGATGGCTCAATCTGGATCAAGTGGATTCCTGGCATTAAATCGGAGCTTGCTCGCTCCATCGCTGATTGCGATAGTGTTTTGACTTGAATGGTTGTCATATCACCAGAAAGGTCTTGCGGGATTAACGACCCCAAAGAGGCCATAGTGTCCACAAAATGATTCGATGATCGAGGGAGTGCCTCGATGTCGTACCATTCAAGCTTTGCCAAGAATTTGTCCACGAGGGCTTTGTAGGCCTACAGAACTGGGCATTTGCATTGGAATACCCCTTTGACTTGATTGACGATTAACAACGAATCACCAAAGATGTTCAATCATTTAATGTTCATGGTGATTGTTGTCTGAAGACCTATGAGCAAGGCTTCATACTCTGCATTATTGTTGGTGCATGGGAAATTTAATTTAAATGACAGGGGCATAGGAGCGCCCTGCGGTGTGAAGAATACTATTCCCATGCCACCACCTTGCTCACATTTAGAACCATCAAAAAATAGGGTTATGTCGGCCTGTGACTCAGGCTCGTCGAATCTGGTGATTTCGAGACATGGAAGACCCCATCATCGGGTAGTTCTATGACCAGAGGCTGATCGTCTTCGAGAGGAGCCTCTGCTAGTTGATCGGCTATGACCTGTCCTTTGATGGATTTCTGTCCAATAAACTCTATGTCAAATTCCGTCAACAACATGATCCATTTCGCCGTGCGACTACTATGATAAGTACGACTCATCATGTATCACAATGGATTCTCCTTAGACACAACATACGTCTTGTTGCTCAGCATGTAATGGCATAGCTTTTTGGTAGCAAACACCACTGCCAAGCAGAGTTTCTCAACGTATGCATAGTTAAGTTCATAGCTGACCAGGGTGCGGCTAAGATAGTAAGTAGCCTATTCTCTATGAAGTTCATTCTTTTGGGCTAACATGGCTCCCAAGTGCCACCTCGATAGGTCGAGATGTATAAGTAGAACGACACTCCTGGTCTAGGTGGTGCCAATACTGGCGGTGAAGCCAAGTATTGTTTGATGTCATCAAAGGCTGACTGACACTCGTCATCCCAGTGAAATGCTACCCCCTTGTGCAACAACTTGTTCATTGGTCGGCACTTGTCAGATAGCTGTGCTATGAAGCGCTTGATCGACGCGACCTTTCCTTGCAAGCTTTTGAGCTGCTTGATGGTAGTTGGGGGAACCATTTCAAGGATTGCCTTGACTTTGTTTGGGTCCACCTCGATGCCTCATTTTGAGACTATAAAACCCAAGAGCTTTCCAGATGTGATGCCAAAAATGCACTTCTTGGGATTCAGTCTGACTTTATGCTCCATGAGGTGATCGAGGATCTTGCTTAAGTCACCGAGATGATCCGGGCGCAAAAGAGATTTGGCCAACAAATCATCCATGTAATCTTCCAAAGTCTTGTGCATGTAATCATGGAAGATGTATGTCATGGCACGTTGGTAGGTGGCGCCAAGCATTTTTAAGGCCAAAAGGCATGACCTTATAGCAAAATGTTCCCCAAGGCGTTGTGAACGCCGTTTTGAGCTGGTCCTCGGGATTGATACAAATTTGATTGTATCCCGAGAAACCATCCATGAGGGAAAGCATTTCGTGACCCATTGTAGCATCTACCAATGCGTCGATGCTCGGCAAGGGGAAATCATCTTTAGGACTCGCTTTGTTTAGATCTCAAAAATCAGTGCATATGCGAATCCTCCCGTCAAGCTTCTTGACGGGCACCATGTTGGACAACCATGGTGGATAATCCATGCAGATGACAAACTGTGCATCCAACAGCTTTTGCAATTCATCTTTGACCATTAAGGCCACTGTTGGGTGCATCTTGCATAGTTTTTGCTTAACTGGCTTGACTGTCGGATCAAGCGTTAGGTTATGCGTGACTAGCTACGGATCTAGCCCCGGCATATCTTTGTATGACCATGCAAAAACCTCCTTCTTCTCTTTGAGAAGGGCAATGTAGTCGGCTTGCTCTTCGGGGGATAAACTTACCCCCGACTTGATGATCTGTGGATTCATTGGATCTGAGCCGATGTCTACGTCAGTCGTCTCCTCGATCGACATGTGGGATCCGTCTTCCAACTGATGTGGAGTTGGGATCAAGTGGATATCATTTGCTGAGTTTAGATCATCGTTAGGAACCTCGGGTCCCTCTTCAAGCATGGAAGATATCCTGAGTTGGCCTAGGGGTAAAATGAAGCATTTCACCGAAAGGCCAGTACTCGGATGGGGATGGAGGGGAATCGACGTGATCCCAGTCTATGGCATCTATGTCTAGATACAATGACTGTGTCGGATCGGCCGGATTGTGGATGGGGGTGGTTAAATCAATGGAGATCATGTTGATGAAATGATTTTGGTCTCCATTACCACAGGTGTGGTTACTCGGACATCTTGGATGCTCTTTATGCTCTGGATCTGGCTCTAGAGGGACGGGCACGAATGGATCGGCCCTATGTGCGGATAGGAAGACAGGGTCTACCCTCGACACTGATGTCACTATAGGGTCTCTGGGTGGAAGGTGTTCTTCGTATGCCCAGAGTAGCGGATCCAACACTTGGTCCCACCGTGCTGGGTCTACGTACCACTCATGCCCTGGCACTATGTTTAATTGTTCAAATATGTCATTAATCTCCAAGGGGCACCGATGTTGCATCTACCACATGTGATTAAGATATGCCATCTCTATTTCATCTTCATAATCACTATCGGAGATCCAAAGGCCTTCGTTGGCTCTGACTGCTTGCGGCATTAAAGGCTCGCCTTGCTCAAGCAAATTGATGTGGTCCCACCTAGGTTGTTTCGCTCTCCACGGGGGGACTTGATGTTCTTGGAGCGACGCTTGCTCGATGGGAGCATCCAGGGGGAACATTGTCAAGAGGCTTTCTTGATATTCATCCATGGGGATCACCTGCGAGTGATCGCTATCTGATTCGAAGGGGTCATACGATGCTGGTTCATATTTCGACTCGTCCTCCGAGGACCCTTCTTGACATTGTCTAGACCTTCCTTGAAAATGAGCTCTCGAGCTTTCTCCTCTCTCGAGCGAAGGGAAGGGATTACTAGAGCCAACAAGGTTGATTGCCGTTAATGGGAGATAATCCCTCAATGTATATGTGGTGTTAGGGTTGGCATATGGATCTGATGCCAATCCCCCCTTGTTGCCTATCCCTAGGCCTTGCATGTTCTCCACCAAGATGTCCAAGGGGAGGGGGTGGTTAAACCCTACTCCTGACTTGTCGTATGGCATTTGGTATCTTGGTTGGCAAAGAACACGTATCCCTTGCTCATATCGGCCTAACCCATACCCGTGCCAATTGCATTGGCCAAGGTATCTCAGAGCAAAGTCTGGGTTAGACAAATAGTTGACATTTTCAGCAAAAGGCTCTTCATCTTCGTCCTCTTGCGTGCATGGTGCAACGCCATGATCAAGGCCCCCATACACAAAATTTGTCTGGTTCGATGGGTAGCCTAGGGGAACAATGGTGCCGATGGGAAGGCGAGGTCTCCCCATGTCCTGCATGGACTCTAGTGTGGGTGTTGCTACAATATTCCACACCAGATACTCCCCTAGGCCCGTATTGGCCATTTCAACGGTGATCGTTGGCGGTTGAGGGGGAGGGAATGGAAGTTCTCCTTGAGTCCACTCCATGTCGGGTGGGCTAGAAGCCTCGACTTCCATCCGGCTAGGCATCTCCTCAGTAGAGATAGTTGATACTGATGGCAGTGTCTCTTCCAAAGGTTTTGCCTCTTCCAGGGGTTCCTTCCCTTTATCTTTCTGTCTGGCCTCCATAGATGATGTCGTTGGTGGAGGACTAGACGATGAAGATGAGCCCGACTGGGATTTTGAAGAACTTGCTAATAGGGATGCCTACGAAATCGGACCCTGTTTAGATGGATTTAACTAAAAATCCAAATGCGTTGATGGCAGGGTCGATTGCGGCATCAACTGCACCGCATTACAATACTTGAAGGGTTCTAAGTCCGCCGGGACTACATGCACCTCCCCTTCAAATGTATACTTTAAACATTGGTGAGCTATCGAAGGGACACACTTCATGTCCCTGATCCATGGCCGGCCCAACAAGATGTTGTAGGCCATCTCACCCTCCAATACGTGGCACAATGTGGGTATGGTCTTTTGTCCTACTTGGATTGGTAGGACTATTGTGCCGACTGTCGAGCAGATTGCGTCATTGAATGCTCGTAGAGTGTAGGTGGAAGCTGTGATGTGAGATGCGGGCAACTTCAGATGCTTGAGAGCCGTAGTTGTGATGATGTTGCTAGACGAGCCAGTGTCTATCAACACCCTCTTGTATGGGATCCCGTTGACCCACGCGATAACGTGCAGGGGTGGATCCGCCATGTCATCAGTCACTGATCTCAGTTCATCTTCTCGAAATGTGATGACCGGCTCAATGCATCATTTTACATGCCCCACAAAGTTGTTGAAAGAATTTGTCTCATGGGGCTGCAACTCGATGGCTTTCAAAATCTCCATTAGAGCTTCTCGATGGGGCGTAGATTGTTGTATAAGCTCATATATGGAGAGCCTAGCCGAGGTGGTCCTCAAACTCTGAGTTAGTTTGGTCCAAAGTGTGGCCACCGGCTTAGGTGGAGGAGGTTGTGCAAGGTGTTGTTGTGGTTGCGATGTTGTTGGCACCTCTCCTGCCGCTGTCGCAGGAGCATTCGTGCTCGGATACCTCCTATTTCGAGTCACTATACTTATCATCCCTACATACCCCTGCATGGGGCAGTTTTGTGTGACCTCGTTAACTTGTAGGGTCTTCGCCTACGGAGCATGAGCAGGCAAGGGGTCTTTGAAGACCTCCATTTGTTGATTGCTTGGTGCGACGGGATTATCCACCGCTAGTGTCTTGTTATCAATCAGGTCTTGCACCAAGCCCTTAAATTTCCAACAGGCATTTAGGTCATGTCCCTGCCGCCTATGGAACCTACAGTACAAGTCCTCTCTATATCCCTTAGGCTTGGGCACGTTGGGATCTATAGTCTGAATCTCTGGCAGGTTGATCAGGTTTGCCGCTAACAAGCGGTCAAACAAGGAGTCCCTGGACTCTGTGTAGGGTGTGAATTGTCGCCTAGGGCGACGTTGCTGACCCTGTTCTTGCCTCTTATTTTCTTTGTCATAGTTGTTGGGAGGCACTGCCTGATAATTAGCCTTTTGAGGCTGAGTTGCTTGCACAAGCTTAGGGACATTGATAGCAACTTGGTTAACCGCAACGGGTTTTTGTTGCGTAGTCCCAGCTTTAGTGTTTTTAGTCCACTCTTTTTTCTTAGGCTTGGCTATCTCGCCATCCTGTATTTTGATCTCTTCAATAATTCTGGCTTGTGCCAGAGCTTCTTCTAGGGTGGCATATTGTTGCAGCTGCAATAGCATAGAGATCGATCTCAAACAACTTTTGGAGAACATCTGAGTGAGGTCGGACATAGGAGGGAGGTAGGGCAGCTTTGAGAGCAATGTCCTCCATCGATTCCCGTAGGCCGCCATGGTCTCCTCCTCATACTACCTGAGGCTGGCTAAGTCACTTAGTGATGCCTTCTTCTTGGTATTGAAGGTGAAGCATTCGAGGAACGCATCCACTAACTGATCTAAATTGTTAATGTTGTGCTTTGGTAACTGAGTAAACCAATCCGAGGCAGGGCCTACGAATGTGGTTATAAATGTTCTCAATAACAAAGCATCATTGTCCTGAATGCCGAAGCATTGGCTCAGGAACCTTGTCACATGCTCTTGAGCATCTTCCTCACCTCTAAAGGTTGCCAACTGAGGCAGCTTAAAGTGCTCAGGGGTAAGGAGGTGCTGGCACTAACGGATGCACAGGATGACTATGGAGCTGGCGTAAAGTGGGCTTTTGAGGCCCAGAAGTTTTGGTCTCCATAGACTCCAAACACTCTAGCAGCGCTTTGTATGCATCGAAGGATTTAATCTCTTCCTCTTTAGTTTGCTCCCATTGCGGGTTGTGGGAGACTTGAGGCCTATGAAGGGGTTGTCGGATGGCGACTCCTCCGCCTAGGTAGGGCATTTTGGCCCGCTCTTCTTCTTGCTCGTACTCCTCGTAAGCTTCCTGAGGAGTCTCTGGATGAGACCTATGACCCTGGGTGGGTCCCCATGGAGGGTACCCATCGTTGTTCTGGGGAGTGGCCTCCCGCTCAGGTCTAGGAGGTCTCAGAGGCAGCACTTGGTAAGGTCACGGAGACCTATCTCGCACCAAGGGATTATGCCTCGCATATGGTTCCGCCCTTTGGGTGCGTAGGGTTGGAACCCTCTCAGGCACTGGGTTATGCAGCAGCTCATCTATTTGGCGCCTAATGCGCTCTTTGCTAAGGTGATATAAATGCTCTAGCTACTGTTGATCTTGCTCAAGCCGCGTGATTTAGGCTTGGCGGGCGGCATGTCTAGCGATTGCCAAGTCAATTTGTTCTGCCATCTTGAGCCTAGGAGGCCTGGATGCCTCTCCTATGTACTTACCTCGGTCTCGATGATCCGAGATCTCAATAGGCTGCTTCCCTCTATCGAGGTTGGCGGCATTCACCCGAGGCTCTGGCCTCAGTGGGTGATCATGGTATCTAGCTGGTGCGGAAGCGCATGGCCCCCGCATTGTATATTTCTCTTGAGGAATGTAATCATCTTCCTCGTGCTCCCTTTCATATGTGTGAAAGGGGTGGGCAGAGTTAGCTCACCCAGTTTGAAGAGCCTTACGCTCTGGATTTTGTCTATTGGTTCTAACATTGATGGGGGGCAAAGGGGGAAGCCGTCATCATGTGGCCTCTCCTCATGGAAACTATGTCGCTCTAGCGCTTCATCGCATGGTGGCCACTCATATCGAGCTTCTAAGGGAGCTTTCTTATCTATGTTGAGTGCCACGTGTAAGGACTCTTCCTCGAAAGGGGCTATGATGAACGGACGTGTCCCTCACAGTGGTGTCCCTATAGTTCCATCTTGACATGGACTGATGCGGACTCTCTTGCAGGTCGGGCCGCCAAGGCGGTATGACCAAGTCCTTGGTGCTGTAGCGGAGGCGACTTGTGCCCCCTTGTACACTTTCCATAGCTTTCGCCCTTGATTGGGCTTGGCTACGTGTGTACACCATGGTGGTGCTTTCCTACAAGCTATGTAGATTTTTATCTCTTTTATGATTTTTTATGCTACACTAAACAGAAAAGAGCACACACATACACAAACAATGATTATCTCATTTAAATATTGAGAGTGTGTCCTAAACCTGGTTTAGTGTGTTTTTTATTTTTTTTTTTGTTTTTGAAGGTTTTTAAAGAACATTTAAATGCAAAATGAGGGCTCTTATGACTCCCAGAATTGGTCGCCCCTTCGATATACCATTGCCAGGCCGATATACCAACCTCTCTATATACCCGCCCTTACGTGAGGGAAACTATAGGTACGTGAGAGCAGATGGTACGTGGAACGTAGGCGGTATGGAAGGGGAATCACCCTATTTATGACACCTACCATAGAAGACTTATCCTCGTGTGCTGGGAATCACCCCAGCTACACTCGGTCAGCTTTCATCAGGATTTACGTCTAGCAATAGAAGCGATCGGGGTAATGGATGCAAAATTCAAGCCAAGGTGGTGATGAAATCCACCGTTGGTCTTGATCAAGGGCTGGGGTTTTACGACCAGCGCCTTGGTTTTTAAGTTGCCACGTGGTGTGTGGGGTTCTTTTTACCTTTGCAAAATGGAAACAAGCAAACAAAAAAAAGGAAAACTTTCCCTAAGCAAACAAGTAATCCAAAACAGAAACACTGAACAGAAAATGACAGAGAAAAATGCAGGATCCTTACCTCTTCTCTGCCCGAATCTGTCGGTCCTGAGTTTCTGCCCGAAATCTTCACAGACTAGAATTCATCCCGGGGTGGAACGAATTATAGGACTGAATTCATCCTAGGGTAGGGCGCATTCCAATTCGTCCCTGGGTGAGACGAATTACAGTTTTGTGTTCGCCACAGACTGGAACGAACAGCAGTCCCACGTCCCAAAAAAAGAGATACCTGCAAGCAAGGCAAATTTTGATCAAATTTTTGATCCAAAAATGTAGAGGACAAGGTCCCACCATGATCGCCACTGAAAGCATGAGGATACGGAAGCAAAAATGGAAAGCTAACATGCGATATGCAAACAAAGAAACCGAACTTAGCGCTAAATCCTAAAAACTTGAAAGTGCATGAAAAGAGGGAAAAGCATGATCGAATCGAACTAAAACAAATGTGAATCAAAATAGGACAGCCCTTTTATTGATGTGTTTCAAACTTGGTTACAATGCGCATCCTCCCCTTCCAAGGGCTAGGAGCGTTCAAGCATTCTTTCTAATTACATCCATGGGCGCCTTTCCTTCTTCCGCGTGCCCACATGTAAAATGGATGGACCAAATGTCACCGCCACTTGCGTTGATGAATCTGGACTCCTCGCTGCTCCTCCGACATCCAAACCCTACATTCAAAAGAACAAGAAATGATCAGTAGCACCTACGGATGGAACAAAGCATGCAAATCCCCAAGCCTACGCTAAATGAATGAGAAAAATGAATTAAACTATGATCAAAACAAGTCCAAATGCTATGAAAATTTGATAGGGGTATCAAGATATCACCAGAAGGGCACTACAAAAAGAACAGTCAGAAAATTCCTCACCGATTTGAATTCGTTCTGGGGTGGGACGAATTCGCCTACAACAAAACGCCGAAAAGGTACTGTCCCAATGTCCTACCTCGGAAGCTCCAAAAAAC
Organism: Wollemia nobilis; assembly: GCA_028583015.1. Lineage (NCBI taxonomy): Eukaryota > Viridiplantae > Streptophyta > Pinopsida > Araucariales > Araucariaceae > Wollemia > Wollemia nobilis. Next base: position 232,467 of record JAQPPZ010016827.1, read on the forward strand.
CTGCAAACTTGGGGTTAGCTAATTGGGGGCATTTTGGGAAGACCCAGATGGTCGGATTTTCCCAATTTGACCTCCATCAATGGGAATTTGATGATGCTTATCTGCAAGTTAGTGAGAGCGAAAACGTGATAGCATAATGGCAATTAGTCAAAACGAAATGAAATCAAAATTGTAGACTACCTAAACAACATAGAAATCAAATGCAAGAAATGAAAATGACCGAAAGCAAAATCTGCTACAGATTCCCAATCGTTCCTAAAAGGGGCGATTAGGCCTGTGGCAGTGTGGGGCGCCCTGGCGGGCCACCCACCGTTTGGGGCCTGATTTCGGCACCAATCCACTTGGGATGGGTCCAAAATCCCTTACAAGGTGTTGTCGACAGATTGGGGGGTATTCTGTGGCCAAATTTTGGGTTTTGGGCTCAAGATTCGTCCTCCCAAAAGTCACCCAATGACCTCCCCTCTAAAGGAGATCAAGGATGTGGAAGGTGCAAATCCAAAAGGTGTGAGGCATGTAAATAAAATGGCAGCACTTCGTTGCTCTAAAATGCTCCTACTCTGTATATTTTGGGGTGAGGAAACTCACCAATTTATAGACCTGGAGGCCTCTTGAAATGGGCATGCAGGGGCGCCACATGGCAGCCATGCCCTCCCAGGGGGAAGGAGATTCCTCCCTGAATTGGGACTTCATGACTGACCTTGCAGATGCCTCTAACGCTCAAAAATGCTCACCCATACTCCCATGCGATGAAGGAAGCGTTGGGTGGCGGATCCGAGCTGCCATTTGTCAAGATTTGACTTTTTTCCCGTCAAACCTGCAATTCGCCCCACCCTGGAGCGAATTCAGAATTCGTCCCTGGGAGGGGCGAATCCCATATTGAATTCATCCCAGGGTGGGATGGATACTTAGCAAAGTGCCTGAAGGTGCCAAATTGACCTCTGACCTTCCAAAACTACTGTGAGAGTGGTTAGGACCACTGTTTGACCTCTGGGGGCTGCCCTTGGGGCTGTGTGTGTCAAAGCGATCAGTGTTTGCAGTCACATAATCGGATTGGTGTTGTTTTGGTGTCTACACAAAGGTAATTGGGGATGTTACTATGTAATGGCATTGATCTTTTAGGACTTGGGGATGACTACCCATCCTTGTTAGGGGTGTGTAGTATGAATCCTTATGGATTTGGGGATCAAAGTGATTGGAGGTATGATTATGTAATGGTATTGATTTTGTAGGCCTTGGGGATGACTACCCATCCTTGTCAAGGGCGTGTAGTACGAATCCTTACGACTTTGGGGATCAAAGGTGTTTGTGTTTTTTTGATAGTGGATTTTAACCACTATTTATTATGGGGAATTGGATGGGGAAGAGATTTTGCTTTCGTCAATTATCAGCATTCTCTAACCATTCGCATAGGGGGATGAGCAGGCTAACCTTTCACCTATGGTACCCTAGACTGCCTTGTAGGTTTCTCTCGCGTTCACACAACTTGGGAATTTTTTTGTGTTTTAAATTGTGTGGGGATGCTACGTAATGAGGTGTGATCCAAGTAAAACTCTACCTTGTAAAAATCGGTCTAACTTTGTACAAAATTTGACCAGAAATCTAAAGACAACTGAATGACAAAAAAACCTAAAGACATTAGCAGACAACTGACTATGATAAAAATGTGGATGGTGTTATTCTGGATGGATGTGTTTACCAAATGTACTGAATGTAGAAAATGATGGAATTGCATAGCAATTATAGTCTATGGTGCTTATGACGTTTATGACCAGTAAATATGCCATGTATGGATGCAATGCCTAATGCAGTTTATTATATTTTTTATTTTTAAGAGTATGCATGGAAGTGAGATGCAATTTTTTTATTATTTTTGATTATCTTTTGTTTTTGTTTGTTTTTGAATATTTGTTTTTGACCAAGCGATTGTGGGAACCCTTGGAGATTTTGGTTTGACCAAAGAGTTTATGGATACCTTTGGGGTATTTTAGGTTAACCAAGCGATTGTGGGAATCCTTAGAACTTTTGGGGGTTGACCAAGCAATTGATGGAATCCTTTGAGCTTTTGGGGGTTGACCAAGCAATTGTGGGAACCCTTGGAGCTTTTGGGGGTTGACCAAGTGATTGTGGGAACCCTTGGGGCTTTTGGTTTGACCAAAGAGTTTATGGATACCTTTGGGGCATTTTAGGTTTGACCAAAGAGTTTATGGATACCTTTGGGTGTTTTAGGTTGACCAAGCGATGATGGGAATCCTTGGAGCTTTTGGGGTGACCAAAGGATTTATAGATACCTTTGGGGCATTTGGGGTTTGACCAAGTGATTGTGGGAATCCTTGGAGCTTTTGTTTTGACCAAAGGGTTTATAGATACCTTTGGGGCATTTTGGGGTGACCAAGCGATTGCGGGAATCCTTGGAGCTTTTGGGGTGGGCTATGGCTCTCTCTTAAATGTGGAATGGCCTTAAGTGACTGATGTTCAAGGGTTCTAGTTCCTTGATTCTATCAAGAGAGGCTAGTCGGTATGTTCCAGGTCCTATTTTACTATCAATTACATAGGGACCTAACCAATTTGCTACAAAATTGTCCCTTAGATGGGGCAACAAGTTAGAGTTTTACTGGTTTTCTTTTAAGACCAAGTCACCAATCTGAAAGTCCCTCAGGTGAACTTTCATGTTGTATGCTTTCTTAAGTTGATATTGATAGATACATAAATCCTCGAGAGCATTGACACGTCATTCATTAAGCAATGTAAGCTAGTCTAACTGGGCCTACCATGCAGTGTCATTGTTGATGAACTCTTTCATTGATATGTGCAGGGAAGGTATTTCCAATTCTAGAGGTATGACTACCTTAGAGCCATACACCAGCAAAAATGGAGTTGCCCCAATGGGAGTCCGAATGCTAGTGTGATAAGCCCAAAGAGCAAGTGGGATTTGAATGTGCCAATCCTTATGACTATCTATGACTATCTTTTTGAGGATGGCAACTAGCATTTTTTTGATGCCTCTGCTTGCCCATTTGCCTACAGATAATAAGGTGTCAAAAAACTATGCTAAATTTTGTACTTTGTGGTCAAAGCACACACGTCTTTGTTCTTGAATGACGTCCCATTATTTGAGATGATCTTGGATGGAATACCAAAATTACATATGATGTTATGTAAAATAAACTCTGTAATGTGGGTTCCAGTCATACAGGTAAGCAGAATTATTTCCACCCACTTGGTGAAGTACTCTGTGGCCGTTACGATAAATGTGTGATGTCCTGACAACACAAGGGAGATCTTTCCTATTAGATCTAAGCCCCACTACGAGAATGACCAAGCTGATTGAATCGGTTGCAAGGCCTGAGAAGGTATGTGTGTCAAGTTAGCATGGTGTTGACACTTCATGCACTTCCTTACATATGAACAACAATCTCGCTATAAATATGGCCAATAATAGCCCTTGCAGAGAATGCATTTTGCGATGGCCATACCGTTGAAGTGGCCACCACATGTGCCATCGTGCGATTGGGTGATCGCCCAAGTGGACTCCTGTTGGTCCAAGCAACGAAGGAGGATTCCTTCATAGCTTCAACGGTACAAAATGTCTCCTAGAAAGACATGTTTTGCCACTTTCTATTTGAATGATATTTTTGTGGCATGTGACAATCCAAGTGGGAGGTTACCTAGCTTGAGGTAGTCTCTTATGGGTGTGTACCAATCCTACTGATCAGAAACCTCGATGGTATGAACTTCCAATACCTCTTGAAGTTCATCCATAGCAAAAGCTGAGTGGGAACAAACCTATAAGAATAGCATTATGTTGCTATTAAGAGGGGTCAAAGAGAAAAATGACCCCCAGTTGGCATGATTCAGACTATCACGAATTCAAGAAAAGTTATCCTGAGATGGTTAAATCTGGATCAGGTGGATTCCTAGCATTAGATCAGAGCTTGCATGTGCCATCATGGATTTTGATAATGTTTTGACTTGAATGGTTGTCATCTTACCGAAAGGGTCTTGCAGGATAAGTGACCCCAAGGAGGCCATAGTTTCTGCAAAATGATTCAATGATAAAGGGATTTACTCAATGTCATACCATTCAATATTTGCTAGGAATTTGTCCACAAGGGCTTTGTAGGCCTACAAAACTGGGCATTTACATTGGAATACCCCTTTCACTTGGTTGAAAATTAACAATGAATCACCAAAGTTGTTCAAGAATTTAATGTTCATGGTGATGGTTGTCTGAAGATCTATAAGCAAGGCTTCATACTATGCATTGTTATTGGTGCATAGGAAATCTAGTTTAAATGATAGAGGCATTGGATCCCCTTGTGGTGTGAAGAATATGATTCCCGCGCCACCCCCTTGCTCACATTTAGAACCATAAAAAAATAGGGTTATGTCGACCGTGACTCAGGCACATCAAAATATGGCAATTTTGAGACATGGAAGACCCCATCATTGGGTAGCTCTATGGTCAGAGGCTGATCGTCTTTGAGAGGATCCTCTTCTAGTTGATCGGTGATGACTTGACCTTTGATGGAAATTTGTTCAATGAATTCGATGTCAAACTCCGTCAACAACATGATCCATTTCGTTGTGTGGCTACTATGATAAGTACGAATCATCATGTACCACAATGGATTTTCCTTGGACACAACATACATCGTATTGCTCAACATGTAGTGGTGTAGCTTTTTGGTAGAAAATACCACTACTAAGCATAGCTTCTCGATGTATGCATAGTTAAGTTCATAACTGACCAGGGTGCAGCTAAGATAGTAAGTAGCCTCCTCTTTGTGTAGTTCATTCTTCTAGGCTAGCATGGCACCCAATGCCACCTCAGTAGCTGAGATGTATAAATAGAATGACACTCCTAGTCTAGGTGGTGCCAATACTGGAAGCGAAGCCAAGTATTATTTAATGTCATCAAAGGCTGACTAAAACTCATCATCCCAGTGGTGCCAATACTGTTGAGTGCATCTTATGTAGTTTTTTCTTAACTAGCTTGATTGTCGAATCAAGCATTAGATTATGCGTTACTAGCTACGGGTCTAGCACCGACATGTATTTTTAGGACCATGCAAAAATATCCTTCTTCTATTTGAGAAGGGCAATGTAGTTGGCTTGCTCTTCGGGGGATAGACTTACCCCCAACTTGATGATCTATGGATTCATTGGATTAGAGCCGATGTCTACGTCAGTTGTCTCCTCGATCGACATGTGGGATCCATCCTCCAACTGGTGTGGAGTTGGAATCAGGTGGATATCATTTGCTAAATTTAGATCTACATTTGGAACGTCGGGTTCCTCTTCATCATGGAAGATATCCTGAGTTGGTCCTAGGGTGAAATGAAGCATCTCACCGCAAGTCTAGTACTCTGATGGGGATGGTGGGGAGTTAGCACGATCCCAGTCTATAGTATCTAAGTTAGATACAATGGTCATGCTAGACCGGCTAGATTGAGAATGGGGGTGTTAAGTCAATGGAGATCATGTTGATGAAATAATTTTGGTCTCCATTACCACGGGTGTGGTGACTCGGACCTCCTTGGTGATCTTTGTGCTCCGGATCTAGATCTGGGGGTATTGGCACAAATGGATCAGCCCTATGTGTGGATAAAAGGATAGGGTCTGTCCTTGGCACTGACAACTCTATAGGGTCTCTAGGCAAAAGGTGCTCTTTGTATACCCAAAGTGGCAGGTGCAACACATGGTCCAACTGTGCTGGGTTTAGGTACCACCTATGCCTTGGCCCATGTTTAGTTGTTGAAACATGTCATCAATGTCCATGGGGAATTGTTTCTACCACATATTATTGAGATATGCCATCTTAATTTCATCTTCATAATCACTATCGGAGATCCACAAGCCTTCATTGGCTTCGATGACTGTTTGTAGCATGTGAGGCTCGTCCTACTCGAGCAAATTAATGTGGTCCCATCGAGGTTGTTCCGCTCTCTGTGGGGGGACCTGATTTTCTTGAGGTGGCACTTGCTCGATTGGAGCATCCAAAGGGAACATTGCCAAGAGGATTTCTTGGTAGTCATCTATGGGGGTCACTTGTGAGTGATTGCTATCCGATTCAAAAGGGTCCCATGGTGCTACCTCATACTCTGACTCATATTCTGAAGATCCTTCTTGATCTTGTCTATATCCCTCTTGTAAGTGAGTTCTCGAACTTTCTCCTTTCTTGATCAAAGAGAAGGGGTCACTAAGGTCAACAAGGTTAGTTGTTAACAATGGGAGATAATCCCCCAATGTATATGTTGTGTTAGGATTGGCATATGGATCTAATGCTAACCCATCCTTTTTGCCTATCCCTAGGCCTTACATGTTCTCTACCAAGATGTCAAGGGGTAGGGGGTGGTTGAACCCTACTCATGACTTGTCGTATGGCATCTAATATCTTGGTTGGCAAAGAACGCACACTCCTTGATCATATTTACCCAACCCATATCCATGCCAATTGCATTGGCCAAGATATATTAAAGTGAAGTCTGGGTTGGAAAAATAGTTAATGTCCTCAACAAAGGGCTCTTCATATTCTTCCTCTTGCAGGTAAGGTTCAATGCCATTATCGAGGCCCCCATATACAAAATTTGTCTGGTTTGGCGGGTAGCCTAGAGGAACAATAGTTTCGATGGGGAGGCGAGGTCTCCCCATGTCCTACATGGACTCAAGTGTAGGTGTTGCTATGATGTTCCACACTAGGTACTCCCCCAAGCCCATATTGGCCATCTCAATGGTGATCGTTTGCGGTTGAGGGGGAGGGAATGAGAGCTCTTCCTGAGTCCACTCCATGTCATGTGAACTAGGCGTCTCGACTTCCATTTGGCTAGGCATATTTTTGGTAGATATGGTTGAGACTGATGGTGGTGCCCCTTCTAGGGGTTTTTTCCCATTGTCCTTCGATGTGGCCACCATAGATGGCATCGTTGGTGAAGGACCAAACGATGAATATGGACCTGGCTGGGGATTTTAGGGACTTAACAGTGAGGATGCATGTGGAATTGAGCCATGTTTAGATGAATTCAATTGAAAATACAAATGTGTCGATGGAAGGGTTGATTGCGGCATCAACTACATCACATTACAATACTTGAAGGGCTCTAAGTCTATCAGGACTACATGCACCTGCCCTTTGAATATGTACTTTAGGCACTGATGAGCTATCGAAGGGACACACTTCATGTCCTTGATCCAAGGTCGGCCCAACAAGATATTATAGGCCATATCACCTTCAAAGATGTGGCACAACATAGGAATAGTATTTTGTCCTACTTGGATGGGTAGGACAATTGTGCCAATCTTCGAGCATATCACATCATTGAATGCTCAAAGAGTATAGGTGGAAGCCACAATGTGATATGCTGGCAACTTGAGGTGCTTCAAAGCTACTATTGTGATTATATTATTGGATGAGTTAGTGTCCACCAACACCCTCTTATACGAAATCCTGTTGACCCATGCAATGATGTGCAAGGGTGGATCCACCATATCATCAGTCACTGATTTCAGCTCGTCCTCTCTAAAGGTGATGACTGGCTCGATGCATCATTTGACATGTCCCATGAAGTTGTTGAAAGAGTTTGCTTTATGGGGCTACAAATCAATGGATTTTAGTATCTCCATTAGAGCCTCCCGATGGGGTGATGATTGTTGTATGAGCTCATAAATGGAGAGCCTAGCCGATGTGGTCCTCAAACTTTGGGTAAGTTTGGTCTGAATCATGGCCACTATTCTAGGTGTAGGAGGTTGTGTAGGGTGCTATTGAGGTTGTAAAGTTGATGGAACCTCTCTTGTAGCCATAGTAGGGGCAGCTGTGCTTGGGTACCTCTTGTTCCTAGTCACGATGCTTATCATCCCTACATACCCCTGCATAGGGCAATTATGTGTCACATCATTGACTTGTAGGGTTTTTCCCTACACATCATGGGCATGCAAGGGGTTTTTGAAGACCTCCATTTATTGGTTGCTTGGTGCCACGGGATTATCCACCCCTAATGTCTTGTTGTCTATTAGGTCTTTCACTAAGCTTTTAAATTTCCAACATGCATAAATATCATTTCCCTTTTGTCGGTGAAACCTATATTACAAGTCTTCCCTATAACCTTTGGGTTTTGGCACATTGGGGTCTATAGGTCGACTCTCTGGTAGGTTTATCAAGTTTGTCATTGACAAATGGTCAAACAAGGAGTCTTTAGACTTTGTAAAGGGTGTGAATTGTCGCCTAGGGTGACACTGTTGATTTTGCTCTTGTTGATGATTTTATCTTTCATAAATGTCAAGAGGGACCACCTGATAGTTAGCCTTTGGAGGATATGTTGCTTGTGCAGTCTTAGGCATGTTTATAGCAACCGGATTGACTGTAATGGGTTTCGATTACGTGGTCCCTATTTTGGCATTTTTAGGCCACTCTTTCTTCCATGGCTTGGCAATCTCACCATCCTGTATCTTTATCACCTCAATGATTCTAGATTGCACTAGGGCTTCCTCAAGAGTGGGATATTGTTGCAGCTGCAATAGCATAGAAAATCAACCTCAAACAACTTTTTGATAACATTTGGGTCAGGTCGGCCATGGGAGGGAGGTAGGGTAGCTTTGAAAGCAACGTCCTCCACCAATTTCCATAGGCCACCATGGTTTCTTCCTCATAATGCCTGGGTCTAGCTAGGTCGCTTAGTGATGCCTTCTTGGTGTTGAAGGCGAAGCGTTCGAGGAATGCATCCACTAGCTGATCCAAGTTACTAATGCTATGCTTTGGCAACTGAGTGAACCAATCTGAGGTAGGGCCTACGAACATGGTTATAAATGTTCTTAGCAGTAAAGCATCGTTGTCCTGAATGCCAAAGCATTGGCTTAGGAATCTAGTCACATGCTCTTGGGCATCCTCCTCCCCTCTAAATATTGCCAACTGGGGTAGTTTAAAGTGTTCAAGGTATGGGGGTGCTAGCATTGATGGATGCACAGGGTGACTACGAAGCTGGCATAAAGTGGGATTTTGGGGCCCAAAAGTCTTGGTCTCCATAGACTCTAAGCACTCTAGCAGTGCTTTATATGCATCAGAATATTTGATCTCTTCCTCCTTGGTTTGTTCCTGTTGTGGGTTGCGAGGAACTTGAGGCCTATGGAGGGGTGGTCGGATAGCACCCCCTCTACCTTGGTAGGGCATTTTAGCCCACTCTTCTTCTTGATTCATACTCCTCATAGGCTTCTTGAGGAGTTCTTGGGTGAGACCTATAAACATGGGTGGGTGCCCACGAAGGGTTCCCGTCATTGTTTCTGGGAGTGGCCTCCTGCTTAGGTCTAGGAGGTCTTAGAGGCAACACTTGGTAAGGTTGTGGAGACATGTTTCGCACCAAGGGTTTGTGCCTCTCATACAGATTTTCCCTCTATGTGCGATGGGTTGGAACCATCTTAGGCACGGTGTTCTAAAGTAGCTCATATGTTTGACGCCAAATGCACTCTTTGCTAAGGCGATACAGGTGCTCTAACTATTGTTGATATTGCTCAAGCTACGTGATTTGTGCTCGATGGGTGGCATGTTTAGCAAATTCCAAGTTGATATGTTCTATCATCTTCAGTATAGGAGGCCTAGATGCCTCCATTACACATCTATCTCGATCATGGTGATTCGAGATCTCTATAGGTCGCTTCCCTCTGTCGAGGTTAGCGACATTCACTCGAGGCTCTGGCCTTAGTAGGTGATCCTGATAAATAGTAGGTGTGGAAGCACATTGTTCCTGCACTGTGTATTGCTCTTGAAGAATGTAGTGGTCTTCCTCGTGATCCCTTTCACATATGTGAAAGGGGTGGGTAGAGTTGGCTCGCCCTGTCTGAAGAGCCTTGCAATCTGGATTTGGCTTATTGTTTCTGATAGTAATAAGGGGCAGAGGAGGGATGATGTAATCATGTGGCCCCTCCTTATGGACCCTATGCTATTCTAGCACTTCATTACATGGTGGCCACTCATAACGAGCATCTAAGGGAGCCTTCCTATTTATGTTGAGTGCCACGTGTAAGGACTCTTCCTAAAATGGTCTATGTTGAATGGGAGTGTCCCTCGAAAGGGTGCCTCCATAGTCCTGTTTCATCATGGTATGATGTGGACTATTTTGTGGGTCAGGCCACCAAGGTGGTATGATCAATTCCTTGGGGCTATAGTGGAGGCGACTTGTGCCCCCTTGTACACTTTTCGTAGCTTCTTCCCGTTATTGTGCTTGGATACGGGTGTACACCATGGTGGTGTCTCTCTACAAGATACATAGGATTTTACCTTCTTTACAATTTTTTATGCTACACTAAAAAAATAGGAGCCACACAAACAAGAAGTGATTATCTCGTTTATAGATTAAAGGTGTGCCCTAGATCTGGTTTAGTGTGTTTTGATTTCTTGTTTTGAAAGCTTTGTAAATAACATGTTATTGTACATGCAATATGATGGCTCTTATGTCTCCCAAAATGGTCGCCCCTTCAATATACCACTGCCAAGCTATTATATCAAACCTCTCAATATACCCGCCATTACATGAGGGAAACTACTAGTACATGAGAGAAGAATGGTACATGGAACATAGGTGGTACGAAAGGGGAATCACTCTATTTTTGACACCTACCATAGACTTATCCTCATGCGTTGGGAATCACCCTAGCTACACTTGGTCAACTTTCATCAGGATTTACGTCTAGTAGCAATAACAATCAGGGTTATGTATGCAAAAATTTAAGCCAAGGTGGTGATGAAATCCACCATTGGTCTTGATCAAGGGTTGGGGTTTTACGACCAAATCCTTGGTGTTTAAATTACCACATGGTGTGTGGGGTTATTTTTATTTGTGCAAAGAAAGAAAAACATGTAGTAAAACTCTCCTATGCAAGCAAAGAAATAGGAAATGACAGAGACAGAAAATAGAAAATGATAGAGGATGCTTAGAACCCCTACCTCTTCTCTGCCCAAATCGGATGCCTCCTGAGTTTTGGCTCTAAAACTGCACAGGGAGCTAATCATCCTGGGATGGGATGAATATCATAACTATATTCATCATAGGGTGGGACAAATGCCCATTCATCCTTGGGTGACATGAATTCGAGCTCCATACTCGTCACAGGATGGAACAAGAAGCAGTCCAACGCTTGAAAGATTCACACCTACAAGCAAAAACACACAAATTTTGATCAGAAATTTGATCTTAAAATTAGGGGATAGGGTCCCATCATGATAACCACTGAAAGCATGAGGATATGGAAGCAAAAAAAAGGGAAATGTAACGCTAAGTCCTACGAATGAGAATGCATTAAAATAGGAAAAAAAAACGAACTGAAACGAGATTTAAAGCAAATGTAAAAGTGCAGCATTTTATTTTATTAATTTACTCGAGATAAGGTTACAATACATCTCCTCCCTTTTCATGGGCTAGGAGCGTCGAAAATAGCCTTGTCACACCACAAATGATACATTCCCCTTTGGGGATCTTCCGCATGCCCACATTGAAAATTGGTAGACCAAACATCATCACCGCTTGTGTGAATGCATATATAGTTCCTTGCTACCCCTCCGATGTTAAGATCCTACATTCATAGAAACAGTAAATGGTTAGTAGCACTTATGAATGGAGGGAAACATGTGATTCCCAAGGCCTACGGTTAATGCATGCATAAAATAATCAAAACGATAACTAAAACATATCCGAATAAGCTAAAAAATTGATAGAAGCAAGAAAACGTTACCAGGAACACACTGCAAAAGGAACAATCAAGAAATTTGCCACAAATTTCTAATCACTTCGGGGTGGGACGATTAGGACTGTCATAAAATGTCAGAATGTGACCTCCTAAATGTCCCATCCATGGGCCTCCAAAACACCTAAAAAGTTGGGGTTAGTTAAAATGGGGCATTTTGGAATGACCCAGAAGGTCGTATTTTGCAAATTTAGCCTCAATCACCCTGTATTTGATGATGTTCCCTGTATGTTAGTGAAAGTGAGAAAGAATAAAATCATATCCAAAACTCATCAAAATCACATGAAACTTGCATGGAAGCATATGTAAATAACCTAAAATCAAATGCAAAATAAATAGTATGGAAATATACCATAGATTTCTAATCGCTCCAGGGTGGGGCAATTAGGACTGCAGCAGTGCGGGGCGCACCGGGGGTAGGACGCCCATCATTTTGGGCTTGGTTTTGGCACCAATCCACTTGGGATGGGTCCAAAATATCTTGTGGGGTTGTGTCAAAAAATTATGTGGGGTATTGTGGCCAAATGTTTGGATTTTGGGTCCGGATTGCACTTCCAATAATCACCTAATGACCTCCCTTCCAAAAGGGAGATCAAGGATGTAAGAAGCACAAAAAATGGGTGAAGATGTAATTCGGTAGCACTCCATTGCTCCAAATGCTCCTACTTTGTCCTTTTCTTGGGGTGATAAGACTCACCATTTTATATACTTGAGGTTCTCTTGTGAATGAGCATGCAGAGGTGCCACTTGGTCATCATGCCTTGTTAGGGGAGAGAAGATTCCTCCCTTATTAAGGGCTCCATGACGACCTCTTTGAGATCAAAAATGCTTACTCGCACTCCATGCATTGAAGGTGGAGTTAAGTGGAGGATCTGAGCTGCCATTTGTCAAGGTTTGACCTTTTTCCCATTAAACCTTCTATTCGCCCCACCCTGGAGCGAATACTGCTAATCGTCCTAGGGTGGGATGAATACCAATTTGTAATCATCCTAGGGTGGAACGAGTAGGGAGAAGAGTGTTTGAAAGGTGCCAAATTGACCTCTGACCTTCCAAAACTATTGTGGGAGTGGTTAGGACCATTTTTTAACCTTTGGGGGCTGCCCTAGGGGCTATGAATGTCAATTCGATCAGTGTTTGTCGTCATATATTCAGATTGGTGTTGTTTTGGTGTCTACACTTCTATTATTATCTCTTGAAGGAGGTTTCTTGAATAGGTTCTTAATCTCTTATTCTTTGCTTTTTTAAAGAAAGAGGTTTTTTTCATATTGTAGTATGCTCATATATGCAATTTTTTTAAAAGATATTTGCTTATGGTAATACCTACTGATTTATATAATTTTGTTTTACCATTGATGCAAATCTTTCAAAATTTATTTATTCACTACTTTTTGTATGCATATTGAAATTATTTTACCTCTGTAAAAATACTCCTTCTTAATGAACACAACTTACTTTAAAACAATTAAAGCAACACCGTGTCCTATTCTAGGAGTTCTTTAATTTATATTATTTATTCCCCTCTCGAACACAGCAATCAATGTGTTTCACTCAAGAAGGAAAATAATATAAATCAGACATTTTTTTAGATGCCCCCTATTTTTATTTGTCCTCCTACTTCACCTACATTTAATTTTTTTTCCCTTAAATTCTAGCTCATTCGGCTTTCAAAAGCATTTGCTACACATTTCATAACGTGGAAGGATAAACATTCAAAATCCTTTGTCCCTCGCTGCATATCCTCTAACATGGATGAAAGGGAAAAATAGTAGGTCCTTACTTTTGGTGGGCATTTATTTTTATTTTTTATCTTACAATATCAAATCATTTTGTCTTCATAAATTTTAATTAATGTAAGGATCATTCTCTATGTCACCAATTAATGACTCTTGGTCTACCTACCTATACCAATGTTCATAATTTTTTTTTTTGAACGTGGCCTTTGGCCAGCATTTTGTTGTGGCGCGCCTTGAGACTGCGTCTCTCAACGGGTATTTCCCTCATTAATTTTTTATATTCTTTGAATATCTTGAGATTTTAGGAAGCATTCTACTCGAAGTTTGTCATATCTGTTTGTCCTTCGGCACTCAAGATGATCTTCTTTCCTCTTGTTATATAAACAAATTTCTAATATTAAAATCATAATTATTTTGTATTCCTAATATTTTTTTGGTAAATATTAGATTGATATTTCTTTGGGCCTATTTTATATTGTTCCCTATAAATATCTACAAGTGTTTTTTCTTCAGGTTAGTGTGCGGTGATATAATTTGTTTTGCAAGTAAAATATTCAAAAACACTCAGGTCACTACATGCTCTCTTCGGCACCTTTCTCTCTACGTCTTCAATTTGTCTTTTAAAGCTGGTATGTGGCATAGTTGCTAAGGGAGACTCTCTTCTTTGGTGTCACTCCTCTCAATACCTCTTCAACGCGTCATATGGTAAGGTGTTATATGATTTTTTAAAATAAATTTTTTCTTATCCAGTGTAGATATAGAAGGAGTCTCATTTTTCTTGGACACCGCCATTGGTGCGACGAACGTAGATGCCACCCTTCCTTATATCTAGTGCAAATATAAAAGGAGTCTCATTTTTCCTAGATACCTCCATTGGAGTGGTGAACATAGACGCCACCCTTCCTTACTGCTTGTTCATTGAAAGGCGCTTCATGGACCCTTCCTCACTGTCTTTCAAGACATTTTTTCCACTACATCCTTTGTCTGATGTCAACCCCTTTAATTTAAGCTATAATATTTTTTTATATATATTGTAGCAAGAAAAAAAAGCATTTCATTCCCTTTCCTTTTCGGCTTTTTCTTCGCCCGAAAATCAAAGGAGAATTGTAAAACTTTTAATAATTTTTTTTTGGGGGGTTTATAGGTGCCTTTTGCACCTATACTAAGTTCGGGGGGTGTCATTGCATCACTTTTTGCCTTCTTTTGCCTTATTTACTTTTTTTCTTAATTTGGTAATATTAATTTTGTTTATATATCTTTCTTAATATAAAAAAGGTGTTGATTAAATCTTCAATCCTTAATTAAAGATATTACTAATTTTTTTTTTACTAATTCTTTATTAAATTAAGTAAAATTTTATATTAGCAACTTAAATTCTTTAATTTCCAAACGTATTTAATATTTTATAGAGATATTTTAGTGAATGAAAAATATTTCCTTTCAAAACAGTCTCTATATTAATTAACTTTTTTGGAATCATATTGTTACATATAGTCAACTTAAATTAAATAAAAGGGTATTCAATCCAATCCTTACATAATAAATAATAAATAAAATATATCTATTATTTCTTTACTATTTCATTAAGCAATTAAAATCCCTTATGTGTTCAATTTATTATTGGTGACAAAGAGTATTTTATAATTATCTCTTTAAAATCATTATTTCTCATTCTAAACTTCCTAAGAAGAACAAATAATTCATATCAACACTCACCTTATTGTACATACTATTTAACTTATAGTTTCCCTCAAGTAAGGATGAGTTATTTGGTAACCAATATAGGCCTAGTTGATATTCACCTATGTTCCAAGTATCATATATAATCAAATACTTATAGTTTCCCTCTACTAAGGGTGAGTATTTGAGAAGAAAAGATATATAGGCCTGGCATATTTGTTCTCTTAACCATAATTAATATCAAATTTTCTCAAAATATTTATAGTTTCCCTCTTGTTAGGATGGGTATTTATTGATTTATTTGGTTTTTCCTAAAATATTTGGTATATTTATCTCATTAACATCATTAAATATCAAATAACCTCAAAATTACTTATAGTTTCCCTCTCATTAGGGCGGGTATTTTTGAGTAATTTGGTAGTTTTTATAGGCTTCAATTGACTAATATCCATTGCATTCTCTAAATTAATGTTAAAGGAGGGACTTTGGCTTAACTTCAAAATACATTCAATGAATACAATTGATCTTATCACTCCTCACAACTTCCATACATGGAAATACAAAATTTTAAATCTCATTTCCCAGAAAGGGCTCACACACCTATTAGAAGAAAAGAAACCTAATTTTGAAAAAGAATATGAAATATTTGTTCACAAAGAGAAAATGCATGAAACAATGGGTATTATAAGCTCTAATGTGTGTGAAAGTTTATGGTTTCACATTACATATTGTAAAACTCCTTATGAAAGTTGGGAGAAACTAAAGACCTTGTTTGGGAAACTAGATCAAATAAGATCAATGCAACTAGAAGCTGACTTAACAACTCTATCTCCTAAGGAATTCAGAAATATTGTTGACTTCATCACCAAATTCAAAGAGGTCCTCACTCAATACAAAAATAGTGGAAAAACTAAGATTGAAGAATAATGCATTTATCTAATCCTTTCTAAACTAATTGGTGTATTTAAAATCTTTGCTACCACATTTCTATCTACCAAATATGCTCTTGGTGCAACCTTTAAAATGTCCTCTTTAGAAGAGTTTTATGATAGACTAACTAGGGAAGAAACAAAACTTGTAATATATAAAATCTCTTCTTCTTCCTCTTCCTCAAAAGTCGTAGTAGCCTCCTCTTCTAAAATAAAAATAAAAAATAAGGAAAAGAATCCCATAACTTGTACTCACTAGAATATAAGTTGGTGACTCTTCCCTCATCATAGTCAAAGAAAATGGCGATATAACCATTTATGGTGGCTCTATCAATAATGTTCTATATGTTCCAAACATTACCACAAATCTCCTCTTCGTCTATCGATTTGTACTTATGGAAAGGGGAAAAATGTTATCTTCTCTCCAAAAGGAGTTGAGATAAGAGACTTTCAAGATCCTCATTCTCTCATAGCCAAATAATATACTGATCACAACACTAACATATTTCACTTCAAAGGATTCAAAAATATAGAAGGAGCCTCCTATTTTGTGGCTCATGGAGATCTTGAAAGAAAAATTTGGCATGAACGGTTTGGTTATCTCAGTTACAACTACCTAAAGGAATTGAGAACCCATGAAATGGTAATAGGTTTACTTCAAGTATCTTGTATTGATGGATTTTTTCCTTGATGTAATCTTGCAAAGCAACATAAAGATCCTTTCCACCCAAGTAGTTCTCTAAAAACTTCATCCCCTCTAGAATTAATCCATAGTGACTTGATGTATTTTCCAGAACCTTATTTCAAAGGAGCAAAATATACTCTAACATTTATTGATGACTTTTATAGAAGAACTTGGGTCTACTTCCTAAAATATAAAAGTGATGTTCTATCCCACTTCAAAGTCTTCAAAGCCTTATTTGAAAATCAGGCCTCTTGCAATTTTAATAAAAATTGCATAAATAATGGGGGGAATACTATAGTAATGAGTTCTCCATATTTCTATCAAATCATGGCATCATTCATCAGTATTATGTCTCCCATAATCCCCAATAAAATGGTATTGTAGAAATAAAAACTAAACATTAAAGGAAATGGCAAATTGTATACTCCATTCAAGAGATATTCCAAAAGTTTTTTGGGCAGAAGCTATTAACTATGCCAATTATATTCAAAACCGCACACCTCATAAAGCTCTTGATTATTTAACTCCTGAAGAAGCATGCACTGGTTTAAAACTAGATGTTTCCTTCTTCAATATTTTTTGGGTGTACTACTTGGGCACACATCCCAAAGAAGAAAAGGAAGGCTCTAGATAAGAAAAGCATAAAGCTCATATTTATTTTTTATTGTGATGAAATCAAAGCATACAAGCTCCTTGATACCTCAACTCATGAGGTATTTTTCATAGGAATTTCCAATTTGATGAAACATTCCCTCAGAAAGATCCCCAACTCTCCTCTTCCTCCATTGAGCCTTCTCCTATAATAGAACCTCAATATTATGAAGAACCAACTCTAGAGGTTACCTTAGATATTTATAATCAATATGAGGAAATTGTAACTCTAAATCAATGTCTTTACACTCCTTCTACTCCTTCCACTATGCCAAAATGGGCCCACACCATTTTTAAATAAGATACACTTTACATCCAAAATCTTTCATCATCTTGATAATCCAAATCCATAGGCACTGGTATTTCTTGTCAATCTATTTCCTCTGATCCTTAGTCCTCCAAAGAAGCAAATGTTATTAAAGAATGGGATGATGCCATGGAAAATGAATTATCTTCCTTAATAAAAAATAAAACTTTGAATTTAGTTCCCTTGCATAAAGGAAGAAAATTAGTTTTTTGTAAATGGATTTACAGAACAAAGTATTGTCCTAATGGAGAAATTTACAAACACGAATCTCACCTAGTAGCCAAATATTTCTCTCAAATTGAAGTAATTGATTATACCAAAACTTTTTCTCCAGTTGCTAAAATGGATTCTGTAAGACTAGTTGTTTCTCTCACTACTTCCCAAAAGTTGCTTGTCTTTCAAATGGATGTAAAAAGTTCTTTCTTTAATCGAGATTTAAAGGAAGATATATACATGGAAACACCTACTAGTTTCACTCAATAATCCTTTCTTGTTTGTAGGCTAAACAAGTCTCTCTATGGTCTCAAAAAAGCTCCTAGATCTTGGTATGAAAATATGGACTCCTTCCTTCTTTCTGCAGGTTTTTCTCATTGTGAGTATTATAACAAAGTATACATTTGGAGAGATGAAGGAAAAATCACCATTCTTATTTTATATGTTGATGATTTTCTAATCACTGGTAGTACCTTAAATTACATTCAGACTATAAAAGACTCCCTCTATAAAAAAATGGATATGGTTGATCTAGGTTTAGCTCGTTACTTCCTTGGGATCCAAATAAATCAAACAAATATAGGTATTTCATTGTGTTAACAAAAATACACTCTAGATCTTCTTTAGAGATTTAAAATATCAGATTGCAAACCTTCTCCTACACCTTTTCAATATGGCATAAATCTAAGTACTTCTTGCTCATCCCCTCTATGTGATGCAACTCTATACCATCAACTTGTAGGGTGTCTATTATACCTTACTCATACTCATCTAGATATCTCATATGTTGTTGGCCTCATATCTAGATTCTCACTTCAGTCATTGGAAAGTAGCAAAAATAATCCTCTACTACTTGCAAGGAACTAATCAATTTGGGCTCTTATATAAGGGAAAATCCATGGATATCATTGGCTACACAAATTTAGATTGGACATGTTCAATAGAAGACATATGTTCAACTTATAGCCATGTCTTTTGTCTTGGTTATTTGCCAATAGCCTAGTTATGTAAAAAAACAAGTAGTAGCCTTATTATATATAGAGGCATAATACAGGGCAGTAGTTTTAGAAAGTCAGGAAGCTCTTTGGATTGTTCAAATTCTAAGAGAATTTGGTTTATCCCATGACAAACCTATAACTCTTTGGTCTGAAAATCAGAGCATGATTCACATTGCACTAAATCTAGTTGAGCATCAGTGCACCAAGCACATTGAGATACATATGCATTTAATTCAAAAATACATTCATAATGGGGACATATACTTGAACTATATTCCAACTGAGTAGCAAATTGCACACATATTCACGAAGTCACTTTCTTCTTCGTGTTACATATAGTTGTGAGAGAAACTTTGAGTAATACAACTACATTGACATGGAGATCTTCCACCTCTCCTTTTAATATTGTATTCTTTGGAGGATGGTTTTTTCCCTTATGGTTTTTTCATCATCTCTCCAAAGGTATGTATTGTTCATGAGTACCTAATCAGGTCAAGTTTTGAGGACTCATTCTTTTTTTATGTTGAGAGGACAATCTTCACCATCCTAAGACATGCCTCTATCTTGGATATTTTTCCTATAAAAAATGATTTTTCCCCAATGGATTTTTTCACCATCTATATTTTGTAAATCAGTACCTCATCTGGACATGTTGTCGAGACTCGTCCTTTTATTGTTTTAAGAGGACAATATTCGCCATTTGAAAATAAGCCTCTTCCTTATTTCTTTTTTGATTGATGGCTTTTCCTATTGGGTTTTTACCATATCTTTAGAAAAGAAATCATTGTACATGAGTACCTCATCAGGCCTTGTTGTCGGGACTCATTTGTACAAACCACCCCTAGTATCACTTAAGGGAGGATGTTAGAATAAGTGAATATTATCTTAAGTTCTACTAGGATAGACACACTTGATTTTCCACTCCTCCATGTGTCAGGTGAACTCTTAGTGGTGTCTTCATCAGACTTGATGAGTTGTTGTAATCCAATGGCTCTCAATGATCAACTTTGCTATTTATACAAAGTTGATCCATGGATTAAATTAATCAGTTTTATTTTGTTTCTTCAAATTTTGTAATACTTTGTAGTTCTACTCTTAGGAATTCTAACCGACTCTTTAGTTTCATCTTCTATTAATATATATTATAATATATGCCAAAATTATAGATTGAAATATGCAGAACTAATTATGATATAAGTTATAGTAATAATATATGTTATATTGTTTATTGCTTTACCCCAAATGATTGGATCCATTTTATAAGAATACAATATACATCTAGTTGCATTCATAATGATCTTGTTATTTTTGTTATCCTCCCCATTATACTATAATATTTAATGGATAGTCATATAAATGGTATTTCTATGAAAACACAAGAAGTAAAAAAATACACTTCTCACATATTCACTTCATCTATCCTCAAGCACTCAAAAATTATTTAAAATTGATCTTCCATAAGTGCCTTGAAGTACTTAAATATCCATATAGTCACTCTTCATATAAGAGAAATAAGAAGAAGATAGGAAATCACTAAGATTTTATATTTAATCTATCTTATCATGATATAGTAATGCAACTATCTTAATACCATCATTAATTTTACTTAACAACCATTTATTTAATAAAAAAACTATTTTTGTTTTCCTATTCTTTGTGCAATAAATACAAAACTAATTAATACCCATACTAGCAATGTGAAGTACCTTACCAAAAAAAAATAACTAACTAATAGTTGACCTTACCCAATAATTTGTAAAGAGTAATATACTCAAAAAAAACTCGTTCTCTAGAATCTATTGTGTTACAGTATTTGATGATGTTTTTATGCTTAGTTATGCATTAAATATCTCCTAATTTTATGGAATTGAACATCTAATATGTTCAATAAACAACTATATGTTCCTATGTTATTTTACCATCATGGTCACTCTCACTTTGAGTATAGAATAGAAAAATAGTAGCACCTACGTTTTATTTAATTTCTTAATACTTCAGATTTATATCTAACACATATTTACCTTGTATACTTCATTTTGTTAACTCCTTTTGTAGTGTTGACATAATATCTCAATTCCTTAACCAACTTACATACTTATCAATTGTTATAAAATATTCCATGTTTATAGTATCAATCTCTTCTCTAAATATACCAACTTGTACAGATTAAATGTGATCATACAAGTTCTAATATTTATAAAAAACTCCTTATGATTCAAAATGCTTCTAACATGATTATCATACAATCTTATCAATATAATTAATTGCTATACTAAGAACCTCATCCTTATTAATCGTGGACAACTAATTTTATAAGAATCAATTCTTTAAAGGATATTATTGACATACTTGGGCAATCCCCTATTTCAAATCAAAGATTCAAAATTAATTTTTAATAGTTATCTATGATTTCACTACCAATGTAGATATATGAGGAAAATATATAATTTGAAATAGATGGGATCAAAATACTTTCTATATGTAATATTATATTGTCAAAATATTTAACATTAAAATTATTTAATATTGATGACATCTATATTAGGATAAGTTGCACATACAACTATAAATATATATCCTCCTTATTCTACCTTAGGGAAGTCACACATAATTTAAAATATATTTATAGAAGGCATTTGCCCGTTACATTCCTATTTATACCAAAAATGGCGAAGTTGTTGCTTATAAATCCATATATAAATCTTTGTAGCCAATATTACCGTTTATCTTGATCCCTTGTGAAAAATATAAATATCTCATGTTTCACTTTTTTGCATTGTATAAAATGTCTATGAGCTAACAAGTAATAGAATTAGAAATTTAACTATACATTCAATAAATTTATAGTCCAAATTATACTTAAAAATTATAGGTTGTCAAACATTATGGCTACAAAGATCAATCATGATTTCAAAATATTTTTAGCTCGAAAAAACTATCCAAAATATTACTACAATAAATGAACATTATACAAGTATGAATGTCTTAACTAAAAAATTAAGATTCCAAGTTTTTAGCTTACTTGGGTTTTAATATTTGATCTTAATATAGATAGTTCATCATGATGACCTCTCATTCATATATTTATTATCCCTTATATATATTTTTTCCTCTTCTAACCTTATTTCCTACCTCCCCTTTCTCTATCTTGCCTTTCATTTTTCATCTTAGTTTCCGTTGACTTTATCTCATCATTAACCTATTATCTCTATATTATTTTCTAGGGTGTAAGATGTTACCCTTTTCTTGAGACATCTATACAAGTTTCAATTAATATTCAATTGGTTGATCAATATGGATAATGACTATATTTAATATTGATTAGAAGTGCATAAAAGTAAGCATTAGAAAATAATGATACCAAGGCATTTTATTTAATGTATCAGATGGATTTTATATTTTCCAAACTTTTAATAGCCTAGTACTTGAGAGATGCCTTAAAATATTATTTTATATTCTTAGTGTTATACACTTCTTGAGATGATACTCCACATTTAGAAACTCTAGATATTAACCTACATTATAAGCAATTTTTTCACATTCTAGTTCTATTTGAGAAGTTAGAATGATGGTAATCTAGAAGCCATACATATTTTTGAATTTTTTTGTCTTGTAATCACATATTCTTTAAGGAGCAATTTTTCTACAATTAAAGAATAAATTAATATAACAAGAAGAAGAATAACAGTCTGATACACCATCCATTGTATTATTTATGAATGAATCATATAATTACCTAAATATAAAACTTATGATTATGTAAATACTAAGTAGATTTATGGATTATTATGTATAAATTTTAAAGATACTACTTGAACTAGAACTCAAACCATGGATATCTATTGTATAAATTTATGGGCTATGTTGTTTATACACAAGACTCTTTATGTATATTATGGTACCTATGTTGTACTTTAGAGGATTATATGGAGTATGGATATTTTAAAGTTTAATTATTCCTATGATGTATCTTAGCACCTTAAAATATAAATTTTATAGGTGTGGTATCTTGTGTGATTTATTATGCAAAAGCTTCACTTCTAAATTTGTCTAATATTATTCATCTAGTAATATATGTAAATTTATGTGTAGAGTTAATATCTTCTAAACCTAGTAGTATTTTTAAAACAAAATAATATATATGTCAAAAAATATGCATCAAATCAGCAATGCTAGATAATAAATTATCCACCCTATCATTCAAGCTTGTCATATAGAGAAAATAATGATAATTAAATAATATTTTCCTAATTTACATGACAAAATTAAGAAAACTAATTCAAATAATTAATTTTTCACTTGATCATATAAAAAAATTCTAAATTATTAACCCTGGCCTTTATTTAGTGAGGTGAACTCAACCCTATCATATGGATATCAATGAATCAAAGAAATATAACATTATGGTAGATGAAATTTTGAATATAGTTTTTAAGGTAGAGAAACCCTAGTTTTACTTATAAATAGTGGTTTTAGTTTTGGTATAAGGCATAAAAAACTACCTCCTCATACCTAATACCTAGACTTGTGTGTATTTCTTTTCACTTTTTATTCTACATAATAATCTAGATTAAGCCTTGACTCATTTGGTTAATGGTATTTGAACCTCTTTTAACCTAACACCTTTGTACCATCTATTATAGTATCTATATATATATATATATATATATATGAGTTTATGACTAATTCCATTTTATTATATTTATTGTATACAACATGCATGTGGATCCTTACATGGTACATCAAAATCGTATTCACTTGCTAAGTATTAGAAAAAAATATGTGTTCATTTCATCCTAATCATATATAGGAGAAATATTTTGATCTTTGCACATCGCCTTTTCTAAATTAGATTTTATTTTCTATAATCTCTCTCCCTTTTTCCTTGAATGTATGAAATTATTTTGGGAAAGTGAGTATAAAACCATGTCTAATGAGGAGTCGACCTTAGAAAAATACCTAACTTCTCCTTATGGATCATGTTCAATACCAAAAAAACTTCATAACTATATAAATGAATATAAGGTGTGATTACTAGGTGCAAGTTATCATCCCATAGCAAACCATGATATTTTGTGTAGATAAAAATTCCCTTATATTAAAACGAAGTGATAGGGTTGGAAATCCTTAAGATGTTTCCCACAAATATGTAATACTATGTAGTATGTACTATAAATCATCTCATATCTGATAAACTATTTATATTTGGTCAGTATACAATGGTATTTATTTTACATGGGTTTATTGCAATTCCTTCTCCTAAAGCAATATGTTCTAGATATTGTATCTCTAAGTAAAAAAATATGTAGAAATGTTTGCATAAAAATTTTATTCCCATAAACACTATAACACTAATTTCAAATATCCCTCATTTTTTATAGTCTTTTATTATATGCAAACATATTCTATTGTTTGTTCTAAGTGAACTAAGATTATCTAGATTACCCTAATGAAGACCCTTCCTTTGGTATAAAATGCTTATGAAATAACCCTTAAATTATATTTTTATAATTAAATTGATATTTCACTCCATACGCTAGAGGTCGATTTGGTACACCTTCTGCACAAGCTTTCTTGTAGAACATGTATGTTAAAATAATGAAAATACAACTTAAATAAAATACTCTAGTTGATATAATAGAGATCTAAAATCCAATTCTATATGATCTTACCTATATGCTTTGTGCAAATTTTAAGGTTAAGTTCTCTTAATAATTTAAGGTTAAGTTTTCCTTATGGAATTAATCTAGAGAGCAAATATTTATTAAAATAATTTTATTTTTAGGGTTAAGTATATCTACCATAAATTCTATAAAATTTTATTCATATTTAGTTATTGATTGATTTGCTTCCCTTATGAATATTGTAAAAGTATTGAATCTATCTTTGAATATACATATACGAAATATATTCCTTCCTATATTGACCTTTGGATAACTCCTAATTGAACTACTTTTTGTAGAGTTTCATTATGATTTCTTTATTCGTCAATCATATAGACATGGCACCTCCTAAACTCAAAATAGCAATCTTAGCTTTGTCCTACTAGAAAACTCATCAAGTCAAAAATATTATTATGTTTCCACAAGCCATTCACATGCACCATTTCCTTTAGTTATTTTAGTAAACTTAGATTGTTTAATGTTATTCATATTTAAGATATGTATACTTTCTTCCTTCATTGTAGGTATTTATTGGGCTCTAGATTATTTTGACTACTCTAATAAGGAATTTCTTTCTCTAGTTGTCATATTTCATATTTCACTTATACGTCTAGAAATTACTTCATGATGATATTATAGGAATAAAAGTGACACCCTAACAAAATTAAATGATAAAATATATGTAATGTATTAAAATATAATATAAGAAATGATTTATATTTTATATTGAACTATATTGGAGCCTTGGTCTCCTCTTTTTACAACAATTATGTCCACTATGTGCAGGGGTATGATTACAAATGAATTGCTTGCTTTGAGTACAATGGGAAAAAGGAAAAAAACTTTTGTAAATCAAATGGAGGT
Source organism: Wollemia nobilis (assembly GCA_028583015.1). NCBI lineage: Eukaryota > Viridiplantae > Streptophyta > Pinopsida > Araucariales > Araucariaceae > Wollemia > Wollemia nobilis. The sequence continues at coordinate 257,917 of JAQPPZ010016827.1, forward strand.
GGATTCCATGAGTCTTACTACTATAATAAAAATAGGGGGTGGGTTTGTGTATCCTTGTGGGATACCCTTGCTTCAAAAACTATTCAAAAAAATATCATTTGTTCATAAATCCTATATCATACAAAAGAATCAGTAGCACATGAATGGCCTTCACTGTGTAAGTCCCGTATTGATATAAATAAAGCTATGAAAAACTTGAACAAAAATACTTTCAAAATCCAAAACATATGCAAAATATAAAATAGTAAAAATCCAAGCCTTTCTATGTCATTGATGTTGATCTAAGTATAAAATTATTTGTTCTAGAGCCTATGCACTTGTAGGTTATGTTTGGGATCCACGAGATACACTTGGGAACTATAGACTACGTTTGTGACCTATAGAATAAAATTTTTAAACACAGGCTATGTTTAGGTTTATGTTATTCCAAATGATCTAGGGTTTTCCAAGAACCTACCCTCAAAATTGTATCTCAAACGAAGTCCAGATGAGTGAGATATGATTAAAACAAGTTGGGAAATCTTACACAAATGTGGTTTGCATTTGGGACTTGTAGGACATGTTTGGGACCTACAAGTTGCATTTGGTAAATGCAAACTGCATTTGGGATTGGTCAAATATAGGCTACATTTTAGACTATGTGGTAGAAGGACTCTCATCGATGCTCATCAACTCCTGTGGCTTAGTCTTTGAGAAATTTATAATCCTCCTGGCATTATTTTTGTGTGTGACAATGCTCTTTCATTTCTCCTTTTATTGATGAAATGATTGTGTATTTATAGGCTTTTGGAAGGTGAGGGAGGTAATGATAGGTGGTAAGCTAGTGTAGCCAAGTGGGTAGATGGTGTGTGGGTAGGTGAGAGTGAAGTGAGGTGTTTTAGATGTGGTAAGAGTAGGGATAGTGATTATTAAGACACTTATCAAGTGGAGAGACAAGGAATCCTAGGGAGATTTTCTAAATTTTATAATATCTAGAAAATAGGATAATGTGCAAGAAAATATACCTAAGTTAAATCTTAGGCACATTTTTACTATGCAAGATTTAGGTTATGCAATGTGTATGGGTTTTAAGGAGTGTTAGGGTCTTGCATCTACAAATATTATTCAATTTTTTTATTGCTTATCCAACTTAGCTCATATAACAATTAAAAGTCTCCTTCTTATGCGTAGGAGTTTCATGCTCTATATGTTGTGATACCTTATCTTCTTCATTCATTTCTAGTTGTATTTTCCCATAAAAAAAAATTCATACCCCATGTCCTATCATGTGAATCATTATATAAATATCAATTTAGAATATGTTTTCCAAAAGGTCCATATTTTGATAATTAGGTTGGGATACCATTTGACAAGATCCCATTTTAAATATAATTTTTAATAATCTTTTATTTTAGGGTATGATAACAATATATGATTTTCAAGAAAATAATTTTATGTTGACAAGTGTATAGAACATTAGAAACATAATCAAACATTATTTTATTAAAAATATAATACAAAATAAATGATCGTTTAATTCAATCTAATACAAAGGTCCGAGGTGTAGACCAATTGGTTCTTCCAAACATCGTAATCGGGGTATAGGTCCAAGGTTCAAATATCGAGCTTCATTAGACTAAGTGCTTATCTGTTTCCTGGTGCTTTCAGTGGTGTAAAAGTTTTAAAATTATTGTGGCATGGTGGTTATAAGGGTGGACTATGTAAGAATTATGTGGTGGCTTTTGAGGTAGATAACATAAAATACTATGGTGACCATAAAAATATGGATAGTGTACTTGGATCATTGTAGTGGCTAATTATTCCACAATGTAAAAAAAAAAAAAATCTAATACAAAAGAAATGTTATAATTAAATATTAATAATTAATTAATGTATTTGTAGCATTTTCATGTTCTTAATGTTTCTTGATTATTCACATATGTGGCCTCATTTATCAAGAATAGGGATATACCTAACATAAGTGCACTAACATTGTATGTTTTAAGACATGACAATGAAATAATAAGTCATATTTCTCTTCACCAAAAAAATTATTTGTGGTTGGTATTCCAATGATTTTATGTAGGCTACTAGAATAAACCTATAATTTTCTTGACTTCTTTATATTGAAAATATAAATAAAGTAGGTTCTCATATAATTCTATTGAAAAATATGTAGTTACTCTAGACATAAAATCTTAACACACCATAAAACCCACCCACACAAAAAATAAGTGAAATAAAAATTGTGACTAAGGCTTAACTTAGGCATAATTTACTATACATTATCCTATTTTACAAATTTTATAAAATCTGGAAGATTTACCTAGGATTCCTTATCTCTCCACTATCCAAGTATCCTAGACACATGTAACCCTCCCATTTACCATATATCATACACCTCACTCTAGTATCACCTACCCACATGCCACCACTCCACCTAAGTGAGACATCCTAGGTGACTCACTCTAGCTATCTAGGATAGGTGGCTTCCTAGTTACTATAAGTTGGCAGGCCTGGCTTACAATATATCCTTTCCCTCCTCATATTTTAAAATCCTATAAAGGTACCATGATTTTAATAACCTATATAGGACTAAAAACATATCATGAAAATACTAAACATATGATAGGAGTACTGAAGAATTATTAGGGATTGAACCATCGAAGTCAAGGAGAACAAACCCTTGTCCTTCCACCATTTAGTCCCAAACACAATGTTCAGGTTACATAGTCCAAAATGTAGTCTCAAGGGTGCACAAATATAGGCTTTAGGGTGTTCAACCCCAAATTCAATGTTGAGGGGATGCAATGACAAACACAATCATGAGGGTCTACAAATGTAGTCCTACATTTATACAGGAACATATCAACCACTTCTAGATATAGATCAAAATAGGTAAAACAACAAGGTATCTTATTTTATTGCTTTCTATATTTTACGTATTATTTTTTATACTATACAAATATATAATTTTAGGTTTTAAAGCTTATTTTATTAATATCAAACAAGTGCTACTAATTTTTTTTGTTTATGTTAGCAAGCATATGTGTGTAGGTGATAGGTTGTTGAAGGTTGCTGGAGCAAGGATGGACCACAAGGACACTCAAGCCCATTCAAAAAAATTATTGTAGCAATAAATATCGTCAACACCCACTATTCTCTTGATATGCAAAAAGGGCTTCCCCTCTATTGCTCATTGTAATTTTGTAAAGCAAGCAAGATATTATCATTGTAATTAGACCCTTGCATATTTTTTACAAGGAGACCAAGGCTCCATTGTGTCTTAATATAAATATAAAATTTCATTCTAAGTGCATTTTTCTGGTCTTTTATCTTTTATCTGTTTGGATGTATATATTTATTCCTCAATCATATAGACATGGCACATCCTAAACTCAAAATAATAATATTAGCTTTGTACTACTAGAAAAATCATCAAGTCAAAAATATCATTATGTTTCCACAAGCCATTGACATGCAATATTTCCTTTAGTTATATTAGTAAAATTAGATTGTTTAATATTATTAATATTTAAGATATGTATACTTTGTTCCTTCACTATAGGTATTTATTGAGCTCTAGATTTTTTTGATATTATTAAGAAAAAGAGGGTTTTGAAAGGAAACCCACAACCTTTTATAATAAATAAGCCCTAGGGACCACCACAAAAGAACACAAACATCCCAAGGGTGAACTAGAACCAAAGAGACAAGAAAAAACTAGAGGAATGAACAAAAGAGCTAGAGATAACCGAGGAAGTTCTACTTCAAAGCACCAAGGGATCAATCCCACATCCATCACATCGCTTCAAGGGCAAGGATTCAAAATTTAAAAATTACCAATGACTCCATAAGGCACATGCTGTGAGGATAACCACGCACCCAGTAGGAGGGTGAAGGTACAACAAATATTACAATCATCTTCAAACATGCTATAAAGAGATCCATGGGTGAAATAATTAATAATTAGATTAATTAAAATGAGAGTATATTATTGAAGTTAAAGTAAAATAGAAAATAGGGGAAAGGGCTTAACACTAACCTTTCGGAGGCAAGCCCCACTCCGAAAGGTTAGTTCCTAAATATCTTCCCCCCACTAACATGGTAGATAGAATTAGATTAAAATATTAATTTACATGAAAATATAATTAGAAATTATAATAGATAAATAATGCATTAATTACGTGGATCCACATTAGAATAATTCATAAATTGCATATTTAATTTAATTTAATTTTATTTTCCACAAACTTTAATTTCTGCAACACATGAAACTAGAAAGAGACCTGAACTAAGCTTAGTATTAATTACTATGATACAATCTATACTGGGTTGCTACTCTTTAAATCTAACTTGGATTAACTCGTATTGGTAAAATTAAATGTAAGCTACTACAGTTGATCATTTTGGCATCGTTGTCGGGGAGAGTAGCACCGTAGTGGTTAATCCAAAAAGTTGTTTCGAAGTACAAAGAGAGAGGCTTACTTGTATGTGAAAAGGAGTACATATGAGAACTTGGTGTGCATACGAGTCATAGTGGACCGAAGATGGTTCCAACAAGCTCATTCGTTCAACATTGCCAGGTTCTTTTATTTTGAAGGAATCATTTTTACTGCTTTCATAGATTAAAATTTTATTTTCTACAAATTTTACAAATTTCAAATTTAGCAAATTTTATTTTCTGCAATTTCCTTGCTTTAGGTGATTGCTATTGTTAATTTGATTTAGGACCTATAAAAAAGAATAGGAAGTATGTGAACGCTAAAAACAACCTAAAATTTGTTTAGGACCCTATTTTTTTAGTAGGAAGTAGTTACGTTGAGTGACACAACTATAATGAAACCCCTCCTAATAGTCAAAGAATAGTAGTAATTTACCTTTTACTTCAGCAATTTCATTTCCAGTAAAATTTATTTTTCAAGCATTTTTACTTTCCTCCTATTGTACTAGAATTGGTTGTATGGATTCATAGACCGTGGGTCACACCTAATTTTAGTAGCATTAGGTTTGTTCAAAAAAATTATTTTATTTATGCTATGTTAAGAATAGTTATAAATTCTGAAATTTATATCTAAACTTGGCAAACAGTAGGATTGAAATTGAAAATCAAAACCCAAACACAAAAACAAAACCAAAAAGAGAGAAAAGAAAAATAAGTTGCTAGGTGGTGGAAAATAGTCCAATAAACCTCTAGAAAATATTACAATATATATATATATATATATTATTAGAAATGATAATAATAAATATATATAATTATATATATATATATATATTTATAATAATAATAATAATAATAATAATAATAATAATAATAATGAAATAAAATAGAGGTATATACAAGACTGAACCAACGAAATTATAAAGTGGCAGGACAAACATATTGTATCATGAAAATTTCAATTAGAAAATATTTGAAAGGGTGTAGTAAAACTCAAATCCTATTGATAACTCAACTACAAAATCACTAATTAATGGGCATAGGTTTTAACTATACAAAAAGCACTATCTAAAAAGAAAAATTCATACACCACCTTAAATAATAAACTGATTTGCAGTGCATTTCTGAAATTCAACCACTACTATCCAATAATTTCTCTCTTTGAAAAGAAAAAATATAATAATATAATTATATATATATATATATATAGAGATATATAAATTCAAAAAAAAATTAATATATAAAAATAAAAATAATTATGCTTCCTTTGTTTCATCATGAAGTATCTATATTCCCTTCCATTTTCAGTCTTAATGTTTTAAAGATAACCCAAGAAAATATTCTCTCTAAAAAAGAAACCTTGTAGGAAGATGATTACCACATGATGAAGTCTAGGTGTTCTTTAAATACTCAAACTATATCTAGTATCTTGAGCAAAAATTTCATTGAAAATGAAGCAATTTTTTTTTAAATGTTGTAAGTTACTCCTAGTTGATCAAGATTCTCTTTGGCCGCACACAATTGCACACCTAAAAACATTGTGAAGTATTGGAAAAATTAATGCATTTGGTATTTCTGCCATAAGTGAATAGTTTCCCTTGGTTATCTATTTTTACGCATGGTCTAGAATACTAACAAATTGGAAAAATGACAAGCTCGCCCTTCACCATTGAAAAAAAAAGGACAAAAAAAAAATAGAAAACAAAAAAAATCCCTTGCTCCTCATATAATTGAGCAAGTATCCCAATAAAATCTTCTTACTTCTCCTAAAAATAAGCAAGAAATCTAAAAAGAACTAAAAATCCCTTGTTCCTCACAAAATGAGCAAGTATACCAAATAAAAAAAAAGTAAATAAAGGACAAAAGAGCTTGAATACCTAGAATTCTTAGTATCTCAAACACCATGGGGTACTCTTTATTAAGGTATCCTTATGTATTAGCACTAGGTATGGATAAGATCTCTAGATGCTCATACGATAAGCTAGCTTTTTGGCATACATAGCCCTTATTATTTTTCAATCCTTTCTCATAATGGGAAATGAATCCTCACTGCACACAAAGTTGGTCTTGAAAGAAGCTTGAGAATACTAGGACAAATTTGACACTATATTGATTTGTGAAAGGACTAAATAAAGTTGTTTCAAAATTTCTAGAATGTTTGAAGTCCATGAAGAATACTAGAAACATCACATGAAGGCAAAACTCAAAAGCAAACCCTCATGAAAGTACTATGGTTTCAATTTTTTATTTTTCTAACAAAACATGGCTTGTGCCCATCACATTTTTATCCCTTAGAGAAAGCTATATTAATATATATTTCACTTTTTCATATGATTGAAGATATCCTAGACGGCTGAAATAAAATTTCATATTCATTACCTTTCTATCTCGAAAACTTCTTAATAACATACAGGAAGCACAATCACAAAAATTATAATAAACCCCAAAAATAAACTTATTATTATATTATCCACCAATATAAATAAAACACCCTTCATCTTGTTTTGGCTAAAATTATATTTTGAGGGGGGGAGGGAAGTAAATAAGGTATACAAAGTTCACAATTCAGTTTTGGGGGAAGAATCAGGTAAAGTATTTTCTTAAACCCTAACAACTACAGTTTTGTAGATATCTTACGTAGACAACTTCCGTAATAATCTTCGATAATATAGTTTAGAGGTATAGTACGGGTAATATAATATTTTATATTTATATAATAATAATAATAATAATAATAATAATAAAATGAATTTATATTATATTAATTTACTATTTTTTACTATATCTTTACTTTGATATTTCTTCTAAAAAAAAAATAAAGATGAATAATAATAATAATAATAATAATATATAATATATAATATATATATATATAATAAAACAAAGCAATAATATTAAAATAAAATAATAAAAAATAAAAAATAAATAAACTTTAAAAGTTGATTTAAATTTTATATGTTACATATATAATGATGTTCTTATTGTTAGTATGGATTTGTAGATAACATTATTATAGAAGTTATAAGTCTTATTTATGCATAGTTTTGATATACATCTAAATAAGTCCAATGAGCACTATTGACTTTTACATTGGAAAGTGTGTTTAGATAGATAGAAATTGAAATACTGCTACTATAGGAAGTGATTACACTAACATAAAACACATATTCATTGTATGATTTATAGTACCTTCTTGTTTCAACTTATTTAATTTAAAAAAAATTATGGTAATATCAATTTAGCCAAATGACAATTTGCATTGTGCTTATTATCAAATGTATATCACATTCCAAAAGAAACATTGTTTAAAATAGAATATCAAGGTAAAAATTTAGATTTACATGAACAAGGCATCAATCATCTACTATAGACCAAATTTTGGATTTATGCAACTGTTATAACTACAGAGTTTATACATTGATATTGTTGTATTAATCGTGTGTACATGAGGATATGCACTTCCTTCGATTTGGGGGAATGATTAGTGCCAAATTGACACATATTTTATGCAAGTATTATCTATTTTTTGTTTGCAAAATCATGAAAGTAAAAGTGTTTTAATGATTATTTTACCTTATTTATGTGATTTATCGGTTAATTTGATGAAGGAGGTTAAAATTATAAATGATCATATTTTACACAAATTGTGCAAAGTTTTTGTATGTTTTTGGCAGGTAATATTATAGCAAAATATAGGTCATATATTGAAGAAAGGATGAACAAACATAATTCATATAAGTTGTTACGTGAGTATTTGTAATAAATGTATCCTTCCCTAATAGAAAGGATAAAAGATGTAGAAAAAGTATAAATCAAGGGTTGTATTGTTACGTAGCTATCCCACCAAGTCAAAGTTAGTATTATGTTATAATTATTTACCACTTGGAATAATTAGAATATTTAATGAGTCCAAGTATTTTATAAGATGATTTAATTTAGATTTATTCTTGATAAGAACATAGTTGTTGCGTATCAAGTCCAAACTATATGGGAGAATATGGGGAGTTATGTTCAGAATTGTCTCAGTGATAATATATATTTACATACGAGACATTTGAAGGGGGATGGTGAGATAATGGAGAAATATATGTATCTATGATTATTCCAGATGTAATATTATATATGCAATTATGGAAGTTGGATGCGCAACCATCTACGTTTGATTTTCAATAATAAAGCAACAATAATATTTTATTCAAGATATGGTAACTGTGTTTTATAATTATTTTAAATTTTGTTTTCTTTGGTAATTATTATTTATTTTATTCTCTTGTAATTATAAAATAATTAAGAATTAGATTAATTAAAATAAGAGTAGATTATTGAAGTTAAAGTAAAATATAAAATAGGGGAAGGGGTTAACACTAACCTTCCAGAGGTAGGACCCACTTTGAAAGATTAGTCCCTAAATATCTTCCCCCACTAACATGGTAGATAGAATTAGATTAAAATATTAAATATACACAATAGAATAATTCATAAATTGCATATTTAATATAATTTTATTTTATTTTTTGCAAACTTTAATTTTTTCAACACATGAAACTAGAAAGAGACCTGAACTAAACTTAGTATTAATTATTATTGTATAATATATATTGGGTTTCTACTCTTTAAATCTAACTTGGATTAACCCAAATTAACAAAACTAAATGTAAGCTACTACAGCCGATTAGAAGCTCCATAAAAGTTTAATTTAAACCAATATGCAGGTGGTGGGGACCAATGAACATTTCTTCTTGGTTCAAGGGTAGGTGGAGGCAAAACCAAAGGAATGAAATGTAACCATTCATTAAGCCTATCTTTGATCAGGGAGTGAGCTTGAGGAGAGTTAAAAATTTTGAATGCTAACAAAACATTATCCACTACCTTGCAAATAATTATAATAATAACATGCTCTAGATTACTCTCCATGTCTTTAAAAAATCTAGCATTATATTTCTTACAAACCCCTAAAGCACATGTGGAAGAAGGAACTTCCAAAAACATTTAAGGCTCGAGGAGGTAAATAGAGATCTCCACTAAGAAACACAATTAAAAATTGAATTTGGTAGCACCCATGCAACACCCAACCATAAAAGAATAAATGAGAGCACCTCCTGAAATCCCTAGCATTTGAGTAACAAATGAGAATCTAATTCCCAATCCTTCTTACACATAAAACATTTGTTGACCAATATTAAAACTCTTTTAAGGAGATTTTACAATGTAAGAAATTTGTTCTGCACCACCAACCAATAAAACATTTTGACCTTTGGTGTTAATTTCTTAAGCTAAATTAAATTTACTCAGAAATTACCAATCATATCTGAACACAAAAGCTCATATGCTAAATTGACTGTGTAGGAACCCTCACTATCCCCACCCCAAACTAGCCTATCATCTACATCTTATTGATGCACCACAATCAGCCTCAGCTCCTCCAATAGAGATCTCCATAGAAGTATATCATAATCATCACTTAATACTGGGAGGTGATTGGGCGAATCTTTTCTACCATTATGAATTACCAAAAAATTGCCATCTTTTGAAGGCCACCAATTCAAGAATGTTGAATTAAATACCTAAACTCTGATATTCAATAAGTCATTGATCCTTGATCCATTGGTCTTCCTAAAATTCACTATATTACCATCACCAATGACCCATATACAATTAGAATTAAGAAAATCATTGGACTTAATTAGACTATTCCGAAATGCTGACCCCCAATTGGAAGAATGTCTGATGAAAAAGAAATAAAATTATATTTGACCTGTAAAATACTGCACCACATGTGGTTGGTGTTAAGAGCCAAATTACAACAAAGCTTAGCTACCAATGCATTATTTATTATAGTAGCATTATTCAATTTTAAACCACCCTCCTTCTTTCTTCTGCACACCTGCTCCCAAGAGACAAGATAAAATTTCATTTTCACCTCTAGACTAGCTCTAGATTTTTTTATTACTCTAATAAGAATTTTTTTCTATAGTTGTTGTATTTCATGTTTTACCTTATACTCCTAGAAATTATTCCATGATAATATGATTCAAATTTTATATTCTTAAAAAACTTAACTTATACAATCATTAAATTACTCCTTCTTATGGATCAAAATTTCATGTTCTCCATGTTCTGATACCTCATCTTCTTCATTCATTTCTAGTTGCATTTTCCTATCAAAATTTGTTCATGTCCCATATCCTATCATGTCAATCATTATATCAATATCAACTTAGAATATATTTTCCAAAATGTCCATATTTTGATAACTAGGTTGTGATACCATATGTCAAGATAGTAATTTAAATAGAAAATTCTAATAATATTTTTATTTTAGGGTATGATAACAATATATGATTTCCTAGAAAAATATTTTTTTTGTTGACAAGTGTATAGAACATTAGAAACATAATCAAACATTATTTTTCAAAAAATATAATACAAAATAAAAGACCTTTTAATTCAATCTATCACAAAAAAGGTTATAATAAAATAATAATAATTATTATTTAATGTATTTGCAGCATTTTCATGTTCTTAAAGCTTCTTGAGTATTCACATATGTGGTCTCATTTGTCAAGAATAGGGATATACCTATAATTTTTTTTATTGGTAGAAAGGGTTTTTAAAGGGTCCCTAAACCTTGTACAAACACCAACTGAAATAGAAACTAGTAAATGAAAGGAAAACCTCCCACTAAGATGATAGACCTTACACCAAGGCTGATATAAGATTAGATACCTTACAACTAGGCTGATAGACCTCTTTAAGCATATTAATAAATAACAAAGATTCACCTTCGATTAGTGTATTACAGATAGCAATATTTTATAAATGCATCACACCAAAAAAGGTAGCTCATGCCTCTACAAAAATTAAATATTGCATATCGATATAGTCTGCAAAGGCTAGAATAATATCACCATTCTTTGTACCATATCACTCTTCCCATCCCAGTAAGACTGGGATTCCCTTTAGAAGCTCCATAAAAGTTTAATTTAAACTAGTCTGTAGGTGGTGGGGACCAATGAAAATGTATTCTTGGATTAGGGGTAGGTGGAGGTCAAGCCAATGACACAAAATCTAATAATTCCTTGAGCCTAGCTTCTCTCAGGGAGCGAGCTTGAGGAGAGCAAATTTTTGAATGCTAACAAAACATTATCCACTATATTCCAAATAATTGTAATAATAACATGCTCTAGATTACTCTCCATGTCTTTGAATGCTCTAGCATTACATTTCTTCCAAATCCCCAAAGCACATGTGGAAGAAGGAACTTCTAGAAACATTTAAGGCTTGAGAAGGTAAACAAAGATCTCCATTGAGAAACATAATCAAAAATTGAATTTGGGAGCACAGATGCAACACCTAACCACAAAATAATGAACGAGAGCACCTCCTGAAAGCCCTAACATCTAACTAACAAATGAGAATCTAATTCCCAATCCTTCTTACACATAAAACATCTGTTGACCAAGATTAAACCTCTTTTAAGGAGATTTTACAATGTAAGAAATTTGTTCTGCACCACCAACCAATAAAACATGTTGACCTTCGATGTTAAGTTATTAAGCTAAATTAAATTCACTGGAAAATGAAAAATCATATTAGAACACAAAATATCATACACTAACTTGATTGTGTAGGAACCCTCGCTGTCCCCACCCCATACCAGCCGATCATCTACATCTTCTTGATGCACCATAATCAACCTCAACTCCTCCAATAGAGATCTCCATAGACATATGTCTGAATCATCCCTTAATATCAGGAGGGGATTGAACCAATATTTTCTACCATTATGAATTACCAAAAAAATTTCCACCTTTTGAAGGCCACCAATTCAAGAATGTTGAATTAAAGCCCTAAATATCTGATCTTCAATAAGTGATTAATCCCTGATCCATTGGTCTTCCCAAAATAATTGTCTTACCATAAATAATGAACCATATACAATTGGAATTAAGAAAATCATGGGACTTAATTAGACTATTCCAAAATGTTGACCCCCACTTGGGAGAAAGTCCAATAAAAAATAAATAAAATTATATTTAGCCTTCAAAATACTGCACCATTTGTGGTCTATGTTAATAACCAGCTTATAGCCAAGCTTAGATACCAATGCCTTATTAATAATAGTAGAATTCTTCAATTTCAAACCACCCTCCTTATTTCTTCTGCACACCTGCTCCCAAGAGACAAGATAAAATTTCATTTTCACCTCTAGACTACCTCTAGATTTTTTGACTACTCTAATAAGAATTTTTTTCTCTAGCTGTTGTATTTCATGTTTCACCTTATACTCCTAGAAATTATTCCATGATAATATGATTCAAATTTTATATTCTTAAAAAAATTAACTCATACAATCATTAAATTACTCCTTCTTATGGATCGGAATTTCATGTTCTCCATGTTTTGATACCTCATCTTCTTCATTAATTTCTAGTTGCATTTTCCTATAAAAATTTGTTTATGTCCCATGTCCTATCATGTCAATCATTATATCAATCTCAAATTAGAATATATTTTCCAAAATGTCGATATTTTGATAACTAGGTTGTGATACAGTATGTCAAGATAGTAATTTAAATAGAAAATTTTAATAATATTTTTGTTTTAGGGTATGACAACAATATATGATTTCCTAGAAAAATATTTTTTTTGTTGACAAGTGTATAGAACATTAGAAACATAATCAAACATTATTTTTCAAAAAATATAATACAAAATAAAAGACCTTTTAATTCAATCTATCACAAAAAAAGGTTATAATAAAACAATAATAATTATTATTTAATGTATTTGCAGCATTTTCATGTTCTTAAAGCTTCTTAAGTATTCACATATGTGGTATCACTTATCAATAATAGGGATATACCTATAATTTTTTTATTGGTAGAAATGGTTTTGAAAGGGTCCCATAACCTTGTACAAACACCACCTGAAAGAGAAACCAAGAAACAAAAGGAAAACCTTCCACTAAGCAAACATATCAATGGGAGTTAAACTGGAAGCAATCCAAAAACCAATCGAATAGAGAGAGACACCGAGAAGCAAGCTAGAAAAAGGGAAACAAGACTTGTGAAGACCAACCAAAGAAAGAATACATGAATAAGCGACCAACCAACTTACTATAGGATAGGACCACCAATTTTATCCTTCTCGCTGGGGAGGATGAACTGAAAGATCTTGGATTTACTAGAAATAATAGCCTTTAAAATACTAATAGCATGATCAAGGCCGATAAAGGCATTCAATTGAGACTGGTAGATGTTCTCCAACATCTTAGTAAGAATATCAAAAGGATCATGTTTGGAAGTGGCCATAGGGATTGGTCCAACATAGGGATGATGCTCTCATAGGTGAGCTGCTCAAGGCTCTTTCGTTTCCCAATAGTGTTCCTCTTGCTTGTGTGATTGTTGGAGCTGCGGCTTTGCATCACCACATCAACCTCAATGAGCTCCTCCTTAGTGCACATGAATGGGTTCGAATCCACCTTGGTAATAATTTTTTGCAACATATGGTCATAAATGACCAAGAACAACCCTTGATGTTTAATATTTGAATCATGCCTTTTCTCATAGTTCTCAATGGAAAACTCAATAGATCATCTCAAATAATTAGGAACTTTGACCTCTTTAACATCTCGGAGCATGTTGAGGAAAGAAATATGGAAGCTTCTCAAAATTTTTTCCACCTTATCCACCATAATGTACTACATAAATAGGATCAGAGCTCTACACCAAGGAACTAGAATCTTTTCGTGGATGATGCCTTTGTTGTCTCTCGCCAATTTCTTCCCTCTATTCGTGAAATATTTTAGTTTATCATGAATGGTATGATTGTCTCTGGGGAGCTTGAACCCCTAATTGGGGATCTTGATAATCTCTACTAATAGGTTGGTAGAGATGGTGAATTTCATTTCCCTAACCAAGACTTGGCCATTAAATTTCTTAAGAAAGGGAATGAAGTCATACCCCCTAAATTTCTTAAGGAAGGGAATGAAGCCATGGTTGAAGAATTTTTTTTTCCCATGATAGGCATTTGCTTATCATCAATAACTTTTATTTCTTGGGAGATATTAAAATAGGACTCCATACCAGAAGTATCCAGAGGAGCTGCCTCATCAAACCAAAAATATTTCTTCATTGCAGGTAGATCCTTAGAATGAATCATTAGCACATCCTCCATTATAAAAAATCATAATTATTATATTCATTAAATTATATCTTACAATAGTTAAAATTATCCTTTTTAATAGTCTTAGTTACATTAATAAAAAATTATATAACATACAAGAAGTGAAATATAATAGAGTGACAAGTATAAAAGACAACAAGATAAACTCCACCAAATTAAGAATCATTTAAACATATTTGAAAATATTTTTATCATCATAATGTTCAACTTGAAAATATTTTTAAGCATAATTTTTTTCAAGGACTTTAATGTTTTCAATGATACTCTTAGACAAATGTCATTCAAACCATTTCTAGCATAATTTTAGAAATGATATTACCTAATGCCATCATTGTTATTCCTACAATTAATGGTTTATTTTCTAAAATTATAATACTGATGTATAAAAAGAAAAACAAAATGTTATTATACCTACTATTGTGTTTCCTATGGCTAGGTCAAGCATTGTATCCAAATGTGATCAATCTCGTACAAAATACATCAATTGGAGGAATCATATAATACTGTAAAACATGTAAATATAATTTTAAAATATTAAAAATTTAGTGGTTAATATTCTTGTTATCCACATAAACATGATCAACACATATTCATATTCAAAATGAAGGATCTAATCATCACAAGTGAATTCAATAAAGTAAACTAAATAAATACGAATATTATATGCTTTGACATATTAGAAAAAAAATTATTGTATTTTCAAATATCTCCAAATGAATTCTTGAATTCTAAAATGAAATAAAAATTAATTTTGTTTTTATTTGTTGAGATTATCAAATAAAAATATAAAAGTATTCTAGCCAGAAGAATATATTTGGATGTAATTTTTTTGATGCTATAGTCAATTTAAAACGTGTTCATGGTTATTATATAATATTTCAAAATGTTCTTAACAATGGTCTTACAATAGTTTTAACATATAGTCTTAAGCACTCTTGAATGATAAAAGTTTTAACAAAATTATTTATTATAGTATGTACTTTTCAATTCATAATTAATTTAATGTATATTATATGTCATACACAATATTTTTATAACTATACATGGCATACCTTGTGAGATATATCTTATAGAAT
The DNA here is from genome assembly GCA_028583015.1 of Wollemia nobilis. Taxonomy (NCBI): domain Eukaryota; kingdom Viridiplantae; phylum Streptophyta; class Pinopsida; order Araucariales; family Araucariaceae; genus Wollemia; species Wollemia nobilis. The sequence continues at coordinate 273,604 of JAQPPZ010016827.1, forward strand.
ACTTACTTTACTACTATTTTCAATTTATTAATTTAGTAGTATTTTTTTTTGGTATTATTATTAGTAGGGTTTTAAAAGGGTCCCAAAAACCAATTAGAAGCAAAAAAAAATGAAAGCAAATTGGAACTAACCAAAATAGCATTAATACAATACATAACAGATCCCACCGGGATCATCAAAATTGAAGAATACAAGCACATCAAATGAGTAGGCATACAATGCAGGCCAAGGAGCACCTAAAATTGAGCTGGTTTTAAGATGCACCATCAGCATCCGCAAAGACATCCCCCACCATCTGGGCTGCTTCCTCCGTATAATCCATGGCCATTTTCATGGCACTCCACACTGCTCTCTGCTTGATCTCCAGTAGCCGAAGCTTGTGAGAAACACTTTTCTTCTTTGCCACTATAAAAAATTACACTAATTATCTGACCTAGCCCCCGACCAAGTATTCTGTCTGGATCGACTACAAGGGAAGGCCAAACGAAAACACCATCGAACCATATCACAATCCAAGAAAGTCCCAATGGAGAAGACTTCTAGGACTTGACACCAAATAGATGGCCAATGGCAAATCCAATTTTCCATGTAACCAATTTGAAATCCGCCACCTGGCCAAAAAGGAAGGATCCACGCGGTAAAGTACAACACCTTCACCACCCCATTACTTTGAATACACTTGTATCATTTCTTGGGCACCTTGAAAATCTTCCACCATGTGATATTCCCCATCTCCTAATAAACCACCCCCTAGCAACACTTACCAATGTAATTGACCACCTCGATACCATGAGGAAGAGACCTAGAGAGGGGAAAGGCACACCACCCGAAAAAGGTATGTCTGACATAAAATCCTCCAACATTAATCATCATCTTCCTATGAGGCATATTTGCACCCATAACCTCAAAAAATGCGATCCATGAAAAACTTTTCTCACCCAATAGTCTAACGGCCAAAAAAAATGTTCTAAAACATTCCTTCCATCCCCTCGATCCGATATAACTTGGAGCAGATACCAAAAAATAAATGGGGACCCCATCCGTGCTAGCCCCCCACTACCTTCACCCATTTGTCCACCCAATCAGCTGCTATCATCAAAACCATCGCAGCTAACACAATTAATAAGGGCCTACAGGAAATCGCTCGACCATTCCACATAATCAAGAAGATCGACTCCTAAATTCGCCATTACGTCCGCTACCTTATTTCCCTCCCTATATGTGTGACCAACTTGACAGTATTCAAACTCTTGACAAAGCCTTCTGCCTTCATTAATAATATTAATATTATTCCAGCTAATCTGGCAATATCCCTTAAGCATATTTACTATGTTCCTCGAATCCCCTTCGATAATGGCCTTTTTGAATTTAAATTTTCTCAACAGTGAAATCCCCAAGAATGCCGCTCTTGCCTCCACCACTTGATATGAATTCTTAACCAATGACTCTGCATACACTAGCCTGAATATCCCTAAATAGTCATGTATCACCCCACCTGAGCCAGCCAATCCTTAGCTTCCTTTAGCTACCCTGTCAAAATTCAACTTAACCCATCCTTCCGGTGGAGCATTCCAAATGAACCTCTATCTTGGATTGACATTCGGTGGTGGGCGATCAGTCCTTCCACACCCCAACCACAGTTCAAGCCTTATCTCATCTGCTCTCATAGCCTGTGGCAAATCCAGAACCTTAGTTGCCCAATTAACGTTCTCAATCATCTTACCAATAATATAGTTAATGAGGGGTTTAGAATAGACCACCTTATTTTTAAATACCTTGGAATTTCTAGCTTTCCAGATTTCCCACATAGCATGAGGTAACAAAAAATGCCAAAAGAGCCTAAGGCGGGGAGACCAAAAGGGAGGGAACCATTGTACTATGCACTCATACAAAGATTCTGGGAAAACCCACTCAACTCCAATCCTACTAAGAATGCTTCCTAAGATTTCTTTACTGAAACTACAGTTGAGTAAAATATGGGAAGTGGATTCCCAATATGATTCACATAAAAAACATTTGTTCACCAACTGCCACCCCCGCTTACAAATATTTTCCAAAGAAAGAATGCAATTCTAGGCAGCCAACCAGAAGAAAAAGTTTACCCGGGGGTGAGGTGTTTTATCCAAAGTAACTAAAATTGAAAGGGTGACTCCTGCACCTGCTCCAAACTACTATATATCGACTTCACTAAAAAATACTTGAATTTTTTGGTGACTAGATTAGTCTATCCTCCACAGCTCCCTGCCGTAAAACACAAAACCTCAACTCTTAGAATAGACTATCTTATACCCGCCAATCCCATTCATTGCTTATGCAACCTGGAGCCAACGGCTATACCACCCTTCCATCTCTTCATTCTAGAAAGTCCACAACATAAGTAATATTATATGCCCTTGAATTAGCAATCAAAGTCTAAAATATGATGTCCTTCTTTAGTGGGCGATTACGTAGCCACACATCTTCCCAAAATTGAGCCTTCCGTCCATTTTGAATTACCCATCTGCACTGGGCACTTACAAAGTCTCTAAATTTGATAAAACTATTCCAGAATTCCGATCCACCTACAGGCAAGATACTTGCAAGGAAAGAATAAAATTTGTATTTCACCTTCAGGATACTTTCCCACAACTTTCCTATCCTAGAAACCAACTTCTACCCCAATTTTGCTATCAAATCCTTACTCATATTTCCAACACTTTTAAAATTCAACCCACCTTCCGCATTTTTCCTACACACCCATTCTCATAACACCAAATGGAATCGTCCTCTCAGTTTCGGGCCCGCCCATAGGAATGATTTACAATTTTTCTACTCTATTTTAGTAATATTTTAAACTCTAATGAGATACAAGTATTAATGTAGTGACATAAATGAAAAGCAAAAAAAAAGTCCAATGTCCTTTCTATGATTATCCTATTAAAAATTACTTGTAAATGTAAGGATCAATTGTTAAAGTTCCAAATATATTTCACACACTTTTGTAGGTTAACACACTTTGGTAGTTAAAATGTTAAGAGGTTCAATCTTGTTGAACAAGTGAAATTGCATTTTCTACCATTAAATGGGATGGGAAGACATGTTTAAAAATATATGCAAGAATAATTGTAAAAGATTATAAAAATATGTTTTTTAATTATTATTTAATTAAATGCAACAATAATTGTAACATGGTCTTCTTATTAAAATTATATAGTATTTATTGATTATAACTAAAACAAAAATTATATTTAGTTATTTCAATATAATACTTTCTATGTTGATAGAAAAATTATATAATAATAAAATTAGCATAAATATTCAATATTTTACAAATCAAGAGACTTTAATATATATATATATATATATATATATATATATATATATATATATTAATATAAATATATTGTAGCAAAATATTTGTTTGATTTATGTGAAAAATAAAATTAATTATTTTATAGAGAAAATTATATTTTAACATATAAATATTACACATCAATTTATTTTAATAATAATATTAATAATAAGAATTTAGTTATTATTACTGCTAAATAATTAAATGGGAAAGTATGTTTCTCTCATGAATATTTTGTAAATATATCTCTTTAAGCTTTACGATGAGCAAGGTAAATTTTTTATTTTGATACTATTAAGAGAAAATATGGTTTTAAAAGGGATCCCACAACCTTTTACATTAAAACCAGCCTAAAAGGTAGCCAAAAGAAAAAACCACACAAAGCAACCCACAAAGACAGAGAGGCACAAACAAACATGACAAGAGAGAACAAAGATGAGAACAAACAAGAGATAACCCAGGGATATCTACACCAACATGTATATATCATGGGTAATTGTTCTTGTCATTCATGATACCTCTTTCGAATAGTCTAATGCAATATTCACGAAACTCAATCAGTTTTAGACTGTACAAAACTACACTCTTCATCTCAAAGGCCTCCTCTAGAGCATAAACATATTTTACCATTTTGTCCTTATGGAAATCCCTAGGGATAATAGCCACATTATTGGTAGGGGATAAGGGGGACGAAGCATCGTCCTTCTACTTTTTACCAAGGAGACGTAGTGACTTTCAGGTACCACTTCCTTTCGCTTGGCTAACCCATGGAGGACCCCCCACCTCAGGCAAGGTCATTGGAAAAATTGATGAATTTTTCACCAAATCATCATTGCTACATTTTGACACTTTTTACCTCATGGCTTGGCTTTAGTTGAGACATGAATTTTACAAGAAATATTGTCCATCCTAGATCCCAACAAAAATGAGTAAACATCCTCACTGTTTTCACTAGAGCTATCAAAGACCACCTTAGCCTGGCCAGGCACAAGGACCTATATATCAGCTAAAGGTTTTGGGATTTCCTCTGCCACCATCCCATTTTCTGCCATTGCTTGTTGAAATACTAAAAGGGCCAATAACTGGTGGAGAGGGAACTAACCATGATCCCCTTGCACATCCACCATAGACTTCTTCATAGATTGGAATAAAAATAAGGGAATGTTCATCCATATTTACCTCCTAATATGGTTCAAAAACATGACATGGAATCTACGTATGACATCATACATAGAGTCCAAAGTAAAATAATCCATAATGACTCTAGCCACCCTATCCCATGGTGGAGATAGGGCCTTGGCACTAAAGTCATTGGATTCTAGGCAAAAATTCCTCCTCATCCAAGAAAAAAACTTATCTCTTTCAGTAGCGAATATCTATCCCTATTGTGGTAGGTACAATCCAACACCATATGAGTAGTACATCTAATGAGCTTTGCAAATATCTCGAAGGACCAATAATTGATTCTCACCCTTCCATAATTCCACGTTGCTGCCATCCACTTGGAAAGCATCGGGTTGTGCCCATGAAACTTTTGGACACACTCCAACAGACCACCATTCTTCAAAATAGCTTTAACTTCATCGTCAATATTTAAGAAGATGGGCTCCAATCGAGATTTAGTATACCTCAACTTGGAACAATATAGCTTAGCTTTTCCCATATTAAAACTAACCACAATCCCCCCACTCCTCAGTCCAACACTCTTCCTCAAGAAGAGACTAAAGGAAGTTGCTCCAAAACAAACAACAAAAATCCAAAAGGCTCTGAAGCAATATCAAATAAAAATAGGCATCCACCATCTTCATAGATAAAGTCATGTCATACAAGACACCCTCAAAAGTTAGCTGCCAAGGATGCACAACTACATCGGGAAGAACCAAAGTAGAAATATTGCTCCTCCAATAAAAATTTGAAGAAAAGGTGCGCAACAAAGGAGAAAAAACCCTGTTATTCATAGGAAGCACAAAAAATCAAGGCGCATGAGAAAATAACATAGAAACAATAGTGACCCTTTCAATATTAATCAAAATCTAAGGAGTGAGAAGGGAAAAAATGAAAAGGTCATCCACATTACATCAAAATATTCGACCACCCTACATGCAGCCACCTGGCCTAGAGAAACCAAACTGAAAGATAAGTGCAGGACCACCAGTGGAAATCACCAAGAATTTCAACACGATGGTAATGCCATGAAAAGGGGCCATCAAAAACGATGAACATTACCAATACAAACAACGATTACGTAAAAACATATCCCAAGAGAGGGGAACAAAATTCATCAGGATAATTACCCCTCGAAGCTTCGAAAGATGCTTCCACCACCATCACAGAAGCCTTAAAGGAGACACGAGAAGCTTCGAAAGATGCTTCCACCACCATCACAGAAGCCTTAAAGGAGACACGAGAGAAATGGTTGTAAACCAAACCATCAGATAAGGTAAAGTCCACATCCCAAGGGTATACTTTAAAATCAAAGAGAAAAAGACAAGGAAGAGGGACTGCCACGGAAAAAGATTCCAACAAAAGGAAGAGCCAAAACCAAAGCAACTTTCAGAAAGGCTAAATTACAAAGATCGAGGGGGTAAAAGCTCTCAAAATTAAAAATTTGAAAGGGAGAAGACCCCACCTAACACAAGAAATAAATACCGACCTCTGTCATCCCAACTACAACCACGCAACACTCCATCCAATACCTCCTACTGCACCAAAATAACCCCCACCAGAATAGTAGGAGAACAACCTTTTAATAGCAATTAAGGGACCTTATCATTAGAATGACGAACAACCTCTAGTGGGAAGTCGCTTTGTGAAATTGAGAATCCTCAATGAGAAGCTCTGATACCGTCGTGCCAAATAGCTTGTTTGGAGGAATTGAATTGAAGGCCGTGACAGTTCTTCCATCGCTAGTAGTTAGCATGAAGGACAGAGCCTGATTGTTTAAGTTAACGTCGTTGACTTGCCAATTTTGTCCCCAGTTGCGAGACATGGGTTGCCACACAGAGCCCCTGGAGCTGCCTTTGATAGAAACAGCTTTTAGGTCACCTGCACCTCCGACGTTGCTGATCAGAATCAAATGAAAGTGGGGGTTTCCATCGAGCGTAAACTGAATTCCTCCTCTCCTTCTACATGGTACCCTGTTAAGTAAACTCTCATTAGCAGAAAGAGTTACCAATGCAGTGCGAACAACAAAAAAAACATGTATCTTTTAATTTAGATTTTTGCAGGGTATTGTAGTAGATCGAAATTCGAGTAAACATTCCTCTAATGCAAAGTACCTTCTGTAGAGAACAGGAACTTTGCCACCCTCCTGCTTGGCAATTCTTCTAAAGAGTGGTTGAGATAGGTCAAAGTGTAAACCCGGACAGCATTGGTCTGTAGCAGTGACCGTTAGTGCATTTTATTTGGAAACATGCGCCACAAGTAAGTCCATTGTTGTAAAGATCAAATCCCAGAGCTGCTATGTCTGATCCATACTTGGCTTTGTATCCACATGGATAGACAACATTATGGTTAGAGAAATGGTTACAAAATAATATTGAAAAATACACTTTTCATCTAACCATAAGCGGATGAGATATGTTTCAAAGTCAACCTACCAAACAGGAAATATGCTATTTGCCAGACCAGAAGAGAAAAGAGAGTAAAATTTATGTTATAACGTATGTTAAAGGACGAATTTCAATATATATGTATATATAGAAGTGCTAAAACCTGTTGTTACCATGGAATGAATTATCATGATTCCATTTCATTTATTATTTTATTAAATTAAATAATAATTTTTAATTAGTGTAACTAGTTACGTGAAATATATTACAGAAATGTAATGATTAAATTTGGAATATCCTTCTTATAACATAAAAAATTTAAGTCACACTTCAATGTGCGGTATCATCTTGAGTCAATGACATACAAGATATATTCATATATTATATACATTGCGTCTTCTCATTATAAATTATGAATTATATGCATACAAATATGTACGTTGTAAGAGCGTAAAGGTCATTTTAACATATCAGGTATGATGATATTTTTGACATCTCATAATATCATGCAATATATCAGATGTTAAATATAAGATATGGTATTATATTCTTCTAAATTTCTGCTATTTTTACGAAACATTAACCATTATAACAAGGAATGATTTTAGAATATGTTCAACACTGAATAAAAGTGATTCAATAAAAAATATATTGGATTTGAATATTGGTAACTAAATTTTAAATTTCAAAATTAGATTGCTTATGAATGATTCAATAAAGCATAAATTCTATTATGAATGATTCAATAAAAATTGCATCTCATTTATTACTGTACCATACTAAATTAAATTAAGTTTTACCATCTATTAATATGATTATATTTTTATTCCTTAATGTTTTGGATTGGAGGATACTACTTCATTTTTATGCTTTATTATTTAACAAAAAGGAATATTCAAATTCCTCATTAAATTTCAATGAACATTGTTAATGTAATTTAATTTCATATTTATAAAATTAACCCATTATATTATTTATTAGAAATTTTTAACATATAGAACGTAATATATACATGTAGCTATCTAATGTCACAGGGTCTATATCTCATTTGAATAGTCTAGACATGGCGATAATTTTGAGACTTCTATATAATTTATGCTTGTAAATATTTTTCATTATTTCATGAAATATTTACGATTTTTACAAGTAATATATGCTATTAAATATGATATTTTATTTTGTTTTGATAGTTATCCTATAACATAAATAAAAAATTTAACATTAAATGCTTAATTTAATTTACATAATAAATTCTTATGAAAATTATTTTGCCTAGATCAATGATTATATCTAATGTATTTTGACATGTTTGTTTGTTATTATGGTATTATTCTTGATAATTATTGTCCTTCAACACTCTCATAACTAAATATATTTGATATGAGAGTTTATTCACCTCTTCTAGTATGAAACATATTACCATACAATAAGAATACCGAGGGTAGTCATTTTCCCATATAATACCCCAATCAATGAAATATTACCTATGAAATGAAATTATACATTTGATCACCAATTAGAAAAATAAGTTTTCTTAATTCAATAGTATTGTTTTTTATAGAAAAAAAAAAGAAAAGACCCTCATGATTTATTTAATTTTCTATGTGACCATACACTTGAGAATGATATATTGAGCACATGTACAAGTGTATTAAACTAAAAGTAAGAACATTCTAAAAATTTTAAGATGAATATATTTCTTTCACTACTATAGACAATGCTCTTAGGTATACCATACAATTTAAAATATAAATTTTAGTATGGCAACCATGTCATAAATTGTGAATACCATATGAATTTTTCAGCTTACATCTTGTTCTATCCTAAGATTTTATGATTACTAGATGAAAGTATTGTGTCTTATGATCAAACCAAGCCTATTAAAAATTAGGTGCCACTATTTATGATGGATTTATATTTATGGGATGATTGTTCTAGTTTATATTTTCAATGGAGTGACTAGATCATATCTTGACCAAGGTTGTGTCTTATATAGATTTTATGTGATTGTACAAACTTCTTAGAGAAGAACAATATCTATAATAAGGTGATATGATTAGAAAGGTTGACTCCTTATATTTCTCATTTAATATAAAGGAAAATGTTGGAATATATCATGCCAAGATTTACTTGAGTCCATGACGAAATTTTATATTATATTCTTTGCATATACACTTTAGGACCTTGTCTTATATATCTTGTTTTATTATAATATTTTATTATTCAACCTAAAGCCTAGTTGTTTTCCTATAATTCAATGTTATCTTGTAATTGGAAATTTATACCATTTCCTACTCATCATTTTAGCATTGATTGGAGTGTAACTACTTTTTTTAATGAGATATTTTGGTATCTAAAACCATCCTTTATGTCATGTTTATTTTTTATTAGTTATTTCATTTTATTTGGGTGATTTATTTATTTTATTCATCTTAAAATATAGTAGCATAAGTTATTCTTCCCATATATTTGGTATGTCTTGTATGCATAAGAAAAAAATTTATAATAACCATCTAAGTAGAACCCACACGAGTAATTTAGAATATATATCGAAGTATTAAATTCCATCCCTCTTAAATAACCCTTCAAAAACAATGCTTTCTTTGTGCTTCTATAGCTAACAATAAAAGGTATAGTTCATATTAGAGACCCATTCATACCTAACATTCTTCCCATATTGGAGAGGAATAAATTTCTATGTTTAATTCTTTACCACTAACTCATACTTAAAAACCTTGGCATCTTCCCACTCTAGGTAGCCCTTATCCTTAGAATAAAATAAAGGGTTTACATATTCATCCATATTTATAAGCATGTTGTAAGAGGGATTATTCTAGTGAATATCCTAATTTAGAATGTCCTAAACATCATAAAGGAGGGTTTGAACACCCTAGAATGTTGCATGGACCACATAATACTATGGAAGATATTAGAGAGGTGGAATATTAGAGTTAATAGATAAAGAATACAATCTCAACTTGTCATCTAGTTCATATACATAAATATTACATAAGTCTTACAAAGATCAATTTTAGGTAGTTAGGAATTTAAAATTGTTGGTGTTGGAGATGATGTTTCTAAAGGAGGATTCAAATTAAATCTTGCAGGAGTACCATTAAATATAATAGAGAACCAAGCTGAAGACACACAAGCTTCGACCAAATTCAACCATTTATTACCAAATTTAAACTACATTAGCACCTTAAACATGAAATGCCATACCACCAGATCATAGGCCTTATTCATATCCAATTTTAGAAAGAAATTGACTCTACCACTCCTATAAATAGAATGGATCAATTTATGCATCACCATTATAACATCTAGAGTATACCTTCCCTCAATAAAGCCACCCTAGGGGCTATAAATGAGAGATAATAGTAAAGGTTTAATTCGATTTTCCAACAACCTAGAGAGAATTTTGTAAATAGTGTTGCAAAAAATTATAGGCCAAAAATCATTGAAAGATTTATTATTAGGTGACTTCAAAAATAGGATGATAAAAGTTGAGTTAACAAACATTGGGATAACATAAGCTGCTTGTATAGAATTGATGGCGGAATAGATATCCTTACAGGCTATGTACCAAAACTTTTGAAATAAAAGTGGAGGGAACCCGTCAAGCCCTAGATATTTTAGAGCATCCATTTCATAAATATTTTCTTTTATTTTTTATTCAAAAATACTACTTTCAAGCCTGTATTCAACTCCCTCAAAATTATGATAGAAATGGCAGATATCAAATAGGCTTCAACCTATAAATACTTGGGATCAAAGGATCCCAACAAAGAGTTGAAATGAGATACCACCGTAGCCCTCATGACTTCAATGTCATTAGATAATGATCCATCTACTAGCATTATTTATTTGTTTTTTTTGTGGATCGTATGTCCTAGGGTAGAGGAGTAGAAATACTTTGAGTTCTTGTCTCCTTCCTTAAGCCATAACATCCAGGATTTATATTTTCAAAGCAATTCCTCATTCACCAAAGCATTGCGCAGGGCCAACAAAATATATTTCTCTTTACTTAATAGCTCCTGAGAATAACATTTGATTTCCACTTTGATTTCCAAATATTTGAGCTGAGACTTGATGGATTCCTTGGATCTAAAGATATTTCCAAAAATTATGTTATTCGAACACTTGAGTTTGGATTTAATTCTTCTTAGCTTAGATGTAAAGTCCTCTAGCCCAATAAATCCCACATCTTTATTCCACTATTCCCTTATCTGATCTTCAAACTTAGGGTGGTTGCACCACATCGCTTCAAACCAGAAAGGCCATGGATGAAAAGGCAAGCTTGAAGGAAGCTCCAACAATAAGGGGTTTGGTTTGAGCCAACCCTAGGGAGAGTGTAAAAAGAAGCATCTCCAAAAAATAAATATCCAACTTAGACACCAACACCCTATACAACTTATAGAGGATTAAATTGTTACTAGTCCTTTGGTTTCTCCAAGTAAATTTGGAACCCTTGAGGTGAAGGTCCAACAGATCAGCTACACTAATGAATTCTCTGAAGTCCTCCATATTGTGACTATCCTCCACATTACCTCATTTTTCTTTGATGGAACCAATGGGGTATTGATGTACCCAACTAAAACCCATGCTCAGTTTTAAAAAAAAATTCTCATTTCCAAGAACTCACTCTAAAATAATCTTCTTCCACGATTGATATTAAGGGCATAAATGTTGGATAAGACTCTAATTCTACCATAATTTTTACAGGTAAACATAATATTTATCGCCCTCTCAAAAATAGATAGAATAATACCTTCTAGGATAGACTTATTCCAGAAGCACATAAGACCCCCGAATGTTCCCACTGCTTCCCTAGCAACAAAACCAACTTTATTCCAAACTAATCTATGGATGTAGTTCCAAGAACTATCATCCAACTTAGACTCTTGGATAAGAAGTATATCAGGAGAATAATCCCTTCTCAAAGAGGCTAATAAATATTTCTTGGAAGAACTATTTAAGCCTCTTACATTCTAGGAAAAAGTATTTATTTTTGGAGTCTATGAGGGCCATCCTTACCACCCACCGAAGAGTAGGGAGGCTTAAATACATCTAGTAACAACTAGTTTTTTTATATACCACCAACTTTATTAAGCCTATAAATATGATTAACCCCCACTTGTGATATTAGAGTCTATTTTCCACTTCTTGATATCCTTATTAGATGGTTTTTCTACTTTCTTTTGTGGCTTCTCATAAATGGGATTGATTATTCCATGGTGTATTGGGAGCCTTACTTGAAGATAGAGGGGAGAAGGAGTCTTCACCCAATGGTGCTGCTAACCAAACCTTTGAATGGGAAGCAGTCATATTATCTGCTATTAGAGGAGCACTCTTCTTTAAAGAGACCTTACCAAGAGAATCCCCTAGATTGGAAGAATCCTATAATTGGTAAGAAGCAATAGGGAATTTTACAGGAGTGTAAATTAATACTAGATGGGTCTCCAATAACTACTGAATAACAAACTCTTCCTACACCAAGCATTCAAAATAATTATGAATTAATGGATAGCTAGGGGTCTCATCATTAAGAATCACCTCCAGATTTTCCATCTTTTGAATTGGGTCCTCCACAACCCCTTCTATATTTTGTCCCTATGTGACATGAGGAATATCCTCAACCAGTGATTCCATCCTAGAGGATTGGTTGTTATTATTGACAACAAGAGATTTCCATTTTTCATCCACCTTCTTTTTCTTTCTTGGGATTCACTTTCCTTTAGCTACATCCATAGGCTTGGGCTTATACCTTGAGGGACACGCATACTAGGTGTGGCCACCTTTACCATATATTTGATAGGAATTTTTCTTATTATTGTACTACATGGATTAGGACTAAGGGTCCAAATTTGATACAAATATCCACGGATGAAAGTAGGGGCTTCTCCACGTCCACCATCACACACATTTTGATATAAAGCATCCAAGAAACTTTTAAGGAGCTACGATCAAAGGAGATGAAATCACCAATGAAACTTGCCATAAACTAGAATATGCTCTCATCTCACATATGGAGAGGGAAATTTGGGAACTTAATCCACATTAGAATATTGTTGATGAACTGTGTAGATGGAAGGGACCCACTTGTAGAGAATAATATATTGCTTATCAAAAAACTAGGGACCACCTTCCAATATCCGTAAGGATTCTTCCTCACAATTTAACTTTATTAGGAAGAAAATTCTTGGAATGCCCATAATGTCTAATGAACCTAGAGGCTTTCACCTAGCTAAGGCCCACCTTCTCAAGGTGTTGATATTCAACCAACCACCCTAGATATTACCAACAAGATTTTAGGATCCTTTGTTGATAATGTTATCAATAAGATGATCAGAAATAAATATTTATGTGGATTCAACATTAATATTGTAATCACCAAGGGCTTTAGGGTCACAAATTAACTTTAATTCTAGAAGTGCACCATCACTCCTACCCGAATACCACATTTCGAAACCAGATAAATTCTATGTCTCCACATCCATTTTTGTTAATAGAATTGATAATAATGTGTGAGTCACCCTTAATTGAAATATATTTCCATCCTTTTTTAGCTACAATTTTAATCCCAGTAAGAATTGCTCTAGCATCTACATAGTTGTTAGTTGAATTTCTATATGATTATGAATAAGTGAGGAGAATTTTGCCTTCACTATTTCTAAAAATACCACCTCCACCAACTTTTCCTAGATTTCCTTTAGAAGCACCATCAAAATTAATTTTGATAAACCTAATTTTTGGACATTTTCATTTTACCATAGATCAAAGCAGATCCTTTATTTTAAATTTTCGTCGAAGATAACTCTTCCATGTATGTTCAAATCTTGTAGCTAGCACTTCTTTTTCTATAATTGAGACTTGCCATGATGAGCACCATATTTGCAGATATTTTGCAAGAGAGGCATTAATACAAATCCAAACTTAAGAATGATTTTGATATTTATTTTTTAAAATTTTATTATTTATTTCAAGCCATAAATTCCAACAAATAATGGTGGGGCTAATCCTAAAAATAATACATAATAATTTAGATTTAAAATAATTTATCAAATATTTTATCTTCAGTGTTGATGGAGACACCCAATATGATTTCTATTTGTTTAGAAAGTAACCCCAAATAGTGTGAGAAAATCTTTGGGAAAACTAAATTTTAATTGTTCTAAATCCTCATAGTCTAACTTTAATGAGTATACACCATCCTTTGATAAGTTTCAAATCAACTCATATTTTCATGTAAAAATAGGAAAATAAAACTCTCGAAGAATATTTTGAAGTTCATCTACTTTTTTGATGGGGGATGCACAAAACATGGGGATGCACAAAACACACCAAAACTTCAAATTTTCAATATGCTATTTTCAATCTGCTATTTTCTTTACTGAAACTAGCTTTTACATTACTTGAAACCGATTTACAATACTAGCCCATAGGCGTAGTTTTTTGTTTTCTAATGCAATCTACCTCATGTTCGGTGATCTTCCTACCTCCCAAGAAGAATACCTTCTTCCAATCTCCAAAACTTGGCTTCCCCCCTATTTTTCTGACTGAACCTTTCATATTTTATCTTCACTGGAAACTGACATCGGGTCAGCCATGGAAACATGCATTCAAGAGCCATCTGCACATCTCTGACCTCTGGGCACAGCAGTCGAGTGGTCGCCATACTCAGCAAACTTTTCAGGCAAGCAATAATGTATTAATGAGGCCTTTGACCACCTCGGGAAACATCGCCTGGTAACGCGTGCCTTATCGAATCGTGAACCAGTAGTATGTCGCGATATCGTGAAATTTTTCTTCCTCCCTACCTTTTCTGTCCTTCGGGTCATGAAATCATGACATGTCGTGATATCACGACAGTTCCCTTCCTATTGCCTTTCCTCTTAGTCGGGTCACGATATCGTGACATGTCACGATATCATGACATTTTCCTTCTCGCTGCCTCTCCTTTCCTTCGGGTCACGATATCGTGACATGTCGTGATATAGCGACATTTTTATCCTCGTTGTCTTCTTCTCCTTTGGGTCACGATATCGCAACATTCTTCCCTTCTGCTTCCTCTCTCCGCTTTGGGTCATGATATCATGATAGCTTTGCCTTCTGCCTCTCTCTTTGCTTCTTGGGTCACGAAATCACGACATGTCACGATATCGTGACAACTTTCTTCCTTGCTCCCCTTTCTGCACCTTCGATCGCGATTTCGTGACATGTCACAAAATCATGACATTTTCTTCGCTGGCCTTCCCTGTCTATTTTTGGTCACGATTTCATGACATGTCATGAAATCATGACATTTTCTCCTTTGGCCGTCTCCTGTCTTCTTTGGTCGCGATTTCGTGACATGTCACGAAATCGCGACATTTTTCTCGGATGCCTTCTTCCTCCTTCCTGAGTCACGAAAATGTGACATGTTGTGATATCACGATATTTTTCTCCTCTGTGCCTCTTCTTGTCTTTTGGTCACGATTTTGCGACATGTCGTGAAATCGCGATTTTTTTGCTCCGCGTATTCTCTCTCCTGATTTGGTCGCGATAACGTGACATGTCACAATATCGTGACACTTTTCTCTGTCGCGATATGGTGAAACTTTCTGCTCTTTGCCTTTTCTCTCCTTCCTAGGTCGCGATAATGTGACATGTCGCGATATCGCAACATTTTTTCTCCTTTGCGCTTCCTCTCATCCTTTGGTCGTGATAATGCGACATGTCACGATATCACAACACTTTTCCTCTTCTGTGCCTTCCGTCGTCCTCTGGTCTTGAAACTGTGACATGTCGCGATATCGCGACACTTTTTCTTCTTTGCCGACATGTCACGATATCGTGACATCTTCTCTCCTTGCGGCATTTTGTTCTTCCCTTGGATGCTCCTGCATCAGAGGTCATGATATCACAACATGTCACATTATCATGACACTTTTCCTCTTCTGTGCCTTCCGTCATCCTATGGTCGTGAAAACTGTGACATGTCGCAATATCGTGACACTTTTTCTTCTTTGCCGACATGTCGCGATATTGTGACATCTTCTCTCCTTGCGGCATTTTGTTCTTCCCTTGGATGCTCCTACATCATTTTTTTTTAGTTCCTCTTATTCAAATAGGTTACTAAAAGAAATTCATGATCTGGAATTTTTGCTCATAATAATATAATATTTGACATTTGGACCTTTACATGATAGGAACACTTGAGCCAATGGTTTCATTTTTATTCAGAGATGGGAGGATAAGGCTTCAATTTAGAGCAAAAATTTGCATAACTCCCATCATTGAATGACCATCTAATATGTTTTTTTATCAATTGCAAACTCTTTGATATGAAGTTCTATGTTGATGATCCTTTTGGTAGAGTTATTTTCCTAAATAATTTCATTGCATAAAAAGAACCTATATTTTTTTGAAGTAATATTTTTACCCAATTATTTCCTTGATCTCTAAATAATATCCATCCAAGCTTTGTTCCTAATGCCAAATTCATAATTCTACAATTCCGTAAGCCTGCTCCTCCAATATTATTTCCTTTCTAAATCCTTTCCCACTTACAAAGAGGAAACATAAATTTTTCTCACAATATTTCCATAGAAATTATCTTCAAGTTTCATCAGTTTTTGATGCAATACTTAGTGACAATCTTGAAAGTGGCCTCATATAAATATAAATGGACTTCAAAGTAATATTTAAGAGTTGTAGCCTTCCTACCTTGGTTAATAACTTACCTTTCCAACATGCCAACTAAGCTTTAATTCCATCCAAAAAATATATCCAAAGATCCTTTTTATTTATATAATCAAACAAAGGAATACCCAAGTATATTTTTGGAAATTTTTCAATTTTAAATCCCAAAATATTCACAATAATTTTTTGTAAATCTAGGGCAGTATTAATGAAAAAATATTGGATTTTGAAGTATTTAACAATTATCTAGTAGACTTATCATAAAATGAAAATATTGGTTTAAACTCCATGGTCTCATTGACTGAGGTATGACCCAAAATAAAAGCATCATCAAAAAATTAGAGATAATATTCAAAGGGACCAATTTTTGCAACTTGAATACCCTTAATTTTTCCTTCCATTTTTACCTTTAAAAATGCTCTCTCTAATGCTTCTTCCAGAATAAAGAATAGATAAGGAGGAAGAGGATCACCTTGACAAAATCCACAAGATGACTTGAAGTACCCAACAGGAGAACCATTGATCAAAATAAAAAAATTGTAGTTCTATAACAACAATTAATCCACACACACCAACTATAATAAAAGTCCAAAATTTTGAGAATAGCATGTAAAAAATTCTAGGAAACCTTATCATACACTTTGTTCATATATAATTTCAAAAGAATACCTAATTGTTTAATGGAATTACGAGAATCTATGGCCTCTTGTGCAATAATTATACCATCAATAATTTATTTACCCTGAACAAAGACCTTATTCCCCCGAGATAATACACCCTACAATGCCCTTCAACCTATTCGCTATAATTTTTGAAATGATCTTGTAAATCATATTACAATGGCTTATTGGATGAAAATTATCAAAATATTTTGTGTCGCCCTTATTGGAAACAAAGGTAATAAAATTAGCATTGATATCACTTATTATAGTTTTCCTTTTTAGGTCTCTTTCATTGTATCTAGCATATCATTGTTCAATAAATCCAAAAAAATTGAATGAAAATTGCAGGAAATCCATCAGGACCAGCATCTTATTAGGATGGAAAGAGAAAACTTCTTCATGGAGCTCCTCCATCGATATGTTTTTCATCAAGATTTTATTTTATCTTTGAGTGATAATTGATGGAATATTTTGCATAATTTTTTCTTGTGCCTCCTTTTCTTGCCTAGAATCTAACAAAATATTTTTTAAATAATTTATTGCTTCCTTCCTTATATCTTATTCAAGCTCAATATTTCTTCCATATAGATTTTTATTTTTTTTGGTATGACAAACAAAAATATATATTTTTGTTGTAGCATGAAAACAAATTGTATTTATGTCTCCTTCCTTGACCCATTTCTCTTTAGATTTTTGGAACCAATATGACTCCTTTTTCAATACATTATGGTAATCATAAAGTAATTTTTTTTATTTCACATGAGAATATATGTCCATTCAATTAATTTCCAATATCTCTTGTAAATTTTTGATCTTGGATTAAATATCTTTTTTTCTTTAAAAATATTACAAAAATATTTGACATTACATATCTTCATTTTATCTTTTAAATATTTTAACTTTTGAATAAACCTATACATGCGTGATCCTCCAAATTTTGATTCATCCCACCATAACATAACCATCTAGAAAAAATCATGGTCTTGGAGACACATAGATTGGAAGCTAAATGCATTTGGATGACCATTTTTAGGTGACTCAAAACACAAAATAATGGATTTGTGATCTAATTCTGATCGCAATAAAATATCTAAAGGGATTGTATACTTTGTTTGCAACCATTTATTGTATAACAAATATCTATCAAGTATTTTTTCTATATAATTTTTCCTAATGCATTTTTAATCCCATGTGTATTGAAAGCTTGAGGTACTAAGATACCAAAGATCATTTGAATTGACAAATAAAGAAAAATCTTACATTGATTTAGACCATCCTATAATGCCACCCTTCCTTTTCAAAGGAGATATAAAAGTATTAAAATAACCCAAAGAATCCATAGATCATGATGAATCATCATTGTATTTGACAAAAATATACTAAGGGGCTTCCAACATCTTTCACATGGACTAACTATAGTTGGAGCATATACATTTATAACCTCAAATTTGATGTTTTCCTCTTTTCTACAAAATAATCCAACAACCCAATTACTTTTTTCTTCTAATAGCTATCCATACCATTTGCATTTGTCCCATATTATTGCAATACCACCTGAAGGTCCTGTAGAAGAAACTGCTAAACAATCACCTATATTCCAAATCTTCTTAAAAGCCTTCTTACATTCCTCATTGTTTAATTTTATTTCTTGTATTAAAATAAACTCAGGGCTATAACAACCTATTAATTCCTTAATAACTCTTTTTTAGGGGTTTTATTCTATTATAATAAGAGAATATTCTCTTAAGTTCTACTAGGATAGACACACTTGATTTTCCACTCCTCCATGTGTCAAGTGAACTCTCAATGGTGTCTTCATCAGACTTGATGAGTTGTTGTAATCCAATGGCTCTCAATGATCAACTTTGCTATTTATACAAAGTTGATCCCTAGAATAAATCAATCAGTTCTATTTTATTTCTTCAAATCTTGTAATGCTTTGTAGTTCTACTCTTGGGAATTCTAACATGGTACTAGAGTAGGATAGATTCTGCTAGCATTCTCTCTTGAAGGAGGTTTCTCGAACTGGTTCTTAATCTCTTATTCTTTATTTTTTTTAAGAAAGAGGTTTTTTTTCATATTGTAGTATGCTCATATATGCAATTTTTTTAAAATATATTTGCTTATGGTAATACCTACTAGTTTATATAATTTTATTTTACCATTGATGCAAATATTTCAAAATTTCTTTATTCACTACTTTGTGTATGCATATTGAATTTTTTTTGCCTCTATAAAAATACTCCTTAACGAATGCAGCTTGCTTTAAAACAATTAAAGCAATGTTGCATCCCGTTCTAGGTGTTTTTTAATTTATATTATTTCTTCCCATATCAAACACAACAATCACTGCATTTCAGTAAAGAAGAAAACTAATATAAATAAAACATTTTTTTAGAGGCCCCCTGTTTTTATTTGTCCTCCTACTTCACGTACGTTTAATTTTTTTTTTCCCTTAAGTTTCAGCTTGTTCGGATTTCAATAGCCTTTGTTGTGCATTTCATAACATAGAAGGATAAGTGTTTGGCATCCTTTTTCCCTCGTTGTGTATCTTCTAACGTGGAAGAAATAGAAAAATCGTAGGCCCTTACTTTTGGTAGGAATTTTTTTTTTTTTTATATTTCAATCTCAAATCGTTTTGTCTTCATAAATTTTAATTAATGTAAGGATAACTCTCCACATCATAAATTAATGACTCTTGGTCTACCTACCTATACCAATGATCATTAATTTTTTATATTCTTCGAATATCTTGAGATTTTAGGAAGCGTTCTACTTGAATTTTGTCATATATGTTTGTCCTTCGGTGCTCAAGAGGATATTCTTTCCTCTTGTTATATAAACATATTTCTAATATTAAAATCATAACTCTTTTGTATTCCTAATATTTTCTTTGGTAAATCTTAGATTGATATTTCTTTGGGCCCATTTTATACTATTCCTTGTAAATCTCTGCAAGTGTTTTTTCTTCAGGTTAGTGTGTGGTGAGATAATTTTTTCTACAAGTGAAAGATTCAGAAACACTTAGGTCACCACATCCTCTATTTTACACCTTTCTCTCAATGTCTCCAATCCATATTTTAAATATGGTCTATGGAATAGTTGCTAAGGGAGACTCTCTGCTTTGGTGTCACTCCTGTCACCACCTCTTCAACGCGTCATATGGTAAGGTATTATATGATTTTTTAAAATAATATATTTCTTATCCAGTGTAGATATATGAGTCTCATTTTTCTCGGATGCTGCCATTCGAGCAATGAACATAGATGCCACCCTTCCTCACTACCTTTTTATTGAAAGGCGCATTATGGACCATTTTTTTTTAAATAAAGGGGTAAAAATTTATTGATAAAATGTCTGGATTACAAAGTACAATTGAACTCCAACCAGGACTAGGGATTACCATCTCTCCTAATCTTCTTGCTGAGCTAAGGAACTCTACTAGGGATAGAAGAGTTCACACCATCCCTAAAGAGACCAAGGGCTTGTTGTACCTTCTCCTCCCTAGAATCCAAAAGAGGTTCCACATCATATTTGCTATGGATGGTTTCCTGAACCATATATAGGATCCTTTGCCAAATCTGTTGAACAACTAAATAATTACCCTGAAATATGCATCGGTTCTGTTTGAGCCAAATTTTCTAGATTATGCAAGAAGGGCCCAAATTCTAAGCCACCCGAAGGAATGGGGCCTTGATCGAAGGTCTACCCAAACTACTCCAAAAATCCACTATGGATAGCACATGAAAACATGGATGCTTCCAGACACTCCACCAACGGTGCCAAATGTCTCTGGCAAAGGATCATTGGAAAAAAAAATGAGAAGATTCATCCTCATTCTTACTACAAAGGACACAAAAATAGGGACCCTAAAATACCCTATTCCTCACATTATCCCAAGTGAGGCATTTATTACGAGCTACCAACCAGAGAAAGAAGTTACATTTTGGCCAGGCAAATTTGTTCCACACCTTTTTCCACCAAGTGACAGGAAGACTCCCATACTTTTGCTTATCAAGAACCTGATAACCATAGGCTACCGAGTAGGTTACCTTAGTATCAAGGTTCCAAGCTAAAATATTTATACCCCTCAATGAAGAACAAGACCTCTCTGTAATAATAAGAGCAAGCACATCTCTGTCCTTGGCCAGTACCCCCTAGGGACATTCTTGCGGATCTTTCCACCTGTACATCTTGATATTTCCAAAATATTGGATCTTTTTAAAGTCCTCCACATGAGATCAGCATGCTTTCAAGAAAAAAATGCTTAGGGAACGTAACCTAGTATATTGATTCAATATAGAAGGGTGGCCATCCCAAGAATCCTCCCAAAAAAGAGCATTTTATTCCTAATTGCAAATACATAACAAAACCTGCTTGATTAAATTAGCTCCTCTTTTTAGAGTGTCCCAGATAATCGAACCTTTCCCAACCAAGCTTACTCTAGGGATTTCAACCTCATAAATACCTCTCAAGTATTTACAAGATAATATTTTAGCCCAAATCTGATCTTGAGAGGTACACCATCTCCAATAAAGTTTTGCAGCCAAAGCCTTCCCAAAAAGAGTTGTACGTCGTAACCCAAGGCCTCCCTCTTGCATCGGCCTACATATAGAATCCCACCTAAAGAAAACTCCATTTAGATTTATCAAGTTTTCCGGACCATAAAAATTATCTTGACAAAGAATCCATGTCCTTGATGAAGTGAGAGGGAGCTATTTTTACAAAACATGTATAAATGGGTAAATATTGAACAATATATTTTAAAAGCAACACTCTACCTATAGTGGATAGCCATCTAAAATTCCAATGATTCACCTAAAATTCCACTTCCACCCCTGATTGAGACTCTACATGACTTGAGACTTGAGCAATCTTACCAACCCTTCCACCATAATGATAAACAAATAAGGAGATAAAGGATCTCCTTGCCTCAATCCCCTTGAGGCCTCAAATAACTCTGATGGCTCATTATTAACAAGAACAAAGAATGAGGAAGAAGAAACACAGCTCATCACCCATCTAATTCATTCCTCCTCAAATCCAAAAGCAGCAATAACTTAAGGACCATATGACCCCGATCATAGGCTTTGGCCATGTCCAACTTAATGAACATAGTTTTCTCCTTAGATTTTTCCATTGAGTTAATAGCTTCTGTAGCAATAACAACCCCATCCAATATTTGTCGACTAGCAACAAACCCTCCTTGCTCCTCAGAGATAATTTTGCTCAACCATATCTTCAGACCTCTCAAGAATAATTTTTGTGATGATCTTATACACAACATTGCGAGAGAGCAATAGGCCTGAACATATCCAAGGAATTTGCTCCCTCTTTTTTGGGTATAACCACGACAAAGGTAGAATTTAGGGCCCTTAGCATCTATTTGTTCTTTTGGGACTCATGGACCACATACAAAAGATAAAATTTGATTAAATCTCAAAACTCCTGATAAAACTCAATCGATAATCCATCTGGACCTGGGGCTTTTCATTTTTCATATTGAATACAAAATTTTCCAACTCCTCAAGGGAAATTGGACCCATCAAGTGCTCATTCATATCTCTAGAAACAATCATTAGAATATAGTTTAGAATAAGCTTTTCATTCTCATCATCTGATATGGAGTCCTCCTCAAAGAGAGAGGAACTATACCTTTTAGTCTCTTCTAAAATATCCTTGAAAGAAGAAAGAAGGGCACCCTGAGAATTCACAAGAGAGGTAATCAGGTTACCATTACGGTGAGCCTTAAATGAGTAATAAAATAAGGTTGTGTTCCTATCTCCTTCCTGAAGCCAATCTACTCAAGATTTTTGTTTCCAAAAAAAATATTCCCTCAGTTCCCATTCAGCCAGGTCTTTTGCAGCTTCATATTCCTCAACAAGAAGCTTCATCATGAATCCCTGATCTCTAATATTCCTTGAATATTCTTCCATCCTCCTAAGAGCTGCCAGCTTAGCCAATGAAAGGTTCCCAAAATTTAGTCTATTCCATCTCTTCAATTTATGTTTTATAAAATGTAGTCGCTACATAAAGGAATACATAACGGTGCCATGACAAGGTTTACCAGTGGTCCACCAGCCTCGCATGAAATCCTGAAGCTTAGGATCATGAAGCCACATAATTTGAAACTTAAAGGAGGGATTATTTTTTAGCCCTAACTCAAAATCAGAGAGTTTTATAGGCCAATGATAAGATTCCCTACCCTCCAAAATCACAAAACTAGCACCTCTATTATTACCCATCCAATAACTGGATATCAAAAACCTATCCATTCTCTTTGATATGGAAGCTTCCCCACACCTTATATTGTGCCAAGTAAATATCTCATTATCTGGATTGATGTCAACCAAGTTTAGGGCTTGGATATAAGCACTAAAGACAGAAGAAAAAGGCTTGAGATGGTCTACCCCACCACATTTCTCCTCTAGACAAGTGATAAAGTTGAAGTCTCTAGCAAAAATCCATGGGTACAGGGGAACCAAAATTCTCACAAAGTAAACGTGTTTCCACAAATTCACTTTACCATTGTAATCAATAGGAGCATACAAATTTTTAAGGAGAATGATTTCACCAGATTCATTATCATGCTCGACCATTGAAATAGACCATTCTGCTGGAAATACAAGTAAGAGGGGATATCTTAATCGGATCCCATAAACAATAGATGCCACCAGAATATCCACATGCACTAATACACTGGCAGTGCCCCCTTCTTCAAAAATTGGAAACAATATTGAACATAATATCAATAGTCAATTTTGTCTCCTGAATAAATACCACATCCGGAGAATGCACACGAACCAAATAATGAACAACTTTTTATCTGGGGATGCTATTCAACCCCCTTACATTTCATGAGAGGATAATCATTTTTGCGGGTTATAAAAATGGGAGTCCAATGTTCTCACCAAGCCTGACTCCACCAAAGTATCCCCCATTAACTTAATTTTATCCTAGTCCTTCTTTCGACCCACCTTCACATTCTTATCTGAAAAACTTTAATTAATTATTTTTTTCTACAATCCCAACACCGTAGGAGTTTTACAGTCCAAGGATGACTACATCAGTGCTTGAGTAGGAGAGGGCATAACTAAATCTGTACCAATTTCCAAAATAGTTTACCTTATAGGGCTAGACCCAACCATGTCCCCTATACTCAGATCCAAAGCCCTTTGTTCTTCATTTAAACCCCCTAGATTTGATTCCTTAAGTTCTCCCTCAAGAAGAGACATGTGATTCGGCCTTGTTATATTTGCATCAGGTAGTGATATTTCAGGTATCTCCATGCACTAATAAAGGTCATCTAATATTTCAAAATGGTTGAGTAGAGCATCTGGCTGGCTATCCTTAAGGTCTTTGTTTGCCCTTCGTCCTCTATTTCGGGCTTTTATCGAAACAAAACCTTCCTTATCCCATTCCCCTTCCTTTATCGGGGCTTTTCCTTTATCCAAACTTTGTCCAGACTGAGAGGGCCTAGGATTTGAAGCCACAGGTGAGACAAACTTAGGGAATTTTCTTTGTAGGTGGCCATATTCATAGCAAATCCGACAATGAAATGGAAGAGCTTCATAGTCAAGTTTTTGAACCCATGTAGTTGATCCAAATTGTATTTCAATAGAATCTAGAATATGATTATTTAAGTCAATTTCAACACAAATACGAGCAATAGATATTACCTTTTTATCCATTGTCTGTTGTGATGGTCCAACCGAATTCCCAAGTAGAAGGATAATCTTATGCAAGATATCAGTTCTCCATAATTCCAACGAGAGCCATGGAAGTTGCACCCATACTGGAACCCACTATGGCCACTCCTTTGAAGGGTTGAAACCCACATGCCAGGGTTTAATAAATATTCCCACCTGGTTATAGAAATAAGGACCCCCTTCAAATACTTTGTTACAATATGCAATACATGATAAAACCACCATAAAATAATTGTTCGCACTCAACATCACCTCCACATCGCCTTCAAGATTCCAAGTCTTCCTAAACCAAGCCTCCACAAAGGGGAGAGAAATTTGGATGCCTAAAAGTTTACCAATAAAGGCATGTTTGGTTAGATACTCCACATCTTCCACCACCGAGTCTGGTTGAACCACTAGAACTGGCCTGGCTTCACATCGTTCCAAACATCCATTATTATTTAACAAGTAGTTCTCGACATGCACTAGAAAATCCTGTTCCTTCCAGTCATTTTTAGATGAAAAAATATCACGAGCATGCACTCTCTATGTCAAACCCAACGACGTCACGAAATTCCTCCAATTTTTCAAACCTCCTCCGAAAGTTGTTGCCATCCCTCGTAGAGCAGTTTTTCTTCATCAAACCCTAGCAGAGTAGTTTTTCCTCATCAAACCCTAACAGAGCTCTTCAAGACCATGTTGCTATGACAATTCTTACTAGCTACCTTTCAAGATATATTTTTTTTTGCTGCATCCTCTGTTTGACGTCAACCCCTTTAATTTAAGCTATAATATATTATATATATATATTGTAGCAAGAAAAAAAAAACATTTCATTCCCTTTCCTTTCCGGATTTTTCTTCGCCCGAAAATCAAAGGAGAATTGTAAAAATTTTAATATTTTTTTTTTTTTGTGGGGAGTTTATAGGTGCATTTTTCACCTATAATAAGTTCGTGGGGGTTTATTGTGTCACTTTTTTTCTTTTTTTTCCTTATTTACTTTCATTCTTAAGTTGGTAATATTAATTTTTTTTATATATCTTGCTTAATATTAAAAAGGTGTTGATTAAAAATCCAATCATTAATTAAAGAAATTAATAAAAATATTTTTACTATTTATTTATTTCATTAAGCAAAATTTAATATTAACAACCTAAATTCTCTATTTTCCAAACGTCTTTTAATATTTTATAGAGATATTTTTAGTGAATGAAAAATATTTCCTTTCAAAATAGTCTCTATATTAATTAACTTTTTTTGAATCATATTGTTACATATAGTCAGCTTAAATGAAATAAAAGGATATTCAATCCAATTCTTACATAATAAAGAATAATTAAAATATATCTATTCTTTCTTTATTATTTCATTAAGCAATTAAAAATCTTTTTGTTCAATTTATTATTGTTGACAAAGAGTATTTTTTAATTATCTATTTAAAAGCAATATTTCTCATTCTAAACTTCCTAAGAAGAACAAATAATTCATATCACCACTCACCTTATTGTGCATACTACTTAACTTAGAGTTTCCCTCAAGTAAGGGTGAGTTATTTGGTAACCAATACAGGCTTGGTTTATATTCACCTATGTTCCAAGTATCATATCTAATCAAATACTTATTGTTTCCCTCTAGCCAGGGCGGGTATTTGAGAAGAAAAAATATATTGGCCTGGTATATTTGTTCTCTTAACCATAATTAATATCAAATTTACTAAAAATACTTATAGTTTATCTCTTGTTATGGCAGGTATTTATTGAGTTATTTGGTGTTTCCTAAAATATTTGGTATATTTATCTCATTAACCTTATTAAACATCAAATAACCTCAAAATTACTTATAGTTTCCCTCTCGTTAGGGTGGGTATTTTTGAGCAATTTGATATTTTTACAGGATTTTGTTGACTAATATCGATTGCATTCTCTAAATTATAGTTAAATGGGAGACCTTTGGGTTAACTTCAAAATGAATTCAATGAATACAATTGATCCTATCACTCCTCACAACTTCCATACATGGAAACCCAAACTTGCACTCACTACAAAAAGAATGATCACTTTGTAAACAAATGCTGGAAAATATTACAACAACTAGAGGTAGCTATGAAGGATTAAAATATAGACAATAAAAAGCAAATAGGAAAAGCCCTTAATGTTCAAGGGAAAACCTCCAATTATTCTTCTAATCACTGGGTCCTAGATTCTAGAGCAACTCATCACATGACTGCTTCAGATGTGTCATTCTCTTCTATCTCCTCAAGTTCAACCTGTAGCATAGAAGTTGGTGAATATTCCTTCATCCCAGTCAAATAAAAGGGTGATATAACCATTTGTGGTACTATCAATAATGTTCTCTATATTCCAAACATTTCCATAAATCTCCTGTCTGTCTATCATATTTGTACTTCTAGAAAGGGGAAAATTATTCTCTTCTCTCCAACAGGAGTTGAGATAAGAGAATTTTAATATTCCCATTATCTCATACCCAAAGGAGATATTTATCACAAAAATCACCTATTTCACTTCAAAATATTCAAAAATATAGAAGGGACCTCCTATTTTATGGCTTGTGGAGATCTTGAAAGTAAAATTTGGCATGAAATGTTTGGTCATCTCAGTTACAACTACATAAAGGAATCGAGCACACATGAAATGGTAATAGGTTTAACTAAAGTATCTTCTATTTATTTATTTTTTCCTGGATGTACTCTTGGGAAGCAACATCAAGATCCTTTCCACCCATGTAGTTCTCTAAAAAGTTCATCCCCTCTAGAATTAATCCATAGTGGCTTGATGTCTTTTCCAAAATCTTATTTCAAAGAAACAAAATATGTTCTAACCTTTATTGATGACTTTTCTAGAATAACTTGGGTCTACTTCCTAAAATATAAAAGTGATGTTCTATCCCACTTCAAAGTCTTCAAATCCTTAGTTGAAAATCAATCCTCTTGCAATATCAAGTAAATTTGCATAGATAATGGGAGGAAATACTGCAGTAATGAGTTCTCCATATTTCAATAAAATCATAGTATCATTCATCAGCATTTTATCTACTATAATCCTCAGCAAAATGGCATTGTAGAAAGAAAATCCTGAACATTAAAGGAAATGGCAAATTGTATGCTCCATTCAAGAGATCTTCCAAAAAAAATTTTGGTAGAAGCTATTAACTGTGCCAATTATATTCAAAACTACACACCTCATAAAGCTTTTGATCATTTAAATTCTGAAGAAGCATGGACTAGTTCAAAACTAGATGTTTCCTTCTTCAAGATTTTTGGGTGTACTTCTTGGGCGCACATCTCAAAGAAGAAAAGGAAGGATCTAGATAAGAAAAGCATAAAACTCATATTTATTGGTTATTGTGAGGAAATGAAAGCATACAAGATCATTGATCCCTCAACTCATGAGGTATTTTTCATAGGAATGACCAATTTTATGAAACATTCCCTCGAAAAGATCGTCAACTTTCATATTCCTCCATTTATCCTTATCCTATAATAAAACCTCCATATTATGAAGAACCAACTCTAGAGGTTAACTTAGAGATTGATAATCAAGATGAGGAACTTGTAACTCCAACTCAATTTCTTTCCACTCCTTCTACTCCTTCCACTATGCCAAAATGGGCCCACACCATTGTTAAATAAGATACTCCTAACATCCAAAATCTTCCATCATCTAGATCATCCAAATCCATAGGCACTGGTCTTGTTTGTTAGTCTATTTCATTTGATCCTCAGTCCTTAAAAGAAGCAACTAGTATTAAATAATGGGATGATGCCATGGAAAATGAATTCTCTTCCTTAATAAGAAATAAAACTTGGGATTTAGTTCCCTTGCCTAATTGAAGGAAATTAGTTTGTTGTAAATGGATTTAAAGAATTAAGTATGGTACTAATGGAGAAATTGACAAACATAAAGCTCGCCTAGTAGCCAAAGGTTTCTCTTAAATTGAAGGAATTTATTATGTCAAAAATTTTGCTCCAATTGCTAAAATGTATTTTGTAAGACTGTTTCTTGCTCTGGATGCTTCCCAAAAGTGGTATGTCTTTCAAATGGATGTAAAAGGTGCTTTCTTACATGGGGATTTAAAGGAAGAGATATACATGGAACAACCAACTGGTTTCACTCAATACTCCACTCTTGTTTGTAGGCCAAACAAGTCTCTTTATGGCCTAAAACAAGCTCCTAGAGCTTGGTATGAAAATATGGACTCCTTCCTTATTTTTGTAAGTTTTTTTCATTGTGAGTCTGATAACACAGTATACATTTGGAGAGATGAAGGAAAAATCACAATTCTTGTTTGATATGTTGATGATATTCTAATCACTGGTAGTACCTTCAATCACATTCAGACTATAAAAGACTCCTTCTCTAAAAAATTGATATGGCTAATATAGGTTTAGCTCATTACTTCCTTGGGATCAAAATAAATCAAAGAAATGCAAGTATTTCATTATGTCAAAAAAAATACACTCTAGATCTTCTTCAAAGGTTTAAAATGTCATATTTCAAACCTTCCCCTACACCTTTTCAATCAGGCATAAATCTATGTACTTCCTGCTAATCCCTTCTATGTGATGCAACTCTATACTATCAGCATATAGTGAGTCTAGTATACCTTACTCATACTCATCCAAATATCTCATATGTTGTTGGACTCATATCTATATTCTCCCATCAACCTCACTTAAGTCATTGGCAAGCAACAAAAAGAATCCTTCACTACTTGCAAGGAACTACTTAATTTAGGCTCTTATATAAGAGAAATCCATGGATATCATTGGCTACATAGATTTATATTGGGTAGGTTCAATAGAAGATATATTTTCAACTTTTGGTTGTCTTTTGTCTTGGTTCTTCGTCAATAGCCTGGTTATGCAAAAAACAACAAGCAGTAGCCTTATCATTGATAGAGGCAGAATACAGGGCAACAATTTTAGTAAGTCAGGAAGATCTTTGGCTTCATAAAATTCTAATATAATTTGGTTTATTCCAAGATAAACCTATAACTATTTGGTGTGACAATCAGAGAATAATTCACATTGCATGAAATCCAGTTGAGCATCAGTGCACCAAGCACATTGAGATACATATGCACTTCATTCGACTACACATTCAGAATGGGGAAATATACTTGAACAATATTCCAATTGAGGAGAAAATTGTAGACATCTTCACAAAGTCATTTCCTTCTTCGTGTTACATACAGTTGCAAGAGAAACATGGAGTAATGCAGCTGCATTGACACAGAGGTCTTCCACCTCTCCTTTTACTATTGTGTTCTTTGGAGGATGGTTTTTTCCCTTGTGGTTTTTTTCATCATCTCTCCAAAAGTATATATTATTCATGAGTACCTAATAAGGTAAAGTTGTTGGGACTCATTCTTTTTTTGTGTTGAGAGGACAATCTTCACCATCCAAATACATGCCTCTATCTTGGATATTTTTCATGTAACATATGGTTTTTCAGGCCATGTTTTTTGGACTCATCCTTTTATTGTTTTAAGAGGGTAATCTTCACCATCCGAAGACAAGCCTCTTCCTCATTTATTTTTTGATTTATGGCTTTTCCCATTGGGTTTTTACCATCTCTTTAGAAAAGAAATCATTGTACATGAGTACCTCATCAGGCCTTGTTGTCGAGACTCATTTGTACAAATCACCCCTAGTATCACTTAAGGGGGGGGAGTGTTAGAATAAGAGAATATTATCTTAAGTTCTACTAGGATAGACACACTTGATTTTCCACTCCTCCATATGTCAGGTGAACTCTCATTGGTGTCTTCATCAGACTCGATGAGTTGTTATAATCCAACGGATCTTAATGATAAAATTTGCTATTTATACAAAGTTGATCCCTGGAATAAATCAATCAGTTTTATTTTATTTATTTAAATATTGTAATGATTTTTAGTTCTACTCTTGGTAATTATAACATATTCATACCCCTAATATTCCATGATATCATTTTTATCATCAATACTTTTTATTTTTGTTAGTGGGTTTAGACATACTTCTTGTTACCACCTATAATATTTTTGTTTTGCTTTCCAGATTAATATCCTTTTGATTTTCTTTTTCTCTTAGTTTATTGTTTTATGGCCTTCCTCTCCTTCTTCCAAATTTACCAACACTCTCATCTTCATCAATCTCTTCCATTTTTTCATATTGTTCAAAATGATACTTAAATTCTAAAGGTTTATGTTGGCTTAAATATCCTAAAGTGCAAGGAATAACCTCATTATAATTTTATTATTTATGTTGCCCTAAAAAATATAAACTATAAATATGATCCTCTATAATTATTGCTTTCTTATGTTGGCTTGAAAAACATATTTTTTTTTTGGATATCCTCCATAATATTTTCTTTAATATACATCTCTTGAAAACCTAAAGTGTAAGGAATTACACTCCATACTACTTTTATTTTTATTGGAAGGAGAATATTTTAAGCTACTTATAGATAAGAAAGGTGATTTACCTAGATTTAGATTGACCTCCTTCACCTCATTTACTTTAAAATTTATCTCCCCATTTATATTTATATTAAAATTTACCTTCCTCTCTTCCTTCCAAGCTTGAGCTCCTTGTATATTTGAATTTGCATACTGTACTTCCTATCCTTCCATATCATTTTTTATTCTAATGGTTGATTTGAGTGAACTGTAATTGCCTTTTCCATTTGATGATGTAGAGGGATTTTTTTTACCACTTTCTTAGGAGTGTAAAATCCTTTACTTGACCGCTTCTCTTGTGATATGGTCTACTTGTTTCAAATTGAAGTTACCCTTATCCCCAAAAAATTCCATCTCTTCCTCCATTTTTACTTTGCATATTTTTTCCATGTACCCAGTTTCATGACATTTGCGACATTGAAATACAATATTTTTATAATCCACCTGCTAATTCAATTCTCTTGATGCAATTTTTATGGTAAAGGTTTAGAAATATCCATAGAAACACATATTCAAGTGTATACAACATGCCTTGTATCCTTCATATATGGTCCCTCATGGATGAATTTTCATAGAGTATTACCAATACTCTTTAAAACATCCTTGTTGATTAGTTGATAAGGAAGTTCAAAAAGCCTAATCCATACTGAAAGCCTTTTAGTAGTTTTTGTGTGCAGATTAAAATACTCACTACAAGGTCTTAAGTATAATGTATCTTTACCCATAAACCACGGACCTCCATCCATTTTTTTATCCCTTATTTTTGAATTGGATAAAATGACAAGGAAATATCCTTTCGGAAGAAAATTCATGGAGTAATTTGAATCCAATCCCCACTTCCACTTAATCCAATTCTGAATTTCAGGAAAATCTGGCCAATATCCATGAAATATATAAATTAATCCTCCTATTTTAATAATTATCATATCATGCTAAATCATCCCATCCTTAATAATCACTTCTGGTGTAGAATTTACTACCTAGACTGGTTTTACCATAGATTATTTCTTACTATTATTGCTAGCTAGTGCACCTAAACTTCCAACTTGGTCATTAATACTTTCAGTAAGGACTTTCACAAATGACTTTCTTTCCATGTTACCTAGGTTTTTTTCAAATGAATCCTCTAAATTTTCTTGAGATCAAGAACAAGAAATAACTTGTTAATTGGTCACACTTCGCTTTTTACTTTTTGATTTCTTGCTCACACTTATTCCTCACTCCTAGCTTGCACTCGTACTTGCTTTTGGTTGCACTCATTCTTGTATCATGCTCATACTTACTTTTGGATGCACTTAATCAAGGCTCATGCTTGCACTCAATACTAGTTGCACTCACACTCGATGTGTACTCACACTCTTGTTTCTATCTATACTCACTTAATGCTTATACTTGTACTTTCTTGTGCTTGTATCTGATTCCTATTGCACTCACTCTTGAATTTTATTAGGCTTTCTTTTAGTTATGTCCACTCTTGGTTGTGCTCACACTCGTACACCTATAATTACTACTCTTTTGGCTAATGATACTTTTCCTCTAATACCTCTAGTGGCCCCTAATTCTCCCATAAATATTTTTATTGGTACCATTCTAGTTATTTTGGTCTTTTCAAATTTATAGGGAAATCCTTGCTTTTATTTTTTAATTTAAATCCTCCCCTAGAAATATCATCTCCAACACCAATAATTTTAAATTCTTAACTACATAAAATTAATTCTTGTAAATCTTATGTAATATTTATGTATATGAACTAGATGGTGAGTTTAAATTTGATGCTTTAGCTCTAGGCTCTAAAGTGTATGAGTCAATGGTAAAGAATTAAACATAGAAACTTATTAATGTCTAATATGGGAAGAATGTTAGGTGTAAATGGGTCTCTAATACCAACTATACCTTTGATTATTATGTGTAGAAGCATAAGGTAGGCATTGTAATATGTCATTGATTGAGGTATTATATGGAAAAATGAATATCATAATTTTTATTATTATATGGTAAGATGTTTCATGCTAGTTGAGATGAATAAACTCTCATATAAAATGCATTTAGTTATGAGAGTACTAAAGGACAATAATTATCAAGAACAATACCATATTAATAGAAAAGCATGTCAAAATACATTAGATATAATCATTGAGCTAGGTAAAATAATTTTTATGATAAATTATTATGTAAATAAGATGCAATGAACCAAGGGTAAAATTAAAATAGGTCTTGTCAAATTGTATAATACATAAAAATAAGTATAATACATATTTGAGCATTTAATATTAAATTTTTTATTTATGTCATATGATAACTATCAAAACAAAATACAATCTCATATTTAATAGCATATATTACTTGTAAAAATTGTAAATATTTTATGTGAAATAATTACAAGAATAAATTATATAGAAGTCTCAAAAATATAACTATTTCTAGACTATTCAAATGACATATAGACCCCTATGACATTAGACAGATACATGCATATATTAGGTTCTATATGTGAAAAGTTCTAATACATACTAAAATGGGTTGTTTTTCAAAATATGGAGTTAAATTATGTTAAAAGTGTTCATTGAAATTTAATGAAGAATTTGAATATTCCTTTTGGTAAATAATAAAACATAAAAGTGAAGTAGAATCCTCCAATCTAAAATATTAAAGGAATAAAAAATATAATTATATTAGTAAATGGTAAAACATAATTTAATTTAGTATGGGACAATAATAAATGAGATGCAATTTTTATTGAATCATTCATAATGGAATCTATGCTATATTGAATCACTCATAAGTAAATATAATCTTGAAATTTAGAATTTAGTTACCAATATACTCTAAGAATTTCACAATAATAGATATGCACAACATTACAAAATATGAAGAGAAGAGTGAAACTGATTGATTTATTCCAAGGATCAACTCTGTATAAATAGCAGAGTTGATCATTGAGAGTTGTTGGATTACAAAAACTCATCATACCTGATGAAGACACCACTGAGAGTTATCCTGACACATGGAGGAGTGGAAACTCAAGTTTCTATCCTAGTGGAACTTAAGAGAATATTATATTATTCTAACACCCCCCCTTAAGTGATACTAGGGGTGAATCATACAAATGAGTCCTGGCAAAAAGGCTTGTTGAGGTACTCATGTACAAAGACTTATTTTTTAACAGATGGTAAAACCCAATGGGAAAAAACCATCAATCAAAAGGAAGTTATATGCTTGTCTTCGTATGGCAAATATTGTCCTCCTAATATAATAGATAGTTGGTGAAAAGACCCTTGTGGGAAAAAAATTAACTATGAGAAGAAGCGAGGCATGTCTTCATATGGTGAAGATTGTTCTCTTTATGCAAGAAAGAAAGATGATTCCTAGAAACTTGGCCTGATTAGGTACTCATTGACATATTATAGTTGGTGAAAAAATCCCTGTGGAGAAAATCAACTATGAGAGGCATGTATTCATATGGCAAATATTGTCCTCTTAATAAAATAAAGAAATATGAGTCCTAATAACTTGGCCTGATTAGGTACTCATTTACATAATATTGTTGGTGGAAAATACCTATGGGGAAAAACCAATAATTAGAGGTATGTATTTGTATGGTGAAGATTGTCCTCTGAGTCCCAAAAACTTTTGCCTGATTAGGTACTCATATACAATAAATAGTTGGTGAAAAAATACCTATGGGGAAAAACCAACTATTAGAAGAAGAGAGGCTTGTCCTCGTATGGCGAATATTGTCCTCATAAATCTAATCAATGCAACCGAATAACTCCAAGTTTATCTCTCAACTGAAGGTAACATGGAGAAGGAAATGACTTGGTTAAGATATTTGCAATTTTTTCCCTAGTTGGAATATATTCCAAGTGTATGTCTTTTTTTTGAATATGCTACCTTATGAAGTGCATGTGTATCTCAATGTACTTGGTTTGTTGATGTTCAACTAGATTACATGCAATATAAATTATTCTCTAATTGTCACACCAAAGAGTTATAGTATGGTCATGTGTGAAACCAAATTCTCTCAGAATTTTATGAAGCCAAAGAGCTTCCTGACTAGCCAAAATTGGTGCCATGTATTCTGCCTCTGTAGAAGATAGGGCTACCGCTTGTTATTTCTTGCATAACTAATCTTTTGGTGAGGAACCAAGGTAAAATACATAGCCTAATGTGGAACATCTATCTTCTAATAAACCTTCCCAATCCAAATCTATGTAGCCAATGATATCCATGAAATTTCCCTTATAGAAGAGCCCAAAATGAGTAGTGCCCTACAAGTAACAGAGGATTCTTTTTGTTGCCTGCCAATGACTGAAGTAAGGCTGATGAGAGAATATGTATATGAGGCCAACATCATGTGATATATCTGGGCAAGTATGGGTAAGGTATATCAAACTTCCTACAATTTAACGGTATAGAGTGTCATCACAAGGAGGGGATGAATATGAAGTACTAATATTAATGTCATATTGAAAGGGCGTAGGATAAGGTTTACAATTTGTCATTTTGAATCTTTGTAGAAGATCTAGAGTGTATTTTTATTGGCACAAAGAAATACCTTCATTTTTTTGACTTATTTGGATTCCAAGGAAGTAATGAGCTTTACCTAGATCAGCCATTTCAATTTTTTTAGACAAAGAGTATTTTATAGTCTAAATGTGAGAATAAGATCATCAACATATAGAATAGGAATGGTGATGTTTCCTTCATTTCTCCAAATGTAAATTGTATTATCAGACTCACAATGAGAAAAACCTGTTGAAATAAGGAAGGAGTCCATATTTTTATACCAAGCTCTAGGGGCTTGTTTGAGGCCATAGAGAGAATTTTTAAGCCTACAAACCATAGAGGAGTCTTGAGTAAAACTAGAAGGTTATTCCATGAATATTTATTCCTTTAAATATCCATGTAATAAAGCATATTTTACATCCATTTGATAGACATGCCACTTATGGGAAGTAGCTAGGGCAAGAACCAATATTACAAAATCCATTTTAGAAACTGAAGCAAAGGTTTCTGCATAATATATGCCTTCAACTTGAGAAAAAACTTTGGCCACTAGATGAGCCTTGTGTGTCTATTTGTCCATTAGGCCCATATTTAGTTTTGAATATCCATTTACAATGAACTAATTTCCTTCCTTT
The DNA here is from genome assembly GCA_028583015.1 of Wollemia nobilis. Classification (NCBI taxonomy): domain Eukaryota; kingdom Viridiplantae; phylum Streptophyta; class Pinopsida; order Araucariales; family Araucariaceae; genus Wollemia; species Wollemia nobilis. Next base: position 310,120 of record JAQPPZ010016827.1, read on the forward strand.
AGGTAAGGTAACTAAATCCCAAGTCTTGTTTTTTATCAAGGAAGAAAATTCATTTTCCATGGCATCATCCCATTCTTTTATACCTAAGGCTTCTTTGAAGGATTGAGGATCAGAGGAAATAGAATGACATACAATACTAGTGCCTATGGGGTTGGATGATCTGGTTGAAAGAAGATTTTAGATGTAAGCAGTAGCTTATTTAACAATGGTGTGGGTCCATTTAAGCATAGAGGAAGGATTTGAAGGATTTTAAAGACATTGAGATGGATTTATAGGTTACTCATCTTGATTATCAATAACCAAGTTAACTTCAAGGGTTGGATCTTCATAATATTGAGGTTCTACTATAGGATAAGACTCAATAGAGGAAGAGGTCTTTTGAGGATATTTTTGAGGGAATGTTTCATCAAATTAGACATTCCTATGAAATAAGACCTCATAATTTGAGAGATAAAGAAGCCTGTATGCTTTTAATTCTTCATAATAATTGATAAAGATAAGCTTTTTGCTTTTCTTATCAAGAGCCTTATTTTTCTTCTTTGGGATGTGAGCCCAAGACGTACACCCAAAAATATTGAAGTAGGAAACATCTGATTTTAAGCTAGATTGTGCTTCTTCAGGAGTTAAATGGTCAAGAGCTTTATGAGGTGTGTAATTTTAAATATAATTTGCACATTTAATAGCTTATGCCCAAAAAAAATTTAGAAGATCTATTGAATGGAGCATACAATTAGCCATCTCTTTTGATGTACGGTTTTTCCTTTCTACAATAACATTTTGTTGAGTATTATGGGAGAAATAATGTTGATGTATTATACCATGACTTGAAAGAAATATGGAGAACTCATTACTACAGTATTCCCCCCCATTATCAGTGTGAATCTTCTTTATTTTGCAATATGTCTGATTTTCAACTAAGGATTTAAAACTTTAAAGTGGGATAACACATAATTTTTATATTTTAGGAAGTAGACCCAGGATATTCTAGAGAAATCATCAATAAAGGTAAGAGTATACTTTACTCCTTTGAAATATGGTTTAGGATAGGTAATTAAGTCATTATAAATTAAATCTATAGGGATGAGGCTTTTAGAGAACTACTTGAGTGGAAAGGATCTTGATTTTGCTATCCAAGAGCACATCCAGGACACAATCCATCACTAGAAGAGACTTAGGGTAATCCTGTAACCATATCATGGGTGCACAAATCCTTTAGGTAGTTGTAATTGAGATGACCAAACCTTTCATGCCATATTTGACTTTCAAGATCACTATGAGCCACAAAATAGAAGGCTCCTTCTGTATTTTAAAAACCTTTGAAGTAAAAAATATGAGAGTTATGATCAATATTCCCTTTGGCTATAAGATAATGAGGGTCCTTGTTGGAAATTAAAGAAGTATAAAAAGGTAAAAAAATTGTTTACAATGGTAATATTTGGACCTTACCTTTTTACCTCCTTGGACGGTAGCTGACTGGGCATATTGGATGGCATGGATGGCAAGGCATTCGACATCAATTTTCCTTCCTCCTTTCCTCCCTATTTTTTGTTCATTTTCTAACTTCTCCTATATTTCCTAAGGTTTTTAAATCAACCCTATGTAAGCATTGTAATTTCTAAGTTTTGTAAGGTTAATGAATAATATTTCTTATTTATATTTTTCTCCAAGATTCATGTGCCACATATGGTATCATATCCGAGGTCGAAGAGGGCCCGAAGATCGAGGTGGAGGAACTAGCAGCATGAGCACCAAGGTAGGTGAGGTCAAGTGGGGTCTAGAGCATGTTATTCAAAGCAAGGTCAAAGAAGGCCCGTGAATCATGAACTAAGGCAAGGTCTGGAGAAGGCCCACACAGTGAGCACATGAGGAGGAGTAGCAACCTAGGAGAAACCAACCGAAGAGAACCACGTGGCAAGGCCGACATAGATCAAATGACACAGAACTGACATAAATTCAATTACGTGGCAGAAGGAGAACCAACAACGTGGTAGATGAATGGTTACATGGCAGAAGGAGGTGACAAGAAATGTGGTGATAGGTGACAAGCTAAAGGAGGTAAAAGGGTGGTCACTAATTTCTCAAAGGCAATCAAGTGACTATGCAAGCATTGAGGGTTTTAAACACCTCAAACACTCTTGCATGGTCGATGTGGGACTAAAAGTCCCAAAAAAAAAAATTCTTTCGATGCGACCGTGAGAAGAACAAGGAAGGCAAGCTTCCCTTGCCTTCTCGTCAAGCCACATAGCTCGACTGGCTCAAGGAGCCAGCCGTAAGGTACCCGCCTTCCTGAAAGTCATGGGTTTGAAACCCAGCGACGAAAAAAGATTTGATTTATTTTTTTATTGAAAATCGGATCCGAAATAACATAAAATTATATTCATTCCCTTTGGTTCTCATCGATAGTGGTGGTCAAGTTGGTTAGTGCGATTTGTTGATGCCAACAGGTCGCGGATTCGATTCCTACAGACCATAATTTTTTTTTATATAAGTTCTTTTAATTTTTTTTATATTATTAAAACTACTTATATTATATTTAATATATTAAATATAATTGCTTCTTTAAATTTTTTTTTTAGGGCAATTATTTTTTAATTTATTAAATAGTAATATAGTTTTTTAATATTATAAAAGAAGGACAATATTGTCTAAGAGACAATTATTGTAATCAAAGGGTACATTTTTTTTTTTACTTGATTCAAGGAATCACAAACTGTAGAACTCTTGTGTAATAAGCCTAAGAGGCTTAGTTTTTTTTGTAAAATATACCAAGGATCAAATTTTAAAATTGTAAATAGGCATTGATGATAATACCAAATGGTTGTTATCATGCCTTATGTGCAATTATAGCAAGAGAAGGTGCAAAGATATTTGATGAAAAAGTAAGAGGTTATGGGCTCAACATTGTGTTTAGCCAACTTCAAAATGTAGTGATAGCATATCAAAGGCATCTTGACTCATGGTACAAAGCAGAATTTGAAGAAAACTCATTCAAGAGTCAATTTGAATAATCAAAATCCATACAAGTTGTACCACAAGAATCAGAGTATACACACTATAGTATTTCAGTGGAAATATTAGAATTAAAATCACTGGAAATAATATTGATAAGTGACGACGAAGAATAATTAGTAGATAATTTTGTGAATCAAGAGATAGCATCCCCACATCAAGAGAAATAAGTAGTGAATGATAGAGTAGAACAATTCATATTTGACTTAAATTTGTAATCTCTTCTTTCTTCATTCTTCTTCTTTCCTTAATTCAAATAGTAAAGTACTTTATTGTATCCATGAAATAAAGAGAGTTTTTTGGTAACTATGGCCTCACACAATAGCTTACCTATACCATAATTCAATAGTTATGACTATGAGTATTGGTATATAAATATGAAGACCTTGCTCATAGGAAGAGGTTTGTGGGACATAATAGAAGAGGGCTACACAGAACCCTCAGACTAGACAACACTAAGTGTCACAGACAAGAAAACATGAAAAGAAGAGAAAAATAACAACTCTTATGCTCTTTCTCATCCCCAAGCTACATTGGAGAAAAGCATATTTCCTAGAATCACTGCTTGTACAACTACACAAGTTGCATGGAAAGCATTGAGTGCTGGATTCTAGGGTAGTAATCAAGTGAAGCAGGTAAGGCTTCAAACACTGAAGAGATATTTTGAAAATATTTGAATGAAAGATGATGAAAAATTCGGTGATTATTATGTTAGAGTAAAAGCAATTGTGGATAAAATGGTTACACTAGGTGAAGAAATCAAGCTTGAGACAATTGTAACAAAAGTGTTGCACACTTACATAGAAATAGAACCATAATGACATAATTATATAAGAATCCAAATATCTTTCCCTTTTAAAATTCAATGCATTAATCAGATCGTTAATGTCACATGAAGAGAGGTTTCCTAAAACTCCTTCAACCAACTATGGAGGCGATGATAAGGCCTTCACTTATAATGAAAACAATGGAAGAGGATGGAAAAGAGGTCAAGGTAGAGGTAATAAAAGAGGTAGAGGCAGATGCAACTACAGAGGAGGCAATAAAAATATAGGAGGCAACCAGAACAGAGGAGGCAAATCCAATAGAGGAGGAAACTCATATAGAGGAGGCAATCAACAAAGAGGTGGAAATCAAAATTTATGAAGAAATCAAGGACAAAGTGGAAATCAAGGGTGAGGAAGTGACAAGTAAAAATATGCTTGTTTCAACTATGGCAATCCATGTCACTTCGCTCGTGACTGTTGGTCAAAATATTCACAAGGCAACAGTAGTCAATATGGTAATTATTGAGAAGAAGATGATACCTCTAATAAAATTTCTTTCATATGGACAATAAGAACAAAATCTAAATGACACATGGATTTTGGATATTGGTTGTTCAAACTACATGAGTGGCAAATAACATTTATTTGCTACTCTATATTTCACCTATAAATCCCAATTCAAATTAGGGTATGATAAGACATGGCAAATAGAGGGTATTGGAGCCATGGAAGTTCCAACCAAAGAAGTACTAAAGAAAGTGCATGACATCTATTACACTCCAAAGCTCCAACACAATCTGCTAAGAATTAGAAAAATGATGGAAAACAATTACAATCTTGTATTTGATGAAGGATAATGTATCATTTTTTATAAAAATAATTATAATTGTGTCATCACACAAGTCCCCATGACCAAGAACAAGTTATTCCATCTCAAATTTGATGAGTCAGGAGGAGCTCAAATTGCAAATGTAGCTATAACAAATCAAAGTGTGCTTTGGCACTTGCGATATGATCACCTTAATTCTTCTAGCATGAAACTTCTAACTTCTCAAGCTATGGTGACAAGACTTCCCAAAATCAATGAAAAAAGGATGTTTATGAAGGACGTGCTTTGGGAAAGCACTCAAGGTTGAATTTTCCAAAAGGACAAGCATGGAGTGCCAACTATCCACTTTAGTTAGTACATTCAGACATCTGTGGACCAATGCAAACACAAAGTCTCAAAAACTATTCTTATTTTCTCACTTTCATAGATGACTTCTCTAGAATGTGCTAGATTTATTTTTTGAAACATAAATATGAAGCTTTTGATTGCTTCATAGATTTTAGAAACAATGTAGAGAATCAAAGTGGAAATTATGTAAAATGTCTTAGGACAGATCGAGGAGGTGAATACTCCTCAAAAGTATTCTTGAAATATTGTAAAGCAAGTGGGATTAAAGGGAAATTCACCACTGCCTATACCCCACAATAGAACAGTGTGGCCGAGAGAAAGAACCCCACCATACTTGAAATGGTGTGAACGATGCTTTAGACTAAGCATCTAACTCATATGTACTGGGCAGAGGCTATAAGAACTAGTGTATATATTATAAATAGAAGTCCTACTTCTAGTTTAGATGGTGTTACTTCTTATAAGCGGTGGTACAGAAAGAAACCTAATGTAAAGCACTTCAAATTGTTTGGTTCTTTAGCATAAGCATACATTCCTGATGATAAAAGGAAGAAGCTTGATCCAAAAATTCAAGCTTGTATATTTGTAGGGTATTGTGAGTCTACAAAGGTATATATACTCTACAATCCCAAGACTCATAAAGTTATACTCTCCAGGGATGTAATTTTTTATGAAGGGGGAGAATGGGGTCATCAAAGATTTTTTGTTGATGATGACTCCCAAGATGTAAGCTCTTCATAGGTACAATAGGTGTCTCCAAAGAAAATCAAAGACACAACACCCCCTCCAAGCCCATACAAGAGTACTACATCAAGTACTTCAAATACCACTTCAAGTTCTTCTCCATAGATATCAGTAAGTTCTTCATCGATGGACATTGACAGAGACTCTCCATCGACAGGTAAAAGAACATTACAATATCATCCATATTTTCAAATGTTGAATCAGAATTTCTAGATAAGATTCACTAGAAGTCAAGCTAGTGAGATGAATACCATTTTGCAGCAACTTAAAAATTTGCAATTGTATGGAGATGATGACTCCCATGATCCTAGGGGAGATGTAGTCAATTATGCTTTATTGGCTAGTACATAGCTATAACCAGCTAGCTATGAGAAGGCATGTAGTTAAAATGTATGGCAAGAAGCAATGAAAGAGGAAATAACCTTTATAAACAATAATGATATAAGGGAGCTAGTAAAGTTACCCAAAGAAAAAAAATATGTTGGGTGTAAATGGGTTTACAATACCAAGTACCATGTTGATGGAAGCATTGAGAGGCATAAGGTGAGACTAGTAGAAAAAGGTTTAACTCAGAAATTTGGCATTGAATATGAGGAAACCTTTGCTCCTATTGCACGACAAGAAACAATCAGATCGGTTCTTTCCTTAGCAGCCCATAAAATATGGAATTTTCAACACATGGATGTGAAAAGTGCTTTTCTAAATGGATACTTGACAAAAGAGGTTTATGTTCAACAACCTCAAGGTTTTCAAGAACAGAGAAAGGGGAACCTTGTTTACAAATTGAAGAAAGTACTTTATGGCCTCAAGCAAGCACCAAGAGCTTGGTCCTCATGCATTGATGACTATTTCAGTGAGTATGGATTCATATTGAGTAAAAGTGAACCAACTTTGTACTACCTAAAGCATAGAGTAGACATTATCATAGTTTGTTTGTATGTGCATGATCTAATATTTATGGGTAGTAACAATAAAATGAATATGGATTTCAAAAACTCCATGATAAAATAGTTTGAGATGAAAGATCTTGGTTTAGTGTGATACTTCCTAGGGATGGAAGTGCATCAATAAAATAAATATATCTTCATATGTCAACACAAGTATGCTCGAGACATGATCAATAAATTTGCCATGGAGCAGTGCAAATCAGTTGCAACTCTAACTGGACATGGGATCCAATTGAGCAAGGAAAATGGAGCATCAAAGGTTGACATGACCACTTACAAAAGCATGGTTGGGAGTCTAATTTTTCTCACCAACACCAAGCCCGATATTCAATATGCAGTTTCTCTAGTTTTAAGGATTATGACTAGTCCATCTAAGCTGCATTTACAAGCAACTAAAAGAATTTTAAGATATGTAAAAGGTACATTGCATTTTGGAATCCATTACCAAAAATGTAATTATGTGAAATTATTTGGCTTCAGTGACAGTGAATGGGGCAACAACATAGATGACAAGAAATATATATCAAGGAATTGTTTTATTCTAGGATCAGGACTAATTACATGGAATTCCAAGAAAAAAATTGTTGTAGCATTGCCATCGACTGAGGCTGAGTATATAGCCTTAACAAATGCTAGTAATCAAGTCCTATGGTTGAAACAAGTTATTTAAGATATTGGAGAAATTCAAAGTGGTCCAACTCAATTGTATTGTGATAACATAAGTGCCATTAAGTTGGCATATAATCTAGTCCACATTATTAGACCAAAGAATTTCTATGAAGTATCACTTCATTCGAGATATGGTGGAACAACAAATAGTTGAGCTTTAATATTGTAACACTTTGGATAATATTGCAGACATCTTGACCAAAGGTGTAGCTAAATCTCAATATATAAAGTTGAGAGACTATATAGTCAGTCCTCTCAAATTTAAGGGGGAGAATGTTGGAAATTAAAGTAGTATAAAAAGATAAACAAAATTTTACAATAGTAAGGTTTGGACCTTACCTTTTTACCTCCTTGGATGACATCTGACTGGGCAGATTGGACAGCATGGGCAGTAAGGCATTCGACATCAATTTCCCTTCCTTCTTTCCTCCCTATTTTTTCTTCATTTCCTAACTTCCTCTATATTTCCTAAGGTTGTTAAATCAACCCTATTTAAGCATTGTAATTTCTAAGTTTCGTAAGGTTAATGAATAATATTTATTATTTCCATTTTTCTCCAAGACTCACGTGCCACAGTCTTGAAAATTTATTATCTCAACTCCTGTTGGGGAGAAGAGAACAGTTTTCCCATTTCCATAAGTATAAATATGATAGACGGATATCAGGGCAATGTATAGAACATAGAGAACATTGTTTATAGAGCCACCATAAATTGTTATATCCCCTTTTCCTTTGACAAGGATGAAGGAAGATTAACCTACTTCTATGCTACAAGTAGAACTAGAGGAGATAGAAGAGAAAGACTTGTCTTAAGTAGTCATGTGATGAGTTGCTCTAGGATCTAGGACCCAATAATTAGAGGAATAATTGGAGTTTTTTCCTTGAACATTAAGATATTTTCCTATTTTCTTTTTATTTTTTGTCTTTTGATCCTTCATAGCTACCTCTAGTTGATGTAATATTTTCTAGCATTTGCTAGTAGAGTGACCATTCTTTTTACAGTGAGTACAGGTTATGGGAGTATTTTCCTTATTTTTCAAATTTTCATTAGAAGATGTGGAGGCTACTAAGGCTTTTGAAGAAGAGGAAGAATAAGAGATTTCATATCTAGCAATTTTGGTTTCTTCCCTAGTTAATCTATCACAAAATTCTTCTAAATAAGGGATTTTAAAGGTTGCACCAAGAGCATATTTGGTAGATATAAAGGTGGTAGCAAAAATTTGAAAAACACCATTTAGCTTAGAAAGGATTAGATAAATACATTCTTCTTCAATATTAGTCTTCCCACTGCCTTTATATTGAGTGAGGACTTATTTGAGCTTAGTGAGGAATTCAACAATACTACTAAAATTTTTAGGGTACAAAGAAGTTAGTTCAGTTTGTAATTGCATTGATCTCATTTGATCTACATTCCCAAAGAGGGCCTTCAATTTCTCCCTACATTCATGAGGAGTTTTACAATCTGTAATATGAAACCACAAAATTTCATGAACATTAGAGCTAATAATACCCATTTTTTTGTGCATTTTTCCCTTATGAACAAATATTTAATATTCTTTATCAAATTCTAGTTGTTTTTCTTATAAAAAATGAGTAAGACCTTTTTGAGAGATAATATTTAAAATTTTAGGTTTCCAAGTGTGAAAGTTATGAGGGGTGAGAGGATAAATTGAATTCATCATTTTAAACATGAAAAAATTGAAGTTTTAATTAACCAATAAATTCCCCCTTAGAACTTCAATTAATTGATTAATGCAATTGTTACAAGGAAAATATATGAAGCTTTTCAATATTAGAAAACTCAATATACCCACCCTAATGAGAGGGAAACTATAAGTATAATGAGGTTGTAATATTATTTGCTTTAGAGTGCCAAATCCTTTTAGTTCCTCACAATACCTGCCCTTACTTGAGGGAAACTATAAGTATAACGAAGAATTTGTCAAGGGTATTTGTCTTGAAATGCAGAGATATCAACCAGATTAAATTGGGTGTTCTCAATACTTATCCTTACGATAGGGAAACTATTAGTGTGAGAGAGTCCCAAAATAAAGAGGAAGATTGAAAAATATTTTCCAGGCCTTTATACCAAGTGCCTCCAAATACTCGCCCTTACTTTAGGTAAAGTATATGTTTTTAGTGGATTTTGTACATGGAACTTGGGCAAATATTTTGAGGAAGATAAGTTAAACCTTAGGTTTATGAATTCTTTAAGTGTAAAAAAGTATAGATATTCTCAAATAAAATTTAATTTTAATAACAAATATTAAGAGAATAATTATAGCACCCTTAGAGAAAAGAATTTGAAAAATCTCTATCTTAAATAAAATAAATAAATAAGATAAAAGAATAATTAAAAAACTAAAACTTCTTGATAATTTTATTATTTAGATAAAATAATGAGAAGAAGATAGTTTTTGTTAATAATTTTGATAAAAAAATTAGGTTTTAAATTTTAAGTAGAGAGTGTATGCTAAAAAAAGATATTAAGTATTACACTTCTATTAACTTGAAAACCTAAAAAATACTTTGAGAAAGAGATTGAAAAAAAAAAAAAAACCCAGAGACACCAATGTGCATATGGTTGCACATAAACCCCCCCAAAAAAAAACTTTTTATATTAAGGTTACAATTGACTATGAATTATAAAAGAGCTTTTTGTAAAAAAAAACTTTGTGAAGGAGTCAATATTTTACTTCCAAATTGAAGTGAAAAAAACCTTACAAAAAATAGGAGGAACAAAATAAATCATGCATCTACTAAGAAATTGGAAGCACCCTGAAGGATAGAAAAAATAGAAACTCAGACTTTATATCCATCGTTGGTTCAAGCTAGGTGGAGGAAACTGAGACGCCACCAAAGCCTTGAGAATCCGATGAAGATAAACTATCCAGAGAACAAATACTTTCTTAATTTAGCGAGAGACTAAGACACCACCAAATCCTTGAGAAACCTGCGAAGATATATATAAATTAATGTTTCATGGCTGGTAAGAGTCAAACAAAGGCTATGAGAAACCTGAGATGCCACGAAAGACCACTAAGAAACCTACATAGACAAAACAATCAGAGAACATATATATATCTAAAATAACTCACCTTTGATTTTATACTATGAGGGAAAATAAAACTTCTTTTAAGCAAAAAAAAGTATATAAATGATTTGAAGTGCCTGAGTAAGAGGTTCCCCTTCGAGTCCTCGCTGCTTTGAGGAAGGAATGGTTGCCGAGGACACCTAAAACTAGTGAACACCTGCGAAGACTAGTTAGGAGGTAGACAAAAAATTAAAGAACTATAGTTTTTCTCTGATCTCGTAGACTAAATCTTTGTAGAGCTTCGGGGGAGGGGGAGATGAGTACATAAAATAACAACAAAAATGGAGCATTGTCTTTGATAACCTTCCCTGCAGACAAGTCATAAAAAAAGGAAATATATTTTGAATCATGAAATGAAAGTCTCGAACCAGAATAGAACAGAAGAGCATATGTGATATTATTCTCAGGTGAAAAGAATAAAAAATGAGTGATCGGTATTGAGCTTCGGATATCGCTACTTGGAGATTAGATATGGAGATCTTTCTCAATGGTAGATTGGAGCACTCTGAGAGCTACGTTGTGGGTGGCACGATTTAAAAAATACACACATTGTACAAATTGCAATAAATATTAGAGACAAAGGTGATTTGCATATAAAAATTAAAAAAATAAATTATAAAAAAACACTAACTTAGAGATAATCGTTGGGGCCATTATAAGTGGCTGCACCAACAAAGGCAAGGGGCTATGAAAAGGACGTGCACCAAATAATATTTGGATGATGAGTTAATATCGCAACATCTCTCTAAGAGGTAAAACCACTACTTTAAAAAAACAAGGGCATATTTTTCAAAAAAAGTTGTTCTTCTTTTAAAAGGAGAGCGTTGAAAAAATTCAAAAGATTACCCTCGAAACAATAGCAGTATATTTTTTAAAAAATACATATATTAGCAATAATAAGGATTTTGTTGAATAAAAAATGGATAAAATTGACTATTGCATAAATTTAAGCAAGTTAGTCAAAAAAAATATCCAAAGCAATGAACCAGATCCTAGAACCTTCAAGAGCGAATGCAAGCAAAATCTATCATGCTCTGGTACCATGTAAGAATTTCACAATAATAGATATGCACATCATTACAAAAGATGAAGAGAAGAGTGAAACTGATTGATTTATTCCAAGGATCAACTCTATATAAAAAGCAGAGTTGATCATTGAGAGTCGTTGGATTACAACTCATCATATGTGATGAAGATACCACTAAGAGTTCTCGTAACACATGAAGGAGTGGAAACTCAAGTATCTATCATAGTGAAACTTAAGAGAATATTCTCTTATTCTAACATATCCAAATCAAATCTATTTTTTATTCAATCTTGTATGTATTCTAAAATGATTCCTTGTTATAATGATTAATGTTTGATGAAAATAGTAGAAATTTAATAGAATATAATACCATATATTATATTTAGCATCTTATATATTACATGATATAACGAGATCTCAAAAATATCATCATGCCTGTCATATTCAAATGACCTTTACCCTAGTGCAAACTACATATTTGTATGTATATAATTCATAATTTAGAAGACACAATGTATATAATATATGAATATATCTTGTATGTCATTGACTCAAGATGATACCATACATTGAAGTGTGACTTAAAGTTTTTATCTTATAAGAAGGATATTCCATTTTAATCGTTACATTTCTGTAATATATTTCATGTGACTAGTTACACTAATTAAAAATTATTATTTAATTTAATAAAATAATAAATGAAATGGAATCATGATAATTCATTCCATGGTAACAACAGGTTTTAGCACTTCTATATATAGATATATATTGAAACTCGTCCTTTAACATACGTTATAACATAAATTTTACTCTCTTTTCTCTTCTTGTCTACCAAAGCATATTTCCTTTTTGGCAGGTTGACTTTGAAACATATCTCATCCGCTTATGGCTAGATGAAAAGTGTATTTTTCACTATTATTTTGTAACCATTTCTCTAGCCCTAATGTTGTCTATGCAGTGAAAGTTAATACAAAATGTCTTGGCTTCAAACCATCTCATTTGGTCTGCTTTTGTTGTGCCTTTTACATCATGCTTATGCATGGCAATCTGGCACAGTGGCTACATTCTATGGTGGATTTAACGGGGAGGGATCAACTGGTAAGTTCAAAGTCAAGCATTAACAGGAAGCGTGGATTTAACTGGTATGCTTATGCTTCGTAGTTAATGTTGTAGTAAGGGAATAGCCTTTTCTATGGTGGCTCCAGGGGCTCTGTGTGGCAACTCTTGTCTCGCAACTGGGGACAAAATTGGCAAATCAACGACGTTAATTCAGGCTCTGTCCTTCATGCTAACTACTAGCGATGGAATAACTGTTACGGCCTTCAATGCAATTCCTCCAAACACGCGATTTGGCACGGCGTATCAGGCTCGTCGTGCCCAATTCTAAGTGTAATTCTCCCCAAACTCCCCATCGTGATTCATAAGAATAAGCAAGTGCATTTGGTGGGCCGCTAGGTACTTTTAATAAATAATAATAAATTGTAACATTTTATCTATGTTTTTGCAATTGCTAAATTACTTTTTTCAATAATTATCTTGCTCGTCGCAAAGCTTAAAGAGATACATTGAGTAAACATTCACGGCAACAACATACTTTCACATTTGATTATTTAGCAGTAATAATGACTAAATTGTTATTATTAATATTATTATTAAAATAAATTGATGTGTAATATTTATATGTTAAAATATAATTTTATTTATAAAATAATTAATTTTGTTTTTTCACATAAATCAAACAAACTGTATATTTATATTAATATGAATATAATTAATGTTTTTAAAAAGTCTCTTGATTTGTAAAATAGTGAATACTTATTCTAATTTTATTATTATATAACATTTTTATCAACATAGAAAGTATTATATTCAAATAACTAAATATAATTTGTTTTAGTTATAATCAATAAATACTATATAATTTTAATAAAAAAATAATTGTTACATTTAATTCAAATAATAATTAAAAAATATATTCTTATAATCTTTTTCAATTATGTTTGTATCTATTGTTAAACATTTCTTCCCATCCTCACATTTACAGGTAATTACCAATAGGATAATCATAGATTGGACATTGGATTTCTTGTTTGGCTCTTCGTTTATGTCACATTAATAATACTTGTATCTCATTAGAGTATAAAACATTACTAAATTGAAAATAGTAGTCAAGTAAGTATTCTATAAGATATATCTCACAAGGTATGTCATATATAGTTATAAAAATATTGTGTATGACATATAATATACATAGTTATGAATTGAAAAGTACATACTATAATAAATAATTTTGTTAAAACTTTTATCATTAAGACATCTTAAAACTATCTTAAGACAATTGTTAAGAACATTTTGAAATATTATATAATAACCATGAACAAGTTTTACATAGACCATAGCAACGAAGAATTACATTCAAAAATATTCTTTTAATTATAATATTTTGATATTTTTTTTCATAAAAGCAAAAATATTTTCTATTTCATTTTAGAATTTAAGAATTCATTTGGAAATGTTTAAAAATACAAAAACAAATTCTAATATGTCAAACATATAATATTCATATTTATTTAGTTTATTTTAATGAATTCACTTGTGATGATTAGACCTTTCACTTTGAATATGAATATGTGATGATCATGTTTATGCAGAATGTTAACCACTAAATTTTTAATATTTTGAAAATATATATACATGTTTTACAATATTATATAATTCCTACCAAATGATGTATTTTGTAGGAGATTGATCACATTTGGATACAATGTTTGACCTAGCCATAGGAAACACAATAGTAGGTATAATAATATTTTGTTTTTTCTTATTATACAATAGTATTATAATTATAGACTATAAACCATTAATTATAGGAATAACAATGACGGTATTAGGTAATATCATTTCTAAAATCATGTTTGGAATGGTTTGAATGAAATTTGTCCAAATAAATTAATAAGAGTATCATTGAAAACTTTAAAGTCCTTGAAAAATAATTATCCTTGAAAAATATTTTTAGAGATGTTTAAATGATTCATGGATTTTATCTTGTTGTCTTTTCTACTAGTCACTCAATTATATTTAACCTCTTGTATGTTATATAATTTTTATGAAGCTTAAACATGGTATCTTAGTGTGATTGTTACAAGGGATTTTTTATTATTGTAACTAAGACTATTAAAACTATACTTTTAACTATTAGAGGATGTAGTTTAAAGAATAAAATAAATGTGATTTTTTAGAATGGAGGATTCACTTGTGTCGATGGTCTATTCTGATTTGGAAGACCCACGGATAATGAAGAAACATTTTTGACCTAATGAGATAGCTGCTTTGGATACTTCAAATATGGAATCTTGTTTTAATATCTCCTAGTAATAAAATTTATTGATGATAAGCAAATGTCTATCCTAGGTACTCTCAAAATAGGATTTAAATTTATGGAGTATGTGAATCAGCTCTTGAATAGTTTGTTAGAATTTACTTCCTCTAGGGTGAAAGTTTCTAATTAATATTAGGTGATGCTATAATGTGATGCACTAAGGTGGCTTGGGAGTCTTCCTATTTTAGGTCATTTTTGGGTCTCTTGACCGTGTTCTGTTAATAGGTAAGTTTTTGTTTATTTCCATTTGGGGATTTATGTTGGTATCTTTGGCTCCTTTTTGATATCCTTTGGGAGTTCTTAATTAGGTTGTTGGATCCTTTCAAAACCCTCACCTTTAAAATTATCAAAAAAAAAAATCTTGCTTGCTTCTTTTGGATATTACCATATATAGTTATATATGCATGATTATGAATTATGATATATTTTTATTCCCACCATTATAACAAATTGGATTGAAACTTCACTCTTCATAGAAAATTCTATAATATATATTTGATTACACTAACTTAAAAAAACATCCTAGGTTAAAAGTATATATTATTGAATTTTATGTATGGTTTTTGAACCCACCCATCATAATTTAGAAGTAAAGAAATATTTTAAGTTATATTTGATTTATCTCATATATTCTTTTTTGAGCATAATGGCAATACCATGGATTGATTTTTTTTGGTTCCATACTAGATCATAGAATTAATAACTGTCCATATTTAGTCTTTATTTGAATAGTATTTTTTTATAAATTGTATATAATTTCTCATTTTTATATGGATATTTAGTGTAATTCCGACCCATTTATGATTTTGAATAATCATGTTTTCCTTATCTAATAATAATAACTTAATTTTTTATTAATGTATCCAAAACTATTAACATCTTGATTGTTAAAGAATCAACACATTTAGTAGAAAAAATATGCAAAGAGGAAGGAAAGTACTTATGATATAGATATTACTTTTTGAACTTTTATCATACTTACATATGTGTGTACACATTGCATAATGTTTTCTATATATATTGATTGTTTGATTATAGAATAATTTATCTAAATTATTATAGAGGACTCTAGTGGGATTTTGGAGCATGCACATTGATCATACAAGTTGGGCCTTGAAGCAAAAATTTAATATTAAAGGAAGCAAAATAATTTTTACTACTTTCATGATGTTTGGGTTCAATTGTGGTTGTTTATATATTTGATATCCTTAGATATAGTAGTGTCTATCTTAGAAATGGATAATACCCAATTGGTCCTATGTAGGAGCAAATATTTGAGAGTTTCCATAGATATTTTTATTTATGTTTGAGATATTTTATAGCTTTATATTAGTGACGTATGGTTATCCTCTATTTTTTTCACTACTTGGAATAGAAACTCTATTTTTACAAACCTTGTATAACACACCACAAAATTTAGGGTAATATTCTAACATTGTAATGTTATTTAAAGTCTTTATTATTTTAGCATACGCTTTTCATTCTAGGATAGGAGTCTATCCCTATATTTTTAGATAGTCTAGTATTTTTTAGACAATATCATAATAACTTGGAAGGAGTTCCTTTCTTGTAGCTAGCAAATAATAAAAAATTATACTTATGATAAATGTGTTGTATATTTCAAATAACATTAAGATAGTTAGATAATGATAGAGTCCATGATGGAGGTAAGATATAAAAATAATAACATTATGAATATCTTGTATACATAGTATGAATAAAATGATTGCTTTTCTCATAATACAAATCTATATCCATATATTATCTTAATGAAAAACCACATAGTATTGAGTGAAATCAATTTATACTGAAGCATTAATAGATACAATGTAAATTATAATAGTACTTTTATATAAATTGCTACAATGATCATTTAAGTACTACTACATTATTATATACAACCAATTTTAAACTTACTACTATGTTGATCATTGATTTTTTATCTTACTTTCTTGTTTTGATATGACTCATAGTAACTATAGTATATCTATTTTCATACCTAGTACAACTGATAGCATTTAGTGTGGTTACTTTTTAAATTGGTAATACTTTTGTGAGATGGATTTTTAACATAGTCCCATTAGAAACCAAAATGATAAAAAAAAAGTGTCTAGACTCTTTTGAGTTGCATGCTATAGGTGCAAAAGAATTTATGAATGCTACAAGGAGGTATATACATGCCTAATAAAGGATAAGCTATAATATCATTCATACTATAATCAATATTTGAAGATGTCCTTAAATATAAATCATTAATTTTGGCTACAAAGTTGAAGTAATGTATACATATTTTATTTTTTGTTTTACACTAAGGATTATTTATTTTGATGTTCTCTTCCTCGTTTATATTTATGAATTGATTAATGAGTGGAATGTATTCAAATTTTATGATTTTAATTTTACAATTATTGCATACTAGAAGAGGATGTCGAAAATAAATAACTCATGGAAATAAGGGTGGAATCCATGCTGTAACTACATTTTTTTCAATACAATTATATGAGAACCTACTTTGTATATATTTTCAAGATAAAGAAGGTAACAACATTATATGTTTATACTAGTAGACTACATAGAATCATCAGAATCTCAACTACACATAACTCTTTTGGTCAAGAAAAATGTGACTTATTATTTCATGATCACGTCTTAAAACATAGAATGTTAATGCACTTATATTAGGTATATACATATTCTTGATACATGAGGCCACATATGTGAATATTAAAAAATATTTAAAAACATGAAAATACTACAAATACATTAAATAAGATAATATTTGATTATGTTTCTAATGTTCTATATACTTATGTCTGAGGTATAGACCAATTGCTTCAACCAAACCCCGTAAGAGGGATGGAGGTCCAAGGTTCAAATCTTGGGCCTTGTTGGACTGAACACTTATCTCTTTCCTAGTTATTTCAATGGTGAAAAAGGTTAAAAATGATTGTGGCATGGTGGTTATAGGGGCAGACTGTGCGAAGATCTATGTGGCAACTTCTGGGGCAGACAACATAGAATACTATGGTGGCCTTAAAAGCTGGATAGCCTACCCAAATTCATGTCGGTTACCAATTCCACCATGTAAATTCAAAAAAATAAACAAAAAAAATGTTCTATATACTTGTAAACAAAAAATATTTTTCTAGGAAATCATATATTATTATCATGCTCTAAAAATATATTATTAAAAAATTCTATTTAAAATGGTATCTTGACATACAATATCACAATCTAGTTATCAAAATATGGACCTTTTGGAAAACATATTCTAAGTTGAGATTGATATAATGATTGATATGATAGGACATGGGACATTAAAAATTATTGATATGAAAATACAACAAGAAATTGTAGACACTAAAATTACGTCAATCCGATTAGACTACCAAGATGCGCTCTTATCAACACCATATTGTCTCCTTGGGCAACCTTCAGGGGTTAAATAGTGGTTCTTTCTAATTTTGGAAAGGTCTACCCCACTTTTAGAAAGTTTTAGGCCATGTAGCCATGGTCACCCCACCTTGGGGTGGCCACAAAGTTTATGGCCACCCCACCTTGGGATAGCCACCAACAACCACCTCTTTGTCAGGCAGTTACCAAAATTCGTCCCTAGGGGGTGGCCAAGCCCCTAGACTCTTAAAAACTCAAGGGCAGGATACATGGTAATCAAATTCTACCATTCATCTTGCCTATATTGAGGGTGCATCAATTCAGTCATAAACTTGCGAATTGGAGGCTTGAATTGGAGGTTTGTCCCACCCAATGCATGACAAGGTTTTGATAAATGTTGGTACTTGGTTTGCATGTCTAAAATTACCCATTTAACCTTGTGCTCTCTTGAGCTATAAAATACAGCCAATCCACCCAATTTAAAAAGGAATCTTTTCCAATATTTCACCACGAAGTGCTACCAAGATTTAATTCGTATTTCACCACGTGTTTTACCTTAATATCTCCATCAATCGAAGGAGGTTTCCAAGTGATCCCAAATACATAAATCTATTTCAAAACCCATCCATTTCAGTGAATTAGATCACCAAATTCAATAACAACACCCCTAGGAATAGTTTGAACTAGATCCCAAAATAATTGGAGGTAAAAACCACCAAGTTTGTTGGCTACCCCACCTTGGGATGGTTAACAATCACAATTGCAACACCCAAGGACAACCATTAACTTTACATCTTATTTCATCTATGTTTTAGCATATATCCTTTCTAGAGAAAAATATATGCACTATACTACATTTTGGTACCATTTTGAGTAATTTTGCACCTTCTATTATACTTTTCACTTTTTATATTCGCTAATATATGTATATATTCAATTTTATTTCAATTCACATATGCTATTAATGAGTTTATGTTCTTTGTGTGTAGATCTAGGTATTTCAGCATGAATGGAAGAATCTACAAGTATGAATATAGATAGATCATCACAATGGTACCAAAAACCCACTCTTGGGCAATTCATGAGTGTGAGGAAGACATTGAAGCACATCTGAGTCATTGAAAGGATTATATCCTTCAACACCTTGTAATTATTGTATCAATTTAGATACCTCAAGGGGATGCATTTTAACCATTAATTTGACAAGTTTAATAATATAAATATGACCCAATTTCTTATATATGTTGTTACCATATTTACATTAAATGCTACTTTTAAATGCTTAAATCAATAGATGCAATTCATTTCCCTTTACTACATGTATTATTTTTTCTCTCTACAATGGTGATCACTATAGGACCCTTGTACCATTTGATTTAGACAATGTTTAACTTTGTTTTTACCATTGAAATGTTGCAGGTTTTGGTCGTTCTAGTATGAAACGATCCTTGATTTCATAATTGGAAAACCCAAGGGCAGGCACGATAGTCGTTCCACCCTGGGATGATCCCCAAATTAGAAACCATCACATCCTAGGGTGAAAACCAAATAGGGAGTCTATAGCTCAAATTGATAGAAATGACAATAAAGTTATGCTTTTAATATGAGTATCTTGATCTTATTTTGCATCCTTACTTTTTATAGAAAGTTAGATTTAGATTTTATTTTTTTTTCATGTTTATTTGGAAATTAGATTTTGCTTTTCTTAATATAAAAAACAAAAAAAAGAATATGAAAAATAGGAAAAGAGCCAAGTAAGAATGCATTTGTATGGTTTAATTTCTTGCGACCTACCTAATGGATAGGTTACCATAGGGGGCATTTATTTTGTATGTTTAGTCATTTATTCAAATAATTTTGAAAGTGAAACATTATTTTGCATTTAGTGAAGGTATCATTGAGTTTCCTTTTGTTTTTACTTTTTTAAAGTATAAATTGAACCACACACACCACATCATATTTGAATATTAGAGAGTTGGAACTTCATACCCAACCACTAATCTAGATCAACAACATTGGGCTTCATCTCCACCCATTGGCTCACATGATTGTTGATACAAACCCTATGGGTCCATATGGTGCTTGTAAGAGTCACATCATCATAGTCTAATCGGGTTGATGTGATTTTAGTGTCTACATAAATAAGATGCAATGAACCAAGGGTAATATTAAAAAGGATCTTATCAAATTGTATAATACATAAAAATAATTGGATATATTAAATTTTTTATTTATGTCATATGATAACTATCAAAGCAAAATACAATCTATACATAGATCAAAAATAATCACTCTAGTTGTTCTCAATAGCTGCATGTCATGGCATCAAATAAGAAGTCTGGTTTTGAATTATGGTATTTATGTAGGAGAAATGGTGTATTGCTTTTCAGAGTTGGTTGGTGACCCAGATGCTTCCTCGGGTTTGCTTGAGTGGGACCCTAGTAAGGATGATGTTGGCCCTTCTGGTTCATTGGGGTAGTGACCCTCTCCCCAAACATTTTCCATGGTGGTTTCATGTTCAAAGAGAGTGGAAACCCCTAGGGGTTGCAATATTAATACCAAGTCCAAGAAGATTATTATTCCTAACCATATTGTAGATAACATCATGGATAGAGGGTCTTGGAATCTGGTTGGGAAGATATAGGGTAGTAGGTTGGATGTTGATGCTCTATGAATATGGGCTCTGTCTAGGTGGAAGCCTCTTGGCTCACTTGACATATTGGCCATTTCAAGGAATTTATTCTTTATTAAGCTTAATTGTGAGGAAGACTCCTTGCATATTTTGGAAGGTTGTCATTGGTTATTCAAGAAGCACAATGTTTCCCTCCACATATGGGGCTATAATTTCAACCCATCCACAAAATCCATAAATAATATTTCTATATGGATTAAGCTTTTGGACTTCCCTATTTATTTGTGGGATGAATTAATTTTTTAGGCTATGGCCAACCTCAATGGTGACTTCATATCCTTTGATCGCACCTCTATAAATGGTCCTAGAATGCTTTATGTCATAATGTGTGTGATGGTGGATGTAGAGAAGCCCCTGCATTCTTTCGTCCAGCTTATTTTGTAGTTGCGCCCATGGTCCCAAACCATGGAGTATGAAAATAAGCCTTCATTATGCAAGTTCTATGGCAAAGGTGGTCACTCCTAGTTTGCATGTCCTTCTAGGTAGAATTTCATTGTAGGGGATGAGGCTAAATGGACATGGGTCCTTAGGAAGAAAAATAAAGGAAATAAAAAAGGGAAGGCTTCTATCATGGAGAGTAAAATCCAACCCAATGGAAAGGATCCATTGCCTAAGGATCCTCCCCTTTTTGTAGAAGGTATTTTTCAAGAAGGTGGTGCAGAGGTCTAGTGTTAGAAGGTGGATAATATTTTAGTGATTCTTAATGATGGGTCCCCCATCCAACCACTACTTCACAACTCTTTTGAAATTTTGATGGATATTGACTCTATAATTTAGTAGGTAGTGGGGACCCATTCAAATTTATTTTCTACTCCTAGAAAGAGCCCGATTATTTCTCCCCAACTAGGATTAGCATCCAGGGTGGAGACTCCTCTAGGTAAGGATTCTTCAAAGAATAGGGCCCCACTCATATCAGATAATATGTTTGATTCACCTTCAAAGGTCTGCATATCTACCCCAACGGGTGAGGCTCCTGTATCCCCATCAACTTCAAGCAACTTCCCCAATGCATAACGATACAAATTAGGTGCTTTGATTAGAAGCCATAAGAGGGGTCACATTGACTTGGGATTGGAAAAGAAAGTGGGAAAACCTTCTAATAAAGGTAGGAGGAAGTGGAATGCAGACTTTAATATCACTTATGGGGGACAATCACTTTTAAGAGCTTAAAAAAATAATTGGTAAAAGGAAAAACCAACTATTACTAGATGGATTCAAGCCTCCTCACTCTCCAAGAGATAGTAAATATGGAATCCTTAGGTCGTGCAAATGGATATTTTCTCATGGAATGTAAGAGTTTTAAATGGTTCCTCCAAGAAATTTTTACTAGGCTCTTTGAGAAGGGATCATTCCCCTCACATAATTCTAATCCAAGAATCTAAGTTGGATGGAAGTTCTTGGAAATACATTCATAGTTTTTTTTGGAAGGAAGCCTATTTTTCTACTAGGAAAGTGGTGGGAACATCCAAGGGTCTTCTATACTTTTGGAATATGTCCATATCAGAAGGTAATGTTCTATCTATTTTTAATAGGGTGATAAGTATTACTTTCACATCCAAATATTCTAGAAAAATTTGGGCTTTATCCAATATTTACGCTCCAAACACTGATCATGGAAGGAGACTATTTTGGAACAAGCTTTTGGAAATGAGAATTTTTTTTGACAATCAAGCTTGGATGTTAGTTGGAGATTTCAATAACCCATTGCTGCCCTAAAAAAAAAGAGGTAATGAGGTGGATTACCACAGCATGGAGGACTTCAAGAAGTTCATATGCACGACTAAGCTTTTGTACTTGGATCTCAAAGGCTCCAAATTCACTTGGATAAATCAAAGGATGGATAGTAGTTTAATCCTCTGTAAATTGGATCAAGTGCTGGTGTCTATGTTGTCTATCCATTTTTTTGGTGATGCCTCTTTCTATACGCTCCCTAGGGTGGGTTCTGACCACAACTCCCTTTGGTTGGATATTCCTTTAAGACACCCTTTCCACATGTCGCCTTTTATATTTGAGGTAATGTGGTGCAATTACCCTAAGTTTTAAACCCTATTAAAGGAATGGTCGAGTGAAGGATAGGTATGTTCTGGTTTGGATGACCTTGAATCTAAATTGAGAAATATTGAAGTCAAATTTAAGGTCTATAATAAGTTTTTTTTTGTGAATATCTTCAAAAATAAAGAATCTCTCAAGTCCCAATTCAAAGCTATGGAATATCAAGTGGAAGTTGAGGTCTTTTCATAGGAGTTGTTAAATAAATAAATAAATATCCTCTTAGCCCTACATAACACCTTGGTGAATGAGGAATTGCTTTAAAATCAGAAATCCCAAGTGTTATGGCTCAACGAAGAAGACAAGAATTCTCAGTACTTTCATTCTTACACTCTATGACATAGGAGTCACAACAAAATCATAGAAAAATGGCTAGTAGATGGATCTCTTTCTAAATATATGGAAATTATTAGATCTAAGGTGATGTATTATTTTATCACTTTTCTAGGTTCTACCAAGCCTTAGGATTTCCAGGTTGATGACTCTTTGATCTTTGCCATCCCTACGATTATATCGAGGGAGAAGAATAGGTGTCTGGAAGTAATATTTTTTTATGATGAAACTAAAGTTGTTGTTGATGAAATGGATGCTTTGAAGGATCTGGGACCTAATGGATTTCCTCCTATATTCTTCCAAAAAATTTTGTATATCATCGGTAAGGATGTTTGCTCCACCATCGGAGCTATGTAAGTGACTTCTATGGCTCCAATATATATTAATTCAACTTTCATTGTGCATATATTGAAGTCCCCTAATTCTAATTCCTTCAATAACTTAAGGCCTATAAGCTTGTGTAACATCTTCTATAAAATTCTAACTAAGATAATGGTAAATTAAATTAAGCCTCTACTATCATCTCTAATTGATAGTCCTCATAGTGGTTTTGTCAAAGGTAGATAGATTTTATATGGAGCAATAGTGATGCATGAGTCAATCCATTATGTTCATAGAAGTGTAAGACTAGGGTTTTTCCTAAAATTAGATATGAATAAAGAATTTGATCGGGTAATGTGGTCCTTCCTATTTAAAGTGCTGAGGTAGTTTGGATTTAGTAATAAATGGTTGAGTCTTATCAAAGCTTGTGTGTCCTCGACCTGGTTCTCTATTCTTGTAAATGGTGCTCCTATGGGTTTTTTCCCATCCCATCATGGTATTCATAAAATGGATCCTCTATCCCATTTTTTATTCATTCTAATATTCGAAGCTTTAGGTCACTCTATTTATCTAAACCCAACAATCATTGGTTTGGTTCTGATTTTGGTGAGCAATTCAGTATCTCATTAGCAATTCACTGACAATACCTTTTTGTCTAGCCCAACCTTGATGATTCAAGATCATGAAATTAAAGAGGTTTTATCTTGCCATGAGAAGGCATCCAGATGAAAAATAAATTTCTTGAAAAGTAAAATTTATTTTGTAAATACGCCCTTGAATATTCAGAGAAAAATCATCAGTATTCTAGGATGTAGTATTGATTTCTTTCCTTCAGTGTATTTTGGCCTCCCATTGTTTACAGGAAGGATGGTTGATTCTCTATGGAATCCAGTACTGGAAAGACTGCAATGTAAGATGGTGGCATGGAAAAGTGCCTTGTTATGTCAATCCAAAAAGTTGGTCTTTCTCCAATGTTCATTGCAAAGTCTACCTATATAATTTCTTTCTATTTTTAAATATCTTGGAATAATAAATGATAAAATGTAAAGAATATTTAAATCTTTCCTTTGGGTGGGACTGACTCTCAAAGGAAAGTTTCACTTAGCTTCTTGAGATCTAGTATGCTAGCACAAGAGCTATGGGGGGCTATGTCTCAAAAGTGTAAAATAGATGAACAAGTCTTTAATTGCTAAGTTGGGATAGAAAATTGCTTCCAACTCTCTGAAGAAATGGGTCTCAATTCTGAAGACCAAGTACTAATTGAACAATTTTCTATCAGATACTCTTTCGAATGGGGGATCTCCATTTTTGAAAAACATGTTAAAGTCTAGATATTTTCTACTAAGGGGATGCATATGGGTTATTGGTGATGGTCATAATGTGGACTTTTAGCATGATTCTTGGATGGTGCAAGCACAATTAATCAATGATGATATATTTAGTCATATAGAGCCTATCCCATTGATATTGAGGATGATTAAAATGGTATATTTTATTTCCTTATCGAATGGTCATCGTAAGTAGATATAGGATTTAGGAATCTTGGAATCGTTAGAGCGTCAACTTTGGGATCTCTTATGAAAGGAGCTTAACATCCAAGTTTTTTTTATCAATGGTTTTGAGGATCGCATTATTTGGGCAGAGGATAGTGAAGGTGAATTCATTGTTAGATCAGCATACTGACTTTTGGATTCAGAGAAGTGTGTCCCAAGACCCTTTGAAAAAGTTTGGGATGAACAATTAATCCCCAAAATAAATATTTTATTTTTATTGGCTCTTCAGGATAAGGTTCTAACCATGGAAAACCTTTAGAAATGTGGTATGGTGTTGGTTAATATATGTAATATGTGTGGTTTGGAGGAGGATTTCTCTTCCCATATTTTTTTGCATTGCTCCTTATTTTGAGAGGTGTTGTCTTAAATTCTAGAAAAAATAAAATTCAATTAAGTTTTCTCGAACTCCTTATTTAATATTTTTAGTCAATGGTATTCGCCTTTTAGGTCAAATCATATTAAGACCTTGTGGAGGCTTATTCTACCCCATGTTTTCTAGGGAATTTGGAAAGAATGTAATGGATGTGCCTTTAATAATATCAGTAAAATATCCTCCCTTGTAAGCATGAGAGCCCTGTGGTTTGCTTTAGAAAACCTGGATCATATTTGCATGAATTCATATGGGAAATACTAGACAGTTCTTCTTGGAGAAATTGAGATTTAAATTACTTTGGGACTACCAATATTACCTCATGCTCTAGATGTACCCAATCCCAGGTAATCAGTGATATGGTAGGCCCCTCTATAAGGTTGTTTAAAGCTTAATTTTAATGGGAATATCAAAAGGTAACCTTGGCTTAGATAACACTGTTGGATTCATTAGAAATAGTGACAGTGTAGTTATTGCTAGCAAGGGAAAATGTGATGCATCTATTGTTCTACTTGATTCTAAGAACTATGAAAGTAACACTTAAAACAAGTATAAAATGACACATATATAAAAAATGGGTGATTCTCCTATATTGATATAAATGTCAATCAAGAGATTACAAAGTGTCTTCTTGAGGGATCTCAATTAGTACACTCAATACAATAACCAAATGATCAAATCCTTCTAAGAATCCAAGGCATGCTTCCAATGTCTTCCTCACACTCATAATTTAGGTGAGAGGGCTCCTAATGCCACCATAATATGTTCTATTATTGTTCTATCTTGATGGTTCTTCCTCATGTGCTATGATACTTGAATCTACACACAAGAAATTGTGATAAATTAAAATCATATATAGATTAAGATGAAACCGTGAAGGTGCATGCATTAAAAATATTAAAAGAGAAAACATGCAATAGAATATTCAAAATTTCTCCAAATGCTACCAAAAGTAATATATAGGAATATTATATTCTTTGTGACTGATCTAATTAAAAATAGTGAGAAAATTATACTTACATTTGTGGTCATCTTGGGGTGTGGCATTTAGACCTACAACTCACAAAAACATAATAACATGAGCAATACAACTCCAAATTGCACCAAATTTGAACAAAGAGCATATAATCTGGTCTAGAAACTATTTGTGTAAAAATAGTAAAGAAATTGTAATCCAATTTATGGCTGTCATAGGGTGAGGCATTTAGGACTACAAAACACCAAAATCATGATATCTAATTCAAAACAACTCCAAATTGATCCAAATTTGAAAACAAAACATGTAATATAATATAGAATATACCTATATAAAAATAGTAGTAAAATAATATCCCAATTTATGGCCATCATAGGGTGTGACGATTAGGAGGGTTCTAATTTGAGGGTCGCCCTAGGGTGGGAGGACCACCAAGTCTACTAGTTTTATTCCACTAATTCCTCTATAATTTGGTCCAAAACACTCTTAGGGGTATTTTCAATAAATTTAATGTTAGTATTCACTCAACCGATAGGTTTTACAAACACATTGTGCATTTTGGAGTCACTTGAAAACCTCCTTCGCTAGGTAGAGATCTAAAGGAAAAATGCACAATAAGGTGGAGGAAAATCTTGACAGCACTGTGTGGTGAAATATGCAAAGACTCCTCTACTAATTTAGGTGGAATTGATCCACTTTATAGCTTAAGAGGTCATATGGGTAAATGGGTATGTGAGGCCATGTGAGGTAAGGACTGCCATTTATCACAAAGATCACCGTGCATTGTACGGGGAAGGAATCTCCTCTTTTGTCCTCCAATCTACAATGTGTCATGAGAGTCATATGCCCTCTCACTAGCATGCTAAAATATGTGGGATACTGGTAGTTTTTGGGTGTCATTTTTCCCAATTTTGACTTTTTAAGATTCAAAGACCATGGTCATCCCACCTAGGTATGGCCGCTAGTGGCTATCCCTAGGTGGGATGACCATGAACTCTGGTCATCCTAGGGTGATACGACCATGCCTACATGACTCAAAACATCCCAAAAATGGGGTAAAATATGGTCATCCTAGGGTAGAACCACTATATAACCTCTAAGGGTTTCCTAAGGAGGCCATATGGTGTAAAATTAGATAATGCCTTGGTCACCTAATTGGACTTACATGATTTTACTATCTACAACTATGTATGCTAAACATTTATCTATTCAAAATTCCCATGTTGTTAACGAAAGAGTAGCCTTTCTTGGTTTAGATCTATTAGTTGAGCTTAAGGTGGAGAGTGTCGTGGTGGAAGGAGATTCGATGAATATTGTCAATCTCCTAAAATATTTGGCATCCCCTAGATGGAACATACGTAATATTATTATTGAGGCAAGAAGGTTCCTCGATAGCTTCTCTCAATTTCAAATTTTACACATTTTTAAATAAGGAAATGAGTTGGCTGACAAGATGGCCAATTATGGGGTCACCCATCCTGGATTATCGGTCTAGAAGGAAATTCTTTTGATAGATCTAGCAAATATTTCGGAATGATCAAGGATTTTATGTGTTATTAGTGTTCGAATTTTATTTTGACTTGGAGGATTAGGGATAACTTTCCCAGATAGAATATCACATCTATGAAGTCGTTTTTGTGTGATACAAAGTCTCCAAATTTTATATTTTATTTTGTGTGCAGTTACTATGTGGACTTCGATATCAGGTTCATTGGGACTCAAATATTTTTGTTTCCATCTTCTATTAATATCATCCAATGTGATTGGAGGACATCAATTATTTGGATAAATATAACTCTCTACTTCTCAACTTTAAATATGTAGAGGCCAAGCATATATCCTATATAGGCCACATCAATATGATTGTTGAGGTGTCTGGGGACATTAAAAGGCAGTTGGATAATTTTGGGTGGTTTCTCTATGTGTTGTAAGCTTTTTCTAAGTTGATATTTGTTTGGAGTTGATGTTCAAGGTTTAGGAAATCCTTTCAAAACCCTCTTTTCTTTAATCTAACCAAGAAAAAACAAGATACAATCTCATATTTAATAGCAAATATTACATGTAAAGGTCGTAAATATTTCATGGAATAATTCGAAATACTTACAAGAAAAAATTATATAGAAGTCTCAAAAATGTGGCTATATCTAAACTATTCAAATAAGATATAGACCCCTCTATATTCTATATATTAAAAATTTCTAATACATAATAAAATGGGTTAATTTTCTAGATATGAAATTAAATTAAATTAATAGTGTTCATTGAATGAAGAATTTGAGTGTTCCTTGTTGTTAAATAATAAAGCATAAACGTCAAGTAGAATCCTCCAATCCAAAACATTAATGGAATAAAAAATATAATTATATTAGTAGATGGGACAGTAATGAGATGCAATTTTTATTGAATCATTCATAATAAAATATATGCTTTATTGAATTCATAAGCAATCTAATCTTGAAATTTAAAATTTATTTACCAATATCCAAATGGAATCTATTTTTGATTGAATCACTTTTGTTCAGTGTTGAACATATTCTAAAATGATTCCTTGTTGTAATGATTAATGTTTCATAAAAATAGCTGAAATTTAATAGAATATAGTAGCGTATATTATATTTAACATCTGATATATTGCATGATATTATGAGATCTCAAAAATATCATTGTTCAAATGACCTTTACGCTCTTACAACGTACATGTTCGTATGCACATAATAGATAATTTATAATGAGAAGTCGCAATGTATATAATAAATGAATATATCTTGTATGTCATTGACTCAAGCTGATACCATACATTGAACTGTGACTTAAATATTTTATCTTAAAATAAGGATATTCCATTTTAATCATTACATTTCTGTGATATATTTCATGCAACTAGTTACACTAATTAAAAATTATTATTTAATTTAATAAAATAATAAATGAAACAGAATCATGATAATTCATTCCATGGTAGCAACAGGTTTTAGAACTTCTATATATATAGGTATATATTGAAATTCGTCCTTTAATAAACGTTATAACATAAATTTTAAAGGCAGCTCCAGGGGCTCTGTGTGGCAACCCATGTCTCGCAACTGGGGACAAAATTGGAAAGTCAACGACATTAACTTAAACAATCAGGCTCTGTCCTTCGTGCTAACTTACTAGCGATGGAAGAACTGTCACGTCCTTCAATGCAATTCCTCCAAACAAGCAATTTGGCACGACGTATCAGGCTCGTCGTGCCCAATTCTAGGAGCAATTCTCCCCAAAATCCCCATCGTGATTCATAAGAATAAAAATTGCATTTGGTGTGCCGTGAAGGAGTTAAAACAAATTAAATTCCCAATCGCAACACGGCAGCAAGCTTCGCGATTTAAATCGCGTTACAATTACGTCACGAAATTACTTCGGGCGATTTTAAGTTCGGGAGGAACTTCGGAGAGAAAGGCTCCCGAAGTATGCACTTCGGGGAGTAAAGTGCCGAACTAGAAATGCCTCGGGAGATTTGAACTTCGGGAGGACCTTCGGCGAGGGAGTGAGGTTCGGGAAATTTCGAGCGATAGAGAACTTCGGGGGAAGGGACTTCCGAAGTAAATTTACTTCGGGGAAGATACTCCCGAAATTGGTACTTCGGGGCAAAACCTGCCGAAGTAAAATCACTTCGGGAAGGCAGCGAGGTTTGGCAGCGCGCGGCTACTTCAGCGAAACTAAGTGCCGCAATGTGCTTCGGCACAAACAAGTAATCCCGATTCCTTTCTGAATCGACCGGGTCTTTTGCCACTTCGGGCAAACCCTAGCTCTGAGAAATGTCTGCGGACAAAAACAATGTACAGAGAACCAAATATATTTTATATATTAAATATATTGCCGGATTTACAAAGGGCTTCCTTCTGAAGCGATTACAGACTTCTGCCAGATAAACATCTGCAGGATAAAAGCACAAATAAATCTTGGAGACTGCTGCTCCACTCTCCGGCTAATGGTTGCTGCTCCTTCACCCGTTCTGCTGCTGTGTTGGATGAAACCCTAGCTCTGCGGCTGTTCTGGGCTCTCCAAACTGCTTCTTCTCTTCTCTCCACTCACACTTCCTCTTACGCTCCTCCTAAATGACAAAATGCCCCGGTATTTATAGGCGGGGGATGAGGACAAAAGGCGGGATAACTTCACCAACCCACTGACAGAAAATAAATGCCGAACTGGCCTTTCAACCACTTGTCGAACGACCCCACCTACTCGCATGCTTGGACAATCAATGTCCCGATCTGCGCGCCTAATATTTGCTTCGGCTGATTTCCACTTCGGAGGGCAATTTGTATTTACTTCGCGATGAACCAAATTTTGGGGGCTGCCGATTTGTCTTTCGCGTCGAAGCATCTTCCCAAGGTGTTTCAAAAAGACTTTGCGCCGAAGCGCTTTCGGGCATGATGTTTGGTTTAATATTTCCAACACCCTCCTTTAAACCAAACTTCACACATTCTCTGATGCCCAACATATCTCGCAATCTAGCGAAGTCCTCCTCCTTCAGGGGCTTTGTGAAGATGTCAGCCAACTGCTCCTTCGACCTACAGAACTGCAACTGTACTTCATCGAATTTCACCAGCTCTTTGATGAAATGATACCGGATGTCTATGTGCTTCGTCCGACCATGGAAGACTGGGTCCTTCGAGAGCGCGATGGCAGAGTTATTGTCGCAAAATATTATTGTTGCTACTTTCGGCGGATGTTGTAGTTCACTCAGAACTCTTCTCAACCAGACTGCCTGGCAGGTTGCTGAGGTGGCAGCAACATACTCTGCCTCTGCTGTAGATAAGGCCACAATTGGCTGCTTCTTCGAGGACCAAGAGACGACTCCGGATCCAAAATGGAAGGCATTCCCCGAAGTGCTCTTCCTGTCATCTACGCTACCAGCCCAATCACTGTCGGTGTAGCCAATTAACTCTAGCTGGTCCTTTCTGGCATAGTGGAGTCCATGGTTCCTTGTGCCATTGACATATCGCAGGATTCTCTTGTCTGCTTGCTAGTGAGTGTCTTTGGGCGACTCCATGAACCGATTGATTAAACTCACGGCGTACATCAAATCTGGCCTGGTTGCAGTCAAGTACATCAGGCTTCCAACTAAAATTTTATAGAGAGTTGGGTCAACACTTCTGTTGTTGTCAGTCTTGCTCAGCTTGACGCTAGTGGCTGCCGGAGTGATGGCAGGCTTGTTGTCCTCCATCTTAAAACGCTTCAGGACATCCTTTGCATACTTTCCCTGAGAAATGAAGATGCCATCTGCTGATTGGTCAACTTCAATGCCAAGAAAATATTTCATCAGCCCCATGTCCGTCATTTCAAACTCAGACTTCATGGTTGTTCTGAACTGCGCAAATAGGCTGTTGCTATTGCTAGTATATATCAGATCATCCACGTACAAGCAGACGATTATCAACTCACCCTCTGCGTTTATCTTCAGGTACAGAGTGTGCTCATATGGGCATTTTTGAAACCCATTCTCCTGAAAATAGCCATCAATCCGGTTGTACCATGCCCGGGGTGCTTGCTTCAACCCATACAGGGCCTTCTTCAGCTTGAGGACCTTGTCTTCTTGCCCTTGCATCTCATAACCAGGTGGCTAGTCTATGTAGACCTCTTCTTCCAACACTCCGTTCAGGAAGGTAGACTTGACATCCATCTGGTACACGCTCCATCCCTTTTGAGCTGCTAGTCCCAGAATCATCCTGATTGTGTCAAGTCGGGCTACAGGTGCGTACACCTCATGATAGTCAACTCCTGACTTCTGCTTGTAGCCTTTTGCCACTAATATGGCTTTATGTCTGTCAACTTCTCCTTGGGCGTTGAACTTCGTCTTATACACCCATTTGACCCCAATGGTCTTCTTTCGTCTTTGG
Organism: Wollemia nobilis; assembly: GCA_028583015.1. Classification (NCBI taxonomy): domain Eukaryota; kingdom Viridiplantae; phylum Streptophyta; class Pinopsida; order Araucariales; family Araucariaceae; genus Wollemia; species Wollemia nobilis. Next base: position 342,502 of record JAQPPZ010016827.1, read on the forward strand.
AAGATCCATCCATTGCCATGTCTCATTCTTCTCAATGGCTGCTATCTCCTCATCCATCGCATTCACCCATGTGCGATTCTGACTTGCCTCTTCAAACTCCACTGGATCACACTCGTAAATAGGGCAAAGTCAGAATATTCTTCATCCATCTGATTACGGGTTACCTCATAAATATCTTGCAAGCTCCGAGTCTTCACAGGTGTTCTCAGGTTGTGAATTTTGCTTGCAAGTGAAGGTGATCGGGATGATGTGGCTGTGCTGTTGCTGGCACCACTTTTGCTGCTTGAAGGCACAGGTGACTGCACACTGTCTTCCTCTAAGTTTACAGGTTCAGCAACTACTGGTTCAGGCTGACCAGTCTCTGATTTCTAGTTCCAGGCTTCATCCTCCAGGAACTTCACATCTCGGCTGATGACAAGTTTCTTTGTCCCGGGATTGTATAGCCTGTACGCCTTTGCTGGTTCGCTGTATCCTGTGAATATGCATCTTTCAGCTTTGTCATCCAGCTTCTGCCTTTTCTCATCTGGAACATGTGCATATGCTATGCACCCAAAAACTCGCAAATGAGCCACACTTGGCTTCAGATTGCTCCAAGCTTCCTTCGAAATTTTGTCCCTCACACTCTTGGTGGGACATCGGTTCAGCAGATAAACTGCACAACTTATAGCTTCTGCCCAGAACTCATGTGGCAAACTTTTTGCCTTCAGCATGCTTCGTGCCATCTCCATGATTGTTCTGTTCTTCCTCTCAGCTACACCATTCTGCTGCGGTGTGTATCTGGCAGTGAACTGCCTCCAAATTCCATGTTGCTTATAGAAGTTGTGGAATTCGTTGGAGATGTATTCTCCACCTCCATCAGTTCTGAGAGTCTTCACATAATATCCGCTCTGTTTCTCAACCAGAGCCTTGAACTCCTTAAACTTCGCAAATGCCTCTGACTTCAACTTGATGGGATAAATCCAGGTCTTTCGGTTGAAGTCATCAATGAAAGTCAGGAACAATTTGTTGTCGACATATGAGGTGGTCTGCATGGGACCACAAATGTCTGAGTGCACCAGCTCCAATGGTCGTGATGCTCTCCAAGACTGTCCTACAGGGAATGCGTCCCTGTGCTACTTGCCGACTAGGCAACCTTCACAAACTTGGTTTGGTTGCTCAATGAGAGGTAAGCCCTTCACCATCTGCTTTTTGTGCAACAATTTCAGGCCACTGAAACTCAAATGACCGAATCTGAGATGCCACAACCAGGTAGCATCCTTCACAACTGCACTCAAAGACATCAAAGATTCATTCTGAATATGTAGCGGAAACATCTTGTTTTTTGTCATGGACATTGTTGCAATTTGTCCATGGACTTTGTCTCTGATGGAACAAACACCATCTTTAAACTGAATAGTGTGCCCATTCTACACAAGCTGTCCAACACTTAGCAGATTGTGCTTCAACCCAGGCACATAATAAACATTTTGAATTGTTTTTCTTTCACCGTGCCGGGTGCGGATGGAGATTTTGCCTTTCCCCATCACGGGAACTTTGCTTTTGTTCCCCATCTTGACTTCAAATTGGACTGTTTCATCCAACTGTGAGAACATCTCCCTATTCCCAGTCATGTGGTTGCTGCACCCACTGTCAAGATACCAAATATTTTTCTTGCTCTCCTCCTCAACACTGCAAGTCAGCAGCACGTTTCCTCCTACCGCATTTTTGGTTTCCTCCGTATAATGAGCTTGTTGCTGATTCTCATTTGCCATCTTCTTCCTACACTATGAGGCATAATGGCCGAACTTATTGTAGTAGTAGCATTGGAGCTTTGACATGTCCGTCTTCTGCTGAGACCTTCCTTTCTGATTTCTGCCAGTGCCTCTTCCTCCATGCTGATGAAAGTTGCAGCTGGGCTCGTTGTCATGAGGGTTTGACCTCCCTCCTTACTTGTTACTTCTCCCACGTCTGCTTTTGCCTCTTCCTCCTTGAGAACTAGAAGCATTGTGGTGGGAGTCTTGTCTGCCGCTATCTCGGACTAAGACTTGTGCTTTGAAGGCTTGCTCCAAAGAGGACTAAGTTGAGCGGCTCAGCCTCTGCTCATGTGTCTACAGGGAACCCATGAGTTCATCCATCGAGAGGATTGTCAAATCCCTTGACTCCTCAATTGCGATTACCATAGAGTCAAACTTCATTGGCAGACTTTGCAGAATTTTCTCCATGATCCTTTGATTCTGCACAATTTCACCATTCAATCGCATCTGGTTGATGACATCTATCGTTCGGGTGAAGAAGTCACTCATTGACTCTGACTCGCTCATCTGTAGATTCTCGAACTGCCTTCTGAGCATCTACAATTTTACCAACTTGACTTTGTTGGTGCCCTGGTACGAACTTGCTAGAATTTCCTAGGCCTACTTGGCCTTGGTGGCTGATGCAATCCGTGGGAAGATGGTTTCCTCAATCGCTTGCATGATATAAAACAGGGCTTTCTGATCTTTCTTTCGATTCTCCTTCAGAAGATCTTTGTCGGCTTGGGAGAGGGCGGCCAGTGCTGCTGCATCTGCCGGCTGCGGGTATCCATTCTTGACCAAGTCCCACAAATCCTGAGACCCGAAGAGGATCTTCATCTGGATGCTCCAGTAATCGTAGTTCTTGCCGTTAAATCGTGGGATCTGCAACTACAGCGAGTTTCTCTCGGAAGCCATGCTTCTATCTCCGTGTCACGACAACTACAGGCTCTGATACCAATTTGAAGGAATTAAAACAAATTAAATTCCCAATCGCGACACGGCAGCAAGCTTCGCGATTTAAATCGCGTTACAATTACGTGACGAAATTACTTCGGGCGATTTTAAGTTCGGGAGGAACTTCGGAGAGAAAGGCTCCCGAAGTATGCACTTCGGGGAGTAAAGTGCCGAACTAGAAATGCCTCGGGAGATTTGAACTTCGGGAGGACCTTCGGCGAGGGAGTGAGGTTCGGGAAAATTTTGAGCGAGAGAGAACTTCGGGGGAAGGGACTTCCGAAGTAAATTTACTTCGGGGAAGATACTCCCAAAATTGGTACTTCGGTGCAAAACCTATCAAAGTAAAATCACTTCGAGAAGGCAGCGAGGTTTGACAGCACGCGGCTACTTCAGCGAAACTAAGTGCCGCACTGTGCTTCGACACAAACAAGTAATCTCGATTCCTTTCTGAATCGACCGGGTCTTTTACCACTTCGGGCAAACCCTAGCTCTGAGAAATGTCTGCGGACAAAAACAATGTACAGAGAACCAAATATATTTTATATATTAAATATATTGCCGGATTTACAAAGGGCTTCCTTCTGAAGCGATTACAGACTTCTGCCAGATAAACATCTGCAGGATAAAAGCACAAATAAATCTTGGAGACTGCTGCTCCACTCTCCGGCTAATGGCTGCTGCTCCTTCACCCGTTCTGCTGCTGTGTTGGACGAAACCCTAGCTCTGCGGCTGTTCTGGGCTCTCCAAACTGCTTCTTCTCTTCTCTCCACTCACACTTCCTCTTACGCTCCTCCTATACTGAATGACAAAATGCCCCAGTATTTATAGGCGGGGGATGAAGACAAAAGGCGGGATAACTTCACCAACCCACTGACAGAAAATAAATGCCGAACTGGCCTTTCGACCACTTGCCGAACGACCCCACCTACTCGCACGCTTGGACAATCAATGTCCCGATCTGCGTGCCTAATATTTGCTTCGGCTGATTTCCGCTTCGGAGGGCAATTTGTATTTACTTCGCGGCGAACCAAATTTTGGGGGCTGTCGATTTGTCTTTCGCGTCGAAGCATCTTCCCAAGGTGTTTCGGAAAGACTTTGCGCCGAAGTGCTTTCGGGCGTGATGTTTGGTTTAATATTTCCAACATGCCGTTGGGTACTTTTAATAAATTAATAAATTGTAACATTTTATCTATGTTTTTGCAATTGCTAAATTACTTTTTTCAAGATTTATCTTGCTCATCACAAAGCTTAAAGAGATACATAGAGTAAACATTCACAGCAACAATATACTTTCCCATTTGATTATTTAGCAGTAATAATGACTAAATTGTTATTATTAATATTATTATTTAAATAAATTGATGTTTAATATTTATGTGTTAAAATATAATTTTATCTATAAAATAATTAATTTTGTTTTTCTCACATAAATCAAACAAACATTTTGCTACAATATATTTATATTAATATGAATATAATTAATGATTTTAACAATTGATTTTGAATTCTTAATTTTATTATTATATAACATTTCTATCAACATAGAAAGTATTATATTCAAATAATTAAATATAATTTTTGTTTAAGTTATAATCAATAAACATTATATAATTTTAATAAAAGGAACATGTTAAAATTATTGTTGCATTTAATTCAAACAATAATTAAAAAACATATTTTTATAATCTTTTACAAATATGATTGCATCTATTGTTAAACATGTCTTCCTATCAGAGTTGAATGGTAGAAAATACAATTTCACTTGTTCAACAAGATTAAACCTCTTAACATTTCAACTACCAAAGTGTGAAATATATTTAGAACTTTAACAATTGATCCCTATATTTACAAGTCATTACCAATAGGACAATCATAGAAATGACATTAGATTTCTTATTTGGCTCTTTTCTATGTCATAATAACAGTACTTGTATCTCATTAGAGTATAAAACATTACTAAATTGAAAATAGTAGTAAAGTAAGTATTATATAAGATATATCTCACAAGGTATGCCATGTATAGTTATAAAAATATTGTGTATGACATATAATGTACATTAAATTAACTACGAATTGAATACTACAATAAATAATTTTGTTAAAACTTTTATCATTCAAGAGTGCTTAAAATTATATGTTAAAACTATTGTAAGACAATTGTTAAGAACATTTTGAAATATTATATAATAACCATGAACAAGTTTTACATAGACTATAGCAACACAAAATTACATCCAAAAATATTCTTTTGACTAGAATATTTTGATATTTTTATTTCATAGTCTCAACAAATAAAAGCAAAATTATTTTTTATTTCATTTTAGAATTCAAGAATTCATTTGGATATGTTTAAAAATATAATAAAAAATTTATAATATGTCAAGCATATAATATTCATATTTATTTAGTTTATTTCATTGAATTCACTTGTGATGATTAGATATTTCACTTTGAATATGAATATGTGATGATCATGTTTATGTGGATAATAAGAATGTTAACCACTAAATTTTTAATATTTTAAAATTATATTTACATGTTTTACAATATTATATGATTCCTATGAATGATGTATTTTGTAGGATATTGATCACATCTGGATACAATGTTTGACCTAGCCACAGGAAACACAATAGTAGGTATAATAACATTTTGTTTTTTCTTTTTATACAATAGTACCATAAACCATTAATTGCAGGAATATGAAATGATGACATTAGGTAATATCATTTCTAAAATCATGTTAGGAATGATTTGAATGACATTTGTCCAAATAAATTAATAAGAGTACCATTGAAAAATTTAAACTACTTGAAAAAAATTTATGCTTAAAAATATTTTCAAGTTGAACATTATGATGATAAAAATATTTTTAGATATATTTAAATGATTCTTAATTTGATGGAGTTTATCTTATTGTCTTTTCTACTAGTATCTCAATTATATATAACTTCTTGTATTTTATATAATTTTTATGAAGCTTAAACATGGTAGCTTAGTGTGATTGTTACATGGGAATTCTTATTAATGTAACTAAGACTATTAAAAAGGATAATTTTAACTATTAAATGACAATTTAAATAATAAAAAAATTATGATTTTTTAGAATGGAGGATGAGTTGATGATTCATCCGAAGGACATACCTAGAATGAAGATATATTTTTGGTTTGATGAAGTAGTTCCTCTAGATACTCCCAGTATGGAATCCTATTTAAATATCTCCCAAGAAATAAAAGTTATTGATGATAAGCAAATGTCTGTAGTGGGCACTCTCAAAGTAGCAGTTACATCCATGGAGGATGTGAATCATTTCTTGGGTAATATTTTAGAATTTGCTTCCTCTAGGGTAATAAATTCTAATAAATCTTAGATGATATGCACTAAGGTGGCTTGGAAGTTGTCTTTTTTATGTTATTTTTAGGTCTCTTGACCATGCTTTGTTAATAGGTAAGTTTTTGTTTGGCAATCACTATTGGGATCTTTGGCTCTTTTTTAGCTCCTTTTGGATTTATTGTTTTAGGTTTTAGGATCCTCTCAAAACCCTCACCATTCAAATAATAAAAAAAAAATGCTATGGGACTTCTCGAGGTACTTGGGTGTCCTTGGTTGCTGACTTTCAATGATATATTTTGTGGTACGATTTTTCTCTAAAGATGGTTGATGCCTATTTTTTTTCTAGCTTGCTTTGGATCCTTCTACATTTTTTATTTATTTTGTATTAGTATTATTTTTTCCCATATTGTGGAAGAGTATTGTGATGAAGAGTGTGGGGGGTTATATCTTTGAATATAGGAAAATATAAGTTATATTATTAAGCCCGCTAAATCTCGGTTGGAGCTCGCTACTCTGAATATTGATGATGAAGTTAAAGTTATTCTGAAAAATGACAGTCTGTTGTATTGTGTCTAAAATTTTCATGGGTACAACCTGGTGCTTTCCAAGTGGATGGCGGTGATGTGGAGTGATGGTTGGGTGAGAATTGGGTCTTAGTCCTTTGAGATATCTGTGGAACTGATTAGCAGTACAACTAGTCTGGCATTGGACGGTGCCTATCACAATAGGGATAAAAATTCACTTTTACAATATATTTTTTCTTAGATGGGGAGGAATTTTTACCTAAAATTTAGAATGGCTTCAGTGCCAAGGCTTTGTATCCACCATGGAATAGGGTGGCTAAAGCCATAATGGATTATTTTACTCTAGACTCTACGTGTGAAGTCATACGTAGCTTCCATGCCATGTTTCTAAACCATCTATGAAAGGCATATGTGGATGAAAATTCCATTATTTTTATTCCAATTAATGAAGAAGTCAATGGTGGATGTATAAGGGGGCCAAGTCTAGTTCTCTATCCACTAGGATCTAGCCCTTTTAGTGTTTGAACAAGAGGCAACGGATAATGGGATGGTGGTAGAGAAAATCCTAAAACCTTTAGTTGATTTACCAATCCCTGCACCTTTCCAGGCTAAGGTGGTTTCTGATGGCTCTAGTAATGACAGTGAGGATGTTTACTCATTCTCATCATGATCTATACTTGATAATATCTCTCATAAAATTCATGTCTCGACTAAATGCATGAGGATGAAATATCACGATGTAGTAATTATGATTTGGTGAAAAAATCATTATTCAATCTAAAGACTTCACCTAAGGTGGAGGGTACTTCATCGGTTAGTCAAGTGGAAGGAAGTGGAACCCAAAAATCACTGCGTCTGCTCAACAAAAATCGAGATGAGGATGGATTGTCCCCCTTATTCCCTTCCATAGATGTGGATATCCTGCCTAGGGACTTCCATAAGAACAAAATGGTAAAATATATCAATGAACCAAAGGAGACCTCTGAGAGGAAGAGTGCAGTTTTAAATAGTTTGAAACTGATAAAAATAAAACAATGTCCAATATGGAGCTCCATGAAGATCACATTAGACTATTATGATGAGGTATCATGGATGATGGAAATAATTTACCAAGAGATAGACATGCTTGTGTAGAACTCTCTCAGTTCTCTTTTGTTCGGTCTTGTCTTTATTTTCTCTCATAAATTTTGTTTTTGCCTTTGGTATTTTCAATTTTTGGTTGTCTTTTTGGCTTGTTTAATGTAAAAGGTTATGGGGTCCCTTTAAAAATTCTCTTTTCTCTTAATAGTATCAAAAAAATTTCTTGCTGGCTTCTTTTGGATATTACCATCTATACCTATATATGCATGATTATGAATTACGAGCAAATATTTTCATTCCCATGATATTAAACAACTTGGAAGGCAACTTCACTCTTCATAGAAAATTCTATAACATATATTTTATTACACTAACTTAGAAAAATATCCTAGGTTAAAAAATTAAAATATTATTGACTTGTTATGTATGGTTTTTGAACCCATCCATCATATTTCATAAATAAACAAAGGTTTTCACTTATATTTGATTTATCCTATATATTATTTTTTTTAACATAATGGGAATACCACGGATTGAAATTTTTTGGTTCCATACTAGATCATAGAATTAATAACTATCCATATTTAGTCTTTATTTGAATAGTAATTTTTTTTTATAAATTGTATATAATTTCTAATTTTTATATGGATATTTAGTGCAATTCCCATCCATTTATAATTTTGAATAATCGTGTTTTCCTTATCTAATAATAACTTAAATTTTTATTAATATATTCAAAACTATTAACATCTTGATTGTTAAAGAATCAACACATTTAATAACAAAATATATGCAAAGAGGAAGGGAAGTAATAATGTCAATGATATTAATTTATGAAATTTTATCATACTTACATGTGTTTGTGTACACATTGCATAATTTTTTCTATTTTTATTGATTATTTGATTATAGAATTATTTATAGAAATTATTGTAGAGGATTCTAGTGGGATTTTGGAGCATGCACATTGATCATACAAATTGGGCATCATAAGAAAAAATTTAATACTAAAGAAAGCAAATTAAGTTTTACTAATTTTATGATTTTTGGGTTCAATTGTGGTTATTTATGTATTTGATATCCTTAGATATAGCAGTATCTATATTGAAAATGGATAATGTACCAATATTTGAGAGGTTCCAAAAATATTTTCTTTTATGTTTGATATATATTTTATAGTTTTATATTAGTGACATATGGTTATCCCCTATTTTTTCACTACTTAGAATAGAACCTCTATTTTCCCAAACCTTATGTAACACACCACAAAATTTAGGATAATATGCTAAAATTGTAATGTTATTTAAAGTCTTTATTTTTTGAGCATGTGCTTTAAATTATAGGATAGGATTCTATCCCTACATATTTAGATATTATAGGATTATTTAGACATTATCATAATAACTTGGAAGGAGTTCCTTTCTTGTAGCTAGCAAATAATAAAAAATTGCACTTATGATAAGTGTGTTGTATATGTCAAATAACATAAAGATAGTTGTAAAATGACAAAATCCATGATGGAGGTAGGATATAAAAGTATAACATTATGAATATATTCTATACTTAGTATGAAGAAAATGGTTACTTTTCTCATAATATAAATCTATATCCATCTATTATCTTAACGAAAAATCACATAGTATTGAGTGAAATCAATTTTTATTGAAGCATTAATTGAGACAATGTAAATTATAAAAGTACTTTATATACATTGCTACAATGATCATTTAAGTATTACTACATTACTATATACAACTAATTTTGAACTTACTACTATGTTGGTCATTGATTCTTCCATATTACTTTCTTATTTTTATATCGACTCATAGTAACTATAATATATATATTTTTGATATCTAGTGCTATAGATAGCACTTAGTATGGCTAATTTTTAACTTGGTAATAATTTTATGAGATTGTTATTTAACATAGTCTCATTATAAACCAAAATGATCAAAACAAAGTGTCTAGACTCTTTTGAGTTGCATGCTATAGGTGCAAAATAATTTATGAAGCTACAAGGAGGTACATACATGCCTAAGAAAGGATAAGCGAAAATGTCACTCAGACTATAATCAAGATTTGAAAATGTGCTTAGATATTAATCATTAATTTTGGCTACAAAGTTGAAGTAATGTATGCATATTTTCTTTTTTAGTTTACATTAGGGATTGTTGCTTTTAATGTTCTCTTCCTAGTTTATATTTATGAGTTTATTAATGAGTGGAATGTATTCAAATTTTATGTTTTTAGTTTTACAATTATTACACACTAGAAGAGGATGTCAAATGTATAAATCATGGAAATAAGGGTTGAATCCATTTTGTAACTACATGTTTTTTAATACAATTATATGAGAACCTACTTCATATGCATTTTCAATATAAAGAAGCTAACAAAAATACATATTTATACTAGTAGGCTACATAGAATCATTGGAATATCGACTACACATAACTTTTTCAGTGAAGGTAAATGTGACTTATTATTTTATGGTCATGTCTTAAAACATAGAATTTTAATGCACTTATGTTAGGTATATCCCTATTCTTGACAAATGAGGCAACATATGTGAATACTCAAGAAGCTTTAAGAACATGAATGCAACAAATACATTAAAAAAATTAAAATTATTATTTAATTATAACTTTTTTTGTAATATATTTAATTAAAAGGTCTTTTATTTTTTATTATATTTAAAAAATAATATATGATTATGTTTATTATTTTTTGTACACTTTCAGAAAAAAAAATCATTTTCTAGGAAATCATATATTGTTACTATACCCTAAAATAAAAATTTTATTAAAAAATTCTATTTAAATTGGAGTGTTGACATACGGTATCACAACCTAGTTATCAAAGTATGGACCTTTTGGAAAACATATTCTAAGTTGATATTGATATAAATATTGACCCCAATAATTTGAGGCATATAACCATTGTAAACAGAGGAGACCAATGCTTCCAAAATTTTCAATTGAAAATAATTTTATTTCATTACAATATCTTATTTACTACTTTCATTGTTTGGGTGCATATTTATTTTTCTTACAAATCTCTTGGATTAGTCTAGCTTGGGCAAGTGCTTCTTTGAATGTTTTGTATTGTTGCAATTGTAACAATAAGGCGATGGGTTTTGAACAACTTCTTGTGAATATTCTTGTGAGTTCCACCATGGGAAGGGTGAATGGAAATTTAGTTATAACTTCCCTCCAACAGTTTCCATAGTCATAAACCAAATCATATTTAAATTAATGCAAGTTGAATAGGTCATTCAATGTAGTTTTATTTCTAATACTTAGAGAGAACTACTCTAGAAATTGATCTGCTAATTTCTCAAAAGTGTAGATACTATGGTGTGACAAATGGTTATACCATTCTAGGGCATCTCCTCCAAATTTTATAGGGAAATTTTGAAGCATCAAATAGTCATTCTCTTGTATTCTAAAGCATGCATGAATGAATGTGCCTACATACTCTCGAGGGTCCTCATCCCATTTGAATTTATCAAATTTTGATAGAGTAAAATTAGTAGGATGATATGGTGACAGTATTGAAGGATGAATAAGGTCATTAACTAGCTACCTTAGAGTTGGTTTTTGATATAACATTCCAGGAGTCTGCATGGCTAACCTATTAATCTAGTTCTACAAAAACTAAAATTTAGGATTTTCCAATGGTGATTGAAAGCTTTGGTTTTCTTGTTGTGTGATTTTGTTGCATGATAAACTATGTTGATGAAATGGGATTTTGATTGGTTAACGGATTGGTGTTAGTTGGTATTTTATGATGTTGGATACTTTGGTGGTATTGGGTATGGAATGATTTGAAGAACACAATATTATACTGAGAGGGGGGTGAACAGTATAAGACCACTTTTTACTTTTCTCTCCCAAACAATATTATCCAATATAATAAATGGCAATATCAATAGCAATAACTAAATTAATGCACAAACCATCACACACAATAGAGACACCAATTTAATATAGTTCACCCAATGTGGGATACTCCATGGAGAAAATATTTCACTAAATTTTTCTCAACAAATATCTTGGAAATCATTTCCTATTACAATATTTATGGACCTCTGTCCAAAGGAGACACCAATCCCCTAATTAATTTTATGGATCTCTATTCATAGGAGACACCAATCCCCTTAGTTGTTTTGTGTATATCTATCCATAAGAGAACTCCTTATCCTCCACTCAATATGGTGATCCTCTATAATATTACTGCCTCCACTACTCTAGGTTATGGATCTCTCTCCATTGCAGACCTTTGTCCTCTTTGCCTTGGATAATGGATCTCTATCCACTGGAGACTACTATCCTTGGCTTTGTCACCTCTAAATATTACTCTCAGAACTGTCTTCAATATGTACTGAATGTAGTCCTTTGATCTAGATCAAATATACTTAATCTCTGATCTACACTAAACACAATCCTTTGGTATAGGATAAAACTATTCAAACTATGTCTATAATCTACACTAAACATAATTCTTTGATCTAGCAAAAATCTACTCAATATTTGTCTCTGATCTGCACTAAATAGAGTCCTTCGATCTAGCACAAATTTGCTCAATCTCTATCTCTAATTTATACTAAACATAGTCCTTTGGTCTAGCACAAATATGCTCAATATTATTCTCTGGTCTTACACAAACCTATCCTTAAATATGCATCAAAATTTATCCTCAAATCAATCGTCAAGTCTTAAAATAAAGCTTGATCCAATCATAAATCAATTCTGCTAGATCTACCCCAAACCTTAACACAAGGTTTGGAAAATCAATCAATCAAATCTACTCTCAAGTCCTCACAAATAATTACCTCAAATATTTCCATAAGTCCTCTCAAGAACTTGCTCAACTACTCTCAAGTCTTTACCAAGACTTACCTCAAATCTGCATTGTAAGATTCCATAAATGCTCACACTAATATGTCCACAAGTCTTCACCAAGAATTACCTCAAATATTCTCAACAAGTTATCACTAGAACTTGTCCAATTTTCTCAACAAGTCTTCACCAAGAGTTTCCTCAAATATCCTCAACAAGTTCTCACTAGAACTTGCTCAATCTACTCAACAAGTCTTCACCAAGACTTGTCTTAAATCTACTTTGTAAGCTTCCAAAAAAGCTTATTCATCTCAATCTATCATAGAAAACCTTTTCAATCACACAAATAAGTTTCTAATATAATATTGTTTTAATCTCACAAAAACATATAGAGAATGGTTAGAGACTCAATATGTTTCACACTCACACCAATGCTCAATCACTTTCAATTTATCTTGCTTTACCATTGAAATATATAGATAATGGTTAGAGACTCAATATGTTTCAACAATGCTCAATCACTTCCAAAATCTCTTCAAATAAATTAATAATAAAGAATAATTTATTTTATAGAACTTGAATTATCACTCCAACACTTTCAATCAATTATGCTCAATCAAATCCACTCAACCAATCACTCAATGAAATACAACTTTCTTATAACCCCTAACCAAGTGTTTCACTATGCTTCCAATAAATCATACTATGGAACTTAACCTTGACTCAAGATGATTTCAAATTTACATAACAATGATACTCATGATATTTCACAAAACCCTAGTTCAAGATAGTTCTCAACTTCACATAACAATAATACTCATGATCTTTCACAAACCCTAATCATTCACATGAAGGCTCACTCAACATTTCCAACAATGCTTATCAAACAAGGTTTCTAGCATCAATTTTCATTTCAAAAAATCCTCATCAATCAATATTGGATATCTCAAAAACCAAACTCAACAATGGTTATCAAACAACCCTTTTCACTCCATCTTAGCATTCACAACATCCAATCCAACAATATTTTACTCACAAGGAATATGTACCCATACCTTTTGTTTTGATGGAGATATGTCTTCAAAAACCACTCTTAACCACAATCAATTTTTCTTTACCAATACTAGAGTTAGGTAGCCACAACCTATCTCAAGATCTCCACAAAATAATTTTTAATAATTATTTTACCATACAAGTTATCAAATCTATAAACTTACATAATATATGTCAACATTTCCATTATAATAAAATACACAATAATTTCCTATATACACCGTATCACTCCAACTTTATAAAATAAAATTCAATCACCAAAAATTAAAATTAAAATATTGTAATTTACTTTACCTTAGAACTCCCTCAAAAATGTTAAAGCTTTCAGCTTACAAAACCCTCTAAGCAATTTTTGAAATTAAAAATCTTTGGATAAATAAAAATATGTTTAGCATACCTTTCAACTATTATGCCCACAAAATATCCTTAGTGAAAATAAAACCCATGATTTAGCTTCTCCAACACCCTAGCCTCGAGCTAGACTACCAAGTGGGATACATGCCCACATGAAACCTTGGGTGAACGTTTCCCTCTTTATTCTCCTCATGAAAGCTCTCAACAAAAAATGAAGGCCTCTCCTAAATAACACAAGCTTATACCGAGAGGGGGGTGAACAGTATAAGACCACTTTTTACTTTTCTTTTCAATTCAATATTATGCAGTGTATAGATAGCAGATATCAATAGCAATAATCAAAGCAATACACAAAACACCATCCACAAAAGTGACACAACAATTTACGTGGTTCACCCAATGCGGGCTACTCCACGGAGAAAATATTTTGCTAAAACTTTCTCAATCAATCTCTTGGGAATCCTTCCCAATTACAATGTTTATGGACCTCTATCCAAAGGAGATGTTGATCCCCTAAATCTCAAGTTCGTGGATCTCTTCCATAGGAGAACTCTTTCCCCTTCTACTCTGGCTAGTGATCTTCTAGAAGACTCTGTCTCTCTACTGCACTGACTTGTGGATCTCTCTCCACTTGAAGACTCCTCACTCAGATCTATCTTCAATTGTCCTGGTTGTTGGATCTCTATCCACTGAGACTCTGTCCTCTGTACTCTGTCACCTCCAAAGCTCTATCAATAGGCTCACTCAGAACCTTCTCAAATATGCTCAATAGGTCCACTCAGAACCTGCTCAAATCTGCTCAATAGGCTCACTCAGAACCTACTCAAATATGCTCAATAGGATCACTCAAAACCTACTCAAATATTCTCAATAAGCTCACTCAGAACTTGCTCAAATATGCTCAATAGGCTCACTTAGAACTTGCTCAAATATTCTCAATAAGCTCACTCAGAACTTGCTCAAATCTTCTCAATAGGCTCACTCAAACTTTTCAAATCTGCTCAACAAGCTCACTCAGAACTTGTCCAAATCTGCTCAACAAGCTCACTCAGAACTTGTCCAAATCTGCTCAACAAGCTCACTCAGAACTTGTCCAAATCTGCTCAACAAGCTCACTCAGAACTTGTCCAAATCTGCTCAATAAGTCCTCTCTAGGACTTGCTCAAATCTGCATAGCAAGCTTTCACAAAAGCTTACTCAAAATCAGTCCACAAGCCTTCTCAAAGACTTACCTCAAATCAGCTCAACAAAATCTCAACTCAATCTCATAGAAGCATAAAGAGAATTGTTAGAGACTCAATATGTTCTATACTCAAATCCCAATCTCAACTCAAATAAATCTCAACTCAACAATCTCATAGAAGCATAAAGAGAATTGTTAGAGACTCAATATGTTCTATACTCAAATCCCAATCTCAACTCAACTCAAATCAGAATATAGAATAGTTTGTTTTATGGAACTTGAACAACCACTTCACACAATCACTTGACTAGGCTCAAACAACTCTACTCAACCAATCACCACAAGGAGCAACTCTTTCTCACAAACCCTAGTCCAAACATGAATCAACCAACTCAAAATGTTTCCAACAATGTTCAACAACAAATCTCACATAACAATGATACTCATGTTCTTCTCTAACTCAAGTTCAAGTTCTTTGCACAACCAATGGGCTTCAACAATAATGCTTATAAAACATTCTTCACATAACAATGATACTCATGTTCTTCTCAAACCCTAACTCAGGTTTTTCACACAACTAATGGCTTCAACAACAATGCTTATAAAACAAGGTTTTAACCATAACTCTCAAACCAGAAATCCTTGAAGCATTCAACCAACAACTCTCAAAAGGAAACCACAATCAATCCTTTTCACTCCAATGATATTTTCAGAAATCAACCACCCAATCAAATTAATGGAGAATATTACCCATACCTTTTTGATGCCAAGAAGTTGTCCACAAAATCTACCACACTCAACACACTTTCTTTTTCCAATCTCAACAAGGGTTAGTGGACTTCAAATAATAATCACAAGATAAAGTATAACTCAATTTACACCTTTTTACTCCAACTCAATAATCACATCCACCAAAGTCCATCTATAGAAAAACCCTCTAAAATAATAATCAATAAGTCACTATTATAATCCTCAAATTCAAAACCCTTATTTCTCCTAAAATAATGCTCTAAAAAATTCAAATCAATACCATAAGGCTCAAATAATCATCTATGGCTTTCACCAACAAAATAATTATTTAACCTTTTAAACACAACAAAGGTTTTACAAAATGAAATATTTTCTAACCCTTATCACTCCAAACTTTAGGGCATCAATAAAAATTAATTAACAAAAAATTTCATACCTCCTCAAGGGGTTTCGACCCCTCAACCTGCCCTCACCGTGAGCGCCTTAGCCATGGCTAAGGTTGCCACATGAGCTAGCCGCTCATTCACAAAGGGAAAGGCACAACGTGCCTTTTCTTTGCCTCACTACCCACGTGTGCCAAATCACCATGCGCCTTGGGCGCTCCACTTTGCAATTGCCAAAATGACTCTGCCAAAACTTGAACGTACGACCTCGTGCCTCCCAATGCCTTTGCACTGCTCGAGTTGCCAATAGGCCACACTACCCATGTTGTCTTGGGATTCGACCACACCCTGATTTATTCATTGCCTCTGCCTTTAAACATTTTTTGCACGAGCTCGATTCGCATACACTAGCCAACAAAAATAGCATGAGCAAGGATAGATGTTAATAAACCTTAGGCACCCCTTTATATAGTCTTCTCCCTCATATTCGATGACGTCGATGGGAATTTCCACTTTGGAAATTTAAATTTTAAAATATTAAAATTTAAACTTTAAACTTCAAAGTTAAATAACTTTGTCACCGGGACTCCTTTTTCGATGAAACAAAAAGCCAACTTGGGTTTTAAGAAAAACCCATTTCAAATATGCCATCCATGGTTTTAAATAAAAACTCTTTGCTAAGCTTCCCTTGAAGCTCCTTTTTGGAACCAAATGCCATGCATCCTTTTGATCAAAACCTTTGCTTCTCATGAAGCTCTTTGTGGAGAAAATCATAGTGCTTACTTGCATAGGTCCTTTTGACATCAATGACAACTTTTTAGCTTAGGGACTCAAAATGTCCAACAATCTCCCCCTTTGTCATTGATGGCAACCCATATTCATTTACTAAAATCTGACCTTCTTTTCTGCTCCCCCTGGGACTTTGCTCCCCCTGGCTCAATGCTCTCTCAAATATCAAATCTCTCCCCATATCAAAAACTCTCCCCAATATACAAATCTCTCCCCCTTTGTCATCAATGGCAAAGGGTCACCTTTGGGGCTCGGGGCTAAGAATGAGCCTCTTAGCTTAGCCCCTCCCCCACCTCCACATGAGGTGGTTAATTCTGGGGTGGGAGTATTTCTACTCCCCGAAAGCATAGATCTATGCTTTTATCTTTCTCTCTTCTTTTGTTAGTTTTCTGAATCCTCTCACTGTTTCTTTCCAAGATATCATCCATGTTCCTGTCATCATTTATGTTCCTGTTTGTGCTCTTGTTTTCATCCATGTTCCTGTTCTTGTTCTTTTCTGAGTCTCTATTCCTGTTCATGTTCTTATTCCTGTTCATGTTCATGTATCTATTCTTGTTCCTATTCATGTTCATGTCCATGTTCCTGTTCATGTTCCTATTTCTGTTCTCATCCATGTTCCTGTTCATATTCCTATTCTTGTTCTCATCCATGTTCATGTTCCTATTCATACCTACTTCTGGAATATTTTCTCTACACCATCTTGTTGTGTGTCCATCATTATTGCACTTATAACACTTAATGTTATTATTCCTTGGAGGTGCAAATGTCTTAGGATACCTTCTAGTGAAGCCATATCCTCTTCTGCCATGAACCCTGCAATTCATTGCTTTGTGACCATACTCATTGCATGAGTAGCAATACCCATGGAAAGGTTATCCTTTCCCATATTCCTATCTTTCATATGACCTGCACTATGAAGCCATGTGCCCAAACCTGTGACATGAGAAGCATCTCCCATTGAAGCTTCCTTGCCTAGACCTCATTGGTCTCCTGTTCTGATTGTTGTTCCATATGTATCTTCTTTGTGCATTGTTCCTCTCTTTGTTGAACTCTTTGTTGTCCAACTCAGCCTCTGATGTCCCACTTTTACTTAAACTATCTTCTTTTGATGTATCTTCTTCTGAAGTTTCTTCTTCATCAAGACTTGAAGTAGATTCTTTTTCTTGTTTCTTTTGAACCTTTCCAAAGCCAAGACCTGTTGAACATGATGTTCATTGTTGTCCACAGATGAACTTATCCAAGTTCTTAGAGCTATTTGTGAAACTCTTCATCTTGATCTTGGAGTCCTTTAAGTCTTCTTTTAGAGTAGCCACTTCTTGTGCTAACTTCTCACATTCCAAAATCTTTGCTTCTAACTTATCCTTGAACTTGCTTGCCTTAGCCTTTGACTTCTCTAAATCCTCTATGAGCAATAACCTTTCTTCATCACATTCTTGAAACTGACTTTCAAGCTTAGAGTGTTGCTTTCTTACCTTCTTTACTATGTCAAGGGCATAGATAAGTTCTCCCTTGAGATCATAACCATTCTCTATTGAGTAATCCTCTATTTGTTTGCCTTTGTCCTTATCATTACTTCCTTTTGGCTTGTCTTCTATGGGATCACTTACTTCATCTTCTAGAGCCATTAGAAGATTCTCATCTGGTCTTTCAAGTGCATCTTCAAAACCATCATCACTGAAACTATAGCCATCCCTAGTGCAATCATCTTCAAGATGTCCAAATTTACCACATCTAAAACATTTGAGAATAACTAGAGTCCTTTTCTCTCTAACCATAAATAGGACTTCATCTCTATCATTGTCTGAAAAACTAGCATCACTATCAATTGAGTACTTACTTGCATTATCTGCATAGTAGCTTTTCTTTTGCCTTTGGAAGAACTTCTTTCCTTGTCTATTTTGTCCATCCTTGCCTTTCTTTCGGTACCTATGTCTTTCTGATTCCTTGTACCTATGATCCTATTTTCCTTCATCACTATTGTACTTTGGCTCTTTGCACTCTGTTGCATAGTGTCCATACTTTCCACAATTGAAACACTTAATAGATCTTATATCTATGGATCTTTTGGAACCTTTATCTCTTCTACCATAGTTAGCTTCTTCATCACTAGATGACTCACTACTTGATTCTATCTTTTTACCCTTTTTATTTTTGTCCACTTTGAATGCAACTTCTTTCGGAGGAATAGGATCTTTTGTTCTTATCTCAAAAGTAGTAAGCATGCCAAGCAAAGAATTCCTTGTCAAAGAATCACTATCAATTGATGTTTCTATAGCAGAAACCTTTTCACTATACCTTTTTGGAAGAGTTCTCAAGATCTTATCACAAGCATCAGATTCATCAACCTTCATTCCAAGACCTCTCATCTCATGTACAAGCTCATCAATCTTACTGAGATAATCATGAATATTTTCATCATCTCTCATTCTTAAGTTCTCAAATTCTCCTTTGAGATTTTTGATCTTAGCTTTCATGACACCTTTATCACCCTCATATATGTCATGCAGTAGATCCCACATATCTTTTGTTGTTTTACAATCCATAACCTTCATAGATTCTGATCTACCCAATCCTTTTATAATTGCATTCATAGCTCTTGAATTTGCATGCATTAGAAGCTTACCTTCCTTATCTGTAGGAGGATTGACTGTTGAATCATATCCAAGTTCCACTGCATCCCAAACTTCATTTCCAAGTGCCATCAAGTAAAATCTCATCAACATACACCAATACAAGAAGTCACTTCCATCAAATACTAGTACTGCATTATTGAATGACCCATCCTTTTGATCCTTGTGATCCATTGTGTTCTTAGACCACTTTTCCTTCAAGCTATCAAACTCTTCTGAAGGAACCCGCTCTGATACCAATTGAAGAACACAAGCTTATATTGAGAGGGGGGTGAATAGTATAAGACCACTTTTTACTTTTCTTTTCAATTCAATATTATGTAGTGTATAGATAGCAGTATCAATAGCAATAATCAAAGAAATACACAAAACACCATCCACAAAAGTGACACAACAATTTACGTGGTTCACCCAATATGGGCTACTCCACGGAGAAAATATTTTGCTAAAACTTTCTCAATCAATCTCTTGGGAATCCTTCCCAATTACAATGTTTATGGACCTCTGTCCAAAGGAGATGTTGATCCCCTAAATCTCAAGTTCATGGATCTCTTCCATAGGAGAACTCTTTCCCCTTCTACTCTGGCTAGTGATCTTCTAGAAGACTCTGTCTCTCTACTGCACTCGACTTGTGGATCTCTCTCCACTTGAAGACTCCTCACTCAGATCTATCTTCAATTGTCCTAGCTGTTGGATCTCTATCCACTGAGACTCTATCCTCTATACTCTATCACCTCCAAAGCTCTATCAATAGGCTCACTCAGAACCTTCTCAAATCTTCTCAATAGGTCCACTCAGAACCTGCTCAAATCTGCTCAATAGGCTCACTCAGAACCTGCTCAAATATGCTCAATAGGCTCACTCAGAACCTGCTCAAATATACTCAATAAGATCACTTAGAACTTTCAAATATGCTCAACAAGATCACTCAGAAATTTCTCAAATATGCTCAATATCACTCAAAACTTGCTCAAATATTCTCAACAAGCTCACTCAAAACTTGTCCAAATCTACTCAACAAGCTCACTCAAAACTTGTCCAAATCTGCTCAACAAGCTCACTCAGAACTTGTCCAAATATGCTCAACAAGCTCACTTAGAACTTGTCCAAATCTGCTCAACAATCTCACTCAGAACTTGTCCAAATATGCTCAATAAGTCCTCTCTAGGACTTGCTCAAATATGCATAGCAAGCTTTCACAAAAGCTTACTCAAAATCAGTCCACAAGCCTTCTCAAAGACTTACCTCAAATCAGCTCAACAAAATCTCAACTCAATCTCATAGAAGCATAAAGAGAATTGTTAGAGACTCAATATGTTCTATACTCAAATCCCAATCTCAACTCAAATCAATCTCAACTCAACAATCTCATAGAAGCATAAAGAGAATTGTTAGAGACTCAATATGTTCTATACTCAAATCCCAATCTCAACTCAACTCAAATTAGAATATAGAATAGTTTGTTTTATGGAACTTGAACAACCACTTCACACAATCACTTGACTAGGCTCAAACAACTCTACTCAACCAATCACCACAAGGAGCAACTCTTTCTCACAAACCCTAGTCCAAACATGAATCAACCAACTCAAAATATTTCCAATAATGTTCAACAACAAATCTCACATAACAATGATACTCATGTTCTTCTCTAACTCAAGTTCAAGTTCTTTGCACAACCAATGGGCTTCAACAATAATTCTTATAAAACATTCTTCACATAACAATGATACTCATGTTCTTCTCAAACCCTAACTCAGGTTTTTCACACAACTAATGGCTTCAACAACAATGCTTATAAAACAAGGTTTTAACCATAACTCTCAAACCAGAAATCCTTGAAGCATTCAACCAACAACTCTCAAAAGGAAACCACAATCAATCCTTTTCACTCCAATGATATTTTCAGAAATCAACCACCCAATCAAATTAATGGAGAATATTGCCCATACCTTTTTGATGCCAAGAAGTTGTCCACAAAATCTGCCACACTCAACACACTTTCTTTTTCCAATCTCAACAAGGGTTAGTGGACTTCAAATAATAATCACAAGATAAAGTATAACTCAATTTACACCTTTTTACTCCAACTCAATAATCACATCCACCAAAGTCCATCTATAGAAAAACCCTCTAAAATAATAATCAATAAGTCACTATTATAATCCTCAAATTCAAAACCCTTATTTCTCCTAAAATAATGCTCTAAAAAATTCAAATCAATACCATAAGGCTCAAATAATCATCTATGGCTTTCACCAAAAAAATAATTATTTAACCTTTTAAACACAACAAAGGTTTTACAAAATGAAATATTTTCTAACCCTTATCACTCCAAACTTTAGGGCATCAATAAAAATTAATTAACAAAAAATTTCATACCTCCTCAAGGGGTTTCGACCCCTCAACCTGCCCTCACCATGAGCGCCTTAGCCATGGCTAAGGTTGCCACATGAGCTAGCCGCTCGTTCGCAAAGGGAAAGGCACAACGTGCCTTTTCTTTGCCTCACTGCCCACGTGCGCCAAATCACCATGCGCCTTGGGCGCTCCACTTCGCAATTGCCAAAATGACTCTACCAAAACTCGAACGTACGACCTCGTGCCTCCCAACGCCTTTGCACTGCTCGAGTTGCCAATAGGCCACACTGCCCACGTTGTCTTGGGATTCGACCACACCCCGATTTATTCATTGCCTCTGCCTTTAAACATTTTTTGCACGAGCTCGATTCGCATACACTAGCCAACAAAAATAGCATGAGCAAGGATAGATGTTAATAAACCTTAGGCACCCCTTTATATAGTCTTCTCCCTCATATTCGATGACGTCGATAGGAATTTCCACTTTGGAAATTTAAATTTTAAAATATTAAAATTTAAACTTTAAACTTCAAAGTTAAATAACTTTGTCACCGAGACTCCTTTTTTGATGAAACGAAAAGCCAACTTGGGTTTTAAGAAAAACCCATTTCAAATATGCCATCCTTGGTTTTAAATAAAAACCCTTTGCTAAGCTTCCCTTGAAGCTCCTTTTTGGAACCAAATGCCATGCATCCTTTTGATCAAAACCTTTGCTTCTCATGAAGCTCTTTGTGGAGAAAATCATAGTGCTTACTTGCATAGGTCCTTTTGACATCAATGACAACTTTTTAGCTTAGGGACTCAAAATGTCCAACTTCTCCACTAGAAAAATGTCAATCGTGTGGATTGAACCCACGATCCCTTCCTTGTAAGCCTTAGCACTAATCTCAACTGCCACCTACGCTACCACTACTGGTGGATTTATCTATCCATGTCGATGCATTTATTTACTTCATATAACTCCAATACTTTGAAGTGTGAAAATCCTCTTCTTCTAATAAATGTAGCACATGATGTCTTTTCTCATTCCAAGGTGTATTTTTTAAGAACATTGGAAATGAAATTTATTTTCTATATTAATACACATGCTTCTTGTCTTTTACATGTCGATGAATTTCAAATTTAAAATTCGAAATAGATTTTAAATATTTTAAATTAAAAACCTTTGCACCCATTATTAATCTAAATTAAAAATTTAGTCAAATATTAAAATATTTTAATTTAAATTAAATCTTTTTTAAACTGCTCATCGGTATTTTTAACTTGAACCTTGTTTTTCTTCACCTTGTTATTGGCCCGAAATATTATAAGAATATAATATTATTATTTAATTTAAACTTGTTTCTCCTTCCTTGGGTATTCATCCTTTGGTCCTTTTTAGGCATAAAATATTAAAAATAAATATTATATCCTATTCATTTTCAAGACCTTCTTGCTATTGGAAAAACAACTTGATGTCCTTAATGAATATGAAATTGAACCAATATGCTTTTGACATCAATGAGAATAAAACTACTCAAAATTTCCAACAATCTCCCCTTTGTCATTTATGGCAACCCCTTTATTTTTATCATTCTTTTTTCCTTTTCAAAAGTTGCTTTCCTTGAGAAACTACTCCCCCTGATTGAATGCTCTCCTCCTAACTCAAATATCTTTCCCTTTGTCATCAATGGCAAAGGGCTACCTTTGGGTATTGGGACTAAGAATGAAATTATTAGCTTAGCCCATCCCCCATACCCTATTTAGGTGGTAAATTTTGTAGTGGGTGTATCTCTACTCCCATCATGCACTGATCTTTACCTTTATCCACCTTCTTCCTCAACTGATCCTTTTGATTCCTCTGACTATTCATGTTCCTGTATGTCTCTAGAAGTGCTTCTCTACACCACTTAGCTATGTACCCAACATTATTGTACTTATAACACTTAATGTTGTGATTTCTTGAAGGTGCAAATATATTGTAGTTCCTCTTGGTGAAGCCATAACCATTTATGTTATGAACCTTGAAATTTACTGCCTTGTGACCAAACTGATTAGAAGAGTAGCAATATCCTTGAAAAAGCTTCTTGTTTTTAAAATTTCCATATTCCTATTTTTTCATGTGTCCTACACTATGTAACATTGTGCCCAAACCTGTGACATGAGAAGTATCATCCATTGAAACTACCTTGCCTTTACCCCATTGGTCTCTTAGTCTCTTTTATCCTATGATGCTTCCCATTCCATATGTTCCTCATTTGTGCATTGTTCCTTGTTGAAATTTCTATTGTCCAACTCATTCTCAGAGGTCTCACTCTCTATTAAACTCTCTTCTTCTAAAGCTTCTTCTTCTTTGAAGCTTGATATTGACTCCTCTCCTTATTTTCTTTGTACATTTTCAAAACTGTAGACACCTAAAACATGTCATGTTCAGGGAGACTACTCACATAGGCACACTTATAGGTCATGTGACTAAACCTTGGGACCTTCCAAGTATCAAAAGTGGTTTTACCACTCATCTAAGGAATTTTTTAGCTAATCCAAGCCTAGCCGCTATGGACCAGAGTGGCTGGATTTTGGTTGCTAAAGCTCAGAGCTACCAAACCTTAGCTGCTACAGACGACAATAGCTAAACCTAAAAAGTATTTTGCCATCAATATAGCATAATCACGGGTGGAAGTGGTAGTATGCATGCAATAGGGTCTAGTGGGGATAACTTTGCATTCCTCATCATAGCCATACTACATGAAGGGCTCAAGTCCAAATTTAGACATTAGTTAACTATCCCTCAAGGGTAGATAAAAGCTCAAATTCTCATGCTAACTTACAGTGTGCATGAGGGATTTAGTCCTAGGGTTTGAACATTGACCTAGGGCTTCAAACACTTTATAAGGAGTAAACCTAAAAGCACTAGGGGACCTTCTTTTATGAATCAAGAGAGAGAGAGAACATCACATATCACATATCAAAACTTTGAACAGGTTGAATCATTGAGGAGAGCTTCTAGAGACTTGGAGAGCTTCCCTTGGAGATCATTTCTATGGTGAAGCCCTATCAGATTGGAGAGTGAATCTGAGCACCATTGAGGAGAAAAAAAATGCTATACAACTAAGAGGTAATCATCCGTGCACATACAACAATCATTTAACAATAGTAGCAGACTTAAGACCATAGAATTTGGATCAATAGAGATAAATTTCACCTTAGCAACCATTGTTCTAGATAGTGGTCCACAACCTAGTCTAGGGTTTAGGTGTTAGTTTATTTTATTATGCTTTTTCCATGCTTTCATATCATTAGCATAATATTTAATTCATTTATTGGTGTTCATAGTACTAGTTTCATTGCATTTGTTTTCATTTCTAATAGCATCATCCGGGGAGGAAATCTCTAACATATAAATGTTTGTTGTTGTTTCATTTCTTGTATGGATACAGGTTCATAAGACAAATCCATAACATATGAAAGCAAGAGGATACCTCTAGGAATAAATCCTGGAGAAGGAGGCATCTATAAGCCCTAATATAGTTATGTGTTCGTCATTGGGAAGCATGTAAAAGTGCATATACCTTTGCAAGGGAATATTTTATACATATGCTACCCTCTTTGTGTAAAATCATGTATCAAATGAAGGGTATCCCGTAGAGGGATTTATATGTAACTAGATCTTGGAAATATTAATACAAAGCATTCATTCATTTATTTCTTTGTATTTTGGCTATGCCTTTCTTTTATGCTTTTTCATTTGATGCATGTTAAACGTTAAAATATTTAATAATAATAATCATAAATAAAGAGAGTGGATGGTGCACCACTTCCTCGGGGTCGCTACAGATGGCGATCATGGTGGGACCCTCGCCTATTTTTTATTTTCTATCGGTTTATTGATCCATATTTTTGCATGCATGTTTAGCCACTCTAGTCTACAATGGCCAAAAATCAGCCACTCTATTATATAGCAGTCAGGAGTCAGCCACCCTGGTCTACAATGGCTATAAATTAACTACTCTGGTCGACGACAACTAAAACAAGAGTGCAGTAGAGGTTAAAATAATTGTTCTCTGAGCTATATTAGAGGTTGGTACAACTAATTTGATGATTTATGTTCTTTTATATTCTTCTATTTTTCTAAAAAACATTAAGACACATTTTAATTTGGGAAATCAAGGAATGGAAAGGAAATAACTTGCATCTTGTGCATATTAGATTTTTTTTAGATTTCCACTGGGTGTTGCTAGGAACAACAAATTATGCTTGTAAGTCTACCCTAGAATCTAGTGTGTTAGAAATCATGTGTTGGTTTTCTTGCTTGAGGCCCTGCTAGAGGCCATATTTGCACAAAAAAGATTGCTTTCATGAATCTCATACTAGTTATGCATATTTCTAAAAAGTGAAACATCATTTATATTAGGCATATAGGAAAGGTACATTGTTGATGTATGATGCATTTTATTTTATGTAAACTTAAAATGAACCCCACACACACGCATGTTTTAATAATTGGAGAGTTGGATTTCATCACCAAATTTCAATTCAGTTCAGTGACATTGGAATTCATCTTCTTCCACCGGCTTGCCCAGTAGATATTCTTAGAACTAAATTGGGAACTTTTCTATAGTGGTACTAAGTTACTCGTGTTCAAACTATCTCCCACTATTGGAACAATTGGTTCAGAGTGGAAAAGCTAGGCGAACCCCCCACTGGTATTTAAATGGTGTACCCTAGTATCTTTTTGAGAAAATCATGTTTGGCATGGGTGTTCTTGATTTCCACTATGGATGAGTCTCCTTATTATAAATCCAAAACAAGAGCAATAAACAAGAATAAAAACATATCAAAGACACATCAAACAGTTTAGGGCACACATAAATTGGTAATCAAGATAAACACTTGCTTGATATTATTTGGTTGTCTCTAAAATTGCAATCCAAAGAACTAATTCACAAGCACAATGGTCAAAACTAGAAGTAAGAATCCTCGGTCCAATACCAAGAGAGAATTTAAAGCAACACATACTCATAGATGAAGTTATAGTAACATTGAACCACATGCTCATAAAATAGTGAGACATATTTTTGCAAGTCTATAGGATGATAATTCAACCCTTGGGAGTTCTCCTAGAGAAACCCCAAATAGGGAATCAAATCATGGAACTAAATCACAACAACACAAATAGGTCTCATGACCATCATCATCAATGAGACATGAGGAAGCCTCAAGGTCTTTCTCTAAAAATACAAAAACTTCTCAAAGACATGAGGAAGCTTCAAGAGCTTCCTACCCACATGGACATAAGAAGGGTTCTAGACCCCATTCTTCACAAATGGATGATGAGGTTTCCCCATATCCATCCTCATGGAGGGTGGATAGGGCTACAAATCCCTAATGACCAAAAAGACACACAAGAGTCACAAAACCTCAAACTTCATCTGAGACATTGATAATAGGTTTACCTAATGAAGGGTAAGAAACTAGAGCTACATCCAGTCATAGACATCAAACAGAAGATACCCTTCACACAAGAGAAAGAATTCAAATAGTTCATGACCGCATTGGAGTAAATGGTACCCTAAGGGATCAGCCAAGGAAAACAAGGTAGTTAGACAAGTTGGATCAGTTGCATCTGAGGCCACCTCCCAAAATCGTAGCCACATAAATTCTACATCTAAGAGTTCATGAACTGTTATGTCTAAATACACCTCTCAATCTAGGGATGCTTCATAGTGACTCTGTAAGTCTCATGTAGAGTCTGACCATAGAGACACTTATCAACACATAGAACAAATTATAGTATTTAGCAAAAGCAAAGAAACTACAGAGAGCTCTTTGAGGAATCTATGAATCAAAAACATAAGAACAAAATCATACAAACCTACGTCCTCTTCAACAACATAATATGACTGCATGCGATGGTTAGAAAATGCATTACATAAAGAGTGAGATCTAGTGGAAGATCTCAAGAATGATAAACAAAGAGAAAGGCTTTTATGCCAACATGAGCAATGTTTAAGAGAACAAGCTAAGCAACTAGCTCGTATCAATTTAAAAGCCAGTGACAATGATAATAAAATATATAAACATGCAGACTCACCAAGAGAGGGGTGCACCAGATAAGAAAAAATCCCACAACAAAACCACCACTCAAATCATGAGCAACATCAACTGGTGGGTAAAGGGTAAACTTGATGAATTAGGATCAAACACATCCTAAATCGCATCGTAGAAGGGAAGATAATAGAAAAATTTAAATGCACATAGGGTTACCTCCATTAAAACCATGATGGGGCCTACAAGAAGAGGAAATCCTCACCTCAAAGGCATTTCAAGCACTCATTGAAAAGATGAAGTCCTTTGAGAAACAAGAAATGGTAGGGGACAAACCAACACTGAGTAAAATATACAACCAACCATTATGCCCATCGGTCCCCAGCCCTGCCTATCCTAAGCATTTTGATATGCCTAGGTTATAAAATTTCAAGGGTGAAGAGGATGCACAAGAGCATATTACCAATTTCATCAATGCATATTTTCATCTTGAAGACAATGATGCCCTTATGCTAAGGACTTTTATTATGACATTTTTAGGTGCTGCCACTCAATGGTTCAACCAACTGCCCAAGCACAGCATATCTAGTTTTGAATAACTATTAAACACATTCCTGAACCACTTTTCCTTTGGTGCCAAAATAAAGGTGAACCTTTAAGACTTGGCCAACTTAAAACATCATGATGATGAGCTAGTAATGGAATATGGGGATGGATGGATAAAATTCATGGTAAAGTTATCATTCTCTATCCCCACAAAATAAATTGTCCACATGTTCACAAAGATTTGTTCTAAACACATTTCCCTCTTGCTACAACTTCAACAATATCCATAATTTGAGGAAGCATTGGCACAGGCTAAACTCATTGAGGAAATAAAAGTAGATGAGGGAACCATTAAGCTCTAAAACAAGGAGTAGAACAAAAATGACAAGAATGACAAGTACAAGCTGAAATAGGTCAACCCGACTCTAGTTAATCAAGTAGTATTGGCTGCACCTAAGTATGGGGTTGTGTAAAAACCCTATAATTATCAAGCACAACCCCCACGAACCAATTATGATCAAAAGAACAATCAGGGGTGAAACAGAGAACATAAACCACCTCGCTATTTTACACCTCTATCAGAGTCAATGAAATCAATCTTTAATAAATTAAGTGAGACTAGGAAGATCATATTTCTAGATGTACCTCTTATATATCCCAACATTCCTAAGCCAAAAGGATATAGGGAAGATAAATATTACCCTTATCACAGGATACCGGGTAATAACATTGAGGTTTGCATTGGTTTCAAACTTTAGGTGTAAAACATGATTGAATAAGGAGAACTTAAAAGTTGACAACCCATTGGCTCCTGATAACAGAGATATGGGCATATATAAAAACCCACTGCCCAACCATGAGGTCCCTAGAGGTCAAGGTGCCCAAGTCAATCAGGTCTGAATTGATACACGGGTGCATTGGTATGGTTGAAATTATCAATATAGCTATGAGGAATAGACTATATGGTCAACCATAGTCTCCTACGACACCAATTAATGTCCCAGCTACACCTAGGTAGAGGTAGGGGTAGAACAACTTTCCATGTCCACCAACTCGACCTATGGTAACTGTTTGGAGTAGACTAGAGTAGAACTTGCAAATGACTCTGGCTAAGCTATCTATCTATGAGGTCATACAACATTCCCCAAAGCATAAGGAGACTTTTATGGAGATTTTGGGATCTATTGAGCTCCAACCACAAGACCCTAATGCATTCACACATTTTTTGGTACAAGTACAGAAATTCCAAGAACCTATAATTCGATTCTATGATCTTGAGATTAAGACAGTGCCTACTGCCTTACTAGACCCTCCATTGCACATTGTTGCATCATTCAATGATTTATCTTTTAAGAGGGTCTTGATCGATATGATTTCTTCAATCAACATCATCACAACAATAGAAATAAAACACCTTAAGATCCCCAAATCAAATATCATTATGGGAGCCTACACATTAAGAGCTTTCAATGATGCTTTATGCAATACTGTGGGAACAATATTCCTACCTATTAAGGTGGGGCATAAGACCATCCCTGTCATGTGTCATATCTTGGAAGGGTTAATGCAATACAACATACTCCTAGGGCACCCTTGGATAAAATATATAAAGTGTGTTCCTTCAATTTTACACCAATGTGTCAAGTATGTGCATGATGACAAAGTCTATGTGGTGTTGATTGATGAAGAGCCATTCAAATATACCCATTAGGTGGATTTTCCAGGATAATTTATGATTCCTTATATCCGCCTGTATGTAGGAACTTCATCTGCAACTACGCAACTAGATAACAAAGACAAAGGGGTACGAAAAGACCCATCAACATCAACACCTCATATTACGCCCAAAATGAGTGATGCTTCTAAGAGACCGTTAATATCTAAACTAAGAGATAATCAGAAGCTAAAGGCACCCTTAGTTGAGTAAGGAAAGCCCAAGGAATTTCTAACCATAGCCGTTGAGAAAAGTCCAAGTCCCATGGAAGAATAATATTCCCAAGATCAATATGAGGAGATACTAGAATCCACTTCATCAGTGTTATTTGTAGGATCAACCACATCACATGTGACAATACACTTGAAAAGCACAGGGATAGGAGAGTATCTTGTATAGAACATAACATTCACACCCATCATAGAATATGCATAGGATATGGGACAACCAAAAGACCTGAGACCACCAGGGGGAATAGTGGTTTCTCTTGGAATCCCTTCCAACCAAATAAACTTTGTCTATGCTGGCCTAGACTATGCCCATAAGTCTATAGACATAGATGAGGACAATGATGAACTATTCACTATTAATTTTCATTACCTATCTAATCCTGAGTTTGATCTAATATACTTTGAACATTGTTATTGGTATGGCTATGGTCTTGGTATATATGAGTAGGGGTATAGGTGGCCATTCGAGCCGTAATACCAGTTTCCCTCTGATAGGTTTGGGTTAGGCTATAACATCAGATGTCGGGATGAATCTCTATCAGTATCCTTGGATAGGTTAAGCTTGGGGTTAGGAGAAGACATCGATTTTATTCCTTATCACCCACCAAGTACAAGACATCCAAGTAATAGACAAGTGGTCATGGTAAACATACCACCACCCGAGACTTATCATCCAAGCTTCACAATTGATGCCACCCCAATAGGGTACAACTCATGGGATGAAGAGCGAGAAGAAAATGGATATGTTGCAAGTGATTATGAAGAACAAACATGTTTAGCCTATCATGGGCCTCGCTATTTACAAAGACTTACCTGGTCCATCCATAATGAGAGTGGATACATATCGGATGAAAGCGACTATGAGTTAGAGGAATCAATAGAAATGGCCTACATAGGGATAAGGCAATGGCCCCATGACTTGGGGTAACATACTAATGCAAATAGCATATTCATAAGTGATGAATAATATGAATATGAGACAAAAATGACCTACTTGGGGTCAAGACATGTACCCCCTATCTTAGGACCATATACCAATGCTAATGGTTTTTGTATAAGTGATTATGAATTTGAATATGAGACTGATATGGCGTATCTTGGGCCTCACCACTTACAAAAAGTCAATATGTTGGTAGAAATAGAAGCAGAACTTTATGCGATAGACCCCATATTATGGTTTTTTGGGAGACCTATTGACGTAAATTCCATTTACCATGTGGTCAATCCACCTCTGCCTACATTCAAAGAGCTCTTAGAACCCAATGATCCTATTGTTGAGTGAATATTTTGCCCTATAGCAAAATGATCACCACAACTAGAGTATCGAACAGGAAACTCTCTCTTGCAAAGAAATTAAGTAGCATTATTCATTTCTCCAAGGTTCTTGTGAACAAACATTCATGTGCATATAATCAATCAAGACTAAAGCAAATAAACGAATGTATACCAGAATAACTTAAACCATGCAAGTAACTCGTTAACAAGGGGCCTTTAATGATTCGAACAAGTACTTTGCAACCATAATCCATTAAATCAACCAAATGCGAAGATAGCTTCTTTTAATGTTCTTGAGATTAAAGTGATCTACCCGAAACCCAGTTAGTAACCTCTTTTATCTTCAACTTAAAAAGATTCCAAATGAGAAAGTGTGTGGTATAAGCCACTTCATTTTAAGCTCCGTGCCTTTAACATGAGATTCATTTTTAGAGTTAGCGGGTTCGTTTTATCTTCATTTAACAGTGTTCCACTATCCCTATGTTAGCATTTGGTGTTAGTAAAGTTAGCAATGTTAGCATTAAATGTTAGCAAAAAATTAGTAAATTAGCAAGCTAGGATTCATTCACTTGATCTGATTTAGTGTGCATTTGGAATTAGTAGCCCTCCTAAACCCATATTTTATCTAAAAATTAGATGAAGGTGTTTGGAGATGCAAGAATGAAAACAAATGCAGAAATTCTAGAATGGACCCGAATCGAAACAGTAGATTTTAAAGCAAGACTAATCTAAATATCAGAAAACTAAAATAGAAACATTATTTACAAAAGTTAGCTGGAAAAACAAAATAGGACATTAATTTGGTTAGCAATCTCCTCCCTGCAAAACCCCAAGTTATGAGATGAAATTCTAAAACAACCTGACCTAACAGACACGCAACATAAACACAATCAAATTAGATCAGATGCAAGATTCTAAGGAAACAAATAATTGCATCATTCCATCATTCACCTATCGTAACCCACTTTATGGTGTAAACGAATAGATACAAGAAGCAATAATGCAAAGGGAAGATTCATAGAAATAGCAATAGTCTTAGTTTCAATCTCCTTTTGATTTCACACACAAGAGTTGCTCTTGCCAAAAAAAATCCTTTATTCCGAAAAATAGTCTTTGTTTTTTTTCTACAATTTCCAGCCCCTCTCCACTTCTTTAATGGCGTATTTAAAACCTCTAAAAAAAAAATTGTTTCTCCCTCCATGACTGTTCATTTTCACCTTCCCTTGTGCATGCATGTGTTTTGATTTCCAAAAAAAAAACTTTTCGTTTCTATTCTGTGGCCCTTCGTTTCATTTCCATGGTTTGGCTTCACTTTTCGTTTGATTTCGAAAGAACGTTTCCTTTTCTCCACATGGGCTTGCATCCGTTTCCTTCCATGTGTAACGGCCATCTTAAATGATTTCAAATCATTAAAGATTCCTTATGTAACGTTTTGTCTTATTCATTGGATTTTGTCCTTATGTCCACGTCACTATTATCAGACGCACTGTCAACTGCTCTATTCCCTTGGCGAAAATCGGACATGTCGCGATATCATGACACTTCTTGTTTCTCTGCTTGCCTGCCCCTTTTGAATCATGAAAATACAACATGTCGCGATATCGTGACACTTTTTCTCTTTTGGCCGCGACAATGCAACATGTCGCGATATCGCGACACTTTTTCTCTTTTGGCCGTGACAATGCAACATGTCGTGATATCGCGACACTTTTTATCTTTTGGCCATGACAATGCAACATGTCGTGATATCATGACACTTTTTCTTCTTTTGGCCGCGACAATGCAACATGTCGCGATATCGCGACACTTTTTCTCTTTTGGCCGCGACAATGCAACATGTCGTGATATCGTGACACTTTTTCTCTTTTGGCCGTGACAATGCAACATGTCGTGATATCGCGACACTTTTTCTCTTTTGGCCACGACAATGCAACATGTCGCGATATCGTGACACTTTTCTTTCTTCTCTTGCTCTTGGCCATGAAAATGCAACATGTCGCGATATCGTGACACTTTTCTTTCTTGTTCTTTCTTTTCTCGTTTGGTCACGAAAATGCAACATGTCACGATATCGTGACACTTTTCTTTCTTCTCTTGCTCTTGGCCATGAAAATGCAACATGTCGCGATATCGTGACACTTTTCTTTCTTGTTCTTTCTTTTCTCATTTGGTCACAAAAATGCAACATGTCGCGATATCATGACACTTTTCTTTCTTCTCTTGCTCTTGGTCCATGAAAATGCAACATGTCGTGATATCGCGACACTTTTCTTTCTTGCTCTCTCTCTTTGCTTTGGACCGTGAAAATGCAACATGTCGCGATATCGTGACACTTTTTCCTCCTTGCGGTGTTTTGCTTTTTCTTTGATCTTTAGCATATGGGCCACTTCGGTCTTCTTGGAAAACATGCAAAAAAGGTGGGTCCCCAATTTTGGGGTACGTTGTGGAGCAGCCACAACAAATGGTGACTCTGCTGGGAAATGCTCCTAAGCATTTCGATGAGAAACCCAACCTGAAAACCTACAACTCAACTGCAAGCGTTAGCAAATATCCAAAGAATGTAAATAAACCAAAAATACATGAAACATTAGAATTATTCAGCATCCGCTCAATGTGTGCATAGTGATTCATTCTTTATCGTTTGAAATAGTTCCCCATTCTATTGCCAATTTCACATGAATGCATATAATGAATCGTGGAGGGTCTATGCAAGATCGAATGTATTGCCAACATAATGAACTATGGCTGACCTGCTTTACCAGGACTCTTAACTTTTAGTAGCACGAGCACAAACATTAAAACTATCAAACCCTCTTAGGACCAAACATGCATGAATTGAGTTCATATACCCAATCTCAAGGTTGGTTATGCGCCACTGCCATATTGAATCAATGTGCATGTGTAAGTGAAATCAGAGCTTTGGGGAATCAGATTCTCAACCTAAGCGTGATGAGAATTTAACCCTATCCTTACTACTCTGATTTGAGTTCATTACCTCATCTTAAGCAAAATGATTAAACCTATTATGGATAACTGCCAAGCTAGCCTATCCGTGTGAGCGGTCAGAGGTCTTGCTTTTAAATGAGACATGTCACCACGCATGAGCCTACTCCACTGCCAGTCAGGCGTCTATAGCCCCGATGGAGATCAGCCCCATAGTCCAGCTTTGGCTTTGGCTTTCTTGAATTTTAGGGATGACTACCCATCCTTGTGAGGGACACGTAGTATGATCCTTCCAACTCAAATGATGTGATGGAGGTGGAGTAATGATGGATTCCTTGAATCTTAGGGATGACTACTCATCCTTGTGAGGGACACGTAGTACGATCCTTTCAATTCAAGTGATGTTATGGAGGTGGAGTAGTAATGGCTTCCTTGAATCTTAGGGATGACTACTCATCCTTGCAAGGGACATGTAGTACGATCCTTTCAATCCAAGTGATGTTATGGAGGTGGAGTGGTAATGGCTTCCTTGAATCTTAGGGATGACTACTCATCCTTATGAGGGACACGTAGTATGATCCTTTCAATCCAAGTGATGTTATGGAGGTGGAGTGGTGAAAACCACTATTTCATGGACTATGTTTTGCATGATGGGACAGACAAGAAAAATCCTTTTCGCCTCACTTTTCTTCCAAGTAAGGTTTCAACCATTTTGCCCAAGATGTTCTTTATATGTGCAGAATGTGTCTAATTCAAGACAATGCGGCATCAGTTTCCAACCCCAAGACCTTACTTAATGTTTATTGTGCAATGATCCTAAGAGGGTTTGACATGCTTTTGGTGGTTGCTTTTTTGAAATATGGAATGGAATGAGACTCGAGGCTATTATGCAATGCATCTTGAACACAAATGGGTAAGATGGATTATACAAAAATGCTTCACCCTATCTTGCAAAATTGACAACTTTCATGTATCCCAAATTTCAAACGATATTCTTTAATGTGTTTGCAGTGCTCGTGGAGCTTTCTGTAATACAATTCTGTTGTTTCATATACTTCTAGTTTTAGAACATTGATAAGGATACAAACTAACCACTTTGCTATCCCCTTTTTTTTTT
This sequence comes from Wollemia nobilis, assembly GCA_028583015.1. Lineage (NCBI taxonomy): Eukaryota > Viridiplantae > Streptophyta > Pinopsida > Araucariales > Araucariaceae > Wollemia > Wollemia nobilis. The sequence goes on from JAQPPZ010016827.1 coordinate 378,359, forward strand.
TATCAAGCCCAAAACTGGTCCCATGACCAACACACTAAGCTAAGAAAAGAACAATGCAATCAAAATGCCTCCAAAACCTTGTTCAGAACAATCTCATCATGCTAAAATAAAGGTTGAAGGCAAAAAACCTAACACACACCTAAGAAAATCAAATATGCACACGCAAAAACAAAGCATGACATATTTACATATAATACAAGGCCTTGCCATTTCAAGACTGGAAATAGTGCTTTAAATGCAGCCCATTGATGGGTAAAGCCAAATATTTTTCATCCAGGGTTTTTAATCTAAAGTTGTTTTCACCTAGGACTTCTGAAATTTGGTAAGGACCCAACCATAAGTAATCAAATTTATCATGATCTCCTTTCCTCTCATGTCTCTTATCCCACAACAACACTAAATCTGAAACTTTAAATGTTTTGACTCTAGACTTTTTATCAAACCACCTTTTTACTACATCTTGGTGTTTACTAAAGTGAAGCATAGCCTCATCCCTCTTTTCATCCGGATGCATCAATTGTGTTAGTCTAGTTTCAAGTTTATTATCAGTTCCAAGGTAATCTTTCATGAAATGTAATGTTTGTAACTTAAGATTTGTGGGAAAAATAGGATCTTGTCCATAAACTAAGTGGTAAGGAGATGTTCCTAATGATTCCTTGATTCTGATTCTATCAGCCCAAAGAGCCAACTTAAGTTTGTTATGCCAATCTCTAGGATTTCTTTCAAGCAACTTTTTAATGACACATAACAAATTCTTATTAGAAGACTCAGCCAATCCATTACCTTGTGGATAATAATTTGAAGAAAACTTCAAACTCACCATGTTGTCGAATGCCCAATTTGCAAATTCCAGAGAGGAGAAAGTGGAACCGTTGTCACTTACAATGGAGTTAGGCATTCCGAATCGAGTGACAATGTTATCCTCTAAGAATTTAATAACAACTTCTGAAGTGGCATTTTTAGTGGGAATAGCTTCCGTCCACCTTGTGCAATAATATGTAGCCGTGAGAATGTATTTATGGGAATCGGATGAATTGGGACTGATGATCCCAACAAAATCCAAACCCCATTGTGCAAAAGGTCTAGACTCGATTACAGATTGTAATGGCATAGAAGCACCCCTTTCTCTATTTGCCGCAATTTGACAAGTATGACATGACCTCACATGAGCATGAGCATCTTTGAACAATTGAGGCCAATAGTAACCAGCTCTAAGGATTTGATGGGCTGTGGCATTAGCAGACCCATGTCCTGTCCCATACTTACCATGGAATTCCTCGAGTATTTGTGCTGCCTCTTTTCGATCAACGCAACGAAGGTAAATTCCTTCATGGTTTTTCTTGTATAATGCACCGGATCTGATTAGAAAATTAGCAGATTTTAGATGCAAGGCTCTTCGTTGAGTAGAATTTAAATGTGGTGGACACTTACCATTTAGTAAAAAATACACAACATCTACGTACCACTCATCTTCAGTTATATCTGCTATTTCATAATGTTGACATGAAACTAAGGGATCATTTTCTGCTATGGCCTTAACCAACCCTTGTCCCCGCACTATCTTCATAGGTTGAATTTCAAGATCAAATTCTTGAAGAGTTGAGATCCACTTACCTCGCCTTTCACCCAGTTCATTCTGTATAAACATGGCTTTAACTACAGGATCTGGGACTATAGCAAACACCCTACTATGGACTATATAATGTCTGAATTTTTTTATAGTCTTAAATAGGGCATACATTTGCTTGTCCAAGATGGAATATCTCAATTTCGCATCTTTGAGAGGAGTACTAAGGAAGGCAATGGGATTTTCAATGTTGCGTTCACTCTTCTGAGTTAGAACACTCGCAAAGGAATGGTCTGAAGCAAATGTGTAAATGTAGAAAGGCTTCGCATAGTCAGGACTCACTAAAACCGGGGCTCTAGAAATCGCATCCTTGATTCTTTGGAAAGCATCCCTATTTTCATTCGTCCATTTGATTTGGGCCTCTTTCTTCAACATATCATTCAAGGGTTTTGCAATTTTTGAAAAACCTGAAATAAATTTTCTAACAAAATTAATCTTCCCAAAAAATGATCTCAATTCTTTTTTGCTATTGGGAAAAGGAATCTGTTGTATGGCATCTATTCTTTCAGGATCAATGGAAATTCCATCTTTGGATATTACATGTCCCAATAATTTTCCTTCCGTTACCCCGAAAATGCACTTCTTTGGGTTGAGTGAAATGCCATGTTCCCTACACCTTTGGAGAACTTTCCTTAGATCCTTGACATGGTTCTCCCTGTTCTTAGAAAATACGGGAATATCATCTACATAGACAATAATGCACTTACCGATGAGTCCCTTAAAGGCAAAGTCCATGGCTCGTTGGAATGTAGCACCTGCATTCAATAATCCAAAAGGCATTCTCCTATATGCAAACGTGCCCCATTTTGTGGTGAAGGTGGTTTTCATCCTATCATTAGGATGGATGAGGACTTGATTGTATCCTGAATAGCCATCTAGGAATGACATCATTTCTGACCCATTTACCTTTTGAAGGATTTCGTCAATGGTAGGTAAAGGGTAATTGTCCTTTTGTGAGGCCTTATTCAGATTTCTAAAATCAATACATAGCCTTATCTCTCCACTCTTTTTCCTCACAGGGACCAAGTTAGCAACCCATGTGGAATGCCTAACAGGAAAGATGATTTTAGCTTCTAATAGTCGCTTTACCTCCTTTTCTATCAAGGGCTCTAGTAACGGATTGACTGGCCTCTATCTTTGCCTAAAGGGTTTGGAGTCTGGTTTCAAAGGGATTGTATGCATTATAACATTCTGATCATAAGTTCTCAACTCCTTATAGCTCCAAGCTATGCAATCTATGTATTCCTTCAATGCATTGGCAATGGAATTCTTTTCATGTTCGGTACATGCCTTTGCAATGAGTATTTCGTGAGGGTTTTCTGCACTTCCAATATTGATTGAGTCACAAGCCTCTTTGGGAGGTGGAACTTTTCTCCCTCCTTTCGGTTGGTATCCAATATCAAACATTTTCTCTAATGAGGCCATCCCATTTGGCATCTCATTCCATTTTCTAGTAGCTTCCATTTTCAAACCTGCCTCTTCTTGCCCCCTCTCGTCTTCATCAATAACCTGATTTTCAAAGATACCAGAATTAGCGACAAAATTGAATATATGTCTGTCACTATCAAAGACTTGGAAATTCATGACGTTATCAAGTATCGAGGGGCAAGGGACTAATTCTATGGAAAATTTCTTGCACTTCTTGTGATCCACTGGTTTAAGCATGCTAGCAGCTACGGCTAAAGAATCTGCCAAACGATTGCCTTTTCTAGAGATTAGAGATATGTTAAAAGCATCAAATTCATTTATTAAATCTCTAACTCTGGTTTGGTAAAGGTTGAGCCACTTGTTCTTACATGCATATTGTCCTTTAACTTGTCTTACCACCAATTCAGAATCACCTAAGACCTTGATACATTTGATTTTCTTCCGAAGGGCCAATTGAAGTCCGAAAATCAAGGCCTCATATTTAGCCACATTGTTGGTGGCCGGGAACTGTAATCTATATGCAACCAACATAGGTTTTCTGTCTAGACATGAAAGTTCAATACCAGCTCCCGCCCCTTGTTTGGACTTGGATCCATCAAATCTTAAAGTCCAAACCTTATGGTGTTCTTCAGAATCATTGCATCCAATACTTCCATTTTGAGAATTCTCAAGAATTTCTACGTCCAAGCAATAGGCTCCTAATTCAGTTTCAATGTATTGAATCTCATTAGGTTTGTTGTATTCTGTTATCATTTCCTTGAGCCTAGGTTCACTATCAATTCGAATTTGGTTGGCCACTCCTCTCCAAGGCAACCACATATGTGAAGAGTCTGTTACAATGTATCCGTTTAAGTTCTTGCTCCAATCTCTTCCCAACACCATGCCATATTTGATAGGAATGTTAAGTACCAATATATCTATGTGATGTTGAACCCTAGGTTCTGAGTTGACCTGAATAAGAGTATCCCTTAATTCTCCCACTCGCCTCCATGGCCGATCTATCCAGTTGCACCACCTTGCTTTTAGAAGGTTTTGGTGTAAGTCCCAATTTTTGATAGATTTCTAGGGGCATAATGCTAGCAGAGGCCCCTGAATCTATTAGACAATTGTGTAGATTTCTACCAGCAATTCTAATGGTTATAAGAAATGGGGGCACGTCTCGCTTTTCCCCTTTCAAAACCAATTGGGATTCAACACCCTTAGCTTCATGAACTTGGGTAGGTGGATCCAAACCTTTTGGTGGACTTACTTCTTGGCCTAAAAGTTGGGACATATCATACATTGAGACATTGGCCTTAGTTTTCTTCATGTCTTCTATCAAGTCATAAGTGGGTTTTTCCAAATTTGACATGTTTTGCACCAACTTAGACTTCTCCACCATTGATGGAGGAGGTGGATTAACATCTCCTTTGAAATCAGGAGGAAGTAATAGGTTGTTTGGAGGGGTAGAGGAAGTTTTGGGATCCTTAGAACTCCTTGTGTAATACTTGTGATTTCCTTTCCCAAAACGTTTATTGGCATGAACTTCCAATGTTTCTTCATCTTCTTTTCCAAAAAACTCCACATCCTCCTCTTCTTCACTTTCTTGGGAATATATAACTTCAGTCAATATAGACTCCTGCTTTCCATGGCAACAGTGCAGGGCAATCATTATCACAAGATCCTGACTCTCCAAAATCTTTCGAGACATCTGCCTGATTGGCTACGGGATTGGGTACTCGTCCATTATTAGGATGTGTGTTGTATGTTCCTTTTCCTCTATGGTTATGAGGTCGATTATGACCCATGACTTGGTCAACTTTTTTATTAACATTTCCCACAGTAACCAAAACTTTGGCCAATGTTTCCTTCATGTCTTCTATCACGGATTTAGGCCCATGTGGTTGGGGCACTGTAATTCTGGGCCCAGCTGTATTTGCTGCATTAGCCACCTCTGGAATAGGTACAATGGCTTGGGTCTGGGCACTTTGATTCCATCCTAGATTCACACTTTGAATAGGAGTGATTGTTGGATAAGTCATTGGGCTTGGCATACTAATCGGAGTGAACCCAGGTATGGTCAACAAGTTATTGCTCATACTGAACCCAGGCAAGGTCATCGAGTTATTTGGAATCAATGCCTGTGTTGAAACAGAGGCATTAGGATAAGTGGGAAATGATGCGACTTGAGATGGTTGTTGGAAATTGTTCATTGTTGGAACTTGTGGTGCCATTAATTGATTCATCATGGCGAATTGATTGTATGGACCATATTGTCCCATCCCAGTCAATTGAGACAACCCTACTCCGGGTAAATTCATTTGTTGTTCAAGGGTCATTGTCTTCGCATAAGCTAATGAAAGCATCGTAACCTGAGGATTCCTTCTAGTCAACAAGGATGTTAATGGATCTAAAGCTCCAAAGTACAATTGCAGGGCCACCGCAGGATCTACTGCAAAGTGGCGAGTTAAATTTGTATATAGTTTTTGGAACCTTTGATTGAATGTTCTTATGGGCTCATTGGGTAACCTTTTGCATGATAAGAATAAATTATAAATTATGGAAGGATCCAACAACATTCAAAATTGGCTAATAAAGGCAACTTCTAATTGGGCCCATGAAGTAATGGACCCTGTGGGAAGATTCCTATACCATTCATTAGTCGTACTGTCTAGACTAGCAGGGAAAATTTGACAAGCGATATCTTCATGGGTAACTCCTTGTCTAAACATGTAATCCTTGTAAATTTGGACATGTTCTTTGGCTATTATGGGACCATCATGCACGAATTTAGGCAATCCCCTTTAAATATTTCTAGGCAAGTCATGGACTACCCCAGGGATATCCAAGGGAGAACTTTGCGCACCATACCAAAGGGTAGGTGGTTGTTGTTGTTGTTGGGCCATGTTATTCAAAGGTATCGACCCTATAGGAACAATGGTGACACTTGTAATGATGGGGACAGACGCACTTGGTGTAGCTGTCACATTTGAAATTGTGGGCTCAGGCCCGCTAGACGTACTTGAGTCTAAAGAAGCTCCTAACTCAAGTACACTGGGTGGTATTTTGATCTCTAATGTTTTGTTTCTTGACTTCCTAGGAGTGGGAGAAAGGCTCTAGAAAATAGTTTCCCCTGTGGTTTTGGACCTAGTAGCTATGTACTCAAGTTGGGCCAGCTTGAAAACTCTAGAACTCTAAAAGACTTCTCTCAACTCACTTGCAAAATGAAACAAATAAATGTTATACCTGTAAGCACAATAGGTGGAAACAAAACTACCCACGTTAATCGTTAGAACAGATCACAATCACAAAGCAATAAATAAGGCCCTCCTTCTAGTGCCAAAATGTTGAGTGAATATTTTTCCCTATAGAAAAATGATCACCACAACTAGAGTATCAAACAGGAAACTCTCTCTTGCAAAGAAATTAAGTAGCATTATTCATTTCTCCAAGGTTCTTGTGAACAAACATTCATGTGCATATAATCAATCAAGACTAAAGCAAATAAATGAATGTATACCAGAATAACTTAAACCATGCAAGTAACTGTTAACAAGGGGCCTTTAATGATTCGAACAAGTACTTTGCAACCATAATCCATTAAATCAACCAAATGCGAAGATAACTTCTTTTAATGTTCTTGAGATTAAAGTGATCTACCCGAAACCCAGTTAGTAACCTCTTTTATCTTCAGCTTAAAAAGATTCCAAATGAGAAAGTGTGTGGTATAAGCCACTTCATTTTAAGCTCCATGCCTTTAACATGAGATTCATTTTTAGAGTTAGCGGGTTCGTTTTATCTTCATTTAACAGTGTTCCACTATCCCTATGTTAGCATTTGGTGTTAGTAAAGTTAGCAATGTTAGCATTAAATGTTAGCAAAAAATTAGTAAATTAGCAAGCTAGGATTCATTCACTTGATCTGATTTAGTGTGCATTTGGAATTAGTAGCCCTCCTAAACCCATATTTTATCTGAAAATTAGATGAAGGTGTTTGGAGATGCAAGAATGAAAACAAATGCAGAAATTCTAGAATGGACCCAAATCGAAACAGTAGATTTTAAAGCAAGACTAATCTAAATATCAGAAAACTAAAACAGAAACATTATTTACAAAAGTTAGCTGGAAAAACAAAACAGGACATTAATTTGGTTAGCAATCTCCTCCCTGCAAAACCCCAAGTTATGAGATGAAATTCTAAAACAACCTGACCTAACAGACCTGCAACATAAACACAATCAAATTAGATCAGATGCAAGATTCTAAGGAAACAAATAATTGCATCATTCCATCATTCACCTATCGTAACCCACTTTATGGCGTAAACGAATAGATACAAGAAGCAATAATGCAAAGGGAAGATTTACAGAAATAGCAGTAGTCTTAGTTTCAATCTCCTTTTGATTTCACACACAAGAGTTGCTCTTGCCAAAAAAAAATCCTTTATTCCGAAAAATAGTCTTTGTTTTTTTTCTACAATTTCTAGCCCCTCTCCACTTCTTTAATGGCGTATTTAAAACCTCTAAAAAAAATTGTTTCTCCCTCCATGACTGTTCGTTTTCACCTTCCCTTGTGCATGCATGTGTTTTGATTTCCAAAAAAAAACTTTTCGTTTCTATTCTGTGGCCCTTCGTTTCATTTCCATGGTTTGGCTTCACTTTTCATTTGATTTCGAAAGAACGTTTCCTTTTCTCCACATGGGCTTGCGTCCGTTTCCTTCCGTGTGTAACGGCCATCTTAAATGATTTCAAATCATTAAAGATTCCTTATGTAACATTTTGTCTTATTCATTGGATTTTGTCCTTATGTCCACGTCACTATTATCAGACGCACTGTCAACTGCTCTGTTCCCTTGGCAAAAATCGGACATGTCGCGATATCGTGACACTTCTTGTTTCTCTGCTTGCCTGCCCCTTTTGAATCATGAAAATACATGTCGCGATATCGCGACACTTTTTCTCTTTTGGCCATGACAATGCAACATGTCGCGATATCGTGACACTTTTTCTCTTTTGGCCGTGACAATGCAACATGTCGCGATATCGCGACACTTTTTCTCTTTTGGCCGTGACAATGCAACATGTCGCGATATCGTGACACTTTTTCTTTTGGCCGCGACAATGCAACATGTCGCGATATCGTGACACTTTTTCTCTTTTGGCCGCGACAATGCAACATGTCGCGATATCGCGACACTTTTTCTCTTTTGGCCGTGAAAATGCAACATGTCGCGATATCGTGACACTTTTTTCTCTTTTTGGCCGTGAAAATGCAACATGTCACGATATCGCGACACTTTTATTTCTTGTTCTTTCTTTTCTCGTTTGGTCATGAAAATGCAACATGTCACGATATCGCGACACTTTTCTTTCTTCTCTTGCTCTTGGCCACGAAAATGCAACATGTCACGATATCGCGACACTTTTCTTTCTTGTTCTTTCTTTTCTTGTTTGGTCGCGAAAATGCAACATGTCGCGATATCGTGACACTTTTCTTTCTTCTCTTGCTCTTGGCCATGAAAATGCAACATGTCGCGATATCGTGACACTTTTCTTTCTTGTTCTTTCTTTTCTCGTTTGGTCGTGAAAATGCAACATGTCGAGATATCGTGACACTTTTCTTTCTTCTCTTGCTCTTGGCCATGAAAATGCAACATGTCACGATATCGCGACACTTTTTCCTCCTTGCTCTCTCTCTTTGCTTTGGACCATGAAAATGCAACATGTCGCGATATCCGACACCAGAAAATGCAACATGTCGCGATATCGCGACACTTTTTCCTCCTTGCGGTGTTTTGCTTTTTCTTTGATCTTTAGCATATGGGCCACTTTGGTCTTCTTGGAAAACATGCAAAAAAGGTGGGTCCCCAATTTTGGGGCACGTTGTGGAGCTCGCCTTGATCAGTTAACACTTCTTTATGAACATCGAGTCAATCCCTTGGATCATCTTCGTGTTTATCAATATCGCCTTGCGTGAGATTACAATAACAAAGTCCACTTAAGAGAATTCAAGGTTGGATATCTTGTGCTCAAATAAAACCAACTTAAATCTACCACTGCACCTACGATACAAATTTACGGTAAACTGGATAGGCCCCTACATGATTTCAGAAAGGGTTGGGCATGGGGAATATTGTCTGACATCATTGAGTGACATTGAGGAGTCTGAGCCCCTCAATATCACTCGTTTAAATATATTGTACACATAAAATACAAAAATATTCAAATATATCAAAAATACAAAAACATTCAAATATGTCAAAAATACAAAAACATTCAAATATACATAAAATACAAAAACAAACAAATCCCAAAAACATAAACATGCAAAGTTTAAAAATGCTCCAAGGGTATCTTCACACCTCTTGGTCAAAATCAATCAAAAATGCTCCAAGGGTATATTCACACCGCTTGGTCAAAATCAATAAAAAATGCTCCAAGGGTATCTTCACACCGCTTGGTCAAAATCAATAAAAAATTCTCCAAGGGTATCTTCACACCACTTGGTCAAAAATCAATCAAAAATGCTCCAAGGGTATCTTCACACCGCTTGGTCAAAATAAATAAAAAATGCTCCAAGGGTATCTTCACACCGCTTGGTCAAAATCAATTAAAAATGCTCCAAGGGTAGCTCCACACTGCTTGGTCAAACTCTAAAAGCCCCAAAGGCACAATAAGCCCTTTGGTCAAAAACAATCAAAAATACAAAAACAATGCAAAATCAAAAATACAAAAACAGTCACATCTTACATCTACATCCATATAGTTGCATTACATTAAACATGCATATCTATTGCATTTTCATATGTTATGAGCACACTCTTGAAAACAATGCCACTATTTGTATCACAAACAAAAATACACAAGTCCATATTCATCCATTCATCCATGTGTGTAACTGTGTTTCTAAACACAACCATATCATGTTGCTATAAGGAATAGGATAGAATTTTTTGGTCATTCAACCATATATAGTGGTCTTATCAGTTTTTGTGGGAAGTCATATCGATTAGTAGAGAGTAAGGTCTAGTTGTGATAATGACTTAGATATTCAGGATCTCATCACTAATTGAAACACTAAAATCCTAGTTGGTACAAGGGAAATATGAAAGCTACAAAAGTGGTCTAGGTTACCTTAAGCAAAAAATTATCTTCCTTGCTTATCCCCCTATGTGACTAGTTCAAAGGTGCTGAGAATTGGAAAAAGGACAAGTTCCACCCTACCCATAAATGAGTGATTATAATCACTACATAAATACCTTGCTTTCATTAAAACAAGCAAAAATCTCGAAACAAAGCACAAATTCAAAACCCTAGTTTCCAAAGTCATAGTTCAAAAAGTGCAAAAACAAAACAAACAAGTGATTTTTATCCTTACATAAGTCCCTTGCTCAAGAGAAAAAAATTAGTCAAAAATAAATCGTGATTTGCATCACTAAGCATGATCAAGTATCCCAAATGAAATAAAGAAAATAAGGGAAAAAAACTTGAATCTCTATAATTCTCAGCATTGCACAAAATCGGAAGGTGATCCCCATTATAGGTTGGTGTAAAACCATGCCTGGCATTGGTGATACCTATACGCATGATGATATATCTATCACAATAGCATTTTGCATTTGTATAGACCAATGTTTGCATGTGGATGAGCTAGCTTTAGGTGACCCAATGCTACCTAGAAGTATAGTCCAACTAAGTCCAACACAGGATAAAATAAACAATTGGGGATCCACAATATTAGCAATAGGCTGAAAGAATCCTACCTGACATCAGAGGAAATGCTTGATTTCTATCTAAATATATTCATTTGCGCACATAGGGATAATGAATCTCTATGTCCATTATGAAAGCATTGCTTTTCAAAAGTCCTTTATGGTCAGTACATAGTTATTGATAGGGTAACTAGAGTGTTTGAGTCTCAGGAAGAGCTTCAAAAAATTCCTACATAGCAACAAATCATGTCATTCATCACATCATCAGTGTTATTTATGAAGTTTTCTGTAAATTAATGGGTATTACCAAAGTAGGATAGATACCATATGGATGTCAAAAATAATTTTTAGATGGCCACTGAATACTTTATATATTTTAAATAACATAAGATTTATCAAGAAAAATACATACATTCCATGCCATTACACTTCACACATGAATGCTTAAATAATTAGTTCTTGTAATAAGAATGATCATTTACATTCATGATTGTTATACGTTTTGTGGTATCACCCATTCAAATTGATGAAATCATATCACATGCATCCCTTATGTTTTAAAGTGATTATAGCATACAGGTTCATTCACATTAGAATAAACATCATATAAATAGTGCATGACACATTGCATTTACCATATCTTAACATAAGTTAGATGCATACAATTAAATCAAAAATAAACATGCATCTAAAAAAAATATTACATCCATAAATACAAAATGTTATAAATCATCCATTCATATATAATATCACATCATTGCATCCACCCATACATAGAATCATAAATCCATCATCAAATAAACTCATGATACATCATATCAAGTCACAATAATAAAAATCATATAAGCATATACATAAAAATCTACATAAGCATCCATTTCAAATATCCATATCATCATAAATATCACCTATCATATAACACATATATCAACTCATCATAATGCCATCAACACATCACATAATAAAAACAAAAACATAAGCAACAAATGACACACATAATGAGGCATAATGAAAATATCTCATAGTGTATCTCAAAAGGTGTCTCAAAATTTGTATCTCGAAGTGTATGGATATACAAAAATACCTGAAGGCTACAGTCATATATGCCAGCTGACCTAAAAAATAAAAGCCTAATTCATCATCAATAAAACACTAGATTTGTACCCCCTGCAATGCCACCCCCTATGGATGGATCTTGGGTAGAGCGGTGTGAGCCTGTTGGCCTCTCTATGCAATTTCAGGTCCTCTTACTATGTCGAATGGAAGACTACCCTAATATAGAGTGCCCACTAGCCTATGATCCACCTACACCTGTCCTCTCCATAGGAGTTGCTCCTAGCATCCTCATCTACATCTTCAGGGAAGTAATATGGCCTACATGACCAGTAATCATTACCTCATACTCATATAGCAAACAATGTATTTTCCTTATCACTACCCCCAGATCTATCCTTGTAGGACCCTGATGTGTGGAAGGATCAACAACCATCTGCATCCTAGTAGCACCACTCCTAATAGTAGCCTAGAAATCATGTATCTGAGTCGTGAGCTACTCTATAGTGGCATCCCATTGTACTATAGTAGCATCCCATTGGACAATGATAGCATCACGTTATTGTACCTAGATCTTGGCTAACTGGAGCTTGGCCTATATATCATGCAACTATGCTCTCAAAGGAGAATATCTCTCCTCGGGATCCAAATCCTCATCCTCCTCCTCAGGAGTCTCCTCCGCTGCCACTTGCTCTACTGACTTACCCCAGACCTTAGTCCAAGCTTAGACTCTATGCCCTTCTAGATCTATACAATATCTGACATCATCCTCATGGCCTAGAATGCCATCACCATGCCACATCCAATCATCCCACCACTACATAAATTCATATGTGACTCCCCTAGTGACTTGTGGGTCAACTGCTAGGGCATCCTCCTCATCAGCCAACTCTATGATATGTGGGGAGGGAGGTCTCTCTCTGCTCTGATGCACCTGTATAAGAATGGGACAAGTGGTACATCCTACTATAACCCATATTGATGAACTCAAGAGTAGAAGAAATACTCCTTGATGTCGACCTTGTGGCCAATGAGCCACCACTCGCATCGCATCCTAGCTATAAAACTAGGTGGATCATCCCAAGCTGGGCACTCGTAATATGGGCACAATAAGATGGCTTCATCCAACATCCCAGTAAAAGTAGCAATATAATGGGGGAGATCTCATGTATTAGGGAATATCTTGCACTCCTCGTGCTCTTGAACTCACCTGACAGTGTAGCACTTCATCCTAGCATCAATAACTATAATATTAGTGGGGGGTCCTCTAGGATGATCCACAATAATATGCTTCCATCTCCATACCTGAAGGAGTAAGCTACAACCAATGCTGATGTGGCCCCACCGGTGGATGTGATACAACTCATTGTAGCACTACGCTAGAAGGGACCTCCCCATGCATAGATGATAGCCTCCTTACTATCCAAAAAATCTTGGACCATCGCAAGGAGGTTCTATAGGAACCTCAAGCCTGAGAAGTCCAGGATCAGAATGTTGTTAATGACCTTCAACAATACCACGTGTCTCTTAGAGAAGACACACTCCCTATACCAGAGTATGATAGACACACCTATATACTGGGTGTCCTTGAAGGCAGCCACAACATGCCTCCAAAACACCCAAAGAAAAATTGCATCATAATCATTAGTGGTCGAAGAGACAATGGCCACTCCATCAAAGGGGATCCGTAAAATCCTATAAATTTCCTTCGGTGTGATAGTCATATCATCGGTATGAATATAGAAAGTGTTTGTCCTAGGGTCCCATTGGTGAACCAGGGCAGTGAGGTATGCCATATACGACATAAATTGAGGTAGCCACATAACATACAATAGTCTATCGGCCTTAATCCAGGTCTAGTTTGTATCATCTAGAGTGGGAGAAGGTCATTTAGGATCTTCAGGTCCTGAGCCCGAGCAATGAGAATCTAGGAGTAGAAATCAAAGGTATAAATACAATGTATCTAAGGCATGAATAACAAATAAAACATTAAGAGCGACACACATAATGATAAAATATCCTAAGTCTGAGCGAAAGAGAAATAAATGCACCTAATCATGCAACATAATACAAAAAAAGTAGCCCAAAAATTCAAAAAAATCATTTAATCATCACACAAAATCCATAAAGAGTGAAAAAATTTCCTAAGTATCCTTGCTAATGTTGCCTACAGCGACCAGAAACTGGCTGCTAAAGCTAGTAGTGGCCAAACCCCAACAGTCAAATTTTTGACCATCGAGATTTAAATTTGCCCGCTCTGAGTGACAAGGACCAAACTGTAGGCCAAAACGATCACTATGAGTGGTAGTGGCCGACAGGTGACACGACAAACATGTACGCCCTAGGTCGAAAATACCAAATTTTTTTGAAAAAATAGCAAAATTGGGGCAAGCCCACCAAAAAAAAAACCTAAGTTAAACCTATCTATGGATTCGGTTCATTGCCAAAAAGTTTAGTGAGGTTCATTTATCGGTTACTTAATGAGGTTCAATTTACCCAAAAGGAAAAGTAGGTTCAAGGTTTGAGAGAATACCCGAGAAGATTCAGCTTTTCTGCTCATCGATGTCTCTCCCTGCGTAGCCATAGGATCCAACACAACAACACTTCAAATCGTAAATGTTGCTTTCTCGTTAGAGATATAGAAAGAAAAATCACCAGTTGGAAGAATGAAAATTCAAAACCCTAGATCCCTTTTATATTTCTCAAGTCATGCCTCGGTTGTTGTTGACATCAGCAACCCAAAATTCTTGGCCGCTGATGGCGAGAGAGACCATAGACAGGCATTTAGAGACCGTTGGATCTGACAACGGTTGGATACACAAGTAAAATCAAGAAGATTCCTTCTAGGAGGAATCTCAAAAAAATCAAATAAGCACATTTTGATGGTCCCTAATCATCATAATAATAAAAATAACAAAAAAAATACATAAAAATAAATCTCAAGTAAACTTCTTATTCAGTTACTTACTCTATCAACTTAGCAGTTGCAGTTATTAGCACTCCATGGAACTCGGTGAGATGAGTAAGTTACCATAGAGCTACTTGGGTCAAATTATTCATTTTAGAATTACAATGCATCATCTCAAGCTCAAATAATATCAAGATAGTCTGACTGCTCCATGGGTACGATGGAATCATCCTAATTCTCTTATGACACCAAAAATACTGAGCCAAGTGATGCAATACAAGCATAAATAGAATCGCTCATCCTAACTCCCTAAGAAGGCTATTTGTGGTTGGACCACTCCCCGAGATAGGGATGAGTGATCATAATAAACAAATTGGAATCACACTTGGATGGGGTTTTCCCATTAAAAGAACAAACACTAGAAAGGAACCAAAACTAGTCAGATTGGTCAAGCAATTTGTTGCTTCATTCATTGCATTTCTCTCACCAATTCATTTGTGTGAGGGGGTGGTTCAAAATATTCAAATAATCATAATCAAATTCAACAAAATATCACTATATCATATCAAAATTGCATTCGTCCTATGAATAATTGCATACAAATCTTACAAAACTTTCTCCCATTTGCTAGGTTCATAAGCAAATATGACATCTTCAATTTTTAGCTCCCCTCTGATCAGTTTTGTTGTAGCAACATAAGCTACCCGATTGCATTTGAGGAATGAGTTCAAATGGACATGTGCAAGCCCTATGATAAATTAAGACTTCAATCAGGTTGAAGCAATTATTCAAGGATGCATGTCGTCTTACGTGATTGGGCCATCCAATGTTGATCAGATCAATGATCATCATACATACTGCAAACATAATAGTCTACATTTTTGCTCTCTGTTGTGTTTTCCACTCAATGCATCACAAGAAGGGATATCTGTAGACACCTAAAACATGTCATATTCAGGGAGACTACTCACATAGGCACACTCATAGGTCATGTGACTAAACATTGGGACCTTCCAAGTATCAAAAGTGGTTTTACCACTCATCTGGGGAATTTTTTAGCCCATCCAAGCCTAACCGCTATGGAACAGAGCGGCTGGATTCTAGTTGTTGAAGCTAAAAACGTCCAAAGCTTAGTCGTTGCAAATGATAATGGCTAAACCTAAAGAGCATTTTGTCTTCAATCTATCCAAATCATGGGTGGAAGTGGTAGTATGCATGCAATAAGGTCGAGCAAGGACAACTTTGCATTCCTCATAGCCAATCTACATGAAGGCGTCAAGTATATATTCAGAAATTAGATAACTACCCCTCAAGGGTAGATAAAAGCTCAAATTCTCATGCTAACTTCCAGTACACATGAGGGATTCATTCCTAGGGATTGAACATTGACCTAGGGCTTAAAACACATTATAAGGAGTAAACCTAAAAGCACTAGGAAACCTTATTTTATGAATCAAGAGAGAGAGAGAACATCACATATCACATATCGGAACTTTGAACAAGTTGATGTTGGCAATTTTGGGTACTTTGGGTACATTGCCTTTGCTCAAGTGTATAAGTTGTCATTGATGTCAAAAGGCATTTTTGTGTTGATATCAAAAAGAGTGTGATGTCAAAAATATCTTGAGAAGCTTCATAATGTTAAAGGGTTTTTATTAAAACCATGGTGACAAGGTTAAAGGTTTTTCTTAAAACCATTTGGACTCATTAAGGGTTTTTATTAAAACCAAGCTTAACTTAATGCAAAGGTTTTTACTTCTTGAAAAACCTTGAAGGTCCATGTTTATTATTAATAATTAAATTAACTCAAACCTTTGACAAGGGTCTAAGTTTAATTTATTATTAATAAAATAATAATTATTATTATTTTAATTATTATTAAAGGGTCTTTCAACCCTTAAGCGACGGAGAGATAAAGAATTCTTTCGCCGATGTGTTGCCATCGTTGGAGGAGCGCCGACGTCAAACAGTTAAGGAGAAATGGCTATATAAGTGGGGATGATTTTCTAAAGTGATTGTAACTCCGAGTAATGAAAATCGTAGCTCTGTGATCTTCGAGAAAGCGTTGTATTTCATTGAGAGTTGATTATCGATATTGAGTTGCCCAAGTAATTTCTTGCGTTTCAGTTTGCGCTTTGACATCCGACAGATTGCGCTTCACCTACAATTGTTGGGACTGCACTCGAATTACGTTTTTAGTTTGTGCTTTGACATCCGACAGTTTGCTTTCACCTACGATTGTTGGATCTGCACCGAAGGATAACGGTTTCTATTTGCACTTGTGTGGATGATTATTTTTGTTGCCCGAGTAAGTTACGTTTTGGACAGCGCTCACCAGTTTGCATGTGGCTTGAGGAAGACATTTACGTTTTCCAGATTCTTGGCGTCAAAGGAAGATAAAATATAGGGCAACATTGTATTTCTTCATTGGGCACTTGTGACCCAACGACGGTGGCATTTTAGCGAAGGCGCTAGAAGGCAGAGGTGCCGAGTTCGATTCTCTTCATTGGTAATTTTCTTTTGGTCGCGGTGTGCAAAGGATAGTGGCTATGAATGCGCTGGAGGTATAAGGTTAAGTTATCATATTTGCTTTGACATTGTTTTATTGATGCTTAATGTTTATGTGGAGTAATAAGGTGTAAAGAGGTTTTACTTTGTATGTATATTATACTTATGGTGGTTTTTATTAAGTTGGAGAAATAAGGTGTTAATTTGGATCTTTATTATTGTATATTGTTGTATAGTTGCTAACTCTAATTGGTGGCAAATTGAGAGTTAGTGTTGTGACAGATTTTGAGTTCTCCTTCTTCATCAAAGTAAAGGTATGGGCAACTTCTTCCATGTATATTGTTGATGGTATATTTTCTGAAATTGAGTTTGGAGTGAAAAGGTTGTCTACTAGGTATTTTTGGTGTAAATCCTATTTTCTGGATATTGAAGATTGTTTATGCATTAAAATCATTGATGAGTTTTTGGGTGAATGCATAATTCTGGTTGAGGAAGAGGAAGCATTTTTTGCACTAGGGTTTATGTTAGTAAGTCTTGCTACTTGCATTGAGATGATGAAACCCTTAGTTGGCTGTTTTGATATTGATGGTTGAGTTGCTTCCATAGAGGTTGTTTTGATCAAGTTAGTGCTTTACTTGATACATGATATTGGGCTTACTCCATTGAGTTGATTTGAGCAAGTTATTCTTTGCATTTGGTGATATTGTGTTGGTGGTTGTTTTGTTCAAATATCCTTGGAGGGAAAAGGATTTCTACTTGTTTCCTTTTCTTGTGATGATTGGTTGAATGCTTCAAGGTTGATGTTGAGTTGAATGGTGTTGGTTGACTAAACCTTGTTTGATGAGCATTGTTGTTGAAACCCTAATTGTTGGTAAAAAGAATATGAGTATCATTGTTATATGAGATATTGCATGGTTGGCAATTGTTGGGTTGTGTTTCATATTCTTGAGAAAAGCATACTACATCTATCTTATTCTTTTGAGATTGAGATTGAGTTGAGATTGATATTGGGAGTTAAGTATAGAACATATTGGGTCTCTAACAATTCTCTTTATGTTTCTATGAGATTTGAGATTGAGATTGGGAGTTAAGTATAGAACATATTGAGTCTCTAACAATTCTCTTTATGCTTCTATGAGGTTTATGAATCACATTGGGTCTCTAACAATTCTCTTTGTGGGTTCATGCTAAGCAAGTTTTTCTTGGTGAGCTTGCTGAGGTTTTGGACAGGTTTCGATGGGGACTTGTGAGCAGGTTTTGGACAGGTTTCGATGGGGACTTGTGAGCAGATTTGGACAGGTCCTAGCAGAGGACTTGTGAGCTGAGTTTTTGATAGTTCTATCAGAGAACTTGAGGACAGAGGTGCATTGGTTCTTTGAGAAGAACCTGAGGACAGATTTGGCAAGTCTTTGAGAAGGCTTGTGTGTAGAGGATTGATTTGTTCAAGAGTTGGACAGATCTGACAGACAGAGGAAGACTTGTACTAGACCGACTGACTGTGTTTGGTACAGGTTGCTGAGCTACTGTGGACGTGATCATAGAAGGTAGAGGTCTCTTAGGCTAAGCATTGAGGACAGGAGGTCTTCGATGGAAAGGAGTTCCACGTGTTGGCAAGAGGTAGAGGCAATTGATCTTCTTGAGGGATCATTTCCAGAGCAGAGGGGAAGGTATTTTATGGGAAGGTATCTCCTTTGAGCAGAGGCTCATAAATTTAGATTGGGGGAAGGTATCTCCTTTGGGCCGAGGCTCATAAACATTGTAATTGGGAAGGTTTCCCAAAGAACTTTGAGATAACTTTTAGAGAAAAGTTTTGTGGACGTAGCCCGGGCATTTCGGGTGAACCACGTTAAAATTGGTGTCACTTTGTGGATGATATTGTGCATTGTTTTGATATTGCTTTGGGTATATTGCTTTACTATTTTGAAGTATAAAGGAAAAAGTAAAAAGAGGTCTTATACTGTTCACCCCCCTCTCAAGTATAAGCTTGTGTTCTTCAATTGGTATCAGAGCGGGTGCCTTCAAAAAGTTTAACAGCTTGAAGGAAAAGCTAGTAAAGAACACAATGGATCATTCAAGTGGCAATGCAACACCTATTCTTGATGGGTCAGATTTTGGTCTTTGGAGTGCAAGGATGAAGGTTCATCTAATGGCACTTGGGAATGAGGTTTGGGAAGTGATTGAAGATGAGTACACTATTCCTGAACATGGTCCTAATACTAAAGAAGAAAGGCTCCTACATCACAACAATTCAAAAGCAATGAATGCAATCCTGAAAGGCTTACAGAAGCAGATCTCACCAAAGTGATTCACTGCAAGACAACTAGTGAAATGTGGAATCAGTTGAAGGTGGTTCATACAGGTGATACAAATGTCAGAAAGGCCAAGTTGAGACACTTCAAAGGTATGTTTGAACAACTCAAGATGAATGATGATGAAAATATTAGTGACTACATGCTTCGTATGGATGAGGTTGTTAACTCCATGAAAGACTTAGGTCTTGAGCTTGCTGAAAATGATGTTTGTGATAAGATTTTAAGATCTCTTCCTAATAGATTTAGTGAAAATATTTCTGCTATTGAGGAAGCTAAAGATTTGGATAAGTTGAAAAAGGATGAGCTCCATAGTATACTTGCAGCATTTGAGTTGAGAACTCAAGTGAAGGTTGATGTCAAGAAAGAGGAAGCTTTCAAGGCTACCAAGAAATCCAAGGGTAAACAACTTCAAGAGAGTGATGAGTCTTCTAGTGATGAAGAGGCATATTACAACAAGAAAGGCAAGTTCTCTAGAAAGCACAAAAGTATGAAAAATGTAAGATGTTTCAATTGTGGAAAGTTTGGTCATTATGCTACTGACTATCATGTTGCCAAGGATGAAAGTGATGAAGATAAACAAGATTCTAAGAGCAAGGATTCTGAAAAGCACAAGCATCACAGGAAAAACAAAGATGAGCACAACAATCAAGGAAAGAGGTACTCTCACAAGCACAAGAAGAGTTTCTACCTAGACAAGGCAAGTAAGTGTTCTAGTAGTGATAGTGAAAGTTCTTCAAGTGATAATGAAAATGAGATGTTGTTCATATCGAAAAAAGAGGAAGAACCAAAACATAGATTCATTATCATGAAATGTCTTAGATGTGGAAATTTTGGTCACCTTGAGGATGATTGCACAAATAATGATTTGGTTTCTAGTATGTATGAGGATGCTTCAGAAAACTATAAGGAAGATGCATGTATGGTTTTTGAAAAGGGTAGCACCTCTAGTGATAAGAAATCTGAAAAAGGCTTTGATGATTCAAAAAGCAAACATATAGAGGAAGGAGAAGTAGATCTTAAAGGTGAACTTATTAGTGCTCTTAGTGCTTTGAAAAAGGAAAGAAAGAAGAATGCTAGACTCAAGGATAAGTTAGATGAATGTTGTATGGAGAGAGATGATCTTATAGAAAGTCTTGACTTCTCTATAGCTAAGACACAAGAACTCAAGGATGAGTTAGAATCTAAGGTTCTTGAGTATAGTGAGTTAGAACAGAAAATGGCTTCTTTGAAAGAGGAAACTAAAGAGTACAAGGATAAGCTTCATAGGTTTCAAGATAGCTCCAAAAAGGTTAAGTCACTCATCAAAGGTCAAAGAAAGACAACAGATAAAACAAGCCTTGGTTTTGTTAAGCCTCACAAGGAACAAGTTGGAGAGTCTAGTAAGAGACTCCAAAAGGAAGAGAGTTCTGATGAGGAAAGTATTTCAGATCATGAGTCCTTGAATGATAGATGCACAGAAATAGAAAATAGAAATTAAACAGAAAAAGGGGAGGAAAGTTTAAAGGCAGATGTTTTGCTTGTCACAGGTTTGGTCACATAGCTTCACATTGCATGGCTCAAGTGAAGAAGGTAAATGACGATTTCAGAAGTGCTAGTTACTTTCAAGGGTATTGCTACTCTTGTAAATAGTTTGGGCACAAGGCAGTTTATTGCAAGGCAAATATCAAGAACAGGTTTGATCAGAACAGGTTTGGTCAGAATAGGTTTGGTCAAGTTTTTTTAACAGTTTGTCAAATAGGTTTGGTCGAAGGTTTAGTCAGAATTGGTGGATTCAAAGAACAGGTATGCCTAAAAGAAATAACATTGTTACTTGTTATAAGTGCAACAATGAAGGTCACACAGTCAGACAGTGTAGAGCTGAAATTCCAAAATACAAGAACAGGAACAGTGGTATGATCAGGTCCAAGGATCAAGGCATGGATAAGAATAGGGATGAGAACAAGAACAAGAACAGTGACAAGAATAGGAATATGGACAAAGAGTTCAAGAGAAGGCCCGACAAGGAAGTTATAGACGCTGATGATGATCAGTGCCTAATGGGAGTTTTACTCCCACCCCAGAATTAATCACCTCATCAGGAGGTGGGGGAGGGACTAAGCTAAGAGGCTCATTCTTAGTCCCGAGCCCCAAAGGTGGCCCTTTGCCATTGATGACAAAGGGGGAGAGATATGAGTAAGGGGGAGAGCTTCAAAGTGAAGAGGAAAGCTTCAAGTCAGGGGGAGCAAAACTTCAAAGGAAGATTCTCAGTTGTGGGCACAGTTGGTCAATTGTTAGCATAGTTGGTTTCAATTTTGGCTCTTGAGAAGTGTTTTTAGTAAAGGTTTGCCATCAATGACAAAGGGGGAGATTGTTGGCAATTTTGGGTACTTTGGGTACATTGCCTTTGCTCAAGTGTATAAGTTGTCATTGATGTCAAAAGGCATTTTTGTGTTGATATCAAAAAGAGTGTGATGTCAAAAATATCTTGAGAAGCTTCATAATGTTAAAGGGTTTTTATTAAAACCATGGTGACAAGGTTAAAGGTTTTTCTTAAAACCATTTGGACTCATTAAGGGTTTTTATTAAAACCAAGCTTAACTTAATGCAAAGGTTTTTACTTCTTGAAAAACCTTGAAGGTCCATGTTTATTATTAATAATTAAATTAACTCAAACCTTTGACAAGGGTCTAAGTTTAATTTATTATTAATAAAATAATAATTATTATTATTTTAATTATTATTAAAGGGTCTTTCAACCCTTAAGCGATGAAGAGAAAAAGAATTCTTTCGTCGATGTGTTGCCATCGTTGGAGGAGCGCCGACGTCAAACAGTTAAGGAGAAATGGCTATATAAGTGGGGATGATTTTCTAAAGTGATTGTAACTCCGAGTAATGAAAATCGTAGCTCTGTGATCTTCGAGAAAGCGTTGTATTTCATTGAGAGTTGATTATCGATATTGAGTTGCCCAAGTAATTTCTTGCATTTTTAGTTTGCGCTTTGACATCCGACAGATTGCGCTTCACCTACAATTGTTGGGACTGCACTCGAATTACGTTTTTAGTTTGCGCTTTGACATCCGACAGTTTGCTTTCACCTACGATTGATTGGATCTGCACTGAAGGATAATTTTTATGTTCGCATTGTGTGGATGATTATTTTTGTTGCCCAGTAAGTTACGTTTTGGACAGCGCTCACCAGTTTGCATGTGGCTTGAGGAAGACATTTACGTTTTCCAGATTCTTGGCATCAAAGGAAGATAAAATATAGGGCAACAACTTGTATTTCTTCATTGGGCACTTGTGACCCAACGACGGTGGCATTTTAGCGAAGGCGCTAGAAGGCAGAGGTGCCGAGTTCGATTCTCTTCGTTGGTAATTTTCTTTTGGTCACGGTGTGCAAAGGATAGTGGCTGTGAATGCGCTTGAGGTATAAGGTTAAGGTATCATATTTGCTTTGACATTGTTTTATTGATGCTTAATGTTTATGTGGAGTAATAAGGTGTAAAGAGGTTTTACTTTGTATGTATTTATTAAGTTGGAGAAATAAGGTGTTAATTTGGATCCTTATTATTGTATATTGTTGTATAGTTGCTAACTCTAATTGGTGGCAAATTGAGAGTTAGTGTTGTGACAGATTTTGAGTTCTCCTTCTTCATCAAAGTAAAGGTATGGGCAACTTCTTCCATGTATATTGTTGATGGTATATTTTCTGAAATTGAGTTTGGAGTGAAAAGGTTGTCTACTAGGTATTTTTGGTGTAAATCCTATTTTTTGGATATTGAAGATTGTTTATGCATTAAAATCATTGATGAGTTTTTGGGTGAATGCATAATTCTGGTTGAGGAAGAGGAAGCATTTTTTGCACTAGGGTTTATGTTAGTAAGTCTTGCTACTTGCATTGAGATGATGAAACCCTTAGTTGGCTGTTTTGATATTGATGGTTGAGTTGCTTCCATAGAGGTTGTTTTGATCAAGTTAGTGCTTTACTTGATACATGATATTGGGCTTACTCCATTGAGTTGATTTGAGCAAGTTATTCTTTGCATTTGGTGATATTGTGTTGGTGGTTGTTTTGTTCAAATATCCTTGGAGGGAAAAGGATTTCTACTTGTTTCCTTTTCTTGTGATGATTGGTTGAATGCTTCAAGGTTGATGTTGAGTTGAATGGTGTTGGTTGACTAAACCTTGTTTGATGAGCATTGTTGTTGAAACCCTAATTGTTGGTAAAAAGAATATGAGTATCATTGTTATATGAGATATTGCATGGTTGGCAATTGTTGGGTTGTGTTTCATATTCTTGAGAAAAGCATACTACATCTATCTTATTCTTTTGAGATTGAGATTGAGTTGAGATTGATATTGGGAGTTAAGTATAGAACATATTGGGTCTCTAACAATTCTCTTTATGTTTCTATGAGATTTGAGATTGAGATTGGGAGTTAAGTATAGAACATATTGAGTCTCTAACAATTCTCTTTATGCTTCTATGAGGTTTATGAATCACATTGGGTCTCTAACAATTCTCTTTGTGGGTTCATGCTAAGCAAGTTTTTCTTGGTGAGCTTGTTGAGGTTTTGGACAGGTTTCGATGGGGACTTGTGAGCAGGTTTTGGACAGGTTTCGGTGGGGACTTGTGAGCAGATTTGGACAGGTCCTAGCAGAGGACTTGTGAGCTGAGTTTTTGATAGTTCTATCAGAGAACTTGAGGACAGAGGTGCATTGGTTCTTTGAGAAGAACCTGAGGATAGATTTGGCAAGTCTTTGAGAAGGCTTGTGTGCAGAGGATTGATTTGTTCAAGAGTTGGACAGATCGACGAGACAGAGGAAGACTTGTACTAGACCGATTGACTGTGTTTGGTACAGGTTGTTGAGCTGCTGTGGACGTGATCATAGAAGGCAGAGGTCTCTTAGGCTAAGCATTGAGGACAGGAGGTCTTCGATGGAAAGGAGTTCCACGTGCTGGCAAGAGGTAGAGGCAGTTGATCTTCTGAGGGATCATTTCCAGAGCGAGGGGAAGGTATCTCCTTTGAAGCTCATAAATTTAGATTGGGGGAAGGTATCTCCTTTGAGAAGAGGCTCATAAATTCAGATTGGGGGAAGGTATCTCCTTTGGGCCGAGGCTCATAAACATTGTAATTGGGAAGGTTTCCCAAAGAACTTTGAGATAACTTTTAGAGAAAAGTTTTGTGGACGTAGCCCAGGCATTCTGGGTGAACCACGTTAAAATTGGTGTCACTTTGTGGATGATATTGTGCATTGTTTTGATATTGCTTTGGGTATATTGCTTTACTATTTTGAAGTATAAAGGAAAAAGTAAAAAGAGGTCTTATACTGTTCACCCCCCTCTCAGTATAAGCTTGTGTTCTTCAATTGGTATCAGAGCGGGTGCCTTCAAAAAGTTTAACAACTTGAAGGAAAAGCTAGTAAAGAACACAATGGATCATTCAAGTGGCAATGCAGCACCTATTCTTGATGGGTCAGATTTTGGTCTTTGGAGTGCAAGGATGAAGGTTCATCTAATGGCACTTGGGAATGAGGTTTGGGAAGTGATTGAAGATGAGTACACTATTCCTGAACATGGTCCTAATACTAAAGAAGAAAGGCTCCTACATCACAACAATTCAAAAGCAATGAATGCAATCCTGAAAGGCTTACGAAAGCGAGATCTCACCAAAGTGATTCACTGCAAGACAACTAGTGAAATGTGGAATCGGTTGAAGGTGGTTCATACGGGTGATACAAATGTCGGAAAGGCCAAGTTGAGACACTTCAAAGGTATGTTTGAACAACTCAAGATGAATGATGATGAAAATATTAGTGACTACATGCTTCGTATGGATGAGGTTGTTAACTCCATGAAAGACTTAGGTCTTGAGCTTGCTGAAAATGATGTTTGTGATAAGATTTTAAGATCTCTTCCTAATAGATTTAGTGAAAATATTTCTGCTATTGAGGAAGCTAAAGATTTGGATAAGTTGAAAAAGGATGAGCTCCATAGTATACTTGCGGCATTTGAGTTGAGAACTCAAGTGAAGGTTGATGTCAAGAAAGAGGCAACTTTCAAGGCTACCAAGAAATCCAAGGGTAAACAACTTCAAGAGAGTGATGAGTCTTCTAGTGATGAAGAGGCATATTACAGCAAGAAAGGCAAGTTCTCTAGAAAGCACAAAAGTATGAAAAATGTAAGATGTTTCAATTGTGGAAAGTTTGGTCATTATGCTACTGATTGTATTATTCCCAAGGATGAAAGTGATGAAGATAAACAGGATTCTAAGAGCAAGGATTCTGAAAAGCACAAGCATCACAGGAAAAACAAAGATGAGCACAACAATCAAGGAAAGAGGTATTCTCACAAACACAAGAAGAGTTTCTACCTAGACAAGGCAAGTAAGTGTTCTAGTAGTGATAGTGAAAGTTCTTCAAGTGATAATGAAAATGAGATGTTGTTCATATCAGAAAAAGAGGAAGAACCAAAACATAGATTCATTATCATGAAATGTCTTAGATGTGGAAATTTTGGTCACCTTGAGGATGATTGCACAAATAATGATTTGGTTTCTAGTATGTATGAGGATGCTTCAGAAAACTATAAGGAAGATGCATGTATGGTTTTTGAAAAGGGTAGCACCTCTAGTGATAAGAAATCTGAAAAAGGCTTTGATGATTCAAAAAGCAAACATATAGAGGAAGGAGAAGTAGATCTTAAAGGTGAACTTATTAGTGCTCTTAGTGCTTTGAAAAAGGAAAGAAAGAAGAATGCTAGACTCAAGGATAAGTTAGATGAATGTTGTATGGAGAGAGATGATCTTATAGAAAGTCTTGACTTCTCTATAGCTAAGACACAAGAACTCAAGGATGAGTTAGAATCTAAGGTTCTTGAGTATAGTGAGTTAGAACAGAAAATGGCTTCTTTGAAAGAGGAAACTAAAGAGTACAAGGATAAGCTTCACAAGTTTCAAGATAGCTCCAAAAAGGTTAAGTCACTCATCAAAGGTCAAAGAAAGACAACAGATAAAACAGGCCTTGGTTTTGTTAAGCCTCACAAGGAACAAGTTGGAGAGTCTAGTAAGAGACTCCAAAAGGAAGAGAGTTCTGATGAGGAAAGTATTTCAGATCATGAGTCCTTGAATGATAGATGCACAGAAATAGAAAATAGGAAACAAAAAAAGGGAGAAAGTTTAATGGCAGATGTTTTGCTTGTCATAGGTTTGGTCACATAGCTTCACATTGCATGACTCAAGTGAAGAAGGTAAATGACAGTTTTAGAGGTGGTAATTTCTTTCAAGGGTATTGCTACTCTTGTCAATAGTTTGGGCACAAGGCAGTTTATTGCAAGGCAAATATCAGGAACAGGTTTGATCAGAACAGGTTTGGTCAGAATAGGTTTGGTCGAAACTGGTGGATTCAAAGAATAGGTATGCCTAAAAGAAATAACATTGTTACTTGTTATAAGTGCAACAATGAAGGTCACACAGCTAGACAGTGTAGAGCTGAAATTCCAGAATACAGGAACAGGAACAGTGGCATGATCAAGTCCAAGGATCAAGGCATGGATAAGAACAGGGATGAGAACAAGAACAAGAACAGTGACAAGAATAGGAATATGGACAAAGAGTTCAAGAGAAGGCAAGGAAGTTATAGACGTTGATGATGATCAGTGCCTAATGGGAGTTTTACTCCCACCCCAGAATTAATCACCTCATCAGGAGGTGGGGGAGGGACTAAGCTAAGAGGCTCATTCTTAGTCCCGAGCCCCAAAGGTGGCCCTTTGCCATTGATGACAAAGGGGGAGAGATATGAGTAAGGGGGAGAGCTTCAAAGTGAAGAGGAAAGCTTCAAGTCAGGGGAGCAAAACTTCAAAGGAAGATTCTCGGTTGTGGGCACGGTTGGTCAGTTGTTAGCATAGTTGGTTTCAGTTTTGGCTCTTGAGAAGTGTTTTCAGTAAAGGTTTGCCATCAATGACAAAGGGGGAGATTGTTGGCAATTTTGGGTACTTTGGGTACATTGCCTTTGCTCAAGTGTATAAGTTGTCATTGATGTCAAAAGGCATTTTTGTGTTGATATCAAAAAGAGTGTGATGTCAAAAATATCTTGAGAAGCTTCATAATGTTAAAGGGTTTTTATTAAAACCATGGTGACAAGGTTAAAGGTTTTTCTTAAAACCATTTGGACTCATTAAGGGTTTTTATTAAAACCAAGCTTAACTTAATGCAAAGGTTTTTACTTCTTGAAAAACCTTGAAGGTCCATGTTTATTATTAATAATTAAATTAACTCAAACCTTTGACAAGGGTCTAAGTTTAATTTATTATTAATAAAATAATAATTATTATTATTTTAATTATTATTAAAGGGTCTTTCAACCCTTAAGCGACGGAGAAAAAAGAATTCTTTCGCCGATGTGTTGCCATCGTTGGAGGAGCGCCGACGTCAAACAGTTAAGGAGAAATGGCTATATAAGTGGGGATGATTTTCTAAAGTGATTGTAACTCCGAGTAATGAAAATCGTAGCTCTGTGATCTTCGAGAAAGCGTTGTATTTCATTGAGAGTTGATTATCGATATTGAGTTGCCCAAGTAATTTCTTGCATTTTCAGTTTGCGCTTTGACATCCGACAGATTGCGCTTCACCTACAATTGTTGGGACTGCACTCGAATTACGTTTTTAGTTTGCGCTTTGACATCCGGCAGTTTGCTTTCACCTACGATTGATTGGATTGCACGAAGGATAACGAGTTTCTGTTTGCACTGTGTGGATGATTATTTCTGTTGCCCGATAAGTTACGTTTTGGACAACGCTCACCAGTTTGCATGTGGCTTGAGGAAGACATTTACGTTTTCCAGATTCTTGGCGTCAAAGGAAGATAAAATATAGGGCAACACTGTATTTCTTCATTGGGCACTTGTGACCCAACGACGGTGGCATTTTAGCGAAGGCGCTAGAAGGCAGAGGTGCCGAGTTCGATTCTCTTCATTGGTAATTTTCTTTTGGTCACGGTGTGCAAAGGATAGTGGCTGTGAATGCACTGGAGGTATAAGGTTAAGGTATCATATTTGCTTTGACATTGTTTTATTGATGCTTAATGTTTATGTGGAGTAATAAGGTGTAAAGAGGTTTTACTTTGTATGTATATTATACTTATAGTGGTTTTTACTAAGTTGGAGAAATAAGGTGTTAATTTGGATCTTTATTATTGTATATTGTTGTATAGTTGCTAACTCTAATTGGTGGCAAATTGAGAGTTAGTGTTGTGACAGATTTTGAGTTCTCCTTCTTCATCAAAGTAAAGGTATGGGCAACTTCTTCCATGTATATTGTTGATGGTATATTTTCTGAAATTGAGTTTGGAGTGAAAAGGTTGTCTACTAGGTATTTTTGGTGTAAATCCTATTTTTTGGATATTGAAGATTGTTTATGCATTAAAATCATTGATGAGTTTTTGGGTGAATGCATAATTCTGGTTGAGGAAGAGGAAGCATTTTTTGCACTAGGGTTTATGTTAGTAAGTCTTGCTACTTGCATTGAGATGATGAAACCCTTAGTTGGCTGTTTTGATATTGATGGTTGAGTTGCTTCCATAGAGGTTGTTTTGATCAAGTTAGTGCTTTACTTGATACATGATATTGGGCTTACTCCATTGAGTTGATTTGAGCAAGTTATTCTTTGCATTTGGTGATATTGTGTTGGTGGCTGTTTTGTTCAAATATCCTTGGAGGGAAAAGGATTTCTACTTGTTTCCTTTTCTTGTGATGATTGGTTGAATGCTTCAAGGTTGATGTTGAGTTGAATGGTGTTGGTTGACTAAACCTTGTTTGATGAGCATTGTTGTTGAAACCCTAATTGTTGGTAAAAAGAATATGAGTATCATTGTTATATGAGATATTGCATGGTTGGCAATTGTTGGGTTGTGTTTCATATTCTTGAGAAAAGCATACTACATCTATCTTATTCTTTTGAGATTGAGATTGAGTTGAGATTGATATTGGGAGTTAAGTATAGAACATATTGGGTCTCTAACAATTCTCTTTATGTTTCTATGAGATTTGAGATTGAGATTGGGAGTTAAGTATAGAACATATTGAGTCTCTAACAATTCTCTTTATGCTTCTATGAGGTTTATGAATCACATTGGGTCTCTAACAATTCTCTTTGTGGGTTCATGCTAAGCAAGTTTTTCTTGGTGAGCTTGCTGAGGTTTTGGACAGGTTTCGGTGGGGACTTGTGAGCAGGTTTTGGACAGGTTTCGGTGGGGACTTGTGAGAAGATTTGGACAAGTCCTAGCAGAGGACTTGTGAGCTGAGTTTTTGATAGTTCTATCAGAGAACTTGAGGACAGAGGTGCATTGGTTCTTTGAGAAGAACCTGAGGAAAAATTTGGCAAGTCTTTGAGAAGGCTTGTGTGCAGAGGATTGATTTGTTCAAGAGTTGGACAGATCTGAGAGACAGAGGAAGACTTGTACTAGACCGACTGACTGTGTTTGGTACAGGTTGCTGAGCTGTTGTGGACGTGATCATAGAAGGCGAAGGTCTCTTAGGCTAAGCATTGAGGACAGGAGGTCTTCGGTGGAAAGGAGTTCCACGTGCTGGCAAGAGGTAGAGGTAGTTGATCTTCCGAGGGATCATTTCCGGAGCGAGAGGGGAAGGTATCTCCTTTGAGCAGAGGCCAAAAAGGGGGAAGGTATCTCCTTTGAGCAGAGGCTCATAAATTCAGATTGGGGGAAGGTATCTCCTTTGGGCCGAGGCTCATAAACATTGTAATTGGGAAGGTTTCCCAAAGAACTTTGAGATAACTTTTAGAGAAAAGTTTTGTGGACGTAGCCCGGGCATTCCGGGTGAACCACGTTAAAATTGGTGTCACTTTGTGGATGATATTGTGCATTGTTTTGATATTGCTTTGGGTATATTGCTTTACTATTTTGAAGTATAAAGGAAAAAGTAAAAAGAGGTCTTATACTGTTCACCCCCCCTCTCAGTATAAGCTTGTGTTCTTCAATTGAATTATTGAGGAGAGCTTCTTGATACTTGGAGAGCTTCCCTTGGAGATCATTTCTATGGTGAAGCCCCATTGAATTAGAGAGTGAATCTGAGTACCCTTGAGGAGTAACAAAGTGCTATCTAATTAAGAGGTAATCATTTGTGCACATACAAAAATCATTTAACATTGGTAGCATACTTAAGCCCATAGCCTTTGGATCAATAGAGACAAATTTCACCTTAGTGGCCACTATCCTAGATAGTGGCCCACAACCTAGTCTAGGGTTTAGGTGTTAGTTTATTTTATTTTGCTTTTTTTGTGCTTTCATACCATTAGCATAATATTTACTTCATTTATTGGCATTCATAGTACTAGTTTCATTGCATTTATTTTCATTTCTAATAGCCTCATCTAGGGAGGCAATCTCGGATATCTAAGTGTATGTTGTTATTTTATTAATTGCAAGGCTACAGGTTCATTGAATAGATCTACAACATACGAAAGCAAGATGATCTCTCTAGGAATCAGGCCTAGAGGAGGCATCTGTAAGCCATCATAAAATTTTGTGTGGGTCATCGAGAAGCCTGTAAAAGTGCATCTCCCTTGTAGTGAGAAGATGCACCAGAAATAATAATCAAATAATTATTGATTCAACATTAGCATAAGCTTAGGAAATAATAAGCTTATATAGATTACAAAGTAAACTGATTAGCTATAATCACGCCAACCAAATGGTTGAGAGAAATGTGATGCTAACCACTAACCTAGGTAGAGAAGTATAACTAAACAACTAACCTAAAATATTTGACCTAGGATATTTTAGGTATTACTCTAGGTTAACCAGTAGATATTTAGAACAATAAATATCTCATGGTATACAGTAAAAAGTAAATGTAATAATCTATGTAGTATAATATAATATACTACCTATTTTACCCTAATATCCCTTTGCAAGGGGTTATTTTATACATTTTCTACCCTCTTTGTGTAAAATCATGTATCAAATGAAGGGTATCCCATAGAGGGATTTATATGTAACCGGATATTGGAAATATCAATACAAAGAATTCATTTGTTTCTTTTTTTGTATTTCATCTACACCTTTATTTTATGTTTTTTCATTTGATGCATGTTAAAAATTAAAATATTTAATAATAATAATCATAAATAGATTGAGTGGATGATGCACCACTTCCCCGGGGTCACTACAAAAACCAAGTCCTATTTTATTTGACAAAGATCTTTGCACCTTGGTAATATTATCTAGGTTATTTGAGCTTCTTCCAAACCTGTGTAACTTATCCTTAGACTCTTTTTCTTCCTTCCTTAGTGAAACTACCTTATGCCATAATTTTTCACATTCCAAAAGCTTTGTTTCTAATTTCTCTTTGAATCTCCTTGTCTTATCTATTGAGTTGGTTAGATCCTCTATAATATTTCCTTTCTCTTCATCATATTATTGAAATTTATGTTTGAGTTTAAGTTCTAATTTCTTACCTCCCTTAATGCATCGAGGGAAAAAATAAGTTCACATTCAAGATAAAATTCTCCTTCCTCTTATTCTTCCTCTTTTTTTACCTTTAGGATCATCTTCATTCCTTTCTAATTTATTTCCATTAGAATTACTTCCTTCTTCTTCTATTGCCATAAGAAGACTTTCTTCTAGTTCTTCAAGAGAATAATCATATTCATCTTCACTAAATTTGAATCCATTCCTTGTACAACTATATTCAAGATGACCAAAGTTACCACATATAAAACACTTGAGAATAATTTGAGCCCTTTTTCTAACACCATATTTTTCTTCTACCAAAAATAAAATTTCATATTCTTCATTATCCGAGGACCTATCATCACTATCACTTAAACTCTTACCTACCTTGTCTACATAAAAACTCTTCTTATGTCTTTGGAAAAACTTCTTTCCTTGTGTACCTTGTCCATGCATATTTTTATTTTGGTACTTGTGCTTTCCTACTTCCCTGTTCTTATGATCCCGTTTCTCATCATAATTGATTTTTCCAGCCTCTGGACAATCAGTTACATAGTGATCATATTTACCACAATTAAAACATCTAAATGATTTTGTACCTTTATACTTTCTAGAGTCCTTGTTCCTTTTGCCATAATTTACTTCTTCATCACTGGGTAACTCATTTATCGAATCTAAATTTTTACCCTTTGTCTTCTTAGTATCTTTGAAGGTCGCTTCTTTCTGGGGAATAGTTTCATCTTTTATTCTCATCTCAAAAGTTGTGATAATACCATGTAATTCATCCCTTGTTAAAATTTCAATGTCTTTTGACTCTTCTATAGTTGAAATATTTTCACTATACCAATTTGCGAGTGACCTTAAAATCTTATCACAAACATTTTTTTCCTCAACTTTAAGTCCAAGTCCTTGCATGTATTTAACAATATCTTCCACACAAAGTAGATATGTAGCAATGTTTTCCTCATCCTTCATATTTAGGTCTTCAAATGTTCTCTTGTAATTTTACAAATTTACCCTTTTGACCTTTTTATCTCCTTCATATATGCCTTGCAACTTATCCTAAATTTCATTTTCTGATGTGCAATGCATAACCTTTATAAACTCTATTTCATGTAAGCCCCTTAACATTCCATTCATTACATTTTAATTACTTAGTTGTAGGAGCTTACCATATTTATCTGTAGGTGGATTTGATAGTGGTGTGTATACATTCTCAATTTCTTCCCATATTTCATTTCCAAGTGCCATTAGGTGAAACTTCATCCTTGTAATCCAAAGTGCATAATTGTTCCCATAAAACAATGGTGTTGAATTCCCTAATAATCCATTCTAAGAATCCATTTGTATTCTTGTGAGATTTTCCTTCAAACTATTAAACTCTTATGAAGAAACCCGCTTTGATACCAGTTGAATAACACAAGCTTATATTGAGAGGGGGGTGAACAATATAAGATCACTTTTTACTTTTCTTTCTTAAACAATATTATCTATATAATCAATGGTAGTATCAATATCAATAACCAAAGTAATTCACAAATCATTACACACAATAGAGACACCAATTTAATGTGTTTCACCCAATGTGGGCTACTCCATGAAGAAAATATTTCACTAAAATTTTCTCAACCAAATCTCTCGAGAATCCTTCCCTATTATAATGTTTATGGATCTATGTCCAAAGGAGATACCAATTCCCTAATAAAGTTTGTGGATCTCTATCCATAGGAGACACCAATCCCATCAAATGGTTTGTGGATCTCTATCCACAGGAGAACTTCTCCTATGCTTTGGTTGGTGATCCTCTAGAATACTACTACCTCCAGTGCTCTAGGTTTTTGATCTCTCTCCATTGAAGGCCTTTATCCTCTCTATCCTGGCTAATGGATCTCTATACACTGGATACTATTTTCCTCTACTATATCACCTCCAAATCTTACTCTCAACACTATCTCAAATATGTACTAAATATAGTCCTTTGGTCTAGTAAAAATCTTCAAAATATCTAATCTACAAAATAATAGTCCTTTGGTCTAGCACAAATCTATTCAATCTCTATATTTTATTTGCACTAAACGTAGTTCTTCATTCTAGCATAAATTTGCTCAATCTCTATCTTTGATATATACTAAATATAGTCCTTCGATCTAGCACAAATATGCTCAATATCTATCTTTATTCTGCATTAAATATAGTCCTTCAGTCTAGCACAAAACTACTCAATATTTTTCTCTGGTCTGACACAAACTTGTCCTCAAATCTACACCAAACTTTGTTCTTAAATTTTTCCTCAAGACTTAACACAAGGCTTGATACAATCACAAATCAATTCTGCTAGATATACCCCAAACCTTAACACAAGGTTTGAAAAAATCAATAAATCAACTCTACTCTAAATTCTTCACAAAGACTTACCTTAAATATATCCATAAGTCCTCTCAAGAACTTGCTCAACTACTCTCAAGTCTTTACCAAGACTTACCTTAAATCTACATTGTAATCTTCCAAAAAATATCACATGAATCTATCCACAAGTGTTCACCAAGAATTATCTCAAATATGCTCAACAAGTTCTCACTATAACTTGTCCAACCTGCTCAAACAATATTCACCAAGACTTACCTCAAATCTACTCTACAAATTCTCACTAGAACTTGCTCAATCTGCTCAATAAGTCTTCACCAAGACTTGTCTCAAATCTTCTTTGTAAGCTTCCACAAAATTATACTCAACTCAATCTATCACAAAAAACATCTTCAATCACACAAACAAATTTCACACAAAATCTTATTTTAATCTCACAAAAACATATAGAGAATGGTTAGACACTCAATACGTTTTACACTCATAGAAATGCTCAATAACTTTCAATATCTCTTACTTTACCACTTAAATATATAGAGAATGACTAGAGACTCAATATATTTCAACAGTGCTCAATCACTTATAAACTCTCTTCAAATAAATTAAGAATAAAGAACAATTTGTTTGACAGTACTTGAACTATCACTCCAATACTTTCAATCAATTATGCTCAGTCAAATCCACTCAACCAATCCCTCAGTGAAACACATCTTGCTTATAATACCTAACCATGTTCTTCATGATACTTCCAACAACTCACACTATGGAACTAAACCTTGACTCAAGATAATTCCAAATTCACATAACAATAATACTCATGATATTTCACAAAATCCTAGTTAAATATAGTTCTCAACTTCACATAACAATGATACTCATGATCTTTCACAAACCCTAATCATACACATGAAGGCTCACTCAAAATTTCCAACAATGCTTATCAAACAAAGTTTCTAGCATCAACTTTGATTCTATAAAACCCTTGTAATGACCCAAAAACACACAAACAAAAAATATAAAAATATAAAAAAAAATTACTAAGGAGAGGGATACATGAATCCATAACCCAACTAGTATTTACCTATTTTTCGATCCCCTAAGTTTTCCTAAAATCTGCATCTCATGAAATACCCTATCACAAGTTCGTCTATGTAGGCGTACCATGTGCCACTGTAGATAAGCCCATCTGTCCCATCACTCTTGATGAACTAGACTTATCACCCTTAGTCCATCGAAGGTATACACACATCTCCATACCATAAAAAAATCATTATATGTAGGTATGCTACAAGTATTATGAGTTAAGCTATCTATATCATCTCCACAATGAGCTATCTTAACTCAGATGTAATATTTACATAACTTAGTCCTTTATCTCCCTAATGGGGTATCCATTCCCTTAGGTCTCCTATGTTCATCCTAAGGGGTTGTAAATTCCCTTAGTTTACCTATGTTCACCCTAAGGGGTTCTTAATTCCCTTAGGTAGTCTATGAGTTCACCCTAGAACTCTACTCTTAGATTTATATTAGTAGGAAACCAAACAAGAATACATCTAGATAGTAAAACATGAAAGAGTAATCACTAAGCATCTAGAAAATAAATAAGGATTAAAACTAAAAGAGAATGTTATCATTAGAAATATAATTAGCTATATAGTCTAACCAAATATGTAAATAAAGTAAAAGTACTTTCTCTAAACCAATAAACAATTATTGCATTAACTATTGCATGATGAATCCTTCTTACTTTAAGGAATATTACATTAACTGCATTAGGGCTATCTCCCCACAATTCTAGTCTATTTGAGCATAAGTAAATCAGCATAAAATACAATTACATATACAATATTTCCATTGAACTCCTTGCTTCACCTTGCTTTCCGTTGGTCCTTTGAGGGTAGTACGGGATCAAGGTACTCATGGTTCAGGATAGGTATGCCTATAAATGCATCTATTCATTTACTTTGCCAAATTGCAACTATACAAAATTCAATTAAGTTTCCAACCATCTAATGGAAAGTGGATAGTATAAAATATCCTTTACTTTTATCTTCAACTCTCTAGTTCCCTTAGAGAGCCATAAAACATGTAATACTTAGATCAAATCATAACTTTAATCAATTCCATTCATGTCTTAAAGAATTAAATTCCCATACCTTTAACCTCTAAAAAAATCCATCATTCATTCCCTAAATCAAAGCCTCATAACTTCAATTCAAAGAATAAATCTAACATACTTTTTAATTCATATATCCAATCAAATAAAATATCATTTTAAATCATTAAATTTTGATACCTTTAACCTATAAAATAATCAACAAGACGTAGGTGGGTTTAAACTAAGAACATTGCTCTTACACAACACTCTCTTCTCAAGCAATATGCAGGTGGATTTAAACTAAGAGTAGTGCTCTTACACATTGCTCTCTTCTTAAGCAAGACACATGAAGGTTTAAACTAAGAGCAATGCTCTTACACAATGCTCTCTTATCAAGCAAATGTAGTTGAGTTTAAACTAAGAGTAGCACTCTCACAACACTCTCTTCTCAAGAAAAATACATGCAGGTTTAAACTAAGAGTAGCACCCTCACAATGCTCTCTTCTCAAGAAAAATGTGTATGGGTTTAAACTAAGAGTAGTGCTCTCACAACGCTCTCTTCTCAAGCAAGACACAGGTGGGCTTAAACTAAGAGTAGTGCTCTCACAATGCTCTCTCCTCAAGAAAAATTTAGGTAGGTTTAAACTAAGAGCAACGCTCTCTTATCAAGCAAAATGCAGGTGGGTTTAAACTTATAACAATGCTCTTACACAATGCTCTCTTCTCAAGCAAGACGCAAATAGTTTCTAAACCTTTCAATAGGTTTATTACGCTACAGTGGATTATAACCATGTCCAAATCTAAACATTCATCATACAAATATATGTAAGTGGATAGTTTAAGACTTTTCAACCTGAATACTCCTATAGAATGAATTCCAATGGTCTCTTGCTACCTCTCCCTTAGCTTGTTGTGCACTCATGTCTCCCACGATCATCTCCTCTGTGTTTTTCCTCTGTCTCCTCCATATTCCTCTTCGTTATTCCTCTGCCTCCCCCATCCTCCTCCTTCCTTCATACCTTATGTGCTCCTCTTTCTCAAGGTGGTCCATCCGCTGTCACCTCTCGAATCTTGAGCCAACATCGATCCCCCTTTTCTTCAATGCTCCCATACCTTCTCATCTCATGGCAAACAGTTATTTTTCCCATAATTTCCATCATTGGAAATTGATTGCCCCCTAAATTATTTACATAGATTGCACTATATAGGGGGTGAGATATTTGCATTATTAAAATGAATAATGGTGTCCTTTACAATATCCTTAACATGATATGTTATCACCATTTTTTAAAATATATCCCTTTTATTTAAAATAATTTCTTAATTGCTCTATCTTTAAAATAAAAGATTTTATTTGTCTTAAATGTATTTTTTTTTTAAATTTATCTCAATTAATTAAAGTCCATTAATGAATTTATATTATCATTAAAATGAACTTCTTTAATTATTTCAAATGAACTCCTATTTATTTATTAAAATGAAGTTTACTAATGAGTTCTAAATGAGTCATGTCATTTTTAATTCAAAATATCATTAGTTAGTTTAAATGAATCTTCACTTATCATTTAAATTTAATTTATTTTCCTTCATAACAATGATGCTCTATTATCCTTTCAACATAATAGTTCACCTTATGAATCTACATACATTTTGCAGTTGTTCTTTATTGAAACTCCAACATTATGCTACCCAATCCTTGATTCAGTAGAGAGCAATATAATTTATAAAACAACAAAGAGGGAGTCTTTCCATAAACCCAATCACCTCTATTAGCCAGATATTTTATGATAGTTGCCAGGCTATCAACTAAGGCTCAAGGTGATCAGTCATCATTTATTATCCCTTCTGACAATGCATGCCTATACTAAGGTATCTATACATGTTACCTTCGAGTATTTTAATCATCATTTCCCTTGATCTTAAGTACCCTCATTTCTAGTGGATGCTTCTGCCTTCTCCACCTACGAGTGTACCTAATCCTTCACACTTGGCAATATGTTAGTGCTAACATGCCATTCTAAATCAATTAATCATCATATAGTTGGTTCAGCTATTCATACTAAGTATCACCACATCATAGGTTAATACATTAATTTTTAATGTCATAAAGTATGCTAGGGAGGGTCCCTCATTAATAAATATTGGATATCTCAAAAACCAAACTCAACAATGCTTATCAAACAATCCTTTTCACTCCAACTTGCCATTCACAACATCCAATCCAACAATATTTTACTCACAAGGAATATGTAACCATACCTTTTATTTTTATGGAGATATATCTTCCAAAACATGTCTTAACCATAATCAAATTTTCTTTGCCAATACTAGAGTTAGGTAGCCACAACCTATTTCAAGATCTCCATAAAATAATTTTCAATATTTATTTTACCATACAAAATATCAAATCTCTTAGTACATCTTATAATCTCCAAACTTACATAATAAAAGTCAATATTTCCATTATAACAAAATACACAACAATTTCCTTTATATTCCTTATCACTCCAAATTTACAAAATAAATTTCAATCACCAATAATTAAAATAAAAATATTTTAATTTACTTTACCTTATAACTCCCTCAAAAACCTTATAACTTTCAGCTTACAAAACCCTCAAGCAATTTTCAAAATTCCAAACCTTTGGAGAAATAAAAATATGTTTAGCATACCTTCAACTATTTTGCCCACAAAACGTCCTCAATGAAAATCAAACCCACAACTTAAATTCTACAACACCCTAGCCTCAATATAGGCTACCAAGTGGGCTACGTGCCCACATTAAACCTTGGGCACATGTTTCCCCCTTTATTCTCCTCAGAAAAGCACTCAACAAAAAACGAAGGCCTCTCCACTAGAAAAACGTTAATTGCATGGATAGAACCCGTGATCCCTTCCTTGCAATCCTTAGAACTAATCTAAAATACTACCTGCACTACTGCCACTGATGGATTTCTCTATATACATCGATGTATTTCTTTACTTTGTATGCCTCTAATGCTTTGAAGTGCGAAAATCCTCTTCTTCCAAAAAATGTAGTGCACGATGTCTTTTTTGATTCCAAGGTGTATTTTTTTAAGGACATTGGAAATAAATTTTATTTTCTATATTAATACACATGCTTATTTTCTTTTACATTTCAAAGATTTTCTAATTTAACATTCAAAATATATTTTAAATATTTTAAATTTTAAAACCTTTGCACCCATTATTAATCTAAATTAAAATTTTAATCAAATATTAAAATATTTTAATTTAAATTAAATCTCTTGTAAAATGCTCATGGGTCTTTTTAACTTAGACCTTGTTTTTCTTCACCTTGTTATTTGGCCCGAAATATTATAATAATACAATATTATTATTTAATTTAATTTTCTTATGCTTCCTTGGGTTTTCATCCTTTGGGCCTTTTTAGACATATAGTATTAAAAATAAATATTATAACCTATTCCTTTTCAATACCTTCTTGCTTTTGGAAAAACCACTTGATGTCCTTAATGATGTCGAAATTGAACCAATACGCTTTTGATATCAATAACAACAAAACTACTCAAAATTTCCAACATGATTGTTTTTGATGATGTGGATATTATTGATGTGGAGATGTGGGAATGAATGTGTGTTGGGCTAATGAAGGGGTGTAGATATTAT
Source organism: Wollemia nobilis (assembly GCA_028583015.1). Classification (NCBI taxonomy): domain Eukaryota; kingdom Viridiplantae; phylum Streptophyta; class Pinopsida; order Araucariales; family Araucariaceae; genus Wollemia; species Wollemia nobilis. The sequence continues at coordinate 418,442 of JAQPPZ010016827.1, forward strand.
GAATTAGATGGGTGGGTATGGTTATGGTGGTTGATCACAACACATAATATGGATCTTGTGTAAAAAATATATTTTGATCTATTATGGGTGGATGACTAAAGCATGCTATCTATGATTACTATTATGAGATAGAATGGATGTATTTATTAGCATTAGTATCAAGCAATTGATACAGATGATACAAATCTTGTTGTATAGAAATTGCAGATGTGGGTTACATAATTGAAGGAGGGATGGAGGTTTGGACATTATGAGTGGTGATAATATGGGTGGATGTTGGTTAAGAGTAGGTGGCAAATGGGATCTCAATTGAGCTAGGGATGACATACTATGTAGGATAAACTAAGGATAGTGATGTAGGTGGGATGTATATTGGTACTTGCAAAGCAGTATTGACTTGTATTTCGTAGAGCAGGTTAGAGTGAATGGTGGTGTGGGTGGATGGGATGGACATATACTAATTTGATGAGGGTGAGGTATTTTTATTTATGGGCATGGATGTGGATTCATAAAGGGATTTGGTGATGATTTGGTTGGTATTTTGGGAATGTGAATAGGTATGTTCTTGATGGAATGTGGGAAGCGATCAACATGGAATGATGATTAGAGGAAAGGATGGGCGGACCAAGTTTAGGTATATTCTAAGGAAATCAGTATGAAAGCACATGATGCAATGATTAAAAGATGTATATGACTCAATCTGAGGCATATCTAGGATGGAGGCATTGATGGCTCACTATATCATATCTATATCTAAAGGGAGCACATGATTCAAAGATCCAACATATAGGTCTACATGGATACCTCCTTTCTCAACTATAGAAGTGGTTGAGGTATTAGAAACATTAATATACAAGTCCATTTATTCATGTGGTTGGCTCTCGGTGTTCGCTAAAGCTTTTGCTTGACTTTGAGTAAATGCTATAATATAGGGATGTAGCAAAGTGGTAAATGAGTGGGGTATATGTATGGTGAATATGAAACTATGCTATGAATAAATATGTAATTAAAAAGAGAAGCAAGTATTTTCTATTTTCCTTTTATTTTTGTAATTTTCTTTTTCTTTTTTTAATTTTATACTTTTGAAGATTTCTTTTTTAGTGTGTTTTATGTAACCCTAGGCCTAGAAACTTTATGGATAGGCAATGAAGTGGAATTTATAAGGTGTGTTCATACCAACCCTTTTGTCAAAGGATGAGTCATGAATGACTTAAAAGGCTTTCTAAATGAAGGTTTGGTGAAGGGTGTAACCTAAGGAAGCAAAGTTACCTCCTGAAAGAGGCCATACTATCTAAGTACTACTATCAATTAAAGTGCAACTTTAACTTCACCCTCGGGCAGACTAAGATAAAAATTATAGCTATGTATACTAATTATTTAGCCCCATAGTGAAAGGGCATCTAACCTAATGATCACCCTGAGCTAACCTCAATAGCAACCAACCCCTTGGTGATGAAATTCAAGTGACTGTAATACTAACTAGGGTTTATGTAGAGCTTCACTAATGGTTGGTAATGAAATCCTACTCATTTAGGAGGTTTTCCTTGCACTTGTCATGTAAAAGTGTAAACTTATGCTTATGCATGTGTGGGGGGTATTTTTGTTTTAGTTTTGTAATTTTTTTGAAATAAAATATACAAGTTAACCTTAAAGATGTAAACTATGATGCAATTCAATTTTTAAGGCCTAAATGCAATCAAAACAAACAAAACATAGATAACATCCAAAATAGTAGAAACAAAAAAATTCTAAGCTAGAATGCAGAACTAATGCCTCAAAATTGCTCAAAATTGATCACAGGGCATAGGTACAAATGTAGGGTTGCACTCGTAGATCCTTAAAGTTGTATTTGTGACTATACAAATGTAGGTCTTTTTTTGCAAACCTGTAGAGCTACATTTACCACTTTGTAAATATAGGTCTACATTTCTGACTGTATCCTAGAACCAGTTTGGAGCAGATAAAAAGCCTAAATTTATCCTAAAAATGCACCTATTTATGCCCACTAACTTTGTGACATAAACTATAATTATTTTGTAACCTAAAAATTTAACTAATGTACCCTAGAATATGATTTTATTTTTTCATTTTTTTAACTAAAAAGGGGAATTCCTAGTATGCATTAACATAAAAGCAAACATAGAGCTGAAAATAAAAATAAAAGCATAAATTAATTCCCTTATTTTCTTTTTTATTTCTTTAAAAGCAAGTTTAAATTGGAAATTAGGTTAGTATCACTTGTAGTTTTTTTGCTCTTGTTTTAGCTCCTTAAACATGGAGTTAAGTTTACATAGGTTCCCAAACATGGAGCTACATGTGTGCAGGTCCTCAAACATAGAGATCCATTTGTGCAGGTCTTGAAACATAGAGCTATATTTGTGTAGGTTCTCAAACATAGTGATGCATTTGTGCAAGACTAAAAATAGCCTAAATGTCCTTGAAACTCTCAAAAATTAGTCTTTTATCTTCACATGATATAGCTCCAATAACCTACAAATAACAATAAGATATAGACCAGAATGTGATAAGCAATAAAGTAAACAAAATAAAACGCTTTGGGGATCCCACCATGATTTCAATTCTATAAGAAAAAAATATATGCACCCAAATAGATAAAATATAAAATACAAGCAAAGTGTACTTAAAATAAATTTTTATATTTTATATTAAGATACAATGGATCCTTGGTCTCCTTGTACCATGATTTTGCCTCAAATGTGGAGAGGTTTAATTACAAGGAGAATATATTGCTTGTTTTTCAAAATTACAATGGGCAATAGAGGGGAAACCCCATTTGCATATCAAGATAATAGTGGGTGTTAATGATCTTTGTTGCTACAATCAATTTTTTGAATGGGCCTGAGTACCCTTATTGGCCTTCCTTGCTCCAAAAGCCTTCAACAACCTATCACCTACACACATATTTCTTACAAAAACAAATAGAAAATGTCTTTGTAGCACTTGTTTTATATTCATAAAAGAAGCTACAAAATCTTAATTTATATATGTACAAAATGTAGAAAAAAATATGGAAAATATAGAAAGCAATGAAATAAGATACCTTACTTTTTTACCTATTCTCATCCACATATATAAGTGGCTGATTTGTTCTTGTATAAAAATAGGGCTACGTTTGTATACCTTCAGGGTTGTGTTTGTCATTGCATTCCCTCAGCACTGCATTTGTGACTAAACACCCTCAAGATTGCATTTTTACACCCTCGAGGCTTAATTTTTATTATGCACCCTTAGTGCTATATTTTGTACTGAATGGTGAAAGGAAAAGGGTATGCTCTCCTCGAATTTGATGGTTTAATCCCCAAGAATGCTTTAGTCCTCCTGGAATGATTTTGGTAGTGTGATGATAAGTTTTCAGTCCTCTCTTGGTTAGTCAAATGATTATGCCTTTATAGGATTTTAGGATATGAGCAGGGAAAGGATAGGTGGCAAGCTAGGCCTTCCAAGTTGTGGGGACTGGACAACCATCTATCCTGGGTTGTTAGACTGAGTCATCCAAGGTATCTTACTTAGGTGGAGTGGTGGCATGTGGGTAGGTGGGAGTGGAGTGATATGTGGTAAAGGGGATGAGTAGAGGTTGCTAGGACCCTTGGCTAGTGGAGAGACAAGGAATCCTATGTAGATTTTTTAAATTTTATAAAAATCTACAAAATGGGATAATGTGTAGTAAATTATGCCTAAGTTAAACCCTAGGCATACTTTTACTATGCATATTTGTGGTGTGGATGGGTTTTGTGGAGTGTTAGGATTTGGTATCTATAGTAACTATAAAAATTTTCAATACAATTATATGAGAATCTACTTCATATTTGTTTTCAAGATAAAGAAGCTAACTAAATTATAGGTTTATACTAGTATGCTACATAAAACCATTGGAATATCAACTACCTATATCTTTTTTGGTGAAGGGAAATGTGATTAATTATTTCATGGTCATGTCGTAAAACATAGAATGTTAATGCACTTATGTCAGGTATATCCCTATTATTAATAAATAAGGCCATATATGTGAATAATCAAGAAGATTTAAAAGCATGAAAATACTACAAATATGTTAAATAATAATCATTATTATTTAATTATAACCTATTTTGTATTTTTTTTTTAAATTAATTTGAAGAAACTTGTATTAAAACAAATATCATTTACAAGTTGGGATGAGACTTTTCCTAGCCTTAGTCAAAGAGAACACATGTTTACAACAGTAAAATAAGATTTGCATTGGATCCAAATATCTTAAACCATATTTCTACAATGACTATTCACATGTTTAGAACTATAAAAGAAGATCTACATTGAAGCACAAATCTCCTAAATAGTATTTTTGGAATGGTTATCCAAATTAGCTAAGCACTAGATTTGCTCACTAACCTGCCTAATCATCTCATCCTCAATAGCCATGTCACTGTGCCACTGAAACCCTACCTCCTTCTCAGTACCCATCTCAGCCAGGAAGTCTACCACTTTATTTAGATCTTTACTCACATAAATTGGAATCACATCATCTAATTCCCTCCATAATTCCTTAATTTGAGTGACAAGAATCCTCAACCTACATGTTTTAAAAGCAAAGTTCCTCATGAAATCTAAAGCTCCAACCATTATTTGAGAATCTGATTATAGGATTATCCTCCTGTGACCTTGTTTTATTGCAAAAATAGAAGCATATTTGATAGCTAAGGCTTATGCTTCATTGTTTGTAGATCTTCCCAAGCCTTTTAGTTCCCAATAGAGCATTGTTCCAACATGATTCTAGCAAACCACTTCAATTCCAGTTCTACCCGGATTGCCTTTTGCAGCTCCATCAATATTAATTTTAATCCAACATTCTGGGGGTGGTTTCCAACTAGATTTGTCCTATCCCTATTGTACTTCAACTTCCTTTTACATTGCCCCAATAACAACATGAGTTTCCTATTTAGCATAGACTACCATAGTTTCTGTGACTTTGCTCCAAATGACCTGCCAAACTCCATCTAAAGAAGAAAAAGTTTCTCTAAAAATTTTGGCATTTATCTCCAACCACACTTGCCACCAAATAAAGTTTAATCCAAGATCCCAACCAATACAAAGAGCTTTAGATTTAAATCTACCCCTCTTCCATATTTCCCAAATATTAATCTGATTCAAATCACCATTAACTTGAATTTTATAATATAAAAACCATCTCTCCCAAATCTGGCACGTGAATGGGCACTCAAACATTAAGTGATCAATTTTTTCCTCACTCTTGTAGCATAAAACACATTGATATGGACCAATGATTCCCCTACATCTGAGATTATCAAAAGTAAGAATTCCATTATGCATGAACTTCCAGGAAAAACATTTTACTTTTGGCCAACCCTTGGACTACCAAATATTTCTCCAATCCTCAACATGATATATATGAGGAGGAGGCTCTGGAAGGATCTTATCATATTCATCCTTCACTGTGTAGACACCAAGGCTCTCAAAGCCCCAAGCTAATTCATCCTCCTTGTCTCTACCTGTGAGAAATATTTTTGCCAATATTTTAGTCATGATGGGTGTCAAATCCGAAGGGATTGAAATTGGCCACTCATCCAACTTATTAAACTGCTTAAACTTATAATCCCCCAGTTGACTAGTGTTGAAATAAATTTCAATTTGGACCCATCCCCTAGTTTCTATGGCTATTTTTATTGGTTGCAGTTTAGGAAATTCAACAATGATAGGTGGGTATTGATCCCATGAATCTGTCCAAAATCATGCCTTCTCCCCTCTCCCCACTTTCCAAAATAATCTATCTTTTACTACCTGAGATCCTAACTTGAGAGTCTGCCATACTAAGGATCCATTACCATCCAAAGGGAAACGACCCACCTTGATTGGGTTTACCTGTCCCAAATATTTACTAGTTAATATTCTACTGAATAAAGAAGTTGGTTGGGAAATCCACCTCCAGTAAAGCTTTCCAACCAAAGCTTTATTATTTAACTTTGATCTTCTCAGTCCCAAACCTCCTTTTACCTTGTGCTGGCTTACTTTCTCCCAACCTACTAAGGCCCATTTCCTCTCTCCTTTTACTCCTTCCCATAAAAATTTTCTAGCCATATTGTCTAAATATTTCCATATGGTATGTGGGGTAGAAAGGATATAAAATTTATAAATTGGCATGGCTTGAATGACTGACTATAAAAAATTTAATCTACCCCCATAGCTTAACCATTTGTGAGACCAATAATTAATTTTTTCCTTGATACAATCCAAAAGATTCCTCTAGATATCTATTTTTAGTTTTTTAAAATGCAAAGAGACCCCCAAGTATACCATTGGGATATAAGTCCTTGTGAATCCCAAGATCTCTAAAAATTTTTCCTAAAGCCTTTGATCAAGATTGAAAAAGGCCACTTTGGATTTTTTATCATTAATGACTTGGTTTGTAGCCCTAAGGTAGACATTAAGTCTATCTCTAATAATTCTTGCTTCCCTGAAGCTGGCCACTCCCACCAATCCTGTGTCATCCACAAACTATAGGTGAGTCAAAACTTCCTCACCCACCTTGATACTTGTTGGCAAACCTTGTTGTATTCTCCTCCAAATGAGTCTACCCAATCCTTCAGCCAATATGAGAAAATATAGGGAGAGTAAGGATCTCCTTGATGAAGGCTTCAAGTAGCTCCAAACGGTTGCGAGGGAAGAAAGTGCTATATTTTGTACTGAATGGTGAAAGGAAAATGGTATGCTCTCCTCAAATTTGATGGTTCAATCCCCAAGAATGCTTTAGTCCTCCTGGCATGATTTTGGTAGTGTGATGATAATTTTTCAGTCCTCTCTTGATTAGTCAAATGATTATACCTTATAGGATTTTACGATATGAGCAAGGAAAGGATAGGTGGCAAGGCAGGGCTTCCAAGTTGTGGGGACTGGACAACCATCTATCCTAGGTTGTTATACTAAGTCATCCAAGGTGTCTTACTTAGGTGGAGTGGTGGCATGTGGGTAGGTGGGTGTGGAGTGATATGTCGTAAAGGGGATGAGTAGAGGTTGCTAGGACCCTTGGCTAGTGGAGAGACAAGGAATCCTATATAGATTTTTCAAATTTTACAAAAATATACAAAATAGGATAATGTGTAGTAAATTATGCCTAAGTTTAACCCTAGGAATACTTTTACTATGCAGATTTGTGGTGTGGATGGGTTTTGTGGAGTGTTAGGATTTGGTATCTATAGTAACTATAAAAATTTTCAATACAATTATATGAGAATCTACTTCATATACGTTTTCAAGATAAAGAAGCTAACAACATTATAGTTTTATACTAGTATGCTACATAGAACCATTGGAATATCAACTACATGTATCTTTTTTGGTGACGGGAAATGTGATTAATTATTTCATGGTCATGTCTTAAAACATAGAATTTTAATGCACTTATGCTAGGTATATCCCTATTATTAATAAATAATGCCATATACGTGAATACTCAAGAAGATTTAAAAGCACGAAAATACTAAAAATACGTTAAATAATAATCATTATTATTTAATTATAACCTTTTTTGTATTAGATTGAATTAAAATTTCTTTTATTTTGTATTATATATTTTTAAATAATGTTTGATTATGTTTCTAATTTTCTATACACTTTCCAGCAAAAACATCATTTTTTTGGAAATCATATATTGTTGTCATACCTAAAATAAAAATATTATTAAAAAATTATATTTAAAATGGTCTCTTGACATACAGTATCACAACCTAGTTATCAAAATATGGAACTTTTAGAAAATATATTCTAATTTGAGATTGATATAATGATTGACATGATAGGACATGAGGCATGAACAAATTTTGATAGGAAAATATAACTAGAAATGAATGAAGAAGATGAGGTATCAGAACATGGACAACATGAAATTCGTATGCATAAGGAGTATTTTAATGATTGTATGACCTAATTTTTATAAGAAATACAAAATTTGAGTCATATTATCACGGAATAATTTCTAGGAGTATATGGTGAAACATGAAATACAACAACAACTAAAGAAAAAAATTTCTTATTAGAGTAGTCAAAAAAATCTAGAGCTCAATAAATACCTATAGTAAAGGGACAAAGTATACATATTGTAAATATTAATAATATTAAACAATCTAAGTTTAGTATTTTTGTTATTTTAATATAGTATTTTTGTAGCTTAGGTTCGAGGTGTAGACCAATTGGTTCTCCCAAACCCAAGGATTAAATCTCGGGTCTCATTAGACTGAATGCTTGTCCCTTTCCTAGTGATTTCAATAGTGTAAAAGGTTTAAAATGATCTTGGCATGGTGGTTATAGGAGTAGGTTGTACAAAGATCTGTGTGGTAACTTCTAGGGTGGACAATGCAGAATACTATCATGACCATAAAAACTCTATATAGTCTGCTCGGATTAGTGGTGGCTACCCATTCCCCCATGTAAAATAAAAATAAAATAAAATAAATTAAAAATGGTATCTTGACATATGGTATCACAACCTAGTTATCAAAAAATAGACCTTTTGGAAAACATATTATAATTTGAGATTGATATAATTATTGACATGATAAGACATGGGGTATGAACTTTTTTTATGGGAAAATACAATTATAAATGAATGATGATGAGGTATCACAACATAGAGAGCATGAAATTTCTATGCATAAGAAGGAGATTTTTAATGATTGTATGAGCCATGTTTTATAAACAATACAAAATTTTAATCATATTTATGGACACAAAACTCTAACACTCTCCAAAACCCATCCACATTGCATAACCTAACTCTTGAATAATAAAAATGTGCCTAAGATCTAACTGAGGCATATTTTCCTGCACATTATCCTATTTTCCAAATTTTGTAAAATCTAGAAAATCTCCATAGGATTCCTTGTCTCTCGACTTGAAAATTTTCCTATCCACTAATACACCTCCCCTTTCCACATATCAAACACCTAAATTTACTTCCACCTACCCACATGCCACCTCTCCCTATTAAGTGAGATACTTCTAATGACTCACTCTAACTACCCCTACAATTTGGAAATCCTAGCTTACCACTTTGATACACTATTTTGATACCTATATCACCTACCTCACCTTCCAAGAGCCTATAAGTACACCATAATTTCATCAACCAAAGGAATACTGAAAGAGCATTGTAACACTACCAAAATCATGCTAGGAGGATCATAGATTTCTTGAAGATCAAGCCACAATAGTCGAGGAGCATTTATGAGAGCCCTTTTGCCACATAGTCCCAAATATAACCTACATTTGACTAGTCCTAAATGCAACATATTTTTACCAAATGTATATTGCAGGTCCTAAATATAGCCTACGGATCCAAAACACAACCCATATTTACGTAGGACTACCCAACTTGTTTTGGTCATATCTCACTCATTCAAACATCATTTGAGCTAGAATTTTAAGGGTAGGTTCCTAAAAATCTCTAGAATATCTCCACCAATTTTAAAATCATTTTGAGAAACAAATATCCAAACATATCTTACATTTATAAAACATAGTCTATGGGTCACAAACATAGCCTACAAGTCGCAAATGCATTCTCTAGGTCTCAAACATATCCTACAGTTGCACAAGCCCTAGAATGACCAAGTTTAGACTTTGATTAATATTTTTTATAGAAAGGTTTGGATTTTTATTGTTTTATATTTTGTAGATGTTTTGTATTTTGCAATTATTTTTATTTAGTATTTTTGTAGCTTTATTTAGATCAATACAAGGCTTACATAGTGAAAGCCCTTCATGTGTTACTAACTCTTTTTTATATTGTAGGATTCATGTGCACGTGATAGTTTTCTGAATAGTTGTTGAAGCAAGGATAGTCCATGAGGATACACAAACCCACCCCAATTTTTATTGTAGCAAGAAGACTCATGTCATCCACCTCCATTTTATTTATGATTTTTTTTTCTTTTTCCCATTATAATCAAAGTAAGAAATTCATTTTTAATCATACCTCTACATATTGATGTCATCATTGTTGTAAAAATAGGACACCAAGTCTCTAATATAGTTTAATATAAAATACATATTATTTCTAGTGTGTATTTCATATATTTTGTTATTTCATTTTTTAGGATTTCATTTTTATTGCTACAATATTATAATGGAATAATTTCTAGAAGTGCAAGGTGAAACATGAAACACAATAACAACTAGAGAAAGAAATTTCTTATTTGAGTAGTCAGAATAATCTAAATATCAATAAATAATTACAATGAAGGAAGAAAGTAAACATATCTGAATTATAAACATTTTTAAACTATTTAAGTTTACTAAAATAAATAATGGAAATATTGCATGTGAAAATTTTGACTTGATGAGTTATCTAGTATGACAAAACAAAGATTGTTATTTTAAGTTTATGACATGCCATGTCTATATGATTGAGGAATAAAGAGATCATAATGAAACTTAATAAAAAGGATTTCAATTAGCAGTTATTCAAGGATCAATTTAGGAAGAAATACATTTCGTAGATGTATATTCAAAGATAGATTCAAGAATTTAAAATATTCATAAGGGAAGAAAATCAATAACTAAATATGAATAAAATTTTATAGAATTTATGGTACATATACTTAACCCTAAAAGTAAAATTGTTTTAATTAATATTTTCTCTCGATTAATTCCATTTTTATCTTGAATTATTAAGATAACTTAACCTTACACTTTACACAAAGCATATAGGTAAGATCATATAGAATTGGATTTTTAGATCTCTATTATATCAACTAGAGTGGTTTATGTGGAAGATGGACCAAATTGACCTATGGTGTATGGAGAGAAATCTCAATTTAATTATAAAAATATAATTTTAGGGTCATTTCATAGGCATTCTATACCAAATAAAGGGTCTTCATTAGGGAAATCTAGTTCATATTAGTTCAATTAGAACAAATAATAGAATATGTGTAAATAAGATCTAGTAAAAATTCCTATTAGGTATGGAGAAACATCAAGATTTCAATCATCTTAGATGATACCTATTTTGTAGTCCTAAGTACAACAAATGTCATTGAGACCTACTAAAATAACACACAATCATAGATAAGCAAGAGGTTTTTTGAAGTGTGGAGGATGTCATTATGTTAATTGTTACACTAAAGATGGACAAAATACATACAAATAGATCTCAATCATCAACACAAATAAGATTTTTTTCAACTTCATAGCATAGGATATATGTGATGGTAAATAGATCTCGTATATGTTGTTTATATTTTAAAACTTGAATTATATTTCTTTTTTCTTTGATTCTTTGCCACAACCCCATTTACATCTAAGAGACTAGTGTAATAGTAGTTGTGTTGGCTTAGAGGTCTCATATCATAAGGTCAAATTCCAATGCAAATAGGTCTATGAATAAAATTCACTTTTGTAAGGGTGTTGCCCACAAGCAATGTTAATGCTAGTGTACACACAACTATCAACCTTTTAATAAATGAAGATAGTCTTACAAGATTCCTCCAATTGTTATTATAACATATTGGTTGAAACACTTACTCATTAGTTAGAAGGGTTTGGCTTGAATTTTGATAATTTTATTCAAATTTTCTCTCCATTTAAAAGGTTTATCATGCAATTATTTTCTTAATATTTCTAAGGTCTAATGACATAGTGGTCACATTGCTTGTTTGTGGTTGTATGGTTAGTGGGTCAAATATTACAAGTTTTTTTTGAGGTATCGACTTGATGGATGGCATATGCATTATCAAGTAAGAATTGGTTTCCCCTCTAACTCTAATAGTTGAATTGGTAGTGGTTGGTAATGTGCCTTATAAATATTAGGTCCTAAGGTCAAACCTCACCACTAAACCCTTTTGTTCAAAGGTATGCTATAGTCAAACGATTTTTCATTATCTTTGCTCTTTTTTTTTAAGGAGCACCATCTAGTATATTTTCTTGTTTACTTGGGAAAGATTATAAATTTGAACCCTATTGGTTATTAACCCTTAAATACACACACACACACACACACACATAGATATATATATATATATATATATATATAATATGAAGAGCATCCATGACCAATCACTGAAGCCTAGTTGTCAAACTATAATTTACTGATCCAAAGCAAGTAGTAATGAATTTTTTCTAGACAAGTGTAAATTATAAAATCTACCAAGTAGAAATAACTAATTTGGAAAAATATTTTCTAAGGTTTGGCATAGATTTATTTATTTATATCAAGTGATAATCTTTCTGAATTTCTACAATCCATTAATTTTGCATATAAAAATATTTAGAACCCTTATTTTTAAACCCCATGATTTTTCAAGCTCTATGTAGTGGTGAAATTTGTTCACATATAATTTAATTTGTATTTTTGTGTGAAGTGGATCCTTTGGCATATGTTACTCATATTAATGGGTAAAATTATAGTAACTAGTCAATTCAAATGGAAATATTACGTAGAATTAAAAATCTATGGTTTATCTTTAATTATGAAATAGAAGGTCTTAATAGTTATGAACTTGCTACGAAGAAGGAAGCACTTGGTTTCTTTTTCATATTAGTTTAACCATATTCACTTTTTAACATAATATATAAGGTTTATCCTATTTAAGTATGGACAATATTGAATGATCTCTATGGAAAATTAGTGCTAGAAAAGTTAATAGAATAGAGGCAAAGCTCTCTAACCTCAAAATTTTAAATTTTGGTAATGTTGAAGACCATATATCACTTCAAATCACTAAAAGCTTACTTAACTATGGTAGAATAAAATATAAGGGGTGATAAAGAGTATGTATCTATTTATTTCAATATTATTCCACCTTTTTTTACAATTGGTTTGGTTCTTTATGTGGATGCCACGACTATCAAGAATCCATGACCTATATCTCTCAAAGAATTTTTCAAACTTCTTGTTCATTATAAAGTCACTATGAAGAATTATGGATCTCTTTCTCACATACAAGGTCATCCAAATGACTTTAAGTTAGTGGCATCTAACGCTCCATTGCCCAAGGATAAGTCATATATTTCAAATAAGTCAACCACATGTGACTATTGTAAAAGGGAAGGATATTCCATCAAAAACTACATGACAAGATTGAAGAAGATTAAAACAAAATTGTTAAGATATTGACATAATATTTCTAATGATGAATATGAAGATAAAAATAGTGAAATAGAGGCCCATGAGAGCATCCATTATAGGGAGTGGTGTTACTTCTAATGTTTCCTCTCCTCGGTATATTAAATTAAATTATGTGGTTAGTGTTAAAGTATGTGTAATGTAATCTTATTAATCCAAGGACCAATGTGTGAAAGAGTGCTTATGAGCACTACTAATTTAGCCTACATACAAGTATATATGTAATCTTACGATCATTATTTATGTAAGCCTATGAGCATCACTTATGTAATCCTTCATACATCAATTATGTAATTCTATGGGTATCCTCATATAGGCCTACAAGCATCACCTACATAATCCTTTATGCATCATTTATGGAAGCCTACATACATCTTAATGTAATCCTAAGAGAACCCTTCATGTATTCATTCTTAGTTATATTGGTTAATCCACATCTATGGATAACCTTGATTAGAGGGTGTAGTATATTTATAATATTACAATTTCACCTCCAAGTCAAGTTATGTCAACTTGGGATTAATATATAATATATAAGATATTGTGAGGTGTGTATGAGCATCCACTCTGTATTATTTTAATGTCATATTCTCTCTCTCTCTCTCTCTCTCTCTCTCTCTTCTATTTTGTTAAATAGTGTTACTTTTAATTGCTCTTGCATAGTTTCTAGATATGATAACAATGAATGTATGTTTAGGAATGTTTCAAGAAAGCATTATGAATTCTAACATTTACTATCCTTTTTGTATTGTTATTATATTTTTTGTGGATCTGATCACATCAATATCATTGAAACACTTCTAAACATTTTTATTCAATCAAATATCATAAAGTTCTGGTGAGAAGATAAAATCTATTGTTTCTTTGTATTTTACTTCACTTATCACATATTTTTTTCTATAATATTGTTTAGTTAATTCAAACAAATTAGGTTAGCTAAGACATGTCCCATTAAGCTAAAGACTAATAATTTATCTAATTCTTGTTTTATGTTGAACTACAATTTCTCCAACCCATACATCATATCAGATGATTTTATAGATCAATAATATGTAATTATAATAAATCTAAATGAAATTTATAGAATTTTAATTTACATTCTAATACATAAGTTTGTAGAAATTTCATATTAAAATGATATCATTTTACCCATATGCTGCCTCAAAAATTGTCCTAGTGATCCTATGCAATAGTTAATATAAATATAAATATATAATTTGATAATTATAATAAAAATAAAAAAAAATTACATATTTGAAATTTACATTTCAATCCCTACCATTATATAATTTTTGTTACAAATTTTTATGTCTTAATATCATTTCAAGACATTCAAAATCATACCAATGACCTATCAACAATATAGTTGTTTCTAAAGTGTGTTAAACAACATATTGTCACATCTCAATGGTTTAGACTATTTTTCAAAGTTTTATAACATAATTTCTTAGTAGATATAAGTTACATGACATTTTTTATCCACTTTTTTATTGATTTTTGAATAAATAAGAAGTGGTGTAAACAAATCTACAAGAGACCAACAAAATGGACTCCAATCACATAACACAAATGCAATATAATAGAATAAACCTACAAATCAATATTATTGTCATTCTTGAATTCACACCACCTCTCCAAATGAATAATCCTTCATATAGCAACCGAAAACCAAAGAAACCCTAAAAAATATTTTTTTCAAAAAACTGCTAAAAATAATAATTCTATAAATGAGTCAGATTGCACCCAAATTCGGTGTACACATCCCTATTATAATAATGACCCTTACTTTAAAATATTAGGTCTCAACTTAATGTATTAAAAAAGATAATAAAATTCTAACATTAAAAAAAAAAACCCAAAAAACTCGGGAACATAAGCCAAAAGCTACTTTTGGGACACTAGATGGAGGAGTTAGGTCCTGAAAGTATATTTTTTGAAGGGTTAGGCAAATAAGAGATTGGCCTGATGCATAACACACACGTGGAACCACTTGTTAAATTTCAAGGCAAACAGACATACGTTCAATAGTTATGGCTATGGCAAGGTGCATCAAGAAGTGTTATGAAAATTGAGTCTTATGTGTAATAAGTAAAGGAGAAAAATGAAAAGGAAAAAATCTTGGTCAAAATAATGTATTGCCTT
Organism: Wollemia nobilis; assembly: GCA_028583015.1. Classification (NCBI taxonomy): domain Eukaryota; kingdom Viridiplantae; phylum Streptophyta; class Pinopsida; order Araucariales; family Araucariaceae; genus Wollemia; species Wollemia nobilis. The sequence goes on from JAQPPZ010016827.1 coordinate 433,719, forward strand.
CAAGATTATATTTTTAATAAATTCTTAATTCAGTATCTAGCTAGCATTTAAAATTTTGAATTCAAACTCCAATAATGAGGTGGTCATATACATTATTAAAATTGACCTTGCTAATTGGTGGCAAGGCCAATGAGATTCTTGGTATTTTTGTTCCTTTCTTTTTATTATTAAGATATATTTTTAGTTATGTAATTAATATTGTGTTGGTTGTTTTTAGATTTTAAATTGTATGACAAGTTGTTATAACCTAATAGATTTGGTAATATATCATGTATTTTTCTATTTATGATCAAATTATATAAAGACACATAATTATTCTTAGTTTTATTGTGTTGTAAATTTATATTTAAATAAAAAGGAACAAAATTTTGCTATTGTAATGAAAAAATATCTACTAAAATATCATCTTTATCACAGGGAGAGAAAATTATAAAAAAAATTTAAGATGTTTTATATTTAAAGTTTAATAGATAAGATACCAAATAATATTTAACTTATCATTTCATAACTATGACTGATTTACAACTTAAGTACTCTTAACAATTAAGACTTTAAAATTATAAATAGAAGGTTCAAGGTTCAAATCCAAAAGGTTTAGCTTTATACACCATACTGAAGTATGGGTTGATAAAGTAAAACTTAGTCACAAGATGATTAAAATAATGGATCTCTAAATAGAAGCTTCAAAGTTTAAATACATAGAGGTGTAGGGTTATACACCATATTTGGACATGGATAGATAAATGCTTCTATAACTACATCATCTCATATGACCTATATCATTGTGCGCTTTAAAAACTATTTACTTAACTTTTACTTTAAGTTATTTTAATTATACATATTATGAATATATGTGACACTATAATCTATATGATCACAAATAACCTATGACCTTACTCTCTAATTTTATCCTAAGTAATTTTTTTAGAACTGCACTAAAATAGAGAAGATCAAAAAAATGCTAAGACTTAAAATAATTTTTTAACTTCATAGCCACAACGAGGACCTAAAAAGTCACATAAGATTTAGGAGCATCATTTTTTTAGTTATCGAATGCTGCTCTTTTTGGAAAACAGTTTTAATTGTATATTTTATTAAGAAATTTGACACTCCAAATTTCCTTTTATGATCTATTAGGAGGATAGTTTTATATAGATTAAATTTTAAATATTATTTTTGTTAGACACAAAATTAAACAAAACAAAGTTATATCTACAACATTTAGTTTTATTTTTATTTTTAATATAATAATTAAAAAATTCTTAAAAAAAAAAACTTTTGCTTTCTTGTTTAATTTAATATTAAAAATTTTATGTAAGAATTATAGAGAAAAGTAAAAATTAAATTTAACATATATTTTTATATTTTATATCAAATTAATTGATCTTTCAAATGAGTAAATTATATTATATAGGCTGTTGTAGTTGTAGTATGTAATCACCATAGTATTTAATGAACCATATTATATATCATATACCTTGGTATGAACCACATTTTTTTATCAAATAAATTGGTGGAACACCTAATAAATCTAACACACTCTTTTAACACACTCTTTTAGTTGTGAGATAAATACTTAAACTTACATTTTTTAAAAAATTAAAAATTTAAGTGGTATTAGCTCAACTGTTTAGATAGAAATCAAAAATCAAAATTTACCAAAAAAAATAAAAATAAATAAATAAATAATATCCAGGATTTGTTATAATTCTTTCAACCATAATAATTGGCTTAAAAAAATTTCAAACGACTCTCATTTCAACATTAATGGTGAGGACCATTTGATTAAAAAAAATTCAACGACTCTCATTTCAACATTAATGGCGAGGACCATTTGCTTTTGACTGTTTTCTGTTTTGAGTTTATCCGTTTCTTTTAACCTTTCAGCCACGATAGGAACTTTCAGCGATGCTCATTTCAACAGTAATGGGTGGGAAGGATCATTTGCTTTTAACAATTTCCAGTTCCCGTGTTGGAAGAAACATTCAGCGACTCTCATTTCAACAGTAACGGATAGAGATTCTTTACTTTGAACTATTTTCAGTTTTTCATTTTGCTTTCGTTAACTTTTGAACGATATAATAGTTGGTTGAAAGAAAACAAAACAATCATATATTAAATAATATTATGAATAATGAATGACTTTAAATAATAATGAAAAAGAAAGTCTATCTACTTTCGTTTGGACAAACTTAAAGTCGTTCATTAGAATATTGAAAGGTTTTAGTTTATTAGTCGTTCACGGACTCTCATTTCAACAGTAATGGTGGAGATGGATTATTTACTTTTTGAGTTTTCTTTATCTTTGGTTTAACCTTTTCATTCAAGGACTTTGATTCAAGAATACTTTCAAGAATACCAAAGTTATGTATTAAACAAACTCAAAATCATTCATTAGTCAACATTATCCCGAATACTTAGCTGAAAAGAACTTTCAACAACTTTTTCCATTTAAGGACTTTTATTCAAGAATACCAAAGTCATGTATTAAACAAAGTCATATATTAAACAAAGAATACTTGGCTGAAGGAACTTTCAACTTTTTCCATTCAAGGTTTTTTTATTCAATAATACCAAAGACATGTATTAAATACAAAGAATACTTGATTTCAGCAACTTTTTCCATTCAAAGTTTTTTTATTCAATAACACCAAAGTCATGTATTAAACAAACTCAAAGTCATTCATTAGTTAACATTAACGTATTCAGTCATGTATTAAACAAATAAAAAGTAATTCATTAGTCAACATTACCGTGAATACTTGGCTGAAAAGAACTCGAGGAAAAACCAACGTCGTGTATTAGATAAACTTAAAGACATTCATTAGTTAACATTACCGTGAATGGTTGGCTGAAAGGGACTTTCAACCGGAAAGGCCCAAGTCATGTACTAAACAAACTTGAACTCTTTCATTAGTCAACAGCCCAAGTCATGTACTAAACAAACTCAAACTCTTTCATTAGTCAACATTACCGTGAATAGTTGGAACTTACAGCAACTTTTCCTTTCAAGGACTTTTATTCGAGGGAAAGTCTTTTATTCGAGAAAACCCAAAGTCATGTATTAAACAAACTCAAACTCATTCATTACTCAACATTTTCATGAAAGGAACTTACAAGTTTTATTCGAGGAAAGGCCAAAGTCATGTATTAAACAAATCAAACTCATCCATTAATCAACATTACTGTAAAAGGAACTTACAACTACTTTTTCCTCTCGAGGACTTTTATTCAAGGAAAAAGCCAAAGTCTTGTATTAAAGAAACTCAAACTCATTCATTCAACATCACTTTGAATATTGAATGGCTTTAGATCATTAGTCAGTGCTATGACTATTGAATGGTTTTCACTTATGAAAGGAAAGTTCAGCCACTTGTTCCCTTGAAAGCAAGAGAAAAGTCTTTCATTTCCCAACGGTACCAAAAGGAAGTTTCACCTACTTTCACTTGGTGAGAAGGCAAATTCATGAATTAGTCAAGTACTATGAACGGTAAGAGCATTGAATGGTTCTAACGAAACTTCCAGTTACTCTCAAAAGCAGTCTCGATTTACTGAGTACTACGAGCCATACGAACATTGAAAGAACCTTCATTTAAGGGAAAGGCAACATCTTGAATTATTCAGTACCTTGTCTCAAGTTACTGATAAACATATACTACAGGTACTGAATAACTTAGACTCTGAAAGAAAGTTAAACCATCATGGGCAACCAAAAAGAGTAGTATGATTTCTTAATGTTACGAAGATCAAATTAATAGAAATGAAAACCACCTTACTATGGCGATATATTGATTTTTTAGTTATATATAATGTAATTCCATTAAAGAAAATTAATTGACAAGTATTTCTTCACTCTTTAAAAGTTGAACTTTATCTTATTTTTGAGATTAAAATTAAAATTAATAATATTTATGTTGTTTTATTATAATTTTTTAAGTTTATATATATTTTTTAAATTGAATATAAAGATATTTTAAATTTAAATATTTAAAAAGATTAATTTTATAAAGAATATTTTTAATAAGCTATATAAAAATTGGAAAAAAAATATTTACAGTATATATTAATTATATAATATTATTATAACATTTTTAACAATGATACATATATAATAAAATTAAAAAATTTAATGTATACAAATATTTTATAAATATTTAAATATTTATAATTTAAATTAATAATATTTAAAGGAGTGTTACATAGTTATTAGTTTCAATAAATTTATATATTATGTTATCTTATTTAAAGTTTAATCATTTTAAAATAATAAAAATTTAGAAATTAAATAAATAAATAAATATTAACATGAACGAAATTTTCAATTAAAAAAAACTATAGAACGTTTTAGGAATTTGATTTTTATAAACATTCCTTTCTAAATGATCTATTTATAAAAAACATTGTCAATTTGTAACATGGTGCACCACATACAATATACCATAATAGACATTAGACATGACTTCGCGTAGAAAATAATTGTCGACACCTTGCCTTACCATCTTAATTATTCTACGAAATGTTTTATTATACCATTTCTCCTCAGTTTCTTATTTTAAAACATGAGATAAATGAAAAGAAATAGCAATTACATTTAAAAATATAAAAATGTTATTGAATATAATTAAATATTAATTTATTAATTTTTAGGAGAGGATGGAGGACGGAAAGCAGGCTAGCAAGTGGCGGAAGGAGAGTGACCAGGAGAATGTGGCAGAAAAGAGGCAGGATGGTTAAGCAAGGGAAAGCAGGCTAGCAAGTGGCGGAAGGAGAGTAACCGGGAGGATGTGGCAGAAAAGAGGCAGGATGGTCAAGTAAGGGTCCAGGAGGGACAACCCATGGCAGTGATGATGGGGTAGGACTTGATGCAGCAGAGGCCCAGGTGGATGGGTCGGACAGGAGCGGAAAAGACCCTCTTGACAAGGAGGGACCAAGAGGCGGGGTAAACCTAAACCAAAAAGGATCCTACGCCCAGGTACTAAGTCTAGGATCCCCAAAAAAGTAACCCATCCCGGAACTGCTTTCTTGTGGAGCATATTTGGTCATCCCTGAAGACCTAATGGATAATTACGTGGAGATTGAGCATTTCACTCTGATTAGCAAGTTCGTAGGAGGGCGACCAAACATGGAGACCATTCAGAAATGATATTTTTCCAAGTGAAAGACCAGTGGCAACATGAAAATTGTTGCCCTCTCTCGGGGGTTTTTCGCCATTAGTCTCACCACTCAGGAGGATTGTTGCAACATCTTGGTCGGGGGACCATGGTTCCTAGGGTGCAGGAGCCATTTTATACGAAAGTGGGGAGAGGATTTCAACCTTGAAATCCAAAACATAAATGTAGCTCCTCTATGGGTTAGGTTGCCAAACCTCCCTTTCCAATGCTAGCATGAGAATATCATCAGAGGGATAGCTTGGTCCATAGGTGAGCTCGTTGTCATTGATTCTTCCACCAAGGTCCGATCTAGGATGGTCCATGCCCGCTTCTGTGTCTTTGCTAACCTAGAAAGAGAGTTACCCACTTTCATAACCTTATATAGAGGATCACACATCATCAAGAGGCAGCCCATAGAGTATGAAAACCAACCAACCTTTTGTACTCACTGTCACACTCAAGGTCACCTCCTAAATCAGTGCCCTATCTTGAGGGCCCAAAATCAAAAGGCGACAGGTCCGAACAAGGGCATGCAGAGGAACCAGGGTATTCCCCCTATCAAAAAGGAGCCAGTGCTAGGCCCGAAACACATCATGTGTAATCCCACCCACCAAGCACCTCAAGAGGAATATCGGAGTTATGTTCCAAATCAAGGCAAGCAAAACCATGAGCGAGGAGAAGCCTCCTCATCAGCCCAAAAGGAGTAGGAGGTGCTCTCAAAATCCTTGCTTCACACCAGTCCTAGCATAGAGGATCTAGTTACCTAGGTATAAACCCTTTCCAAAATTGTTGTTCCAAATTCTTTTATGGATGAGTACCTGGCGGGCAATAGGAAATCCCCAAACCACACGAATAGGGGTGAGGCACCCCTTTCTCCTTTATCTAAAAAATAAGGCCCATCCATCTCTAGGAGGATTAACCCCAAAAACACCAGGAGCAGGAAATAGGCCATTGACTATGGCAGCGAAAGAAAAATAGGGATACCCTCTAACAATGAGAAGAGAAAGAAGGAAATGACGGAGGATATTGCAAATGGAACATAGTTGATGCTTTTCTCTGATGATTCTGACAACCATAATGAAAAGCAAGGAACCAAACCCCCCTTCCAGTTGGTGAAGGGAGGTAAGAAAAACCCTAAAACCTCAAAATGAAAGTCCTCTCATGGAATGTGAGGGGCCTCAATGAGGCAGCCAAGTAGCAGCTGGTGGCTGACCTAAGGAAAATGATAAATCCTTCCAAATTTGTTATGCAAGAAACCAAAATCGATGAGCTATCATATTGAAAGTCTTCCAAGGCCATTTGGGCCAAAGGAGAGTGCCTTATTAGTCTAGCTCAAGGCACGTCAGGTGGGCTCATGTGCCTTTGGGACCCTACCCTTGTTGAAGGAATGCTTTTGTCATTCTTGAGCAGGATACTAAACATTTTTTTTCACTCCAAGACCAGCAATCAGTCTTGGATCATGTCCAACATTTATGCTCCAAATTCCTTGTTGAGCAGGCTGAAATGTGGAAAACTATAACTTAAATGAGGACCACCTTCAACACCTTTCCATGGATCATAGGAGGAGACTTCATTAGCCCGCTACATCTGTATGAGAAGAAAGGAGGTAACGACTCTTTTAGGAGAAGCATGGAGGATTTTAAAGGTTTTGTCAATACCAATGAGCTCATGCATGTTAAGCTCAAGGGGTCCTCTTTCACTTGGAGCAACAAGAGGATTGATAGCGGGCTCATCCAGGTGAATTTGGATAGGTTCCTCATCTCTCAATAAGTTATCCCTCTATTTGGTGATGCCACCCTATTGGCCTTACCTCATATTGGATCATACCATAGTCCCATCCTCCTTGAAATTGGTAGGCCTCCCTCCTTCAAAACTCCTTTCCATTTTGAAGCCATGTGGACTCTCCACAAGGATTTCAAAGATCAAGTGTCCTCATGGTGACATAAAAATTTTGGAGGATCCACCACTTCTCAGCTGGCTCAAAAATTGAAGATGGTCAAAGAAAACTTGAAAATCTAGAACAGGGAGGTTTTTGGAAACCTTTTCACCAGTAAAAATGCCATTAATAAGAAAATTCAAGAGATGGAAAGGAGAATCGAAGCTGGAGACCATAGCAGCCCCACTAGGAAGGAGGAAAGGAACCTCCTAGCAGAGTTCCATAACATCCTGGATAGAGAGGAAACCTTCTGGAGGTATAAGTCAAGAGACCTATGGGTCAAGGAAGGCAATGCTAAAACCAGGTTCTTTCATGCCTCCACTATGCAGCACAGGGCATCCAACAAGATCAGGGAGATTGTATGCAGCAATGGATCATCCACCAAGGACATAGTTGAGATCAGGGCTTAAGTGGTGTTCTTTTTCTAGAACCTCTTGGGATGTGCCCTGGAGGGTGATAGTCAAGCTCATGATACTCTCCTATCAAATATTCCTTGCATCGTTCCTTAGGATGCGAACCTCAGACTGGTGTAACCTTTCTCTTATGATGATATTAAGGAGGCCTTGTTTTCAATGCAACCTGATAAAGCCCCTAGGCCAAATGGTTTCTCTCTGAGGTTTTTCCAAAACTTGTGCGATGTGGTGGGGAACAATGTTTGTGAGGCCATTAGAGAGATCTAGTCAACCAAAGTTGTCCCTCATAGTTTCAAATCCACCTTCTTGGCTCTCATACTGAAAGCCTCTAACTACAAACCCATCTCTGATTATAGGCCTATCAACCTATGCAACGTCATCTACAAAGTGTTGAACAAGGTTATGGTCAACATGCTGAAGCCCATTCTCCCCCTTATCATTGATCAATCTCAAGGTAGTTCGATGAAAGGGAGGAACATCGTCATATCGATCCATGAAACCCTACATTCTACCTCAATGACCAAGAAGGCTACCATTTTCCTCAAGCTTGATATGAACAAGGCCTTCGATAGGGTTGAAAAATATTTCCTTTGAGATATCCTCCTCAAGTTTGGCTTTCATCCCCTGTGGGTTGACCTCATCTAGGGCTGCATTTCCTCCCCCTGGTTCTTTGTCCTAGTCAATGGCTCTCCTGATAGTTTCTTTTAGAGCTCAAGAGGTCTGTGTCAAGGGGATCCTCTGTCCCCCATTCTTTTCATCATCCTCATAGAAGCTTTGGGAAGAGCCCTCAAGGATGCCCAACAAAGAAATAAGGTGACTGACATCCTCCTTGCCTCAGGGCTTGAGGTGATCACCCATAAGCTATTTGTGGATGACATACTCCTATCCACTATAGTTTCAGTAGCTCAATCTAGATCCATCAAACAAATCCTAGGACTCTATGAGAGTTTTGCTGGTCAAAAAGTTAACTACATCAAAAGAAAGATCTTTTTTCTCAACACCCCTATAAATCATCAAGTTTAGATTGCAAGGATCCTGAGGTGCTCTATTGACTCCCTCCCCACTACCTCTCTTGGCCTCCCTCTCTTCTACGGGTGTGCTAAGGAAGGGATGTGGAACATGGTGCTTGAGAGAGTCCATAAAAACTAGCGTCATGGAAATGCAAGTTGTTAGCCCAAGCTGCCAATGCAACCCTCACTATGGCGTACCTCCAAGGTATTTCAACCTTTTTCATGTCTATTTTTAGATTTCCTACCTTGATTATTCACAATATTGATCATACCCAATGAAACTTTCCTTGGTCAGGCAATGAAGACAAGTCTAAGTTTCCTTTGGTGGCCTGGGATAAAGTTTGTAAAAACAAGAAGCAAGAAGGTTTACAGTTCAGGAGAATGACCAATATGAACCTAGCACTCATTTCTAAACACACCTGGAGGATCTTGGGAGATGAACTGACATAATGGGTTAGAATTATCAGGATGAAATACCTCACTAACACTACCTTTATTGAGTATGGGATTCCCACTTGAGGGTCAGATTTTTGGAAAGCCATTATCCAATCCAGGCATCTGATCCAAGATGACATCAAATGGATCCTTTGGGATGGTCAGAGCATAGATTTTTGAACGATAGGTGGATCCTAGAGTACCCTCTCTCTGAACAGACCGAGTTGGTTCACCTTAAATCTTTTCTTGATAACAACTTTGGACAAAGGTTGGCCAATTTCATTGAATGGAGAAATGTCTCCCTATAGTGTAAATTTATTGATGTATAGGGGTTAGATACTGAGGCCAACTTATTGTCCTTCATCCTTAGGGACATCATCATACCCACCAGCAGAGGTCTAGATCAAATGATTTGGAGGGGGACCGATGATGGTGGATTCTTTGTCAAATTTTCCTATGAATTCAAATGCAAAGGGCTGAAATCAAACTTTCCTTACAACGTGGTCTGGAGGAAATGTTTGATCCCAAAGGTAAATTTATTGTCATGGATTGCCTTTCATAATAAAGCTCACAATTGAAATTTTTCACAAGAGGGGGTTTTCTATTCCCAATAGGTGCTATTTGTGTGAGTTTTCCTGTGAGTCCTCTGACCACATGTTCTTGCACTATGTTTTCACTAGGTCAGTCCTTGGCTCCATCATATCTACATTTTAGATCCAATGGATTCCCCCCAAGACCATTAAGGAGGCTTTCTTCCAATGGCCCAATCCTTTTTAAAATCCCAAGCTTTGTTTCCTGTGGAATGCTTGCTTCCACCATTTTTTATGGTAGATATGGTTGGAACACAATGGTCGGGTCTTCGGTAATCCTCCCAAGGATCCTACCTCAATCACTCATATGGCCATCGCCTTTGCCATTGAGAACTCCAAGCTTATCCCCAGCCCATGGCCCAAGCATGTGTTTGAAGAGGGGTTGTTCAAATCCTTGAAGTTATCATGGAAGATCAAATATCGGGAGGATCTATGATCATCCAGGAAGGACGTCAGGTGGGTTAGGCCTCCTCAAGGATGGTTGAAGTTAAATTTTTATAGGGCCTCTTAGGGTAACCTAGGGGTGGTCATTGTAGGTGGATCAATTAGTTACCATAATGGACAGCTCATCCTGGCTTTCTATGAAAACTTGGGGTTTCAAACCAATCATGTTGCAGAGTCCAGAGGACTTGAGCTCATTGTCGAGGATCCTCGAACCTTGGTATTTGAAGGGGACTCACTGAACATCATTAACTACATGTTGAATTCCCAGGATCTGGCATGGAAGGTTTTCAATGTCATTTCTAAGGCCAGAAACCTCCTCCTCTAGAGGAACCTGGTCTAATTCAATCACACCTATAGGGAGGGCAATGGTTTAGCCGACCACTTGGAAAATAAGGGATTATTATCCACATGTATCGTGGTGTGGCGATAGTTTTTTCCGATGGACATGGAGAAGGTCACCAGTCAGGATATCGCTAATTATTCTACATAAGCAAGAAGAGAGGATCATGCTTGGGCGAATGAATATGGGGAGCACCACTACACCTGTCCTGTCAGGTATAGTTGGAAATTCCACCAATCTTTTTGTTATTTTTTAGCATGTTTTACCTCCATTTTGAGGTTTCTTATGTAGCCCTCCTAGGCATTACTATGTTTTTTGGTAAGTTTTACTATGGTTTCTATTGTACTAGCCCAAGGGGCTCCTTTTGTTACTAAGGGTTGCGGTCTCTCATGTTATAAGGTTTTGGGATCCTCTTAAAAAACCTATTTTCTATATAAAATATCTACTTACCAAAAAAAAACATTTATTAATTTTACGTTGGATTGAATGTTATAATCCTTAGGATAAAAAATTATAAAATACATTTAAAACTATATCTATATTGTTATTAAGTTTTTAGTAAAAAATTTATTTGAAAAATGGATAATGCTTTGTTAAATAAATAAATTATTTCTAAATATTTTATCTTAATAATGGTTGGAATTTTTAGTAAAAATTAATAACAAATATATTTATTGTTGTAATTGATTGATATTAATGTGGAAGATCGTGTATATATATATGGTCAGTGTGAGAAACCTCTATGAAAAATGTATGGAAGTGATAAGTTTCCTCCCAACCATGATCCCTCGTAAAGCCAAGAGCTATGATTATCAATAGAGAATTTAATTTAACACACAACCACCACACACCCACCCCGTCACACATTATCCCATGTTACGGTTTGATATTTCATTGTTATGTATTTTTAATTAAAATAAAATTTCATATAATCCTTTAAAAAATATAATAAAAATATTTTTTTTTATCTTTTGACAAACTGTACAAATCTACTAATGATATAAAAGTATATTCATAAATATTTTAGTGTCATTCATGTTACATTAGTGCTTATTGACTTAAATATTACACTTATGTAATGCAATGACATGTCACATGTACTTTAGCTTCTTTTTTTTTAATTTACATGGTGGAATCGGTAGTCGCAACGAATTCAGGTAGGCTATCCAGCTTTTTATGGCTGCCACAGTAGTCAACGTTGTCCGCTTTAGAAGCCACCACACAGATCTTCGCACAGTCTGCCATTATAACCTCCATGCCACAATCATTTTAAACCTTTTATGCCATTGAAAGCATCAGGAAAGGGACAAGCGTTCAGTCCGACAAGGCCCGAGATATGAACCTTGGACCTTTGCCCCCCTTGTGGGGTTTGGATGAACCAATTGGTCTACACCTCGGACCTATGTACTTTAGCATTATTCATGATACTTTAGGCCTTATTTCTTGGAGATCACATGTATGTAACGTGGAGTCATAACTTTCAAAAAAAAAATTAGGTGGTAAGGAGGGTTTTGAAAGGACCTCAAACCTATTACAACTAAAAATATCTCAAAAGTATAACTCTAAGAAAAACATAGAGAAAGTTCTAATGAAATTTCAAGAACAAACTTCTTGAAATCACAATTGAAGCTCCAAAGAGAATAAGAGGCTCAAATCTAAAATGAAACAAAAGGATATCCCAAGATCTAGAAACACCAAGCCATTTAAAAGAACAACACAGAGCTCAAATAGTGAGTCAACAACTGCCCAGATGAACTACTACCCAAATAGACCTTTGTATCTTAATTCTGCCTAAAAATTCAAATTCATATTCAAATTTTGAAATAGGCTTCTTACCTAGAAAAGCGAGAGCCAAAAATTTGGCTATCATCCACTCCAATAAAAGATATGACTAGGTTTCCCTCTAAAAATTCAAAAGAAATTTGAAACAGGATTCCTGCCTAGAAAACATTACTTGGAATTAATAAATCCTCTAGAGGATCAAACCATTCAAAATAGGCTTCCTATCTAGAAATACCCCTCCTGGAATTAAAATTCACCTAGAAATTCCTAAATATATTTGATATAAGCCATGAATCTAGTTGTCAACAATTCCTGACAATAGATGAATCCAGATACAAAAGTGAGGAAACAAAATTAGTCAAATAAACCAGGAAAAAATGAGGAGATAAATCCTAAAACCCTTGCTCCAACATCAATAGAGAAAAACCCAAATATTGTCCATGTAGCAACCCCAATAAAATAGTCATAATACGGAGAAGAAAACCTAAACCACAAAGCTTGTAACTGCATCTGATCCAAAACCTCTTTCCATCTCAAAGAGAACATAAAGCCACCAAAGCAAGAGGGGCTATCCAATTAGGAATCCCTCCTTTTTAAAATTCAAATCAAATTTCTCTCCATTTCCATTCAAAATTAGAGTGGATTGCACCCCATTTTCAATGTCACTTTCTGTTTTTATATTCAAATCAGTCTTGCATAGATTTCTAGAGAACTACCTACCTTTATTTTTTCTTAAATATTGTGAGAGGACCTTGACCATTCTTGTTCACTCTTTTTGAGGGAGTAACCTCCATTTCCAAACCAATATTCCTTATCATTCTAGGCTAAATAATTAAAAGAGAGAGCTACACGAAACATATATTGTAGAAGAAAGTGAATCATTGATAGTCAATTTTATTCTAGCTAAATTTCTTGGATTGACCTCATCAACAACCTTAACTCAAAAATTTCAATTTAAAATGCAATAAATTTTCCCATTTCTTGCACCATGAAATTACCTAAATTAATTTACATGATGAACGATGTTGGATTTTACACTAATTCATTGTAATAAATAGAATAAACACATAAACTCAAATCATAGAGCAAAATATTAGCAAGCAAACAAAAAATAGTGATAACAAATAATATATGAAGGATTCTCTTAAGAACTACATAAATAATCTATATAAGATCACACAATAATGGATTAGGTTCTCTAGAAGGCTTTTTCCATAGCTATTGGGATATAGTTAAATAATATGTAGTAGGAGCAATAAAGGAGGCTCATGAGAAAGGTAGGATATAAAATAGAATGAACAAGATATTCATAGCTTCGATATGGAAGAAAACAGGAGCCACCCAGCTTGATGATTTTAGACAAATAAGCCTATGTAATGTGTCATACAAAATCTTAACTAAGACTCTAGTAATGATATTAAGCAATAGTCTACCTTTCATTATATTAGAACAATAGCAGTCTTTTGTTAAAGAAAGACAAATCCTAGATGATATAGGGATTGTACATGAAACCATCCACTCCCTTTAAAAGAGCAAACAAGTGGCATGCTAATGAAACTAGACATTATTAAATCCTATGATAGGGTGTATTTGAGGTTTTTGAAAAAAATCATGCATAAATTTATCTTTTTCTTACTGGTGGAGAAAATAATCAATAGTTGTATCTCCAGTGCTACCTTCTCCATATTAGTCAATGGATCCTTTGTTGGTAATTTTAATAGCTCAAGAGGGATCAAATAATAAGACCCTATCTTACTAGCTCTATTTATTATTATGGTAGAAGCCTTAGGTAGATCTATAAAACAATCTCAATAATAGGATCTAATTAGTGGATTACAAGTAACCAACAAAATTCCAATTATAACCAATAGTCAGTTCATTCATGACACATTACTCACTAAAAAACCATCAATAAAATAATCCAAAGCTTTTAATATCATCCTCAACTATTATAATGGCACCTCTTCCCAATATGTCAATTTTTATAAAATCAAAATCAAATTTCTCAATATCCCCATCGACAGATAAAAAAAATCAAAGTAATCATGAAATATGAAATTGAGAAACTACCTTCCTCCTGTCCAGGAACGCCTTTTTTTATTGGCCAAATCAAATATTCTCATTGGAACACAATCATTGATAGGTTCAATAAAAATATTTCTATATGGAAGTGAAACCTCCTTATCCAATATAGAAAGATCCAATTGATCCAATCCACCCTCCAAAGTCTACCAATATACATATTGTAAATGTTTAAAATATCTATAAAAACTACAAAAGTAGTTGAAGTCACAAATAGGAATTTTCTATGAAATGGTATATAAGAAAGAAATAGATACCATCTAGTAAAGTGGGAGAAGATATGTCTCGCAAAAGGCTATGGAGGTTTGGTTATGAGAAACATGAAAATCCTCAATAGATAATTAGTTGCAAAACTATAATGGATACTGATAAAAGAAGATAATATCCTATAGACCAACATAATGAGTATCAAGTATATCCAATATAGTGAGCCAACAACAATAATCAGAAGCAACCAAATAATGGCAATTTTAACCATCTAGAACCATATTTATGATGTAATAAGCATCATAGACAAAGGGTCTTAATGGAGGATTGATAAAGGAACAAATATAGATTTTTTGGGAAGATAAGTGGTGAGTCTCAAGATATTTAGACCAAGATCCAAATATTGTATAGTTAAAAAACCCTCAAATGGGAATGGGGAACCTATTTTAGATCTTACGTAGTTAATATGGAAGATGGAAAAAACACTTGGAGAACATATATTGGGAATAAATTTTTAAGGTAATATTTGGAGGTCCTCCATATAAAACTAGGAGACTATTTTAATATAAACTCAGAGGAACTAACCAATTAGAGTGGACTAGATTGCCAATAAGAATATATATAGATAAAAGTGGATATAAGGAATTCCTAGATCTACCTCAATAAAAACACCTTGGAGGAACTTATGGGGAAACAAATGTATTCTACAGGTAAAATTATTTACATGGTTGGTTCTCCAAAATAAAATCCTAACTTGGGACAACCTTATCAAAAGAGGTTTTCTAGGCCCTAGTAGATGCCACCTCTACAAAAAAATGAAGAGACAACAAATCACTTGTTCATGAAATATCCATTTGCTCAAGCTATGTGGAACCAATGGATGAAGACTACAGAGGTATCCTAGGTCATGCCCAAGGAAATTCTTGACTAGTGGTGTCAATGGACCTCTCCCTATAAGGAGAAGAAATTGATATGGAGCCTAGCAATCCTAATATTTCTTTGCTGTATCTGGAAGGAGATAAATAGTAGGATATTCAAAGGAAAAGTAAGGAGCTCTAAGGTTATTTTTAACCAACTTCAAATTAGTATATCTAAACTAATTATGCCAAAACAAATTAACATAGACCAATAGTGGAGTTTAGTTTTGGGCCAAAATAAACATTAGATTCTCTTCTTGTAGCTAGACCTCCAATTTAGTTTTGTATTTCAAAAGAGCAACTAGTGAGTCCTAAATTTTGATCCTAGGACTCATAATGGATTTTAGATTAGAAGGATATTGGTAATATTTTGCTAAACTCCCTCCCACAGATGGTCTACTTGGTTTTTTGTGTAAACCATACCCAACAAGGTAGTCATATGATCACCCTAGCAATAATATGCATATACTAGGGATATTTAGCGAGAGCTCTTGCATCTTCTTTGACCTCTATGCACAATACTTAGAGCTTAACTATTAAGTATAAATTCATAGGCTAGGCAGAAGCTCAATAGGACTCTAGATTTTTTGAGCTTTAGTAAGTGTTGTTGTCCTAAGAATATTTCAGTTTCTAGTTCACTTTTCATGTAAAAGGGTGGGAGCCCATTTAAAACCCCTTTGTTTTTAATAACAAACAAAATACATTAGATGGATGCAAGGTATAAATACCATAGCCTATGTTATTAATTATAAGTTACTTAGTCGTTGTTGACATAACACTACACTTAAACAATTTAATAAGGCTACTCATAATATGGATAAAACCATTGTTCAATATGCTAAAAATACAAATTCATATGAAATATTATATGAGGGTTACTCCTTTGTAAATAAATTTTGATTATACACTTTCAACATACCCCACAATTTGAAGTAAAGAGCAAAGGATATAATATATTAATTGTACTAACATAAATCCCTAATGGAATTCCTACTAGGATGGTTCATTGCAACATTAGGATAACCTATATTAATTTCCACTCATAATCTAAAATACTACCTCTATCCTTCCTAAAATTTACCTCAATATTTTGTAACCTTGTTAAGAAGTTCTTAAAAGGATACCCTATACCAATTATGCTATATGTAAGAGTTTTTAAACTTATTTGAAGATTTCAACTTGACCTAAAACTCTTGAGCCTTGGTCTTTTTCAATTTGAAATATTTTTTATGAGCATATACTTGATAATAAACATCATAATTTTATATAGCCAACTAGAAGTAAATACGAAGAGAAAATAAAGCAACAAGGGTTAAATTTATATGCTTCTTCATATACATAGGGACAACATGAATCATGATTCCAATAATTTTAAAGGAAGAAGAAATATTATCGAAGACCATATTAACACATCCTACATCATGCATCTCACTACCTCCCAAAGTTACAACATATATCGTTAAAACCTTGAGTCATAAAATCTAGTCATCAATGTTATAGAAATCCACTATTTTAAGAAAAAGAGATCCAATTTCAATCAATTGATCTTTATGAAATTACCATTTTTAAACAAATATTTTAACTTGATCCATCCTTGGTGGGATCAATTTAATATTCAATGTAGAAAATAACATTAGGTCTGACCAATATAGAAAACAAATCTAATTTCTTCTTCTTCTTCTATGCATGATATTTCATCAAGAATATTCATTTTTTTATCATTAAATATACATCATAGATTCTTGTTTCTCAATAAAATGATCACTTAGTTTGACCAAAAAATATGATTTTACCCATTCAAGTGATTAACATAAGTTAGAGGATATATATTTCCTAAATCATTCCTATCTTATAACAAGACCTCAAATTAATGTTACTATTGTCATGTTCTAATGTTGTAGTATCATATTACGATTGTGATACACACTTGAAACTCTTGACTCATGTAGAGAAACATATAGGGTAGTTCCAAGAGCTTATAATGTAGCTCAATGGACTACCATTTCAGTTTTTAACAAGGTTGACTTCTTATAGAATGTGATCTTCAATGCTTTCCTATAAAAAGAAAAGGGAAAGGAAAACCATAGGAAATAAAAAATGTGGAAAGTAAAAGTCCTAAGCTAACCAGGGACAATGTGCCAAGATCATGAGATTTTTTAGCATAATAGTGGGATAAATGAATATGTCAATTATTTGTAGATAATGCACTATGAACACTTTATCTTCTCAACTTGAAAATTTAAGCACAAGTACATACATGAAATAGGACAAAAAAGTAAGTAGTTGCATATCCTTATACATGTACATATAAACAATAAATAGAACAAAAAATATTTTTGTCACAACATCTCATATACATGAATATATAAATATATAATTAAAAATTACATATATATGGATATTCATTGGCTCATTATCTTCATTTTTTGTATATTATTAATCTTCTAGCATATTTGAATATTTTTTCTTCATTATTCAATTGCTCTGATCTAGAGCTCTTAGTATCTGGGTGTATTCTTAATTATACTTGTTGAATTTTTTTTTTTGTAAATATTTCATCATACTCTTTTACTACTTTACCAATGTGTTGTCTTATTTTCCATCAAGCATTAATTTTAGGCTCTCCCTAGTGGCATTTCTCAACTAATTTTTTATTTTTGTCACTAACTTTACTATGTGGATTGAACTAAAACTTGTGTTTATATAATTTATAATATGTTCTCTCTATGTGTGGCTTTCTAAGCATGCTCACGTGATGCACACTAGCCTTGTCAGCTAGATAGTTCAGAACCTCTATATTGTGTCTAGGATCGTGAATATATTTTGAACCCTTAATATTTTTTATCCACTTGCTAAATTTATCCTTAGGATCATAATCCTAGTTATCATTTGTTTTCTTGAGCTCAATTCCTTTAGCTTACCATCTACAAGGGAAGAATTTTTTTTTCTCAATATATTTATTTTGCCTATGTTGATGGGGTCCTATAAAAATTTGTCTTTGACTTATCACTCCTAAGTCTATTGAAAATTAGGTCCATATGGCTAAATATCTCTAATGAAATAATTCTATTTAAAACAAATTTTTGATATGCATACCATCCAAAGTTGTTTAGCCTTAAATTTATGGTTTGTTATACAACGAACCAATATCCATGTTGTAATTTTTATAGGTGTATATTATAGGTCTTCAATAGGTGTCTCATGAGTATGGTCACATAGCAATGCAATTGTTTAAGAAAAATATCTCAACAAATGAATAATAAGAAGGATTATTATTTAGGGCCCCTGTATAGGAAATCATTAGTAGCTCTTGAATCTACTCATTTATCTATTTTTTATTCAGACCATGGAATCCTCTAGGGTTCTGGAATAAAATCAAAAGTGCTAAAAGTTATTAGTGCCTAAAATATTTGGTGGATTATAGTTGGCACAAACCTTCATGGATTTGATCAATAATTAACTCACTCAAAAAAAAAACTTTGGTGTTCATATCTAGATATTTGCTTCATTAGGTAGATAATACCCATTTAGTAAGAGACCACAACCTTGTCATTGTCTAGGTAAAAGAGGGAGATGAGCATGTTCAATGCATCCCTTGTGCTCTAATAAAACATCTTAATATTCAAAGTAGACTTTGACAATGACTCATTGGGATTTAGGTCCTTGCACTAAGTGCATTAAAATTTAAGATTTTCTTCATCTAAGAATTCATCATAGAAAAACACTTGCCTCACACATTTACCACCTTATTTTGTGTGCCATACATTTATAACTCAAACTTAATTTGGTTTTTAGGGAATATTTTCATCCTATATTAATAATATATAAGGATCCATTTACAAATTTACCTTATGGATGTTTTCACAAATTTCAAGACTGAGTCATTCCCTTTTGTGCCATATTTACCCTCTATTCTAGGATAATATGGAAACTATTTTAGTAATCAAGGCACTAATTTTTGTATGGAAGAATTAATTTAACCTTAAAGGTATTATTCAAGTGATTTATTACTTTGTTTCATTTTTAGACTATAAACTTTCTTTATTGGCCAATTAGAGTAGTCATTGTTTTGAAATACCACCATTAGTTTGAATATTGGTCATTGATTATTTTTATCTAACAATGTATATTTACTTAGAAAATAACTCATTACTAATGCTTCTCATCATATAGGAAAACTAGGTTTGATGTTCTTTTTGATGGTTTTTGATATTGCATAGATATTTTGTCAATTTAGAATAAATGGTTTGTATGGACCTTTTTCACCATATTAGAGTAATGGGTCATTAATCTAAGTTGACTAATAATTTGTAAAGACTTGGATTTCAAATTTCATTAGATAGTTTTTAGAAAAAATGTTGACCATTGATAATTGAGATCTAACAATTTAAAAAACTTCTGATAACAGGTTTCTCTTGAAAAAATCTTATAGTTCTAGCCATAGCCTTATAATATCAAACAACTTATAAATTTTTCTCCATTGTTCATTTTATAGAGTCTTCAATAAGAAATGAATAATTTATCCATGATTTAATGGTTCAAAGAACTTTCTTTCTGACATCTATAAAATTTTACTTAAAATAGCATAAAATGTTGATTTTACAATTGGATGGTTCTCCATATTTTTACTTTTTCTACAAAAGTGTTTTCCAATGAGTGAAGGAGTCTAGTAAATGGTAGCATATCTAAATGTGCTTTAAAAAATACCATATATATAGTTCTATTTATGATGAAATATTTATAACTAAAATAAACTAACCATTCCTATTTTTTTTTTAAGCAAAAAACCCCTTGAGGAGCCGCCTTGGTCTGAGAGACCATGAAAAGGGGGTTCTACACCGTCAAAGTCACCCGACCCTGCCCGCACCAACATTATCAATTGGATTTTGGATACCCAATTCAAATTTTTGGTAGGGTGGAGATTTGAACCTGGGATCTCCCTTGGAGGATTGCCCTCTCCTCTTCAACTCACCTACAACACCTGGGTAAACTAACCATTCCTATAAAACAAACCAATTAAAAACCAAAAGTTGCTAAATAATTCATCATTTTTTTAATATGTACAAGACCCTAAAAGAGTTAAAAATCTACTCATGTTTTAGAATCGTCTAATATTTGTAGGTCCATATGTTTTAAGGGGAAAAAAATTCTTAAAAAAATTCCATTGGTCCATTTAATGATCAAGGATGAAAGAATGTAGTTCATGAACACACTCTTCTAGCTTGGAATGTTTCTCCTGTAATACCAAAACTTGATCAATGCTCATGCTAGATGTGTGAAAGTGTCAACACAATGTAGGTAGAGCAATCCAAATGGGATATTTATTTTTATCCCATAATTAGTCCTCAAGTCCATAAGATACCAATCTAAATACAAATAACCTCTTAATTTAGCAGTAAAATCACTTGATAAGAAAATATTAAATGATGTGAGAAGATCAATTACTATTATATATTGTGACACTATGATGCTTATATAGATATATAATATGAAAGTAAGACCTTCAATTACCCTCAATATTTGGACTACACTTTTATCTAATTGCACCACCCTCTTACATACCAACTAATAAGTTGGACCTAGTAAGTCTACCACTCCTTTTGGCATGACTAAGGTACATACCTCAAAGTCTACTATGTAGTTATGTATCACTTTATATTTATGAATTAGGAACAAGTAAAATGAGGTGGGTTTAGGCTTGCTCATTCTTGGCCCATATATTTATAGGATTTCTTGTGCCTTCTATTGTCCTAGCTTCTTTTGTTCTTCCATAGTTTTTATCAGTTGCTCTTTTTGCTCGGGAATAAAAAATATATAACATATAGGTATGGCCATTTTGGACCTCTTTAGATGAAAAACCATTATGAATAATCTAAGGTAATTATTCTTTTGAGGGAACTTGGAATCAATTGATTTTTTTACTTATCTAGAATTGATTAAGTAGATTTTATAGGATTTGATTGAAATGTAAACTACCTTGGATCTTCTAGAAAGTTGTGCCTAGTAACCTCTATAAGTTACAATGCATTCTAATTTTTTGGTGTTACAATAGGAGCATTATGGAATTGGTTTACCTTATCTAGATGTTTGGGGTCTCTTGCCTACTCTTTTCCTGCTCCTCTATTACCCTCTTCTTAGTCCTTATCACATAGTCCAATTGGAATTGTTATCTACTAGTTACTAAAGTCCACTATATTAGATACCATATATACTTCTTCATTATACCATGATATTATAATATACTAAGGAGAATTATTTGAATCAAGCAAGTATGGGTGCAAGGGGATTTTATTTTACCACTTGTTCTTCAACCCCTATATGGGATATATATGCTTTAGTATATATCATTTCACTTATTATTGTCGTGGACGATATAGATATTTATTCATGATAGACCTATGGAGGTTAGGTGTATGGGGTTGGGTAATATTGGGTAATGGAATCCTGCACTAAATTATTTTATATGGGAGTTGTATCCCTCACTAGGTTAGGAGTTATTTATTATAGTGGGATTGAGATGGACACCATCTACTAATTATGGTTCTAAGGCTATTTTTTTTCTCTATTAGAATGGAATTGGAACCTCAATTATCCATTAAAAGGAGGCCTATGATATTGATCATTCCATTATAAGGTAGACCTTGGATTATTTTGATATTGTATCCTATAGCTATTTTTCTATTTTCTTAGGGCCAACACCTCACTAGAAACCAAATTTAAAAAATTATTCATTGCATCGAATTTAGAGGTATCCATAACATGTTGTATTATAGCATGAAAGAGAATAAGGACTATAGTTGAATATACAACAAGAGTTGGCTGATAATTCATGGGCTAAGTGACTAGATATATCTAATATGATGATTGCACATTTAGAGATAAGGGTATAGGGGACCTAGGGGATAGAATTTGTAGCTATATTAAATTATTTTTAGCCTAGATAGTTATATCATAAGCTATTGGTAAATAATTTCCTCCCCTAGCCATAATCATCATGGATATTTTTTACTCTAAAGCATTTAAATAGTATATAATATCCATACCTTGTGGAATATGGATTTCATCAATAATTTTGTGCCATGTCTTCTAAAAGCACAACCTAAAATCATCCATGGATTACATGGATGTTCTCTTTATAGTGGAGAATAGTTTCAAGAGAGATACTTTACCTACCTTTTATCCAAATCAATCCATAAACAAGGCAAAATGTTGATAGTCATTTACAATCAAATATGGGGTTAATGAGATATACCATTCATGCGCTTTACCTCTAAATAATACAACTAGTAAGCTTTGTGCTACATTATTTTCTACAACATTGTGTAGGGCACACAAGCTAACCATGTAGTGTATATACTTCATTGGAAAGATGAAGTCCTTGCTAGTAAAGTATGGAAGATATTTCAATGTAGATTTTGGAATGTCATCCCATATTTTAGTGTGGTTGCAGTGGACCTAGTCACTACACATAGGTAATGTTCTAGATGTTTGAGCGATCATGTTTTGGATTTGGCCTCTCCTTCTTCATGTAATTGTGTTAATATGGGGGACCAACACTTGAGGATTTGTAACAATGTAGTATCTAGTAGTAGGTATTGCACTTATCCACTTTGAATAATTTACTTCTAGTAGAGTTATCACGTTAAATTTGAAATTGCTTTATCAAGCTTAAGTTGTTAGATTGTGATCTTCATCAAAATTTTAATCATATCATATCTCTAAGTGGGTTATTTATAGGGATTATTATTTTGGAGTTGTGAGCTAATATTTTTAGATGCTTCAATAAAAAATAGGTAGATACTGTCACAAAAATTTTATTCAAATATGTATAGATTTATCCATTTTATATGACATAAAATTGTTGTTGCACACGATGGGTGTCCTTTGAGATTTTTTTGTATCTATTTTGAATCAAGTGCAATAAATATTATGGGATGAATATAAATTAGAGAGTCCCACCAAGCATGCTATTAAATATTTTTCATGTCAAAATATCATGGTCTCCTATTATAGTTATTAGACATACATAATACTCATGGTAGCTCCTAGAGTAAGGATAGTGGCTCAGTAGACTATGTCCATGATTTTTTAAAATTCTATATTCTTATAGGATGTGATTTTTAACACTTTTATATCTAAATAGCTTTAGTATACATAGGAAAATTGAAATAAAAACTATATGAAATAAAAATGCAATAAAAAAGTCCTAATCCAACTAGAGGTGATGAACCAAGATCATGAGACTCTTCAACATAACAATGGAACAAATGAATGTATGAATAATTTTCAAATAGCATAGAGTGAACACATTCTCTTATCAATAAGAAAAATTAATCACAAGAATAAACAAGAAAAAATAGTAGTTATGGCTCCTTATATACGCATATATAAATAAGAAATAAGACAAGAAAATCTAGTAGTCACAACTTCTCATATATATGTATAATTAGAAATTACAGTCATGCTAGAAGAGACATATTCAAATATTACCCAAAAAATGACCCAAGGCTTGGATACAGACTATTACATATAAGAAAATAAAAGGAGAGTTACACAAAAGGCTTGAAAAAATTCTCGAAAGTAACTAACAAATATATTTACAGTGCATACTAATCTATTTTTTATACGTACATTAGAGAAAAATATCCCTCAAAGTTTTATATAGGAATTAGACATCTTTTTTTAACTATACCTACTAGCCATATCCTCATTACGTCATATTATCCCTTTGAGGTCTCTCAATCTGCAATCATTGATCCTAAGTATTTGGATTTGTAACTACTACTAATATCCTCAACTACCATCCTAGGGATCCTAGAAATTGAGCACAAACATTTTCTATGATAAACACTATAAAACATGAAGGTTATCTTGTTGTGTTTACCACATTATTACCTTCAATATGGCAACCACTCTCCTTGTATTGTATATCCCAAGTGATGTAGGTAGCTAGTTTTAGCAATGGCTCATTAGAACAACTTAATAGTATTTTGTGGAATTTTTGTACCAATAAAATTCTTGAAAATCACTTGTCATAGGATCTAAATGGCTATTATTATCATTTATTACCCCTTATAGATATTACATATTAGAGTGCTTACCACTTTTGTAGTTTTTATCTTTCTATATTGAAATATCTTACCTCCTCCCTCATTATTCGATGCGATGTAGATTGTTACTTTTTTATTGATCAACCCTTGTAATGTTTACTTCTTGTCTCATGTCAGACTTCTCTAGAACTTTTATGGCTTGGTAAAATTATTGAAATATCTACATTCATTCCTCCTTTAATATCTTTGGTTAGGCTTAGAACATTTTTGCCCCATATGTCTTCAAAATATCTTAAACTTATATTTGGTTTTTGTTCCAATTTGGATGGTTTTTAGTGCTTCCCCTTCATTTTATTCATCATTATCTCTTCAAAATGTTTGATATTTGAAACTTTTATCATCCTTCACCCTCAAAATTTTAATGAAACTCCACAAACCATTAATATTAAATTAATTTATCCATGGGAATTTTATTCAACATCTTGTTTATATATTTTTAAGAAATTGCATGACCTATTGATTGGAAAATTTGTGACAGTTTTGCCTTTTTACTATCATAAAAACTTTCTTGAAAGTGCATCATCTATTGAATTGAAATGATCCAATGGTGGTAAAATCACCCTGCATTTATCCTTTACCTTATTTTCCACTTTCTATCTATTTTGCTCCCACTTTTACCCTCTTTAAAAAATAATTAAGGCAAAATTATTCCAAGTGTAGTGAAAATTCATAATAGTTACCAAAATTATGAGATTCAAAAACTACACAATCTAAACATTTCCTCAAAATATTGACATATACAAAAATTATTGACTTTAGATGTATGTTCCTATTAATCCTCTAAACAAAAAATATGATTAAATATCTCAAAATTTAGAAATTACATTGTAAACTAGGTCATTTCAGTTGTTGCACTAAGATGGGATGAACCTACCACACTATAGCCACAAATTTGCCACTATGCATAATAACTGAATTAGGGTGTACAACATACAATGGTTTGAATAGAAAACCATTTACACATCAAAGTGGTGGGTGCTTATAAGCACACCCACTATCTTACATTAGAAACTAATTTAATGGTTTAGACATTAGGGGTATTTATAGTGATACCAAATCTCCAATTAAAATTTAACCTCAAGTCCACATAATTTGACTTGAAGGTTAGATTACAATATAATAAATATATTAATCCCTTTAATCAAGATTAATTATAGTATTTTAACAAATATAACTAAAGGTAAATGCATCAAAACTACTTGTAGGCTTTCATAGAATAATAACAATTGGCTTACATAGAAATATACCTATAGGATTACATATTATATGGGGAAGGATACCCCATTGTGTGATTGTATTAAAAGTCTATTACTCTGTTTATAAAGGATAACTTCATAATATGTTATATAATTAGAAATTTTGGTCTACATTTATGAAAGATATGGCTGGATTTGTGACAATTGTAATAGTTTCTATCTTTTGGAGTCATGTAAGAAAATTATTTATAATTTGATCTAGTCAATTCATATTCGTTATTTGGGCTATTGATTCATTATGTTCATGAAGATATAATATTCCATTATCTCTTCTCTCTTTTGTTTTTTGTCTAGTTGATCTTGAAATTTTCTAGTGGGTCTAATCATAGACAAGTCCATGCAAATCCTCTTTGATGATGAAAATAATATGGCCTACGAGCAAGTTAAGCTTTCCAAACAAGGTGATATATGTTGTAAATTAGAAATCTATACTTCTAAGAATTGTATTATGTATCTATAGAACTTGAGCGTAACTTTTTAAAGGGAGTGCTCTTGGTTTCTCTTCCTCATTTGGAGTCATATTGGAGATCTTCTTTCGATATATGAAGGAATAATTTTTTGGAAGTGATGACTATAATCTAGCCTAAGGAGATTCTTATATAGAGGTAATTTTACATCAGTGGATTTCTTTATGATGAGGGGGATTCAAATGAGTCTTACCCAAGTGCAAATGTTGACTAGAGCATATATTGTGGGGGAAGATATTATTATCATTAATTTTTTTTCTCCTTGGCATATTAATTTATTTTGAAATTTATTACTTTATTTTGTACATGTAAATATTTTGTTAATGTGGTGTGAAAAACATATTGTAAATATTATATTTCATTTAGTAATTATTAGAGGTTTATCATTATTAGCAGTCAATAAGATATATTTTTTTGATGACAAATATGGAGTCATATCTCTTAGATGTTTGAGAAGATGAATAGTTTATTTATATTTAAATATCAAGTCTTTATAAATGCTATTTTTAGAGAGGTCATGATTGATAAATCTAAGTGAGTATTGTAATATTTTGATGTGTTATAGGACATTCCTCTGTACTGTAGGATATTGTAATACTTTTTATTTGAAATTGAAATATTATAAGTTCTTGAGTTGAATATATATGTGATGAATTCTAAATATTGTGAGATTATTTATATATTGACAATTGTTTAATATTGAATATATATTTTATGCTAGCATTGGCAGATAAGACATATTTGAAGGAAATCAAGGTTTGAGAGAAACCACATTTGAGAGAAGTTTAATTTTAAAATAAGTCCAAAAATGTGAGAAGTCGTGATGAGAAAGCAATTGCTAATAGAATTTTATGTGAGATAGAATAAGTTCCATAGAGTGAAGAATTTTAAGTTGGAAAATGATAGAAGTTCTATGAAGAATTATGAGCAAGCTAGTTAAGTGTAACTATTCTAGAGAATGAAGTCATATGTTGGTTTGAAAATATGTTTAAGGAAGAAGCTAGAGTGCAAAAAGAAAAGTTGTGACTTGTGAAGGTTATACAACAAGAAAGGAAGGAAGTGGAAAATATTATATTATTCAGTCATAATGGGAGAATCACAACTAAAAAACCAATGCAATCAATGAAAGGAGAAACACTAGTAAAGTAGGAAAAAACATAACATAATACATTTTTGAAAACACTTGATAAAATTGCATTGAAGAAGTTAAAATAAAAAATTAAGCAAAAAGGAATTTACGAGATATTTGAAATATTTGAAGCTTTATTAAGAAAATAAAACAATGAGATTATTTTTAAAGGAAAAGCAAATAATTGTAATTTGATAAAGAAATTTATTTGGAAGGACTTTATTATGATAAAATTTATTAAAAGAAAAAGAATTAATTATAGTGATAAATATTGAAAAATAAAATTATTTATTCAAAGAAAAAAATATTTTGAATAAAAAAAAGAAAATATTATTCTTAAAAAATGATTGATAAAAGACAAATAAAATTCTTTCTACTTGATATTTAAAAGAGTTTTTACACATTCACAAGTATTGAAAAGTAATAATTATGTCTTCATAAAAAAATATTGTTTCAAAGTCTCACTTGTTTAAATATCCAAACTATGTTAAAATATGGACTCAAAAACATAGAAAATTTTGTTTCAAAGAAGAAGATAGTCAAAAGGGTCAAACCACCATATTTTTTGGAAAAATGGAAAAGCAAATATAGAACAAAAATTTGGAAGGGTGTATGGCATAATAAAATCATATGATAATTATTGATACATTGATAATAATGGTAAGAAATATCATGATTGGTAATCTATATTGGTTTAATTTTATCCAAGTGAGACAAATTATACCTACTAAAATTATGGATGATAAAATATACTAGGTTTAAGTAGGCAATATTTCACCCAATTCTATTTTTTGAATGTAAATTCGAAAATGTATTATATGTACCTAGATGGAGCAATAACTTGATATCAATTTCACAATTGTTATACAAGGATAGAACAATTGAATTTAGGATGGTCAATAGAAATTAAAAAATATTTTATCAAAATATTAAACAATATTGAAGCCATTGGTTTCTTGATATGACATTGTATTATCATAAATAATTGAATCAATTTTTACCACTAGAAAATTATCAATCACTAGTGCAATAACATAGAAGAATTCAAAATCATCAAGGGAACATTGTTCATAAAATCAATGTACACAATGGTTTTATGACTAAAAGTTGTGTGACAACAAATTGGCAATTAAGTACTATTTTTGATGACTTACAAAAAGAATATTAAAAAACAAGGAAAAACAATAAAGTTTCACATGATGGAAGAAATAAATAAAAACTCAAAATGATATCCCAAATGGCTCTTGGAAACCTATAAAGAACAATGTCTAGAAGATGCAAAGAAATTGAAAAATATACCTAAGATGAAAGATGAGAGGCATGACACTAGTGATATGAATAATTTGAAACCCATGAAATATTGTATGGATTGTAATTATAGAACATATAGAATATGTGATATAAATAATTTGAGCATTATAAACAAAGAGTGTGAAAAGGTGTATGTGTTGAGTGTAATGATCAAAATTATGATAAATAATATTGTGATGACATGCTATTATAACAATTTTAGAACAGTGACATGGGATTCTAATTTTATAGCACCAAACTATGAAGATAATTATTGTTAGTAATGGGACAAACAAAGGGACCACTTGAATAAGAATAAAACCAAAGTTTCAAAATTGATAAAGATAGAACATCACCATGAAGAAGGATAATAAGTGATCTCGAAACAATGCAGGAACAAAATTCACTACCTGTTTGTCAAATATCTACCTAAAATACAAACATGTATTTGTGCACCCTAAACACGATCAACATTGAAATGCTGAAGGAAAGAAATGTTCTTTGGGTCAATATCTAGAGAGGGATGGCTCCCATACTAGATCCTACACCGGTTTTAAGTTTAGAGTTGCAGGAAAGAAATGAAAACAAAGGGAAAAAATGGGAAATATAACCACAGGCCAAAAGGTGTAGGATCAGGGATAAACTAGTAGTAGATTTTCAAATCAACATTATAGCAGCATAGAACAGAAAGAAGGCAAAGAATCCACTTATGATTTTGTGGAGACAACTTCCACTACTCACTCCCTCACTGGCAGTGTTCAAATCTAGATGCAAAATTTAAACTTAGCATATAATAGACATGAATATAAAATAGAAATGCTTAAAGAAGAAAGAAATCATAGTAGAAATAACTTGTTATATCAGAAACTAGGTTCTTTCTATTTACGCAGAAAACTTGAAGTGTTTTTTTGTAGAGTGTCTACCCTCCTCTTGTTACATATAAATGTTTAATATTTATAGAGGATTTTGCCTCTTTTATTTAATACACAAAAAGAAAAAAAAATTCAGATCAGGAACCTTCGTGAGGAAATTCCTCCTTGAAATTCTTCATAGGGGAGCAGTGATCTAGTTTTGAAGGAAAAATCTCATAAAGTTTGACCACCTTGGGGACAAGTGCATTGGAACACCATGGAACTAGAGAAAAATAGGAACCTGGATGGTTGAATTTTGATCACCTCTGTGCTTTGGAAATCCACGTTTACACATAAAGTCCACCAACTATTAAAAGGTTTTGGAAGGAGGTGAAGTTGATGGGTGGCACCTTGGAAATCATGAAAGTCACCCTGTGGTATTAAATCTTGCACCTTTTCAGCATGAAACTAGGAAAAATAACCTCTTTCATCTCCATCATTAAATTTGCATTATTCCCTGATCCAGGTATCTTTGAAAAGCCTTATTGAACAATTTTAAAGTCAATTTCACCCGAAAACTAGATTATACCTTTTTGGAGTGAATCTGGATGAAAACGCCTCATATACTATCTCTTATAAATATTTTCACTATTCACTTCATACCTTTGCATTTGATGTTCAAGGACATTTCTATAATTTCTTTTCATTTGGATGAAGCCCATATGTTTTAAATATAATATTTTAAATATCAAAATATTTTTCACCCCTGTAACAAGAAGCTTCACTTCCTCATTTTTCTACTCATTAAGATATTTTGTCTTTCCATGATGTTTTATCCCTACACAAAGTGTCTCTTTCATTTAAATTAAACTTTGAAATTCTTACATTACTTCATGGAACAATATGGCTACAGTCCTCCTTGAGAAAATTTTGTGTGAAATGCCTCATTGCACACCTTCATTTTTTAACCTCCAGTTTTTTGAACCATATTTCCATTGTTTCACCCTCAGAAGGGGCGATTGGAAGTTTTATCCCTCACCTAGGGTGAAAGTGGTGTCAAACACTCTCCCCTTCAACTATCACAGAAAAAGTCAAAATTGCTTTCACATTGTACTTCACATAAAATATTTTTCCTTTTAAAATATGTGTTCAATCCAAAAAGGGGCGAAAGGTACTGTACCCCTCACTTAGGGAAAATGGACCTTTGAATTTTCCAAAGATTTTCTTGGAGCCTTGTCACTTTTAATTTTTGCCCGAGGTGAGGGCAAAAATATTGGTGACTTTGTTTTCCTAAGCGATGCCTTCGTGGGACCATATTCATATAGTTTCACCCTAGAGAGGGGCAAATGGGACTTTCACCACTCACCCAGGGTGAAAGCACTGCTCATTGCAATTTAAACTCTTTCCAACACATGCTAATGTGGGGCTTGAAATGTCTTTTTACTCCATATGCTTTCACCTCAAGGAGGGGCAAAAGGTAGTTTCGCCTCTCACTTAGGGTGAACGGAGCTTTGACTTTTCTATGTTATAACTTAATGCATTGTCACCTTTGCTTAATATTCACCCGAAGTGAGGGTAAATAACATTATCGCTCCATATTTTCAAATGAAACCTTAGTGGTAACCATAGCACAACACATCTAAATTCATTAATGTCGGGATTGCATACCAAGGAGGAGAGAATGGAAGTTTTACCTCTCCCTTGGGGTAAAAACCATGTTGACTTTCCCCACATTGACTTGGCAACTCGTCAGTATTTTTTGATGATGTTCATCACAATGCAGGATGAATAATATTTTCACCTCACCTTTGGGGTAAACATACTCCATTTTCTTACCTTCAAATTTGAACAACACAAAATTCATCTTCAGGTGCGGTTTCACCCTTGAATGGGGTGAATGGGATTTTCATCCAAATTGACATATTTTCCTTATTTAAAACTATATTCACCCTGGAATGAATGAATGGGATATTCACCCTTCACTTGGGGTGAAAAGGTTGTTGTGTCGATTTTACCTTTAGTTTCAGGTGCAATTTTTAGTAACATATTTAGATGATTTTAAGTGATTTTACACACCATTTCCCACAACCATTTTTCCTTATAACATCCATTATTTCAAAGCATAAGACCCATGAAAAATAGAAAGAAGGTTAACACACAAAAATGAACTGCAACACATTATACTAGCCAAAAACACTACAACATTGATTCACTATAT
Organism: Wollemia nobilis; assembly: GCA_028583015.1. Taxonomy (NCBI): domain Eukaryota; kingdom Viridiplantae; phylum Streptophyta; class Pinopsida; order Araucariales; family Araucariaceae; genus Wollemia; species Wollemia nobilis. Next base: position 465,346 of record JAQPPZ010016827.1, read on the forward strand.
TTGTTGCTTTACAATAATATTGTTAACAAAACTTTATTAAAATTTCAATGTGGTAAGATGCAAAACTGCCAATATTTTTGGTGTCTCTCAGTGTTTCCAACTTGCATGGATGCAAGTGATCCCAAGACTTCATCCATTGGTATCTTAGTGGTCTTTCTTGTTGGCTACATCAGTTGGTACTTATGGTCTTGATGTATTGATATGTTGCTGATTTCTCCACTGTAGCACACTCCTCTACTACCTGCTCTTCAACTACCTTGTGCATATTGCTTTGCCAAACTTGCATAAGTGGCCTCATAAAATGTGACTATCTCATCCCAATCATCCATGGTAAAAAAGGTGGGAGGGTAGCTAAGTGACTCATAAACATACTTCAAAGACCCGATATGATTCATGCTAAAGCGTTTGGATCTCTGAGCTAGCTCAAATAGTGATGACTCCATTCAAGTGAACATTTTCATGAACAACAACACCTGTGCTTATGTGATCGACTCTTCCCAACTATCAATCTCTGATGTTTTTGTAAAAAAATATTCTAGGCTTTCTCTAGATGTTATTTTGGTAGGGGCTCATCCCACTCATCTGAAAAACTTAAGAATACCATATGAGCAAGAGCATTGAAATGGATAAGTGCAATGGAGCACTCCTACTCAATTATAGTAAGCAGCTTCCTACCTTATCTCACCAGATCCAACACATGAAAATAACTACATAGAGTGATTCTAGTATTGGACCAGGCATGATATATATTACTCATTAGGTGTGTATAAATATTAGATTAGGAGAGAGCTTGGATTCATTTTGTTAGCTCTAGGTATAGCTCAAGCATATCTTCAGTAGTCTCCAATAACTATTGACCTAATTGGATTTGTATTTGTGCCTCATAGAAATACTGGAGAACTAAATTTAATTTTACTATCATTTTCACATAGTTGCAAACCAAACGATGATGGGCCTCATTAATACTTTTATTCAAGAAACCTATAGCTTATGCAAACTTTTTTGCTAGTTGGTTTTGTATAGAATTAAGTTGAACTCACACTGCTTGTACCTGCTGCTTCACTTCTTCTTTTGCTTTATGATGAGACACTACTTTCTATCACCACTATCCTTTCTCCCTTGTCATTTTCTCCTACTGTGCTCTGCTCTAAGCTAGAGCTTATTCTAGCTTGATAATATTTGCCTTGACATCATAGAATCACTACTTTTAGTTCTCACCATGCAAGTAAACCGAGATCATATCAACTTGGATATTTTTTTGGTAAGTTAATAACTTTATTAAAAATAGGGCATTTGAAAGATGCCCTAACACCTTGATATTACCCATTTTCTCAATGGGATCAATTTTTGTCAAGTCCTTTATCATGACTTTGTAAGTTTTATCACTTGATGTCATCTCTCCTCATGGTTTTTGGACCAGAGGGATCATCTTGGTAGTGTAATCTTGCATGGTAAATGGATTGAAGGTAACCTTCTTGAGTGGCTTAGCTAGAGTGAGTAATTCCTTTCTCCTATGACTCTTCAACCACTATGAAAAACTCATATGAACTTGACTAATATTCATTGGAACTTGTTATTTAGGCATCATCTCAAACTCAGGTAATGCCTGTAGCTACAAAAATAGGGTTAAGGGAAACAAATCCTATGAACATTATGGCTTGAAAGAGGAAGAGGAAATATAAAAAAGAGGGGGGACAAAAATAGTAGAATGGATGGAAGCACCAGGTGCAACTGTAGTTATTATCACTCATTAAGGATCTTGCGTACTTACAAATACAGTGGAAGTGACAGGGACTAGAAGCTGAATAATGCAAAAATGGATTTTGTCTTGATTCAAACAAACTAAAATAAATGGAGGCCAAAGAGAGGTGAATAGAATAAGGAGAAGTAGTTATCGGTGGTTGGGAGGTAGGGAGTAAAGTGGAAGAAGAAGGAATGCCAAACAGGGGAGCAACAACTATGGAAATTATAATAGGTTAAATGACAACCTTCAAGCTCAGGCATCATGCGAGTGAGTGATGGAGGTGGTTGTGGGACAGGGTCCTCTTGATGCTTTTTTGCTTCCACATTGAGATCTATGATCTCCATTTTTTGGTCCAACTACTACTCTATAATTAATGGTGGTTCTTGGGAAATGCTCACTTGAGCAGCTGATACTGATGGAGTAGGACTTACTACAAATGCAGCAATTACAATCGTGGAAACTGCAATAGCAAATGAAGAAACTACACCAGTTCTTAGCTTCTTTGCAACCTTCAAAAAAGGTAGCATCTCTTCTATGCTTATTTTCACCTGATGAGATATTCTTTTAAATACCAATGGTTGTTCCTCTTCCACATGTATCACTTCTTAAATTACTAGATGGTCCTCTATGACCATGCTTTCTTTAGTGTCATATTTCTAAAAACTTCAAGGTACAACCTTGGAGAAAGAAACAGGTTGATAGATGCTAAAAATTCATCATATGCATCATAGAATGCTTCATCCATATCCAAACCATAATCTGACGTATTTTTTCTCTGGTGGACCCTCATTATCAACCAATTTCTGATATTTTATTCATACCACATGGGTAGTTATTCCTTTATCTAGCTAAAAAGTCCTAGATGAGGAATATGCTCTATGTGCACTGCAGGATTGTATTCAACTTCTTGCTCATAAAAATTGTGCCACGATGGAAGTGGCATCATGGCTTCAACATGCCACTCCAAATCATGTCCTTCAGGATTGTTGTAATTTTGCTAAATATCAAGCTGGGGGTAACAATGAAACTACTTGGCCTTAATTATTTCTAAAAAATGACCAAATGGGTCATACCTCCATCTTTGAGGTAGTTCCACCAAACCTAAATCTTGGAGAACCTTCATGAGAAACCTATTATGACCAACTTGGATATCCTCTATACTTCCAAATCTAAAATACATCGTGCACATTGTCCTCTTACCGCGCCTTACTTTGTAAACATCATTGATGTAGTCATTCTAGCGCACCACCTCCATTGCAAAATATGCTTGGTTAGCAAAATATGGGAGCAAGAACAACTTTCACATGAAATCAAAAATCCACACAACTACGCCTTGAGTCAACAAAAAGATATCCCCCTTTTCTACTATGACAACCACTTCTCTCATTTCCTGTAGCACCCTTTAACTCTTACTACATATCAGCTCAATGGAGGGGCCCAAAATTAAGCGATTAAAATTGTAAAATGACCCTCTCCTTTACAGAGTGGGAGTCTGCATATAAACCAACAAAAATTTGTTTGCCTCAACAATTTTTTTAACAAATATGAATAAAAAATATTGATGTAAATGAAAAAATAAATACCAAATGAGGAATGATGTGTGCTTGAATGATGTCTAATCTTTCGTATTTATTTTATGACAGAATGTGCATTTTCCAAGATATAAAATCCACCCAATCAAAATAAATTAGGTTTGTACCTACCCTCATCATTGTTGGAGCATAAAACTCCACCTATGATATACTACACAAGCATTGCCTGTCACTTGTGAACTATAGAATCTGTAAGAAGTTTAGCAATCCATGCCAACATTGATAATATATCTAGACTATTAAAATCTGAAAGTGGATTCAATATATTTGACAACTACCCTAGTAGTGACTCTCTAATTAATTGTGTCTCCATGAACTAGTGCATTATCATCTTGGACACATATCTTTATTCTTGTTTTTTGAGGTGTAGTTTCTTAGAGATCATGTCAGAGGGAGGCTTCAACCCGCAAGTGAATGCTTCCCTTACTATGTTTGAATAAATCATGAAAAACACTTCTTCATTCACTTTCCCTAGAAACTAGATTATAAAATCTAGCAATTATCTTTACCAACTCTAGGCAAGAATGTATCAATGTACACAGGTACTAGAATAACTATGCATGATATGACATAGTTAACAAAATATCCGATGTCAAACCCTACTTGATGGTGAATTCCACATCTTGGAACAACTTAACTACTCCCTTGTTGGTGATAATGTAGTCTTTGAATTTTGCCATTGTATCAGAGTACGGGTCCAAGTTCACCTTCTCATTTCTTCGGGCTTTCTTGGATTTTTTCTTGCCTTCTGCTTTCATTTTCGATTGCTTGGGTTTTGCAACATCTTTTTCTTCTACAATTTTCTTTCTCATCATGTAAATTTCAATAATATTGAGAGTGCTCTGCACCAAAAATTTTAAAATTTTAACTTTGGATGATTTTACCTGTTCTATTTATAGAGCGCACCTCCAACTACCACAGTAAATGCAATGAATCTCTTCGATGAATTAAAAAACATGTACACCTTGGTCATCTCACTCAACACTTTTATCAATGTTTTTAGTGGTCATTAACCTCCATCCGCTGCAATATCCTTTTCAAAAATTGTGCTTTTGTCGTGTTATGCCCTCAAATAACATGCCTTGGCCCTTTAATAGCTACTTCGAAAAATATCACTCTACCACAAACAAGCCAATCAACACCTTTTCGAGGATATCAAAAGATTTTATCCCTTGAAAATATCAAAATGTTGCTCTCAGAAAATTTGGGCAAAAATGTTCTGCTTGGGCTCTCTGAAACTGTGAGAAAAATTTTACTTGCACCAAAGGAAATCATCACGTGCCTAAAAATCATCCAATAAGCAATATTATTCTTATGTTGCATCGTTGCTTCCTCTCCTTTGCTCTCGAAAGTGCCTTGCACCTATTTAATTAACTTCTATGGTGAAACTCTTTTTTTTAAGTAAATCAATGCTTTTAATTTCACCCCAATTATAGAAAAATCACTTTTTTAAATATTTTTCTTTCTTTTTTTCTTTATGAAAAGCTTCTAAATTGGAGCTTTAAATTTATTTTGTTTTTTTTTTTTCGCCCTCATTCTCTTTTGATAAAAATAAAGCACATATGAAATTTAAAACTCATTTTTTATCTTTTTATCTTATATTCTTCTTCTCTATTTTTATTTTCTGCAATTGATGCATATAAAGTAATTTAACCTTTGCTTAAAATTTAAAATAATTTAAATTGACTTCACCAAAATCACTTAATATCAATTTTTTTTTAAATAATTTTCTAGGGTGATTTTGACTTTCGGAGGAGAAAGGGCAAAAATGATTTCCCTTTTTTTTCTCTTCCTTTCTTTTATTTTACTTGCAAAAAGAAAAATATGTACATATTTACATTCTTGCACCTTTGATCATATCACTGAAAATAAGCCTTCAAATGAAGGTTGTTAACTGGAGTTGGTAGGTCCCAACCATCAATGTCCTGAAGATGATATGCATTCATCAAATTTACCCCTAAAATTTGAAATGGATCCTCCCATATTGCGTCAAATATTTGGTGCTTTTCAGGCTTGGTTTTATTTTCATTCCATTTGAGGACTATATCTTCAACCTAAAGAAGGTTGTTTCCTTATTTTTTATAGGAAAAAGGGGGAGAGAATGGAATGCATAAAAGGGGGAAATATAGCCAATGCTAGGAGATGATAAGGTACATATTAAGAAACAACATAGGACTACTTAAAGCTTTTGCAGAAAAACATAATAATAACCAATGCATGGAAAGCTAAGATCATTCAGCGTGTATTTCTATAGCAGTTTCTACGTGAAGTAAATTGCAGATCTTATAGGACACTTATCACATAAATTCAGCTTTAATAATTAATGCATGGTATAGTCAGCAAAGACTAAATTAGCAATAAACAAACGTATACATACTTGTACACCAATTGAGCCTAGAACCAAGATAGATGATCTCTATTTATTTTTCAGAAGTCTAAATACATAGCCTTGTAAACACCTAAGAGTCAACCCAGTGTTTAGGACGCTCATCCTATATATAGAGTTTTACATAAACTAAAAACTGAAAGTTGTTACAACAAATTTCCCACAGGCTTATCCTAGTAACAAAATGATTTGATGTCATGATCTTCTTGTTACAGAGATATTTCTTAGATCATGAATCTGCTAACTAAATCCCTTCTCGATCAAAAGACAAAGAGGTTTCAAAATCATCCTCCTCCCATAATTCTTCGTAAAGTTCTCCTCCTAGTACCCCAATCGGACCTCCCTCTCAAAAAATAGGTCTGGAATCCACCTAGTCACATACTCCCTTTTCCATTTCCACAAATTTGTTGGGCCTTTAGTATTTACAAAGCACTTCCTCTACAAATAAATCTACCATTGCCAAGATTAAAAATATAAGGAAAGCCACAGTGAATTTTGTGACATGGCTAAAGTAACAAAATCCTCCAAATGACACTGATATGGCCCAAGTGCGAGAGGGGGCAATTTTGGATCCAATCAGCATGCAAAGGTCTACTATGAGGATGACTCCTCTAGTACAAAATCCAGAGAAACAAATGACTCTGGATGATTATCAGACTAAAATAATCATTGAATACATGACTCAGCTACCGATGGATGACGAGTGGAGCAAGGCTCAAAACCACATGGGTACAATCTATTTGAATGCGGAGCATTACAAAGAAAAGTTCCTCAGAACAGAGCAGGCTCGACAGTGATTGGAAGAGGCCTTCAACCAACAAAAAATTATTGAGAAGGCTCTCAAGAATGATGCTAAAAATTGGGAGTAGAATTTCAAAGATGTCGCATCCTTCCAGGAAAAATAAGCCAAGGCCAAGTAGCAGGTACAAACATTGCAAAAATAAGTAGAAGACCTGAATCAATAGTTATTGATAGCTTCAGAAAAGGTTCAGGGCTTCTCTAAAGAAAAAGTGATTGTAGTACGGAGAGAAAAACTCACAGTAGTTAGCAAGATAGTCCTTAAGACTAGACCCACCCTGGCTTATCTCTCCAAAGTGAACAATATGATGATCCAGGTAGAAAAGGAGTTTGAAGCTTCAATTAAGCTCCTGAGACCGAGGGTGTCTGCGGCTAACAAGATCCAGGTCCTGGTGAATAGCATGCAAGCAATAGCTGGCTACAGAGCTCAGGATGAAAATTGGTCTCAAGCGAAATCAGTTGCCAAGAATTTTTTCAAGAGGCATAAGCTAGTGACAACAACGGTGAAGATATTACGGGAGTTGAGGGCAGAGGCAAAGTCTATCTCTAAACATATCAGTATGTCTGAGGGCTATGGTATACCTAGTTTTTGGTATGCTCAGTCTAACATCTTGACGAAAGATCAAATAAAGGCAAATTGGGTAAATTTTTACAATGATGTATCTAAAATTAATGGATGGGAAGAGCCTATGCAAGAGGACCATATTTTTTGTATGGATAAAATTATAACTCAAATGAATTTCAGTCTTAATGAGCTCTATATGAAGTCTAAAAGTTTATCTTATGATAAGATAGAAGAACTGGAATATTTGTATGCTACTTTCAAATAAAATGTGGATACTAACGAAGAAACCTAGAAAAAGGCCTGTGTTGCCTATAATGAAGCCATTCAATCTAAGGAGAAACAAGCAAAGGCCAAGAAGGTCCCAACAAGTGGTACAACATCTTCGGGACAAGGGGAGACAAATTCTAAAGAGGAATCTCCAGAGGAATGATTATTCCTAAGTTTGATTTTTGTTTTTTGATAACTCTTGGTATCATTCCCTTTATTTCTATTTCCTTTCTTCTTTTATTTTTTTATATTTCTTTTTTTGACTCCATCACCCAATGGATAAAGGCTCTAAGTTATAAAATTTTTGTAATAGAATTACCCCAGGAGGTGCCAAGAATGTTGGTAAAAATTACATGCAGGGAAATAAAGGTATTCTCCTCAAATTTTGCTAAGGAGAATCATCATGATGGCACGAAATTTTGGAGTACTATCAGGGAGCAAGGAAGAATTGTCATGATGGCACAACATTTTGGAGGGCCAACGGTGAGCAAGGAAGAATTGTCATGATGGCATGACATTTTGGAGGGCCAACAACAAGCAAGGAAGAATTGTCGTGATGGCGCGATATTTTGGAGGGCCAACGACGAGCAAGGAAGAATTATCATCTTTGGTGCAACATTTTGGAGGGCCAGTAGTGAGCAAGGAATAATTGTCATGATGGCACAACATTTTGGAGGTCCAATGGTGACAAGAAATAATTATCGCAATGGCACAACATTTTGGAGAACCAACAAACCACGATCTCTTAAAATATATGGAGAAGATCTTTGTAACAAAAATATCTTAACTTATTTTAGTTAGGAGATTCATGATCTAAGAAATATCTCTGTAATAAGAAGATCATGACATAAAATCATTCTGTTACTAGGATAAGCCTGTGGGAAATTCTTTGTAACAACTTTCATTTTCTATTTATGTAAACTCTATATATAGGATGAGCGACCTAAACACTAGGACAAATCTTAGGTGTTTACAAGGCTATGTATTCAAACTTCTAAAAAATAAATAGAGATCATCTATCTTGGTTTTGGGCTCAATTTGGGTACAAGTATGTATACATTTATTTATTGCTAATTTAGTCTTTTCTAAATGTACCATGCATTAATTATTAAAGCTGAATTTCTGTGTTAAGCATTCTACAAGATCTGCAATTTACTTCACGTAGAAACTGCTATAGAAATACACGCTGAATGATCTTAGATTTCCATGCATTGGTTATTATTATGTTTTTTTGCAAAATTTTGAAGTAGTCCTATGTTGTTGCTTAATTTGTACCTTATCATCTCCTAGCATTGGCTATATTTCCCCCTTTTATGCATTCCCTTCTCTCCCCCCTTTTTCCTATAAAAAATAAGGAACCAGCCTTCTCTGGATATCGAATCAGGAAAACTCTGTTTTAATCTGGTATTTCAATGTTGACGAGGTCTTTGGCACAAATTATTACCTAAGGCAAATTTTTTCCCAATAGGACCCTCCCATATTGCGTCAAATTTTTGGTGCTTTTCAGGCTTGGTTTTATTTTCATTCCATTTGAGGACTATATCTTCAACCTAAAATTTTCATTCCATTCTAGCATGTTTGATGAAAGTAGCATATATTTTTTCTCTCTCCTTTTCCACCAACAGAAGATGGGCCAACCTTGCACTCATGGGATCATATTCACCATCTTCATCTTAATAATTACAAAGTTTGGAGAACTGGGAGCTTGATATGGGTGGGTAAAACTACCTCTTTTTCATACACCATGGAGTAAGGAGAAGTTTTAATATACTTCTTAACTGATATATGATCTGCCTATAGAGCCTGATTTAACAATAGATGCCAGCTTATTTTTTTGCTTCCAAGCGTTCTCTTCAAAATTCAAAGCAATTTTTTTCCATGGACTAAACAAAGTCATTTCCCTATGGATAATAATTAGAGGAGATATTCAGATAAATCGCATACTTGATTTCAAAATCAGTAATTCTTACCCCAATAAATGGAGTCCCGTTATTTGTCACAATGGCATCTAGAACACCAAAATGGGTAATCAGTCCTTCAAAGAAGGATATGACTGTAGCTTGTTATGTTTTCTTGGTTCTAATGGCTTTTGCCCACCAAGTAAAGTAATCGATCACTATTAGAATATATTTATGCATTATGGATGAGTGAGGATCAATGAATCCAATGAATATAAATCCCATTATTGAAAAGGAGCTTCTACCTAGATTGGATGCAGAGGCAGAGATGCCTTCATACTCCTACCCATGTATCATTGATAGTTATCATAGCTTTGGCTTACTTTGTATGCATCTGTAAAAATGGTAGACCAAAAATACCCAACTTAGATGATCCTCAAGGCCATAGTCCTTCCTAAATAATGCCCCCCTGATAATATTGAGTGGAAATCCTCAAATATTTAATTTCTTAGATTCTCAAACACACATGAGGAGTACACCATTGATGTTCTTGTGAAACAATTCATTCAACAATAAAATATACTTAAGAGATTGTAGCCTAAACATTTTCCTTTGTGAGGCATCAAGATATGATGGAGATTTTCCTTATGTAAATAATTCAACAAGGTCCTCTATCCAATCGCGATCACCTATAGCCTAGTTAGCAATATTGCTTTCATGTAGGACCTTGTCTTGTACTGTTACAAGCGATCCAAGAGCTATGCTTTTGGCTAATTCTTGACAGAGTTACCAATTGTGAACTAATTTATTTGATCAAATTTTAACATCATACTCTTGAATATTATAAATCCAACCCGCTCTTTTATCGCCTAATTCTCCCTAAATAATGAAATTCCTGACATCTAGATGAATGACATAGATAACTATCTCACTTAGTGAGATAAAATGACAAAAAAATTTAGGAACTTCATAACTGCATACACCTATTTGTCAATGAAATTATATTTTTCCTGGTGTGGCAAAATTACTTGACTCGGAAAAGCAATCGGATTTTCATCCCCATATCTTGATTCTATGAGAGGAAAGTGACATAAATCTCCTACTTGCCCACTGCATAAAAGATGAAATCCTTTGAATAATCTAGATTAATTAACATCAATGCTTGGATTATTCTCTCATTGATCTCTTAGAATTCCTATCTCCTTTCCTCTATCCACTTGAAGTCTGTATTTTTCTTAAGAAGTTCAGTCATTGGCTTTACAACCTGAGCAAAATTGGTGATGAATTTTCAAATGAAGTTAATTTACCCAAATAATAACTGCAGGTACTTCTTACTAGATGCTAGCGATATTTTTAAGAGAGCCTCTGCTCTTGTAATATCAATAACCAGCTCTTCCTATGAAATAACATGGCCAACAACTTTCCTTCTTTGACAACAAAAATTAACTTCTTTGGGTTGATGGAGATGCCAAATTCTTGATATTTCTCAAATATATGTCTAAGGTGAGAGACATGATCTTCCCTATGATGTGATAAAACAGTCATGTTGTCAAGGTAAATTACAACAACTCAATTCAAAAACTCACCAAAAGTGACATCCATAGCTCTCTAAAATGTGGTGCTAGAATTTGAGAGATCAAAAGACATTCTTTTATAGGCAAAGGTGCCACAATTTATAGTAAATATTGTTTTGTGTTGGTCTTCATATTTTACCCAAATTTGGTTGTAGCCAGAGAAACTGTCAAGCAAGGAAAATCTTCAATCTTTGAAGGATATTATTAATTTATGGTAAGGGGTAAGGGTCCTTAAGATACGTATGGTTCATATTCAAAAAATCCACACATAGGTGAATATATCCATTCTTCTCCCATACGTAAACCAAGTTTGCCACCCATGTTGAGTGCTTTATAGGATAAATTATTTTTGCCTTCAACATTTTTAGCAATTTTGCCTTCATAAGCACTTTAATTTTAGGATTGATAGGTTGTTGTTTCTGTCAAAAAGGTTTCACCCCTTCCTACAATTCAATGGTGTGTTGGATCACATTATTGTCATATCATTTCATGTCATGACAGCTCTATGCAATGATGTTAGGGAATTTGTAACACAAACTTTTAATTTCCTTGAGCTCTTCTAGAGTACAGTATATTCCTATTTTGATGACTTTATTAGCTTCCAACTATAAATTATTATGCTCCTTTGCATAGACCTTGATCTTGTGTTTCTCTACTCTGTCATTTTGACCAAATAGGATCTCAAGCAAAATTAGTTCCTTGGAGATGTGGTTATTCTTAAACTGAATCATCCCTTCAATTTCCTCCTCCACTAGTATTCTTTCTTTTGTATTAGTAGCTTCCTTAATCAAAAAATTAACTATCTATTCATAATTATCAAATACCTACCAATAGAGGTTTTTATTGGGAACTGAAGGCCTATAAATTACCCTCATGGTCTTTGGTTTTCTTACCACTTGTTCTATAGGAGAAAAAATAGCACAAAGGGAAGCAAAGATATATGTGTGTTTGTTCTTCTCCCATGAAATCATTTAAATATTTAGAGCTATAAAAGACTCAAATAAATTCCATACCTTGTTGTGGCAGGCATTCAAATAATTTTTCTTTGACACACATACGTTTGTAGTCTAATTGATGATGAGCTCAAAATATTTAAATATCTACAACTATTTAATTCCCAAATTATTCACTTTCTTTAAACCAAGGCACAATGCTTCATATTCGGTGGTATTATTTGTGTAACTCTAAGTTAACCGATATGATTAGGTTTTGGTAATACTTTAGGTGAAAAAATAACAATCCCAGCTCTTGCACCATTCTTGCATCTTGCACCATAAAAATACTTCTATAAATGATCGAAATCAGGGTCTAGAGAGTCAAAAACTTCTTCAATATATTTAGGTTTGGTTATGGTGTAACAACCGATATCAATTTCTACAATTACATTGAAATCAATCAATGGGAGCTCATCTTCTAGTCGGAGCTCACTAAGAGCTTCCTCCATCAAGCCCACTTCTTGCATTTCTTCTGCAAAGTGGAAGGTAGGGAAATTGAGACACCTTCAAGCTCAGGCATCATGTGAGTGAGTGATGGAGGTGGTTGTGGAATAGGGTCCTCTTGTTGCTTTTTTGCTTCCACCTTGATATCTATGATCTCCATTTTTTGGTACAACTACTACTCTAGAATTAATGGTGGTTCTTGGGAAATGCTCACCTAAGCAGCTGATACTGATGGAGTAGGACTTACTACAAATGTAGCAACTGCAATCGTGGAAACTGCAATAGCAAATGAAGAAACTACATCAGTTATCGGCTTCTTTGCAACCTTCAAAAAAGGTATCATCTCTTCTATGCTTCATTTCACCTGATGAGAACTTATTTTAAATACCAATGGTTTTTCCTCTTCCACATGTATCGCTTCTTAAATTACTATATGGTCCTCTATGACCATGCTTTCTTTAGTGTCATATTTCTAAAAACTTCCAGGTACAACCTTGGAGAAAGCAACAGGTTGATAGATGCTAAATATTATGACGTATTTTTTCTTCGGTGGACCCTCATTATCCACCAATTTGTGATATTTTCTTCATACCACATGGGTATTTATTCCTTTATCTAGCTAAAAAGTCCTAGAGGAAGAATATGCTCTATGTGCACTGTAGGATTTTATTCAAATTATTGCTCATAAAAATTGTACCACGATGGAAGTGGCATCATGGCTTCAACATGCCACTCCAAATCATGTCCTTTAGTATTGTTGCAATTTTGTTAAATATCAAGCTGGGGGTAACAATGAAACTGCTTGGCCTTAATTATTTCCAAAAAATGACCAAATGGGTCATACCTCCATCTTTGAGGTAGTTCCACCAAACCTAAATCTTGGAGAACCTTCGTGAGCAACCTATTATGACCAACTTGGCTCACCTCTATACTGCCAAATCTAAAATTCATTGTTCACGTTGTCCTCTTACCACGCCCTACTCCATTAACATCATTGATGTAGTCATTCTAGTGCACCATATTCATTGCAAAAATATGCTCAGTTAGCAAAATATGGGAGCAAGAACAACTTTCCCGTGAAGCCAAAAATCCACACAACTACGCCTTGATTCAACAAAAATATATCCCCATTTTCTACTATGACAACCACTTCTCTCATTTCCTGTAGCACCCTCTCACTCTTACTGCATATAAACTCAATGGAGGGGCCCAAAATTAAGCGATTAAAATTGTAAAATGACTCTCTCCTTTACAGAGTGGGAGTCTGCATATAAACCAAAAAAACATTGTTTACCTCATCAACTTGTTTAACAACTATGAATAAAAAATGTTGATGTAAATGAAAAATAAATACCAAACGAGGAATGATGTGTGCTTGAATGATGTCTCCTCTTTCTTATTTATTTTTTCTGACTGAATGTGCATTTTCCAAGATATAAAATCCACCCAATCAAAATAAATTAGGTTCGTACCTACCCTCATCATTGTTGGAGCATAAAAATCCACCTGTGATATGTAACGCAAGCACCGCCTATCACTTGTAAACTGTAGGATCTGCAAGAATTTTAGCAATCCATGCCAACATTGATAATATATTTGGGCTCTTAAAATCTAAAAGTGGATTTGATATATTTGACAACTACCCTAGTAGTGACTCTCTAATTAATTGTGTCTCCATGAACGGCCGCATTATCATCCTAAACACATATCTTTCTTCTTGTTTTTTGAGGTGTAGTTTCTTAGAGATCATGTCAGAGGGAGGCTTCAACCAGCAAGAAAATGCTTCCCTTACTACATTCTAATAAATCATAAAAAACACTTCTTCATTCACTTTTGGGATAGCCCTGGAAACTAGATTATAAAATCTAGCAATTGTCTTTACCAGCTCTAGGCAAGAATGTATCGACGTACACAGGTACTAGAATAACTATGCATGATATGACATAGTTAACAAACTCCCCGATGTCAAACCCTACTTGATGGTGAATTCCACATCTTGGCACAACTTAACTACTCACTTGTTGGTTATAATGTAGTCTTCGACTTTTGCCATTGTATGTACGGGCCCAAGTTCATATTCTCATTTCTTCAAGATTTCTTGGATTTTTTCTTGCCTTCTACTTTCTTTTTCGATTGCTTGGATTTTGCGGCATATTTTTCTTTTACACTTTTCTTTCCCAACATGTAAATTTTAGTAATCTTGAGAGCGCTCTGCAAGTTCTCCAAAAAAAACTCGAAAATGCACCAAAAATTTTAAAATTTCATCTTTGGACGATTTTACCCGTTCTATTTATAGAGCGCACCTCCAACTACCATAGTAAATGCAGCGAATCTCTTCGATGAATTAAAAACATGTACACCTTGGTTATCTCAATCGACACTTTTATCAACGCTTTTAGTGGTCATTAACCTCCATCCACTACAATATCCTTTTCAAAAACTATGCTTTTGTCGTGTTATACCCTCAAAAAACATGCCTTGGTCCTTTAACAGCTACTTTGAAAAAGATCACTCTACCACAAACAATCCAACCAACACATTTTTCGAGGAGATCAAGATATTTTATCCCTTGAAAATATCAAAATGTTCCTCTCATAAAATTTGGGCAAAAATGTTCTGCTTGGGCTCTCTAAAACTGTGAGAAAAATTTTAGTTGCACCAAAGGAAATCATCACATGCCTAAAAATCATCCAATAAGCAAAATTATTCTAATGTTGCACCGTTGCCTCCTCTACTTTGCTCTTGAAAGTGCCTTCAACCTATTTTATTAAATTCTACAACGAAACCCTTTTTTTAAATTAAATCAATGCTTTTAATTTAACCCCAATTATAAAAAAAGCACTTTTTTAAATCTTTTTCTTTTCTTTTTTTCTTTAAGAAAATATTCTAAATTGGAGCTTTAAATTTATTTTGTTTTTTTTTTTTCACCCTCATTCTCTTTTGATAAAAATAAAGCCCTTTAGAAATCTAAAACTCAGTTTTTCTGTTTTTATCTTTTAAATATTTTAAATTATTTTATCTCCAGCACTTCAATTGGAATAAAATAATAATTTAAAAATATATATATTTTATATTCTTCTTCTTTATTTTTATTTTCTCCAATTTATGCATATAAAGTAATTTAACCTTTGCTTAAAATTTAAAATAGTTTAAATTGACTTCACGGAAATCACTTAATATCAATTTTTTTTAAATAATTTTCTAGGGTGAATTTGACTTTTCGAGGGGAAAGGGTGAAAATGATTTCCCTTTTTTTTCTCTTCATTTATTTAATTTTACTTGCAAAAAGAAAAATATGTACATATATACATTCTTGCACCTCCGATCATATCACTAAAACAAGCCTTCAAATGAAGGTTGTTAACTAGAATTGGTAGGTCCCAACCATCCATGTCCTGAAGATGATATGAATTCGTTGAATTTACCCCTAAAATTTGAAATGGACCCTCCCATATGCATCAAATATTTGGTGTTTTTCAGGCTTGGTTTTATTTTCATTCCATTTGATGACTAGATATTCAACCTAAAGAATGTTGGTTTCTTGTTTTTTATAGGAAGAAGGGGGAGATAAGGGAATGCATAAAAGGGGGAAATATAGCCAATGCTAGGATATGATAAGGTACATATTAAGAAACAACATAGGACTACTTAAAGCTTTTGCAGAAAAACATAATAATAACCAATGCATGGAAAGCTAATATTATTCAACGTGTATTTCTAGAGCAGTTTCTACATGAACTCAATTACAGATCTTATAGAACACTTACCACAGAAATTTAGCTTTAATAATTAATACATGGTACAATCAGCAAAAACTAAATTAGCAATAAACAAACGTATACATACTTGTACACCAATTGAGCGAATAACAAAGATAGATGATCTCTATTTATTTTTCAGAAGTCTAAATACATAGCCTTGTAAACACCTAAGAGTCGACCCAGTGTTTACGATGCTCATCCTATATATAGAGTTTTACATAAACTAAAAACTGGAAGTTGTTACAACAAATTGCCCACAGGCTTATCCTAGTAACAGAATGATTTGATGTCATGATCTTCTTGTTACAAAGATATTTCTCATATCATGAATCTCCTAACTAAATTCCTTCTCAGTCAAAATACAAAGAGGTTTCAAAATAATCCTCCTCCCATAATTCTCCATAAAGTTCTCCTCCTAGTACCCCAATCGGACCTCCCTCTCAGCAAATAGGTCTGGAATCCACCCTGTCACATACTCCCTTTTCCCTTTCCACAAATCTATTGGGCCTTTAGTCTTTACAAAGCACTTCCTCTACAAATAAATCTACCATTGCCAAGATTAAAAAGATAAGGAAAGCCACAGTGAATGTTGAGACATGTCTAAAGTCACGGAATCCTCTAAGTCACACTGATATGACCCAAGTGCGAGAGGGGGCAGTTTTGGATCCAATCATCATGCAAAGATCTACTATGAGGATGACTCCTCTAGTACAAAAGCCAGAGAAACAAATGACTCTAGATGATTATCAGACTAAAATAATCACTGAAGACATGACTCAGCTATCGATGGATGACGAGTGGAGCAAGGCTCAGACCCACATGGGTATGATCTATTTGAATGTAGAGCATTACAAAGAAAATTTCCTCAGAACAGAGCAGGCTTGACAATTATTGGAAGAGGCCTTCAACCAACAAAAAATTACTTAGAAGGCTCTCAATAATGATGCTCAAAATTGGGAGGAGAATTTCAAAGAGGCCACATCCTTCCAGGAAAAAGAAGCCAAGGCCAAGGAGTAGGTACAGGCATTGCAAAAACAAGTAGAGGACCTGAATCAATAGTTATTGACAACTTCATAAAAGGTTCAGGGCTTCTCTAAAGAAAAAGTGATTGCATTTTAGAGAAAAACTTGCAGTAGTTAGCAAGATAGTCCTTAAGACTAGACCCACCCTAGCTTATCTCTCCAAAGTGAACAATATGATGATCCAGGTAGAAAAGGAGTTTGAATCTTCAATTAAGCTCCTAAGACCGAGGGTGTCTATGGCTAACAAGATCCAAGTCTTGGTGAATAGCATGTAAGCAATATCTGGATACAAAGCTCAGGATGAAAACTGGTCTCAAGCAAAATTAGCCACCAAGAATTTTTTCAAGCGATATAAGCTAGTGAAAACAATGGTGAAGATATTACGGGAGTTGAGGGCAGAGGTGAAGTCTATCTCTAAACATATTAGTATGGCTGAGGGCTATGGTATGCCTAGTTTTTGGGATGCTCAGTCTAACCTCTTGACGGAAGATCAAATAAAGACAAATTGGCTAAATTTTTACAATGATGTATCTGAAATTAATGGATGGGAAGAGCCTATTCAAGAGGACCATATTTTTTGTATGGCTCAAAATATAACTCAAATTAATTCCAGTCTTAACACTCTCTATCTAAAGTCTAAAATTTTATCTTACGATAAGATAGAAGAACTAGAATATTTTTACACTACTTTCAAAGAAAAGGTGGATACTGACGAAGAAACCTGGAAAAAGGCTTGTGCTACCTATAATGAAGCCATTCAATCTAAGGAGAAACAAACAAAGGCCAATAAGGTCCCAAAAAGTGGTACAACATCTTAGGGACAAGGGGAGACAAATTCTGAAGAGGAATCTCCATAGGAATTATTATTCCGAAGTTTGATTTTTGTTTTTTGATAACTCTTGGTATCATTCCCTTTATTTCCCTTCCCTTTATTCTTTTATATTTTTATATATATTTTTTTGACTTCGTCACCCAATGGATAAAGGCTCTAAGTTCTAACATTTAGTTAACATAATTACCCCAGGAGGCACCAAGAATGTTGGTCAAAATGACAACATGCAGGGAAATAAAGGTATTCTCCTCAAATTTTGCTAAGGAGAATCATCGTGATGGCATGACATTTTGGAGGACTAGCGGCGAGCAAGGAAGAATTGTCATGATGGCATGACATTTTGGAGGGCCAGCGGTGAGCAAGGAATAATTGTCATGATGGCGTGACATTTTGGAGGGCCAGCGGTGAGCAAGGAAGAATTGTCTTGATGGCACGATATTTTGGAGGGCTAGTGGTGAGCAAGGAAGAATTATCATGATGGTGCGACATTTTGGAGGGCCAATAGTGAGCAAGGAAGAATTGTCACGATGGCATGATATTTTGGAGGGCCAATGGTGAGCAAGAAAGAATTATCATGATGGCACGACATTTTGGAGAACCAACAGACCACGATCTCTTAAAAGAGATGGAGAAGATCTTTATAACAGAAATATCTTAACTTATTTTAGTTAGGAGATTCATGATATGAGAAATATCTCTGTAACAAGAAGATCGTGACATCTAATCATTCTGTTACTAGGATAAGCTTGTGGGAAATTTTTTGTAACAACTTTTAGTTTTCTATTTATGTAAAACTCTATATATAGGATGAGCGACCTAAACACCAGGTCAACTCTTAGGTGTTTACAAGGCTATGTATTCAAATTTCTGAAAAATAAATAGAGATCATCTATCTTGGTTCTGGGATCAATTGGTGTACAAGTATGTATATGTTTATTTATTGCTAATTTAGTCTTTGTTGAATGTACCATGCATTAATTCTTAAAGCTGAATTTCTATGTTAAGCATTCTACAAGATCTACAATTTACTTCACATAGAAATTTTTATAGAAATACACGTTGAATGATCTTAGCTTTCCATGCGTTGGTTATTATTATGTTTTTCTACAAAATCTTGAAGTAGTCCTATGTTGTTGCTTAATCTGTACCTTATCATATCCTAGCATTGGCTATATTTCCCCCTTTCATGCATTCCCTTATCTCCCCATTTTTTCCTATAAAAAATAAGGAACCAGCCTTCTCTGGAAATTGAATTAGGCAAAATTTGTTTTATCGTGGTCTTTCAATGTTGACGAAGTATTTGGCATAAATTATTACCTAAGGAAAATTTCGTTCCAATAGGACCCTCCAATATTGCGTCAAATATTTGGTGCTTTTCAGGATTGGTTTTATTTTCATTCCATTTGAGGACTATATCTTCAACCCAAAATTTTGACTCTATGGAATTCTTATCGAAGCACTTTTACATTGTTCTAGCGTGTTTTATGAAAGTAGCATATGTTTTTTCTCTCTCCTCTTCCACCAAAAGAAGATGGGCCAACATTGCACTCATGGGATCATATTCACCATCTTCATTTCTTAATAATTACAAAGTTTGGAGAACTGGGAGCTCGATGTGGGTGGGTAAAACTACCTCTTTTCCATACACCATGGAGTAAGGAGAAGTTTTAATATACTTCTTAACTGATATACGATCTGCCCATAGAGCCTGATTTAACAATAGATGTCATCTTCTTTTGTTCCTTCCAAGCGTTCTCTTCAAAATTCAAAGCAATTTATTTTCATGGACTTAGCCAAGTCATTTTCCTATGGATAATAATTAGAGGAGATATTTAGATAAATCCCATACTTTATTACAAAATCGATAATTATTGCCCCAACAAATGAAGTCCCGTTATTTGTCACAATGGCATCTAGAACACCAAAATGGGTAATCAGTATTTCAAGGAAGGAGATGACTGTAGCTTGGTCTTCTTTCTTGGTTGGAATGGCTTTTGCCCACCAAGTAAAGTAATTGATCACTATTAGAATATACTTACATGCTTTATGGATGAGTGAGGATCAATGACTCCAATGAATATAAATCCCATTATTGAAAAGGAGCTTCTACCTAGATTGGATGTAGAGGCAGAGATGCCTTCTTACTTCTACCCATGTATTGTTGATAGTTATCATAGCTTTGGCTTACTTTGTATACATTTGCAAAAAGGGTAGGCCAAAAAAACCCAACTTAGATGATATTAAAGGCCATAGTCCTTCCTACATAATGCCCCCCTGATAATATTGAGTGGAAATCCTCCAAAATATTTAATTTCTCATATTATCGAACACACCTGAGTAGTACACCATCTATGTTCTTGTGAAACAATTTGATCAACAATAAATTATACTTAAGATCTTCTAGCCTAAACATTCTCCTTTGTGTGGCATCAAGATATGTTGGATATTTTCTTGATGTAAATAATTCGACAAGGTCCTATGTCCAATCGTGATCGCCTATATACTAGTTAGCAAGATTGCTTTCATGTGTGACCTAGTCTTGTACTATTGCAAGCGATCCAAGAGCTATGCTTTTGGCTAATTCTTGACAGAGTTCCCAATTGTGAACTAATTTATTTGATCGAATTTTAACATCATACTCTTGAACCTTAGAAATCCAACCTGCTCTTTTATCACCTAATTCTCCTTAAAGAATGAAATTCTTGATATCTGGATGAATGACATAGATAGCTATCTTGCTTTGTGAGATAAAATATCAAAAAAAATTTAGGGACTTCATAATTGCATACACCTATTTCTCAATGAAATTATATTTTTCCTAGTGTGGCAAAATGACTTGACTCACACAAGCAATCGTATTTTCATCCCCATAATCTTGATAATGTATGAGGAAAGTGACATAACTCTCCTGCTTGCCCACTGCATAAAGGATGAAATCCTTTGAATAATCTAGATTAATTAACACCGATGGTTGGATTATTCTCTCCTTGATCTCTTAGAATGCCTATCTCCTTTCCTCTATCCACTTGAAGTCTGTATTTTTCTTAAGAATTTCAGTCATTGGCTTTACAACCTGAGCAAAATTGGTGATGAATTTTGGAATGAAGTTAACTTACCCAAATAATAACTGCAGGTCCTTATTACTAGATGCCAGTGATATTTTTAAGAGAGCCTCTCATCTTGCAAGATCAATCACCAGCTCTTCTTATGAAATAACATGTCCCAACAACTTTCCTTCTTTGACAACAAAAATTAACTTCTTTGGGTTGATGGAGATGCCAAATTCTTGATATTTCTCAAATATATGTCTAAGGTGAGAGACATGATCTTACCTATGATGTGATAAAACAGTCATGTTGTCAAGGTAAATTACAATAAATCAATTCAAAAACTCACCAAAAGCGACATCCATAGCTCTCTAAAAGGTGGTTCTAGCATTTGAGAGACCAAAATATATTCTTTTATAGGAAAATGTGCCATAATTTATAGTAAATAGTGTTTTGTGCTGGTCTTCGTCTTTTACCCAAATTTGGTTGTAGCCATAGAAACTGTCAAGCAAGAAAAATCTTCATTCTATGAAGGATATTATTAATTTATGGTAAGGGGTAATGGTCCTTAAGAGATGTTTGGTTCATATTCAAAAAATCCACACATAGGTGAATATCTCCATTCTTCTCCCATATAGAAACCAAGTTTGCCATCCATGTTAAGTGTCTTATAGGATAAATTATTTTTTCCTTCAAAATTTTTAGCAATTTTGCCTTCATAAGCACTTCAATTTTAGTATTGATAGGCCATTATTTCTATCGAAAAGGTTTCACTCCTTGCAATTCAATGGTGTGCTGGATCACATTCTTGTCATATCATTTCATGTCATGATAGCTCCATTTAATGATGTTAGGGAATTTTTAACACAAACTTTTAATTTCCTTGAGCTCTTCTAGAGTACAGTATATTCCTATTTTGATGATTGTATTAGCTTCCAACTATAAATTCTTATGCTCCTTTGCATCAACCTTCATATTGTTTTTCTCTAATCTATCAATTTGATCAAATAGGATCCCTAGCAAAATTAGTCCCCTGGGGATGTGGTTATTCTTAAACTAAATCATCCCTTCAATTTCCTCCTCCACTAGTATTCTTTCATCTGTACTAGTAGCTTCCTTAATCAAAAAATTAACTATCTATTCATAATTATCAAATACCTACCAATAGAACCCAGGTGTTGTAGGTGAGTTGGAGAGGAGAGGGAAATCCTCCAAGAGAGGTTCCAGGTTCAAATATCCACCCTACCAAAAATTTGAATTGGATATCTAAAATCCAATTGATAATGTTGGTGCGGGCAGGATCGGGTGCAACTCTCGGGTGACTTTGATGGAGTAGAACCCCGTGTTCGTGGTCTCTCAGACCAAGACGGCCCCACAAGGAGTTTTTCGCTTAAAAAAAAAATACCTACCAATAGAGGTTTTTATTGGGAACCTAAGTTCTATAAATTACCCTAATGGTATTTGGTTTTCTTACCACTTGTTCTATAGGAGAAAAATTAGCACCAAGGGAAGCCAAGATATATGCATGTTTGTTCTTTTCCCATGAAATTGTTTGAATGAGTTATAAAAGACTCAAACAAATACCATACCTTGTTGTGGTAGGCCTTCAAATAATTTTTCTTTGACACACATACATTTGTAGTATAATTGATGATGAGCTCAAAATCTTCAAATATCTGCAACTATTTAATTCCCAAATTGTTCACTTTCTTTAAACCAAGGCACAATGCTTCATATTCAGTGGTATTATTTGTGAAACTCTGAGTTAACCGATATGATTAGGTTTTTGTAATAATTTATGGTAAAAAAGAACAATCCCAGCTCTTACACCATTCTTGCATCTTCCACCATCAAAATACAACTTCCATAACTGATCGAAATCAGGATCTAGAGAGTCAAAAACTTCTTCTTCAATCTATTTAGGTTTGGTTATGGTGTAAAAACCGATATTAATTTCCACAATTACATTGAAATCCATGAATGAGAACTCATATTCAAATTGGAGCTCACTAAGAGCTTCCTCCATCAAGCCCACTTCCTGCATTTCTTCTGTCATCATATTGACCGCACCTATGGGATTTTCTTCTTCATCCAGTTTTTCTATATGAAAAGTGGACAATTTTTCATTATATATTTGGATTATTATTTCATTAAAAGGAAGATACAAATGTGAGTAATATAGAGAAATATATCCTCCAAGATTTGCTATAAACTCCCTCGATAATCACACACTAAAATATGGTTCCAAATCGACCACCACCACTACTTGAATGAAAGTGATCTATGACATACTGTGTAGAACAATGGGAATATATTTAATCACATACACCATTTTGACTAGGATCCCATCTAGTTGTAATATTCCTATACTGCTCCTTTTATACTCCATTTCCATGACCTCGCATACTGCCATTGGCATGATAGTGGTTGTAGCACTAGAGTTGATCATGTAATTATGCACGATCCATCCTTCCATTATAATAGAAATATAGAACATGGGTGGTCTATTATTACCAGTGGAAGAAGTCATCAGTGTCTGTACTAACACCATCTGGGTGGGGTTTTTATTTTTATCCTTTACAGACTTGAGAGACTCCTACAATAGGTCAACTTGTCTAGGTAGCTACAATGCATTGTACAAAATCACCTTCACAGGGATATTCTTCTTCTCTTAAAAAATATTATAATATGGAGTTCTAGAGCCTTTTTTCTCACTAAGTAGCTCATATTTATTTTTGTATTATTGAGTAGCTTCTATCGTTTACCACTTGGTCAATGATAGGTACTTGAGGCACTCTTTGGGTTGTTATTTTACCTTAGTTTTTACTTGAATGACTATAGGATGTGAAGTTGATGCTTTTACCTACAACTTCTCTTGGGCTCATGCAGGCAATATATCCTTTAATAAGACAAAATATTATTGTTTAGATGTTATGATCAGTGCTTTTAGTTGTGGTTTTGTCTTTTCACCTTGTAACTTTTTTTTAGCAAGGACCTTCAACAGCTCCATTTGTTTTGGGTCGATAGTCACCGACTTATTCCTAGTCCTCGTAAGAACTCAGACATGCTCCAAGGAAGGGATGATAAAATTATGATAAAATTCCATTATCATATTGATTTGTACATTGATAAAACTTTCTACTAATATCTGTACATGGTTAAAATAAACCTTGCATGTATCTTCACCATGAGGATCATTACAAGTGGAACACCAATATGCTCGCTCGGATGTAATAGCTTCTTCATTATCCAATACAATAGTATTTCTCTCAAGACCTTTGCTAGTAGTTGGTTGCTCTCTAGTAATTGGCGATGTTTGAAATATCCTTGATTGAAAGTCATCTTTGACTTGATTCTTCTTAATACATGTAATTTCATTCGATATAGTCCTCATAGTTGAATTAAGGGATTGCATCTCCTGTAATAATTTCATGTGGGGATCAAGATTTAAGGGTATAGGGGATGCTGGAAAAAGGTAGAGGTACTAGTGGTGTAGGCAATGCTAGGAATGGAACTGGAGCTAGCAATTTTGGAATAACTGGTGCAAGTAATTATGGGATTTTTGGAGTAGGAAGTTGCAAAACTAGAACTGGTGCAATTTGAGGTGAACTCAATCTCCATGAAGTAACGAGATACATAGAAGGCATAGGTTGTGAAAGTGCACTAGAGTACAGATGTTGTGGTAGATCAAAAACAATGGGCATTGTTACCTTTCAAGGTAGCTTACCTATGGTGATAAAATCTACTTCGGTCTTCTACACCTGCATGTACAAATATAGAAACGTATTGACATTGGCTTATCGAATAACCATACCAGTGGCAGAGTTGAAGGCTTGAACATGGCTTGCTCATGAGTGGACCGAAGACCATTAGGAGCTCTCTGTCAACTTTTAGTGAACCTGACATTGAAATCCACTATTTCCTCCTATGGATGTCTTTGGATGCTCATAAATTAATGTAGTAAGAAAAAATATTAGATTTCTCATGAAATTTCTTAATCAGCAACTTTGCCAATTTGTCCCATGTGGTGATGGTAGTGAGCAACAAGGACCGGTACAAATACAACAAATTTCCTCTGAGTGCAACATAAGTAATCTTACCATAACATCTTCATCTATGATGTTGTGGATTGTTTCCAAAGAAGCCAAATATTGGATATTCTCATAAGCAGTCTTACTTGTACTATCATACGTAGGAAAAGTCTTTAATGCTTCTTGAGGGGCTAGATTTGATGCTTAGAGATTCAAAGCTCCTGAGTTTTTCCATTCTCAAAACTACCTTGGTGGTTGTGGTTACTGTGGTGGTGGATTTTGGGTCATGTGAACTGGTGTGTGAGGTTGAGGAGGTGGGACACTAGCAACAATACTAGTTGGACTCGAAGGAACAAAAAACACACCAACTAGTTGTGAAGATGTATTGGGTGATGTATGATTAAGACTAACTAGCCTAGGATTTTCTCCTAATTTTTGGGTGTCAAGTTCAAAGAACTCAATGGGGTTTTTGAGATTTTTGGCCTTCTATCTTGTGATCATGAAGTACAGCTTTCATCGACTTCATGTTTAGAGTCTTCTAGGTATAGCTAAGTTGCTAGAAATTCTAGCTTAATAATACAAAGGTGAAGATCAAACCTCAATATTGTTGAAAGTAGAAATTTTGAAAGTCCCACCCTAAAATACAAACATGCTTTTGTGCACCCTAGACACAACCAACATTAAAATTCCTAAGAAAATAAATGTCCTTTGGTCTAATATCTAAAGAGGGCTGACTCCCTTACTATATCCTACATAGGTTTTAAGTTTAGAATTGTAGGAAAGAAATGAAAACAATGGAAATAAATGGGAAATATAGCCATAGGTCAGAAGGTATAGGATTGGGGATAAACTAGTAGAGAATTTTCAAATCAAGAATTAAAGCAACATAGAATATAAATAAGGTAAAGAATCCACTTACTATTTCATAAAAACAACTTCTAGAGTTGCATTCCAGTACTCACTCCCTCACCAATAGTGTTCAAATCCAGATGCAGAATTTAAACTTAGCAGATAACATACATGAATATAAAATAGAAATGCTTAAAGCAAAAAGAAATCACCTATAGAATCAAAAATCAGGTTCTTTCCATTTACGCAAAAAACTTAAAGTGTTTTTGTACAAAGTATCAATCCTCATATTGTTACATGTAAATGTTTAGTATTTATAGAGGTTTTTACCTATATCATTTAATACACAAAAAGACAAAATATTTATAGATTAGGAACCTTCATGAGGAAATTCCTCCTTGAAATTATTCATAGGGGAGCAGTGATCCAACTTTTAAGGAAAAATCTCACAAAGTTTGACCACCTTGGGGACAAGTGCATTGGAACAAAATAGAACTAAAGAAAAAATAGGAATCTAGATGGTTGAAATGTGATCACCTCTATGTTTTGGAAATTTGTGTTTGCCTAGGAAGTCCACCAGCTATTAAAAGATTTTTTAAGGAGGTAAAGCTGATGGGTGGTGCCTTGGAAATCATGAAAGTCACCCTGTGGTATTAAATCCTACACCTTTTTAGCACAAAACTGGGAAAAATAACCTCTTTCATCTCCATCATTAAATTTACATTATTCCTTGATCCAAGCATATTTGAAAAGCCTTCTTGAACAATTTTAAAGTCAATTTCACCCTAAAATCGGATTATCGGATTATACTTTTTTGGAGTGCATCTGGATGAAAACACCTCATATACTGTCTCTTATCAATATTTTCACTATTCACTCCATACCTCTGCATTTGATGTTCAAGGCCATTTCTAAACTTTCTTCTCATTCGGATGAAGCCCATATGTTTTAAATTTAATATTTAAAATATCAAAATATTTTTTGCCCCTATAACAAGAAGCTTCACTTCCTCATTTTTCTTCTCATTAAGACATTTGACAATTTTCCATGATGTTTACCCCCACACAAAGTTTCTCTTTCATTTGAATCAAGCTTTACAATTATTATGTTACTTTGTGGAACAATATGGCTACAATCCTCCTTGAAACAAGTTCATGAGAAACACCTTGTTGTGAGCCTTTATTTTTTAACCTCTAGTGTTTCAAACCATATTTCCATTATTTCACCCTAGGGAGGGGCGATTGGGAGTTTCACCCCTCACCTAGTGTGAAATCATTATCAAACACTCTCTCATTCAACTGTCGTAGCAAAATTCAAAAATTATTTCACATTGCACTTTACATAAACAAATTTTCCTTTTAAAATACGTGTTCACCCCAAAAAGGGAAGAAAGGTACTATCGCCCCTCACTTAAGGTGAACGAAGATTTGAATTTTCCAAAGCTTGTCTTGGAGCCTTACTACTTTTAATTTTTTTCTCGAGATGAGGATGAAAACATTGGTGACTTTTTTTTGTAAACGACGCCTTTGTGGGATTATCTTCATATAGTTTCACCTCGGGAAGGGGTGAATGGGAATTTCACCTCTCACCTAGGGTAAAATCACTGCTCATTGCAATTTAAACTCTTATCAACATATGCTAATGTGGGGACCGTAATATTTTTCTTCTCCATATACTTTCACCTCAAGGGGAGGTGAAAGGTAGTTTCACCTCTCACTTAGGATGAACAGAGCTTTGACTTTTACATGTTATAACTCGATGCCTTGCTGAATTTGCTTGACATTCACCTGAAGTGAGGATAAATAATATTATCACTCCATATTTTTGAATAACACCTTAGTGGGATCCATAGTGCAACATCTCCGAATTCATTGATGTAGAGCTTTCACCCCAGGGAGGTGCGAATGGGAGTTTTGCCTCTCCCTTGGGGTGAAACCCCAATTGAATTTTCCCATGTTGACTTGGCAACTCATCACTTTTATTATGATGTTCACCCAAATGCGGGGTGAATTATGCTTTCACCCCACATTTGGGGTGAATGTACTCCATTTAATTACCTTCAAATATCAACTTTGAGCACACCACGAACTTCATATTTAGGTGTGATTTCACCTCAAAATGGGGTGAATGGGATTTTTTTCCAACTTGACATCTTCTCCTTAATTTGTTCACCACAGGATGGGACGAATGGGATTTTAACCCTTTACTTGGGGTGAAAAGGTTGTTGTGTCGATTTTACCTTTAGTTTCAGATGTAATTTTTATTAACATCTTCAGTAGATTTTAACTATTTTTACACACCATTTCCCACAACCATTTTCCCTTATAACATACATTATTTTCAAGCATGAGATCCATGAAAATAGAAATAATTTTAAAACACAAAAATGAACTACAACACATTATACTAGCCAAAAACACTACAACATTGATTCAATGTATTTGCCGCTTTTCAATAATACTGTTAACAAAACTTTATTAAAATTTCAATGTGGCAAGATGCAAAAATACCAATACTACCAAAGTTAGAGCAATAAAACCAAGACCAAAATTAGAGATTGAAATCATATACCTAATAATGTAATATAGGGGGTGTTCAAGTTTATTAAATTATTTGGTACATGTAAATATTTTGTAAATATGTGGTGTGAAAAAGATCTTCTAAATAGTAGAGTTTTTCATTTAGTAATCATTAGAGGTTTTTTAGGAGTCGATCAAATATATTATCTTATGATAAATATGAATATTCATATATCCTTGATGTTTGAAGAGATGAATAGTTTATTGAAGTTGAAATGTTAAAAGTCTTTGTAAAGGTTATTTGTAGAGAGATCATGTAATATGTAATGTAAGTGAGAAATTTGTATGAGTATTGAAATATTGTGAGGTGTTACATTATATTACTCTGTACTATAGGATATTTCTATACTGTCATAGGTTATAAAACCTTTAACTACTACTTCGGAAATCTTGTTGAGCTCTTATGATTCAAGTGGTCCAATATTACTATAACTAAGAAATAATTGTATAACAATGACTTCTAAGTAGGGGTTATTAGAAAATTCTTGAGAATAACTCTATAAGTAATTAGGGATTTTCATACAAGAATATAAAATAAGGAATGGGATATCTATCATCCAGGTCTAAAGGCTATCAACTCAAAAAAATGTAAATATTGTTCAAGATTTTTAGTTGTTGATCTTGTGATCATAAGCCTTTGAGTTAGATTTCAACTAATTGCTTACTGATATTTTTTCAATAAAGTTGCTAGGTGATGGAGCTTGATGATCTTAAAGAGTAAAATTTCATCAAAGTTATATTTGATAAGATCTTTATTCTTTTTGGGTAAAATAGGTTGGTTTGGTCCCATTGGGCATGCCAAAAAGTTTAGGTTAGAAATATTCGTAATATGGAAAATGAACCATAGACCACAATAATTACTGGATGGCTTTGTATTTCTCTTGATTCAAACTCTAAAGAAGAGTGATTTCTTATAATACTAAAGTAAGGGTTTAAATACTTAAGGTAGAAATGTAAGGGTTAGAGAGGGAGGTAATGGTTGAGAAGATAAATAAAAATGGTCAATATTTAGCTTAACAACAATTAAATATTCTACAAAAGTGTCCTCCATTCAAGCTAAGGAAAAGCTTAATATACTTGCATGAAACAAAGCATTACAAAATATAGAATCATTAATTCCATGCTATATATTTCTCCATATTCTAATAACTTTACAAAAAGTAATCCAAACAACAACCCAATTTTAGAACTAGAGTTTACCATTCATAAAGTATAAATAAAAATACATTAAAATGTATAACTCAATCTAAATTTACAACTATAACATTATCTTCAATGGAGTCCATTCAATGTGTACTTATATTTATTGTAAAGCAAAATATACAGCATATTACTTGAAAACTGCTAATGATTCAACCCTCATACTAAGGTAATTCAGGCTATTTATAAGATTACAATGAATATTCTAACCCAATCATTATAGTGCAAATTGGTTACAAGCCTAACATATACAACATGGTTTTGATGCTTCAAAGTTGTGGATGTCATTTTCTTACACTATCTTAATCAATGCACCAAAATATTTTTGAGTATACAGTGATGATGTGGTTTTATATATTTCTTCTAAAATTTTGGAATCCACTTGTTCTTAGCAGGTCCATGGAGCTTTGGTTGGTTCATCTTTTGCCACTATACCTAGTTGATGCACAATATTTTCAAAGCCTCCAACTTAACTTAATGGTCTTGCTTTGAGTGGTTGAGAAGTGATCAATGAATTGAATCTTTTGATGTGCATAATATTTAATAAAAAGAACTTTTTTTTAGATATTTCTACTCATTTTTGGGGCTCAAATGCATTACCATTCTCTTATGGACTCTACAAGTGCCTTAAATACTAGTCCAATATTTTTATAGAGCTTGGTTGATGTCATTAGTCAAAAATTCTTGGGATTGTTTCATTCTAATATTTCTTTCCTTTGGGTATCTTTCATTCAAGGCTTATGATGTGGATGTCATCCCTTGAAAATCATAGGTTCATGTTTTCCTTGGCTATGTTTTTGAAATATTCAACTGACTTAAGCATTGGAAAATATTGGGATTGCATGATTTTGACCTTCTATTTTCTAGGACTTTTTTGAAGGTTTGGGTGATGTTAGCACTTGAAAATTTTAAGATTAATTCATTTTTATATTTTGCTTTATTAGACCTTTGTGAATTAACCAATTTTATCTAACTAGGTACATTTTATTTTTTTGGCTTCTTGTGAAGTCTTGACCATTTTAAAAATTCTTAGCCACTTTGGAATTTGCCCCCAAAATACTATATTTGGATCTCTAGCAGTTTATAGTTGTAAAATTTTTAAGTCTAGCTATGTTCCTAAGTTCTTGCCATAGAAATTTTTTAATAAAATCATAGTTTGACATGACTTGTAAAGAGTTATACATATGGAAAAATATATTGACCAACAACTCATTTCTTTATTATTTTGCTTTTCAAACTATCAAGTGTAATGGATATGCTCTATAATATATTTATTTCTATTGCAAGGAGAGAATTTTATACTATGTAATAAAAATGAATATGGTGTACCTAGATTATTTTTGACCTCTTTAACCTCATTTGCTTTAAAATTTTCCACCAATAACATTAAATTTAATAAATTTTATATTGCATTAACCAAATATAACAATTTATACTTGAGTGTGATATGCCAAAATTATATATAATAATAACCATAATAAATTTATTCTAACACTTTCAAAATGACTAAAAAAGTTATCCCATGAGGTTTAGTTATTAAAAAACACATAAAAATACCTTTGTAAGGTCTTACTACAACCTATCCACTATAATGAGTTTTATAACAACCATGCATCTTCTAGAGTGTCCCTATGGTCATGATCCCATCTCACTAAACTAATGGATAACTAGAGACTATAGTAACCAACCAAATAGTGCAATGATACTAAACACATGGTTTAATGTAGATGTATACATGTATCGATGTCAAGTTTTACATAATAAATATCAACATCCAAGCATGAATATGTCAACTTTTGAATTATGATCACCAAATACTAGGAACTAAATTGTGGAGGTTTCACACACCAAATAATGAATATTGAATACTAAAAAAATGTTATAGTTATTTATCATTATATTTCAGCAATTTCAATGCTAGATTCTATACATAGAAGCTTTAGAACTAAAACAAACCATTGAACTAAATTTGGGCTTCCATAAGAGGTAAGCTAGACCTAGTCAAAATCAAATGTGGTAAGTTATAAGCTAGACCAAACTCTATATATTGTAATGCTTAAGCACTATATCCTAATACCTCCAAGCAATGAACCAAGCTTGGAATCAAAGTCTAAACTAAACTATAAACTATATTAACCATAATATAGACAACCATTTATACTTAAAATCAAAATTTGAATTGTCCAAGTGATGAAATTGTTGGCAATTTTGGGTACCTTGGGTACATTGCCCTTGCTCAAGTGTTGATGTTGTCATTGATGTCAAAGAGCGGAAGGGTTTTTGTGAAAACCAAAGCAGACTAAATTATAGGTTTTTTTTTAAATCCATGGTCAGCAGTTCTGAAATGGGTTTTTCTTAAAACCCAAGTTAGCTCTTCGTTTTGTTGAAAAAGGTGCTCCGATGATGAAGATATTTAATTTTAAATATCCAGTTTAAATTTTATTTATTTATTTAAAATTTAAATTAATATTTTAAAATTAAATTAAAGTTGTTCACCGGCTTGTTTTCAAAGCCGATGTTTCTAGGGTTTTGCAACGGATAAATTAGGGTTTCCTGCTGACAAAGCAAGGTAAAGCAACCAAAAACTTCTAGGGTTTCATGTTGACCTAATTAGGGTTGCAGCCGACGTGTTTGAGAATGTTTTTATGGGATATTCTCTTCTATAAAAATGTGGGACTGTTGCAAGGTTGAAGGGTGGGTGTGATGCGATATATGCGAATGAAGTTCGTGTGCAGCAGAGTGTAAGTCGGTGATAGTTCTTTGGAGTTAAAGAAAAGAGATCACAGCGATGAGATAGTGAGTGAGTGCGTATCGACTGATCGAGAACAAAGAGAGTGATATGCAGACGACGTGTTTAAAGTCCGAGGCAAAAATACGTAGATGGTAGAAGTGATATTTCATGGAAGGTGCAGCAGAGTGAGTGGTGCAAAGAGAAGATAAGAACGCGGTATGCAGAAGTCGTGTTTCGAGTGTGAAATGACAGTGTGCTGGCTGTAGAAGTAATATTTCTGTGAAGTTGCAGCAGATAACGCAGAGAGATATAGAGGAGTGGTTGAAAAAGTGTGAATCATTTTTCACAGCAGCAGTCGAATGCCGACAAGCAGCAGATCGTAGAAAAATAGCAGATCGTGATAATTGAGGTGAAAGTTTACATTCTGCAATTTTTATTATTATCTTCAAGTTGTAGCTTGAAAAAGGGGTTGGTGCCTCTTTCTAGTTGGTGCTAGAAAAATTGGAGTTGGTGCTCCATTCTGTTGTAGCAGATAAAACTTAGGGGTTGGTGCCTCTTACCAGTTGGTGTTGGTGAATGATTATGTAAAGTTGGAGCTTTGCATTTGACTGGATTTGGATGGTAGTCCAAGCAGTCCTTTTTGAGGAGTAGCCACATCGGTGAACCTCGTTAAAATGCCATGTTATGTGTGATGCTCTTAGTACTTTTATTATTTCTATTTTAATTTGCTGTTGTTTATTTAAAAGTCTAAATTGCTTTTAATTTTTTAAAGAACACACTGATTCACCCCCCTCTCAGTGTCATTGTGATTATAACAGTTGGTATCAGAGCCAGGTTCCCAATTTTGGCTAAATCAGTCAGGGTTGATCTTGGATTAGTACACAATGGCTAAGAAGAATAGATCCTCATCCAAAAAGACATCCCAGCCAGTTTTAGTTCCTATGGTTGAGAAAATTGAACCAAAAATGGTAGAAGGAATGAAATCTAAAGTTGAAGAAGTTGAGGCTGAAGTTGATTTAGAGGGTGAGCTAGTGTCTGCTCTTACGGAATGGGAATCAGAAAAAGAAGAATGAAAAATTGTCAAGGAAACTTAAGGATGCAAACAACATTATTGCTAGTTTAAAAATACAAACTAAAGAATACAAGAAAATGTCTGAAGATCTGGAAATACAGGTATCCATGAAGATAGACCACTACAGCAAATTGGAAGAAGAAAATGTGAGTCTTCGAATACAGATACAAGAGCTGGATCAAAAAATCAACTGTCATCTAAAACGTGAAGAAAGCTCGATGAAACTGGACAAAATTCTGAGCGATCAAAGATCCACAGGCATCAAATTTGGTCTCGGCTTTACTAAAGGAGAATCATCAACTGAACCAAAAACAAGCAATGTTGAAAGTGAAAAGAACAAAGACAAGAAACAGGCTGTGGAAAGTAAAACGAATCAGGCAAAAGAAAGATATAATGCCAGACCTGAAATGACAGCTGACAATGATGGCTTTACTAAGGTCACACATCAAAAGAATAGAAGATCCAAGGCTCCAGCAACAACCTGGCCAAGACCATCTTTCAGGTTTACTCATTATTTCTATGGTTTTTGTTTTAAATGTAATAATTATGGGCATAAAATTGCTGACTGCAAATACAATATAGGTCCAAGAAGTTTCACTAGTAGAAATGTGTTTGCTCCTTTAATGAATTATGCAGTAGAGTGCTTTAAGTGTCACAACTTTGGGCATATTTCCATAAATTGCCGTAGTATGTCTATTTCATTTCAACCTCAGAAAAGAAGAACTCAACCATATAAGGCAAAACACAATAGTAGTTCTTCTGAAGGATATATGCAAAATTCTAAAAAGGGAAAATCTCAGCTAGAACCCAACAACATAGTTAAGACAGAATGGAAACAAAAGAAACAGCTCAGGAAAGAACAGGAATCCTTAATAGTGCAGACTGCTTTTAGAGCTCAGAATAAATATGTACCATGGATTCTTGATAGTGGCTGCTCAAGTCATATGACAGGTGATAGACAGAAATTTGAAAATCTTCAAAAATATGAGGGTGGTTCTGTGAAGTTCGGCAATAATGATGGAGCCAAAATAATAGGTAAAGGATCGGTCAAAATAAGTGAAGGGAAAATCAAGTCAGAAGAAGTTCTATATGTGGATGGTCTGAAACATAACCTATTAAGTGTGAGTCAGATCTGTGACAAAGGACATGAAGTGGTGTTCAAGAAGCAGGGTTGTGAAGTCAGAAAAACAAATAATGGGAAATTAATAGCAACCGACTCAAGGACATCTGGCAATCTGTACACACTATCAGAATTTTCAGAAGGTATGTGTTTCATGGGACAAGAAGAAGAGAACTGGTTGTGGCATAAGAGGCTTGGACACATAAGTTTTGATAATCTGGTAAGAGTTAGCGCTAAACAAGCAGTGAGAGATATTCTAATCATTAAAAAACATGCAAATAGTATGTGTGCTTCATGTCAGAAGGGTAAACAGACCAGAGTTTCATTTAAAACAAAACAACATCACACTAACAGGCTTGGTCAAAACAAGTTTAGTCAGAACTAGCTTAGTCAGAACATGTGGATTCAAAGAACAGGTATGCCTAAAAGAAACAACACTATTACTTGTTATAAGTGCAACAATAAAAGTCACACTTGTCGAGACGGTGCGAGTTGAAATTCCGGGATATAGGAACATGAACAGTGGCATGATCAGGTCCAAGGATCAGAACAATGACAGGAACAAGAATATGGTCAAAGAGTTCAAGAGAAGACCCGGCAAGGAAGTTATAGACGTTGATGTTGATCAGTGCCTAATGGGAGTTTTACTCCCACCCCAGAATTAATCACCTCATCAGGAGGTGGGGGAGGGACTAAGCTAAGAGGATCATTCTTAGTTCCGAGCCCCAAAGGTGGCCCTTTGCCATTGATGACAAAGGGGGAGAGATATGAGTAAGGGGGAGAGCTTCAAGTGAATAGGAAAGCTTCAAGTCAGGGGGAGCAAAACTTCAAAGAGATTGATTTCAGTTTTGGCTCTTGAAGATGTGTTTTTAGTAAAGGGTTGCCATCAATGACAAAGGGGGAGATTTTTGGCAATTTTGGGTACCTTGGGTACATTGCCCTTGCTCAAGTGTTGATGTTGTCATTGATGTCAAAGAGCGGAAGGGTTTTTGTGAAAACAAAGGCAGACTAAATTATAGGTTTTGTTTAAATCCATGGTCGACGAGCTTCGAAATGGGTTTTTCTTAAAACCCAAGTTAGCTCTTTGTTTTGTTGAAAAAGGTGCTCCGATGATGAAGATATTTAATTTTAAATATCCGAGTTTAAATTTTATTTATTTATTTAAAATTTAAATTAATATTTTAAAATTAAATTAAAGTCTGTTCACCGGCTTGTTTTCAAAGCCGACGTTGCTAGGGTTTTGCAACGGATCAATTAGGGTTTCTTGCTGACAAAGCAAGGTAAAGCAACCAAAAAATTCTAGGGTTTCATGTTGACCTAATTAGGGTTGCAGCCAACGTGTTTGAGAATGTTTTAATGGGATATTCTCTTCTATAAAAAGGTGGGACTATTGCAAGGTTGAAGGGTGGGCGTGATGCGATATATGCGAATGAAGTTCGTGTGCAGTAGAGTGTAAGTCGGTGATAGTTCTTTGGAGTTAAATAAAAGAGATCGCAGTGATGAGATAGTGAGTGAGTGCGTATCGACTGATCGAGA
This sequence comes from Wollemia nobilis, assembly GCA_028583015.1. Taxonomy (NCBI): domain Eukaryota; kingdom Viridiplantae; phylum Streptophyta; class Pinopsida; order Araucariales; family Araucariaceae; genus Wollemia; species Wollemia nobilis. The sequence continues at coordinate 501,389 of JAQPPZ010016827.1, forward strand.
ACAAAGAGAGCGATATGCAAACAGTGTGTTTAAAGTCCGAGGCAAAAATATGCAGATGGTAGAAATGAGATTTCATGGAAGGTGCAGCAGAGTGAGTGGTGCAAAGAGAAGATAAGAACGCGGTATGCAGAAGTCGTGTTCCGAGTGTGAAATGACAGTGTGCTGGTTGTAGAAGTAATATTTCTGTGAAGTTGCAGCAGATAACGCGGAGAGATATAGAGGAGTGGTTGAAAAAGTGTGAATCATTTTTCACAGTAGCAGTCAAATGCCGACAAGCAGCAGATAGTGATAATTGAGGTGAAAGTTTACATTCTGCAATTTTTATTATTATCTTCAAGTTGTAGCTTGAAAAAGGGGTTGGTGCCTCTTTCCAGTTGGTGCTGGAAAAATTGGAGTTGGTGCTCCATTTTGTTGTAGTAGATAAAACTTAGGGGTTGGTGCCTCTTACCAGTTGGTGCTGGTGAATGATTATGTAAAGTTGGAGCTTTGCATTTGACTGGATTTGGATGGTAGTCCAAGCAGTCCTTTTTGAGTAGCCACATTGGTGAACCTCGTTAAAATGCCATGTTATGTGTGATGCTCTTAGTACTTTTATTATTTCTGTTTTAATCTGCTGTTGTTTATTTAAAAGTCTAAATTGCTTTTAAGTTTTTAAATAACACACTGATTCACCCCCCCTCTTACTGTCATTGTGATTATAACAGAAATTATCCCAAAGAAGATAATTTCAACCAATTTTTTTATTGAACTTTTAAATGCTAAACATCAAAATTTCTCTAAAGAACCATCACTCAAACTTTTTCATCAACAATGTTTGTATTCTAAGTTATTTTTAGTATTTCCTTCATATAATGTGTTCTATTTTCACTTCAAGTGGTATAGACATCCCTGAGATACTACTTGTTTAAAGGATATGTGTCCAATATCATGTAAGATATCCTTAAAGTCATAGAATAATCCATAGACCTCCTCCATGGTTATTGAAAACACAAGCTACATTGTAAACATAGTGTGAAAAATTTACCACTTTTGAAGAGTGTTCCTTTACGTAAATATAGCACTTATTCAAAAATCACTAATAGGGCTAATTGGATTATGTTATAAAATAAAAAAGCATCAAAGCACATGAAGATGACCATAGCACTACTAAAAATAATTAATTTACTTAACATACATGAACTTGACCATAACACCATAAAAACAATTAATTTAATTTTTTAAACTCATCCTTCTTTTTTATTTTCTTTTTTTATATGCCAAATATCCCTCTCATTTATTATAATAATAAAATTAAAATTAAATAAATGTGTTAAAACAAAATGCTCCCACAATATTCTCCTTGAATCCTTAACCTTTCTAGAATAAACACAATCCTATATCAATGCACCTAAACTAATTTTTGGGACATACAAAGTACCTCAATATAAAAATACAAATCATAAAACAACAACACCAAATATTAAGATCCCCACATAAAAAATATAAATAAAAGGAATTAGCATCCACATTCTATAGAAATTGAACCTTTGACTTTGCTAAATCAAATAAGGTCCTATACTGATGCACCATAGCTACTATTTTGACATGTGAACTATCTAAAATAAACATTACTAGCCACAAAATAATAATACCAAAAACTAACAAAATTATTCACATAATTGCTAGTAAGATAATGAGGAGGTTTGAACTCACGACCTTTGCTATGAGAAGAGGGTGCCATGGTGACAGATAATATACAATACCATAAAAAATATCTTTGAGCTTGTTAGTGCCCAAAATGTGCAATGTACATCTAACTAAATCATGGATTATGCAAATTAGAATATTCATTCTACTTGGTCTCCCTTACGAGCAACTACAACTAGTTTATGATGTCCATGACTTTAGACTCTAACTACTTTCTAAGGACTAAGCACCTCCTCAAACATAGTCAAAATTTCACCATTGTTAACTATACACCTTCCAACCTTCCTAATCTAGAATTCGTGCCTTAAAATATTAATGTGAGCATCCATGCTTTGCTTATAACTTTAAAACAAAATCCCTTGTGTACCTTAACTTCAAAACCAGAGCTCTTGTGTTCCTTGACTTCAAAACTAAATCCTTGATCTCAATCCCTTAGAGAAACTATAATGTCTATTTTATTTTTGTAAATATCTAAAATAATGATTAAAAAATGGTAAGATGCATCATGTAAATTAGGCCTATTTCATGTTTTCCTTCAAAATCCTTAATATTCAAAAAATTCAAGGGCCAATATTTTAACCTTCCCCGAGTCAAATTCTTTAATGTAAATTTGTTTTGGTCCATAAAAATTTGTGTGTTTATCCTCTTTTTTTCCTTATTCCACCTAGATCAAATCACCCTCAATGATTAAACCCTCTAATTGAAGCTCCAAATGCTTCTCCATTAGCATTAGGATCATATTTTACATGCTAGATTGAGAGATAACATATCGAACTTGTACACCACTGACATTGACAAGTACTCTCTTTATAAACGATGTAAACATTCAATTATCCAAAAAAATAAGAGTCTTACAAATGGATATGGAGATATCTAAATACATGGGCTGCTACAATGCCTATAGGTCTTATATGTTATCTATTTAAAGCACACTATAATTACAACTTCATGGACAAGGAATGTTCTACTTTTATGTTTGGTGTATATAGGTTTTGTAGTTCCTACCTAGTAAAATTAAAAAAAAAAAAAAGCATAAGGAGGTGCAAACATTCAAGAGACAATACAATTCTTATATTTTTGCAATCAATGATCAACAACTAAAACCATGATTTCAAAGTAATAAATTTGTATAGGTTCTATAGTAACCCCAACTAGCTAGCAATATATCCTATCAAGAAAGGCACTAAAGTCTAGACTCATGTGGTATATCAAGTTATTACAAAGGTGAATATATTTGAATATTAAGGTGGATATATTAGTAAGTGTCATGGACCATATAATAATTATGACACATTCTATACAAAGTGGTTGTAATAGCTCTAACTATTTTGAATAATAGTTAAGGAGAATCTCATCTACTGATGATGGTGATTATGTTGTTCAAAGCAAAGAGCTCAATGATAGCATGCTCCTAGTTGTGGGAAATAATACTATTTTTCATAAGATAATATAAATGCACATTGTGAAAGAAATCAAATAATTTTAATTTATCCTAGGTATTTCCTCACTTGCACACATATATTCAATATTAATTCTAGAAGGGATATATAAAGCACAAGAATGACATAAATAACTGTGTCCTCCATGTTATCTATGTTGACCTTCTAAAATAGTTCAAACTCTATTACCCCTATGATTGAATACTCAACATGTGATCACCAATAATATCACATGTAAAACCCAGTCTCACACATTAGTCCTTTCGAGAAAAAAATACAAATTCTCAAGATTATGCGCTTACAATACTTTTTTCCTTAGATTTTGTATTGTCTACAATTGATTTCATGCTATAATTAGCTTTCCAATTTGATGTAAAAGGTGTTTTGATGCCCTATGAATCTCACATGGTATACAACTAATATATATTGACCTACTAGATATGCTATCACTTGAAACTTCTTGTAGGTCTAAAATTATAAAATATTAAGTAATAACTACAAAAAAAATAATAGTAAAAACTTTTCATAATATAAGTGTGAACATCATCAAATACATTGATACAAAATGATATATGCACAAGATCATTTACCAAAATTTAACCTATAAACATTCTTGAAATCCTACATGATCCCTAGCTTGACCATAAATTTTATCACTTTTCTTTGTTCATCTCAACCACAATGGCACCATTAGAAATTGAGTACATGCATTGGTGGTTATGTCAATCTACCCCATAAAATAAATAATCAAGTCAATAAAAATATAAATATCTAAGAAATACCAATAAGTAAATATGCACACTAATACATCATCTTGAGGCTATACAATCACCTAATAAATTCCTTGGAACGTAACCTATCAATCTACAAGTAATGTTCTAATGAGCTCTTTTTGAGAAATGACCTTAAAAATTTGATGATAGCCATGCTATTAAACAAGAAAATTGTATGTGATGTGTGATGTAGACCATTTGAATTATTATCCATGATTTTTCAAAAAACAAGGAGTAGCCTAATTATATGCTTAGATGGAAACAATATTTTCATCTCATAACCAAAGTAAAGCAGCAAATCAACTACTATGGTACCTAGGAATATGTAAATGGAAAAATGATATTATATTGTATAAGGAAATTATGAATAGTTGGAATGGGCCATACATAATCCAAGGTTGATTATTTTATTATATTATATTATAATAATGAGTGTACTAAAGGTTTAGTAGTCAACTCCCAAAGTAGAGTTATAAAATGAGTATATAAAGAAGAGATATTATGATTATAATTATAATTTCTATCATGTATTGCTTGTCATATTTGAGTGGCACTGTCATCTTGGGAGATATTGTAGAGTTATTCATTTCTTAAGGATTATTGATGGTGATGCATTACTATAAGGGTATTATCTATATCTAGTCTCATTATGGGGATCATTTTTGTCAAATGTAATTTATGGATGAGTGGTTAATAATATTAGTGAATGATTTTTATTAAAATGAGTAAAGTTTCATATCAAGTGGTATTAGAGCAATGATTCTGGAAAAGTGGAAATTATTTTGAGGATTACAAAATTTCTATCATGTATTGCTTGTCATATTTGAGTGGAATTGTCATCTTGGGAGATCTTGTAGAGTTATTCCTTTATTAAGGATTATTGATGGTGATGCATTACTATAAGGGTATTATGTATATCTAGTCTCATTATGGGGATCATTTTTGTCAAATGTAATTTATGGATGAGTGGTTAATAATATTAGTGAATGATTTTTATTAAAAGGAGTAAATTTTCATAACAAGTGGTATTAGAGCAATGATTATGGCAAAGTGGAAATTATTTTGAGGATTACAAAATTTTGGCAATATTTTTAGAAAGGGTCTCATTTTTTGGAAGCCATATCTTTGTGTAAAACTATCTAATTCAGATATTTCTTGATGTATATAGAAAATGAAGCCTGATATTCATTAGAAAGTCATAAATACAATTACAATATTGGATTTTCCTTCACATGCCTATTGGTTTGAAAATCTACATACAGTTAAAATATGCATCCAGATACTTTGACCAACATTGAATGACCTTGAAGTTGTGAGGTTTTAGAGGTCAATATTTAGAGTAGACCGATTCCTTCAAGTCCTAACTTAATCTTAAAAAAATTTGGGGGGTGTTGAAAGAAATAAAAGGAGTTGAAGTTAGAGCTTATGATGGTGCATATTAAACTACATCAAAATACATATAATGTAAAGATGCCAAATGGGAAATTGTGTGAAGTGCCTAACAAACCAACCAATTTTTATCAATTATAGAATGTTCATTTATACAATATACAGTCATCATATTGCAAATTCTAAAACTAGAGAATGAACATATGCATAAATCCAGATAATATAATTAAAACTACAATCATTCAACTAGCCAGTATTAGAAATAAGAAACCATCCATAAATACATGTTCTGCAAAGAAGTTGAACCAAAGGCCAAACAAAAATCCCTTTGTATTTATCAAAATGCAATATGATTTCATACATGTAGATTGTAAAATCTTAAGAGTTGATCCATTGAACTTCTTACATTCAAGTATATATAGCTTTTTACTTTGAACTTTGTTATCAGTGCATCATTACTTTGATCATGGATTGTTGTTATGTTAGAAGACTTGCTAGTTTGTATAGGTTTTCAATAGCATAATTATTGTAATTGACTATTTATTGCCTACTGATGTGGTTGAGGTTTGCTTCATCTAAATTAGTAGCGGCATTGTCATTTATGTATAGTTTATTAATCCTTCTAATATTTATTTTGAGCCACCACTAGAAATTACACAAATGTAGCGATAATGGAGTGGTGGCTCATATTCCCTGACATGTGATCTTATCCAGTTGAATCCTATGATGGTGATTGTCCACTTGTAGTTAAATTATTATTAGATATTAGTATTTGATCTATACCTACCCCTACTTGACTACCAAGTGCTCAAATATTCCTAATGGAGAACATTATTTTTGCTAGGATTTTCATCTTGCTAAACGATGGAGCTTTGGTACCCAAATGCCTGTGTCCTAGATGAAATATTTTTTGTGGTCATTGGACTTAGCCAAATTTTATCATTTTATTTCTACCAAATATCAAGTGATGGATTTTGATACCCATATATTGCTTGGCTTGGTACACAAATTTTGATAGTTTTTCTTTGTCTTTTACTGGGTGACAAGTTTTATGTACCCATTTTGCTCTCCATCAAGTACCATTCTTTTGGTGGCTTGGATACTTGGAAAAATAAATCCTTTCTCCTCTTGTGGGTTTTTGGTTGATGGATTATTGATCACTTATCCTTGATTTATTAGGTATATAATTTTTAGCACTTTCATGATAGTCCAAATTTTACATATGTTTCTACTCATGCTAATGGGCAATATGTTTTTTGTAACCTTGTGTCTTCACTACAAGGGAAAATTATTCAGTGATCTTGGGACTTAGCAAAATTTTATCCTCCTCTACTCATTTCACTATTAGGTGATGGATTTTTGGGGCATGTTCTCTATATGGATAGGTACACATTTTTTGATGACTCTAACACTTGTTGAATTTTGCTTTCACATTTTCTTACCTTCTAATGTTAGACGATAAAATTTTGGTAACTCCTTATTGCATACCTAGGTACATAATCTTTGGTAGCCTCCATACTTAGATGGTTTTCCCTTTTTCTTCTTGCTGGATGAGGATATTTTGGTACCCTCTACTCCATTTCTTGGCACCAAACTTTTAACAACTCCTAGACTTAGGAAATTTTTACTTGTCTAGCCTTTAAGCATGCACCAAATATTTTTGAACCATATATGATACATAGGTACAAAATCTTCAATGAGTGCCAAAATTGGTCATTTTGCACTCTTTATCAAGCAATAAAGTGTTGGAACCCATTGTCCTCGAGCTACGGTACCAAATTTCTAACAGTTACCAAACTTAGGAGTTTTCATCCTATGTTTCTTGCTAGGCACTAAATTTTTGGGACCCACCTTTCAATCACCTAGGTACAAAATGTCTAGCAATTGCTAGACTTAGCTAATTTTTGGTTTCCTTTGTCCTCCATCAAGCACCCATGTTTGGAGGATCTATCCCAATCATGCCTGGGAACAATGTTGATAGCCTCCTTCATAGTTGTGTATTTGGGTATCTGATACTACCTTTTGCACTTTCATACAAAGTGCATGTGGGTGATGACTAAAATTACCCATACTCTTGGTGACTCATAGGGGATTTTAGTGAGTATATGCATATTGGAAAAAACAAATGACAAAAAAGAAAAAAAAAAGTATTGTACAAGATATCATTGAGGATAAATATAGGGACATCATCTCTTAAATAATACCTTGAGAAAATAAGGAGTCTATATCTACTTACAGACCTGTAGAAATATTATGTAAATATAAATAAAAATAGTGATACAAAAATTATTTCCAAGGAAAAGTATAGGGTCATTATTTTGTAAAAGACACATGTAGAGAAAAGAGGAAACAAAATACTAACAGTGATACATATTATGGAATGTGTGGAAACATTTATAGGTAGTAACATAGAAAGAAATTGAAAAGATAAAGCAAAAATGGTGCATAGGGATACTTAGAGAGTGGTCCATCCTTAGAAAACCCTAGCAAAGACGTGATAAATGGATTTTGTGCCATAATTTATAGGCACATATATGTACAAAAAAAAAAGCAAAAATGATACATTAGGATACCTAGAAAATGGGACATCCCCATAAAATTGTACTTCACTAAGCAAACATGAACACAACTAGCTATTACTTTAGGTCTAGGCTAGATACCTTAGGACAACATCATTTTTATTATTTCTACCCCTTTTACACTTTATTTTCTTCTTGACACAGTTGAGCAAGAACTTCTCCATTCTATAGATCCTCTCTATCTCCCTCGAGCTTATGTTTTGCATTGAAAAGTATTGCTTTGAAGGTAGGTAATTATTGGGGTCTTATATAGAGGTAAGCCCTAAATTTCACCTATGTCCTTTGACAATTGCACCATCACTACTACTTGGAAATATTGTATGAGTTTAATGATTTCATGTCTCAATTGATATTGACCATCAAATCATATCTCTAATAGTTGTATCATTTTGTACTTTGCTTGCATCATTCTTCTTGATAGAATGTGTTGTGGCTACCATCTAGTTTCTCATAAATTCTTCTTGTGTCACCTCCACTTCTTTATTTTTATGTTATCCATTGGTATATGGAGTCATAATTTCTAAAATGACTATAGGATAATTATACAAGTGCAAAATTGTTATACCAAAAACTATTATTTACCCCATATTATTGTTCATCGTCTCCCTTTGGAGAGTGTTATGGCTATTCCTACTACTATGAATGCACATTTAAGGATGCTACGGATGATTCACCTTGATGAGAAATGGGTTGAGTTATGGGGATCTAAAACACTTTGCATATTTCATTCCAAGTTTTCGTAGAAGGTACTAGAATCTCTTTGAGTTTAAACAAAACGTTTTTTCAATCTACAATAGTTCACATAAGGGGAGTTATATTTTTCAACCATTTCTTATGATTTATATAGAAGGTGAGAGATATTGAAGAAGGTCATGAAAGCTTTGTCTACTACTAGTGGTTTTGATATTGCCTCAACCTCTCTTCAATATTGAAGTTGTTGATCCAGTACCTTGGTAATCTCTTCCTTTTTATAAATGTGCTTGTTGCTATCCCAAAATCCTGGGGAACTAAGAGCTCTGGTTTATCTGTTTAATTTTCTCATATATTTACGTTATTTTAAAATAAGAGTAAAGAGATATTATCCATCATATATTAACTCAGTTGGATTATAAATCTAATGAGTTGTAGGTTTGCACTCTATATATTTAATAGATTTTTGTTTAATATGAAGACAATTTTTTTCTATTCCTTAACATTTTTTGAATGCTTGTTCTTATATGATTTTATTCATCATGTCCCTCTTGGATTCACTAAATTATTTTATAGCCTCTTAAGATATCTAGGTATTTTCTTGTAATTTTTCAATGAAATAGGGAAAAATATGTAGAGGCATGTCTTTAATCTTCTACCAGTAATTTCTCCTGATATACTTGAGCCAATGAGATTTTGAATCCATTGGGCTTATCTCATTCATGATATAATTAAACATGAACCATGGCTAGTGCCTCTTCTTGTTGCTGCAACTAAGCCTTAAGATCCAATAGTTCTAAACTTTTCTACTACATTGTCCCCTATGTTATCTGCAGCTTTTCCTTCAAATCCTTGATTATTTGATCTTTAAGCTATAATTCCTTTTTAGAGGGGGATTTATCAAGGATTTTATTTAGTTATTTGTTTCACTTTTTAGAGAATCTTGCTCTATATTTTCCTTGTATATCTTCACTTATTGGGCTTCAATATTTTTCTTTATGGACTTTAGGTCCTTATCCATATTTCTAGTTTGTAAAAACAATGTGTCAACCTCAGTATGGATAGCCCAACATGTTTATACCTTGGATATTTTAAATATGTCATGGATATGCACCCCAAATTTCCAATATTCTAGTCTCATATCTAATACTACCTTCTTGACCTTGGGTTGGATAGTCACTTTTATCCTCCTCCTCTAAATTGGGTTTAGTGTATTGCAAGTTAAAGTGATTGCTTCCTCCTTCTTTTGTAGATATTGCTTATGTTCTTCTTACATATTTATTGATTATCCTCTATATTTTAGATTATGGAGAAGACTTTTTGGAGTCTTTCTTCAATAGTGAGAGGAAGGCTAGAATTTTTGGCATAGGTGTATGTGGAAAATATGCCATTACCTTCACATGAGTGATGGTGGCTTATATTTTATGGTGCTTATGGGTCTTGTATGGAGGTGTAAACGATGGAGGGTATGTTAGTAGTGATGGAGGAGTGGGTGATGGTACTTGTGGGTTGATTGAATGAGGTTGTGATGGTGTTTCCAATGGTATTTGGAGCATGGATGAAATATATTCTAATGATAGAGAATATTAAAGGAACTACAAATAGGTATTGTGTAACATACCTTATCCTTGTGCTTCCTACTCTGGCTCCTCCATTTGGATGGTTTCAATTAGCATCATATCTATATCCTTCCTTTTTCCACTTGACCCTCTCTTTGTGCAACTGCTACTTCAATTCTTTGAATATCCTACTATAGTTGTTACCTTTTGAGTGTGGCTTTCTATAATTCCTATTGTAGCTATTTTATTTGACTACAACCTTTTTTGTGTCAATGCTTTTAGGACTTGGGTGATCCTTTCACTTTTTTCCTACTTTGGGGCTCTATTTGGGTGATCCAACCTATGGTAGTTGTTGTGTTATAGATGGTTTAGGAGTATTTGACCTATAGGTATGTACTATTGGTTTTTCTTCTATAGCTTCTATAATATATTCTTCTATAGCTTGTTGAGGTTGAATTAGGGATTCTTCTTTAGCTTCCACATCATCCATAATAAGGGGCTCTTGTGATTGTGGCCATATTTCGATCCCCTAATATTATTCTTCTTCATATTTGTTGAATTTTGATAGCCTTTTCACATTTTGGAAATATTTTTCTCATATTTATTTTTCTAGCTAATGTATTTCTTGTTAAATTCTAAGATGAAGTCCATATCTAACTTATCCAAGAAGACCTTCTTAATGTTTATGCTCACATCATGAGATCCACTATTATTCTATTGTATGCTCTTTCCAAACTTTATTTCTTTTAATTTTATCAATGAGGCTTGGGCTAATACATTGGTCTTGATTTATCTCTATGTCAAAAACCCACTTAAACTCATAACATGCTCTCCATGGTGGCATCTCATATATTACCATGAATTTGAATAGTTCCACTTGGTTCTTTGCCAGATTCCTAACATCTCAATATTTACATTTAATACATTTTTGAATGGAGGTGCCTTATTATTTATATTGGATAGCTTCACCTTAAAAATACCATATGAGCCATAGTTCTACATGTCGGGCACTTTTGGTAGCTATAGCGCCACCAACATATCTTCTAGGACCTGATATTGTTTTGGCTCCCATTTTGTCATGGTAATGCATTAAAATTTTATGGGAAGCCTAAAAATCATGGCCTTATTAGCTCCAAAGCCAAAGTGTTGCTCTATCATGTATATCTACCTAAACTATTTCTAGCTTAAAAATCTAGTTTGTAACATTGTAGGGTAGCAAATATGGATATCCCAAGAAATCATAAAGCCTAAAAATGGTTTCTTCATCTAGAAATAACCAATAATCTAGTTCCTATCTATTTTTTCTCAATATGTCTATAGATTTTGGTGTAATATGGGCGTAACTTCCTTAGATTACAACAAGATTTGGTCCTAAAAATTGCTTGTTAAATTCTAAGTATAAACATCTTTCTATCAATACATGGGTCTAATCCACCATAGGATGGACTCTACCCTTCTTGTATTCCTTTTATAATTTCATTTTGTGATACCCCAAGAACATGTGAAATAACATGAGCTAGGTAAGACATCATGGCTATGTGAAATCTTAACTATTTCTAATATTCATGGAAACCAACCACTCATGCATACTCCTTGCTAGAAATTCAGCCAAGTCAAATATGACCAAAGGATGTGCCCCTTTTCATTGTTGTTATGAAACTCCATGAAAATATTGGCTAAACGCAAATGGTAGGGGAATACTAGGACATCTGTTCTCAACCCTACCATGATCACTAGCATGGAAAAATTGGCTATTCATGGGGTTCAAATTATCCTAATTTTATTGGCTTTTATATTGATGGCAGAATTAAGGTTTTGGTTAAAACCAAGGTGACAAAATTATTTTTCATCAGCCCAATGAAGTGCAAGTGATAAGTTGATATTATCTCAAAGAGGAATTTAATATTTTATTAAAGTCTAAATTTCATAAATTAAATTTATAATATTTAAATTCTTTTGAATTTAAATTAATTATAAATTATAACTTATACAAGATGGCATCATCAATTTGAATCATCCACCGACGTTGTATGTAAAGCAAATGAAGGGTATTTAAACCCTAATATGAACCTTAGGTAAGTGTATCATTCGAATTTGAAAAATGGTGAAAAATATAAAGCCTCCAAAAAATGTGAAAGGGAGATATTGTAGAGCAAGGTAACACATCATGTTTTGTGTTTGAGCAAGTATCAAGGTAGAAGATACAATGCTTGTGTTCTAGCTTGGCGTTAGACATGAAATAAGGTCAAAGTATTTGAAGCCTTTGTGGAAGGCTTAAGCTACCTTGGTGCTTAAGCTAAGCACATGGATCACTTAGCTCACATGGCTAGCTTATCGTAGCAAAGGTTCTAGCCGAAGAGAAGGTGAAGAACACAAGCTTATACTAAGAGGGGGGTGAATAGTAGAATATGACTTTTTACTTTTCTTTCCCAAATAGTATAATAAATATAATAAATGGCAATATTAATAGCAATAACCAAAACAATGCACAAATCATCACACACAATAGAGACACCAATTTTAACGTGGTTCACCCAATGTGGGCTACCTCCATAGATTAAATATTTCTTCTAAATGTTTCTCAAATAATATCATGGGAATCCTTCTCAATTACAATGTTTATGGACCTATGTCCAAAGGAGATGTTGATACCCTAATCTCAAGTTCATGTATCTCTTCCACAAGAGAATTATTTCTCCTTCTTCTTTGGCTAGTGATCTTCTAGAAGACTATGTCTCTATGCTACACTGACTGGTGGATCTCTCTTCACTTGAAGACTCCTCACTCATATATATCTTCAATTGTCATGGTTGCTGGATATCTATCCACTGATACTCTATCCTCTATACTCTGTCACCTCCAAAGATCTATCTCAATAGGTTCACTCGAAACCTTCTTAAATTTTCTCAACAAGCTCACTAAGAACTTGTCCAAATCTGCTCAACAAGTTCACTCAAAACTTGTCCAAATCTTCTCACTAGTTCCACATAGAACCTTCTCAAATTTTCTCAATAGGTCCACACATAACCTGCTCAAATCTGCTCAATAAGTTATCTCTAGGAGTTTTCCAAATATGCTCAATAAGTCCTCTCTATGACTTGCTCAAATCTTCTCAATAAGTCCTCTCTAGGACTTTCTCAAATCTGCATAGCAAGCTTCCACAAAATCTTACTCAACATCAGTCCACAAGCCTTATCAAATACTTATCTCAAATATTCTTAACAAGCTCACACATAACTTGTCCAATCTCATAGAATAATAAAGAGAATTGTTAGAGACTCAATATGTTCTATACTTAATGCTCAATCAATATCCTCTAAGAGAGATATTGATTTGTATATTGCTTGGCTTGGTAAAAAAATTTTGATAGTTTTTCTTTGTCTTTTACTGGGTGACAAGTTTTATGTACCCATTTTTCTCTCCATCAGGTACCATTATTTTGGTGGATTGGATACTTGGAAAAATAAATCCTTTCTCCTCTTGTGGGTTTTTGGGTGATGAAGTATTTAGCACTTATCCTTGCTGTATTGGGTACATAATTTTTAGCACTTCCATGATAGTCCAAATTTTACATATGTTTCTACTCATGCTAATGGGCAATAGGTTTTTTGTAACCTTGTGTCTTCACTACAAGGGAAAAGTATTCAGTGATCTTTGGACTTAGCAAAATTTTATCCTCTTCTACTCATTTCACTATTGGGTGATGGATTTTAGGGGCATGTTCTCTATATGGCTAGGTACACATTCTTTGATGACTCCAACACTTGTTGAATTTTGCTTTCACATTTTCTTACCTTCTAATGTTAGACAATAAAATTTTGGTAACTCCTTATTGCATACCTAGGTACATAATCTCTGGAAGCCTCCATACTTAGATGGTTTTCCCTTTTTCTTCTTGCTGGATGAGGAATATTTTGGTACCCATCTACTCCATTTCTTGGCACAAAATTGTTAACAACTCCTAGACTTAGAAAATTTTTACTTGTCTAGCCTTTAAGCATGCACCAAATATTTTTGAACCATCTATGATACCTAGGTACAAAATCTTCAATGAGTGACAAAATTGGTCATTTTGCACTCTTTATCAAGAAATAAAATGTTGGCACCCATTGTCCTCTAGCTATGGTACCAAATTTCTAACAGTTACCAAAATTAGGAGTTTTCATCCTATGTTTCTTGCTAGGCACTAAATTTTTGGCACCCACCTTTCAATAACCTAGGTACAAAATGTTTAGAAATTGCCACAGTTAGCTAATTTTTGGTTTCCTTTGTCTTCCATCAAGCACCCATGTTTTGAGGATCTATCCCAATCATGCCTAGGAACAATGTTGATAGCCTCCTTCATAGTTGTGTATTTGGGTATCTGATACTACCTTTTGCACTTTCATACAAAGTGCATGTGGGCGACTACTAAAATTACCCAGACTCTTGGTGACTCATAGGGGATTTTAGTGAGTATATGCATATTGGAAAAAATAAATGACAAAAAAGAAACAAAAAGGTATTGTACAAGATATCATTGAGGATAAATATAGAGACATCATCTCTTAAATAATACCTTGAGAAAATAAGGAGTCTATATCTACTTACATACCTATAGAAATATTATGTAAATATAAAGAAAAATAGTGATGCAAAAATTATGCCCAAGGAAAATTATAGGGTCATTATTTTGTAAAAGACACATGTAGAGAAAAGAGGAAACAAAATATTAACAGTGATACATATTATGGAATGTGTGGAAACATTTATAGGTAGTAACATAGAAATAAATTGAAAAGATAAAGCAAAAATGGTGCATAGAGATACTTAGAGAGTGGTACATCCCTAGAAAACCCTAGCAGAGACATGATAAATGGATTTTGTGCCATAATTTATAGGCACATATATGTACAAAAACAAAAAATAAAAAGCAAAAATGATACATTAGGATACCTAGAAAATGGGACATCCCCATAAAATTGTACTTCACTGAGCAAACATGAACACAACTAGCTATTACTTTAGGTCTAGGCTAGATACCTTATGAAAACATCATTTTTATTATTTCTACCCCTTTTACACTTTATTTTCTTCTTGACATAGTTGAGCAAGAACTTCTCCATTCTATAGATCCTCTCTATCTCCCTCGAGCTTATGTTTTGCATTGAAAAGTATTGCTTTGAAGGTAGGTAATTATTGGGGTCTTATATAGAGGTAAGCCCTAAATTTCACCTATGTCCTTTGACAATTGCACCATCACTACTACTTGGAAATATTGTATGAGTTTAATGATTTCATGTCTCAATTGATATTGACCATCAAATTATATCTCTAATAGTTTTATCATTTTGTACTTTGCTTGCATCATTCTTCTTGATAGAAAGTGTTGTGGCTACCATCTAGTTTCTCTATAAATTCTTCTTGTGTCACCTCCACTTCTTTATTTTTATGTTATCCATTGGTCTATGGAGTCATAATTGCTAAAATTACTATAGGATAATTATACAAGTGCAAAATTGTTATACCAAAAACTATTATTTACCCCTTATTATTGTCCATCGTCTCCCTTTGGAGAGTGTTATGGCTCTTCCTACTACTATGAATGCACATTTAAGTATGCTACGGATGATTCACCTTTATTATAAATGGGTTGAGTTATGGGGATCTAAAACACTTTGCATATTTCATTCCAAGTTTCCGTAGAAGGTACTAGAATCTCTTTGAGTTCAAACAAAATGTTTTTTCAATCTACAATAGTTCACATAAGGAGAGTTATATTTTTCAACCATTTCTTATGAATTATATAGAAGGTGAGAGATATTGAAGAAGGTCATGAAAGCTTTGTCTACTACTAGTTGTTTTTATAGTGCCTCAACCTCTCTTCAATATTGAAGTTGTTGATCCAGTACCTTGGTAATCTCTTCCTTTTTCTAAATGTGCTTGTTGCTATCCCAAAATCCTGGGGAACTAAGAGCTCTAGTTTATCTATTGAATTTTCTCATATCTTTAGATTATTTTCAAATAATATTAAATATTTATTATTCGTCATATATTAACTCAGTTGGATTATAAATTTGATGAGTTGTAGGTTTGCACTCTATATATTTAATAGATTTTTGTTTAATATGAAGACAATTTTTTTCTATTCCTTAAAATTTTTTGAATGCTTGTTCTTATATGATTTTATTCATCATGTCCCTCTTAGATTCACTAAATTATTTTATAGCCTCTTAAGATATCTAGGTATTTTCTTGTAATTTTTCAATGAAATGGGGAAAAATATGTAGAGTCATGTCTTTAATCTTCTACCAGTAATATCTCCTGATATACTTAAGCCAATCTGTTGATATTTTTAAGCCATTGGGCTTCTCTCATTCATGATATAATTCACCATGAACTATGGCTAGTGCCTCTTATTGTTGCTTCAACTAAACCTTAAGATCCAATAGTTCTAAACTTTTCTACTACACTGTCCCCTATGTTATTTGAAGCTTTTCCTTCAAATCCTTGATTATTTGATCTTTAAGCTATAATTCCTTTTTAGAGGGGGATTTATCAAGGATTTTATTTATTTATTTGTTTCACTTTTTAGAGAATCTTGCTCTATATTTTCCTTGTATATCTTCACTTCTTGGGCTTCAATATTTTTCTTTATGGACTTTAGGTCCTTATCCATATTTCTAGTTTGTAGAAACAATGTGTCAACCTCAGTATGGATAGCCCAACATGTTTCTACCTTGGATATTTTAAATATGTCATGGCTATGCACCTCAAATTTCCAATATTCTAGTCTCATATATAATACTGCCTTCTTGACCTTGGGTTGGATAGTCACTTTTATCCTCCTCCTCTAAATTGGGTTTAGTGTATTGCAGGTTAAAGTGATTTCTTCCCCCTCCTTCTTTTGTAGATATTGCTTATGTTATTCTTACATATTTATTGATTATCATCTATATTTTAGATTATGGAGAAGACTTTTGGGAGTGGTTCTTCAATAGTGAGAGGAAGGCTAGAATTTTTGGCATAGGTGTATGTGGAGAATATGGCAATACCTTCACATGAGTGATGGTGCCTTATATTTTATGGTGCTTATGGGTCTTGTATGGAGGGGTAAATGATGGAGGGTATGTTAGTAGTGATGGAGGAGTGGGTTATGGTACTTATGGGTTGATTTAAGGAGGTTGTGATGTTGTTTCCAATGGTAGTTGGAGCATGGATGAAATATATTCTAATGATAGAGAATATTGAAGGAACTACAAATAGGTATTGTGTAACATACCTTGTCCTTGTGCTTCCTCCTCTGGCTCCTATTTTTGGATGGTTTCAATTAGCATTATCTCTATATCCTTCCTTTTCCCACTTGACCCTCTGCTTGTGCAACTGCTACTTCAATTATTTGAATATCCTACTGTAGTTGTTTCCTTTTGAGTGTGGCTTGTTATGATTCCTATTGTAGCTATTTTATTTTACTGCAACCTTTTTTGTGTCAGTGCTTTTAGGACTTGGGTTATCCTTTCACTTTTTTCCTACTTTGGGGATCTATTTGGGTAATCCAAGCTATGGTAGTGGTTGTGTTATAGATGGTTTAGGAGTATTTGACCTATAGGTATGTACTATTGGTTTTTATTTTATAGCTTCTATAATATATTATTCTATAGCTTGTTGAGGTTGAAGTAGGAATTCTTCTTTAGCTTCCACATCAACCATAATAAAGGGCTCTTGTGATTGTGGCCATATTTCGATCTCCTAATATTCTTCTTCTTCATATTTGTTGAATTTTGATAGCCTTTTCACCTTTTGGAAATATTTTTTCTCATATTTATTTTTCTAGCTAATGTATTTCTTGTTAAATTCTAAGATGAAGTCCATATCTACCTTATCCAAGAAGACCTTCTTAATGTTTATGCTCACATCATGAGATCCACTATTATTCTATTGTATGCTCTTTCCAAACTTTATTTCTTTTAATTTTATCAACGGGGCTTGGGCTAATACATTGGTCTTGATTTATCTCTAGGTCAATAACCCACTTAAACTCATAACATGCTCTCCATGGTGGCATCTCATATATTACCATGAATTTGAATAGTTTCACTTGGTTCTTTTCCAGATTCGTAACATCTCAATATTTACATTTAATACATTTTTGAATGGAGGTGCCTTATTATTTATATTGGATAGCTTCACCTTAAAAATACCATATGAGTCATAGTTCTACATGTGGGGCACTTTTGGTAGCTATAGGGCCACCAACATATCTTCTAGGACCTGATATTGTTTTGGCTCCCACTTTGTCATGGTCATGCATTCAAATTTTATGGGAAGCCTAAAAATCATGGCCTTATTAACTCCAAAGCCAAAGTGTTTCTCTATCATGTATATCTACCTAAACTATTTCTAGCTCAAAAATCTAGTTTGTAACATTGTAGAGTAGCAAATATGGATATCCCAAGAAATCATAAAGCCTAAAAATGGTTTATTCATCTAGAAATAACCAATAATCTAGTTCCTATCTATTTTTCCTCAATATTTCTATAGATTTGGGTGTAATATGGGGGTAACTTCCGTAGATTACAACAAGAGTTGGCCTTAAAAATTACTTGTTAAATTCTAAATATAAACATCTTTCTCTCAATACATGGGTCTAATCCACCATAGGATGGACTCTACCCTTCTTGTATTCCTTTTATAATTTCATTTTGTGATACCCTAAGAACATGTGAAATAATATGAGCTAGGTAAGACATGATGGCTATGTGAAATCTTAACTATTTCTAATATTCATGGAAAACAACCACTCATGCATACTCCTTGCTATAAATTCAGCCAAGTCAAATATGACCAAAGGATGTGCCCCTTTTCATTGTTGTTATGAACCTCCATGAAAATATTGGCTAAACCCAATTGGTAGGGGCATACTAGGACATTTTTTCTCAACCCTACCATGATCACTAGCATGAACAAAATTGGCTATTCATGCGGTTCAAATTATCCTACTTTTATTGGCTTTGTTATGTAATTCCCTGATATTTTCTTAATCAAGCTAGTGAGACACTTCTTTACTATTTATTTATTTAGGTATCTCCTATAATCTTCTAGTATGATTATCTTCAAGTTGACCCTTGGGAAATCCTCTATTACAAAGGCCTTAGCTATAGATTCTTTTTATAAGGTAAACAACCATTCTAACTCTGAGTTATAGACTACAACCATGTTTGGGTTGTGGTATTTTGCCACTGCTTGCACTAGCTCTAGGAATAAGTGCATTGTTCGACATTTTGAGCTCATTTAGTTGTCATTGATGTCAATTTGAAAATTTTTCATTGATGCCAAAGTGAAAACAAGAAGCTATCATTAACACCATGGAGTGCATCATCATTAACACCAAGAAGCAATGCAAAGAGATGGAGAAAATTTGTCCAAATATATTTTTATAAGGATTTTTGTTAAAAGAATGGTGGCACATTAAAAGGTTTTTTATTAAAACCATAATAATAGTTATCTAATATTGATGGCAGAATTAAGGTTTTTGTTAAAACCAAGGTGACAAAATTATTTTTCATCAACCCAATGAAGTGCAAGTGATAATTTGATATTAACTCAAAGAGGACTTTAATATTTTATTAAATTCTAAATTTCATAACTTAAATTTATAATATTTAAATTATTTTGAATTTAAATTAATTATAAATTATAATTTATACAAGCTGGCATCATCAATTTGAATCATCCACCGACGTTGTATGTAAAGCAAATGAAGGGTATTTAAACCCTAAGATGAACCTTAGGGAAGTGTATCATTCAAATTTGAAAAATGGTGAAAAATCTAAAGCCTCCAAAAAATGTGAAAGGGAGATATTGTAGAGCAAGGCAACGCATCATGTTTTGTGTTCGAGCAAGTATCAAGGTAGAAGATAAAATGCTTGTGTTCTAGCTTAGCGTTAGACGTGAAATAAGGTCAAAGGATTTGAAGCCTTTGTGGAAGGCTTAAGATACCTTTGTGGAAGGCTTAAGCTACCTTGGTGCTTAAGCTAAGCACGTGGATCGCTTAGCTCACATGGCTCACTTGTCGTAGCTAAGGTTCCAGCCAAAGAGAAGGTGAAGAACACAAGCTTATACTAAGAGGGGGGTGAACAGTATAAGATGACTTTTTACTTTTCTTTCCCAAATAGTATAATCAATATAATAAATGGTAATATTAATAGCAATAACCAAAGCAATTTATAAATCATCACACACAATAGAGACACCAATTTTAACGTGGTTCACCCAATGTGGGCTACCTCCATAGAGAAAATATTTCTTCTAAATGTTTCTCAAAGAATATCATGGGAATACTTCTCAATTACAATGTTTATGGACCTATGTCCAAAGGAGATGTTGATCCCCTAATCTCAATTTCATGTATCTCTTCCACAAGAGAATTATTTCTCCTTTTTCTTTGGCTAGTGATCTTCTAGAAGACTATGTCTCTTCGCTGCACTGATTGGTGGATCTCTCTTCACTTGAAGACTCCTCACTCAGATATATCTTCAATTTTCATGGCTACTGGATCTCTATCCACTGAGACTCTATCCTCTATACTCTGTCACCTCCAAAGCTTTGTCTCAATAGGTTCACTAGAAACCTTCTTAAATTTTCTCAACAAGCTCACTATGAACTTGTCCAAATCTGCTCAACAAGCTCACTCAGAACTTGTCCAAATATTCTCAATAGGTCCACACAGAACCTGCTCAAATATGCTCAATAGGTCCACACAAAACCTGCTCAAATATGGTCAATAAGTTCTCTCTAGGAGTTGTACAAATATGCTCAATAAGTCCTCTCTAGGACACTCAAATATGCTCAATAATTCCTCTATAGGACTTGCTCAAATATGCATAGCAAGCTTCCACAAAATCTTACTCAACATCAGTCCACAAGCCTTCTCAAATACTTATCTCAAATCTTCTTAACAAGCTCACACAGAACTTGTCCAATCTCATAGAATAATAAATAGAATTGTTAGAGACTCAATATGTTCTATACTTAATGCTCAATCAATATCTCAACTCAATATCATAGAAGCATAGAGTGAATTATTAGAGACTCAATATGTTCTATACTCAAATCCCAATATCAACTCAAATCAATCTCTTAGAAGCATAAAGAGAATTTTTAGAGACTCAATATGTTCTATACTCAAATCCTAATCTCAACTCAAATCAATCTCGTAGAAGTATAAAGAGAATTGTTAGAGACTCAATATGTTCTATACTCAAATCCCAATCTCAACTCAAATCAATAATTAGAATAGTTTGTTTTATGGAACTTGAACAACCACATGCATCCACTTGACTAGGCTCAATCAATAACCTTAATGAACAACCCTTTCTCACAAACCCTAGTCCAAGCATGTATCAACCAACTGAAATTTTTTTCAACAATGCTCAACCACAAATCTCACATAAGAATGATACTCATGTTCTTCTCAAACTCTAACTCAGGTTTTTCACACAACTAATGTCTTCAACAACAATGCTTATAAAACAAGGTTTAATAACAACTCTCAAACTAGAAAACCTTGAAGTATTAAACCAATCACTTTTGAAAAGGTAACCACAATCAATCCTTTTCACTCCAAATATGTTTTCATAAATCAATCACCATAACCAAACAATAGGAGAATGTGTCCATACGTTTTATGAATATGAAGAATTCTCTTTAGAAATCTGCCACAATCACAATATTCTCTTGTCAAACTTCATGAGGGTTAGGATAATTTACAAAATAAATATCATAAATATCATAACCTTGTACACCTTATTTATCCTAGTCAAAAATCACATCCACCTCTAGAAAATAATTAAAAATAATTATTTCTTTAATTAATTAAGCATGGCATGAATATCACCACAACCATTTACCATTTCCTTATTTCTCCTAAAAATTACTTTGCACTAATGCACAACTCACTAAGCTCCTTATTGCAAAAATTCCCACATCAAATAGTGCAAAATATAGACCACAACTCATAAATCACATCACTATAATATACCCTCAATAATGGTGCTTGAAACCTTAGCCTTGACAAATTAAAACATTAATTATTCACTCTCCAAAAATTGTGGTGATGAGCATATCTTAGAAAATAAAATATTTTTTAGGCTCTGAAGAATGCGACGACAACAAACCATGCAAAAACAAGTTTTGGGTGACTCGAACCCAAGACTTGTAGTGAGTGCGCATTTGCACTCCCTCCACCCACCAAGTGGGCTAAGCTTCCCACATGGAAGCTATTCCACCTTGTGCTCCTTATGCTTCTTATTTTCACCCACGATATTTTAAACAATGAACAATGCTTCAACCAATACAATGTTAAAACGATTCTCATGGGAATCAAACTCAAAACCTCCATGCTATCAACATATTTTCACAATCCAAGCTACCACTAGGCCACGCTGCACAATATGATTTGGTAAGTGGTCATTGTTTGATTTTAACCGTTCACTGTGTCACATAAAACAAAACACAAGCTCTTTACTTTGCATATACCACGCAAGATTATCAACGAGAAAGGATAATCGAATAAAAACTTGGTGGCATATTTATATGTCTTTCCCTTCACTTGGAAACGTTGATGCTTTTAAAACTACCCTTATGACATTGGAAGACATGACAAAAAACTTTTTATTTAATTTTAAAATTTAAATTTAAATTTTAAATAAATTTAAATTTTAAATAAATTTAAATTTAAACTAAACCTTTAAAACTAAATTTCTCCATCACCAGGACACCTTTTTTGATAAACAAAAATCCAACTTGGGTTTCAAGAAAAACCTGTTTCAAATCGGCCATCCATGGTTTTAAATAAAATATTTTATTTTGCCTACCTTGGTTTTGATCAAAACCCTTCCTTGCACTTTCAAAAAACATAGTGCATACCATCATATATCCTTTTGAAATCAAATAACCTTCTTACATCAATGGCAACCTTTTAGCTTAGGGACTCAAAATATCCAATAGAAGGTGTAGGTTTGAAAATTCAAAAATTGTGGAAGGGGGATTCACCAAAGGTTTTTATAACATATTGTTAAGGTTTAGGAAGAATAAGGGAATGTTTGTGGAATGTGATAATTTTGATAAGGTTTTAAAGGTGTTTATGATATTTGATTAATTGTGCTAAGGTTAAGGAGTTATAAGGTGATATTGGTTTATTTACTTAAGTGGTAAATAGGTGCTTTATTAAGGTAAATATTATTTTACCTTAGGAGATAAAAATTAAGTTGGAATATCAAGTTTGTGAGATTGAGAAATTGAAGACGTGTTTTGAAAAGAAAATTTCTATGAAGATATTATTGTCAAATATTGCTATTGATAAGGAGATATAAGGTGTATTATGAAATTGAGCTATTCTTGTATTTTGTAAAGAATAACACTTGTTATATAACCCTTGGAACTTGACAAAGAAGAAGATATTCCTGAAGGTAGTTTTTGAAGATCATCCTCTAATCAAGAAAAAAGTATGAGCATATTCCTCCATAGTTGAATTGATTGATTTTTTTTTTGGAAAAATAAGTTTGGAGTGAAAAGGACTTGATTAGGGTTTCCTATTGAGTGTGTTGAGTGATTGCTACAAGGTTTTTTGGAATAAAGAAGTGTTATTAAAATATTTTTTAATAAGCATTGTTGTTGAATCCATTGATGAGTTAAAGAACTTGAACTAGAGTTTGAAAAGAACATGAGTATCATTGTTATGTGAGAGTTGTTTTATAAGAATTTTTGTTGAAGCCATTTATGAGTGAAATAACTTGAACTAGGGTTTGAAAATAACATAAGTATCATTGTTATGTGATATTGGTTGTTGAGCATTGTTGGAAATATTTTGAGTAAGAGATCATATACTTGGACTAGGGTTTGTGAGTAAGGATTATCCCATTGAGTGATTGGTTGAGTAGAGTTGGTTGAGCCTAGTCAAGTGGATGTGTGAAGTGATTATTCAAGTTCCATAAAGCAAATTATTCTATATTCTGATTTGAGTTGAGAAAGTGATTGAGCATTGAGTTGAAGCATATTGAGTTTCTAACAATTCTCTTTATGTTTCTAAGAAAGTTATTGAAAGTCTTTGAGCAGATTGGACAAGTTCTATGTGGACTTGATGAGTAGATTGGACAAGTTCTATGTGAACTTGTTGAGTAGATTGGACAAGTTTTGTGTGGACTTGTTAAGCAAATTTGAGCAAGTTCTATGTGGACTTGTTGAGCATATTTGAGCAATTTCTATGTGGACTTGTTGAGCAGATTGGACAAGTTATGAGTGGACTTGTTGAGCAGAGTTGTGGTGCATATTTGAGGATAGATTTTTACCAAACTAGAGATAGAGATTAAGAATATGTGTGCTAGATCGAAGGACTATGTTTATTGAAGAACACAAGCTTATACTGAGAGGGGGGGTGAATAGTATAAGACCTCTTTTTACCTTTTCCATTATACTTCAAAATAGTAAAGCAATATACCCAAAGCAATATCAAATCAATGCACAATATCATCCACAAAGTGACACCAATTTTAATGTGGTTCACCTAGAATGGCTGGGCTACATCCACAAAACTTTTCTCTAAAAGTTATCTCAAATTTCTTTGGGAATCCTTCCCAATTACAATGTTTATGAGCCTCGGCCCAAAGGAGATACCTTCCCCCAATCAGAATTTATGAGCCTCTGCTCAAATGAGATACCTTCCCCCAATCAGAATTTATGAGCCTCTGCTCAAAGGATATACCTTCTCCTCTGCTTTGGAAATGATCCCTTAGAAGATCAAATGCCTCTACCTCTTGCCAGCATGTGGAACACCTTTCCACCGAAGACCTCCTGTCCTCAATGCTTAGCCTAAGAGACCTCTACCTTCTATGATCATGTCCACAATAGCTCAGCAACCTATACCAAACACAATCAGTCGATCTAGTACAAGTCTTCCTCTATCTGTCATATTTTTACAACTCTTGAACAAATCAATCCTATGCATACAAGCCTTCTCAAAGACTTGCCAAATCTGTCCTCAGGTTCTTCTCATAAAACCAGTGCACCTCTATCCTCAAGTTCTCTGATAGAACTATCAAACTCATCTCACAAGTCCTCTGCTAGGACCTGTCCAAATCTGCTCATAAGTCCCCACCGAAACCTGTCCAAAACTACTCACAAGTCCCCACCGGAACCTGTCCAAAAACTGCTCACAAGTCCCCACCAGAACCTGTCCAAAAACTCAGCAAGCTCACCAAGAAAAAAAAAATTTAGTAGGAAATCACAAAGTGAATTGTTAGAGACCCAATGTGATTTTTCAAACTCATAGAAGCATAAAGAGAATTTTTAGAGACTCAATATGTTCTATACTCAACTCAAATCAACTCAGCTCAATCTCAATCTCAAATCTAAAAACTCAACTCAATATCTGAAATGGATAGGATAGAATGCTTTCTTTCAATAACATGAAACCTCGACAATTGCCAACTATGCAAATAATCACATAACAATGATACTCATGTTCTTTTCACCATCAATTAGGGCTTCAACAACAATGCTCATCAACCAAGGTTCAATCAACAACATTTAACTCAAAACACAACCTTGAAGCATTTCAGAATCAACATCAAAAAATAAAACAAGTAGAACTCCTTTTCTCTCCAATATTTTTTGAACAAAAAGCATCCACCAACTCAAATCACAATAGCACAAAACAAATTTTCAAATCATCAACAAAGGAGTAATCCCAACACTCTAACCAAGTAAAGAATAGCTTGATTATAACCAATTTAATGAAAGCTAATGTCAATCTCAAAGCTGCCCACTTAAGGTTTCACAACTTCACACAAGAAGCAATTCTAACCTTAAAACATCATGCTTTCATTTCCATAATCAACCAAAAGCACTCTCAACATTACAATAAATATTTATCCCTTATACACCTTATTTCTCCCCTATAGTCTTATCAACAATAAACTTTATCTCTCATAAGAATGCAATAAGATAATGCAAACAACACCTTCAAAAGAATATTTTATCAAAATAAAGCAAGATTCAAACTCCTTATAACTCCTAAGCTATTTTTCTCTCTAATAAACTTCCTCCATCCGCAAAATACACTAGAAAAAATTAATTTCGAAAATACCTTGGCCAACACCAAAAATCTCATTATGGAGAAATTGCACACGAACTTTAACACCAACCACTGCGTCCACTTCAACAAAGAAAAACCCTTTCGCATTATTTGAACGTGGAACCTCCTGTTTGAGTAGCGCGCCAACAACCTAGCCGCTACCGATGCACCAAAGGCATCCGGTGAGGTTTAAACCTCACTCTGTTTCCCTTGTACCTTCTGTTCTAGGGCTAAAGTAAAAAATAGGCCTCCCTATCTTCTGATGTGAATGACAACGATGAAACCTTACGGTGGATACAAAAAATGAATGGTGGATATCCGAATAGCGGATCACGAAATCACAGCGAGGAAGAAATCGAACATCAGATCACGAATTCATAGCAAACAACACTTTTCAAAAATGTGGATGGGATAATATTTGATCTTCATCGTGGGAGATTTATATGCATATAAACTCTTGACGTCAGTGAGGAGTTTAACACGTCGGCTGAGGTCTTGGCTAGCGCCCACAAACTTAGAACATAACGCCATCAAAGTTAAGACATTTGCGCCATGGGTTAGGAGAACCCAATGCAAACAAATATTTATTTAAAAATAATTAAAAGGAACCTTAACAAGGTTTTTAATTATTTAAATAAATACTTCCTCCTAAACCCAAATGCATTAAACTAATGCATCCACCTGTAATATTTAAACCTACCAACTTGGGGTTTACAAAAGACCTTTGAAACTATCATGTCGTAACCTTCATCAAAACAAGTTATTTGACATCAAATCAAATTCCTTCAAGAGCTTCTTGACATCAATGACAACTTATACACTTGAGCAAAGGCAATGTACCCAAAGTACCCAAAATTGCCAACAATCTCCCCCTTTATCATTGATGGCAAACCTTTACTGAAAACACTTCTCAAGAGCCACAACTGAAACCAACTATGCTAACAACTGACCAACTGTGCCCACAACTAAGAATCTTCCTTTGAAGTTTTGCTCCCCCTAACTTGAAGCTATCCTCTTCACTTTGAAGCTCTCACCTTAATCATATCTCTCCCCCTTTGTCATCAATGGTAAAGGGTCACCTTTGGGGCTCAGGACTAAGAATGAGCCTCTTAGCTTAGTCCCTCCCCCACCTCCTGATGAGGTGATTAATTTTGGGGTGGTAGTAAAACTCCCATTAGGCACTGATCATCATCAGCATCTATAACTTCCTTTTCGAGCCTTCTCTTAAACTCTTTGTCCATATTCCTATTCTTGTCACTGTTCTTGTTCTTGTTCTCATCCCTATTCTTATCCATGCCTTGATCCTTGGACCTGATCATGCCACTGTTCCTGTTCCTATATTCTGGAATTTCAGCTCTACACTATCTGATTATGTGACCTTCATTGTTGCACTTGAAACACTTGATGATGTTGTTTCTCTGAGGTAAACCTGATCTTTGAATCCACCAGTTCTGACCAAACCTGTTATGACCAAACCTATTCTGACCAAACTTGTTCTGGCCAAACCAGTTCTGACCAAACCTGTTCTGACCAAACCTGTTCTAGCCAAACCTATTCTAACCAAACCTGTTCCTATTATTTGCCTTGCAATAAATAGCCTTGTGCCTAAACTATTGACAAGAGTAGCAAAACCCTTGAAAGTAACTAGCACTTCTAAAACTGTCATTTACCTTCTTCACTTGAGCCATGCAATGTGAAGCCATGTGACCAAACCTATGACAAGCAAAACATCTGCCTTGAAAATTTCCTTTAATTGACCTCTTAGGTTCTGAAAACTTCTTCTTCTCATTCTGAATTTTGTTTTCTGTTTCTGTGCATCTATCATTCAAGGAATCCTTTTCTGAAATACTTTCCTCATCAGAACTCTCTTCCTTTTGGAGTCTCTTACTAGACTCTCCAACTTGTTCCTTGTGTGGCTTAACAAAACCAAGGCCTATTTTATCTGTTGTTTTTCTTTGACCTTTGATGAGTGACTTAACCTTTTTGGAGCTATCTTGGAACCTGTAAAGCTTATCCTTGTACTCTTTAGTTTCCTCTTTCAAAGAAGCCATTTTTTGTTCTAACTCACTATACTCAAGAACCTTAGACTCTAACTCATCCTTGAGTTCCTGTGTCTTAGCTATAGAGAAGTCAAGACTTTCTATAAGATCATCTCTCTCCATACAAAATTCATCTAACTTATCCTTGAGTCTAGCATTCTTCTTTATTTCCTTTTTCAAAGCACTAAGAGCACTAATAAGTTCACCTTTAAGATCTACTTCACCTTTCTCTATATCTTCCTCTATTTGTTTGCTTTTTGAATCATCAAAGCCTTTTTCAGATTTCTTATTACTAGAGGTGCTACCCTTTTCAAAAACCATACATGCATCTTCCTTGTAGTTTTCTGAAGCATCCTCATACATACTAGAAACCAAATAATTATTTGTGCAATCATCCTCAAGGTGACCAAAGTTTCCACATCTAAGACATTTAATGATAATGAATCTATGTTTCGGTTCTTCTTCTTTTTCTGATATGAACAACATCTCATTTTCATCATCATTTGAATAACTTTCACTATCACTACTAGAACACTTACTTGCTTTGTCTAGGTAGAAACTCTTCTTGTGCTTGTGAGAATACCTCTTTCCTTAATTGTTGTGCTCATATTTGTTCTTCCTGTGATGCTTGTGCTTTTCAGAATCCTTGCTCTTAGAATCCTGTTTATCTTCATCACTTTCATTCTTGGGAATACTACAGTCAGTAGCATAATGACCAAACTTTCCACAATTAAAACATCTTACATTTTTCATACTTTTGTTTTTTCTATAGAACTTGCATTTCTTGCTGTAATATGCCTCTTCATCACTAGAAGACTCATCACTATCTTGAAGTTGTTTACCCTTGGATTTCTTGGTAGCCTTGAAAGCTGCCTCTTTCTTGACATCAACCTTCACTTGAGTTCTCAACTTAAATGCTGCAAGTATATTATGGAGCTCATCCTTTTTCAATTTATCCAAATCTTTAGCTTCCTCAATAGCAGAAATATTTTCACTAAATCTATTAGGAAGAGATCTTAAAATCTTATCACAAATATCATTTTTAGCAATCTCAAGACCTAAGTCTTTCATGGAGTTAACAACCTCATCCATACGAAGCATG
Organism: Wollemia nobilis; assembly: GCA_028583015.1. Lineage (NCBI taxonomy): Eukaryota > Viridiplantae > Streptophyta > Pinopsida > Araucariales > Araucariaceae > Wollemia > Wollemia nobilis. Next base: position 530,756 of record JAQPPZ010016827.1, read on the forward strand.
TAGTCACTAATATTTTCATCATCATTCATCTTGAGTTGTTCAAACATACCTTTGAAGTGTCTCAACTTGGAATTTTTGACATTTGTATCACCTGTATGAACCACCTTCAACTGTTTCCACATTTCACTAGTTGTCTTGCAGTGAATCACTTTGGTGAGATATGCTTTCTGTAAGCCTTTCAGGATTGCATTCATTGCTTTTGAATTGTTGTGATGTAGGAGCATTTCTTCTTTAATATTAGGACCATGTTCAGGAATAGTGTACTCATCTTCAATCACTTCCCAAACCTCATTCAAAAGTGCCATTAGATGAACCTTCATCCTTGCACTCCAAAGACCAAAATCTAACCCATCAAGAATAGGTGTTGCATTGCCACTTGAATGATCCATTGTGTTCTTTACTAGATTTTCCTTCAAGCTGTTAAACTTTTTGAAGGCACCTGCTCTGATACCAATTGAAGAACACAAGCTTATACTGAGAGGGGGGCTGAATAGTATAAGACATCTTTTTACCTTTTCCATTATACTTAAAAATAGTAAAGCAATATACCCAAAGAAATATCAAAGCAATGCACAATATCATCCACAAAGTGACACCAATTTTAACATGGTTCACCCAGAATGGTTGGGCTACATCCACAAAACTTTTCTCTAAAAGTTATCTCAAAGTTCTTTGGGAATCCTTCCCAATTACAATGTTTATGAGCCTCGGCCCAAAGGAGATACCTTCCCCCAATCAGAATTTATGAGCCTCTGCTCAAAGGAGATACCTTCCCCCAATCAAAATTTATGAGCCTCTGCTCAAAGGAGATACCTTCTCCTATGCTTTGGAAATGATCCCTTAGAAGATCAAATGCCTCTACCTCTTTCCAGCACGTGGAACACCTTTCCACCGAAGACCTCCTGTCCTCAATGCTTAGCCTAAGAGACCTCTACCTTCTATGATCACGTCCACAGTAGCTCAGCAACCTATACCAAACACAATCAGTTGATCTAGTACAAGTCTTCCTCTATCTTTCATATTTGTCCAACTCTTGAAAAAATCAATCCTATGCATACAAGCCTTCTCAAAGACTTGCCAAATCTGTCCTCAGGTTCTTCTCATAGAACCAATGCACCTCTATCCTCAAGTTCTCTGATAGAACTATCAAACTCATCTCACAAGTCCTCTTCTAGGACCTGTCCAAATCTTCTCAGAAGTCCCCACCGAAACCTGTCCAAAACTACTCACAAGTCCCCACCGGAACCTATCCAAAAACTGCTCACAAGTCCCCACCAGAACCTGTCCAAAAACTCAGCAAGCTCACCAAGAAAAAACTTTTTTAGTAGGAAATCACAAAGTGAATTTTTAGAGACCCAATGTGATTTGTCAAACTCATAGAAGCATAAAGAGAATTTTTAGAGACTCAATATGTTCTATACTCAACTCCCAATCTCAAAACTCAACTCAAATCAACTCAGCTCAATCTCAATCTCAAATCTGAAAACTCAACTCAATATCTGAAATGGATAGGATAGAATGCTTTCTTTCAAGAACATGAAACCCCAACAATTGCCCACTATGTAAAGAATCACATAACAATGATACTCATGTTCTTTTCACCATCAATTAGGGCTTCAACAACAATTCTCATCAACCAAGGTTCAATCAACACCATTTAACTCAAAACACAACCTTGAAGCAATTCAGAATCAACATCAGAAAAGGAAACAAGTAGAACTCCTTTTCTCTCCAATATTGTTTGAACAAAAAGCATCCACCAACTCAAATCACAATAGCACAAAACAACTTTTCAAATCATCAACAAAGGAGTAAGCCCAACACTCTAACCAAGTAAAGAATAGCTTGATTATAACCAATTTAATGAAATCTAATGTCAATCTCAAAGCTGCCCACTTAAGGTTTCACAACTTCACACAAGAAGCAATTCTAACCTTAAAACATCATGCTTTCATTTCCATAATCAACAAAAAGCACTCTCAACATTACAAGAAATATTTATCCCTTATACACATTATTTCTCCCTTATAGTCTTATCAACAATAAACTTTATCTCTCATAAGAATGCAATAATATAATGCAAACAACACCTTCAAAAGAATATTTTATCAAAATAAAGCAAGCTTCAAACTCCTTATAACTCCTAAGCTATTTTTCTCTCTAATAAACTTCCTCCATCCGCAAAATACACTAGCAAAAATTAATTTCGAAAATACCTTGGCCAACACCAAAAATCGTGCTATGGAGAAATTGCGCACAAACTCTAACACCACCCACTACGTCCACTTCAACGAAGAAAAACCCTTTCATGTTATTCGAATGTGGAACCTCCCGTTTGGGTAGCACGCCAACAGCCTATCCGCTACGGGTGCGCCAAAGGCATCCGATGAGGTTTAAACCTCACTCTGTTTCCCTTGTACCTTTTGTGCCAGGGCTAAATTAAACAACATGCCTCTCTGTCTTCTGACACGAATGACGACGATGAAACCTTACGACGGATACAAAAAATGAATGGCGGATATCCGAACAACGGATCACGAAATCACAACGAGGAAGAAATCAAACATCAGATCACAAATTCATAGTGAGAAACACTTTTCAAAAATGCGGATGGGATAATCTTTGATCTTCATCGTGGGATATTTATATGCATATAAACTCTTGACGTCGGTGAGGAGTTTAACACATCGGCGAAGGAGTTTAACACGTCGACGGAGGTCTTGGCTAGCACCCACAAACTTAGAACATAGCGCCATCAAAGTTAAGACATTTGCACCATGGGTTAGGAGAACCCAATGCAAACAAATATTTATTTAAAAATAATTAAAAGGAACCTTAACAAGGTTTTTAATTATTTAAATAAATACTTCCTTCTGGACCCAAATGCATTGAACTAATGCATCCACATGTAATCTTTAAACCTGCCAACTTGGGGTTTACAAAAGACCTTTGAAACTGTCATTCTGTAACCTTCATCAAAACATGTTATTTGACATCAAATCAAATTCCTTCAAGAGCTTCTTGACATCAATGACAACTTATACACTTGAGCAAAGGCAATTTACCCAAAGTACCCAAAATTGCCAACATTTATTTTGGATTTGAGACAGAGATTTGGAGGTGATAGAGTAGAGAGAACAATATTCTTTAGTGGATAGAGATCCATTATCCAGGGTAGTGAATATAGGTCTTCTGAGTGGGTACAAGAGTCATTAGTGGAGAGAGATCAATAACCCAGTGCAGTCAAGGCAATAGTATTCTAGAGGATCACCAGCTAGAGTAGAGGATAAGGAGTTCTCCTGTGGATAGAGATCCACAAACTTGATTTAGGGGATTGGTATATCCTTTGGATAGAGGTCCATAAATATTGTAGGGAAAGGATTATCAAGATATTTATTTGAGAAGATTTATAAGAAATATTTTTTTCGTGGAGGTAGCCATATTTAGGTGAACCACATAAAATCATGTATCTCATATGTGTGATGTTTTATGTGATGTTTTACTGCTTTAATACTATTTATGATGTTATTTGGATTAAAAAGCAAAAAGTTTTATTATATACTATTCACTCCCCCTCTCAGTATAAGCATATGTTCTTCAATTGGTATCAGAGCAGGTTCCTCTATGAAAAGACTAACAGCTTGGAAGAGTATTCATAAGTAGCACACATGACTTCATAAGATGAAGAAGAAACTATGTTTGATATAAAAGAAGAATTATTTTCTACTCTCAAAAAACTGAAAAAACTTAGAGAAAATAATTCAAGCTTGAAGGAATAAGTTCAAGAAGATGAAGAAGTAAGAATGGAAATTATACAAAATATAAAAAAACTAAATATCAGGGTGGAATAAAGAAATAATATTGAGCGGGACATGACCGATCTATTGAGAGCCAGGGAAATAGAATGTGAAATATTAGAAGCAAAAGCTTTCCACCCGATGCAGGAGCATCTGGTGGTGGCAGAGAAATCTTGCATCATCAAAAAAAATTTAAGTGTTGGCAAGGGGAAAAGTTGTCATGATATCGCGACAGAAAATGTGTCGCGATATCGTGACACATTTGGAGAAGAGGAGCCAACGAGGAGAAGCTGTCGCGATATCGCGACAGAAAATGTGTCACGATATCGCGACACATTTGGAGAAAAGAAACCCAGCGGGGAGAAGCTATCACGACAGAAAATGTGTCACGATATTGCGACATATTTGGAGAAAAGAAACCAACGGGAAGAAGTTGTCGCAATATCACAACAGAAAATGTGGCACAATATCACGACACAAAATGGAGAATGAAGCTAGCAGGAAGAACTGTCACGATATCACGATGGGTTTCATAGGAGAGGCAAGGATGTCAAAGATGTCACGATTTCGTGACATGTCACAGTTTCGCGACCCGAAGGCAGAAGACAAGTATGGAAGGCAAAGATGTCGCGATTTTGCGACATGTCGCAGTTTCACGACCCGAAGGTAGAAGACATGTATGGAAGGCAAAGATGTCATGATTTCATGACATGTCATGGTTTCGGGACCCAAAGGTAGAAGAGAAGTACGAAAGGAAAAGATGTGATTTTGTGACATGTCACGGTTTCGTGACCCGAAGGCAGAAGACAAGTATGGAAGGCAAAGATGTCATGATTTTGTGACATGTCACAGTTTCACGACCCAAAGACGGAAGGAGAGTACGAAAGGCCAAGATGTCATGATTTCATGACATATCATAATTTCATGACCCGAAGATAGAAGGAGAGAATAGAAGGCCAATATGTCACGATTTCATGACGTGTCGTAGTTTCGCGACCCAAAGGCAGAAGGCAAGTACGAAATGCCAAGATGTCATTATTTCATGACATGTCATGGTTTCATGACCCAAAGGAGAGAATAGAGGCCGGATGCCAAAACGTCGCAATATCATGATAGATCGTTCATGACTCTAGACGGGAAAGCGATTGCAGAGGTTGTTGCAGAAGGGCACGTGGTAGAAAAATATAGGTGGCTACAGAGCACTCCTGTGAATGATGACTTAGAGGGTTGATGTGCAGGCAGCTGCAGAGCACTCCGCCATTCTATGCAATGATGGTCCAAGGCACCTGGAAATAGGATGCAGGCGGTGATAGAACATTCATGCAGGCGGTTATAGAAAACTCCACAGTCTATGTAATGATGTCCAAAGGGGGTCGGGTCCGCTATAAGAGGTAGTTCATACATTGTAAGGGGGGTTGGCCATTTTAACTTTTGTAATTCGAATTTGAAAGTTTTGAATGAAATATTGGTGGTTTTTCTGCTTGTAAGTTCAGTACTACATCAAGTCGTATAAGAGCCAGAAGGTTCTAAGCATGCGAATAGATCACTGGCCGTGAGACAGTTTGCACCAAGATCTGTGGTTGGGGGTTGTGAGAAAGTGAGCAAAATGCCTCTATGAAGAAACCATGGTGGTGCAAGGAATATGGTGCCAGAGGTCAATTTTAGAGCTTTGCAGAGGCAAGTGCAAGCCCTGCAGGAGGAATTGAGAAGAGGAGTTGAGCCAAGAAGAGAAGACCACAGTGAAGATGAAAATTGGGAAGTCGAGGGTCCATCTGATGAGAAAGAAGCATTAGATCCAGCAGAAGCTAGGCTGTATAGGGCTATATCCCAGATCAGGAAGAAGCCGAAGTTTGACGTCTCCACATATTCTGGGAATCTCAACCCTGAGGATTTGATAGATTGGATCAATGACATGGAGGAATATTTTGAGTATGAGGAGACCTCAGATCCAAATCAGATTAGGTTTGCAAAAACAAAGTTGAAGGGACATGCTAGCATCTGGTGGAAATGAGTACAGCTGGAAAGGAACAGGAGGGGAAAATAAAATATCACCAGATGGGATCGGATGGTTGAGAAATTGAAGAGGCAATTCACCCCCATAGATTATGAGTTGGATCTGTTGATGAGGATGCAGAGTCTCAGATAAGTGAGTAAATCTGTCAAAGAGTACACGGAGGAGTTCTACCAGATCTCAATTTGAATCAGCCATTCTGAGGCAAATAAGGAGAAGGTCACCCGCTACATCAATGGGTTGAGAACCATCATTCAAGAAGAGTTGAGTCTGGTTCGGATGAGCACGATTGAGGATGCATACCAGTTTGCCCTAAAAGTGGAAGAGAAACTAAATAGGAGGTTTGAGGGTAAGCAAAGAGGAAAGGATCATGGTGGGAGAGCTGGTGGAAGGACCAGTGGAGGAAGATACAAAGATCTAAAGAAGACTAGTGAAACAAGCAGTAGTCAGGACTAGAAAGAAGAGAAAGAGGAGAATACCCACCGCCCACGCAATCAGAACAATAGCTACCCGAGAGGAAGAGGTAGGCTTGGGCGTGGGTATGGGAGAGGTGTATTTTGTGGAACCTGCTACAATTGCAAGTAAGAAGGGCATCAAGCATACAACTGTCCACAACGCCAAGAGAGGCCAAATCAGAGACCTAAGGGTCAGGCCAGGGCTGCTGTAGAAGATGAAGGTGTCAAATCTAAGAACTCTAAGGAAGCAGAATGAGAATTGATGGTCATAAGGAGAGCCTTGTTGAATGAGGAAAAGGAGCCAGACTAGAGGAACAACCTGTTCCGCACGAGATGCAAATGCTCAGGCAAGGTTTGTAACATCATTATTGACAATGGTAGTACTGATAACTTGGTCTCTGAGGATATGGTTTCCAAGTTATAGTTAGAGAGAATAAGACACCCACATCCATATCAGATTGCGTGGTTATAGAAGGACCATAGGGTTTTGGTCAATGAGCAATGCTTGGTGAAATTTAACATTGGGACTTACCGTGATGAGGTCCTGTGTGACATCTTGCCTATGGATGTATGTCACATGTTGCTTGGGAGACCATGGCATTTTGATCAGAGTGCAGTACATGATGGTCGAGCCAACACATATTCCTTGTCAAAAAATGGAGTTCACCATAAGTTGAAACCCTTGAAGGAGGCAGACGAAAAGGTATGTAACAGTGCTCGAATATGTCTAGTTTATGGAAGAATATTTTTAGATGGTCTAAAGCCAGATCATATGTGCTATGCAATAATCCCTAGGGTTAGGGAAAAGGAATGCGAGGATACCCCAGTAGAAGTCATGGGCCTGTTAGAAGAATTTCCAGATATCATATCAGATAATGTACTTGAGGGTTTACCACCTGTAAGGAAGATCGATCACCATATAGAATTGGTGATGAGGCCTAAATAAGCCTCATTTATAGCATGTTTTAAATATTTAAAACTGCCTAAAACTACCTAAAACTCTTGTGAATTATATTATATGCTAGTTAAGTTGATTTAATATGCTCTATATTAACTGTTTGCATTATTGCAGTGTTAAGGACATTATATTCTGATTTTTAACAGTTCTTGTATAGTTTTATGTTATATTTTCATGCTTAGATTGACAGCAGCATTTCAGTAGTCTTATTTTGATGATCATTAAGCATTAGTTTCTCTAAATTCAACAAATAGTACAAAGACTTATTACTGTGCAGCAGAAAACTAGTTTTTCCATATAAATTCCAACAAGCTACCAATGAATGGCAAGGCATGGAATTCACATCCAAGGAAGAATGAAGACTACTGCAATATGATCCTGAGGTCTAATACACCTGAGAAATGCAGCCAAAACCATTTGGAGTCAACACAGTTGGTCATTCTAAAGATCTTCAGAATGAATATAGTGTCTTCGGAATGAACAGATATCTTCAGAATGAGAAAACATAGTGTCTTCGAAATGAGTGGATCTTCGGAATGAGAATTGCAGTATCTTCGAAATGAGCCACTTATCTTCGGAATGAAAACAGAAAGTACTTTTTGACTTGTTGACTGAATTTTGGTGGTGGAAAAGGGGATAATAAGGTTAAGAAAGTTAAGGGAAAATATCTCCCATATAACTTTTTCGTCCTTGCCGTCCAAAGCCACCATTTATGGAAAAGATCAAATTTGATCTTCTTCTAGGATAAAGCCAGGAAATTCTACAGGATATCAGGACAACATATTTTATGTTTGTAATTAGATTTTAGGCATCTATAAAAGATAGCTCCCATAAAGGTTGAGCTATTAAGAATATTAGATATTAGAAATATTAGATTAGATATTAGACATATTAGAGATAATAGACCTGTAACAGATTGCAGATCTGTAATAGATTTCAGTAGAATTGTAATTATGTTTCTGAAGCAATAAAAGTGTAGTTTTCATTTCATTTATTTTGTTATGTCTGAGTGTGAGTAAGACTTAAAGAAGAATTCAAACCTTCTTCTAAGAAAGGAGGCTGGCCACTTCTAGACCTAGGAGGAGGACTGACAGACAGGTTTTATTCTGATTTTGCTACAGCAGAATAAGTAGTGGAACTTGTCAATTTCAGCATTTTGTGGTATTTGATTTCTATTTTAGTTTTTATCCATCTATTTTACATTTGTGATGTAATCAGCAATAGATATAATCAGTTTCTTTATTTTTCAGTAATTTTCCAATTCCCTGCAATTTACATTTCCAGCAATTTACAAGTTTTCTATAATTTTTTGCATTCTTATTTTTGCTGTCAAACACTACACAGAAGATTGACGACCTTCTATTTTAGAGTATTGACAAAAGTTGATTACTTGTTTTATCTCATCATTGCAAAAGTAAATAGGTTTCTCATTTAGCAACTGTAGTTAGGATTTTCCTTCTGCAAATCAATTAAGTCTCAATTTAGAAATTGTAATTAGGACTTTATTTCTGTAGACAGTAATTAGTTTTTCATTCTTGTAATTAGATTAAGGTTTAATATATGCAATATAGGGATAGAAGTGACACAAATCCCCCACACAATAAATCCTACCAATAAAGACATGCTGCTCCCAAATGAGCTGAAATGCAACTCTGTTTGAACTTTCTATCGTAAATAGCCTTGGACACCACCCCGGATTGATAAGATCTTTGAGATTTAATGATGGTATAACGACTACTCATCATTTTGGCACTATTTTCGGGGAACACGGTGTTGGTAGAAGGTGAAAAGCAGTCCAATAATTATTAAATATGCTAAGTTATGAATTTAAGAGTAAAATCTGAATGTAATGACTGGTATAAGTAATTGTTATTGGTAAATTGTATTTCAGTCCATTTAGGAAACAAGCAATAAACCACAAGAAGAAAAATTTCACAAGAGGTTGAAGTTATGTCAAAAATGTCTAAACTTTTTATTTCCAAAAATGTTGGAATTTTCAAAGAATCCTAATCATCCACTTCCAGCACTGCAATATCCTTTGAGAAATCATTACAAGAAGGAAAATTAAGTAGTTCAACACCATTTTCTCTTGACAAATCCATACAATCAAGAAAATTTGATAAGATTTATAATTTTTTTTGGGAACCTACAATGGAAGGCTCACAAGAGAATCAAGGTAGAGCCAACAATGTGCTCCACCCTAGTGCAACTAGTGCACCTGCCAAAAATTTTAAAATCCCATCCAACTAGATCTTAATCAAAATGCTCCCATGAATGTCATTTCACCTGCAGTATTACCAACTTTCAAGGGAATTACATCCAAAGATCCTGATATGTTTTTATTTGAGTTTAAAATTGTATGTCAAGCTCATGATTACACTAATGACAATCAAAAGCTCAAACTATTTCCTTCCACTCTTAAAGAGTTAGCTCTACGATGGTTTATCACCTTGGCACCTGACTCAAGTAGAACTTGGGATGAGATGGAAAACATATTCTTGGAGAGATACCAAGAATATTGTCAAGTCAAGAATCAAAATGATGAAATTCTTACAATGAAATAAGAGGAAAATGAAATCTTAGAAGATTATCTAGACAGATTTTCTTTTGTTCATAAGAGATGTGGAATTGTTGAACCTGAAATTTGCAAAGTCATGTTCTTAAGGGGACTACAAGATGAATCTAGGGATGCATTGGATATCTTGGGAAGAGGAGATACAAATGCACTTAAATTTGAGGAAATTATTAAACTCTGTAAAAATTACTCTCATTCAAGGCATATAAAACACATAATTGGTAATGAAAAACATGATTTGAAAGAATGCATAAAAGAGGCTGATGTTTTAGTACATGATAGAACATTAGATGAAAAAAATGAATCTACTAAATTTTCAGCCATCTATTGTTCAAAATGTAAAAAGCAATACTCTCTTCATGATTGTCCTTTGAAAAAAATATTTATACCTGCTACATGTAGCATTTGTCAATTAGGACACCCCACAGATCAGTGTAGTTTATTTCCAGAACTTAAAAGTGTCTTTGAAAAACAGTCTCAACCTATGAAAAAAACCAATTTTGTAGGACAAGGAAAAGTGATTAATTTTCATAAATTTCCATATCATAATGCTTCTCAATTTCCTACACATTGGGGAAATAATCCTTGGTATATGCCATGGTCTACTTCAGGTCCACTTCAACAATTTTGGAGTCAACCACCATGGGCATACTCCCAAGCATGGTCTCAACATGGCTGGATGCAACAACAATGGAATCAACAACATCCACCATGGTTGCAGCCAAAATTACAAGGATATCAATGGGTACAACATCAAAATCTGTACAAAGGGCAGCAACATTATCAAAAACAAAAATCAAATTTGTTGCCTAATTATATCCATAATTTCTATCATGGACAACAAAAACAAAAATTAAAACAACCTATGTTTTCAACTCAACCTGTGGTCAGTCCAAATCATGTTAAGCAGGTAACCCATGTCTTTGTGGTTGAATCAGAAAATACAAACCTAACAAATGTTAGTGACTGTGTTAAAACTCATTTGTGTTCAGGTGAACCACTGCTTGAACCTATTCCACTTATCAGTGTAGAAAGTGAAGTTAAAAATAATGAACATGAAAACAAATCTACACTAAAACAACATCAAGAAGAACAAGATACCTCATCAAATAAAGTATCATATTTTGAACAGTTTGAGATATCAAAAATAACATCTTCTCAATCAGATTTGATAAAGGAATTAGAACATTTAACTGTTACAATCCCTTTACCTCAAGTTGTACCAACCATTAAGAGGATTGTTCAAGAAATGTGTTTTATAAAACCAAGAAAAAAGAAGAAAGTATATCCTAAAACCATACAAAAAGGTGAAAAATTAGTTAACTTGATTTCAGGTAAACTTATTACACCTGAGTATGATTGTACAAAAAGCCCACAGTTTCTTAGAACACATAAGGAAAACGAAAAGAATACTTTAGTTTTGGCCTCCATTGGTGTAAATAAAAATGTTTCTCCAAGAACCAATTCAAATAAGCCTGGTACAAAACAAACTAAAACACAGCCAAAAAAACCTTTGAACAACAATAGTTGGTTGACTAAAAACCAGGGAGCAAATTTGTTTGATATATTGGTGCAACATCCTAATGCTTTACTAACATTTTATGCATCTTTAGCAGTTGGCATTGAGTTTTTGCAGGTACAAAAAAAACAAATTTTGTAGTTGAATGCATTTGATGAACTTTGGTTGGAAGCACTTCACCAAATAGAGTTCACTCAACAAAAATGGAAAATGTGGCATGATGATCACATTAAGAGCAGCAAGGATGAACCAAGGGAGTTTGAGAATGAAGTTGTTCAACTTTATTTAGTTGATGATTTAAGGAGGATATTAGTGGTAAATGGACATCTTTTATAGTTGTACCATAAACCACTAAGTGGAATTTGCTCGGTATCTCACACAATTACATTTGACAGAAGAGGCTTCTTCTTCTGATGAAGATTCCAAATAATCATATCTTTGAATCTTAAAAATAAAAAGAAAACAAAATAGAAAACAAAAAGATGAATAAATTTTGGCTGTGAATTCCTTCATGGGCATGATTTCAGGGAAGTCATGAATTCCTTCATGGGCACAATCAGAATAAAAAAGACAGAAAAAAAAGAGAGAGAAAAGGAGAGGTTAAAGAGAAAAAAAAGAGAGAAAAATGAATAGCTTAGCAGTGAAAACCTTTTTCTAAGGCGCTACTGAGTTGGTATGCATGAAAACCAGTTTTCTGGCATGCATAACCTTGAAATTTCTGAGTCATCATTGTACAAATTCACCAACTGCACTTGTTTTTGAAGTGTTGCGGAAGCCTCAACAGAATATCAACAGAAGAAGTCATATTTAAAAACTTGCATTAACTTGTTTTAACCAGGTATATATGTTTCTTGCACTTTTCTCATTGTAAATATTTGATATATAGTATATGACAATTAACCATTAGTATAAAAGTGTTCATAAGAGTTGGCATAAACAAAACATGCTTGGAGAAAGAGAAAAATGTTGGTTTCTGCTATGCCTTTATAATGACTGCTGTATCTTCAAATAACCGTGGTATCTTCGGAATGAAGCTTTGTCTTCGAAATGAAGGTGTGTCTTCAGAATGAAGGTTTGTCTTTGGAATGAAGGTGTGTCTTCGAAATGAAGGTTTGTCTTCAGAATGAAGGTTTATCTTCGAAATGAGGTTATCTTCAAATTAAATGCCCAGCTTAGTCTTCAGAATGAAACATAATATTCGGAATGAAGATTTAACAAACATGCCACCACCATTCATTGATAATAACCACTCATGTGGGAAAATTTGCATGCAGAATGGACAAGCTAAAAATAGTAAAGAAAATTTGATGGCAAGGATGTCCAATGATTGATGGCCAGGTGTTCAGAGCACAGAATAAGGAAGTGTGCCATTTTTTCTTTCTGAAGACATATTTGCTAATGATTACAAGAAAAAAAAATATTTTTTTTTTGAAGAAGAACAAGAGCAAAACCTGTAGCAACCAGAAATCAGTGACCTAACAGATGTTGTAGATGTTGTTGCAGAAGAAGAAACAATTGCTGCAGAGGCTGTTGCAGAAGAAGAAATAGCTGTCGCAGAGGCTATTGCAGAAGAAGAAATAGGAACTATTGTAGAGGCTATTGCAAAAAATAAAAAGAAACACACCCAGCAGCAGCAACAGAACCATCAAACTCATAGACTAAGAAAAGAGGGTCTGAAACTGACAGCAAAAATAAAATAAAATAAAAGAGGGTTCATTTTTCTAAAGATGTTATTTATCTGTCAGAATATAAGAGTGAAGTTCACAGTGAAGAGTTTGAAGTTATCCCTACATCCCCTGTTACCACAAGAAAATAGGGCAAGAAGAGAAAATATACATTAAGGACTAGGAGGTCTGCAAGACTCCAACAAAAAGAGATAAAATAACAAATGATTGAAGAGAAGACCAAACAGGATAGACCTGATGTCATAGAAGTGCAACAAGCCACTGAGAATTTGGATGTAATCATAGATAATTTCATGGAACCTCCTGTACAGGAGTAGGGGTCTGAAGCAGAGGATGATATCATTGTTGAGTAGCAAACTGTAGTTGATTTGTCAGTATTAGGTTCTGAGTCAAAATAATAAGAGGATGTGGACATCACAAAACAACTGAGAGTAGCCAAGAGTGTTATAAAAATACAAATGAGATGGATTGAGGAAAGAGAAGATGTTATTGAAAAACAGAGAATTATAGCAAAAAGTGGAGAAACTAAAAAGCAGGCTGTCACAAGTTGAAGAACAATCAACTACATCAGATAAAGAGGAGGATTTGGTTCAGTTACTACTTGGGTTATCTAGGGAAGATGAAGACATAGGTGCTCATTCTAAAGTTGTTCCCCTCCACTTTGAAGCAGTGCCATTCCATTCAAAATAAGGTTAAGAAAATTAAGGGAAAATATCTCCCATAAAACTTTGTCGTCCTTGCCGTCCAAAGCCACCATTTATGGAAAAGATCAAATTTGATCTTCTTCTAGGATAAAGCCAGGAAATTTTGTAGGATATCAGGATAGCATATTTTATGTTTGTAATTAGATTTTAGGCATCTATAAAAGATAGCTCCCGTATAGGTTGAGCTATTAAGAATATTAAATATTAGAAATATTAGATTAGAGATTAGACATATTAGAGATAATAGGCTTGTAACAGATTGCAGATCCGTAATGCATTTCACAGTAATTGTAATTATGTTTCTGAAGCAATAAAAGTGCAGTTTTTATTTCATTTATTTTGTTATGTCTGAGTTTGAGTAAGAATTAAAGAAGAATTCAAACCTTCTTCTGAGAAAGGAGGCTGGCCACTTCCAGACCTAGGAGGAGGACTGACAGACAGGTTTTATTCTGATTTTGCTATAGCAGAATAAGTAGTGGAACTTGTCAATTTCAGCATTTTATGGTATTTGATTTCTGTTTTAGTTTTTATCCATCTATTTTACATTTGTGATGTAATCAGCAATAGATATAATTAGTTTCTTTATTTTTTAGTAATTTTTCAATTCCCTGCAATTTACATTTCCAGTAATTTACAAGTTTTCTATAATTTCTTGCATTCTTGTTTTTGTTGTCAAACACTGCATAGAAGATTGACGACCTTCTGTTTCAAAGTATTGACAAAAGTTTATTACTTGTTTTATCTCATCATTGCAAAAGTAAATAGGTTTCTCATTTAGCAACTGTAATTAGGATTTTCCTTCTGCAAATCAATTAAGTCTCAATTTAGCAATTGTAATTAGGACTTTATTTCTGTAGACAGTAATTAGTTTTTCATTCTTGCAATTAGATTAAGGTTTAATTTATGCAATCTAGGGATAGAAGTGACACAAATCCCCCACACAATCAATCCTACCAATAAAGACCTACTACTCCCAAATGAGCTAAAATGCAACTCTGTTTGAACTTTCTATCGTAAATAGCCTTGGACACCACCCCGGATTGATAAGATCTTTGAGATTTAATGATGGTATAATGACTACTCATCACTTGGTACTAGGGTCTAGCTTGACCAATAAGGCCGTACATAGAATCCTATGGAAACTGAGGAGCTGAATAGGCAAGTTCAAGAGTTGCTAAAGAAAGGGTTGATTCGGGAGTCTTAGCCCATGTGTAGTACCTACAGTACTAGCACCCAAGAAATATAGAGAGTGGAGAATATGCACAGACTCTCAAGAAATTAACAAGATCACTATAAAATATAGATTTCCATTTCCAAGGATGGATGACATTATGGATTGTTTGAGTGGAGCTGAGTACTTCACGAAGATTGATCTAAAGAGTGGTTATCATCGGATGCATGTCAAAGAAGGGGATGAGTGGAAGACAACCTTCAAAACTAGAGAGGGTTTGTATGAGTGGTTGGTCATGCCATTTGGGCTAACCAATGCACCAAGTACATTCATGTGGCTGATGAATGAAGTATTGAAAGAATTCTTAGGCAAATTTATCATTGTCTACTTGGATGATATCTTGATATTTAGCAAAACCCTGGAGGAACACCTAATGCATATCAGGAGGGTTTTTGAGAAGCTACAGGAGGAGCAGTTGCTGATAAATCTGAAGAAGTGTAACTTCATGAAAAGGGAGTTAGTATACCTAGGATTTGTCATCTCAGCAGACGGTCTAAAAATGGACCTAGAAAAGGTGAGGGCTATCATGGAATGGCCTGATCCAAGAAGCGTGACTGAGGTAAGATCGTTTCATGGTCTAGCCAGTTTTTACAAAAAATTCATTAGAAATTTTAGCAGTATTTGCGCATCCCTTACGGAGACAATGATGGAGAATAAGAAGGAATTTAAGTGGAAAACTGAAGCAGACAAGAGCTTTGCTATGTTAAATAAGGTCATAGAGCAACCTGTCTTAGCACTTCCAGATTTTAATAAGGTATTTCAGGTAGACTGTGATGCTAGTGGTAGTGCCATAGGGGTCGTATTGAGTCAAGAGGGTAAGCCTGTCGCTTATTTTAGTGAGAAACTCAATGATGCCCGGAAGAAGTATTCGATGTATGATCAGGAGTTCTATGCTATAGTTCAGGCTCTAAAGAAATGGAGGCATTATTTGTTACCAAAGGAGTTTGTTCTATATATTGATCATCAGGCACTACAGTATATTAATAGTCAAGGAAAGCTAAATCAGAGGTACCTAAAGTGGGTTGAGTTCTTGCAAAGCTATACCTTTGTGCTGAAGCACCGGAGCGGAAAGTCCAACAGAGTTACAGATGCCTTAAGTAGGAGGCAATATTTATTGATGGAAATGAAGGTGGAAGTTGTAGGGTTTTCTAAACTTAAGGGATTGTACCCTACAAATCCTGACTTCGTAGAAGCTTGGAAGGCCTGCTCTGTGCCTGTTACTTTAGACAGGACTAAGTGGTTGAATTTTTTGATCCAAGATGGAATGTTGTTTAGGGGAAACCAATTATGCATTCCAAGGAGTTCAATGAGGGAGAATCTGGTCAAGGAAAAACACAGTGGAGGGTTGGCTGGACACTTTGGTCGAGACAAGACCATTTCCCTTGTTAATGAAAACTACTACTAGCCGTAATTGCAACAAGATGTGACAAAATTCATGCAAAGTTGTAGGATATGCCAGATGGTGAAAGGTGTGAGGTAGCATACTGGTTTATATCAACCACTACCTATACTCAAAAGGCCATGGGAGGACATCCATATGGATTTTGTTCTTGGTTTACCCAGGACGCAGAGGGGAAATGACTCCATACTTGTGGTGGTTGACAGGTTTTAAAAAATGGCTCATTTTATCCCCTGCCAAAAAACTAGTGATGCGATCCATGTGGCAGGCTTATTTTTAAAATAAGTGGTACGACTTCATGGTCTACCAAAGAGTATTGTGTTGGATAGGGATACCAAGTTTGTCGGGTATTTCTGGAGAACCCTGTGGAAGAAACTGAAGATGGATTTGAAATTTAGTTCTGCATACCACCCACATACAGATGGCCAAACAGAGGTGGCAAATAGAAGTTTGGGCAATCTATTGAGATTCTTGATAGGATACAAGCCCAAGGGATGGGATTTAGTTTTGTCGTATGTATAAATCGCATACAACAATTCTGTTAACAGGAGTACCAATAAATCTCCATTGCAGATAATTTATGGGAGTAGCCCAAGAAACGCTTCTGAGTTGAGGAGGATGGATACAAGAGAAAAGTGCAATGTTGAGGCTGAAGACTTTACAGAGCACCTAAAAAGCTTGCATGAAGAGGTGACGAAGCAGATCACTAAGATGAATACTCAATATAAGACCAGGGCAGACCAGAAGCGTCGGTCTAAAGAATTTGAAGTGGGAGATGTCGTCATGGTCCATCTAAGAAAAGAAATATTTCCTACCAAGACCTATAACAAGCTAAAGATGAATAAGTTTGGGCCATGCAGAATCATTGGAAAATGAGATTCGAGCAATGCATACGAGGTGGAGTTGTCGAGTGAACTTAACATCTCACCCATTTTTAACATTTCAAATTTGGTTGAGTATCATGAAGGAGGTAGTAGTGAGACCCCAAGTCCGGATTTGTGGAGCATTCCAGCAGCCACCCTAGTCGTAGATGAGATAGAAGAAGTCCTTGACATGCGTGAAGGTCGAAGTACTAGGAATAGGCGATATTCTAAATATTTGGTCAAGTGGAAGGGCAGACCCGTAGAAGATGCAACTTGGTTGTCGAAGGTAGAGGTTGACCGTCTGGGTCTACCTCACATAGAATAAAAGTGAAGGTCACTTCTCAATTCACCCCAGGTGTCTGATGCAGGAGCATCTGGTGGTGGCAGAGCAATCTTGCATCATCAAAAAAAAATTAAGTGTTGGCAAGGGGAAAAGCTATCGCGATATCACGATAGAAAATGTGTCGTGATATCGCGACACATTTGGAGAAGAGGAGCCAACGGGGAGAAGCTGTCATGATATCATGACAAAAAATGTGTCATGATATCGTGACACATTTGGAGAAAAGAAACCCAGTGGGGAGAAGCTGTCATGATATCACGACAAAAAATGTGTCATGATATCATGACACATTTGGAGAAAAGAAACCAACGGGAAGAAGTCACGATATCGTGACAGAAAATGTGGCACGATATCGTGACACAAAATGGAGAATGAAGCTAGCAGGAAGAACTATCATGAAATCATGATGAATTTCATAGGAGAGGCAAGGATGTCAAATATGTCATTATTTTGCGACATGTCACGATTTCATGACCCGAAGGTAGAAGACAAGTAGGAAAGGCAAATATGTCATGATTTCATGACATGTCACGATTTCGTGACCCAAAGGTAGAAGACAAGTACAGAAGGCAAAGATGTAATTTTATGACATGTCATGATTTCGTGACCCGAAGGCAGAATACAAGTACGGAAGGCAAAGATGTCACGATTTCATGACATGTCGCGGTTTCATGACCCAAAGGCAGAAGACAAGTACGAAAGGCAAAGATGTCACGATTTCATGACATGTCACGGTTTCATGACCCGAATACAAAAGGAGAGTACAAAAGGTTAAGATGTCATGATTTCGTGACATGTCATGGTTTCACGACCCGAAGATAGAAGGAGAGAATGGCAGGCCAAGATGTCACAATTTTGTGACGTGTCACAGTTTTGTGACCTGAAGACAAAAGGCAAGTGCGGAAGGCCAAGATGTCACGATTTCATGACATGTCATGGTTTCATGACCCAGAGGAGAGAATAGAGGTCGGACGCCAAAACATCACAATATCACGACAGATCATTCATGACTCTAGATAGGCAAGTGATTGCAGAGGTCATTGCAGAAGGGCACGTGGCAGCAAAATACAGGTGGCTACAGAGCACTCCTATGAATGATGACTCAGAGGGTCGATGTGCAGGCAGCTGCAGAGCACTCCGCCATTCTATGCAATGATGGTCCAAGGCACCTAGCAACAGGATGTAGGCAGCGATAGAACATTCATGCAGGCGGTTATAGAAAACTTTGTAGTCTGTGTAATGATGTCCGAAGGGGGTCGGGTCCGCTATAAGAGGTAGTTCATACATTGTAAGGGGGGTTGGCCATTTTAACTTCTATAATTTGGATTTGAAAGTTTTGAATGAAATATTGGTGGTTTCTTTGCTTGTAAGTTCAGTACTGCATCACCACCAATGAAGTTGAAAGGACCAAGGTACTACAATATGCATAATATGAGAAACAAAAAGAGGAATCAAGTCTTCAAAAAGTAGAAACCTCAAACAAGGATAAGCAAGCAAAGGATATAAGAAAGTAAGAAAACAAATAATAACCTTGAATAAGAGTTAATCACAAGAGGAAGATTACTTCACCACAAATTTCAATACATCCAAATAGGTTACATAATTTCTTCCATGGTCATTTTTCTTGTAATAAATATGGTCATAGAGTTGTACACTGTGCAAGAAACAATGTCAATAGAAATTTTAATTCCTTTGCACCTATCATGGATGATGATATTATATGTTACAAATGCAATAGTTTTGGGCACAAGGCTATATGGTGTAAAATGATGTTTCTTGACTCTAGGAAAGCAATTTCAACAACTAGGAAATATGAAAGGAAAAATGTTAAGGCTAGATCAATGTTAGTTCAAACAACCCTTCATGCTCAGGATAAAGAAGAACAATAGTATCTTGATAGTGATTGCTCTAGTCACATGACAAGAGACAAAGACAAATCCATTATGCTAAAAGAAAAAAATAGAGGATCAGTAAGTTTTGGTGATAATGGATCAACAAAGATTGGTGGAAAAGGAACTCTAAGTTTAGATAATGGGAAAACAAAAATAGAAAATGTATTGTATGTTAAAGGGTTAAACCACAATCTACTGAGTATAAGTAAACTTTGTGATCAATGGTATATGGATACTTTCCATCCAGGCAGATGTGAGATAAGAAAATCAAAAACTGGAAAAATCATTTCCAATGCAAGAAGAACCCCAAACAACTTATACATGCTCAATGAGATCAAATGGGAAAAGTATTTTCTATCACAATAATATGAGAGTTGTCTATGGCATAGAAGATTGGATCACTTGAATTTTGACAACATAGTAAACATAAGCAATAAATAGGTGGTCAGAGATTTACCAAAAATAGGAAGACCTCAAAACATAATTTGTGCACCCTATCAGCATGGAAAGCAAACCAGAATAATATTTAAGTAAAAAATATATATGTCATCTAAGACATTGAGCCTAATACATATTGATCTATGTTTTCCTACTAGAACATAAATTATTCAGAGGTGATAGCTACTTTATACTCTTTATAGATGATTATTATGTTGGCAATTTTGGGTACCTTGGGTACATTGCCTTTGCTCAAGTGTAGATGTTGTCATTGATGTCAAGAATCTTTTGAAGGAATTTGATTTGATGTCAAAAGGATCCAAGTTCAAGGAAGGGTTTTTGTGAAAACCAAGGTAGACAAAATAAAAGGTTTTATTTAAAACCATGGGCAACAGATTTGAAATGGGTTTTTCTTAAAACCCAAGTTGGCTTTTCGTTTCGTTGAAAAAGGTGCCCCGATGATGAAGATATTTAATTTTAAATATTTAGTTTAAATTTTATTTATTTAAAATTTAAATTTAAATTTTAAATTAAATTAAAAGTTCCGACATGTTAATCAATGCATCATAGTGCATATAAATCAAGGCAAAATAATTTCATTAATGTTGAGCAAAGAATTTGATATTAATCCTTGTGCATTTTCGATTTCGTCATCGAAGCCCCTGTGCCAGCGAAGGAGGAAGACAATCGTTGCATGGTCAAAGGTGTAAGGATATAAAAATGATGCAATAGCCACACCTTGGAAGAAGAGAGGGTGCACGTAATTTTCTTCTCAACCATGCGAAAAATAAAAACAAAGAGAATGTGATTCGATTTTTCGGTGATATGGCATCGAATAGAAGTTGCATGGATTTCGAAGAGGATAAAGACAAAGAGGAAAGTTTGTTATTTTCTCCTATTCATTTTCATCCAAAAACATAGATGAATCGGTTGATGGTTGTTGTGTAAGCATTGAGAACAAAGAGATCCAGCCCAGGTGGTCACGGACAGATTTGAGATACTAGAGGTTGATGGGTCAAAACTCATGTGCGCATGCCAAATTTTGTTAAAGGTATGGGTAAAGATATATTTTTGATTAAATTTTGAAAGAAAATTAAAGTTTAACATAGAGGGAGTCATAAGGTTATTTACGTTGCTTATGCCAAAGTCTTTTAGGGGATAAAAAATTAATTTGTGCATGTGGTGTCTTTTGGAAAGGGGATATTGCCCTTTAAATTTTTATTGAATATCTTTTTAGAGGAGTTATAAGGTGAAGGAAAATAAAATATATTTTTGATTTGAATGTTTGGATATTATAGTGGACATCAAAGGTTTAGGGGAGTCATAAGTAGAGTTTGGAATTTTTATGAAATATTTTGATGTGATAAAGTTTTAAAAGAATAATTTTTGGTTGAATATTTATGATGCTAAATATTATTAAAAGTTGGAGTGATAAGGTGTAAGTGTGATATTATTTTTATGATATAAAAATTATCCTCTAACCCTTATTGAGTTTGTCAAATAAGTAATTATGAGTGTGACAGATTTATAAAGGTCAACTACTCTTCAATAAGGTATGGGCACTTTCTTCTTATGAGTATGATTGGTGTATGTTATTCCTGAAATAAGATTGGAGTGAAAAGGTATACAACAAGGTTTCCTTTGGTTGGGTGTAAATCCTATTTTTTGGTTTGTTGAAGACTACTTATGCATTGTTATCATTGATGAGAGTTTTGGTGAATGCATAATTCTGGTTTGAGGTAGTGGAAGCATTGTGCACTAGGGTTTATGTTTGTGAGTCTTGCTACTTGCTTTGAGTTGGTGAAACCCTTGGTTGTCTTTTTGAGGTTGATGGTTGAGTTGCTTCCATAGAGGTTGTTTGATCAAGTTATTGCTTTTACTTGATTCATGATATTGGGCTTACTCCATTGAGTTGATTTGAACAAGTTATTCTTTGCATTTGGTGATATTGTGTGGGTGGCTATTTTGTTCAAATATCTTTGGAGGGAAAAGGATTTCTACTTGTTTCCTTTTCTTGTGATGATTGGTTGAATGCTTCAAGGTTAATGTTGAGTTGAATGATGTTGGTTAAACCTTTTCTTTGAGCATTGTTGTTGAAGCCCTAATTGGTTGAGAAAAGATATTGGTTGTTGAAAATAACATGAGTACCATAGTTATATGAGATATTGCTTGGTTGGCAATTGTTGGGTTGTGTTTCATGTTCTTGAGAAAAGCATATTACATCTATCTTATTCTTATGAGATTTGAGATTGAGTTGAGATTGAGATTGGGAGTTAAGTATAGAACATATTGAGTCTCTAACAATTCTCTTTATGCTTCTATGAGGTTGATGAATCACATTGGGTCTCTAACCATTCTCTTTGTGGGTTCATGCCAAGAAAGTTTTTCTTGATGAACTTGTGAGCAGGTTTTGGACAGGTTCCATTGGGGACTTGTGAGCAGGTTTTGGACAGGTTCCGTTGGGGACTTGTGAGCAGGTTTTGGACAAGTTTCATTGGGGAATTGTGAGCAGGTTTTGGAAAGGTTTCGTTGGGGACTTGTGAGCAGATTTGGACAGGTCCTAGTAGAGGACTTGTGAAGCTGAGTTTGATAGTTCTATCAGAGAACTTGAGGACAGAGGTGCATTGGTTCTATGAGAAGAACTCGAGGACATTTGTGCTAGACCGAAGGACTATGTTTAGTGCAAATTCAAGGACTAGCTTTGAGGTGATAGAGTTGAGGACAGAGGTCTCTAGCCAGAGCAGGGAAGACAGGTGTCTTCTATGGATAGAGTTCCATTTGCTAAGGGCAGTGGAGGCAAAGGTCTTCTAGAGGATCATCAACTAGAGTAGAGGTAGGGGAAGGTATCTCCTTTGAGCAGAGGCTCATAAATTCAGATTGGGGGAAGGTATCTCCTTTGAACCGAGGCTCATAAACATTGTAATTGGGAAGGTTTCCCAAATAACTTTGAGATAAATTTTAGAGAAAATTTTTGTGGATGAACCATATCAAAATTGTTGTGTCACTTTGTGGATGATTTTGTGCATTGTTTTAATATTTCTTTGGATATGTTGCTTTAATGTTTTGAAGTATAAAGGAAAAGTAAAAAGTGGTCTTATACTGTTTCACCCCCCTCTCATTATAAGCTTGTGTTCTTCAATTGGTATCAGAGCCGGTGCCTTCGAAAAGTTTAAACAACTTGAAGGAAGATCTTACAAGAACACAAATGGCAAGGAAATGCAAAAGCAAAACCATTAGGCACAAGAAAAATAAATCTCACAAGGTCATGAAAGAAAATGAAGATGATCTCAATGTTGCTACTTTGGGAATGGAAATAGATTCAAGAGATGAATCAAACAGTGGAGAACAAGCCAGATTAATAAAGTTTTACACCAGATGTGGGAAGACCGGTCACTTTGTAGCTGATTGCTCACAAGGAAGAGAATGTTTTGTTTGTGGTAAACTCTATCACAATGATCATCATTGTCATGGGTTTAGTAGCAGTGAATATGAAGATGATCCGTTCAAAATTGGTGAAGAAACAGATTCAGAACAAGAGTGTGATGAAGAAGGAAGTGATGCAGAAGCAAATTGGAAACATAAATTGATTTTAGACTTGAGTAAAAAGGTTGAGGATGCGGAAGATATAATCACCAGCTTGAAAGTACAAGCAGAAGATTACAAAAAAATTTCTGAAGATCTCAAAATGCAATCATCCAGGAAAACAGATCATTGCAGCAAGCTAGAAAAAGAAATTGACGGTTTAAGAATGCAGACAGAAGAAATGAGTAATAAAGTCAGTATATATAGCAAACATGAAGAGGAATCTAACAAAGTTGTTAGCAATCTAAAGCTAAAAATAGAAGAGTTCAAAAAGAGTGAAGAAACTCTTAGGTCTCAAATCAATGAGAAAGAGACTGTTTGCTGCAAACAAAAATAAGAGATTGTTTCATTGAAGAAACAACTAGAAGAGGCCAATACAACTCTTAAAATCAAATATTAGCACAAAAATCAAGAAAAGAGGCATTCTCACAAGCACAAAAAGAGCGTCTACCTTGACAAAGAAAGTAAGTGTTCTAGTAGTGATAGTGAAAGTTCTTCAGGTGATTATAAAAATAAGATATTGTTCATATCAGAAAAGGAGGAAGAACCGAAATGTCTTAGATATGGAAATTTTGGGCACCTTGAGGATAATTGTACAAATAATGATTTGGTTGCTAGTATGTATGAGGATGCTTCAAAAAATGATAAGGAAGATGCATGTATGGTTTTTGAAAAGGGTAGCACCTCTAGTGATAAGAAATATGAAAAAGGATTTGATGATTCAAAAAGCAAACATATAGAGGAAAGTGAAGTAGATCTTAAAGGTGAACTTATTAGTGCTCTTAGTGCCTTGAAAAAGGAAAGAAAGAAGAATGCTAAACTCAAGGATAAGTTAAATAAATATTGTATGGAGAGAGATGAACTTATAGAAAGTCTTGACGTCTCTATGGCTAAGGCACAAGAACTCAAGGACAAGTTAGAGTCTAATATTCTTTAGTATAATGAGTTGGAACAGAAAATGGCCTCTTTGGAAATGGAAACTAAAGAATACAAGGATAAGCTGTACAGGTTTCAAGATAGCTCCAAAAAGGTTAAGTCTCTCATCAAAGGTCAAAGAAAGACAATAGACAAAACAGGCCTCGATTTTGTTAAGCCACACAAGAAACAAGTTGGAGAGTCTAGTAAGAGACTCCAAAAGGAAGAAAGTTCTGATGAGGAAAGTATTTCAGATCATGAGTCCTTAAATGATAGATGCACAAAAATAGAAAACATAATTCAAAATGAGAAGAAGAAGTTTTCAGGACCCATGAGGTCAAATAAAGGAAAGTTTCAAGGTAGATGTTTTACGTGTCACAGATTTGGTCACATGGCTGTACATTGCATGGCTCAAGTGAAGAAGGTAAATGACAATATCATAAGTGGTAATTTCTTTCATGGGTATTGATACTCTTGCAATCAGTTTGGGCATAAAGCAATTTTTTGCAAGGCAAATATCCAGAACTGGGTTAGTCAGAACAGGCTTGGCCAAAACAGGTTTGGTCAGAACAGGTTTGGTCAAAACGTTTGGTTAGAACTGGTTTGTTCAGAACTTGTGGATTCAAAGAACAGGTATGCCTAAAAGAAATAACATTGTTACTTGTTATAAGTGCAACAATGAAGGTCACATAGCAAGACAATGTAGAGCTGAAATTCCAGGATATAGGAACAGAAACAGTGGCATGATCAGGTCCAAGGATCAAGGCATGGATAAAAATAGGGATGAGAACAAGAACAAGAACAGTGACAGGAACAGGGATATGGACAAAGAGTTCAAAATAAGGCCCGAAAAGGAAGTTATAGACGCTGATGATGATCAGTGCCTAATGGGAGTTTTACTCACACCCCAGAATTAATCACCTCATCGGGGAGGTGGGGGAGGGACTAAGCTAAGAGGCTCATTCTTATTTTTGAGCCCCAAAGGTGGCCCTTTGCCATTTATGACAAAGGGGGAGAGATATGAGTAAGGGGGAGAGCTTCAAGTGAAGAGGAAAGCTTCAAGTCAGGGGGAGCAAAAATTCAAAGGAAGATTCTCAGTTGTGGGCTCAGTTAGTTTCATTTTTGGCTCTTGAGAAGTGTTTTTTAGTAAAGGTTTGCCATCAATGACAAAGGGGGAGATTTTTGGCAATTTTGGGTACTTTGGGTACATTGCCTTTGATTAAGTGTAGATGTTGTCATTGATGTCAAGAAGCTTTTGAAGGAATTTGATTTGATGTCAAAAGGATCCAAGTTTAAGGAAGGGTTTTTATGAAAACCAAGGCAGACAAAATAAAATGTTTTATTTAAAACCATGGGCAATAGATTTGAAATGGGTTTTTCTTAAAACCCAAGTTGGCTTTTCGTTTCGTTGAAAAAGGTGCCCCGGTGATGAAGATATTTAATTTTAAATATTTAGTTTAAATTTTATTTATTTAAAATTTAAATTAAAATTTTAAATTAAATTAAAAGTGCTGACATGTTAATCAATGCATCATAGTGCATATAAATCAAGGCAAAATAATTTCAGTAATGTTGAGCAGAGAATTTGATATTATCCTCGTGCATTTTTGATTTCGTCGAAGCCCCTGTGCCAGCGAAGGAGGAAGACAATCGCTTGCGTGGTCAAAGGTGTAAGGATATAAAAATGATGTGATAGCCACACCTTGGAAGAAGAGAGGGTGCACGTAATTTGCTTCTCAACCGTGCGACAAATGAAAACAAAGAGCATGTGATTTTATTTTTCGACGATACGGCATCGAATAGAAGTTGCACGGATTTCGAAGAGGATAAAGACAAAGAGGAAAAATTGTTATTTGCTCCTGTTCGTTTTCATCCGAAAACATAGAGGAATCGGTTGATGGTTGTTGTGTAAGCATTGAGAACAAAGAGATCCAGCCCAGGTGGTCGCAGACAGATTTGAGATACTAGAAGTTGATGGGTCAAAACTCATGTGCGTGTGCCAAATTTTGTTAAAGGTATGGGTAAAGATATATTTTTGATTAGATTTTGAAAGAAAATTAAAGTTTAACATAGAGGGAGTCATAAGGTTATTTATGTTGCTTATGCCAAAGTCTTTTAGGGGATAAAAATTAATTTGTGCATGTGGTGTCTTTTGGAAAGGGGATATTGCCCTTTAAATTTTTATTGAATATCTTTTTAGAGGAGTTATAAGGTGAAGGAAAATAAAATATATTTTTGATTTGAATGTTTGGATATTATAGTGGACATCAAAGGTTTAGGGGAGTCATAAGTAGAGTTTGGAATGTTTATGAAATATTTTGATGTGATAAAGTTTTAAAAGAATAATTTTTGGTTGAATATTTATGATGCTAAATATTATTAAAAGTTGGAGTGATAAGGTGTAAGTGTGATATTATTTTTATGATATAAAAATTATCCTCTAACCCTTATTGAGTTTGTCAAAGAAGTAATTGTGAGTGTGACAAATTTATAAAGGTCAACTACTCTTCAATAAGGTATGGGCACTTTCTTCGTATGAGTATGATTGGTGTATGTTATTCCTGAAATAAGATTGGAGTGAAAAGGTATACAACAAGGTTTCCTTTGGTTGGGTGTAAATCCTATTTTCTGGTTTGTTGAAGACTAATTATGCATAATTATCATTGATAAGAGTTTTGGTGAATGCATAATTCTGGTTTGAGGTAGTGGAAGCATTGTGCACTAGGGTTTATGTTTGTGAGTCTTGCTACTTGCTTTGAGTTGGTGAAACCCTTGGTTGGCTGTTTTGAGGTTGATGGTTGAGTTGCTTCCATAGAGGTTGTTTGATCAAGTTATTGCTTTTACTTGATTCATGATATTGGGCTTACTCCATTGAGTTGATTTGAACAAGTTATTCTTTTCATTTGGTGATATTGTGTGGGTGGCTGTTTTGTTCAAATATCTTTGGAGGGAAAAGGATTTCTACTTGTTTCCTTTTTCTTGTGATGATTGGTTGAATGCTTCAAGGTTAATGTTGAGTTGAATGGTGTTGGTTAAACCTTGTCTTTGAGCATTGTTGTTGAAGCCCTAATTGGTTGAGAAAATATATTGGTTGTTGGAAAGAACATGAGAACCATAGTTATATGAGATATTGCTTGGTTGGCAATTGTTGGGTTGTGTTTCATGTTCTTGAGAAAAGCATATTACATCTATCTTATTCTTATGAGATTTGAGATTGAGTTGAGATTGAGATTGGGAGTTAAGTATAGAATATATTGAGTCTCTAACAATTCTCTTTATGCTTCTATGAGGTTGATGAATCACATTGGGTCTCTAACCATTCTCTTTGTGGGTTCATGCCAAGCAAGTTTTTCTTGATGAAATTGTGAGCAGGTTTTGGACAGGTTCCATTGGGGACTTGTGAGCAGGTTTTGGTCAGGTTTCATTGGGGACTTGTGAGCAGGTTTTGGACAGGTTCTATTGGGGACTTGTGAGCAAGTTTTGGATAGGTTCCATTGGGGACTTGTGAGCAGATTTGGATAGGTCCTAGCAGAGGACTTGTGAAGCTGAGTTTGATAGTTCTATCAGAGAACTTGAGGACAAAGGTGCATTGGTTCTATGAGAAGAACCCGAGGACATTTGTGCTAGACCGAAGGACTGTGTTTAGTGCAAATTCGAGGACCAGCTTTGAGGTGATAGAGTTGAGGACAGATGTCTCCAGCCATAGCAGGGAAGACAGGTGTCTTCTGTGGATAGAGTTCCATTTGCTAAGGGCAGCGGAGGCAGAGGTCTTCTAGAGGATCACCAGCCAGAGCAAAGGTAGGGGAAGGTATCTCCTTTGAGCAGAGGCTCATAAATTCAGATTGGGGGAAGGTATCTCCTTTGAGCCGAGGCTCATAAACATTGTAATTGGGAAGGTTTCCCAAAGAACTTTGAGATAACTTTTAGAGAAAATTTTTGTGGATGAACCATATCAAAATTGTTGTCACTTTGTGGATGATCTTGTGCATTGTTTTGATATTGCTTTGGATATGTTGCTTTAATGTTTTGAAGTATAAAGGAAAAGTAAAAAGTGGTCTTATATTGTTCACCCCCCTCTCAGTATAAGCTTGTGTTCTTCATATTACAGAATGGTTTGGGTGGCCTTCCTAAAAGAGAAGTCAAATGCCTTTGAAAATTCAAAGAATTTAAGGAATTGATTAAAAATGAAACTAGAAAAATGATTAAGTGTTTGATATCTGATAGAGGAGGAGAATTTAATTCAAATAAATTTTTAGAGTTTTGTGAACAACATGGGATCAAGAGAGAGTATTCAACAACAATAACTCCTAAACAAAATGGGGTAGTTGAAAGGAAAAATAGGACTGTTGAAAACGTGGCTAGGGCTATGTTAAATGAATCTAATCTATCATATGGTTTTTAGAGAGAAGTTGTAAACACAATAGTATACATAATAACTAGGGATCAAATGAGGATAAATCATCACAAAAATCCATATGAGCTTTGGAAAGGAAGACCTACAACTTTAAAACACTTCAAAATTTTTGGAAGCAAATGTTACATAAGACAGGAAGAACAAAAATTACGCAAGTTTGATCCAAGATGTGATGAGGGAATTTTTCTTGGTTATTCCACAAGCATTAAAGCCTATAGATTTTTCAACAAAAGAACATGCTCTATGGTTGAAAGTATGAATATAACAATTTATGAGAAGATAGTTTTAAGAGAACCAGTTCAACAAAATGTGTATAAAGAAGATGGATGTTTTCTAGAAGAATTTTGTGAGGAATCAAATAAAGAAGAAGAAGAAACACAAAGACTTCTTCCCAAAACTCTGTCTAGGTATGTACATAAGAATAATACAAAAGAACAAATCATCGAAAATCCAGATGAAATACAGACAAGGAGAAGAATAATAAAACCATCTCAACATGAAAATTTTTCTTTGCTATCTAATATTGAGCCAAAAGACTTCACTCAGGAAAATGAGGATAAATTTTGGATTAAGGCAATGGATGAAGAATTAGATCAGTTAGAGAAAACCAAAACTTAGGAACTTGTTCCAAGACCAAAGGACAAAAATGTGATCGACACAAATGGGTATTTAGATACAATTTAAATGAAGATGGACAAGTGGTTAGAAATAAAGAAAGGTTAGTATGTAAAGGTTATGCATAGGTAGAAGGAATTGAATTTGATGAGACTTTTTTTCCAGTTGCACGGCTTGAAGCTATAAGGATATTTTTATCTTTCTCAAGTTTCAAGAACTTCAAGGTATATCATATGGATGTCAATTCAGCATTTATAAATGGTGTTCTAGAAGAAGAAGTTTACATTGAATAACCAGATGGATTCATACTAATAGATAAACCAGATCATGTATGCAGATTGAAAAAGGCATTGTATGGTCTAAAGTAGGCTCCAAGAGCATGGTACTCAATATTTTATAAGTATATTCAGGAACATGGATTCAGATAAGGAATAGCAGACATTAATTTATATATCAAAAATGAAGGGTTTGATCTACTAATAGTGGTTTTTTATGTTGATGATATCATATTTTGGGGAAACAATGATAAGATGTGTAAAGAATTTTATAAGAACATGTAAAATGAATTTGAGATGTCTATGCTTGGTGAATTGTCCTTATTTCTTGTACTTTAGGTTTCACAATAAAAAAGGGGAGTGTTTCTCTCAAAATCCAAGTATATAAAAGAAATGTTAAAGAAATTTAGGCTAGAATATTGTAAACTAGTAAGTAACCCCCATGGTCATAGGATGCAAGTTGAGTAAGGATGATGAATCTCTAGAGGTAGATCAGAGATTGTATAGATCTATCATTGGTAGTTTATTGTATGTTACCGCTACAAGACCAGACATTGTACAATCAGTGGGATTAGTGGTAAGGTTTCAAGCAACACCTAAAGAAATACATGTGGAAACAGTAAAAATAATTTTTAGGTATCTAAAAGGGACTATGGATTTTGAACTTTGGTATCCCAAAAGTGATAGTTTTACACTGAAAACATATACATATGCGTATTGGGCTGGAAGCATTGATGATAGAAAAAGCACAAGTGGAGGAGTATTCTTTCTTAGGGACTATTTAGTATCTTGGCTAAGTAAGAAGCAGGTTTTAGTATCCTTATCCACAATAGAAGCATAATACATTGCAGTAGTAGCCAGTTATACACAGGTGTTATGGATGAAGAGAACTTTGGAATACTTCAAGATAAAACATGATAATTCTATTCCCATACTATGTGATACTACAAGTGTTATAAAAATCTCAAAAAATCTAGTGATGCATTCTAGGACAAAGCACATTCTAATTAAATGTCATTTTCTGAGAGAACAGGTGACAGATAAATAGGTCAGGTTGGAATATATTTCTACAAAGGAACAAATAGTAGATATTTTCACCAATCCACTTCCAAAGGAAACCTTTGAGTATCTTCAAGGAATATTGGGATTGAGACTCCTACCACATAAATAACCACCTCAAGAGGAGGTGGAGGAGGGGCTAAGATAAGAGGCTCATTCTTATCCACGAGCCCCAAAGGTGATCCTTTGCAATTGATGTCAAATGGGGATAAAATTGAGTAAGAGGGAGAGATTTGGTTTTTGAGAAAAGAGGAGAGAGCATTGAGCTAGGGGGAGCATTGTCCCATGGGAGAAGAACAAAGGAAAGGTCAAGTTTTTGGCAAAAATAATTTGGGT
Source organism: Wollemia nobilis (assembly GCA_028583015.1). Lineage (NCBI taxonomy): Eukaryota > Viridiplantae > Streptophyta > Pinopsida > Araucariales > Araucariaceae > Wollemia > Wollemia nobilis. The sequence continues at coordinate 561,822 of JAQPPZ010016827.1, forward strand.
TGCTATCAATGACAAAGGGGGAGATTATTGGATATTTTGAGCTCATTTACTTGTCATTTATGTCAAAGTGAAAAGTTGTCATTGATGCCAAAGTGAACACATGAATATATCATTAACACCATGGAGTACATCATCATTAACACTAGGAAGCAATGCAAAGAGATGGAGAAAAGTTGTCCAAATATGTTTTTATAAGGGTTTTTGTTAAAAACATGGTGGGACATTAAAAGTTTTATTAAAACCATAATGATAGTTATCTAATATTGATGGCAGAATTAAGGTTTTTGCTAAAACTAATGTTACAAAATTATTTTTCATCAACCCAGTGAAGTGCAAGTGATAAGTTGATATTAACTCAAAGAGGGGTTAAATATTTTATTAAAGTCCAAATTTTATAAACTTTTGAATTTAAATTAATTATAAATTATAATTTATACAAGCCAATGTCATCAAGTCGAATCATCCATCAACATTGTATGTAAATTAAATTAAGGGTATTTAAACCCTAAGACGAATCTTAGGGAAGCGTATCATTCAAATTCAAAAAAAATGAAAAATCTAAAGCCTATAAAAAACATGAAAGGGAGATATTGCAGAGCAAGGCAGTGCATCGTGTTTTGTGTTCGAGCAAGGATCAAGGCAGAAGATACAATGCTTGTGGTCTAGCTTGGCGCTAGATGTGAAAGAAGGTCAAAGGATTTAAAGCCTTTGTTCAAATATCTTTGGAGGGAAAAGGATTTCTACTTTTTTCCTTTTCTTGTGATGATTGGTTGAATGCTTCAAGGTTAATGTTGAGTTGAATGATGTTGGTTAAACCTTGTCTTTGAGCATTGTTGTTGAAGCCCTAATTGGTTGAGAAAAGATATTGGTTGTTGGAAAGAACATGAGTACCATAGTTATATGAGATATTGCTTGGTTGGCAATTGTTGGGTTGTGTTTCATGTTCTTGAGAAAAGCATATTACATCTATCTTATTCTTATGAGATTTGAGATTGAGTTGAGATTGAGATTGGGAGTTAAGTATAGAATATATTGAGTCTCTAACAATTCTCTTTATGCTTCTATGAGGTTGATGAATCACATTGGGTCTCTAACCATTCTCTTTGTGGGTTCATGCCAAGCAAGTTTTTCTTGATGAAATTGTGAGCAGGTTTTGGACAGGTTCCATTGGGGACTTGTGAGCAGGTTTTTGTCAGGTTTCATTGGGGACTTGTGAGCAGGTTTTGGATAGGTTCTATTGGGGACTTGTGAGCAGGTTTTGGATAGGTTCCATTGGGGACTTGTGAGCAGATTTGGATAGGTCCTAGCAGAGGACTTGTGAAGTTGAGTTTGATAGTTCTATCAGAGAACTTGAGGACAGAGGTGCATTGGTTCTATGAGAAGAACCCGAGGACATTTGTGCTAGACCGAAGGACTGTGTTTAGTGCAAATTTGAGGACCAGATTTGAGGTGATAGAGTTGAGGACAGAGGTCTCCAGCCAGAGTAGGGAAGACAGGTGTCTTCTGTGGATAGAGTTCCATTTGCTAAGGGCAGCGGAGGCGAGAGGTCTTCTAGAGGATCACCGACCAGGAGAGCAGGTAGGGGAAGGTATCTCCTTTGAGCAGAGGCTCATAAATTCAGATTGGGGGAAGGTATCTCCTTTGAGCTGAGGCTCATAAACATTGTAATTGGGAAGGTTTCCCAAAGAACTTTGAGATAAATTTTAGAGAAAAGTTTTGTGGATGAACCATATCAAAATTGTTGTCACTTTGTGGATGATCTTGTGCATTGTTTTGATATTGCTTTGGATATGTTGCTTTAATGTTTTGAAGTATAAAGGAAAAGTAAAAAGTGGTCTTATACTGTTCACCCCCCCTCTCAGTATAAGCTTGTGTTCTTCATATTACAGAATGGTTTGGGTGGCCTTCCTAAAATAGAAGTCAAAGGCCTTTGAAAAATTCAAAGCATTTAAGGAATTGATTAAAAATGAAACTAGAAAAATGATTAAGTGTTTGATATCTGATAGAGGAGGAGAATTTAATTCAAATAAATTTTTAGAGTTTTGTGAACAACATGGGATCAAGAGAGAGTATTCAAAAACAATAAATCCTAAACAAAATGGGGTAGTTGAAAGGAAAAATAGGACTGTTGAAAACGTGGCTAGGGCTATGTTAAATGAATCTAATCTATCATATGGTTTTTAGAGAGAAGTTGTAAACACAATAGTATACATAATAACTAGGGATCAAATGAGGGTAAATCATCACAAAAATCCACATGAGCTTTGAAAAGCGAGACCTGCAACTTTAAAACACTTCAAAATTTTTGGAAGCAAATGTTACATAAGACAGGAAGAACAAAAATTACGCAAGTTTGATCCAAGATGTGATGAGGGAATTTTTCTTGGTTATTCCACAAGGATTAAAGCCTATAGATTTTTCAACAAAAGAACATGCACTATGGTTGAAAGTATGAATATAACAATTTATGAGAAGATAGTTTTAAGAGAACCAGTTCAAAAAAATGTGTATAAAGAAGATGGATGTTTTCTAGAAGAATTTTGTGAGGAATCAAATAAAGAAGAAGAAGAAACACAAAGACTTCTTCCCAAAACTCCGTCTAGGTATGTACATAAGAATAATACAAAAGAACAAATAATCGAAAATCCAGATGAAATACAGACAAGGAGAAGAATAATAAAACCATCTCAACATGAAAATTTTTCTTTGCTATCTAATATTGAGCCAAAAGACTTCACTCAGGCAAATGAGGATAAATTTTGGATTAAGGCAATGGATGAAGAATTAGATCAGTTAGAGAAAACCAAAACTTAGGAACTTGTTCCAAGACCAAAGGACAAAAATGTGATCGACACAAATGGGTATTCAGATACAATTTAAATGAAGATGGACAAGTGGTTATAAATAAAGCAAGGTTAGTATGTAAAGGTTATGCATAGGTAGAAGGAATTGAATTTGATGAGACTTTTTTTCCAGTTGCACGGCTTGAAGCTATAAGGATATTTTTATCTTTCTCAAGTTTCAAGAACTTCAAGGTATATCATATGGATGTCAATTCAGCATTTATAAATGGTGTTCTAGAAGAAGAAGTTTACATTGAATAACTAGATGGATTCATACTAATAGATAAACTAGATCATGTATGCAGATTGAAAAAGGCATTGTATGGTCTAAATTAGGCTCCAAGAGCATGGTACTCAATATTTTATAAGTATATTCAGGAACATGGATTCAGATAAGGAATAGCAGACATTAATTTATATATCAAAAATGAAGGGTTTGATCTACTAATAGTGGTTTTTTATGTTGATGATATCATTTTTTGGGGAAACAATGATAAGATGTGTAAAGAATTTTATAAGAACATGTAAAATGAATTTGAGATGTCTATGCTTGGTGAATTGTCCTTATTTCTTGTACTTTAGGTTTCACAATAAAAAAGGGGAGTGTTTCTCTCAAAATCCAAGTATATAAAAGAAATGTTAAAGAAATTTAGGCTAGAATATTGTAAACTAGTAAGTAACCCCCATGGTCATAGGATGCAAGTTGAGTAAGGATGATGAATCTCTAGAGGTAGATCAGAGATTGTATAGATCTATCATTGGTAGTTTATTGTATGTTACCGCTACAAGACCAGACATTGTACAATCAGTGGGATTAGTGGTAAGGTTTCAAGCAACACCTAAAGAAATACATGTGGAAACAGTAAAAATAATTTTTAGGTATCTAAAAGGGACTATGGATTTTGAACTTTGGTATCCCAAAAGTGACAGTTTTACACTGACAACATATACATATGCATATTGGGCTGGAAGAATTGATGATAGAAAAAGCACAAGTGGAGGAGTATTCTTTCTTAGGGACTATTTAGTCTCTTGGATAAGTAAGAAGCAGGTTTTAGTATCCTTATCCACAATAGAAGCATAATACATTGCAGTAGTAGCCAGTTGTACACAGGTGTTATGGATGAAGAGAACTTTGGAAGACTTCAAGATAAAACATGATAATTCTATTCCCATACTATGTGATACTACAAGTGTTATAAACATCTCAAAAAATCTAGTGATGCATTCTAGGACAAAGCACATTCTAATTAAATGTCATTTTCTGAGAGAACAGGTGACAGATAAATAGGTCAGGTTGGAATATATTTCTACAAAGGAACAAATAGTAGATATTTTCATCAATCCACTTCCAAAGGAAACCTTTGAGTATCTTCAAGGAATATTGGGAGTGAGACTCCTACCACATAAATAACCACCTCAAGGGGAGGTGGAGGAGGGGCTAAGATAAGAGGCTCATTCTTATCCACGAGCCCCAAAGGTGATCCTTTGCAATTGATGTCAAAGGGGGATAAAATTGAGTAAGAGGGAGAGATTTGGTTTTTGAGAAAATAGGAGAGAGCATTGAGCTAGGGGGAGCATTGTCCCATGGGATAAGAACAAATGAAAGGTCAAGTTTTTGGCAAAAATAATTTGGGTTGCTATCAATGACAAAGGGGGAGATTATTGGATATTTTGAGCTCATTTACTTGTCATTTATTTCAAAGTGAAAAGTTGGCAATGATGCCAAAGTGAACACATGAATATATCATTAACACCATGGAGTACATCATCATTAACACTAGGAAGCAATGCAAAGAGATGGAGAAAATTTGTCCAAATATGTTTTTATAAGGGTTTTTGTTAAAAACATGGTGGGACATTAAAAGTTTTATTAAAACCATAATGATAGTTATCTAATATTGATGGCAGAATTAAGGTTTTTGCTAAAACTAATGTTACAAAATTATTTTTCATCAACCCAGTGAAGTGCAAGTGATAAGTTGATATTAACTCAAAGAGGGGTTAAATATTTTATTAAAGTCCAAATTTTATAAACTTTTGAATTTAAATTAATTATAAATTATAATTTATACAAGCCAATGTCATCAAGTCGAATCATCCATCAACATTGTATGTAAATTAAATTAAGGGTATTTAAACCCTAAGACGAATCTTAGGGAAGCGTATCATTCAAATTCAAAAAAAATGAAAAATCTAAAGCCTATAAAAAACATGAAAGGGAGATATTGCAGAGCAAGGCAGTGCATCGTGTTTTGTGTTCGAGCAAGGATCAAGGCAGAAGATACAATGCTTGTGGTCTAGCTTGGCGCTAGATGTGAAAGAAGGTCAAAGGATTTAAAGCCTTTGTTCAAATATCTTTGGAGGGAAAAGGATTTCTACTTGTTTCCTTTTCTTGTGATGATTGGTTGAATGCTTCAAGGTTAATGTTGAGTTGAATGATGTTGGTTAAACCTTGTCTTTGAGCATTGTTGTTGAAGCCCTAATTGGTTGAGAAAAGATATTGGTTGTTGGAAAGAACATGAGTACCATAGTTATATGAGATATTGCTTGGTTGGCAATTGTTGGGTTGTGTTTCATGTTCTTGAGAAAAGCATATTACATCTATCTTATTCTTATGAGATTTGAGATTGAGTTGAGATTGAGATTGGGAGTTAAGTATAGAATATATTGAGTATCTAACAATTCTCTTTATGCTTCTATGAGGTTGATGAATCACATTGGGTCTCTAACCATTCTCTTTGTGGGTTCATGCCAAGCAAGTTTTTCTTGATGAAATTGTGAGCAGGTTTTGGACGGAGTTCCATTGGGGACTTGTGAGCATGTTTTGGTCAGGTTTCATTGGGGACTTGTGAGCAGGTTTTGGACAGGTTCTATTGGGGACTTGTGAGCAGGTTTTGGATAGGTTCCATTGGGGACTTGTGAGCAGATTTGGATAGGTCCTAGTAGAGGACTTGTGAAGCTGAGTTTGATAGTTCTATCAGAGAACTTGAGGACAGAGGTGCATTGGTTCTATGAGAAGAACCCGAGGACATTTGTGCTAGACCGAAGGACTGTGTTTAGTGCAAATTTGAGGACCATCTTTGAGGTGATAGAGTTGAGGACAGAGGTCTCCATCCAGAGCAGGGAAGACAGGTGTCTTCTGTGGATAGAGTTCCATTTGCTAAGGGCAGCGGAGGCAGAGGTCTTCTAGAGGATCACCAGCCAGATCAGAGGTAGGGGAAGGTATCTCCTTTGAGCAGAGGCTCATAAATTCAGATTGGGGGAAGGTATCTCCTTTGAGCTGAGGCTCATAAACATTGTAATTGGGAAGGTTTCCCAAAGAACTTTGAGATAACTTTTAGAGAAAGGTTTTGTGGATGAACCATATCAAAATTGTTGTCACTTTGTGGATGATCTTGTGCATTGTTTTGATATTGCTTTGGATATGTTGCTTTAATGTTTTGAAGTATAAAGGAAAAGTAAAAAGTGGTCTTATACTGTTCACCCCCTCTCAGTATAAGCTTGTGTTCTTCATATTACAGAATGGTTTGGGTGGCCTTCCTAAAAGAGAAGTCAAAGGCCTTTGAAAAATTCAAAGAATTTAAGGAATTGATTAAAAATGAAACTAGAAAAATGATTAAGTGTTTGATATCTGATAGAGGAGGAGAATTTAATTCAAATAAATTTTTAGAGTTTTGTGAACAACATGGGATCAAGAGAGAGTATTCAACAACAATAACTCCTAAACAAAATGGGGTAGTTGAAAGGAAAAATAGGACTGTTGAAAACGTGGCTAGGGCTATGTTAAATGAATCTAATCTATCATATGGTTTTTAGAGAGAAGTTGTAAACACAATAGTATACATAATAAATAGGGATCAAATGAGGGTAAATCATCACAAAAATCCATATGAGCTTTGGAAAGGAAGACCTGCAACTTTAAAACACTTCAAAATTTTTGGAAGCAAATGTTACATAAGACAGGAAGAACAAAAATTACGCAAGTTTGATCCAAGATGTGATGAGGGAATTTTTCTTGGTTATTCCACAAGGATTAAAGCCTATAGATTTTTCAACAAAAGAACATGCACTATGGTTGAAAGTATGAATATAACAATTTATGAGAAGATAGTTTTAAGAGAACCAGTTCAACAAAATGTGTATAAAGAAGATGGATGTTTTCTAGAAGAATTTTGTGAGGAATCAAATAAAGAAGAAGAAGAAACACAAAGACTTCTTCCCAAAACTCCGTCTAGGTATGTACATAAGAATAATACAAAAGAACAAATCATCAAAAATCCAGATGAAATACAGACAAGGAGAAGAATAATAAAACCATCTCAACATGAAAATTTTTCTTTGCTATCTAATATTGAGCCAAAAGACTTCACTCAGGCAAATGAGGATAAATTTTGGATTAAGGCAATGCATTAAGAATTAGATCAGTTAGAGAAAACCAAAACTTAGGAACTTGTTCCAAGACCAAAGGACAAAAATGTGATCGACACAAATGGGTATTCAGATACAATTTAAATGAAGATGGACAAGTGGTTAGAAATAAAGCAAGGTTAGTATGTAAATGTTATGCATAGGTAGAAGGAATTGAATTTGATGAGACTTTTTTTCCAGTTGCACGGCTTGAAGCTATAAGGATATTTTTATCTTTCTCAAGTTTCAAGAACTTCAAGGTATATCATATGGATGTCAATTCAGCATTTATAAATGGTGTTCAAGAAGAAGTTTACATTGAATAACCAGATGGATTCATACTAATAGATAAACCAGATCATGTATGCAGATTGAAAAAGGCATTGTATGGTCTAAAGTAGGCTCCAAGAGCATGGTACTCAATATTTTATAAGTATATTCAGGAACATGGATTCAGATAAGGAATAGCAGACATTAATTTATATATCAAAAATGAAGGGTTTGATCTAATAATAGTGGTTTTTTATGTTGATGATATCATTTTTTGAGGAAACAATGATAAGATGTGTAAAGAATTTTATAAGAACATGCAAAATGAATTTGAGATGTCTATGCTTGGTGAATTGTCCTTATTTCTTGTACTTTAGGTTTCACAATAAAAAAGGGGAGTGTTTCTCTCAAAATCCAAGTATATAAAAGAAATGTTAAAGAAATTTAGGCTAGAATATTGTAAACTAGTAAGTAACCCCCATGGTCATAGGATGCAAGTTGAGTAAGGATGATGAATCTCTAGAGGTAGATCAGAGATTGTATAGATCTATCATTGGTAGTTTATTGTATGTTACCGCTACAAGACCAGACATTGTACAATCAGTGGGATTAGTGGTAAGGTTTCAAGCAACACCTAAAGAAATACATGTGGAAACAGTAAAAATAATTTTTAGGTATCTAAAAGGGACTATGGATTTTGAACTTTGGTATCCCAAAAGTGACAGTTTTACACTGACAACATATACATATGCATATTGGGCTGGAAGCATTGATGATAGAAAAAGCACAAGTGGAGGAGTATTCTTTCTTAGGGACTATTTAGTCTCTTGGCTAAGTAAGAAGCAGGTTTTAGTATCCTTATCCACAATAGAAGCATAATACATTGCAGTAGTAGCCAGTTATACACAGGTGTTATGGATGAAGAGAACTTTGGAATACTTCAAGATAAAACAAGATAATTCTATTCCCATACTATGTGATACTACAAGTGTTATAAACATCTCAAAAAATCTAGTGATGCATTCTAGGACAAAGCACATTCTAATTAAATGTCATTTTCTGAGAGAACAGGTGACAGATAAATAGGTCAGGTTGGAATATATTTCTACAAAGGAACAAATAGTAGATATTTTCACCAATCCACTTCCAAAGGAAACCTTTGAGTATCTTCAAGGAATATTGGGAGTGAGACTCCTACCACATAAATAACCACCTCAAGAGGAGGTGGAGGAGGGGCTAAGATAAGAGGCTCATTCTTATCCACGAGCCCCAAAGGTGATCCTTTGCAATTGATGTCAAAGGGGGATAAAATTGAGTAAGAGGGAGAGATTTGGTTTTTGATAAAAGAGGAGAGAGCATTGAGCTAGGGGGAGCATTGTCCCAGGGGAGAAGAACAAAGGAAAGGTCAAGTTTTTGGCAAAAATAATTTGGGTTGCTATCAATGACAAAGGGGGAGATTATTGGATATTTTGAGCTCATTTACTTGTCATTTATGTCAAAGTAAAAAGTTGTCAATGATGCCAAAGTGAACACATGAATATATCATTAACACCATGGAGTACATCATCATTAACACTAGGAAGCAATGCAAAGAGATGGAGAAAAGTTGTCCAAATATGTTTTTATAAGGGTTTTTGTTAAAAACATGGTGGGACATTAAAAGTTTTATTAAAACCATAATGATAGTTATCTAATATTGATGGCAGAATTAAGGTTTTTGCTAAAACTAATGTTACAAAATTATTTTTCATCAACCCAGTGAAGTGCAAGTGATAAGTTGATATTAACTCAAAGAGGGGTTAAATATTTTATTAAAGTCCAAATTTTATAAACTTTTGAATTTAAATTAATTATAAATTATAATTTATACAAGCCAATGTCATCAAGTCGAATCATCCATCAACATTGTATGTAAATTAAATTAAGGGTATTTAAACCCTAAGACGAATCTTAGGGAAGCGTATCATTCAAATTCAAAAAAAATGAAAAATCTAAAGCCTATAAAAAACATGAAAGGGAGATATTGGAGAGCAAGGCAGTGCATCGTGTTTTGTGTTCGAGCAAGGATCAAGGCAGAAGATACAATGCTTGTGGTCTAGCTTGGCGCTAGATGTGAAAGAAGGTCAAAGGATTTAAAGCCTTTGTTCAAATATCTTTGGAGGGAAAAGGATTTCTACTTGTTTCCTTTTCTTGTGATGATTGGTTGAATGCTTCAAGGTTAATGTTGAGTTGAATGATGTTGGTTAAACCTTGTCTTTGAGCATTGTTGTTGAAGCCCTAATTGGTTGAGAAAAGATATTGGTTGTTGGAAAGAACATGAGTACCATAGTTATATGAGATATTGCTTGGTTGGCAATTGTTGGGTTGTGTTTCATGTTCTTGAGAAAAGCATATTACATCTATCTTATTCTTATGAGATTTGAGATTGAGTTGAGATTGAGATTGGGAGTTAAGTATAGAATATATTGAGTCTCTAACAATTCTCTTTATGCTTCTATGAGGTTGATGAATCACATTGGGTCTCTAACCATTCTCTTTGTGGGTTCATGCCAAGCAAGTTTTTCTTGATGAAATTGTGAGCAGGTTTTGGACAGGTTCCATTGGGGACTTGTGAGCAGTGTTTTGGTCAGGTTTCATTGGGGACTTGTGAGCGAGGTTTTGGACAGGTTCTATTGGGGACTTGTGAGCGAGGTTTTGGATAGGTTCCATTGGGGACTTGTGAGAAGATTTGGATAGGTCCTAGCAAAGGACTTGTGAAGCTGAGTTTGATAGTTCTATCAGAGAACTTGAGGACAGAGGTGCATTGGTTCTATGAGAAGAACCCGAGGACATTTGTGCTAGACCGAAGGACTATGTTTAGTGCAAATTTGAGGACCAGCTTTGAGGTGATAGAGTTGAGGACAGAGGTCTCCGACCAGAGCAGGGAAGACAGGTGTCTTCTATGGATAGAGTTCCATTTGCTAAGGGCAGCGGAGGCAGAGGTATTCTAGAGGATCACCAGCTAGAGCAGAGGTAGGGGAAGGTATCTCCTTTGAGCAGAGGCTCATAAATTTAGATTGGGGGAAGGTATCTCCTTTGAGCCGAGGCTCATAAACATTGTAATTGGGAAGGTTTCCCAAAGAACTTTGAGATAACTTTTAGAGAAAAGTTTTGTGGATGAACCATATCAAAATTGTTGTCACTTTGTGGATGATCTTGTGCATTGTTTTGATATTGCTTTGGATATGTTGCTTTAATGTTTTGAAGTATAAAGGAAAAGTAAAAAGTGGTCTTATACTGTTCACCCCCCCTCTCAGTAGAAGCTTGTGTTCTTCATATTACAGAATGGTTTGGGTGGCCTTCCTAAAAGAGAAGTCAAAGGCATTTGAAAAATTCAAAGCATTTAAGGAATTGATTAAAAATGAAACTAGAAAAATGATTAAGTGTTTGATATCTGATAGAGGAGGAGAATTTAATTCAAATAAATTTTTAGAGTTTTGTGAACAACATGGGATCAAGAGAGAGTATTCAACAACAATAACTCCTAAACAAAATGGGGTAGTTGAAAGGAAAAATAGGACTGTTGAAAACGTGGCTAGGGCTATGTTAAATGAATCTAATCTATCATATGGTTTTTAGAGAGAAGTTGTAAACACAATAGTATACATAATAACTAGGGATCAAATGAGGGTAAATCATCACAAAAATCCATATGAGCTTTGGAAAGGAAGACCTGCAACTTTAAAACACTTCAAAATTTTTGGAAGCAAATGTTACATAAGACAGGAAGAACAAAAATTACGCAAGTTTGATCCAAGATGTGATGAGGGAATTTTTCTTGGTTATTCCACAAGGATTAAAGCCTATAGATTTTTCAACAAAAGAACATGCACTATGGTTGAAAGTATGAATATAACAATTTATGAGAAGATAGTTTTAAGAGAACCAGTTCAACAAAATGTGTATAAAGAAGATGGATGTTTTCTAGAAGAATTTTGTGAGGAATCAAATAAAGAAGAAGAAGAAACACAAATACTTCTTCCCAAAACTCCGTCTAGGTATGTACATAAGAATAATACAAAAGAACAAATCATCAAAAATCCAGATGAAATACAGACAAGGAGAAGAATAATAAAACCATCTCAACATGAAAATTTTTCTTTGCTATCTAATATTGAGCCAAAAGACTTCACTCAGGCAAATGAGGATAAATTTTGGATTAAGGCAATGCATGAAGAATTAGATCAGTTAGAGAAAACCAAAACTTAGGAACTTGTTCCAAGACCAAAGGACAAAAATGTGATCGACACAAATGGGTATTCAGATACAATTTAAATGAAGATGGACAAGTGGTTAGAAATAAAGCAAGGTTAGTATGTAAAGGTTATGCATAGGTAGAAGGAATTGAATTTGATGAGACTTTTTTTCCAGTTGCACGGCTTGAAGCTATAAGGATATTTTTATCTTTCTCAAGTTTCAAGAACTTCAAGGTATATCATATGGATGTCAATTCAGCATTTATAAATGGTGTTCTAGAAGAAGTTTACATTGAATAACCAGATGGATTCATACTAATAGATAAACTAGATCATGTATGCAGATTGAAAAAGGCATTGTATGGTCTAAAGTAGGCTCCAATAGCATGGTACTCAATATTTTATAAGTATATTCAGGAACATGGATTCAGATAAGGAATAGCAGACATTAATTTATATATCAAAAATGAAGGGTTTGATCTACTAATAGTGGTTTTTTATGTTGATGATATCATTTTTTGGGGAAAAAATGATAAGATGTTTAAAGAATTTTATAAGAACATGCAAAATGAATTTGAGATGTCTATGCTTGGTGAATTGTCCTTATTTCTTGTACTTTAGGTTTCACAATAAAAAAGGGGAGTGTTTCTCTCAAAATCCAAGTATATAAAAGAAATGTTAAAGAAATTTAGGCTAGAATATTGTAAACTAGTAAGTAACCCCCATGGTCATAGGATGCAAGTTGAGTAAGGATGATGAATCTCTAGAGGTAGATCAGAGATTGTACAGATCTATCATTGGTAGTTTATTGTATGTTACCGCTACAAGACCAGACATTGTACAATCAGTGGGATTAGTGGTAAGGTTTCAAGCAACACCTAAAGAAATACATGTGGAAACAGTAAAAATAATTTTTAGGTATCTAAAAGGGACTATGGATTTTGAACTTTGGTATCCCAAAAGTGACAGTTTTACACTGACAACATATACATATGCGTATTGGGCTGGAAGCATTGATGATAGAAAAAGCACAAGTGGAGGAGTATTCTTGCCTAGGGACTATTTAGTCTCTTGGCTAAGTAAGAAGCAGGTTTTAGTATCCTTATCCACAATAGAAGCATAATACATTGCAGTAGTAGCCAGTTATACACAGGTGTTATGGATGAAGAGAACTTTGGAATACTTCAAGATAAAACATGATAATTCTATTCCCATACTATGTGATACTACAAGTGTTATAAACATCTCAAAAAATCTAGTGATGCATTCTAGGACAAAGCACATTCTAATTAAATGTCATTTTCTGAGAGAACAGGTGACAGATAAATAGGTCAGGTTGGAATATATTTCTACAAAGGAACAAATAGTAGATATTTTCACCAATCCACTTCCAAAGGAAACCTTTGAGTATCTTCAAGGAATATTGGGAGTGAGACTCCTACCACATAAATAACCACCTCAAGAGGAGGTGGAGGAGGGGCTAAGATAAGAGGCTCATTCTTATCCACGAGCCCCAAAGGTGATCCTTTGCAATTGATGTCAAAGGGGGATAAAATTGAGTAAGAGGGAGAGATTTGGTTTTTGAGAAAAGAGGAGAGAGCATTGAGCTAGGGGGAGCATTGTCCCAGGGGAGAAGAACAAAGGAAAGGTCAAGTTTTTGGCAAAAATAATTTGGGTTGCTATCAATGACAAAGGGGGAGATTATTGGATATTTTGAGCTCATTTACTTGTCATTTATGTCAAAGTGAAAAGTTGTCATTGATGCCAAAGTGAACACATGAATATATCATTAACACCATGGAGTACATCATCATTAACACTAGGAAGCAATGCAAAGAGATGGAGAAAAGTTGTCCAAATATGTTTTTATAAGGGTTTTTGTTAAAAACATGGTGGGACATTAAAAGTTTTATTAAAACCATAATGATAGTTATCTAATATTGATGGCAGAATTAAGGTTTTTGCTAAAACTAATGTTACAAAATTATTTTTCATCAACCCAGTGAAGTGCAAGTGATAAGTTGATATTAACTCAAAGAGGGGTTAAATATTTTATTAAAGTCCAAATTTTATAAACTTTTGAATTTAAATTAATTATAAATTATAATTTATACAAGCCAATGTCATCAAGTCGAATCATCCATCAACATTGTATGTAAATTAAATTAAGGGTATTTAAACCCTAAGACGAATCTTAGGGAAGCGTATCATTCAAATTCAAAAAAAATGAAAAATCTAAAGCCTATAAAAAACATGAAAGGGAGATATTGCAGAGCAAGGCAGTGCATCGTGTTTTGTGTTCGAGCAAGGATCAAGGCAGAAGATACAATGCTTGTGGTCTAGCTTGGCGCTAGATGTGAAAGAAGGTCAAAGGATTTAAAGCCTTTGTGGAAGGCTTATGCTACCTTGGTGCTTAAGCTAAGCACGTGGAGCGCTTAGCTCACATGACTAGCTTACCGCAGCTAAGGCACCAGCCAAGAAGAAGGTGCAGGTTCGAAACTCCAAAAATTATAGAAGGGGGATTCACCAAAGGCTTTTATAATTTAATTTTAATTTTTGCATATTGCTAAGGTTTAGGAGGCATAAGGGAATGTTTGTGGAATGTGATCATTATGATAAGGTTTTAAGGGTGTTTATGATATTTTATTAATTATTCTAATGTTAGGGAGTTATAAGGGATATTGGTTTATTTACCTAAGTGGTAAATAGGTGCTTTATTAAGGTAAATATTATTTTACCTTAGGAGATAAAAATTAAGTTGGAATATCAATTTAGTGAGATTGAGAAATTGAAGGTGTGTTTTGAAAATAATTTTTTTGTGAAGATATTATTCTCAAATATTGCTATTGAGAAGGAGATATAAGCTGTATTATGAAATTGAGCTATTCTTGTAATTTTTAAAGAATAACACTTGTTATATAACCCTTGGCAGTTGGCAAAGAAGAAGATATTCCTGAAGGTAGTTTTTGAATATCATCCTCCAATTAAGAAAAAGGTATGAGCATATTCCTCCATAGTTGAATTGATTGATTAGTTTTATGGAAAATAAGTTTAGAGTGAAAGGACTTTATTAGGGTTTACTATTGAGTGTGTTGAGTGATTGCTTCAAGGTTTTATGGAATAAAGAAGTGTGATTACAACCTTGTTTAATAAGCATTGTTGTTGAATCCATTGATGAGTGAAAGAACTTGAACTAGAGTTTGAAAAGAACATGAGTATCACTGTTATGTGAGAGTTATTTTATAAGCATTCTTTTTCAAGCCATTGATGAGTGAAAGAACTTGAACTAAGGTTTGAAAAGAACATAAGTATCATTGTTATGTGAGAATGGTTGTTGAGCATTGTTGGAAACAGTTTGAGTAAGATATCATATAATTGAACTAGGGTTTGTGAGAAAGGATTATCCCATTGAGTGATTGGCTGAGTAGAGTTGGTTGAGCCTTGTCAAGTGTATGTGTGAAGTGATCATTCAAGTTCCATAATGTTGGACTCTAGAGTGTACTTTAGAGTATCTTCCCTAAAGTATATAGGTTCTAAATATTTAAAATTCATTTAAATATAGTTGCACCAACTTTACTATTTGAGAGGAAATCATTTTTGTTATGAGAGCATATAGGGAATTGTTTAGAGTGTTTCTAAACATAGTTGGAGCAAGTAAGATCTCTATAATAGTAGAGATTTCAAACTGATTGGAGTGTTATAAAAGCATTGTAAGTTCTTATGATTATGAATCTAATGAGCATGTTTTATCATTTTGGTATCAGAGCAGGTTTTATCAGATGAATCAAAACCTGTGGAGAGTGGTGTGAAGAAATGTAAAGCACGCACTTTGTTAGAGAAAATCAAGTGGCCAACACTCAACAGAGTTGCAAGGAATATCTCATGTAAATCATTAATATATCACTCATCCTGAGGTATTTTCTTATGAAATTATTAGAGTTAGATAATTGTATAAAGAGGATTCAGTAAAAATTTCAGGTGATTTGGAGCCAATTTGTGGATTTTATTAGCATTTTGAGTTTTTTCAATAAAATGGTTTTATAAGGTGGAAGACAGGGTATTTGCTTCTCAATTTTTGGGAGAAATTTTATTTTGCTAAAATAATAATTCAAATAAAATTTCAGGTCATTTGGATCTATATTGATCAATTTGTGTGAATATTTATTTGTCTTCAAAAATCCTAGATCCGGAATTGTGATAAAAAGGGAAAAAATAAACGATCACATATTTTTCACCTTTGTGAATTTTCTTCTAAAATTTAGAGGTTTTTTCAGATTATTTTCTCAGGAATACATAGTTTAATTTTCAAAAATTTTGGAGCTTTATGGATTGATTTATGTGAAACACATTGAGGTTGTCTCAAAAACACTCTAAGATCTGGAAAGGGAAAAAGTAAATTGATCACATATTTCTCATTTGTGTGAATTTGCTTCTAAAATTTTGTTTATATTTAGATACGTATATCAGACGTCTACAAGAAAAATTTTAGTTTGTTTCAATTAGTATTGGTTGATTTATGATAAATTTTGTGCTTGAGACTTTGGTCAATAAAAAAGAAGCATGTATTTTTGCAATCAGAGGTTAATTCTGAGAGATTGACTTAACAAGTTGATTCAATTGAGTAAAAGAAGATATGTTGAGGTTATTTATTGCAAAAATAAAAAATGTATTAGAATATATCTAAATTATTCCAAATTTGTTTTGATTATCATCAATGGTTGCCAATAACAATCTTCTCATTCCTAAATTTAATGGGTTAGATTATGAGTATTGGTCCATCAATATGAGGACCTTACTCATAGGCAAGGGGTTCTAGGATATTTTAGAATAAGACTAAAATAAACTTATATATTGAAGCACATTTAGTGCAGCTTATAGAACCAATAAAAATGATGCCCAAAAAAAAAAATCATTTGCTCTCTACCATATCCAAGAAACTTTGTAGAAAAACATATTTCCAAGGATTGCTTCTTGCTCAACAGCCCTAGAAGCATGGACAACATTGAGAGATAGCTATAAAAGTGAAGCAAGTGAGGCTTCAAACCTTAAAGAGATATTTTTAGAATCTCAAGATGCAAAATGATGAAATACTGGGAGATTATTGTGTGAGAGTGAAAGCCATTGTAAACAAAATGCAAACCCTTGGAGAAGACATCAAAACTAAAGTAGTTGTGAAGAAAGTGTTGAGAACACTTCTTCATAAATAGAACCATATTTCTATCATTATTGAAGAGTATAAATGTTTATCTACTCTAAATTTTGATGCTCTAATTGGTTCTTTGATGTATCATGAAGAAATATTGCAGGGTGCTACATCTACAAGCTATGGAGGTGATGACAAAGCATTCTCATCAAAAGAAGGTGATAATTCACAAGGAATAGTACAAGGACAAGGACAAGGAATAAGCCAAAGGATAGGCAAAGGAAGAGGACAATGTAGATCAAGAGGTGGCAATCAAGGAAGAGGAGGTGAAAAATCAAATAAATCTTGTTACAATTGTGGCAAGGTTGGTCATTTTGCTAGAGATTGTTGGTCCAAGACTTCTCAATATGGGAGAGGTCAATATGGAAACTATGGAGAAGAGGAAGGATATTCTTCAAAACTGTTTCCTCACCTATGGAAAATTAGATCAAAAAATGAAACTTGGATTTTGGATATTGGTTGTTCCAATCACATGAGTGGCAAAGAGGATCTCTTTGCTACAATGGATTCCTCCTACAAATCAAAGATCAAATTGAGATATAAAAAGGCACTAAAATTTGAAGGTATTGGATCCATGGAGGTTCCAAAAATAAGGCACCAAGAAGGTAAATGACATCTATTACACCCCCAAACTCCAACATAATTTGCTTAGTGTTGGACAAATGATGCAGAAGAACTATAGGTTTGTTTTTGATGAAGTAAAATGTGTCATTTTTGATAAAAATAATTGTAATAGAGTTATTACACAAGTACCTATGACAAATAATAAGTTGTTTCATATTATGTTTAGGGAACAAGTAGGTTCTCAACTTGCTAGTGTATCTATTTATAATCCAAGTGTGCTTTGGCACTTGAGATTTGGTCATCTTAAATTTGCAAGCTTGAAGTTGTGGACTTCTCAAGATATGGTAAGTAGACTTCCAAGAGTTGAAAAACACAAGGAGGTGTGTGAAGGATGTGCTTTGGGAAAGCACTCAAGATTAAATTTTCCAAAGGGACAAGAATGGAGAGCAATCCATCCACTAAAATTGGTGCATTCAGACATTTGTGGTCCAATGTAAACCAAAAGCATTGGAAACAACTTTTACTTTCTCAATTTATTTGATGATTTATCTATGATGTGTTGGATTTATTTTTTGAAAACTAAATATGAAGCTTTTGATTGTTTCATAGATTTCAAAAATAATGTAGAGAATCCAAGTGAGTTTGTTGTAAAAAATCTCAGGAATGATAGAAGAGGAGAGTATTCTTCAATTGCATTTCTAAAATATTGTAAATATTGTGGAATAAAAAGGAAATTCACAACTACCTACACCCCACACCAAAATTGTGTGGCTAAAATAAAGAACCACACTATAGTAGAAATGGCTAGATAAATGCTAAAAACTAAGCATCTAGGTAACATGTATTGGGTTGCTATTATTAGAACTAGTGTTTACATTTTGAATAGGAGTCCTACTTCTAGTTTAGATGGGATTACTCCTTATGAAGGATGGTATGGCAAAAAGCCAAATGTAAAACACTTTAAGGTTTTTGGTTGTATTGCATATGCCCACATTCCTGATGAGTAAAGAAATAAACTTGACCCCAAAAGCCAAGCATTTATTTTTGTTGGATATTGTGAGTCTTTCAAAGAATGTAGGCTCTACAATTCCAAAACACATAAAATTGTACTCTTTGTAATTTTTTATGAAAGGGGAGAATGGGGTCATAAAAAATATTTTTTTGATGATGGATCTCATGATGCAAGTTCCTCTCAAGTGAAGTAAGTGCAACAAGTGCAGCAAGTGCAGCCCAAAAATAGCAAAGGAAGTCCTTCAAGCCCAAGTATGAATACTACTCCAAGTACAGCAGATGCTACTCCAAGTCCTTCTCCACAAACATCAGTAATTTCTTCACCTATGGATATTGATAATCCATATAAAGGTAAAATAACACTTCAGCACCATCCATATTTTCAAATATTGGATAAGAGTTTCCATAAAATATACACTAGAAGTCAAGCTAGTGAAATGAATGCAGTTTTTAAAAGAATTGAAAATATACATATGTATGGTGATGATGACTCCCAAGAGCCTAAGAGAGATGTAGTCAATTATGATTTAATGACTAGTGTAGAGCTAGAGCCATCTAGATATGAAAAAGCAAGTGCTCATGATGTATGGCAACAAGCCATGAAAGAGGAAATGACCTCTATAAAAAGGAATGATACTTGGGAGCTAGCAGAGCTTCCTAAGATCAAGAAATGTGTTGGATGCAAATGGGTCTACATGACCAAATTCAATTTTGATGGAAGCATTGAAATACACAAGGCAAAACTTGTAGAAAAACAGCTCACTCAGAAGTATGGGATTGACTATGAGGAGACCTTTGCTCCTGTTGCTAGACAAGAGACAATTAGATCAGTACTTTCTTTGGCTACCAAAAAAGAGTGGAAAATTTAGCACATGGATTTAAAGAGTGCCTTTCTAAATGGTTACTTGAATGAAGAGGTTTTTGTACAACAACCTCAAGGATTTGAAGAACAAGGTAAGGATCACCTTGTCTACAAACTGAAGAAAGCATTGTATGGCCTCAAGCAAGCACCAAGAGCATGGTACTCACACATTGATGGCTACTTTCAAAGGTATGGATTCACTAGGAGCAAAAGTGAACCTACCCTCTACTACATGAAATAAGGTAAAGATATTATCATTGTATGCTTATATGTGGATGATCTAATATTCATGGGTAGTAGTGCTAAGATGAATGAGGAGTTAAAACACTCCATGATGAAAGAATTTGAAATGAAAGATCTAGGATTACTGCATTACTTCCTAGGCATGAAGGGACATCAAAAATATAAAGGGATATTCATATGTCAACATAAATATGCTCAAGATATGATCAAGAAATTTGCTATGGAGCAATGCAAGCCTGTTGCAACTCCAAAGGGTATTGGGATCCAATTGAGCAAAGATGATGGAGCACAAAAAGTTGACATGACCACTTATAGGAGCATGGTTGAGAGTCTAATGTTCCTCACCAACACAAGAATGGATATTTAGTATGTTGTTTCTCTTATTTCAAGGTATATGGCTGATCCATCTGAACTTCATTTTAAAGCAACTAAGAGAATTTTGATATATGTAAAGGGTACATTCGATTTTGGGATCCATTACCACAAATGTAATTCTGTAAAATTAGTTGGCTTTAGTGATAGTGATTGGGGCAAAAATATATATGATAGAAAATCTACTTTGAGGAATTGTTTTAGTCTTGGGTCAGGACTAATTACATGGAGTTCCAAAAAGTAGATTGTTGTAGCATTGTCATATACTGAGGCTGAGTATATAGCAATCACAAATTCTAGTACTCAAGATTTATGGTTGAGAAAAGTCCTTGAAGAAATTGGAGAGCAACAAAGTGGTCCTACGATATTGTACTATAACAATATGAGTTCCATCCAATTGGCACATAATCATATCCACCACAGTAGGTCAAAGCACTTTGACATGAAGTATCACTTAATTCAAGACATGGTGGAGAAACAGGTGATTGAGCTATAACATTGCAACACATTGGATAACATAGTGGACATCTTAACCAAAGGAGTTATGAAATCTCAGTATATAAATTTGAGAGACTATATAGTCAGTCCTCTCAAATTTAAGGGGGAGAATTTTGGAATCTAGAGTATACTTTAGAGTATCTTCCCTACAGTATATAGGTTCTAAATATTTAAAATTCATTTAAATATAGTTGCACCAAATTTACTATTTGAGAGGAAATCAATTTTGTTGTGAGGGCATATATGGAATTGTTTAGAGTGTTTATAAACATAGTATGAGCAAGTAAGATCTCCATAATAGTAGATATTTCAAACTGATTGGAGTGCTATAAAAGAATTGTAAGTTCTTATAATTATGAATCTAATGAGCATATTTTCTCACATAAAACAAATTATTCTATATTTTTATTTGATTTGAGAAAGTGATTGAGCATTGAGTTGAAGCACATTGAGTCTCTAACAATTCTCCTTATGTTTCTAAGAAAGTGATTGAAAGTATTTGAGAATATTAAACAGGTTTTGTGTGGGCTTGTTGAGTAGATTGGACAAGTTCTGTGTGAACTTGTTGAGCAGATTGGACAAGTTCTGTGTGGACTTGTTGAGCAGATTTGAGCAAGTTCTGTGTGGAATTGTTGAGCAGATTTGAGAAAGTTCTATGTGGACTTGTTGAGCAGATTGGACAAGTTCTGAGTGGACTTGTTGAGCAGAGTTGTGGTGCATACTTGAGGATAGATTTGTACTAAACTAGAGATAGATATTGAGAAGATTTATGCTAGATCGAAGGACTATATTTAGTGCAGATTTGAGATAGATATTTGGAGGTTATAGAGCAGAGATGATAGTAGTATCCAATGGATAGACATCCATCAGCCAAGGTAGTGAAGATAGGTTTTTTGAGTGGGTACAAGAGTCTTTAGTCGAGAAATATCCACAACCCAATGTAGTGGATGGAATAGTATTCTAGAGGATCACCAGTCAGAGCAGAGGAGAAGTAGTTCTATTATGGATAGAGATCCATAAACTTGATTTAGGGTATTGGTATCTCCTTTGGATAGAGGTCCATAAATATTGTAGGGAAAGGATTCCCAAGAGAATTTATTTGATAAAATTTATAAGAAATATTTTCTTCATGGAGGTAGCCATCTTTGGGTGAACCACATAAAATTATGTCTCTCATATATGTGATGATTTATGTGATGTTTATTGCTTTATTACTACTAATTATGTCATTTGTATTAAAAAACAAAAAGTTTTATTATATATTGTTCACCCCCTCCAGTATAAGCACATATTCTTCATGCACTATTGTAGGTATGATTCTACCCAGCCTTGAATTTTGTGTTATATCATTGGATGTTCTAACGAGTATTTCTTCCATTTACCTTTTGACCCCTCTCAAAAATTATTTTTCTTTGACTTAACGGTAATCATGGGGTCGTGTATGCCCACCATCCTATCTTGGAACTCTTTAGATATGTTTTGTACAACTTCACTCTTATTTCCTTGGGCTATTTTTGTAAACCCTATTTTATATTTTACAACTATTATTCCTTTAGCTTTCAAAATTTTTTATCTCCTTATAACAAGAATTATTTTAGGTTTATGTATCTTAGGCTAAAGGAGTATTTATAGCATATATATAGAAGCTTAATGGCTATACACCCATTATTTTTAGCATGCAAAAGATTATGCATGCCTAGGAATAATTTCCTAGGAATGGAAAAGTCTATGGAGAATTATGACATGCACAAATTTAAGAGTTGTGCTGCCACCCAATAAAATTTCAACTTAAGCTTAATAGGAAACTCATGCAGCTCAGTTTTTTGCTCCAACAATTTTCTTAGCCTACAAATAGATAACTCATGCAGCTCGATTCGTTACTCCAAGAATTTTCTTAATTTCCATAGATAGCTACATTTATTACCACGTTGATTGTCATCTTGGGACATCACACTGATTTGATTGTCATATCGGGATATTATCAACCATTGTAATATTAATGATGTATGTTATAATCATTTGCTTTGCTAACTAGTAGCATTTCAAAGAATGCTAAATCTAGGAAATATGTGCAAACTACAATTTTCCACCTAGGCTTTTTTTATTGAATTGTCATTGGCTATAAAAAAAATAAAATAAAAATATAATGAATACTGATAAACTAAAATTAGCAACTAATTTATAATATTTTTGGTCAATCATTAGAGTTGCATGTTATGATAGTATAGGACATATGTATAGATGTCTTATTTACATATGTATTATTATGGTTCCACCTCCTCTTGGGCATAGTGATTTAAGTATTACTTGTTTAATAGAATTGATAGCATATGACAATCCAAATCATGTAATTCAAATGTGTTTACATATTTATTTTTCTTGATAGCATATGGACTAGACCACACATATTTGAACTTATCATGTGCTATGGGTTTAGCTTGGTCCATGTCCCATTTAAGCACCAAGTCACCCTTACTAAATACTTTAGGTGTTGCTCTCTTGTAAAATAAGTGTTTGAAAGTCATTTGGTGATGACAGAGGTTATTGTATGCTTGTTTTTATTCAAATTGAATAAATTCTACCATCCTTTCCTTCATTGGTTAAAAATTCTTTGGATCTATTTCATTAATAAACCTAACTACCAAAAGCTCTAATTTTATGGGTAGCACTACTTCCTTTCCATATACCAAGGCATACAATGATGTATTTAATGATTTTATAGATGTTATTCTATAGGTACATAGTGCTTTATTGAGAAATAAATACCATATTCTAGGGTTTCTCTCAATATTGTTCTTCATTATCTTCAATAGATTCTTATTGGTAGATTCTATAAGACCTTTTTATTTAGGGATAATAATTGAAATATTCATTCAAATATGTGCTATAATTCCTTGTAAAATCAATTATTTTAGCATAGATGAATTATTCGATATTATATAAAACAATGGTAGTTAGGACCCCAAATCTTGTAACAAGCCTTTCCTGAAGCTAAATGATTGTATCATGATCAGTGTGTTTGGTTAGCTCTGCTTTCATATAATTAGTGAAATAGTTCATCACCATCAATATGCATTTGTATTTGGCTAATTAATTGGGATTCATCAACCTAATAAAATCTAACCCCCACTACTAGAAGCGATTTTCTGGTATTATTGGTTGCAAATGCATCATTGGATGCATGTTCTTGCTAATGAACCTTTTACACTTGTCACATGTTATGACCAAGCTGAATGCATCAAAGAATATTATTATCTAGTAATTTCCAAATCTTAGAATCTTAGCCATAGTTTTCTATTCAAAGAAATATCTTCCTAGAAAACCACCATAAAATTCCTTGAGGACCTCTTCCATCTTGTCTAAATGCAAACACCTCAATAATACTCCATCAAAGTTTCCTCAGTATAAGATGTCAATTGGTGCATCCTTACTTACCTTTAGCCCATATCCATGTATTGAGATGTAGTCAAACCATAAAAACATCTACCAAAATTGAAATAGTGCATCAAATAGTCAATCCAAGTGTTTGGGGTTGTTTATCCTTTTGGCTAAGCCAAATCTTATTCTAGTAGAAAATTGGAATTTTGTATTGTTGACTTTACTAGTTTCTAATACAAAGCTCTACCTCTTGTAATATTGGTTGGCCTAATTTCAACATCATACTCTTGAATTTTTGTCACCCAGCTTGCTCTCTTATCACCCAATTCTCCTTGAATTACAATGTTTTGGACATCTATATGCACCACATCTACCAAGGTATTGCTTTGAGAGAAATAATACCTAAACTTATTTAGATATTTTATTATTGCATAGACCTATATTTTTATGAAATTGTATCTTTCTTTATGATCATGCAACGTTTGACTCAAGAAAGCTATAGGTTGCTCTTCATTCCCCTTCATTTTCTAAGTAAGAACAACAACATAACTTTCTTCTACTCCAGATACATAAATGGTAAAGTCCTTAGAGTAATCTAAATTAACAAGCATAGGGGACTGAACTATTTCTTCTTTGATATTATTGAAAGCACTTTTTCTAACATCCATGCACTTAAAACCCATTTCTTTTCTAAGCATTTTAGTCATGGGATTAACTATTTGAGCAAAATCTAAAATGAATTTTTGCACAAGTTTGATTTACCTAAAAAGTGATTGAATCCTTTTATTATTTAACGGTAGACTAAGGGTTAGAATATATTTTACCTTATCTATATCAATAGCTAGCCCTATTATAGACACAAAATGCCCTAACATATTTCCTTCTTGCACAACAAATATGGGTTTCTTTGGGTTTAATGAAACCCAAAAATCTATGCACTTTTCAAACACTAGATAGAGGTGCTTAGCATGATTTTATTTTTTATGAGAGAACATAGTCATATCATCCAAATAAATAACTATAATTTTATTGACCAATACCCCAAATTCTAGATTCATTGCTCTCTAAAACATAGCACTGATATTGAACAAGCCAAAAGGCATCTGTTGATATGTGAAGGTACCCCAGTTGGTGGTAAATGTAGTATTATACTAGTCTTCATCCCAAACCCATACATGGTTAAAACTAGAGAATCCATCTAGCAGGTAGAATATTTCAGCTTTTTCTATAGTATGTAGTATTCGATCTATATGTGGAAGTGGATAATGATATTTCAATGAGGTTTTATTTAGATTTTGGAAATCCACATAGAGATAAATATCTTCATTTTTTTCCTCACTAAAGTTAGCAACAAAAGTAGAATAATTTATCAAGTAGATTATTTAACCATTTATGAGCTTCAAGAACTCATGCTTTATCAAAGCTTCTATTTTTCGGTTGACTAGCCATTGCTTTTGTCAAAAAGGTTTAGCATATAGCACAAGTTCAATGGAATGTTGTATGGTCTCCTTGGTATATATTTTGAGGTCATCATAGGTCCAAGCTATGATTACATTGAATTACTTGTAGAGATTCAAAATTTAAATGATCTCTTCATTTGAACAATGCACTCCTAATTTGAGACTCTTCCTAGGTTCAATTTTCACCTCTTTGTATTATTGGATATCAATTTGTATTCTATGAGCATCCAACTAATCACTACTATCAAATAATCTCTCTAAAGTAATTGATCCTTTAGGGATGTGATTATTTTTTAGCTAGATTACATCATTTTCCTCATCATATTTTGGTAGTCAGCCACTTGCACAATTCATCTCCTATATCCTAAAATCAACTATTTGTTCATCATCTTCAAAAACTCACCAAAATGTATCCTTAATTGGCATAGGTATTGAATATTTATTGGTTACCATAAATGCTAATATATCAGCATGAGTGTTTTACTCTCTAGGGATAGCCTCAATATTCAACACCTCAAAACATTGTAATAAATTCCAAACTCGATTTCTATAGGATTTGAGGTAGTGTTGCTTCCTGGTGCACTTATTTATCATTTGATGGACCATTAACTCTAAATCACCATATATTTGTAGTTTTTTAATACCTATATTTTTAGCCTTATTTAAGCCTAGGTATAGTGCTTCATACTCCACTGATTTATCTATGTAGCTCCATGTTAGTCTGTATGAATACATCCCTTTTGCTCTAGTTGGTGAGATCAACGTAATGCCTACTCCAATGCCATTTTTGTATTTAGATCTATCAAAGTAGAGCTTCCATATTTTATTTTACTAAGATATTTGTCTTATTTGGGCTTTATTTTTCCTTCCTTCTAGTTTTGTGATTGAATAGGTATCATTCCTATTTCAATCATATCATTGAAATACTTTATATAGAATTTATCTTCTCATCACAATTCTTCCAATATTTCTTTCATCTGGTCAACTTCCTTAGTCATCATGCTAAATGTGTTGGCCTTTTGATTGATTATCTTCTTCAATATTCTCTATATGAAAGGAGGATGGTTTCTCAAAGAATATTTTGATTCTTCTTCCTTTAGATAGAATTTTCATATGTCAGTATTCTAGAGACAAGTAACCTCCTAATTTAATTATAAATTCCCTTGAGAGATACATACCAAAATGTGGCTCTATATCTACCACCACCACTTATTTAATGGCCATAATTTGGGGTATTCTATGTAGTACCATGGGTACATCTTTGATCACCCCCACTATTTTTATAGGTGTGCCATATAGTTGTAATACACTTGGGCTGATTATTGTATATTCCATGCCCATTATGTCACTTACAATATTAGGCATTATTATGGTGGTAGCTCCATAATGTATCATACAATTATGCACCACCCAAACATCCATCTACAATGACTAATATAAATTGAGGTTTGGTCAATATTTCTCCTGATTCTTGATTGATTTTAGTGAATCCTATTGTAGATAAATCTACCCAAGCATAAGGAGAGCATCATACATACTGGCCTTTGATGATATCTTCTTCAATTCTTCAACAATATTGAAACTAGGCAAGTCATACTATTTTTCTATTCCCTTGCTTACTCATCAAAATTTCTCCAACACTCTTGGGTTGCCTCAAGTCTTTGATTCTTGGTAAGATAGGGATATCTCAACTTATCTTTGGCTTAATCTTGGGTCTCACCATATTTTATTATTTTTTGCTATTGGGCTAGCTTCTGAGTTGTAGTGAGCTTGATTTATGGGTAGCTTGAGGGATTCACATTTTTTTTTCTTGTCATTCTATTGTTCCTATTTCTCAAAAGGTACGCTAAAGGGATCCATTGCCTTAGAATACACCTTTAAAGGATTTTTGGATATTTCTAGGATAAAAACTTTCTCAACAGATGGTATCATGAAGTTGTGATCTATTTCTCTCAACATATTAAAATGCCCCTTTTGAGATATTTCAACCTTTTATATTGCAATATTTTATATATATATGCATCATGCATGAAATTTCACGATGAGGATCATTGCATGTTGAACACTAGAAATATAACTCACAAGCTTAAATGGATGGTTTAGGCTCCTGATTGCTATACATAGTATTGGGTTTTTCATTAGTCATGCTAGTAGAGGTTGCTTGATCCTTGGATACCTAAGGGAAAATTTTGGAATGATAATTCCTTTAAGATTCTCTTAACTTCATAGAAGTTATATCATTTTCGAAGTTTTTTACAATTGTGGCTATTTGCTGCATAGCAATAGTTTGAGAATCCAAGGCTAGTAATGTAGTTATAGTAGAAGGTGTTGGTAGCATTGGTATTATATAAGGTGTCAACAATTATTGCATTGATAGTAGAGTAGACCATGCTAGCAAATTGATGATAGGGGTAGTAGTTGGGAGAGATGTGTTTGCAATAAAATCTTGTGGCTGATGTTGGGGTAAATCAAGGAATATTGGCATTACTATCTTGGGAAGCAATTTTCCCTATAGCAATTAGATACTTTTTTTCTTTAGTGCTTCTTGCAATATGGTTTTGAATTTAAACACTTGATAGTGTATTATGGTTATGCCTAGCGCTAGTTCTAAAGATCTTATATAATAGTAATTTTCTTGCTCATGAGTAGGCCTCAAACATTGAGGCACTCTTTTCCATGTATAACTAAATCAAATGTTGAAATCCACTATCTCCTCCTGCAAATGCCTTTGTATCATGGTTAATTATGTTATAAGAGAAAATGAGTCCATTTGTTCATTAAATTAATCTATTAATTTGCCATCCAGTTGTTCCCATGAGGTTATACTAAGGTCTAATAGGCTTCTATACTAGTATAGCATTGTCTCTTTTAAATATATAACCTATAGTCTTATCATGACATATTCATATTGAAATTCATGTACACAATATACTTATGCAACATCTTGAAAGTGTTCATAAGTAGTATTTCTAGTACCATCATATGTTGTAAAATATTTTAATATTGCCTGAAAATTTGGATTATAAACGAGTAAATTTAAGGGTTATGTATGGTTCTAGTTGGGATAGTTCTGAATATTCTAATTTTAATTTAAATTGTGAGCCATTATTACTTAGATATTTATAGGTACTATAGGTGTAGGATTTGTCGTATTGGTTTGATATTCAATTAGGATTGAAGATGGTTATGATTCAATAAATATGGTAGAACGTTATCATCTAGCCCTACCAAAAGACAACTCCAAAATTTCTATTGGATCTTCTAACCTTTTAGCCACTTGTTGTGTTATCATATATCTTTAGACTCAACAAAGTAGCTAGGTTTTCAAAGGATATCTTTAAAAATGAATACATACATACATACATATATATATATGCATATTGTATTCTTCTTGAATAAATTTGTCAAGTGAAAAAGATCTTGTTGGAACATGACACTATTTCATGTTAAAAAAACATTAACCAGGATCACAATATTATGCATTAAAACATAACATCACAATAAGAACACACATAAATATAGACACAAGATACTGACACAAATATATCACAAAAAAGAGATCTTCATTGTATTATTGTTTTCATATTAAAGTTATGATACAACCATGGAGAGTTATCTCCAATATAATACAATACATGACTTTTCAGTCCTCAAACTGTTGCTCTCCCCTACAAATTTGAGAAATGCAACCTTTCACATTCTTGTCATTAAGAAAATCTCTTAGCATACCACATGTCAATATGAATCTTCATACTCCTCTCTATTTTGACACATTGTACTTTCAAAAAGTGACACATACATTAGAAAAAAAAGATCAAATAATGTAATACTCACAACCCCCACCTTTAGTACATTATTTGGTAAAAACCTTTTACAAATTTTGATGACTACACATTCCCCCTTCATCAAAAATATCTTCATTCTCTATGTGCCACTATCTCTATATCTTAGAAACTTTGAATCACACTTGGTTTCCTTTTGAAGAAACCATACAACATTCCTTTTAGCTTATCCCAAGCATTCATATCAATCCATCCACAATTTATTTTTAATCTACACTATTTCCTTTATTTTTGTAGATAAAACATGTGTGAATGGTTATGTCCTCTAGAATATTTATAAGAATAGAGATTCCAACGTTTCCCTATCCTATGACCATATTTACCACAATGCTCACATCTATTTTTTGTCACCAATTTGTTATCACTATTACCTGTTACAAACTTTATGTTTGAGTCATTTTTATTCACCTATCCTATGTACCCAAGACCTTCACATTTTTGTCTTATTATTGGTATGTTATTTCATGCCTTGTTCATGCTTTACCAAACCTTTTTGTTTTTAGCCTATTTTGTAGCAATTTGGAACCAATTCCCTTAGTGTGCTTCTCAAAATGGTAAAAACCATCATTAAATTGCTCAAAAAAAATTTGAACATCACTATTTATATAATAATTTGAGTTTATGTACTCATCAATTACAATGGCATAGGCTCTCTCTGAACAATCACGAAACATGTGCAAGTCACTTTCATTTGGAAAGGAATCACAACATGCATATTTTTCCTGCTCACAAAGATCAATAGTATCACAACATTCATCCACCATCATGGGATTCAAATAATTAGTATTACAAACAACATCCTTCATCAATGGTTTGTTTCCTTGTGCTTTGATTTTGGAAACATTAAGAGTAATAACCCCCTCATATAATATCTTCAAAAAACAAGTAGGTATAGTGATAAAATTTTCATGACATTCATTTGCATCATTAATGACTCCTTGTATGTATTGTTGTAGTAAAAAAGTTTCATATTTTTAGACTTATTCAAGAATGGGACTTTATTATTTTACCACTTTTTTTTAAACAAATTTTTCTTCTTCCTTAGCTTCTTAACAAGATTTTTGTAACAAACTTTGTTTCTTGTTTTTTGGCATTTTTTCTTGTTGTTTCACCCCTTTTATTTAATTCTTCCTTTGAGGTAGAAAACCTTTTACCTCCCAAAAATTAAATTAATTAAATAAAAAAACTTATATACTCTTTTAAAAACTTTTTAACCTTTGAAGTGGAAAACCTTTTACCTCCCTTCTTAAAAAAAATTCAAATTTCAAAAAAATATATTTTCTTTTTCTTTTCTTTATACCTCCTAATTCATTTTTTTTTTTTAGTTTTTTTACAAGACTTCAAAAAACTTCACTTTTAACACCTTATGTCTCTTTAAAAAATAAATTTCATTTTTTTTAATAATTTCCTTATACCTCCGAATCAAGCAATACTTTGGTTTTTATCATTTCTTTTGTCCCTCTCCTTTTTAAAATAATAAAATACTTTACAACATTTCTTTATCTTATAAAGACCTTATCTCTCCATTATAAAATAAATTTTCAAATTCTAAAAATTTTACCTTCTTAAAGCATATGGACCCCACTAGGGATTTCGGGCTAGTGCTGATGAGTTGGTGCCTTTGAATCTTCACTTGATGCCCTCCTCTAGAAACTACTGGATCTACACATGTCCAAATTTAATTCCCTATTTACTATCACTGCATGAGATTTAATAGCTAGCACCACACATGAAAATGACTAGTGATTCAATGAATTTTAGCAAAATAATGGTCCATGCTGTAATTTTTTTCTAACAAAATAAAATCTACAACCCTCTAATTATTGGCTCAATGATAGATCCATAATTTATGACTCGACTTCTTCCCATAATTATTCTGCTAAAAATAATTTCAAATAGATCCAATGGCTCTTTCCATGAGCATTATCACCTTTGATTTTTTGAAAACTCTTGGTTGCGCTAGTGTACCGCTATTTATAATGGCTTTGCATCAATGATCGACCCCACACAATTCAAACCATGGTTACTCTGAATGGTTGTCTACAATCATGCATAGCAAAGGTGAGTTTTATTGCATTAGTATCGTGGTGGAAGAAAACTTTTTTTTTCTTTTTGTGTGTCGCTTTCTCTTCCTTTCCTCCAATGTTTAGTTTTTTCTTCCTTTTAAAAAATAAATAATTGCCTCCATTTTTTTTATGGATAAGGTGCTCAAACTGGTTCTGAGTTTCATGAATCCTATTGAAACCACATGGAAAACTACATCGGGATCCACGTGAATCAAACTTCTACTGCGCTCTCTAATATCAATGATCATATTGACACGTTCGAGTCTATCTCCTGCAAAATAGAAATCGATGATTGTTTTTCTTCTTGGTCAAGTTGAACAAAAAATGACTTTGCTTACGTAGTCAACAAAGTATTTCACTTAGATTGGTATGTTGTGTTGGCCTGACAAGGTGGTTTTTACTTTAGTGGTAGAATATCTCCTTCCTCAAAAGTTGCAAACCACCAAAAAACATCTATGTGAACAAATTTTCACCAGTAAATAGGAGAAATATTCCTTCTTGAGTGTAGGGATTCCTCTTCAAAAACAACAATGCAAAAAATGATTGGGCCTCTCTAGCACATGAATTTTCACAGACCTAGGGTCTCAGGTTGATGATAGAATTACAAGGACACCTTGTTTTTAGAAAAACATAGTTTAAGGAAGGGGGAAACACCATGGAAAAAAAAAAATACCTCTTCCTTTAAGCCATGGAGGTAGGCCCTATTCATTTGGGGTAACCTCTAGTTCACAAAAATATAACCACCATGAAAGAAACAACTATTTGCATTCTAGGGGTCTTTTATACAAGCATAAAAAGAAACAACCCTTTTTTTACACCTTCTCAAACCCTCAACCAAATCTTCAAACTCCACCAAGTGACTTGATGTTTTTCAATCCATCAAAAAAACTCCACAGTTAAGCACTTTGTGCTAGAGTAGTACTTGTATGAGTGACCTTCTCGAAAGTATCAGTTTTGCACCTCCTATTTTTTATTTTTATTTTTCTTTTCGAGTTCCCTTTCTATACACTTTGATCACACAAATATCCTTACCTTCAACACCTCAAATGGGTATGTCATTGTATGGTGACAATTTTCCCAAAAAATCTATTCACTCAGACTCTCAATGGCTTTCTGGTTCTCTGGTTTCCATAACTCCCTCAACCTTTCTCTAATACCATTTTGGAACATGACACTATTTCATGTTAACAAAATATTAACCAAGATCACAATATTATGCATTGAAACATAACAACATCACAATAAGAACACACATCAAGATAGACACAAGATATTGACATAAATATATCACAAAAGAGAGATCTTCATTGTATTATTCTTTCATATTCAAGGTATGATACAACCATGGAGAGTTATCTCCAATATAATATAATACATGATTTTTCAGTCCTGAAACTATTGTTCTCCCCTACAAATTTGAGAAATACAATATTTCACATTATTGTCATTAAGACAAGCTCTTAGCATGCCACATGTCAATATGACTCATCATACTCCTGTCTATTTTGACACATTGAACTTTCACAAAGTGACACATACATTAGAACAAAAAGATCAAATAATGTAATACTCACAACAAATCTAGTAGAACATAGTATTACCAAGTCTCTACTCTATAATAATAGTGGGATTTAGATTCCACTGGGCATGCCAAAAGCTATTGGTCTAAAAATCTACTTATGGTTAAAATGTACACCCAAATACTTTGACCAAACTCAATGACCTTGAAGCAGTGAGGCTTTAAAGGTCAATCTCTGGAATATGCTAGTTCCTTCAAGTCCTAACTAAACTAATCTTAAATTTTTGGGGGAGAAAAGGGTGCTGAAATAAATAAAAGAGGTTGAATTTAGAACTTATGATGGTTTATATTAAGCTACATAAAAATACATATAATGCGATGATGCTATGTAAATCAAATTTTGATTAAAATTCCTAATAGACCAACTAATTTTGATTATTATAGAACATTCACTTATACATTCCACAATTATCAAATTATGAATTCTAGAACTAGAGAATGAACATATGCATAAATCCAAAGAACATAATTAATACTACAATCATTCAACTATACAATATTAGAAATAAGAAACCATTCATACATACATGTTCTACAAATAATTTGATCCAAATGCCAAACAACAATCTCTTTGTATTTATCAAAATGAATTATACTTACACACATGTAGATTCTAAAATCTTAAGGGTTGATCCCTTGAAATTATTACATTCAAGTAACTTTCTACAATGAATTATATTATAAAGGCATCATTTATTTGAGTGTGGATTGTTGTTATATTAGAAGACTTGCAAGTGTTTATAGGTGCTTAGTAGCATGTTTGATGTAACTGACTAGTTATGGCCTACTGATATGGTTGAGTTTTACTTCATATGAAGTAGTAGTAGCCTTGTTATTTTCATCTAGTTCATTGATCTTTTTAACATTTTTGTTGAGTTGCCATTAGTATTCACATGAATGTACTAGTAGTGGAGTGGTGGATCATATTCACTGATAGGTTATCTTATCTAACTGCAGCCCATGATGGTGATTTCCCACCTATGATTAAATTATTTTCAGATATTAATATTTTATCTAAATGTTCCCTTGTTTGATTTCCAAGTTTTGGGAGCCTTTCGATAGAGGACATGCTCTTTCCTAGGATTTTTATCTTACCAAAGGTGTAATATATCCAGTGGCCATTAGACATAGCCAAATTTTTCATTTTTATTTCTACCAATATTGGGTAATATATTTTGATACCCATCTACTACTTGGTTTTGTACAAGAATTTTGACAAATTTTCTTTACTTTCCACTCGGTGATGAATTTCATGTACCCATTTCACTCTCCAACAAGTGACATTATTTCGATGACTTAGATACTTGGTCTAATATAAAGTATTTCTACTCTTTTGGGTTTCTAGGTGATGGATCACTTGGCACTTATCCTTGCTTGGCTAGGTAAAAAAATTGTTGTGCTTCCATGACTTAGCCCAAATTGTACATCTATTTTGGATCATGTTGATGGGTGATAGCTTTTTCATACACTCACATATTCACTATGGGAGAAACATATCTAGTGATATTGGGACTCATCCAAATTTAATCCACCTCTACTCATATCACTTTCTAGTGATGTATTTTTGGGGCACGTACTCTATGTGGTTAGGTACACATTGTTTTTTAGATCCATAACTTGGTGAATTTTTTTCCCTCTTTTGCTTTCCTTCTAATGTTGGGTGATAGCATTTTGGTACCCATTTATTTCATGGATAAGTACATAATCTCTAGAGGATTATATACTTAATTGTTTTTTCCTTTTTCTTCTTGTTGAGCAATGAGATTTTGCTACCTATTTGATCATATTCCTGGAATAAAAATTTTGGCAAATCCTAAACTTAATAAATATTTACATGTCTAGCTTTCAATAATATATGGGAGACTTGTGAAATATTTGTGATGTCTAGGTGCAAATTCTCTAACAAGCACCATACTTGGTCATTTTATGCTTCTTATCAAGTGACAGAATGTTGGCACCCATCCAAATCTAGTTGGGATAAAAAATATTTAGGGGTTACCAGACTTAGCAATTTTCATGCTCTATTTCTCACTAGGCACTAGATTTTTGGGACCCACGTTTCAATCTCTTAGGTACAAATTGTTTGATGGTTTCTAACTTTACTAATTTTTTGTTTCCTCTATCTTTTGTGTAGTGCCCAAGTTTGGAGGATCCATCCCTATAATACCTTAGAATAAAGTTTTTGGCCTCCTCCATACATGGCTATTTGGGCCTTTGATACTACCTTTTGTACTTTCAACCAAAGTGCATGTGGGTGACAACCAAAATTACCCACATGAAAAGTTATTTTTGAAATCCATATATTTTTGTAAAGCTATCTAATTCAAATATATCTTCATGGAGATAGAAAAATAGAAGCTTTATATTCATTAGAAAACCATAAATAAGATTACATGATTGGATTTTCCTCTATATGTTTGATGACATGGAAGGTATAAGAAGAGCCATCAGGTTGGAAATATTACATTAACATTACAAAAATATGACCATGTATCTATTACATGAAAAATTTAGCCAATATTATATTACTTATTTAGGATTATTAATTTGGATACCTATCATTACATCCCACCTTAGGAGCATTGAGCTCCAATGCATACAAAAAAATGAGGAAAATAAAAAACCATCTAGTGGTGAGAAATCCACTGGGCTTGATGTAGAAATTGACCTCATCATGCAACATGGTAGGAAGTGGAAGAGCCTTGGTGAGTCTGGAAACTCCAAATGTAAATGGCTAGTACGAACAATGGTTTTCTTACTAAGGAGATAATGACACCAATATTTTATTACTTGGACTAGAGCATACAACTCCTTATCATAAGTAGATTAATTGAGTTTAGCTACAAAGGAAGTTTTAAAATGATAAGCTATAGGATGACTAATTTTTTATGAAAACATCATGAGAAAATTGAGAAGCATTAGTTTCAATATCAAAATGTTTCCAATGATCAAAAATTACCAAAACAAGAGTAGAACATAGCTTATATTTTAGAGTAGAAAAACCTTGGAAATTTTTAGGAGTCCAAAAAAACACAATTTTGGCCTTGGTCAATTGATTCAAGGAGGGAGTGATGGTGGAATAACCATAAGTAAACTTATGATAGAAATTAGCAATGCTAAGTAAACTCCATGACTCATGATAGTGGTAGGAGTGATATAGTTAAGGATAACTTCAACTATGGCTGAATCCACCTAAATACCTTGTTGATTCACAATAAAGCCATGGTAGGGAATATAAGTTTATCCAAAGGAACACTTAGGAAGAGTATCATAAAGGTGGTTATTCTAGAGGATGAAATAACCTATTTGATATTATCCATATGTGTCTACAATGTAGGAGGAAATATAATAATATCATCTAGATAGATAGTGATAAATTATATAAGCACTCTATAAAAACTTCATTCATGAGTCTCACAAATGTAGCAGGAGCATTGGTGAGGCCAAAACGTATAACAAGGCACTCAAAAAGACCCATCTTGGTTTTTAAGGTAGTTTTCCACGTATCCTCAACCTAAACATAGACATGATAATATCCATTTTTAAGATCAATTTTAGTTAAGAATTTAGCATCCCAATGTTGTTCCAAAATATCAACAATATGAGGGAGTTAGCAATTTTAGATAGTGATAATATTAAGTGCTTGCAAGTCAATGCAAAGATGCCAAGTACCATATTTTTTTTAGGATAAAGAGAATAGGAGAGATACAAGGAGAGAAATTGGGTTTAATAAACCCCTTAGCTAATAAGTCTTTTAGTTGCCTTTTTATTTTACCATACCAAGGAAGTGATTTCTTATACATAGGAGCAATAGGAAGAGGTGCAATTGGAATGATACCAATGCTATTATTTATAGCTCTTTTTGGAGGTAATGATGTGGGATCTTGAAAAACACATGAATACTTTTATAATATTTTGTTCAATGCTATAGTTCATGTGGATTGAGGTATTTTTGTTGAAGAGTACATGTGTTGTGGTTGAATGAAAATGTGTGCAAGTGCGTGGGCTTGATTTTTTGCTTTTCTTGATTTTCTACAATTATGTAATAAATTGGAAGTATGCATGGTGCATTCAATGAGATAGTGTTTTTTGTCTTGCTATAGTGTATATGTATTTTGATAAGCATCATAGTAAGCTCATTTATCATATTGGTAGGGATTTCCAAGTAACAAACCACAACAATCCATTGGGATCATTTGATATGTGATCTTATCCTCGAACCGAGAATAAAAATCAAAAGTAATGATGCTTGTATGTGTGATTAGAGAGGTAGTATCACTATCATTTATTTCAATAGAGTATGGATGAGGATGTACTATATGAAGCTTGAGCCTGTCAACAATGGACTTCACGATCAAGCTCTTTTACGATTTGTTATTGATGATACAATCAATAGAAAAATCATCAGTCAAGTGAGTATGCATGATAAAAAATTTGCATGGTCTCTGAATGTGGAATGATCATGCATCAACTTAACATGATTACATTTATCCATTTATCTTCTTATATACTTAAGCCTCTCTAGTAGTATTTATGGGGTTTTCACTTATTTTGTCATTAGACTATACAAGTAATTGTTTCTTCTTATACTTCTATAATTTATGACATTATACAGGAAAAAAGGAGGATATTTGGATGTAGGGATGGAGATATGTGAAACTCTTTAGACTTAGGAATATGGTATTCTGCAACAAATTACCTCCTATCAGTTTAGTCCTAAACAAACCAGGAGCACTGTGAAGTATCCTATAGATTTTGGCAGTGAAAAAAAGATGGAGAATATCAAATGCTAAGCATCAAAAAATTAAAACTGATAATGAAATTGCCAATGGAAAACAAAGAACCTTGTTCCAACAGGTTATTTCGGGTTTTGAAGACAAAAAATTAGGAAAAACCCCTCAAGGGAGGGGGAGAGGAAGAAATCCCAAAAAATCTAAATGAAGTTCCTATCATGGAACGTGAGAGGCCTCAATGGCCCGCCCAAACACAGGGAAGTTAGTGCAATAATAAATCAAGTGAATCCAACTATTATCATGTTGCAATAAACAAAAACTGATGAGATTCAATAAAAAAAATAGCAAAAAAAATATGGAATCAAGGGGAGATGGTTTGTAAATTAGCTAGAGGAGCATCTGGAGGCCTTATGACTTTGTGGGATCCCTGGATAGTAGAAGGCACCATTATTCAGAAATATGACAGGGTTCTTAGTGTTTTATTTAATGAAATAAACAACAATAGGTCGTGGATCCTTTCAAATATTTATGCCCCAACTTCAATTCAAGGGAGAGCTCTACCATGGGAGTACTTAGGCAATATGAGTGACATATTCCATAATGTCCCCTGGATTCTGGCTGGGTATTTTAACAATCCTCTTTACCCTTCAAACAAAATGGGTGGAAATGGACCACCTATCAGGAGCATGGATGAGTTCAATGACTTTGTGAACTCCAACATGTTTATGGATGTAAAACTTAGAGGAGTGAATTATACCTAGAGCAATCGGTGGATAGGGTGTCATCTCATTCAAGAAAGGCTTGATAAATTTTTTCTATCAAAGGAGGCTACAATTTTTTTTGGTGATTCTACCCTGTAAGCCCTTCCTAAAATTGCCTCTGATCATAATCCCATTTTTTTGGAGATCCCTAACTCTTTGTCCTTCAAGAAACCTTTCAAATTTCAATCTATGTGGATCAAAAATTCTAGTTTCAGAGATAACTTAAGTCAGTGGTGGCAGCAACTTTGTCAAGGATAGTGCAACTTTTAAACTTGTTGGCAAATTAAAGCTTGTTAAGTAAAAGCTTCGAACTTGGAACAAAGAGGTCTTTGGGAACCTCTTTGAAAATAAAAAATAGGTTGTTGAAAGTTTGAAGATAATTGATCTGAGGATCCAACATGGTGATGCTGATGAAACTACTAGGTAGGAGGAATGAACAAAACTAGCAAAGTTTCATAAAATTTTGGCCTGTGAGGAAATCTATTGGAGGAAAAAATCAAGGGCTCTTTGGTTGAAATATGGAGATTCAAATTCCAAAATTTTTCATGTCATGACGCTTATAAATAGAAGGAATAACAAGATAAGTTTTTTTAAAAAAGCAGATGGTTCTATTACTCAAGACTTAACAGAAATCAGAAAGGAGGCAGTAACTTATTTCAATTCTATCCTTGGTCAGGAATCACAATGCAATGAGGAGGCCAAATATATTCTCTTGCAATCCATTCCTAGAATAATAAATGAGGATATAAACCTTAAGCTTCTAGCTCCCTTTTCTGATGAGGAAATTAAGGAAGCCTTGTTTAGCATGGAGCCAGACAAAGCCCCCGAACCTGACGACTTTCCCCCTCGTTTCTATCAAGATTTTTTGGGACATCATAAGTGAGGATGTAATTTCTACTACCAAATAATTCCAAACAAGCAATCATATCCCAAAAGGTATCGAATCTAATTTTATTTATCTAATTCCTAAGAAGCAAACCCCTGAATCTATGGCTGACTTCAGGCCAATTAGTCTATGCAATGTTTCTTACAAGATCCTAACTAAAGCCATTGCAAATATAATGAGAGATATTCTACCCCACATCATAGATCCATGCCAGGGAAGCTCTGTCTAGGGTAGGTCAATATTGGATGGAGT
This sequence comes from Wollemia nobilis, assembly GCA_028583015.1. NCBI lineage: Eukaryota > Viridiplantae > Streptophyta > Pinopsida > Araucariales > Araucariaceae > Wollemia > Wollemia nobilis. The sequence continues at coordinate 601,290 of JAQPPZ010016827.1, forward strand.
TATCACAGTTCATGAAGCTCTGCACTCTACTCATAAGACTAACAGGTCTATTTTTACCCTCAAGATCGATATGAACAAAGCATTTGACAGGCCAAATTGGGACTTTATTATTGTTGTCCTCCTTAAGTTTGGTTTTCACCACCAATGGGTTAATTTGATCAAAGAATGTATTTATAAAGCATGGTTCTCGATTCTAGTTAATGGAACAACTGTTGGTTACTTTCAAAGTCACAAAGGAATTCAGCAGGGGGACCCTATCAACCCCATGTTATTCATCATTATGGTAGAAGCTTTAGGCAGAACCATAAAAAAGACTTGCAATTCAAGGCTAATATTGGGAATCAAGGAAACATCTCTCACTAGGGCTGTTTCTCACCAACAATTCATCGATGATACCCTTATATTGACTAAGGCATCGGTGGTTGAGGCCAAAATAATTAAATACATCCTACAACTCTACGTGGACGCTGCTGGTCAGAAAGTTAATTTTAGTAAAAGCAAGTTATATTTCTTTAACACCCCCATTCAGAGGCAAGGAAGGATTGCAAAAATTTTATGGTGTGATATAGAAAACCTCCCCACTTCATATATTGGTCTCCCTCTTTTCATTGGTTCTCCAAGAGAGTCAATGTGGGATAGGGTTATTGAAAGAATTAAAAAAAAACTTGTTATATGGAAAGGTCATCTTCTATATTAAGCAGGAAATATGACCCTCACTAAGGCCTCTCTTCAGAGCATTCCAGTCTATTTCCTCTTCGTTTTCAAAGACCCTATGAAGATTTTACAAAAAAATGAGAAACTCCAAAAAGAATTTTTATGAATTGGATCAGAGGAGAAAAAAAGGATACACCTTGTAGGATGGACCAAAGTGTGCAGACCTAGGGAAAATGGGGGCTTAGGTCTGAGGAGAATTGCTCATATAAATTTAGCTTTACTAGCTAAGCAGGCATGGTGTCTCATTTTTGGTGAATAAAATGAATGGATAGCTATCATCAAATGAAAGTATCTTCAAAATATGGAATTTATAAGTGACTCAGTTCCAATCAGAAGTTTTGATTTTTGGAAAGCAATTCTTAATTGTAAGGAAATCATTAAAAAAGATTTAAGATGGGTTTTAGGCAATAGTGAGAGGATAAATTTCTAGAATGACAGGTGGGCTAAGGATGAACCACTGATGTAATATCCTATCTTAGCCCGAATCAAAGATATCACAGAAGAACTCATTGGCAAAAAAGTCTCAGATTATATGGTTGAGGACAGAGGTAGAATGAAGTGGAAACAAATAAGAATTTAGGGATTTCAAGCGAAATAAAATGATATTTGTAACATTCTCGGGTAATAGTTTATCCCCATGAGACCCAAGGAAGATCAAGTGACTAGGGCTCCTACAAAAAATGGGTAGTTCACTATTAAATCAACTTACAAGCTTCTACTTGATGATGAGGATTTTGTCCTCCAAAAGGACTTAGTTTGGATAAAAAATTTAATTCCAAAAATTGCAGTCTTTTCATGGTTGGTTATCCAAGGAAGAATTCTAACCATTGATAATATGATGCATAAAGATATTTGTATCACTAATCCTTGTTATCTGTGCAGGGCTAATTGGGAGACCATTTATCACATTTTCCTTGAGTGCCCTTTTTCCTTGACTATCCTAAGTGGGGTTTTTCAGGGCTTCAATATTTCATGGGTTAAACCAGCCATCGTACTTGATTTGTTCATCCAGTGGCATTGCCCCTTTTCAAGCCAAAGAATTAGATACATGTGGAAAATTTGTCTCAATCACTATCTTTGGTAGGTGTGGTTAGAAAGGAACCATAGAGTATTTAATGAGTCTGTCCATGATCATAAAAATATCATTGCCAAGATCCTATCCTTTGCCAATGATAATGTGAACCTTATCCCTTTTGATAGCTATAAACATCATCTACAGGAGACCATGATTGCTCAATATTTAAGCTTAACCTTATTAGATGAGTTTTTTCCTAGGGTAGTCAACCCCAGAGCCAATGTTAAATGGTCTCCACCTCCTATGGGTTGGTTTAATATTAATTTTGATGGGGTAGGTAAGGACCATTCTGGCAGAGAAGGCATTGGTGGTATTGTGTGAGATCATAATGGGAATATGATGCTTATGTTTTCTGAATATTTGGGAACAAGGATGAACAATGAAGTTGAAGCTAGAGCTATGTGGAGAGGCCTTCAAATGAATCAAGACTTAGAAGGTAATTTGATCATAGAAGGAGACTCTATGCATGTTATAAATCTCATCAATAATTGGAAAACACCTCCTTGGAGGATAAAAACAATTTTTGAAGAGGCTAGGATCCTTTTCTAGGGAAGACAGGATAGAAAAGCCCAACATGTCTTTCGATAAGCTAACAAAATTGCTGATAAGCTGGCCAATTTGGGTGTTGATGGTGACAAAATTTTCAAATGGGAACACGGTATCCTGAGTGAATTAGAGGAGCTTATTAAACAAGAATTCCAAGAATGATAGTTGAATTTACCAACATGGAAGGCACTGTAAGTTCGAAGGCTAGGAGTATTCCCGTATCTTTTTTGAATTGGACTCACAATAAAAATTATATGAGTTATCAGTCTTCCTGGATGCTGCTTGGAAATACCATAAATACTAATGGGGGCAGTCACATGTCAGATAACATGGCTCCTAGTCATCTTCGTAATTTGAGGTTGGTTGATAATCATAGGAAAGGAAATAAATGACAATATAAGACTTCGAACCAAAGCCACGTGGACCACTAGATAGCCACCACTATAAATATAGCTAGCAGGTTCACTTCTCCAAGGCTGATTGGCCAAGATAGTATGTGGACCAAAGCATGTAATATACAGAAGAAAGCAATTACCAAATAATTATTAAGAGTAATCGACAATACAGAGCTTGTGGGAGTTTTTTCAATACTCTACTATGTGTGTCTATAGCTTTTTGTTTCTCCATTGTCTCAAGGAAGGGATCCGTTTCTGTTTCTTTTTTGTAATTATGATGCATGTGTGTTTTCTCGAGATATACCTAAAATATTGTATGGGAAGTTTCTTTTTAATAATAGGCTATGTGCCTTACCAGATGTAATGGCTTTGGCAACATAAATATTTTACATATATAGGATCCTTAGTAAGGATATGTTCATCAACAACCCTGGGCTGATTTTTTTAAAAGGTTTTGGGTCAACCTGTAAAACCCGGTATTAATGCTATAGTATCTTATCTACCAAAACAAAAAACAAAAAAAATAATTAAAATATTTTTGAAATTTAGGATAAGTAGAAGAAGAATAAGAATAAGAGAAAGAATTAAAAGCATGTTTGTGAGAAGTAGAAGAAGGATAAAAATAAGGATATCTCTTCAGTGCTTGATGATGTGGAAGAGGTGGTGGCCTAGAGCCTCATAAAGAATATAGTGTTAATATTTTTTATGTTGCAAATATCTTCTCTATGAGTTGAGTCTGATTGAAGGATGCATCAAGAGTGGTGTAGAAAATATATTTCAATTTCCTATACAAATTTTGTAGAAGTCAACTTTTAAATTTTGCAATGAGAGGGAGTAATATCAGATACACACAGTAAGATTCATAGTTGATTAACTAACATAAATTATTTTGCATGGGAGTATAATTTCTCTATTTGAGGTGAAGTTATTGATTAAGAAAATATTCATCATAGTTGGATAGGTAGAAGGTAGCCTTCAAGGTAGTAACCAACTCATCCTAAGTGGTGATGGGGTTTTGTGTTCCTTGGTGTTTAGTTATGAAAGCCTTAGCCATGCTAGAGAGTTTAAGTTGAGAAAAAGGAACTTTATCATTGTCCAACATTTAACTATAGGTAAACCAGGTTCTAATGACTAATATCTAGCTATTGAGGACTTTAGGAATCCTAGAGCCTTCATAAATTTTGACATCAAATTTTACATGGAAATTACTATTAGAGGATTACTTGATTTCAAGGTATTTGACTATGTCATCTAAATAAGTGACTAAAGAAATAATTTCAGCCATTTCATCAACAAGATCTAAGTTGAAGACCATTTTTCTATTTTGGTGAGCTAGGAAAAATACTAGTTTTTTAGTTGGAAATTACAATGAAATGATACCTACCAATCTTACTAAAGTAATTTTTACAAAAAAATATTACAATCAAAGCGCTTATATTTAAGATAATATGTAAATAATAGGATCATACTAATCAATTTAAAAGGCAAATCTATAAAATAAAAGAGGTAGTGAATTACCCCTACCTTATGTTAGACAACCAATCACTAAATAAATATGTCTTTGCTCTAATGTAAGTGAACACCTTTGTCAGGATAGCAAAATAAAATCTTGAAAACAAAGCTCTCATTATCCTATAAAAATAGCTCCAATTATAATCATGTGGGTACTTAGAATTTCCATGATATTTTAAATGTAACAGTTTAGACTAATATTATATGTACATCATATTCAATATATATTCTATCATTATCCAATTAACCAAATTTGGTACCATTATAGAATGTTGTTCTATCCTTGTATTTGATGGCTTTTTAAGCCTTAATATTAATGTAAAACTCACAATATAAATATCATAAGATCAAATATATGATAGCCACAATATAGTAAGATCAAGATAATGATGTAAATAGAATAATATGAGCCAACTAATATGTAAATCAAAGCTTATAATAAATAAACTAACATTCATTAATAAATAGAAACGTGGATGTAATAGCCTAAATCATATATATATAAATCATGTAGAACAACTTACAATATTAGTCACTCAAATGTATGCAATCTTTATTACTCCTCTATCTCTTACAAATCTATCATTAAAATTTGTTATAATATGGAAAAATATACTCACAATACTTTCTATGATCACTATGCTCGCTATGTATGATATATATGATATGTTCCTCAATGGAGTAATATATAGCCATTGTATAATGAATCTTTAATTTCTTGACCCTTCCTTTCCTTATGCCATCTCATGATTCGTGGCTTCTCTATTTTTTCACTTGTATACAAATGACTCTATCTTGTATGCACACCTACAACTGAATATTCACTTAGCACACTCTAATATAAATATAGTTATGCACACTCATACATAAGACACGTGTGCACATATACTCACATTATACTTGCACACATGACAATTGTGCTTTTCCAGCATATTATTGCATTACATTAAATATTTACTCAATATCTAATATAAAACTCAACCCTAGTCTAATATTTACAAGGTGTACCATGAAGGTACAATGGGGGTACATTAGCATGTACCAAATAATGCAATATTCTCCAACACCCTCATGTATTACATTATTTGGTTATTGAAGACTTTAGTCTTCAATCATGATCTTCATCCTTCAATTGAATTTACAATGCATGTGACCTTCATCTTGATTAGGTTATTTTTATTCTCTATGTTTGGTCCTATATTTAGATTGAACTTCATGTTATTCAATATTTGTACCTTCAATATTAAAAATTTCTTGTACTTTCTCATTGTCTTTAGATTCTTGCATAAGAAATTTTCTTTCCATTTGTCCTTGGAATCATATGTCTCTTTCTTTTCATATATAGAGACTTCTAAACATTCACTTAAAGTATCAAAATAGGATCCCGAGTTAGATGAATTTGGAATATAAATAGTATAGGAAAATTGAAATAAAATTTCAAAAAATGATTCATCTACTTGTGTTTTTTTTTTTTAAGAAATTCAATCAAATCCTTTTATTTCATGTTCTCTTTTTTGTGAAACTTGAGTATAAGCAATGCCATATACATTATGTTCCCAATATCTAAAGGTATCATAATATTTTTTTTTATCATAAATTACTTCAACAAATCTTGAACGTAAATAGCATTCAAATGTTTCAAAAAAAATTGTTTATGGCTTCACTATAGATTAATTTTGAAATCAAATCTAGTTTTCCTTCAGATTTTGCAAGCAAATTTTTTATCCCAAATTTTATGACATTTACTTTTTCTTTTCTGATCATAAACTCCATATTATTATCCATTGAATTTTTTGATTCTTTTGAAGTAGACATCCTTATACCTCCTATGTTTAAATAACTCAAAGTTTCTAAATTACAAAGCCTATGATGTAGAAAACCTTATTTCTCCCAAATTGTTAGAAACTGAGAAAATATGAATTTTAAAAATTTTAATGTTTTCCAAAATTTGATGTTGTAATCTGTTTGACTCCCAAATATTTAATTTAAAAAAAATCAATAATCAAATTATTTCAAGAAACTAATAAACCAAATCAATATTGAAAACCAAATCAAAATATATGATCATCCACAAACTTTTTCAATCACTTATCACTCCCTATTTTTAATTAAACTTAATAAACCTCATAATTAAATAATACTTTATCTATCCTAAGATTAATAATTAATAAAAATCTTTACTAAACCTTATATCTTGGAAAATACTAATTTCAAATTTGAATTTACCTTCAACCTTGTGTGCACCAAATTCTATCTTGCTATGTTTTGGTTGTCTAAATACGTCAAAGTAACCCTCTGATCTTGTGCACGATAATTATTATGTATTTTATTGTAGTGGTATAACTACCTCAATTTAAGCTTGACTACTCTCAAAGTAACCCTGGCAGGGTTCTTTAATTCACATGCTCCAAAAATATGTTACATAACTCAAATGGTTCACCTTCTATCACTTGACTATTTTATTTTGAATGGTAGGAGAGGATGTGTCTCAAGAATTACCCTTACCTTATTTCTTGTTGTAATACTTATTGAAATTATTTCTCAATGTGTTTGACCTTCAAACATTATAAGAAAATAATATCCTAATTTTCTAACAATTTCTTTCTCATTCACCTCAAGTTTTGTTATTGTCTATTCATTATCCTTCTTGGATGATGATTAGAATGTTACCTCATGAGATTTTATTCTTCATGATGCTTTGAATACTCTTGTATTAGCTAACTAAGTGGCTTTATATGTGTGATTATTGCTTGGTGGATAGGTAGAATGATATCTCTATGTGTGCTTATTGCTTGGTGGCTAGGTGGAGTGATCTCTCTATGTGTGATTGTTGCCTAGTAGTTAGGCATATTGAGCTAGTTGTTTTTTCTTATAGCTTGGCTGAGTAAGCTTGCTATTTACACTTGCTACCTAATAGACGATGCACCTTGTATGAAACTTATGATGCTTTTATTTAATTTTTGTACACAGATTATGTTTTCTTCTAGCATGAATATAATGCACTAGTTACTTTATTCTTGCTGCTCAAAACTTAATTTTTTGACTTGAAAAATGATGCACTTATATCCTCTATTCTACTTGGACAAGAAGGTGCTCTGGTCATGCATGGCTATGCTCTTTCCTTTTCACTAATAAATTTTTAGAAAATATTTCTCTCTTTTAATGTGCATGTTTATGGTCGACATAAATTCTATTTGGATGAAGAGTTTTCTCTAATGGATTATTTAATGCACACAGATTATGTTTTCTTCTAGCCTGAATATAATACACTAGTTACTTTATTATTGCTGCTGAAAATTTAATATTATGACTTGAAAAATGATGCACTTATTCCTATATTCTACTTGGACAAGAAGGTGCTCTGGTCATGCATGTCTATGCTATTTCCTTTTCACTAATAACTTTTTAGAAAATCTTTCTCTCTTAATGTGCATGTTTTATGGTCGACATAAATTCTATTTGGATGAAGAGTTTTCTCTAATGGATTCTATTCACTGGTCAAATTTATTTATCTATTCATTGGTTGAAATACTTCTTCTAATGACTATTCAAATAGATTCTTTCTTTTCTTAGCTAAAATACATGCTAGCTGAATGAACTTCCTTTGTAGCTGAATACTTTTCTTCTATAATATAATGTACTTCACATATTTCTTCTATAGATCAAATAGGGCTTCTTCAATATTAATCTTATTCTTTTATCTTAGGACTTTCTCTAATGGCCTCTCTATCAACTTTATATAGGCCTATTTTCTTACTTATAAGGGCCTCAAATCTTCATCATGGATCTATTTATTTGAATAGTATATTTTCCTCTTGAATTTGTACTTTTATCTTTGTCAAGGTCTCTAAATGACCGAAATCTTCTTTATCTCTTTAAAATTATTTACTAAAACTTTTATATGGCTACCAATGTCAAGCCGATTGTCAAGGTCTTTCTTCAAGACTTGAATCATTTTTTATCAAGGTCTTTCTTCAAGACTTGAATCATTTTTTATCAAGGTCTTCTTTCAAGACATGAATACCCTTATGTCAAGGTAAATTTCTCTATGATCAAAAATATTCTTTGTAAAGGTCTTCCTTCAAGACCTAAATATTCTATGTCAAGGTCAATTTCTCTTGTGATAAAGAATAAAGTTGTTTTTACCGGATAAAGTTACATTTCAAAAAAATAATATAATGTTCAATCTTAACTTAAATAAATTAATTTATAGGGAAATCAAATTATACAAAAAAATAAATCCCTTTTTAATTGTTTTAAAAATCAAACTAAAGTGATTTTTTTTTTAAATATTATTATTATAAAACTCAAATTAGTCTTTAAAATAACTAATTGAAATTCATTCTAAAAATTGGCCTTCTTCAAATGAGAAAATTTCTTCAATATTTTACCAAAATTTGAATAGAGGTGAGTTCAAAGTTTGAACCCTAAAGGGTTGAGGGTTGTAGACCATATTTTAACATTTTGAGGATGTAGTATGAGTGGTATTATTCCCAATGAGGAAGGTGAAATGGAATATTTTGGGAAGAATTATAGTAATTTATACCCAATTTGATCCAATTTGCACAGTTGTATGATTACAACTGTACTATTCCAAAAATGTTCAACTAGTGATTGTATGGTCCCAAAATATTCAATTGTATAGTTACAACCATACCATGGCCTAAAATATTTGATTTTCCAAATGTAAAATCTAAAAAGAATCATATTATTGAAAATTAACTTGGTCAATTTGCAGTATTTGAATCATTATTCTTACTATGAAAAATATAAATTATGCAATTCCAATCTAAATATAAAGTTATGGATCAATTGTATGGTTAGAAAGGATAACTATACAGTTACAATAATCTCTTGTTGCATTTACTCAATCTTATATCTACAATATAAGATGTAGAAATTAAGCATAAAAAAGATTGCACAACTCAAATGATGGGATTACCAACTTAAAAATTCATCATGCACACTTGGAATCATAATATCTATTCCATATCCAACAACATTATTCACTACCAATTCCAGAAACTATACAATATCCTACAAACATAGTAATTACAATCTATATAATCATCATACACAAATCGATGTTAATTAGTACTTTATTTCCATTATAGATTCATTTCATTACAATGTCATATCTACAATACAACATAGGAATATGCAATCCATATGCAACCAATAACATATACAAATATAATAGTGCTCAACTATTCCTATAATTCTCATTAGTAATCCTCAATCAACAAGGCATGTCCAATGATGAAATCCCAACAAAAATAAAAATCATGAACCATAATGAACAACCATCAAAAACCATAAAAAATCTACAAAAATTAAATGGGGGAACTTATAATACTTGTCCATGCCATTCCAAAGTGGTTTCCTAAGACAATTCATTATTTACAACTACCATCTACAACTTCTCAGTCAACATAATTTCTTTAATACTTTACTAAGGTTCTAATTTTATATTCATAAATTTACATTTTATGCATTCATATTTATTTATCTACATTGTACAATTAGACAAACCCTACATTGTATAATTAAATAAAATTATACGTTTACTAAAATTACGCAAATAATTATATTATCATTTATTCTCCTTCTAGGAGGTAGATTTGTTGTCTACATCTACCCTCCCCTTTAAATCAGTGTACATCTCCTTGACTCACCCATACTACCCTTGATCGATTGGTCTTGCTTGAGATATTAGGGTTGTACTTGGAGAATGGATCACTTATTCTGTAACTTTTTAGTGCATTTATTGAGCTCTATAGCATTACATCCATATTTTTTGGCTTTATCCTCTATGGTAGCTAAGATTTATAGCAACTCCTTCTCCCTCAAATATGTTCCCTTGTGTAACGTTTCTTTCAAAGATACCTCTATCTAAATAGCAATGCAAGCTCCTCATCTTTATCCATAATAACTAGATCTCTTTGTTGTAATTCAGATTGATGAGCCTATTAAATTTCTTCCTTGAATTGAATCATAGCCTTATGGTCCATAATTATCTTAATATAGTAGTTTGCATCTCTTTCAATTTTCTCAATTTTGCAGTCCTTCAGTTGTAGTTACCCTTCATACATATTCAATTGATCCTCATTCTTTTTTAATTATTTATTCTAGAATACCAACTATTCTTCTTGCTACTTGAGTCATTGGTTGTTTGAACTTAATTGCTCCTTTTGTTATTTTATCTGTGTAGCATACTACCATAACAACTTGTCTCATTCCTATAGTTTCTTATATTTTCCATTTGTTGGACCATAAGTTGTTTCTCCTCCTATTGTGACTTCATGTTCTCCTCATAGGCTTACTTCATACTATGCTTCCACCTTATTTAATTTTTCCTTAGCATATTTCTTGCTAAATTCTAATTCTTCTTCAACTGTAGTCATTTATTTCCTAGTCAATTTTGCATCTTCTTTTTAATTTTCATTAGCTTGATAGATCTGGTCTAATCCAGAGCTAATCCATTCAATCCAATGTTTTAGAAAAATGATTTTTTAGAAAATTAAGTTCAATTTTGATGATGCCCTCTAGTATTTTGTACCAACTATGTTCAATGGATACCTTTGAATTTTTTCCAATTCTAGATATACCGATGAGGCACTTTGTAATTCGTCTTCATCTCTTTTGACAAATAATCAATTCCTAACATATTTGTTACCTCGCCTCTAGGTAACTTCCATGGGTGTTGTGCATGTATATGTGCTAGTCTCCTTGTTTGATCTTCACTAAATACTCATTCCATGACCTTCTCCATTTACATGAAGGTTATCTTCCTCCACTACTTTGGCTATCCTATGTTTGAACTTTTTACTCTTCTTCCTTGTCCAAAAATGATATTTCCTTATTTCCTTCATTGGACTTGTAATGTCTTCTTATAGTGAAATTTGAGCTATAGTTAGTGCTTCACATTCTTTTTCCTCTAATATAATTTTATTGGAATCAATGATTTATTTGACCAACTATTATTATTTAGTAGCTACCTAAAATTCTTCTTGTGTCTATGATTGTTCATATACCTCTTCTATGGGTACAGGTACCAGATCATATCACTCTTGTGCTTGTATAACACTCTCATCCATCAACTGACTATTTCCACCTCTCATGAAAATTCATACTTTTAGCTTCTTCTTCTCCTTATTTTCTACTAGTGGGGTAACTATCACTTCTTTTACTTTCATTAGTGTTGGTGTTACCATTCTATCCATCTAGTATTTCGATACCTTCAATATTTCAAACTCCTTGGTATAGATCAATGTAGGGGATACCATTACTTCTCCCAAGTGACCTATTTCCATTGGCACATTGATATCTACCAACTCTAATACCTCTAATCCCAAGTGCATCTCAACTGGATCTATGAGCATTTTTTGTAGTTGCTCACTTTGTACAATATATTTTTCTTGTTTTTGCCTCTCTTGTTGCTTTCATGTTCTCACTAGACTTGGTGTAGGTGCTACTACCTCATTATTGTGGATATGGTGGTTGCTCCTACTACATTTGTGTAGATGATTGCTACTCGTAATCAAATTCAAATGCAGTTGACAACATCATTTTACTTTGATGGTGGACTTCTCCTAAAGTCTCACTCTCTTCATCCAAGGAAGGTTTTTATTTAATTGTGCTCTTCTTTTGTTTTGGCTTCTCTAGAGTAACCTTGTGAATTAGGACTATATTTACCCATAAAATTATAGAAGTCTAATCCTTTGGTAGATAGCATGGAGCAATTAACCCATAGAATGGGATGCCTACCTAAGATAGTACATCCAACATCATAGTGATTGCATGGAAGGTCATTGATAAAACTTTCCTTGTTCTCTACAACAACCATTGAATCCAATGAGTGAAGAATGTACCCCAATTATTGTGCACTCCATTTCTGATGCCCTCCATTTCTGATGCCCTCCATATATCATGCCATCCAAATTATTATTTTATAATATCATGCCTCTTCTGACAATCAAGACATGACCACATTCATGGCACACATAAGCTCCCTACTCTTTAATAGACTTTTCTTGATCCCTTATCCTCCAAGATCAAAATATATAGTGGTTTATGGAGATTTAATTGATATCAAATTAGTAGTTAACCAATGGGTCTAAATGGGATCCATATGTCCTTTCTTAATTGGTAGCCCTTATTTTGGTAATCCAAATTTTATAAAATTAGCAACCAAGAATTCCACTTTTAGATGATGATTCTCTATCCTTACAAAGGTGCAATCCTTAATAGCATCATAGGACTAAACCATCTACAACAAATACTTATTAAAGAAAAAATTATCCAATGGAGGTAATCATTCCAAAACACTCACTCCTACCTGAGTTAGTGTTACTTTCAATGATTGATTTTTATTGTAATACTCCATCATTTATGATATAATTCACCTTATGGCTATGTCAAGGTAATATAATTCAATTCTACCTATCCCTATTCATCCTCATTGGTAGTTTTAATTGATCCTCTTGTGTAGCTTCTATATGGATTTCACTATGAAGCTCTATCTGATGTGCTCCAGGTGGTTCCATATGGATCTCCCTATGGAATTACGGTTACTCCCTTTCTCTACGACCATGCCAATTTTTGCATCCACTTCATGGCATATAACCTCTTCCCCTCTAGGTATGGTAGTCATGTTCTCCTTATTATTAAAACCCTCATGATTGGTCTTGATTAGGGTAGGTTACCTCTCCTTGCATGAGTCATAGCCCACAGGTCCCCCTAGTGTAGTGGTTCCAATGAGTATTCTACTCTTATTTTTATAATTCACTATATACGAGCCTAGAATTCCTACTCAATAATCATTCTAGAACTCACTCTTCTCCATTGTGCACCAATTTTATACAATTTAACAATTTTTGGACAATTACACTCAAAATTATATAATTTGACCTAATTTTGTACAAATGCACCTATAAATGTATAATTGCTCCCAAAATGATACAATTGCACTCAAAATCATACAACTTCGCTCAAAATCATACAATTGCATTCACAATTATACAATTAACCTTCAAATCATATGATTATGCTCTAAAATTGTACAATAGGCTTTAAATTGTACAATTTTCTTCCAAAATTATATAATCTACTACTGAAGCTTACATTTAACCCAAATTTTACTTAGAAAATTTGTATGATTTTCTTTGTGCTTTTTGTTATCATGTGTAATTTCTCCTTCAGTACAATATTTGGCTTTACTTGTGTTGTTTTTCTCCTCCAAATGTGTTATTATTCATATGTACACTTTGTCCTTGGAAATTTGTGTGCAATTTCTTACTTTGTATGACCTAATTCTACTCTTCCACATGCAATGTCTAAAAATGTCTTCCCTATGGAAATTTTATTGTATGCAAATTAAGGTTTTAATACTACACTCCATCTTTTGCTTTTCTGGAAGAACACCAACCAAGCTAAATTCTCCACCACTTAGGGTTTCTATCTATAGAAAAATACTTCAAACCCTAGTTTTTCTAAAAAACAACCTTGGTTTTTTTGAAAAAGTAACCTTATATTTTCTTTTTTTAATTAAAAGCTTTTTATTTTCATGCACTTCACTATTCCTAGATTTTTCTTTACTAGTTTGAAAGAAAATAAACTCCGTTGTGCAAATTCATAACGGGTAAATAAAATAAATGGTATCTTGTGTTGTAAGTATACCCATATGGTAAATTCTTCTATTGCACTATTCCTTGCTCCCAAAATCACCTAATTTTAGTTGTGCAATTCTTCCAAGTTTTTGAAACATAACCTAGTGTATTCTTTTATAATTAAATGACCTATTGTAGTAAATTCTACCACCTCAACCCTCCTTGCATGTGTTTTTATCTATTTGTATATATGACTACCAACTTAGTCATTTTTACATGTAATTTTATCCTTTTATTTGCTTTCTATATTATTTTATTATTTTTATTTTTCTTGTTTTTTCTTTTATTTTTCTGTATTTTTATTTTTTTCCTCAGAAGAGCTGTTATTTTTTGTTTTCAATCAAATTTTATATTGATTATGTCCCAAATGGATTTTCACAATCAATATTATTTTTAAATTTTCTTCATCATTTATTTCATTCTTTTTTTCAAAATTGCCTAATTTCCTAACTTACTGTCATGGGAATCATACTATGACATTCACTTGTATAATTCCTTCTATTAATGTATCAAGTAGATGTTATGCCACCTCATTATATATAATATAAGGTTGATTTATCATACAATCTAGTTCTAGATATTCATTTGTACAATATGCTACCCCTTGTTGGCCAACTATACAATTTGTAACCATACAATTGTTAACTGTATGATTTGTAACTATATAATTAAAAACTATACAATTTGGAATTGTACAATTGCAAGTTGGACAATTTGAAATTGCACAATTACCTCATTCCAAGGTTGCAATATCTCATTCAAGGCTTCTTATTTTCCCTATTGGTTAATAATTTGGTGAAGACACGCTTGTTACTTGATTCTCATTTGGGAAACTTTGACTTCTATTACCTTGGACTAAATTTACCTCTAAACTTGGTGAATAAGTTATTTGTCTACTTCAACTTCTTTCCTATTGAAATCATATTATTTCCATATCAACAAGTTCTCTTACTTACATCTGTCTTCCATGGATTTGTCCTCTTGTTGTAGAACCTCTTCAAATATTAAATGTGCCTTCTTCTCTATGAAGTAATCCTCTTATTTATTCTATTATTCTTGATCCTCATCAGTGCATTGGTGGTTTTCCTACAATTCCTCTATGTGGATGATGTTAGATTTTGATGTAATGAGCACTAGGAGATAGCAATCACAAGATGCATAATAATATAAGATAAAGTAAATCTGCTAGACGATTGTTGTAAATAGAAATCATATAAAAAAATGCAATGTAGCTATGGAGGAATTGAACACTCCATTAATAAAGTTACTAAACTACATTGCACCCATCACCAATGGATGGTGATGTACATAGAATTTTACTATACTCTAAGCTACACTATATGATTATATCCCCAACTCTATATCTATATAACAATGAGGTCTTTCTTATATAGGAAAATAGGTTCCTTGGCCAACACTCTACCTAGTTGTGCAAGGAACAACTTGCACATATATATCTTACACATTGACACTTGTGTATTTATTACATTGCATGAAGTAACTAGATAAATTTCCCCTAAATTAATCTAATATCCTAAGTATGTACCTTGGAAGATACATTTACATAACCCAAATGATGGAATAAACTCTATTTCTAACACCCCCCTTATATTATATTATTTGGGTATTGAAGACTTTCAGACTTCAATATGGATCTTCTTCTTCTTCATCTTGATATTTATACTCTGCATTCTTTGTAACCTATTCAAGCAAATAATTAGTATCTTTGAAATATGTAGCATTTGTTGATAGATCTTTCACCTCATAGGCATATGTGGGTTCTTCCAGTTCTTCAATTTCTTCTATCCTCTAAACCGGGTGTCCCTTCTGATTTCTCTTATGATATTCCAATTGAGAATAATTGGTTGGTCACTAAAATTACTTCTAATGAGGGTTCCTTTGATATTGTAGATTTTTAAATTGATTCCCATTATTCATCTGATTTCCTTACTTTCGATTTTTAGGATTGTATCTACAATATTTGTACTATGACCTTTCTTTCTGCATATTTGACAATACCATATTTTTCAACCTCTTACTCAAGAAGCAAATTTTCCCCGTGGGTTATATTTTTGTGCCAATGCAGTGTTAGTTATCTCATATTTTATATTATTTTCTACTTCATATTCTTGAATTATATTGACTAGATCATAAAAAGAAGTATCTTTGCTTAAAACCTGTAAATATGTGACCAAAGGTTTATGGATGTCTGGAAATTCTCTCATGGTTACTTGAGTGAGAAGTTCATCCTTAACTAATTATTCTAAGGTCAATAATTTCCCTTTAATATCTACTATCTTGTTTAGGAATAATTCTATGCTTTCTCCACTATTCATCTTTAATGAGTGAATTTGAGTTTAGAGGTGAAGGATATTCACCTTATTTTTACCTTCAAATTTTTTCTCTAGGCTTGTCCATGCATCTGAAGATGTTTTGGCTAAACCGATATATGGTTGAATATCATCAGTGATAGCAAAAGTTATTATCATTAAGGCCTTTGAAATATTTTCTTCAAACTTTAGGATTTTAGTTTTACCTATGGTAGGTCTCTTTGTTTTACCTTTGAAAAAATCTCAAAAATTTTCATATACTAAGATTGCTTTCACTTTATTTTTCTAGGAGAAATAATTTGGACCTTTGAGTAGTTGAGATTCTACTAGGAAGAATTTGTTTGATGCCATTTGAATTTCCATAATATCAATTTTTATATTTTGTGGACTTCCTTATGTCTCCCTAGAGATGAGAGTATGATATAGTGTTTTGGTAAAAAATAGAGTTCAATTTTGGTTGATTTTGTAAAAATTTTGTAAAGATCAAAAATATTCTTAACACCTTATTATTCCTATTGAATTAAGCAATTTTCAATTTTGAAGAGGTTTTAATGTTGGATTTTTTTATCCCTTTTTAGAATATTTGAGACAAGAAAATTATAATTTTCCAACCTTAGTAAAACACCTAATAACCTCTTTTTATATCCCTAGGATTATTTATAATTTCCAATAAATTAACTTGATGTAGAAACCCTTGTGGCTCCCAAATTTGGAAAATTATAAAATTAAAAATATTTGCAAAAATGTTAAAGAATTTAATCCAAGTAGAATTCCTTATTTCTCCTGGGTTAAATTGAAATATTTATTCAATTTTATAAGTTATCCCTTATAGATTTTGTTTTCAAAATCTAATATTTAACCTTATCTTATAACCATTATATCCCCAAACATGAAAGCAATAATAAAATGGGATTAAAACTTACCTTTTGGATGCTAAATATCCTCACTATTTGGTGATTTCTTTATATGGATATAACATCAATATAAAGATCACCTTTGGTGCTAGAATCAATGGAGATGCCTTGGAATTGTTTTTTTTCAATGCTAGAATATAGGCACTATAAAAATAGGAAGGTTTGACCTTCAATACCAGGATCCTTAAATGTTTCTTCTTCCTTCCTTCCACATTGCATTTTGAATGGATTTGACCATGCTTTTATCTCTCTATAACTTTGGAATTTGGGTATCTTTTATGGATGAATAATCATGGGATTTGTGACACATATCACACCCGTTACAAATAAGCGTTCCTCTCATTCTATAATGTACCAATTTATTATTCAACGCTCTTTGATAATTTTGTAATGTATGGGCACTCGTGTGAATTTTGTGGAGGATAACAAGTGTCACCATAACTTTGATATTCCTTGTAACTCTTGCATGAGGTTTCTTGAGCATTGAGAGATGAAATGGTGCCTTAGAAATTTTATGACAAGTGGCATTCAAAAATTCTCCATGAAGTCCTTCCCTATAATGTTTTCCAAGGTAAATATTATAAATCTTAAAATCCTTTTGTATGTCATTCCTTAGCTTGGCTACATTTCATGGGTAGTAAGCAAAATTTTCTTTTGCAAGTGGATTTACGATGTGCTATGGATCTTTGAATTCCAATTTTAGTGCTTCCTTTGGTGGATGGTCTTCTCCAAGTTAAAGACCTTGAATGTAGAACCTTTGATCATTGTCTTCTATGCTCCCAATATGTTGATTCTTGTGTATATTTTACCATATTTTTGCAGTATACATGCACTTTTTTTATCTATGTAAATGTAGCTTTATGATAGCCTTATGTGGGCTTTGATTTTATAGGTTCATCCATCCAAGATGAGCCCTTTGAATGGATCCTTTTTCTTGGGAATAAGAGTGATAACATTTGGATTTCCTTGGATGATTTAACCTATAGTTATTGTTACTTTTGAGGCACTTTCAAAAATACTCTTTTGTCGTAAAAACTATATTAGAGTAGTGCAATAAATATATCATAAATTGTATACAAGGCTTCTTTAATGTACCTTCTTTTGAACTCTTTTTCTAGATATGAAATTCTAGTTTTGTGGCATTTTTTTCCTTCAATATAAATGTTTTGAGGTTGTATTTTATTAGTATATACCTTCCCATTTTTACTTGTACACTTTGATGATAAATTTAATCTTAGAAAAAAATAGATAGAATCTCTTTAATTGATGCAATTCTCCGCACTTTCTTTCCTTGCATCTAACCTTGTAATGCTTTGGATTTGAGACTCACCAAGTCTCAATATTTAAAGTTTATATTTCTATTTTTGGTTAGTTGTGTTCTTCTCCATATTTTTGAGGATTTTAACCTATTTTGGTGGCTTCACTTGGCCACTATATGTTGCAGATTTTTGTGCTTTAATAGTGTCTTTAGACACTTGATACAGATCAGATTTTGTGCCCTTTAAAAACACAAAACTAATTTCTTTTGAGAGTAGTATAATAGTGCAATCAAATATAATATACTTTATTTTTAATGCACTAAAAATTTCACCTTATCACTCAAATAAAATATCAATATAATGTACTTAATCAAATTTACTACAACTAATCAAGCATAATCTAAAATGAACCTTCAATAAATATTCTACAATTTCACTAAATTTTAGTATTGTAAGACTTAGTATTCTTTTTATTTTTCCAAAGTAGATGATAGGAAGTTGATATAAGAAATTTTAAAATCTAATCAAATCCTAATTAATGTGCAAATAAATCCTTAAAATGATTTTTTTTTTCTTTTGCACTTTTGAAGACTGTAATCCAATTTTGTTCTTGCAACTTTAATTCAAATTCAGGTGCTCTAACAAATTTGATAAGTAATCCAATTTATGAATCTACTTGAAAAAAAAGTCACATACATTTTTAAAGTTTCTATAGCTCTTATACCGCTTTTTTAGAGGATGTAGATCTTGGTATCTAGGATCACCAAGTTGCTGCTTCAAGTAGGTTCTTGTAGCTTTTTGTAGATTGTCCTGAACAACTCCTTCTTCAACAAATGATGATCTTAAAATTTATTTGATGAGCCTATTATTTGGTGGCTTGTTCACCTCTTGTGTTCTCCTTCTTCTGCTATAGATTTTGATAAGTGTTTGTCTCTGAAGCAGTGCTTTCTTACTATGAGACGTAATCTTCAAATATCTAATATTTAGTGAGCGTATTCTATCTTCAAGTATTCTTGTCAAATTTTGACTTCAAGAAGGATATTCTTCTATGATTTAGCACTCCTTACCAAATTATTATTCATAGGTTTGGTGCTCCTTGCCAAATTCTCCTTCATAGATTTGGCACTCCTTGCTAAATTCTTCTTCTTGGGTTTGTTGTTGGATGGCTACAATTGTCCCACATACTTCACTATCAGGCTTCTCCTTGGTAGCCTATTTATTTAATGAGTTCTCCTAAGAAATATTTTTATGATCTCTAGTAAGCCTATATAGACATTTTTTTGGATTCTTCTTGATACATCTTCTAGGTCTTCGATCTTGTAGCTTTTGATGATCTTCCTTGAGACCTTCTATTCAATTTTCTACTCATGGAAGTGCTGGTGGTGAGATATTATTTTGGATCTTTTTATTTTACTACTTCTGACTTCGAGTATGACTCTCCTAGTCCTTATTCTTCTTCTTATTT
Source organism: Wollemia nobilis (assembly GCA_028583015.1). Lineage (NCBI taxonomy): Eukaryota > Viridiplantae > Streptophyta > Pinopsida > Araucariales > Araucariaceae > Wollemia > Wollemia nobilis. The sequence continues at coordinate 621,168 of JAQPPZ010016827.1, forward strand.
CAAGACTAGAAATTCTTCAATGAGATATTCTCTTGATCTCTTTGCTTTTGCTTCAGGTTCTGAGTTGATTCTAAAGAAGATACTCTTCCAAAATTTCTTGTAGGAAGTTTCCCAACTCACTGAATCTTCTTTCCCTAAAACAAAGATATTATTACTAAAATATTTAGTCTGCTTTTGAATCATATATTTGCTTTAAATTCTTCTTCAGGATCAAGGTTTTTTTGGCCTTTTTCATTATCAAGCCTTTTGTGGCCTTTTTCAGTATCAAGGCTTATGTGGCCTTTTTTAGTACCAAGGCTTCTATAGTTTTTTCTAGTATCAAGGCTTTTGTGGCCTCTTAAGTATCAAGGCTTCTATGGCCTTTTTAGTATCAAGGCTTATGTGGCCTTTTCAGTATCAAGACTTCTATGGTTTTTTCTTCAAGGCTACTATGACATTTTATTCAAGGCTACTATGAAATTTTATTCAAGGCTACTATGGACTTTTTGTATCAAGATTTCTATGGCCTATTATTTAATTGTGAATTTATTCAATCTATCAATGGAGATCTTCAGTCTCCTGACTTTACCATGATTCTTCACTTGAAGTCTTCTTCCATAGTATTATCCTCTTGCGCAAGGAACTAATATATGCACTATGAAGGAACATCGACCTTTGGGTAATGAAGTTGGAGTCTCCTAGCTTTCTGTTGTAGGAGGATTCCCAATCCTTCGATAATTAATTTTTTTCAACAAAATAAAATTTAGGCAATAGTTAGAAAATTCTAGATATCTTGGATGATATTCACTAGATGATTTATCAATCTAGTAGATTAAATGTTGAGTCCTAGTCTTCATGAGTTTTTATTCCAACTCTATGGAAAAGACACTAGTCAAATATAATCTCAATATTTCTAGAGTTGAGATTTATTTCAGTCCTAACTTTATGACTCTTCCCAATTCTATCACCTAAACTCTTCTGAGAGTTTTTAATAGTGGCTAGTCGAGTAGCACGTCAGGTTGAAAAAAACCTTAGGTTCAACAATAATGATGTTTTTTCTATTGACATACTATGGATAGATCTATTGTAGCTATGATACCACTATTAGATTTTGATGTAATGAACACTAGAAGATATCAATCACAAGATGTAGAATAATATGAAAGAAAGTAAATCTTATAGATGACTAAAATATGTTGTAAATATAAATCATATAAAATAATACAATGTAGCTATGGAGGAAATGAACACTCCATTAATAAACCCATTGAACTATATTGCATCCATCACCAATGGATGATGATGTACATAGAACTGTACTATGATCTAAGCTACACTATTTGACTATGTCCCCTAACTCTATATCTATCTAATAATGATATCTTTCTTATATAGTAAAATATATTCCTTGGCTAAAACTCTACCTAGCTATGCAAAGGACAACTTGCACATATACATCTTGCACATTCGCACTTGTACATTTATTACATTGCATGAAGTAACTAGATAACTTCCCCTAAAATTAACCTAATGTCCTAAGTATGTACCTTGGAAGATACATTTACATAATCCCAATGATGTAATAAACTCTATTTCTAACAGATGACATCCTTTAATATTTTTGAAAAATTCATCTAACAAATTATGTCAATGTTGTGCATTCCTGGTCAAGTTTAAAGGTGTGTGTGGTGTCCCCTAGAGCTACCTAGGTCATATTAGAGTAGGAGATAGATTCATTACCCATTCCTCTAGGTAAAGGACATGAATGATTCCTACCCTCATTCACTTGTAATCCCACTCTATCACCTTCGTGACACCCTATAGTACTTGGAATTCCTTATTGGTTATCCTACTATCGACTCAGTTCCCTTATTTCCAAAGTATTAGGAGTTACATCCATGAATTCTACATTGGATATGTGTCTTTAATTACATTGAGCTCTTGGTGATATTTTTTACAATTTCCTGTCTATATTTTCCAAACCTTAGATGCCTTATCCACCTTTGCTCCTCAAAATAATGTTGTAGGGTGAAACTCACTAATTATCTTTGTGTTGCACCAACCAATCCATTGGTAAGTCTTATTTGAGCCACTAGATTAAGCCTTGTTAACTCCTTTGAAACTCCACCTTCATTTGAAGTTAGAATTTTCATATCCAAGGTATCCTTTCTATCTTCATACTATATTGTTAGTTGTATCCTGTATTATCCTTCTACTTGCTATGGCAACTTCCTTTACTCCAATTGTGAATACACTACTACCTCATTTGATTGGGTAGCTTCTTCTTGTTTCTCCTAATTTATAGAAAATGGTACTTGCTCTTGATTTCATATTTCATTCAGAGGAATCCATTCTATATCTTCTTCAATTTATTTTATTCTATCCATGAACATCTTGTGTAGTTACATCCTTATAATTTTAGTAGGGTGAGGTACCAATTATTATTCTATTATTGGTCGTGCCTCCTATCCTTCTGCAAATATACATGTAATCTGCATATTATGATTATCTTTTGGTTGATATTAATTATTCTAGGTTATTTTTCATGGTTCACTAGACTCTACTTCTGGTTGTTATCATTGTTCTATTTCTTGTAAGGTAATGAACATACACTATGCTTTATATGGTCTAAAATTTGAACCATTCACTATTTTGGGTACTACTATCCCATCCAATTTATATAATTTGACTGCATCATTTTCCATAAATTCTATAAATATAAAGGGACTAACCCATAATATTTTCAGATTTCTTGGCTTGGTTTCCTATTTATCATTAAAATTTAGATATAAATCACTAATATTAAGTTCTAACTTGAAAAAATGCTTATCATGCCACAAATTCCTTTGCTCCTAGGCCACTTTGATTGATCAGTATGCCATGACTCTCCTTTCATCTAACTTGTGATGCTAGTCTTTCCTCCAGATTTTCTTGGTCACCCAAGCATTACTCCATCGCTATGCATAAACTAGGTACCAATAATGCTACTGGCATTACTACCTCATGACCATACATTAACTATAATGTTATATGGTCCATTTTCAATTTGAAGGTTATTCAATAAGCCCATAGAACATATGGAAACTTTTCCTTCTAATACAGTTCTTCTATTCCATGAATTTTATGTAGCGTAGAGACTAGGATTTTGTTAGTTGCCTCCACCTACCCATTTGATCTAGGATAATACAGACTTGAAAAAATAAAAAATTCTAATTTTTTTTTTGTTAGTGTCTTAATAACCTCATTAACAATGTGGCCACTTCTATCACTTGCTATATGAAATATGATTCCAAATCTTATGATTACTTGTTCGTGCAAGAACTAGGATTCACTATTTGGTGTATTATCTAGTATTTCCCTTGCCTCTAGCTATTTGGTTAGGTATTCCATTGTTACCATGATAAACCAATATTTCTATGTATGGGTTTTTCTCAATGGTATAAAAAATCCAAACCCCATATTTGGAACAATTTCTAAGGTTACAATGGATGTAAAGGCATAAAGTCTATGCATAATGATTTTCCCATTCTCTAAAAATTATCACATGGTTGCACATATTATTTTGCATCATGATACAATATATGCCACCACAATACTACCAAAAGTACATTTCTAGTAATAGCATCTAGCCCCATGTGTCATCCTACCAAAACTTCATGGGCTTATTTTAATTCTATTTGAACTTCCTTCTCCATTATGCATCTTCATAAAATACCATCTGCAACCATTTTGTACAACAATCTAGCTACCAGCTAAAAAGGTGTTGACTTTATTATTACATTTTTTTCTCTATCATTGCCAACTCTTGTGGTAACTCTCCCGTGGATAGGTTTTTTTCCAATTCACTTATACCATGAGGGTACAATGCTAATTAAAAACAACTATGCATTAGGGAACTCATCTATAATTCCCATCCTTGTAGGTTCCTTTGATCAAATTGGAAATAACTAGTTTACAATCACATGGTCACACCACTACCCATAATACAAATTCTTGTAAGGTAATGATCCATCTACTGACTCGTCCTTGTATCACTAGTTTTTTTATGAAGTACAACAAAGCTTTGTGATCAACATAGAAGGCAAATGGATTTTACAATAGGTAATTCCTAAAATTTTACACTGCATATACCATTCCCAAAGCCTCTCATTCCATTGAACTATAATTCCTCTCCACCCTTGACAATAGGTAGCTTACAAAGTAAATAGACTGGTCCAGCCTAAATTTATCTTCTTGAGCCAATGCACATCCTATTACACAAATGGAAGTGTCAATACGGACATGGAACTCCTTATCCCAATATAGAAACACCAATATGGGGCTATGTATGAGCTTTGCTTTTAAATCTTCAAAATCTCCTTGAAAGGAACATTATTTTTCATTAATGTTTCCAATGGATAGGACACGTGCATAATTATTTATAAAACTTTAATAATATTTCATGGATCCTAAGAATTTTTCTAGTGATCTTGCATCATATGGCTTCTCCATATGTAAAATGACATAAATTTTATTAGGATCTATCTTCAATCCTTCACTGCATCCTATATGTCCTAACAACTTTCCATAGAGCACCATCAAATATTATTTCCTTGGGTTTAGGGAGATCTATGCATTTCTACATTGGCTCATATATTCACTTAGAGTAGGTAGATAGTCCCTAATTTTATCGTAAATGGACCAATCATATTAGAATACCTTGAATTTCCATATCATCAATTGATTGAATATATAGGATAATTCATTGGAATGTGGCTAGGGTATTACATAGCCTAAATGACATCCTGTTATATGCATAAATTATATTTTCTAAAACTAATTTTATATTCAATTTATCCTCTTTAACTATAATTATCTGATTATAGCCAGGAAACCCATACAAGAATGAATAAATTTCATGTCCTAGGACTTCCTTCATGATGGAATCTGTAAATGGAATAGGGAAGGGATCTTTAATTTTTAATTGCATTTAAACTATGAAAATCTACATAGATACACATATTATCCACTTCCTTATTCAAAGTTATCATAATAGTAGAAACCCATTCACTTGTGGTAACTCTAAAAATAATACCAACATCTAGCATCTAGTCAATTTATATATTTACCAAGGTTGCATACTTTGGGTTCATCCTATAAGGTCTTCTTCTCATTGGTTGCACCCCAAGCATTAATTTAATCTTACAGAAATATAATTTTGGTGGTATCTCTTTCAATTCCTAATAAATCCATGTAAAAACATCCTTATATTCCAAAAATATCTTGAAGGTTGCCATTTTAATACCAGATCTCAATAATCATCGCAATAAATTATTATTGGCTCATAATTAGTTTCTAGATTTACTTCCACTATCTAAGGTCATTCATACTTAATATTATCTAGCACCACCATAGCCTTTGCCAAATTTATTGGATGTGTTAATATTGTGTCTATATTCACATATCTAACTAAATATTCTATAAAACTCATAGAAAATATTGATTTCTCTTGTTCCTCTTCTTTTGGTTTCTTGTTGATCTTCTTCTCATCTTGCCTTTTTGTGAATTCCTTTGTATTAATATAGAGACAATTAAGCATAAATAACTTGTAATACTCCATATATCAATGGATAATTCCACTATCTAATCATTTTTTATCCTTACTACATTCTTTGAGATACAACATTCCCTCTTCATTGGGTTTATTTTGTTCTTCTTCACCTAAAGAGCTACATAAGTCATTTTTCATAGTGATATATTTTCTAATTCATTTTTTAGACTAATCATATACTTATGTTGCCCTTTATTTAATGTAATATGATCTTTCATCAGTTTTTATTGACTTTGGTCACTCGCAGCCAACCTCTCTCCAATAGTGCATCATAAGGAGGCTTCTACATTGTAATCACAACAAAGTCCAAGATAAATTTTTGGTCAGCTATTATTACCTTCTATGCTTTCAACACCTTCTTAGTTTCAATGTCATACTGTTCAACCCTATACAACCTAAAACTTGATTCTCTTGATATAGTAATACCCCTCTACATTTATTTTTATGACCTCTACTAGTTATGGCTTGTTCATTCCATTGAGGTTTTGGTTTTTCCTCAATATCTTAGATTGATAGAGTCTAATTTTCACCACTTCATGTCTCATCACATCACATATATTATAGTATGCATTCTAAGAATAATTCACACACATATGGCCCTTGGCCTTGCATTCTGTATGCCAAATATATTTTTTATCTTTCTCCATTTTTTTGTTGACCTCCTTTAATATATTGTCAAATTCCTTCCAAAATTATTGTATAGCATGATGCAATATGTTCTTCTAATTCCTATCTGAGTTCTCATATATAGCATGCGCCACAATTCTTAGTTTCATTTGATTTACCTCACATTCAAATTTTGCTTTTTCTAGTGCTTCTTCATATGTTGAGGATGGTACTAACTTTCTATTTTTCTATATTTATACAATAACCCATCAAGAAACCATCATTTAACAAGTCCATATCCTACCAATATTTTCATCTTATCTGCCCATTATTTTAATCGATGGTTATATGTTTTAACATCCTCATATTTTCCTTGCTTTGTGATGTATATTTTTGTTATAATTTTGGTATCATATCTAAAAGGATGAAATTCCTCAATGAAAGTATCTTTCATCATATTTCTTGATGAAATATTGGTGTACTTTATCACTTTAGATACCAATATATCATGAGTTCTCATAATGTGGTGAGAAATAGTTATAACCATTCATTTGGTTGATTTACACCATTTACTTTCTAGATGGTTATGCATGTGCTAATATGTATTATTATATCCTCCTTCCCTTCTCCTATGAAATAGGGATACCTCTAATTTCTTTCTCTCATAGCTATATTAGCCATCGATGGGGTTCATTTGCCATTGTCACTTGATGAAGTATCCCCTGGTATCCTTGATTGATTACTCCTTCTTATGGGTGATTCAATATATTGCTCTTAATTATATATTTCTATCCTTGGTACCTTATTTTCACCAAATAGTTACCTCTCAATTTCTTGTCCATCCTTCCTTCCTATGATATCATGTATTATTAATTTGGTGCCTGGGTCCCATCCTATGCACCCCTTAACAATCTATATACCACTTATTTAGGTGTTACCATCCACTCACCATATCTATGCATAGTTTCTATGTCAATATATTCCCCTATGCCAATGTTATCCTTGAATATTTGTGGTTCTTGTACCCTCTCTTCTATTCATATCAAAAAAATTTCAACCTTTAAATGTCTGCTTCATATAAAGTGCATACTTGTTCTATTATTGGTTCATTTGTATCTTGTGTTAAATTATTCATTTTCTCTCTATCAACAATTCTTATACTCCTCACTAGAATTTGCTTCTCTCTATGATCTTGTCTCTCACATCTTCCCAAATATGTATTTATATTTCACCTCCAATCTTCTAATTTGTTCCTTCTAAAAAGTATCAATCATAGATCCTTCTTAACTATGATAATTTGACTCAATTTCAATAGGTAATTATGCCAAATATAGCATGAGTGGTAGTATCCCTAATAAGAGAGACGAAATGGAAGATTTGGAAATGAATTCTAGTAATTTGTACCCAATTTGGTCCAACCCATACAATTGTATTATTACAACTATATGATTTCCAAAACATTCAATTAGTGACTGTACAGTCCTAAAATATTCAATTATATAGTTACATCTATACAATGGCCTAGATTGTAAAATTTTCCAAACATACAATCTACTAGAATTAGTTTATTGGAAATTAACTTGGTCAATTTGCAATCATTCACTTGTCAACCACTAGTATTAATATGGAAAATACAAATTATACAATTCTAATCTAAATGTAAAGTTACTGATCAACTGTACATTTAGAAAGGCTAACTATACAATTACAATAAACCCTTGTTGCATTTAATCAATCTCATATTTGTAGTATAATATGTAGAAATTAAGTATAAAAAATGTTGTACAAATCTAATTATGATATTAGCAACTTAATAATCCATCATGTACACATGGAATCACGATTCCTATTCCAAATCCAATAATATTATTCACTACCAATCCCAAGAACCATATAATACCCTACAAACATAGTAATTATAATCTATAGAGATAAACTATGAGCAATGTCTTCATTCATAATCATCATATAAAGTTGGGTGTCAATCAATAATTTATTTTAATTATAGAATCATTCCATTACACTATAACATTTGCATTATTGTATAGGAATGTTCAATCCATATGCAATCGATAACATGTAAAAATATAATAGTGCTCAACTATCCCTGAAATTCTCCTTAGTAATCCTCAATCAATAAGGTATATCCAATGATCAACTTCCAATAATAATAACAATAATTAACCATCATGAACAACCATTAATGACCTACAAAAATGAATGGGGGGGTTTATAATATTTGTCCAATCCATTCCAAAGTAGTTTCTTGAGACAATTTATTACTTACAACTACCATATGCAACTTCTTAGCCAACTTAATTTCATTATTACTTTACTAAGGTTCTAGTTTGATTTTCATCAAATTACATTTCATGCATATTACTATTCATTTTATTTCATGCACTCACATTTATTTCCTTACATTTTATAATTAGATAAAATTTTACATTTACCAAAATTTTGAAAATCCTTATATTGTCATTTCTTCTTCTTCTTCTAGGAGATGAATTTTTTGCTTACAAAGTATGGTTGGATAACCATATAATGGGTAAATAACATTTTTTGTGAGAATTGTGTCATATAACTTGTGGTCTAGTACGCTAAAAAGTATTTTGCCCTTGTAATATCTATATATATAAATAATATTTAATTTACAATATTGTGACTATAAGAAATTAATTTAAATTATTATAATAATATTACAATGATTTAATAAATCAATAGAAAATATTTATCTCATTCATGTATATATTTTTCAAACTTTATTATATAATATTATTGTTGTTGCCTTTGAGTGCACCCCATCAAGGGGATAATTTTGCACCCACACCTTGTGTAGAGTGAAACAACATGAAGGACTATATATTGGATTCGAGGGACCACCTATAGAAAAACCTCCAGGGTTTTTAATCAAGATTGACTCCTTATTAGATTTTAACACCTTCACACCCAACGACCTATATGATCTGAGGCCAAGGTTGTGGGTAGACAAAAATATAAATTGCACTAAAAGTAAAAAAAGAATAAATTTATCATCTAGAAAATTAAAGCACTAATATATGAAGGTGATGCACCAAAGAATTAAGAAAAAACCTTAATTTTTGACTACAAGTGGCAATTAAAAATGAAAAATTTCACCTATGGCTAGTTAACACAACCAAGCAAAATATTAATCCTTTGAGGGTTTGATGCTTTCTAGGTACGTAAAAATGTTTAGGATCCCCTTGTTATAGAAAAAATAAGGGTGAAAGGAAGAACCCACAAGGATGGTTGTTAGTAATTATCAAATAGCTTTCATTTCATTTTAAAATAAAAGTGGGTCTATTTATAAGCTAAGATTAGGGTGCCATCCCTTTGAAGATATGTGTAGAAGGCCTCTAGATATACTCTATTATGTTAAAAACTATTACATTATTTGGTACATGCAAATGTACCCCCATGGTACCTTGATGGTACAAATATAAATATGTAATAGATTAGGTTTTGTGTCTATAGTTTATACAAGTGATTTATATTTCCCTTATATGTAAGAGTTCAATATGAAGGAAATGCACAAGTCTCATGTAAAAGTACAATGTGCACGAAATACACAACTACCATGTAAGTAAGAGTGCAAATGTATATTAATAGAATGTGCAAAAGTGTCATGTATATAAGTGTGTAAATTTGTAAAGTGAGTATGTGCACAAGTGTCTTGTATTAGGAGTTCATGTAAGAGAGTAGGAGGCATGCAAAAGTGTGTGAGTGTCATAGAATCAAGTATGTATGTAAAAAGAGATTGAATAATCTAGTATACAAATGGAAATATGAGAAGCCAAAGGCTAAGAATAGGAAAGGTTGCATCTCCTAGATATGTGAGGAGAGCAATACATAAGTATTGAAGAGTCATATTACTATGGCTATATTATGCAAATAAAGCTCCATACAATACAAGGGAAAATGGTTTGTAGTGGTCACCACATAGAAAATATTGATAATAAATCTTGTATATAAATTTTGAGCAATTTATATAATGCAGGTATTCTTAATTTATTTACATGAATTATTTTAGCCATTTACATTCATATTTAATATTATATGTGAATGCTATTTTATTATTATATTGGTCTAGATATATATTTTATTTTTCATATATAATTCTATTCTTTATTATTGATATTTTGACTTGTAATACTCTTGGTTTATTTATATTGGAACATGTGCTATTTTGAGGTAGTTAGACTTAAAATCCAAGAGTGGTATCAAAGCTATGACTTAAATCTATCCATTCTTGATAGAGTTACATTTTCATATTAGTCAAAAAAATATTGGAGTATGTCCACTTTTAAAGTAGTGAAGACTTAGAATCTATTTTAGGATATGATTGAGTAGATATTGAGGGGATAATGATAAGTCACTCTCATTCAAATTCTAGGATATTTCCACTTTGTTCAAGTAAAACCAATGAAGAATAGGGCACAACTAAATTTAATTAAGGGTTGGGTTAAAAAAAAGTTGAATGTGTAGGGATATTCATAGTCACCCTAATATTAATATACACCACCATAGGAAGCTAAGAACTATAGGGGACATCCCGCGAGATGTCTTGAACCACTTCCCTACTTCCCCCTCCCCTGTTTCTATCCTAGTTCCTTGGAACTTTACATATCCTTCTATCTTGGTTGACTGTCGTTGTAGACAATCTCCTTGGGGTGGGAGGTCACTTTTTCACTTGTCTACCCCTTTCCAAACCTGATTGAGGGTTTCCTACCTATGCATCTATCCTGGGACCCTCCCTAGATTTCCTATTGTGCTTCAGAGATCCTTTTTCCTCGTTACCCTCAAGTTTCCTAGTGTTGTTGTAGGTTGTCTACTTGGTATTGATTTTCAGTGGTTCTTCGGTTGTGATGCATCGTGGATTTGGGAGAGGGGTTTTTATATACCCTTGTGCTTATTGAGAGGCTTTCACTGCATCCTTTTTATCTAGATAATACCACATGTCTATTTTTTTGGTGAATCTTATCTTCAATTTTTTAGGATTTGAATTCATTTAGTGGCAGGTTTGGAGGTTGCCTAGGGATTTTTACTACATATTTTGGTATTGAGGTGGGACATATGTTTATTACTTGGAGCTTGTTAACCCTATGGCTCCTTAAATTCGGGTTCCCTAGGACATTCTTACCCCACTTTTTGTGGCTTGCGATTGAGCTTCTATTACATATTATGGTTCTAGTTTCCTCATAGTTCAAACTCATGTGCAAGAGGATTTTGTGGCCTATGGAGATCCTCAAATTTGTTGTTTTATTTTCCAAACTCTGTGCGGTATGCTGCTTCTTGGGCTGCCTTCCTGGGCTATTCCTAGGTGGGATCCTGGTTTCTTTCTCAACTTTTGGTAGTTCTAGCTCTCATGGAGTAATTTTTGGTTTCTCTGGGTGGGATCCCAGTTTTCCTACATTCTCATGTTTATCCCAGTCCTCCTTGGGTAGGATGGTCTCCCTGATGTTTCCAGCAGGTTCCTCTGGTCCATTTTCCTTCTTGAGATGGTTTTTTTTCCTAGCAGTTTTGTATTCTGGTTTTTTCTTGGTGGGATACCAGTTTTTGGTTTTCCCTTGGGTGGGATATTTCAAATTGTACTTTTCCTACCTAGGTGGGATTTTTCAAATTTCCTTCTTTGTGCAAAATTTTTAAATATCCTACTTTGGGTGAGATTTTTAAAATTTTTCCTATCGTAAATTTCTCACTTGGGCAAGATTCTCTTTTTTCCCTGCTTTGGATGAGATTTTAATGTGTTTTTTCTTTTCCTTTTTCCTTGGCCTTTTGTTTGGTCTGGTGACCTATTGTAATAAGGTTTTGGGGCCCCTTTCAAAACTCAATTTTAATGAAATTATTACCTACAAAAATAAAATACACCTTGATATTTATTTTGTATTCTCTTGAAAAGAGGAGAATAATATTGTTGTTAGGTGTGGCCTAAGACATTGAAAATAGATTTTAGAATATTGGGAAGCAACAAAGCTTCCAAATATAAATAAGCATCTAGGATTCTTGAGAATAAATAAAAATATTAGTACTGATAATTAATAATTAGAAACCTTTAGAGATAAGGCATATAGAGGTATACTAAAGTTGAAGATCTAGTTATTCAAAAACTAAAAGTGTCAGTTTAACTATAGCAATTTTAGTCTTGGCTTGAATTATTTTTCAAGAAGGTTTTTGAAATATATTTTATCCTACAACAAAGAATAGTGCCACCAAAGCCTAATATAAAGAAGTATCAATGCATGTTTAGTGGAGCTATCATCCATAATAGAAGTTGAGTGGCCAACATTCAAGAAACCACTATATTTTAGTGGTCATAATTCATGTGGTTTATCTAAAGAATTTCAAACAATAGTCTAAATGGCCATCATTAGATAAACAAGGTGGCCACCTAGGGAAATAAGTAGTTTGCCATAAAATAGCAATGATGTAGCAACAAAAGAGTGTTATCCAAGAAAGAGCAATACTATAATATAATAGCGTTGTCCATAAAATACCAATGCTCTAATAGAAGAGTGTTACTTAGAGTTGACCAACATACTAACAAAAGAGTGTTTTCTAGAGTGGAGCAACACACTAATAAAAGAGTATTATCCAAAGTGAATAAAAGCACTATGTAGAGTAGAGAAAACTATATCCAACACTAACTGAGAAATAACATGTTCTATTCACTAATAGAGATTGAGCCATCTAGCAATAGATACTAGAGTGCTTTCTCAATATGCTATTTAGTAATAGAGTCTAAGAATAATATCTAGTAAAGGAGATCACAAAGTGTTCTATTCAATAAATTAGATTGACATTACACTAAGCATGTTATTTAGTGGAGACCAAGAAAGGTTTGAGTGTCTTATCCAATAGACGTAATCTTAGGATACCATATCGATGAAGACCATCAAAATAGATCCCAAGAATGATGGAATATTAAGCATAATATATGGGATTTTCAAACACCTAAGCGATTTTAAGCATTATAGTCAAGATTACGCATAGAAGGTGGAGTAAATAGAGGTAACATTCATTTTTTTGTTTCAAAATATTTCAAAGAAAAGGTACATTGAAATTAACTTTCATACCTTTATTGCTTGAAGGGAAATCAAGTAATTTGAATTTAAATTTTATTATATTTTTTCAATGAGGTTATACATTTTTTATGAGGGGTATCGATCCCCTCACACCGAGTGGGATTTGAATCTTGGATATCTCAAAGAGAGGCCAAGACCCTTCCCAATGCAGTAAGATTGCAACTTACATTTGAGTTTACATAGGGTTTTATGAGTAGTCCTACACCCTCAAATCAAGGTTTGAACTCGGATATCCTATATGAAATCCCAAGCACTTACCACTATAGTTTCCCTCACAAGTCATTAATTTTATTAATTTTTTTAGGTAGGGAGTTATAATCATTTCTACCCCAAAATTTTTATGAAGTTTATTTATTTAAAAATATATATTTTTGAAAATATTTAAAGTTATTTAAGGTTTGGAGTGAAAAGGATTTCTACTAAGATTTAAGTGTTTTAAACTTTAAAAATATTTTTTGAAGTTGAAGAGTTGAAGACTTAAGTTTTGATTTTTTAAAAGGATTGGAAAGTAGTGGAGTTAAAATAATTTAAGATTTTAATTTTAAGTTTTTTAAATGTTTTGAAATTTGAAGTTACTTGAAGTCTTTTGAAGATTTGAAACTTAGTAAAAATAAATGCAAATTTAGGTGAGGCCAAGTTTTATCAAGAAGGTCCCAGTCCTCTTGTATAGAGGTTTAAACTTGGATTTCTTAGATGAAAAAAAAAGATATACCACTAAGTATGTTCTTGTATAGAGGTTTAATTTATTGATGAAAACCCAAAGGCATACCACTATAGTATCTTAATATCAAAATAAACTAGGATTTTGATTACAACCCAATTACTCATAGAAATTAGTTTGGTTCCCAATCCACCTCGTTAATCGAGAAATGGATCCATGGATGTTTAGTCAATGGAAAATATACCCTTTATAGAGACCCTTTATCTATCATCAAAAGGCTTCAAGATCCCTACTTAATATGAAGGTAAGCTCAACTATCATCAATAAGGTTGAAGATATCTACTTGCTTTCCTTGGGTGAATAGTGTTGGTTTGTGGCACCAACAGATTTAGATTTTCCATTATCTTCTTTTCTGGTCCTATTTTTTTTAGATTTATTAGCATCTTCATAGACATAGTTATTTTTTAGGTTTAAATACTTGAACATATCCCTTTTCCTTAGGTATTTTAACCTTGTATAACTAGCAAATGGATATTATATGATTTTTTCACTACCTTTTCCCTGTATATTCTTCATTTTAGTAGTCATATTATCTATACATGTCTTGCAAAACATGGTTTAAATGATCTACCCTAAGATTTTTTTTATTTGTGCATGCCTAAGCTCTTAGGGATTCTCTTAGTACCTTCTAGATGTTGGTTATCATGCTTGGACAACTAACTTATGTTGATTATGTAGGAAATTTTCCCAATGGGGTTTAGGTTGGGTTTCATCATGATTTCTAAAGTTGATGGCTTGTAGTAAGAGCTTTTTTTAACATGTTTTGTCATATTTTCTCCTATAAATACCATTACAATCAGGTGTGTAGTCAGGACTTTTAGGAAGCTTCAACTTATAAATCTTTAATTTCATGACATCAAAAATCCTGCAAATGTTCCCAATATTTTATTCTATTTAAATAAAATTTTGAATATTATTTAAATTTATTTGAAGTATTTTGAAGATTTGAATTTTAGTAAAAATAAATGAATATTAGGGTGAGGCACAGGTTTTATCGAGAAGGTCCCAGTCTTCTTCTATCAAGGTTTAAACTTGGATTTCTTAGATGAAAACCAAAATATATACCACTAAGGGTCTTCTTGTACAAAGGTTTAATTTTGGATTTATTGGATGAAAATCCAAAGGTATACCACTATATTATCCCTCATGGGACAATATTTATAAATTTAAAAATTTGAAATTTTTGCAAATTTAATTTTCTAGGGAGTTAAAAGAATTTCTACATCAAAGGTTTAATATTTAAAATTTAAAAATTTCTTATTTGAGTTATTTTATTTTAATTCGGGAGATAAGGTTTACTACTTCAAATAATTTTAAAAAATTAAATTTGAATGAGTTCCATTATGTCAAATAATAAAAAATTTCTTTCTCAATCTCAAGTTTTGAAAAGACCAAATTTTGCATCATGGAAGAACAAAATGGAATAAATTATTTTTGTAGAAAACTTATGGGATATAGTATGGAACAAATAAAATACCAAGTTAGGAGGAAATATAAGTACAAAAAATTGAAGAAAGCGATTCAAAGTCACTCATGTTAATTACATTTAGAATAATTTACAAAATACATCCACATTGTTAGATTATATTACATTATTTGATACATATCAATGCACCATCATGGCTACATATTTATATTAGGAGTTAGTTGAAGAACACAAGATTATACTGAGAGGGGGGGGTGAACAGTATAAGACCTCTTTTTACATTTTCCTTTATACTTCAAAACAGTAAAGCAATATACCCAAAGCAATATCAAAGCAATGCACAATATCATCCACAAAGTGACACCAATTTTAACGTGGTTCACCCGTAATGGTCGGGCTACGTCCACAAAACTTTTCTCTAAAAGTTATCTCAAAGTTCTTTGGGAATCCTTCCCAATTACAATGTTTATGAGCCTCGGCCCAAAGGAGATACCTTCCCCCAATCAAAATTTATGAGCCTCTTGCTCAAAGGAGATACCTTCCCCTCTCGCTCTGGAAATGATCCCTCGGAAGATCAACTGCCTCTACCTCTTGCCAACACGTGGAACTCCTTTCCACCGAAGACCTCCTGTCCTCAATGCTTAGCCTAAGAGACCTCTGCCTTCTATGATCACGTCCACAGTAGCTCAACAACCTATACCAAACATAGTCAATCGGTCTAGTACAAGTCTTCCTCTGTCTGTCAGATCTGTCCAACTCTTGAACAAATCAATCCTCTGCATACAAGCCTTCTCAAAGACTTGCCAAATCTGTCCTCAGGTTCTTCTCATAGAACCAATGCACCTCTGTCCTCAAGTTCTCTCGATAGAACTATCAAACTCAGCTCACAAGTCCTCTCGCTAGGACCTGTCCAAATCTGCTCACAAGTCCCCACCGAAACCTCGTCCAAAACTCGCTCACAAGTCCCCACCGGAACTCTGTCCAAAAACTCAAGCAAGCTCACCAAGAAAAACTTTCTTAGTAGGAAATCACAAAGTGAATTGTTAGAGACCCAATGTGATTTGTCAAACTCATAGAAGCATAAAGAGAATTGTTAGAGACTCAATATGTTCTATACTCAAATCCCAATCTCAAAACTCAACTCAAATCAACTCAACTCAATCTCAATCTCAAATCTGAAAACTCAACTCAATATCTGAAATGGATAGGATAGAATGTTTTCTTTCAAGAACATGAAACCCCAACAATTGCCAACTATGCAAAGAATCACATAACAATGATACTCATGTTCTTTTCACCATCAATTAGGGTTTCAACAACAATGCTCATCAAACAAGGTTTAGTCAACCAACACCATTCAACTCAACATCAACCTTGAAGCATTCAACCAATCATCACAAGAAAAGGAAACAAGTAGAAATCCTTTTCCCTCCAAAGATATTTGAACAAAATAGCCACCAACACAATATCACCAAATGCAAAGAATAACTTGCTCAAATCAACTCAATGGAGTAAGCCCAATATCATGAATCAAGTAAAGCAATAACTTGATCAAACAACCTCTATGGAAGCAACTCAACCATCAAACTCAAAACAGCCAACCAAGGGTTCCACCAACTCAATGCAAGTAGCTAGACTCACAAATATAAACCCTAGTGCACAAAGCTTCCACTATCTCAAACCAAAAATTATGCATTCACCAAAAACTCTCCTTAAGGATAACAATGCATAAGTAGTCTTCAACAAACCAGAAAATAGGATTTACACCTAGCCAAAGGATACCTAGTAGAATACCTTTTCACTCCAACCTTATTTCAGAAAACATACACCAATCATACTCATAAGAAGAATGTGCCCATACCTTATTGGAGTAGAAGATAATTGAACCTTCAAGCTCTCACCACACACAACTCTCAAACTTCCAACCAAGTTAGGGTTAGAATAAAAAGAAATGAGCAATAATATAAACTTCCTTTATTACACCTTTTAGCTCCACTTCTTTAAACACAACCACCATAACATGCCAATAAATCAACAATCACAGACTCACACCTTATACCTCCATTTTTAATTTTAGCATAGCAAAGAATAATCTTAAAAATACATCCAAAGAAATATGCCCTTATTTCTCCTAAGCTTTTATTCAATGCTAATCACAAAAGCCAAAACTCATAAAATTTAATCACACCTTATAAATCGTTGTCCAAGAAACTTCGAATTTCGTGGCATAAAGACGTTTTAATAAAAACGTGTGTTACTCTAGCAAAGCACCCCCATGAGACTCGAAACGATGACCTCCGCCAATGCAATGCCCAACAACAACCTTCACTGCCACTAGCCCACGCGGGCTACGAAGTTCACAAGTGAACTTCCCTCCACTTCACCCTCAAAAAATAACTCCCGAAGACTTTTCAACCGCACGTGCTTCTAAGTCTTCCTTCGATCGTAGCGAATACAGAGCACAAACACCGCAAATTGCATTCGAGGAATTTTGAATTAATTAGCCTTCCAACCTTAGGAGTTGGAGAATAAATAGTCTCTTCGAAGACACCTTGACGTCGGAAGAAATAAAGACCATTTCGAAATTAATCAAAAGTCTTTTCAAAAAGGGTTTAAAAACCCTTAAATAATTTTAATAAATTAAGAATAAAAAAAGGTTTAAAAACCTTTAAGTATTTTTAATAAATTAAAAATAATTTCTCCCTTAATTAATTAAATAATTAATTAATTAAAACCTTGAAGGGTTTTAAATAATAATTAAATAAATAATAAAGAGAACCTCCATTGGTTTTAATGAAAAACCCTTGCCAATGGAATCTCTCCGGATTCTCTTAAAAATATTCTCTTGGAATCTTCCACCTTTGAAGCCAACACATCCTCTTAACATTAATGCCATTTCCTTTTGACATCAATGACAACTCATAGACAAGAAGCTAGGATCTCAAACCCAAAATTGCCAACAATCTCCCCCTTTGTCATTGATGGCAAACCATGCTTCTCAACAACACGTAAAACTCAACATAAACAGCTCCCCCTGTCTTGAGGCTCTCCCCCTTACTCAAATCTCTCCCCCTTTGTCATCAATGGCAAAGGGTCACCTTTGGGGCTCGGGACTAAGAATGAGCCTCTTAGCTTAGTCCCTCCCCCACCTCCTGATGAGGTGATTAATTCTTGGGTGGGAGTAAAACTCCCATTAGGCACTGATCATCATCAGCGTCTATAACTTCCTTGTCGGGCCTTCTCTTGAACTCTTTGTCCATATTCCTGTTCCTGTCACTGTTCTTGTTCTTGTTCTCATCCCTGTTCTTGTCCATGCCTTGATCCTTGGACCTGATCATGCCACTGTTCCTGTTCCTGTATTCTAGAATTTCAGCTCTACACTGTCTGATTATGTGACCTTCATTGTTGCACTTGAAACACTTGACGATGTTGTTTCTCCGAGGTAAACCTGATCTTTGAATCCACCAGCTTTGACCAAACTTGTTCGACCAAACTCGTTTCGGCCAAACTCGTTCCGACCAAACTCGTTTCGACCAAACCTGTTCCGCCAAACTTGTTTTGACCAAACCTCGTTCTCGTTATTTGCCTTGCAATAAATTGCCTTGTGCCCAAACTGTTGACAAGAGTAGCAATACCCTTGAAAGTAACTAGCACTTCTGAAATTGTCATTTACCTCCTTCACTTGAGCCATGCAATGTGAAGCCATGTGACCAAACCTCGTGACAAGCAAAACATCTGCCTTGAAACTTTCCTTTAATTGACCTCTTAGGTTCTGAAAACTTCTTCTTCTCATTCTGAATTCTGTTTTCTGTTTCGTGCATCTATCATTCAAGGACTCCTTTTCTGAAATACTTTCCTCATCGAACTCTCTTTGTTTTGGAGTCTCTTACTAGACTCTCCAACTTGTTCCTTGTGTGGCTTAACAAAACCAAGGCCTGTTTTATCTCGTTGTCTTTCTTTGACCTTTGATGAGTGACTTAACCTTTTTGGAGCTATCTTGAAACCTGTAAAGCTTATCCTTGTACTCTTTAGTTTCCTCTTTCAAAGAAGCCATTTTTTGTTCTAACTCACTATACTCAAGAACCTTAGACTCTAACTCATCCTTGAGTTCTTGTGTCTTAGCCATAGAGAAGTCAAGACTTTCTATAAGATCATCTCTCTCCATACAACATTCATCTAACTTATCCTTGAGTCTAGCATTCTTCTTTCTTTCCTTTTTCAAAGCACTAAGAGCACTAATAAGTTCACCTTCAAGATCTACTTCACCTTCCTCTATATCTTCCTCTATTTGTTTGCTTTTTGAATCATCAAAGCCTTTTTCAGATTTCTTATCACTAGAGGTGCTACCCTTTTCAAAAACCATACATGCATCTTCCTTATAGTTTTCTGAAGCATCCTCATACATACTAGAAACCAAATCATTATTTGTGCAATCATCCTCAAGGTGACCAAAATTTCCACATCTAAGACATTTCATGATAATGAATCTATGTTTCGGTTCTTCCTCTTTTTTGATATGAACAACATCTCATTTTCATTATCACTTGAAGAACTTTCACTATCACTACTAGAACACTTACTTGCTTTGTCTAGGTAGAAACTCTTCTTGTGCTTGTGAGAATACCTCTTTCCTTGATTGTTGTGCTCATCTTTGTTTTTCCTGTGATGCTTGTGCTTTTCGAATCCTTGCTCTTAGAATCCTGTTTATCTTCATCACTTTCATTCTTGGGAATAGATACATCATGAGCATAATGACCAAACTTTCCACAATTGAAACATCTTATATTTTTCATACTTTTGTGCTTTCTAGAGAACTTGCCTTTCTTGTTGTAATATGCCTCTTCATCACTAGAAGACTCATCACTATCTTGAAGTCGTTTACCCTTGGAATTCTTGGTAGCCTTGAAAGTTGCCTCTTTCTTGACATCAACCTTCACTTGAGTTCTCAACTCAAATGCTGCAAGTATACTATGGAGCTCATCCTTTTTCAACTTATCCAAATCTTTAGCTTCCTCAATAGCAGAAATATTTTCACTAAATCTATTAGGAAGAGATCTTAAAATCTTATCACAAACATCATTTTCAGCAAGCTCAAGACCTAAGTCTTTCATGGAGTTAACAACCTCATCCATACGAAGCATGTAGTCACTAATATTTTCATCATCATTCATCTTGAGTTGTTCAAACATACCTTTGAAGTGTCTCAACTTGGCCTTTCTGACATTTGTATCACCCGTATGAACCACCTTCAACTGTTTCCACATTTCACTAGCTGTCTTGCAGATGAATCACTTTGGTGAGATCTGCTTCAGTAAGCCTTTCAGGATTGCATTCATTGCTTTTGAATTGCTGTGATGTAGGAGCCTTTCTTCTTTAGTATTAGGACCATGTTCAAGAATAGTGTACTCATCTTCAATCACTTCCCAAACCTCATTCCCAAGTGCCATTAGATGAACCTTCATCCTTGCACTCCAAAGACCAAAATCTGACCCATCAAGAATAGGTGCTGCATTGCCACTTGAATGATCCATTGTGTTCTTTACTAGCTTTTCCTTCAAGTCGTTAAACTTTTCGAAGGCACCTGCTCCGATACCAATTGAAGAACACAAGCTTATACCGAGAGGGGGGTGAACAAGTATAAGACCTCTTTTTACTTTTTCCTTTATACTTCAAAATAGTAAAGCAATATACCCAAAGCAATATCAAAGCAATGCACAATATCATCCACAAAGTGACACCAATTTTAACGTGGCTCACCCGTAATGGTCAGGCTACGTCCACAAAACTTTTCTCTAAAAGTTATCTCAAAGTTCTTTGGGAATCCTTCCCAATTACAATGTTTATGAGCCTCGACCCAAAGGAGATACCTTCCCCCAATCAAAATTTATGAGCCTCTCGCTCAAAGGAGATACCTTCCCATCTCGCTCCGGAAATGATCCCTCAGAAGATCAACTACCTCTACCTCTTGCCAGCACGTGGAACTCCTTTCCACCGAAGACCTCCTGTCCTCAATGCTTAGCCTAAGAGACCTCTACCTTCTATGATCACGTCCATAGCAACTAAGCAACTTGTACCAAACACATCTGTCAGATCTATCCAACTCTTGAAAAAATCAATCCTCTGCATACAAGCCTTCTCAAAGACTTGCCAAATATGTCCTCAGGTTCTTCTCATAGAACCAATGCACCTCTGTCCTCAAGTTCTCTGATAGAACTATCAAACTCAGCTCACAAGTCCTCTCGCTAGGACCTGTCCAAATCTTCTCACAAGTCCCCACCGAAACCTGTCCAAAATCGCTCACAAGTCCCCACCGGAACCTATCCAAAAACTCAAGCAAGCTCACCAAGAAAAACTTTCTTAGTAGGAAATCACAAAGTGAATTGTTAGAGACCCAATGTGATTTGTCAAACTCATAGAAGCATAAAGAGAATTGTTAGAGACTCAATATGTTCTATACTCAAATCCCAATCTCAAAACTCAACTCAAATCAACTCAGCTCAATCTCAATCTCAAATCTGAAAACTCAACTCAATATCTGAAATGGATAGGATAGAATGTTTTCTTTCAAGAACATGAAACCCCAACAATTGCCAACTATGCAAAGAATCACATAACAATGATACTCATGTTCTTTTCACCATCAATTAGGGTTTCAACAACAATGCTCATCAAACAAGGTTTAGTCAACCAACACCATTCAACTCAACATCAACCTTGAAGCATTCAACCAATCATCACAAGAAAAGGAAACAAGTAGAAATCCTTTTCCCTCCAAAGATATTTGAACAAAATAGCCACCAACACAATATCACCAAATGCAAAGAATAACTTGCTCAAATCAACTCAATGGAGTAAGCCCAATATCATGAATCAAGTAAAGCAATAACTTGATCAAACAACCTCTATGGAAGCAACTCAACCATCAAACTCAAAACAGCCAACCAAGGGTTCCACCAACTCAATGCAAGTAGCTAGACTCACAAATATAAACCCTAGTGCACAAAGCTTCCACTATCTCAAACCAAAAATTATGCATTCACCAAAAACTCTCCTTAAGGATAACAATGCATAAGTAGTCTTCAACAAACCAGAAAATAGGATTTACACCTAGCCAAAGGATACCTAGTAGAATACCTTTTCACTCCAACCTTATTTCAGAAAACATACACCAATCATACTCATAAGAAGAATGTGCCCATACCTTATTGGAGTAGAAGATAATTGAACCTTCAAGCTGTCACCACACACAACTCTCAAACTTCCAACCAAGTTAGGGTTAGAATAAAAAGAAATGAGCAATAATATAAACTTCCTTTATTACACCTTTTAGCTCCACTTCTTTAAACACAACCACCATAACATGCCAATAAATCAACAATCACAGACTCACACCTTATACCTCCATTTTTAATTTTAGCATAGCAAAGAATAATCTTAAAAATACATCCAAAGAAATATGCCCTTATTTCTCCTAAGCTTTTATTCAATGCTAATCACAAAAGCCAAAACTCATAAAATTTAATCACACCTTATAAATCGCTGTCCAAGAAACTTCGAATTTCGTGGCATAAAGACGTTTTAATAAAAACGTGTGTTACTCTAGCAAAGCACCCCCGCGAGACTCGAAACGGTGACCTCCGCCAATGCAGCGCCCAACAGCAGCCTTCATTGCCACTAGCCCATGCGGGCTACGAAGTTCACAAGTGAACTTCCCTCCACTTCACCCTCAAAAAAACTCCCGAAGACTTTTCAACCGCACGTGCTTCTAAGTCTTCCTTCGATCGCAGCGAATACAGAGCACAAACACCGCAAATTGCATTCGAGGAATTTTGAATTAATTAGCCTTCCAACCTTAGGAGTTGGAGAATAAATAGTCTCTTCGAAGACACCTTGACGTCGACGGAAATAAAGACCATTTCGAAATTAATCAAAAGTCTTTTCAAAAAGGGTTTAAAAACCCTTAAATAATTTTAATAAATTAAGAATAAAAAAAGGTTTAAAAACCTTTAAGTATTTTTAATAAATTAAAAATAATTTCTCCCTTAATTAATTAAATAATTAATTAATTAAAACCTTGAAGGGTTTTAAATAATAATTAAATAAATAATAAAGAGAACCTCCATTGGTTTTAATAAAAAACCATTGCCAATGGAATCTCTCCGGATTCTCTTAAAAATATTCTCTTGGAATCTTCCACCTTTGAAGCCAACACATCCTCTTAACATTAATGCCATTTCCTTTTGACATCAATGACAACTCATAGACAAGAAGCTAGGATCTCAAACCCAAAATTGCCAACATTAGTATTAGATTAGGATTTAAGTATTTACTTTATGCAAAGGAATAAATGCACAAGTATGTGCTATGATGTAAATGTGCATGTTAACCATATATACATAAGTCCTTTAGAATAGGAGTAACAAGTGTCTTTAGTTATGTGTACATGTGCACAAGTGTCTATCATGCAGAATGCACATGTTCTTAGGGTAGGAAAGTGAAGAGTCATATACAAGTATATATTTTTGACTTAACATTGTAATTAAATATAGAGCATGCATTTCCCATAGCATGCACTAGTAGATATCTAGTTCATATTTTTGTGACTTTACAATAATGGCTATTTCATGAGTATGTTTAGAAGTCTCTCATCATATTTTAATACTTATTATATTACTATTAACATAATAATAATATTATATGCTTATTTTATTACTTGTGGATGTATTTCCTTCAAGTTTACAGCTTCAAAAACTAATAGTGATATTAAAGCACACGGTAGATCACGATAAAATAGAAAGAGACACAATAAAGATTAAGAGAATATTGAAGAAGACCCAAGAAGAAGATCTCCCATAGAATACTAGAAGAGAAGCTAAAAATTGTTGATGTAAAGAGTTGTTCTAGATAGCAAGGTATATCTACAATTTCATAAAAATGAGGTCACATTTAGATGATCCAAATCACCAAGAAATCCACCACCAAACCAAGTTTAAAAAGGTATGCAAATTTGGTGTAAAAGGTTCATTATTTGAACACTTATAGTTGGTTTAGTATTAAGTTTATTAAGCACCAAATTTTAGGTTTAAAAGTTGCATGAGAAGGTTTCATATTATAATCTTCAAGGAAGTATAGTAGATAGTTTTCTACAAGGTTAAAAACCTGCACATAAAGAATAGGAGTTAGATATATTTCAAGAGAAATAAAAATATCAACATCCTACCTATGAAACTAGATTTAGTGCATTGGTTTCATGTAACAATCATCCACAATGCAAAAGTGACCTATGAAAGAAAGAAGACCAAGTTGAGCATATGAGCCATGGATATGTTGAGATCTTACCAAATTTTGTAAGCCACCATTGACCATGTATTTGTCAGTGCTAGGGAAAACATCCTCAACATAGGGTTTACCCTCAAGAGGAAGAGAAATTAATAGAAGTACTTTATTTTGGCATGGAAGTAGTTGATAGTTTGGCTCATATCAACATAACTAGTAGCATCAAAAGAAAAAAAGAGGACCACAACCATTGAAGTTGGAACTTCTAATTCACACCTATGGATAGAGATTGATCACAACTTATTTATCAAGTCACACATAACATGATTACCTAACAAATTAGAAGTGCATACTTGTTATCCCCCGTGCACCCTAATTAGAAGTGCATAGTCATTAAAGGAGAGAGAATGGTTATAGTCTTGCCACCTACAAAGATGTTACATTCATGGAATATGTATTACCACTTGGCATGATGAAAGAAAGCATAAAAAATTTTAGAAAGGACTCATTACATTCACGCATCAAAAGAAAACTATGAATGATTCACCGAGCGCATTATTTTTTAACCTAATAGCCAAGGTCAAAGTATCATTAATACACCAATGGAGAATTGTTACAATTTAATCTCATTCATTGGTGATTATTATCAAATCTTGGTGATTATTATCAAATCTTAAGGGGAAGCCATTTTATTTGGGCATTAGAATTTAGTTTGATTCATGCACTAGAGAAAATATAGTTGAGTGTTTCTAAAGGAATGGGTCAAACTCTTCTTTGACCAAGTGATGCATCATTAAAAACAAGGATTAAATGATCATATGCATCGATAAAGGAAAAATATCAATAATTGTATGGGAGCATCAAAAACATAGTAACTACTATGCATGCACATCGAAGTGAGCTAAGGAGGGAAAATCCAAAATATTAGAATGTTACATGTCAAAAGGTTCATTAAAGGAGCAGTCATCAATTCTTCCCTAACGTCACCTATACCTAATGATAACAACACATAGCTACAAAGGAGAATATTTTTTCAAGGTTTATTGGTAGAGCTTCAACGTGTGTTGGAGGATAAGGGCCACATATCCTTCATCAATGGGCATTGAATATTTAAAAGCATGTGAGAAACATAGAACCATAGGCTGCACATTGTGGATAAAACCTTTGGTGCAAAGGTAATATTTAATCCAAGTTTTATTTTTCTAAATTGCGAGGTATAAGGAATTATAACATGCATAATAAATGTTGACTTTAATTATTACTGCATTGGAGAACCAAAAAAATACCCACCTTAATAAATTAGAAAACAAATCAAAACAAGGAGTTTATATCCTTAAGTGGTATTTCAAAATTGCATTAGTTGAAATACAAATATCACAATATTTACAAATATTTATATTAGGAGATATAAGGGTTTCTACCTTTAATAATTAAAACTTTATTTTGAAAATATTATTATTTTCTAAAGTTCCAAATTAGGGAGACATAAGGTGTACTACATCAAAATTTAGTCCATTGGAATTTAGAAAATTAAATCATTGAAAATTAGAATTGAAATAAGCTCTTTACAAAACTTGAAAAAATAAAAGGATCTTATCAAACTTGATCTTTTACTAAATTACTTGGGAATTAAAAATTATACTACCTAGATATTTGAAATACTACAAAAGTTAAAAATTTGATAGATAGTGTTTAATCATATACTCAAAAACTAAGGAGTCATTAGATAGTCTACATCAAAGGAACATGGCAAAGAAAAAAACAAGTGATAAATACAATTGATCCAAATTATAGAAACTCAAAAACTATAACTTCATGAGTTATCAAAATTAGTTGAAGAAGAAAACCTATATCTACAATAAGAACTAATTTACATTGGATAATGTAGAAAATCGAACCAATAATTTATTGAATATTGTGCAGTTTAAATAAGACTGCAATAACAAGAATTGCCGGATACATTAGCATATTGTTATAACAAAATAACAAATGCATATAATAGGACAAATAATGAAATAACAGTATAACTACGCTAACATCCCCCCTTATTACATTATTTGGGTAATAGGATAACTACTAGCTATACTAACATCCCCCCTGATTACATCATTTTGCAATACAAAGAGAGCTGCGAAACAATTCAAATTTGACACGTGCAAGTGCCTTAGTGAAAATGTCTGCAACTTGAGCATCGGTGGGAATGTGCTGAAGCTGAATTCGGTGCTTTGGAACTTCATCTCGAATGAAATGACATTGTGTGTCAATGTGCTTTGTTCTTTCATGATGGACTGGATTCTTGACGAGGTTCAGAACACCCTGATTGTCGCAAAACAAGTGTATTGGAGATTTTGATGGATGGCCCATACTTGTCAGAATGCGACGCAACCATATCACTTCGCACACAGCTTCACGTGCGGCGTGATACTCTGCCTCTGTTGATGAAATAGCAACCACCTGTTGCTTCTTGCTGTGCCAAGAGACAGGACCGGATCCCAGATGAAAAATGTATCCAAAAGTTGACTTGCGATCATCAAATGATCCGGCATAGTCGGAGTCCGTGTATCCTTGCAAGAAGAATTTGTTGTTCCTCTTGTATTCTAGGCCATATTCCATAGTACCACGGACATAGTGAAGAACACGTTTTGCTCGCTTTCCAATGAGTGGTCTTAGGCTCCCGCATGAACCTCGAAAGATAGTTGACAAGCAAATACGAGATCTGGCCTAGTATTGGTCAGATATATGAGACTCCCAATCAACTGTCGATAGAGAGTACCATCTACCTGAGGTGAATCATCATATCGCGATAATTGAAGTCCCGTCTCCATCGGAGTTGCCATTGGCTTGCAATCAGTCATGCGATATTTTTCTAGCAATGTCTTGGCATATTTTTTCTGAGACACTTTGATGGAGTGCTCCTTCTGGCTGAATTCCAGACCAAGACAGTAATGGAGAAGTCCGAGATCCGTCATCTCAAAATATTTACACAAGTTTCTTTTGACAAGAGAGATCATAGTTTCTGAACTCCCTGTAATGAGCAGATCATCAACATAGAGTACAAGCAACACTATCTCGTAACCCTGTTTCTTGAAATAGAGGTTTGCATCTGACGGACATCTCTTAAATCCATGCTGCATAAGGTGATTGTCCATTTTTATATACCAAGCTCGAGGAGCTTGTTTCAGACCATATAAGGATTTGACCAATTTGCAAACCTTCTCCTCTTGGCCTTCCACTTCAAATCCTTCTGGCTGAGTCATGTAGACTTCTTCTTGGAGATCACCATTTAGAAAGGCACTTTTGACATCCATCTGGTGAACTTTCCACCCATATTGTGCTGCCATAGCACACATAACTCGAATTGTGGTCATCCGAGCAATAGGTGCAAAAGTTTCCTCGTAGTCAATGCCTTCCTTTTGAGCATAGCCCTTTGCAACAAGACGGGCCTTATGCTTATCAATTGTTCCATCCGCCTTGTACTTGACTTTATATACCCATTTGCAGCCAATGGGTTTCTTTCCATGCGGCAGATCAACAAGCTTCCAAGTTTTATTTTTCATCAAAGACTCATACTCTGTATCCATAGCGGCCTTCCACTGAGGCTCACTAAGAGCATCTTGCACTGATGCAGGTTCAAGATCGTCTATGGTAGACATGAACGCCCTGTCATCATCAATATCCATATCCTCTACTTCTGTACGTGGAGTTACATAAAGTTCCTCAAAAGATTGACAAAGATCATCAACCTCACCAGTTTCTTTGGCTTCTTTTTCCTTTTGAGCCATACTGCGTGTACGAGGTCTATCCAAGTTCAAATTGGGAGGAGTGGATAAATTTGCGTCTCTGATTGTATTTGTACACCATTTTGGATTCTTCTTCGGTGGTGTTGAAGAATATGTAGAAGGACCTCCTGTCTCGTGTTGACGAAGGAATCTTCTCTTCCTTAGATTCCACAAGATCTAGGTGTACTTTAGATGTGCTCTGTGATGTGAAAGCTTCATCAAAGACAACATCTCTGCTGACATGAATTTTCTTGGTCAAAGGATCTATCAAACGATATCCTTTAGAGTGCTCATCATAACCAAGAAAAATACATCTCAGTTGTTTCTCATCTAGCTTCTTCCTTTTCTCTTTTGGTATGTGCATGAAAGCGTGACATCCAAAAATACGTAGATGAGATATGGAGGGTTTTCGACCACTCCATGCTTCCCGTGGAGTCATTCCTTTTAGGGCCTTTGTGGGTGCCCTATTCAACAGATATACCGCAGTGGTGACAGACTTCGCCCAATATTGTTGCCCAAGAGTAGCTCCTGTGAGCATACAACGAACCATTTCCATGATAGAACGGTTCCTTCTCTCAAGCAACTCCATTTTGCCGAGGAGTATAGGCAGCTTGTTAACTCGTCTCTTGATTCCATGCTTATCTAAGAATGCAAAAATTCTTTAGAGGTAAACTCCCCCCTCGATCCGAGCGGAGGGTTTTAATAGAAGCTCCCGACTCCTTCTCAACGGATTTCTTGAACCGTTGGAAGAATGCGAAAGCTTCGGATTTCAGTTGGAGAAAGAAAACCCACATCTTTCGTGAGTAGTCATCTACGAATAACTGAAAGTACCTCTTCCCTCCACAACTGTTGGGTGTGAAAGGACCGCACAGATCGGTGTGAATTAACTCCAGAGGTTTTTGTGCTCTTGTTGAGCTCTTCTCAAATGGTACTCTATGCTGCTTTCCTGCCAAGCAGTCAGAGCACACTGGCAATGTGGCAGAAAGGGAAGGAAGACCCTTTACCATCTCATACTTACTGAGCTCAAGTAAGTAGCCGAAACTAAGATGCCCATATCTCTTGTGCCATAGGGAAGTTGCCTCCTTGGTAGAGACAACCATGGCAACATGTGGAGTAGAGATAGCATCTAGGGCAAATAAGCCGTGCTTATATGAAGCTGTTGCAATCCGCTTACCCTTCCTGGTAATAGTACAACACTTCTTGCCATTCTCAACACGAAAGTTGACAACCATATTTCTATCCAGGATTTGTGTGACTGACAACAAATTGTTAGCCAATCCCGAAACATAGAGGACTTTGTCAATCTGACACTTGCCATCGTGAAGAGTGACCGAAACTGTACCCTCTCCCTGAACCCTGTAGGTTTTATCATCAGCAATGGTGACAGGTTTGCCCTCTTTGGCCACGAATGATTCAAACCACGATCTGTCGCCGGTCATATGTTTGCTAGCTCCAGAATCGACATACCAAACAGGATCCCTCTGTGTGGAATCTGTGGTAGTCATGAGCACCTTGTGTGCCCATTCGTAATCCGAGTCGATTCTTCAACAAGCAACATTCACCTCGGGGTTGCTTGTTTTTATTTTGTGGTTTGTTTTGGCCTCTCTCGCTTGTTCTTATGCCAACACCCGTTGGTGTCATGGTTGTCTTTCTCACGGATCTTGCACCACCTCTTCTTCTCTTGAGGTTGTTTTCCTTTTCCTTTCATATCCCGTTGAGAATTTCCTCCTTTCTGAAAGTTGCCTCCTTTTTGCCCATTACCTTTCTTCCTAGAACCCCGCCTGTTGGTGTATAGGGCTGTATTGGAAGAATCATCCTTGTGAAGTTGGCGTGCCTCCTGTTGTTGAAGCAGATTGACCAACTCGATGTAGGTAATTTGTCGTTGAGACACCTGGATGGAGGTGATCAACATATCAAATGAAGAAGGCAAAGCTCTCATCACAATTGAAATGAGAAGCTTTTCGTCCACAGAATCTCCCAAAGAATTCAATTTCTCTTTCAATTCAGACACTCTGCACAGAAAGAGTTCAACTGTTTCACCCTGTCTCAAACTCAGAGTTATGAAGTTGTTGTTGAAGATGAAGAATGGTGGAATCATTCTTTCCCTCATAGATGGTTTTAAGGGCATCCCATGCCTCTTTACCACTTGCTTTGTCACCTATATGAGGTTGTACTTCATCCGAAACAGCAAACAAAATGAGCACCTTTGCTCGACTATCTTTCTTGTCAAAAGCTATCTGATCAGCAGTAGGAGCTGTGGATCCTGATGCTGGTGAAGGCCTAGGTGTTACTCCAGTAACAATATCCCATAAATCTTCCATTTGGAGAATTGCCTTCATCTTATGTTTCCATGGTGTATAATTTGGACCTTTCAATAACTGATGAGGATCAGCATCAACTTTGCAACAACGGCCATAGTGAAGGTTCCTTATAACACCAATTGGTCCCCCTTTCGATATACCTTTTGCTAGGCCGTTATACCGTACAAAATACCCGCCCTTACGTGAGGGAAACTATAGGTATTTAGAAAGATCAACAAAAATCACCCGCCCTTACGTGAGGGAGACTATAGGTGAGTTTTAGAGATCATACGATACGTGGAACATAAGCAGTACTGAAAGGGAATCGCCTTGTTGATGGCACCTACCATAGAAGATTCTTCTCATGCGTGGGGCGTAACTTCCCCTAAACACTATGAAGAATACTTCGTCAGGATTTACGCCTAAACACAAGAGCGATTAAGGGTAGTGGATGGAGTAAAAAAATGCAAAAATGGCAAACTTATCTCTCCCCGACGATTTATAGAGAACAAGCTCGTACGTCGTTGTAGCAGCTATATTAGGCGGCGGATACAGTAGCGCAATCACGACAGCTTTACCTGTAAGTGCTGGCCAGAGGTATCACAAATACCGAACGCTGTAGTGCAATAAATTGCACGGATGGGTTTTAATTATTCCGGGGACTTAGGGAGTGTATTTGATTTTTTTTTTTAACTTTTAATGAAGTAGTGCAAAAATGAAATATGCAACATACAACATAAAAAGTGCCCACAAGAATTAACCCTCCAGGTGTCGGACACAGCCGAAAATGCACCTTTACAATAATGCCAAAAATTTGCTTTTTTTCATAAAATTACTCACATTCCCCCTTTGATTTTTTGAAAAAAATATCCCCCCTAAAAAAAATTCTCTTTAACAAAGCATTTTAATAATTATTATGTATTTAAAGTTAAAATAAATAATTTTAATTTATATAGTTTTAAAAACTTATGAAAAAATAAATTAAAATTAAATTTTAATTTATAAAGCTTTAAAACTATAGAAAATAAATTAAAATTAAAATTTTAACTAAAAAAATAATAATTAAAAAAAACTTTGAGAAAAAAAATTTTACCTTTGAAAGGGGGGGAGTCGGTGGGATTTGAACCCTCGACTTGCAGGCTCCCAGAGCCTTACCGCACGGCTCACGACCACGTGAGCCAGCGGGCTGATCCGAAAGGATCAAGGGCCCCCTCGTATTTGAGGAGGGTCCTCAGTCTGCTGCCCGAGCGCGGCTGCCTGGCCGCAGCTTCCTCCTCCGCAGCGGACTCCTCTGCAAATCGCGGCCGCAGCGTGCTCTCCGCTGCTGCTTGGTCGCGGCTACCGTCCACAGTCACGCGCACGTCCGCAGTCGTTTTTTTTTTTTTTTTTTAAATTCGACCGGGGGGGAGGGGACGCGTCCGGGCGGGGGGGCGCGCGTGCGGTCTGCACGTCGGTGCTACGTCCGGCGTGGGGGGGAGGTGCGCGCTCGTGGTCTCGCGCGTCGGTGTTGCGTCCGACTGGGGCGGGAGGGCGCACGCGCGCGGTCCGCGCGTCGGCGCTGCGTCCAGATGGGGGGCGTGCGTCTAGCGTGGGCGTGCAGACAGCTGCGTCCAGCGGATGGCTGCTCTGCGTCTAGCGGGGGGGGTCGCGCGGCCACGCCGCAAATATATATATATATATATATATATATATATATATATATATATATATATATATATTTTTTTTAAATTCTCTGCTGCCAATCCCAAAAAAAATTCTCCGCCTGGTAATCCCAAAAAAAAATCTCCGCCTGGCAATCCCCTGCGCTTCTCTGCTTCCGCTTCCAGCTTTCTCTCGCTCTCACCCTTCACTGCAAAAAAAATTGCCGTAGCAATCTGGCTCTGATGCCATGTAAAATTCGAACCAATAGTTTATTGAATATTGTGCAGTTTAAATAAGACTGCAATAACAAGAATTGCCGGATACATTAGCATATTGTTATAACAAAATAACAAATGCATATAATAGGACAAATAATGAAATAACAGTATAACTACGCTAACAAGATAAGACTTATGTTTTCAAGAAGAAGGAGAAATTTACATTCAATATGACTCACTAGAAGAGACTAAGAAATAATTGCAACTATTAAAAGGTTGTACACAAAATATGATAGAAAAAATTGAAAGTCAAGAGAATACATCAATAAAAGAAAATAAGGATTTGCAATCAATCATGAGAGAGGCCAAAAATAAAAGTTTTTCAATGCTAGAAGATTACTTGAATTTAAAAATTGGGGAGGCACAAATAAACTCAAAATATGCTTTCACATTACCTAATGATATAGGAAAAGTAATGTATATGACATTATTTCTAATGAAGTTCTCAAATACAAGAATAGAATACAAGAGAACATAATTAAATATTTTAAGAACAATCATATTGATGAAACAAATGGTTTGAACAATAGTCTTGTATATATTTATAGTGAAGCAGAAAAAGGGAAATATTTAATACTTCAAAAATACATACAAAGTGTTCTTAATGATGCCAATAAATATTTTTTCACTATCCCTATTAATCTATGCAAAATGATGTACAAAGGAATTATCACTCTTAATGTTTCTAAGACAAAGGGACAAGAAAGGTTGGAGAAGTAGAGAATAAAATAGTGATGAAAGATACCTCTAATAATACAAATGATTTGAGACCCATTATGATATATTCATGTTGCAATACTATAGAATATAAACCATTCATGATTGATGCATTTTATGATACTAGTGATCTTATTCATAAGGAAAAAGATGTAAATCATAATTCTTGTCAAAATGAAAGATAATTGTGTAATGCAAGCAATGACACTAGTGATTTAGAATCCATGAAAAATATAGAAGAACTTGTTACAAATATTGATGCTATATGAGATACAAGTGATTTGAACACAGTTCATGACTATTCAAAAGTAAACTTATGCCATTAAAATTGATGAAGGCATAGACATAGAGGATGATAGATACAATGATGCATAGGCTAATATTGATACTAACAAAGATCATTCTAATTATTGCATAATATATGAAGATACAAGTATGGAAAAACATGAACAAGGAATGAAAGAACCAATTACACTAGAAATTAGATCAAAGTATGAAGATGTTGAATATAAAGGTTAGACTAGAAGTAATAAGAAAGGAACTAAGTTTATAATAGGAAAAAGTAACACCAAATAAATAATAGATATTGATAGGAACAACTATCATGACGGATAGAATGTTCAGAAGATTATAGTAACTAAAAATATATGCATTCATTGTAGTAGATATTGGCATAAAATAGAGAGATGTTGGAATCTTCATAGTTGTAAAACTTTTGGAGGAACCAATCATTCTCAAAGATATTATTGGTACAAAGAAAATTATTTCTTTGATTGGATATACACAATGACAAGAAACTTCATTAATGAATTTTCTCAAGTATATTTCTCAAGGTATAGATATGGACACAAGAAAGGTATGAACTTCTTCGAAAACAAAATTAGAAAAAAATAGTCATAGTGCCAAAGTCAAAATACAAAGTCAAGAAAAAATATGAAGCTCAAGTAGAAGATCAAATCCAATTTCACTTGAAGAGTAAAGTCTTCAATAACCAAATAATATAATACAGGAGGGTGTTAGAGAATATTACATTATCTAGTACATATCAATGTACCACCATGGGTACATGTTTGTATTAGGAGTTAGTCTTAGATTATAATTTAAGTATTTACTTTATTCAAAGGAATAAATCCACAAGAATGTGAAATGATGTAAATGTGCATGTTATCCATATGTACATGAGTCCTTTAGAATAGTAATAACAAGTGTCCTTAGTTAGGTGTGCATGTGCACAAGTGTCTATCATCAAAAATCTACATGTGTTCTTAGGGTAGGAAAGTGAAGAGTCACATACTAGTATATATTTATGACTTAGCATTATAATTAAATATAGAGTATGCATTGCTCATAGCATGCACTAGTAGATATCTAGTTCATATTTTCATGAATTTACATTAATGGCTATTTCGTGAGTATTTTTAGAAGTCTCTCATCATATTTCCATGCTTATTATATTGTCATTAACATAGTCATAATATTGGATGCTTATTTCATTACTTGTAGCTTCATTTCCTTCAAGTTTATAGCTTCAAAAGTTGATACAAACTTAAGTAGAGTAGAAACTTCTACAAATGCATAGAATACATTATGTGAAATATTTTAAGGAAAAATAAATGATAGTTCTAAATTTATAATCTCAATCATATTGCTTAAATATTAATAGTGGAGAAAGTATAGAACCCTTTCCTTGAGAAGTAGTATATATAAAGGCAAAATTATTAATATTGGGAGAAAAAATAGAAGATAAAGTTATTGTTCAAGTTACACTAAGGGCACTTCTAGAAAGTTATAAATATTTAGTTACTTCTTTACAATTTTTAAGTAAGGAGACTACGTTTAATGATTTAGTCAATATTCTTCAATAATATGAAGTAGAGAATTTAGTCAAGGATGACATGACAAATAATACCTTCGTATCTAAACAAATTATACCAAGTAATATTGCAAGAACATCCTGGTATAGATCTAAATAGGATTCCATATTTTATCATATATGTAAGAGAAAGGATCATAGTACATTTTTTTTCTAGATATAATCAAGGAAATCAAATGAATAAAACAATTCAACAAAGACAATATCGACCTCAATATAGATATAATCCACAATGACAACAAAAATTTCAACCTCAATACCAAAAATGTCAATTTTGTCCTCAGTACCAATATGATCATCAACAACATCATCAACTACAATTTAGAGAAGAAAATTAACAAGTGAACTTAGTTCAACAAATTCATGAAATTCAAGATTTAGAAGAAACATCAAAAGGAAATCAACTCAAATATTTTACGATAAAGCTCTTGGTTAATGAGGATATTAATTATTTAAAGATTTGTGATGATACTAGTATTGCAAATATTCTAGAAAATCATAATATAGGAGAAAAGGTTTTGAAAATATGACAAGGCAAGATAAATACTAGAACTTCAAAGAATAGAATAAAGAAGAAGAAGAATAAGATCAAGAAATTAAAGAGGAAGAGATCTAAAAGAGAAAAAAATCAAAATCAAGTTTCAAAATAGGAACCTAACAAATATCAAGTAGAGGTTCATGAAAAATGCAAGGCCATATAAAATTAGATATGAAGACAAAATTTGAGGACTAAAGTCTTTAATAACCAAATAATGTAATATGGAGATCGAGGGTTGAAGAATATTATATTATTTGATACATGTAAATGTACCACCATGGTACATTCATGGTATACATGTAAATATATATTATATTAGGTTTGTATCTATATTTTAGATGAGTGATTTCCTTATCCCTTTTATGTAAGAGTGTAATGTGTAGAAAATGTGCAAGTGTCATGTAAGAAATATTGAAAATGTCTATTGAGACAATGTGCACAAGTATCTTGTATTAGGATTATATGTAGGAGAGTAAGAGTCATGTATAACTGTGCAAGTGTCATAGAGTCATGTATACATATTAAAAGAGAGTGAAGAATATAGTATACAAGTCGAAAGATGATAAGCCAAAGGTCAATAATAGTAAAGATTGTATATCCTCAATATGTGAGAAGATCAATAAACAAGTATTGAAGAGTCACATTACTATAGCTATATTGTGAAGATAAATCTCCATACAATGTAACAAAAAATGGTCTGTAGTGATCACCATATATCAAGCATTGATAATAAAATTTGAATATATATTTTGAATAAATTTATATTAGAAATATTCTTCATGCATGTACATGAATTATTGTGGTCATTTACCTTGATATTTGGTATTATATGTGAATGATATTTCATTTTTATATTGGACTAGATATATATTTGATTGTTGATATATAATTTAAAATTGAATATTGATATTTAAACCAATAATATTATTGGATTATTTACATTGGGACCTATAATATTTTTATATAGTTATACTTAAAATCCAACATGTTCACATAACCAAGAAATTTTTCTACAATTGGTGTGATGACAACTATGAGGTCTTTGGATTTGAACCCACAAATGCTAAAAGCCTTAGATACTTTGGATAATTAGTGTAGATGACCAGGCTCTCTATTGATATACCAAGGTTGTTGCACCATAAATCTTCTATCATGCTTCTTCTAGAACACATCTCTCCACTAATGCGATGGATATGGCCTCCCTGACTAGTGTAGGCGAATAGGGTGGGCTCACATGCATGGAGAGAAGAGGTCATGGATGGCATGTGCTTGGCTCTAATAGTCTTGGTCACAAAATCAAGCTTTTCAACCATTGATAAATATCTTTTTTAATGCCCTCTTGCCTTATATTCATTTGTATGTGTGGTTGCCACGTTTCCTTGGATGGAATGGAACCTTGTTTGGCCAATAAAAAGTATTTTACTAAGGTGTTGGTTCTTTCCCCTCATTGGATTTTGACTAACTTCTATGTGTCCTTTAGATTTAGTAGAATTTCCTCCATTTTTTTCTAGCACCACTTTGGTCAAAAAAATGATGCAAATCATTGCATTTAAAATCAATAGTCTATAGGCCTTAGTACGCTTACTAGTTTGATTTAGGAAGTTATGGATCATTTGCTATAAATGGAAGATCTAATTGTTGACATAAATTTTAGCTCACCAAATTTTTCTTGAAAGTTTATTTATCTTGACTGAAGGTAGAAAAATCACCTTTTTGATTGAATGTAGGAAGCACTCTCTAACAATAGAACCTTGACTAGTCTTACTTTTGACTAATCTAGCTTGGAGTGAAGTGGGGCTATAGGGAAATATTCCATATAACTTTAGCAACTCGAAAGCCTCCTTAGTATATTAAATTAGTGAATCTAGAATTATCTTGTATTTTCCATTGGGTGTGAAGTAAAATTTTGAAAGCTATAAACCAAGCAATAGAATGACAAAACTTGGGGAAGAAGGACGTATATATACAACTTGATTATGGTGAAATATCCTTAAGGTAACATTCTGCAAGAGAAACATGGATTTGAATCTTATTTTTTGGAGTTTACTACCATAGTTCTTACCTTAATTTGATGAATATCACCCTAATCCTTTCAATGGACTAAGATGCTTGAGAATTGGCACATAGACAAGGACCTCTTGGAATATTGATTAGCAACTATGTCTAGACCTGGTTTATTTTTTTCCCTTGATTTTATGCCATTAAAATTATTTGGGTATTCCTTTACATATTGCCAGCACTGTATGTAGAATACACTAGGATTTTGATTACAATCCAATTATTCATAGAAATTAGTTTGGTTTCCAAATCCACCCCATTAATCATGAAATGGATCCATGGATGTTCAGTGAATGGAAACTCTACCATTTATAGAGCCCCTTTATCTATCATCAAAAGGCTTCAATATCCCTTCTTAATATGAAGGTAATCTCAACTATCATAAAGAATGTTGAAGATCTCTATTTGCTTTCCTTGGGTGAATAGTGTTGCTTTGTTGCACCAAGAGATTTAGATTTTCCATTATCTTCTTTTGTGGTCCTATTTTTTTTTAGTTTTATTATCATTTTCATAGCCATAGTTATTTTGTATGTTGAAAGACTTGAACATATCCCTATTCCTTAGGTAGTTTGACCTTGTGTAACTAGTAAATGGATATTATATGCTTTATTCACTATCTTTTCCCTATATATTCTTCATTGTAGTAGTTATCTTGTCTATACATGTCTTTCAAAACATGGTGTAAATGGTCTACCCTAAGAGTTTTTTATGTGTGCATGTCCAAGCTCTTAGAGCTTCTATTAGTACCTTCTAGATATTGGTTATCATGCTTGGACAACTAACTTCTATTTATTATGTAGGAACTTTTCCCAATGGGGTTTAGGTTGGGTGTCATCATGATTGCTAAAGTTGATGGCTTGTAGCAAGAGCTTTTGTTAACACATTTTGCCATATTTTCTCCTAGAAATACCATTGCAATCGGGTGTGTAGTCAATATTGTTAGGAAGCTTCAACTTGTAAATATTTAATTTACACTTTATCCTTTATAAATACACTTTATCCTTTATTTTTTATTTTTTTTTATGCACAGAGGAAAATACCTAGTGAAAAATCACCCCATCCCATCTGGCTTAGATGTCTTTTTGGGATCTACTCTCCATGTCTTGGATGCTCATTCTTCTATGTAATTATCAGGAATGTATGGGTGCATCTCATCAATAAAATAGTTAAATTTTGATTATTTCTCTTCTAATAGGTAGGATTTCTTCTTCCTAGTTCTCCTAAAAGGCATTTGCTTTGTGTGATACGCGTGGAGGGGTTTTGATAAAAATTTAAACATGGTTCCATGTATGGGTTAGAGCAGCATGTGGATCCAATTGATTGACATATATCCTCCAATCTTAATTGTGAAGTCTCTCAAAAGGTATATTCCAAATGAAATGGAGATATCAATCACTATTGTGTCCTGATGAACCATTAGGTCAAGGCATGCTTGGATTACTAGAGGAAGGCCTTGGATGAACCCAAAAATTTTTATGGCAGTTCCATATAACTATACCACATTTCTATTGGTATGTTCTAGCAATTGGCCAAGCACTTCTACCACCTTTTTTGGCATTATCAAAGTGATGTACCCTGAGTCAATATGAAATTGTGTATCAATTTATATTTTAAATCAAGGTTACATAAAATGGCATAGGATTGAACCTACTAGGCTTAAAAATATATATTGTGGTGGGTTTTCCTTATATGTTTATCTCCTTTTACATATTTACATCCTCTTCTAGGTTCTTCATCTATTTTAGGATAGAAAGGACCTCCCAAAGAGGTATGTCTATTGTGGACTTTCTTAGGTGCTCGACCAAGTTGAATGTTTTGATAGAAGTGGTTCTTGGAACTGTTGATATTGTTAGGAGCATAGTACTTTCTATAATTGAAGGTGGTCTTGATAGATTTGCAATGGGTTACATTGGTGGTTCAGGGGTAACTCTTACCATCAATACTATCATCCTAATCCAATGGTACAACTTGTGTTAAAGGGATCCTTTGATTATCTAATTATCTCATTTAAGTCCCAAATGTGGTCAAGCTAGGTGTTTCCTACTCCTACATGGCCCTTTTCTTGGTTCATATATTATATTATTATTATACTAATGGCCTTCCATTTGAGGGGTATGTTTTGATACAATATATACTTTCACTTAATCCTAGGTAACAAATATTTGCTTTGAATATAATGAGTTGGAAATTGATGGTATGGTTAGATATTGGGTCATGGGTTCTTCACTCAACATCAAGACTTCTGAGTAAGAGGGATAGGCATTTTAGTGATCAAAAGAGAAATTCTTGTTGCCCTAAGTTTTCATTATGAAAAAATAGTTAGAGGGAAAATAGTTAGTAGCCAGATAGCACCAACCATTAGGATATTAAATGTACTTATTTTAGGTGGTGACCAGGTCTCTAGTTGAGCTTGAAGGTATTTTGTGAATTGGAACCAATACAAGTAATATCTATTAAGTCAATGTTTTGGGATGACTAGGATTCTTAGTGGCTAAGAATGGAGGTTTTTGGTATACAGTGAAGGGCAATCAAAAACCTAAATTTTTGTAATAAAAAGGAAGGCTTTAGATAAATTTGATAGGAAAACCTTTGATTGTTTTTTGAGGTTTGTGACATTATTAGTTAGGATTTTCATAGATTTGAACATTTCATCTATTTTATCCTCTAGGGGATATAAGGCTTGGTTTTTTTCTTTATATGTAGGAAGATGAATAAAACTGGTGGTAGTTTGTATGGTCAAAAAGTAGTGGTAGGGGTGTTGAATATAGCGAAAAAATGGAAGAGGTAGTCTAGGAGCTAGCCTTCCTATTTGGATTAGGTCTTTCACAGCTTGGATGGCTACCTTTTAGGCCTATGGTAAAAAATTACCACACTTGAAAATGATAATCATGATAATTTGATAATTAAAATATTTCAACAAGTAAATGAATGTCATACCCGAAGGTGGTTGGATCTCCTTAAGGATCCTTTGCCAAGTTTTGTAGAATCATGTATTGAGATCATCCATTGTCTTTGTAGGTACCCTCTTGATTATTGTGAGTTATTCCAAGAGGTACACTTCATCTACCTTTCTCCAAAACTACTTTAGCATGAGCTCTGCCAATTGGTCCCAACTTCCAATTGATCATGGGTTGACACTAAGGTACCATTCTTGAGATTTCTTACAAAAATAATCTACCAATATTCTTAAGTCTATATCTTTCTCTTCAATCAAATGCATGACAAATAGAATTACCAAGTGCTATAAAGTTTCTATCAGTGATAGCATATTATCCCAAGAAGTATGGTAGTTATTTGAGTTCTAATGCCAGAATAGTGTCCCATATGTCAAGTGGAACTAGTGGAATTATGGGACCTTTATGATTCTATGCTAGAAATGTTTTGGCAAGATGATGTGCCATGTCTTCTCTATTGCAATATTTGTTCCTCATTTTTATTTAATTCATAGGTGGCATTAGCTCTTGTTGATTAACTCTAGAAAAGCCTCTAGTCATAGAACATCTACTAATATAACTCTAGATTTTTCTCTAAAAATATAGTTACCAAGTGGGGATATTTTTCTTCAATAAGCTAATGAGACAAAGACCCCTATCGAAATATCAATATGCATTTTATCGAGTGATTTCTAAAATTCTATCTTCTGAATTTGAGTCATCAAGTAGAGTCACTACGTGATTTTTTTGGGTGCTTCTCTTCAATAAAAAATATTATGATATTCATCTAGATCATGATTAAACTTTCTTCAATATTAGCATGGGGATCATAGAAGTTGGTCCCACTGAGTGTGCTAGAAAAATTGTTATCATATATAAGCACAACCTTTCTAGGGGATGATGTTGTGCCTATGCCTCAATAAAATATTAGGAAGTACCACAAGGTTAATGAGAGGGACTACATATGGGGTAACATCTAAGGTCTTTAATTGAGACTAGTTCCTTCTCCAATTTTAATTCCTTCATGCATAGCAACCTCCATGACTTGAGGTCAGAATGTGGGTCACCAAAAAAGAGAATTACAATAAAAGTAAACAAAGAATAAATTGAATGTGAAAAATAGTAAATCCCTAAGCCATGGAGGAAACACATCAAATAATTAAAAACAATCCCTATTTTTTTACTACAACAAGTGGTAATTAAACACAAAAATATCACATATGGCTAGTGAACACAACCAAGAAAAACACACTATAGGAATTAATATAAATCAAGAAGAGGATAGAATAAAATTAGTCACAAATTTCACTAAAATGTTTAAATGATTACAATACAATGTGGCTTGGAGGGTTGGTTGTTATCTAGGCATAACAAAAGGTTTGGGATCTCCTTGTTATAGTAGAAAATAAGGGTGTTGGGCATGTGCAAACAACTTTTGATACCTTTTACAATAAAAATGGGTTTATTTATAATCCAAGTCGAAGGTTACTTACCTCAAAAGATATGTGTAGAACTATGGATATCTTGCATTCATGTAATAAAGAAATACTTTTGCAACTAGTGTGATGATATTTTTGAGGTCTCTAGATCTATAGCCATAAATGCTAAAAGTTTCAAGACCTTCAAATAATCGATATGAATGATTGAGCTCTATACTAGAACATTGGTGTGGTTGCACCATAACTCTTCTATCATGTTTATCCTAGTACGTGTCACTGTGTTGATGTGATAGACATGGCCTACCTGATTGGTGTAAGTGGATAGGAAAGAATCATTCCTATGGTGACCAATGACCATGGTTGGCATGTGATTAGCTCTAACAGGCTTGATCATAAATTCAATATTTATGGCCATTGGTGGATGTTTTCTTTAATACCCACTTAACTACTCTTCATTTATGTAGAAACCACCACATGTACTTAGATTGGATGGAACCTTACTTGGCCAATGATAAGCATTATCATTAGTTGTTGGTTCTTTCATATTATAGGTATTCCATTGGTTTCCACTTGTCCTTTGGCTTCAATTAGAGCCCCTCATACTTTGATGGCACTTTTTGGTGGGAAAGACCACACTAGCCATTGGATTTAAAATAAATGGTCTACAAACCTTAGTGCCCTTGTTGTCTTGATTCAAGTAGTTGTAGAGTGTTGGCCATAGATGGAATATTTAATGGTTGGCATGACTTTTAGCTCACCCAATTTTTCTTGAAGCTCCTTTCTCCCAATCGAATGTGGGAAGTGACTTTTTTATTGGAGGTAGAAAATGCTCTTCAACAACAAAGCATTAAATAGTCTCACTTTTGACTAATATAGCTTTGAGTGAAGCCAAGCTATAGAAAAACGTTTCTTACAATTACTACTTAATCAAATATTTAATATAAATAAACTTCATTTTAATTTTATATAATTATTTTAAAACATTACTTTTCTCTTTTAAAAAAACTAAGTTAAAAATTAAAGTCATTGTATAACAATGTAAAACCTTGAAAATTTAATAACTTAAAGTTATTCACAAAAATTAAAGCGACCTTTAAAATCATGTCATAACATCTTCATCATAATTATTAGCATGATGTATTTTTCTTTG
Source organism: Wollemia nobilis (assembly GCA_028583015.1). Lineage (NCBI taxonomy): Eukaryota > Viridiplantae > Streptophyta > Pinopsida > Araucariales > Araucariaceae > Wollemia > Wollemia nobilis. The sequence goes on from JAQPPZ010016827.1 coordinate 664,575, forward strand.
GTATAAATAGAACATACATACATACATACATACATACATACATACATACATATATATATATATATATATATATATATATATATATATATATATATATATATATATATATATAGAGAGAGAGAGAGAGAGAGAGAGGAAACAAGCTTACTCACATAAGCACACAACAAGATATTGAGGAAAGAATCCAATTCATGTCTTTATCTTGGATTTTAAAATTGAAGTCATTGTATAATGATGTGATACCTCTTAAAATAAAAAGGAAAAATATTCTAGTCAAATCAAGATTGAAAAAGATAATAACTATTATGAACACTTATTTTCTTCATAATAATACAATTTCTTATGATGAGACAACCAAATATGGTTTGAAACTATGAATGAAGCTTAACTATATGCATCTCTTTCTACTCATGGTGGGTTAACTGCACTTGGATCATCACTTTACACTCATAGTGGGAGAGCTCATCATGTCCAAGCTCTCAAAAATATGATATGAGGAGTGAATATGAGATTTTATTCATGAACATGACAAACAAAAAAATTTAGGGTTTCTTGCAATAGAGATGGAGCTAAAATCAATAGTAGCAATAACGACCCTTGTGTGAATGTGAGTGTGGATTGACAAATGAAGGACTGAACAATATTAGAGAAACTGAGTTTAGTAGAACAACCTTTGAGGATGAAATTGACTATATCAGAGAGATTTGTAGTTCTAGTAGGATTTATAGTGGAAATTTAGGTTTTCCTACAACTTCATTTTTTGGATCTTGGGATGGAGGGTTTCAATAGAGATGCATGTATTGAGCCAAAAATAAATTTTAAAGAACCAATCCATCGAGGACCACCTCAAACAGGAGGGGAACACAATCAAAAATTTCCAAGGAAACCATTGAGGATGTCAAAGTTCGATTAAAAAAAATAGAGATAGGTTGCATGAAAGCAACTAATGGATCCCCAGTAGTGAATTTGGAAATAACATATGTTCAAGAAAGAATAGGTGTGATTGAGAGGAAAATTCTAATTTGATGATTCATGGGATTTCGACCAACTCTTACTACCTTCAAGCAATGGGCTACCAAAAACTGGAGCACTAAAGGTAAGTTCCAAATTTTTACTTACCCTAAAGCCTACTTCCTTATCTCTTTTGATAATGAAGAAGATAGGTAGAACATTTTTTAAGAGGGGCCATGGTTATTTGGTAGGGCATGTATTTTCATGAAGCCCTAGAATACTAAGTTAAAAGTTGATGAAGAGATGCCATCAACTGCCCCTGTTTGGGTTCGTTTATTTGGTATTCCAATAAAATACTAACATCCAAAGATATTCGCAACAATTAAAAATTCGTTAGGAGTTTACATGATGACCTCTAATAGAACCCAACACTTAGGGCCTATGATTTATGAAAGGATTTATGTTTTGATTGATTTTGAAAAACCACTTATAGAGAATATTACTTTACAATATGGGGAAAAAATATGGGAGCAAGTAGTAGATTATGAAAATATTCCATTTAGATGCAAAATTTGTCATGAATATGACCATATAGCCAAGGATTCTCTACATAAGGTCCCTAAAAAAGAGAAAGATGATGTGGAATTGGTAGGCTTTCAAATACCTAAACAAAAAAACATAGATTAGATAGCAACAAAAGAGAAAACAATAATTTCACCTAACACCTTTGAAATTCTCTCTACGAATGAGCAAGCAGATGATGATGATTGTCAAATAGAAATAGTTATTATGGAGACACATTCTTATGAAGATAGGGAACATGAAGGATTGCATGATGAGAAACCATTAAAATGGCTTGCCTTGATGCTAAGAAATAACAATAAAAGAAAAAAAGGACAATGTAGAAAACCAACCCAAGTGCAAAACAAAAGGGCATATTCAAACTACAAACAAAATGGATCCTCAAAAAGATCATACAAATTCCAATAGTAGTATTGTGGTACCAAGTAATCAATCTATAGTCCCAATTAGAATGAAGCAAGATACGAATAAAAATATAAGGATGCCATAATCCTCAAGTTTATATTCAGTCTCTTTATGGCAATGTTGGAAGCTTTGGCTATTTTTTTTAAGCAATTTTTGATATTTTTGGTAATTTGTTAAGCTTTGGTTTATTTTTAGTGTTATCGTATTTTGTTTGTTTTATCTTTAGCTCCATTATGCTTATTTTTTGTTGTATTTTTTTTTTTGATTGTGGTGTATTTGGTTCATTTTGTTGTTTATGTTTTGGTTTTGTTATGGTTTAATTGTTTTTGGGGTTTTTTCTGTGTGTTTCGTATTCTATGGTTTTTTTTTTTGTGGTGTATTTGTTTATTTATTTATTTATTTTTGTTATGGTAGTGTTTTATTATGCTATGTTTGTGGTTTTTAATGCATGTTTCGTGTTTTGATGTTTATTTTTGTCATTAAAAAAAAAAGATTAATTTAATTTTTTTTATGTGTGTTTTATTTCGTTGTGTTTTTGTATGTTATTTGTGTGTTTATTTTATGTGGTTCATGTTTTTTTTATTACGTTTGTTTGATTTGATTATGTGTTTTAGATATAACCAAGGAGTATGCTTTATTTGTTTTATATTTTTGTGGTTTTGTGTTTGTGTGTTCATGTTTTGTGTTGTTTCAAGTATGCTTCTTACGTGTATCAAAGGTGGTAGACGCCCTAGGCATTTTTGGTGGAAGATATACCCCTGACTCCTTGGTTCTTATCCAAAAGTGGCATCCCTTATCAGATTCCCTTCTGAGATGTTTTTCACAAACAAAAAAAATCAAACTTAGAAAAATTAAAATTATCTTTAAAATCAAGTTATGGTCATCATCATCATAATTAACAATTAGATGTATTGTTTTTTCTTTGGTATGAATAGGACCACCATATTGAAGAAATAATTCCATCACCTCTTCTAGACTTAAAAAATTAAATTCATTGTACAATGTGTGAAACCTAGAAAAATTAAACAAGAACTTCTTCTACAATTTTATGTCTTTATATAGTTAAGTCAAGCTTTAAAAAGTTAAAGTATTATTTAAAATCAAGTAATGATCATCTTATAATTAGTAGGGTGATGCATTATTTTTTATTTGGTGTGATAGGACCACTATAAAAGGAATTTATTTACCTTTTTATTTTTATTTTTTTATTTATGGAAAACATCCAAAAGGGATGCCACTTTCAGGTAAGACCCAAGAAGGCAAGGGTATCCATTTACCTTTTTATTTTTATTTTAAATATTATAAACTTAAAAAAATTAATTCATTGTATATTGATATAAAACATAGAAAAATTAAACCAAACAATTTAAGTCAAACTTATAAAAAAAAAAATGAAGTCTGTAAGGGTTTGATGAGGAAAAACTACTCTGCTAGGGTTTGATGAAGAAAAACTGCTCTGTGAGGATGACAAAATCTTTTGAAGGAGGTATGAAAATTTGGAAGAATATCATGATGGCATCGGTTCCAGCACAGAGAGTGCATGCTCGTGATGTTTTTTAATCTAAAAATGATTGGAAGGAACAAGATTTTCTAGTGCATGTCGAGAATCACTTGTTAAAGAACAATGGATGTTTGGAATGATGTGAAGCCAGGCTAGTTCTAGTGGTTCAACCAGACTCAGTGGTGGAATATATGGAGTATCTAACCAAACATGCCCTTATTGGAAAATTTTTGGGCATCCGAATTTCTCTCCCCTTTGTGGAGGCTTGGGTCAGGAAGACTTGCAATCCTAAAGGCAATGTGGAGGTGATGCTGAATGCAAACAACTATTTTATGGTAGTTTTCTCTTGTATTGCAGATCATAACAAATAATTTGAAGGGGGTCCTTATTTCTATAACCAATTAGGACTCTTTCTTAAACCCTAGCATGTGGGTTTCAACCCATCATAGGAGCAACCGTTACGGGTTCCAGTATGGGTGTGGCTTCCATGGCTCCCATTGAAATTCTGGAGAACTGATATCTTGCATAAGATTGTCCTTGTGCTTAGGAAGCCAGTTGGACCATCACAACAGACAATAGATAAAAATGTAATCTATGTTGTTTGTATTTGTGTTGAAATTAACTTAAATAATCTTATTCCAGATTCTATTGAAATACAATTTGGATCAACTACATGGGTTCAAAAACTTGACTATGAAGCTCTTCCATTTCGTTTTCAGATTTCTCGTGAATATGGCCACCTGCAAATAAAATACCAAAATTTTATCCTACCTGTGGCTTCAAATCTTGGGCCCTCTCGGTATGGACAAAGTTTGGATAAAGGAAAAGCCCCGATAAAGGAAGGGGAACGGGATAAGGAAGGTTTTGTTCTGATAAAATCCCAAAAAAAAGGATGAAGGGCAAACAAAGACCTTAAGGATAGCTAGTCAAATTATTTACTCAATCATTTTGAAATATTAGATGATCTTGATCAGTGCATGGAGATACCTAAAACGTCATTACCTGATGTAAATATAACAAGGTTGAATCAGATGTCTCTTCTTGATGGGGAACTTAAGGAATCAAATCTAGCCCTATAAGGGAAACTATTTTGGAAAGTGGTACGGATTTAGTTATGCCCTATATTACTCAGGAACTGATGCAGTCTTCCTTGGGCTACAAAACTCCTATGATGTTAGGATTGCAATAGAAAATAATTAAAATAAGTTTTTCAGATAAGAATATGAAGGTGGGTCGGAAGAAGGACCAGGATAAAATTAATTTAATGGGGGAAACTTTGGTGGAATCAGGCTTGGTGAGAACATTGGACTCCTATTTTTATAACCCCCAAAAATGATTATCCTCTCATGGAATGTAAGGTGGTTGAACAAAATCCCTAGACAAAAAGTTGTTCGTGATTTGGTTTGTTTGCATTCTTCAGATGTGGTGTTTATTCAAGAGACTAAATTGGTTATTGATAGTATGTTCAATATTACTCCCAATTTGTGGAGAAGGGAGTAATGCTAGTGTATTGGTGCATGTGGATATGCTAGTGGCATCGCTTATTTATGGGATATGGTTAAGATATCCCCTCTTACTTGGATTTCTAACAGATGGTCTATTTCAATGGTCGAGCATGATAATGAATCTGGTGAAACTATCCTACTTAGAAATGTGTATGCTCCTATTTATTACAATGATAAAGTGGATTTGTGGGAGCACATTTGCTTTGGGAGAAGTTTTGTTCCCCTATACCCATGGATTTTGGTTGGAGACTTCAACTCTATTACTTATTTGGAGGATAAATGTGGTGGGGTGGACTATCTCGAGCCTTTTTATTTTGTATTTAGTGCTCATATCCAGTCCCTAAACTTGGTTGAAATCAAGCCAGATAATGGGATCTTTAATTGGCACAATAGGTGTAGGGAAGCTTCCATCTCAGAGAGACTGGATAGATTTTTGATATCTAGTTATTAGATGGGTAATAACAAAACTATGATTCTAGAGGGTAGGGGATATGATCATTGGCTTATCAAAATATCTACTTTGGAGTTAGGACTAAAAAATAATCCCTCCTTTAAGTTTCAACTTATGTGGCTTCGTGATCCTAAGATTCATGATTTCATGTGAGGCTGGTGGACCACTGGCAAACCTCCTCATGGCACCGCTATGTATTCCTTTATGAAGCAACTACAATTTGTAAAACATAAATTTAAGAGATGGAATAGACTAAATTTTGGGAACCTTTCCTTGGCTAAGCTGGTAGCTCTTAGGAGGATGGAAGAAGCTTCAAGGAAGATTAGAGATCAAGGATTCATGAAGGAGCTTCTTGTTGAGAAATTTGAGGCTACGAAAGACCTTTTTGAATGGGAACTGAGGGGATATTTTTTTGGAAATAAAAAGCTCGAGTAGATTCATTTTAGGAAAGGGATAGGAACACAACCTTCTTTTATAGCTCAGTTAAGACTCGCCGTAATGGTAACCTGATTACCTCTCTTGTGAATTCTCAGGGTGCCCTGTTCTCTTCTTTCAGGGATATTTTAGAAGAGACTAAGAGGTATTTTTTCTCTCTCTTCAAGAAGGAATCCCTATCATATGATGAGAATGAAAAGCTTATTCTAAACTGTATTCCAACGATTATTTCTAGAGATATGAATGAGCACTTGATGGGTCCAATTTCCCTTGAGGAGTTGGAAAATGTTGTATTCAAGACAAAAAAAGGAAATGCCCCAGGTCTAGATGGATTCTCGATTGAGTTTTATGAGGAGTTTTGGGATTTAATCAAATTTGATATTTTGGAGGTGGTCCACGAGTCCAAAAATTACAAACAGATGCTAAGGACCCTAAATGCTACCTTTGTGGTGCTTATACCCAAAAAAGAGGGAGAAAATTCCTTGGATATGTTCAGGCCTATTGCTCTCTACAATGTTGTGTATAAGATCATCACAAAAATTATTTTTGAGAGGTTGAAGATATGTTTGAGCAAAATCATCTCTGAGGAGGAAAGAGGGTCTGTTGCTGGCTGACAAATCTTGGATGGCTCTGTTCTTGTTAATAATGAGCCATCAAAGCTATTTGAGGCCTCAAGGAGATTGAGAAAAGAAGACCCTTTATCTCCTTATTTGTTTATCATTATGGCAGAAGGGTTGGGAAGATTGCTCAAGTCTCAAGTCATGTAGGGTCTCATTCAGGGGTGGAAGTGGGATAGTATTTTGCCACCTCTTTCCCACCTTCAATTTGTTGATGATATTGCTTTGTTGGGAGTTGCCACTATCAGGGAAGCTAGCAATATTAGACAGTATCTTGACATATATCTTGGTGCTTCTGGATAGTTGATTAATGAGGACAAGTCTTCTATTTTCTTCTTCAATACTCCTCTTATTCAAGCCAAAATTACTTGCATTCTAAGATTCCAGGTTGGGACTCCCCCGTTCATTTATCTTGGTATTCCAATTTCATCTCATCCACTACCTAGATATTGTTGGCAGTCTATGCTTGATAAGTTTAGAAGGAAGGTGAATCACTGGACTTTCATATGGCTATCCACTACAGGTAGAGTGTTGCTTTTAAAATTTGTTGTTCAAGCTTTACCCATTTATAGATATTTTGTACAAATAGCTCCCTCTCACTTCATCAAGGACATGGATGCTTTGTCAAGATAGTTTTTATGGTCTGAAAAACTTGATCAATCTAAATGGAGTTTGGTTAGGTGGGATTCTATATGTAGGTCGGTGCAAGAGGGAGGCCTTGGGTTGCGACATACAACTCTTTTTGGGCATGCTTTGGCTACAAAACTTTATTAGAGATGGTGTACCTCTCAAGATTAAATTTGGACTAAAATATTATCTTGTAAATACTTGAGAGGTATTTCTGAGGCTGAGATCCCTAGAGTCAACTTGGTTGGGAAAGGTTCAGTTATCTGGGACACTCTAAAAAGAGGAGCTAATTTAATAAAGTAGGGTTTGTTTTGGATTTGAAATCAGGTATAAAATGCTCTTTTTTGGGAGGATTCTTGGGATGGCCATCCTCCTATCTTGAATCAATATCCTAGGTTACGTTCCCTAAGCATTTTTTTCTTGGAAGAAGGTTGGTCTTGTGTGGACTTAAAAAAATCTAGTATTTTAGAAATATGGAGATGTACAGGTGGAAATATCCACAAGAATGGCCCCAAGGGGGATTGGCCAAGGACAGAGAGGTGCTTACTCTTATTATTACAGGGAGACCTTGTTCTTCATTAAGGGGTAAAGATATTCTGGCTTGGAACCCTGATCCTAAGGGAACCTACTCGGTAGCCTATGGTTATTAGGTTCTTGATAAGCAAAAGTATGGGAGTCTTCCTATAACTTGGTGGAAAAAGGTGTGGAACAAATTTTTCTAGCCAAAATGTAACTTCTTTCTCTGGTTGGTAGCTCATAATAAATGCCTCATTTGGGATAATGTGAGGAAGAGAGGATTTCAGGGTCTCTCTTTTTGTGTCCTTTGTAGTAAGAATGAGGATGACTCTTCTCATTTATTTTTCCAATGCTCCTTTTCCAGAGACATTTGGCACCATTGGTGGAGCACCTGGAACCATCCATGTTTTCATGTGCTTTCCCTAGTGGAGTTTTGGAGTAGTATGGGCAGACCTTTGGACAAGTCCCCCTTCCTTTGGGTGGCTTGGAATTTGGGTCCTTGCATCATCTAGAAAATTTGTCTTAAGAAAAACCGACGCATATTTTAGGGCAGTTATTTGGCTGTTAAACAAATCTGGTAAAGGATCCTATATGTGGTTCAGGAAACCATCCATAGCAAATGTGATATGGACCCTCTTTTGGATTATAAGGAGGAGAAGGTACAACAAGCCCTTGGTCTCTTTGGGTATGGTGTGAACTCTTCTAGCCCTAGTAGGATTCCTCAGCTCTGCAAGAAGGTTAGGAGAGATGGTAGATGGAGGCCACCCCCTAGAGGAGTTTTAAAAATTTATACTGATGGATCATCTAGGGGTAATCCTGGACATGCTGGCATTGGCAGTGTTGGGAGAGATTCTACTAGTGGTGTCAGTTTTTTATTTTTCATTTATAAAAGTGTTCACTCCAACAATTTTATGGAAGCTCTTGCAATTATTAAGGCCTTGTGGAGGGGGTTTTCTCTTGGTTGGTATAGGATTATCTATGAGTCTGACTCTCAAATTGTGGTTAATATTTTAAACAGTAAAAGGATGGAGGAAGTTAATTGGCAATTGGCCTCTGTAGCCGTTCAGATTCTCAAAATGAGTGAAGAATTTGAATTTATATCCTTTGTGCACATTCCAAGGGAATGGAATGTGGTTGCTGATTACCTGGCCAAAAGGGCTTCTGAGCTGTTGGATCCTTGGAGTATCAATAGTTGGGAGAGTCTCCCGTCTAGGGACTCTCAACGCCTATGGGAGCTGATCCACAAAGATATACAGACTTAATGTGGTTTTTTCTTGTTGTCTTTTCCGGGTGTCATTCTAGTCTAGTGGTTTTAGCCTGTTTGATTGTTTATTTGAGTCTTGGTTGGAAGCTCAATAGTACTCTGTAATCCAGACTTTTTATCAATAATTTTTTACCACTTTATTTAAAAAAAAAAAAACTTATAAAAAAAATTAAAAGTCATCCGTAAAATCAACTCATTATAAATCATAAATCAAGTCATAGCCATCGTCATCAAAATTAACAATATGTATTGTTTTTTCTTTAGTATGAATACAATAAATCTTGAAACATAAAAAAATTAAATCAAAATACTCATCAAACTTTAAAAAATATATATTAAAATTATTCTTAAAATCAAGGCATTAAAAATCAAGTCATAGCCATAGTCGTCAAAATGAACACAATCACTGTATTGTTTTTTATTTGGTATGAAAACAATCGCTCTATTGATTTTTCTTCGGTATGAACACAATCAGTCATAGCCATCACTGTATTGATTTTTCTTTGGTATGAACACAATCAGTCATAGCCATTGTCATTAAAATTAACAGCATGATGTATTGTTTTTTCATTGGTATGAATACAATAAGTTTTGAAATATAAAAATATTAAACCAAAATAATCAGGTCAAACGTGAAAAAAATTAAAATTATCTTTAAAATCAACTTATTAAAAAACAAGTCGTGGCCATCGTCATCAAAATTAACAGCATGATGTATTGTATTTTCTTTGGTATGAACACAATCACAGTCTTAAAATCAACGCATTAAAAATCAAGTCATAGCCATAGTCATCAAAATGAACACAATCACTGTATTGTTTTTTATTTGGTATGAACACAATCACTGTATTGATTTTTCTTTGGTATGAACACAATCACTGTATTGATTTTTCTTTGGTATGAACACAATCAGTCATAGCCATCACTGTATTGATTTTTCTTTGGTATGAACACAATCAGTCATAGCCATCACTGTATTGATTTTTCTTTGGTATGAACACAATCAGTCATAGCCATCGTCATTAAAATTAACAGCATGATGTGATGTATTGTTTTTTCTTTGGTATGAATACAATAAGATTTGAAACATAGAAAAATTAAACCAAAATAATCAGGTCGAACCTGAAAAAAAATTAAAATTATCTTTAAAATCAACTTATTAAAAAACAAGTGATATCGTCATCAAAATTAACAGCAAGATGTATTGTCTTTTCTTTGGTATGAACACAATCACCGTCTTAAAAAGAATCATGATGTATTGTTTTTTTGTATCAACACAATCACTGTGTTGAAAAAAAAATTCATCCACCTCTTTATTTTTCTTCTAAACTTTTTGGATTTTATGATTTGCATGTCCATCCAATTTGAACGCCATGATCAAAAAGGAAGTTGATGACAGCCGCCGAAAGCATAGGTCAACAAAGTCACGTTGTCAAACGCGCGTCACTTCTGCAATTTGCAATCCATAGAATGCTTCTATAAATAATATTTACTTACACCTATCTTCATTACAGGCCCTCTCATATCCTCTTCATTGCCAACTTGCCATTAGTGAGTTCAAACCCAATGGCTCTCCCTCTTCACAACCTCCTTCCCCTTATTATCCTCATCCTTTCTTCTGCAAATTCATCTCTCTCTTTACAAGCATGTCGTCAAGAGGAGTATAATGCTCTTATGCTCTTCAAAGCCGGGTTGAATGATTCCCATGGCCTTCTGAGCTCATGGGTAAACGGAACTAACTGTTGCACATGGGACGGCATATATTGTAGTCCGCACACTGGTCATATAGTGAACCTCAATGTCACCTGGTACTCTCTCGAAGGAGGTGTGCTATCCGATAGCTTGTGCCACCTTCGTTTTCTCACACACCTTGAATTACCGACCAATCAATTAACAGGTAATCTTCCTCTCTGTATTGGAAATCTCTCTCATCTTCAATATCTTGATTTATACTATAATAATTTGAGTGGGACAATTCCCCCTACCATTTGTTTACTTACCAGTCTTACTTATCTTGATCTTAGTTACAACCAATTCAACGGAAGTTTACCATCCTGTCTAGGTAAACTTTCTTCTCTTAACTTCCCTCGACCTGCGCGACAACCAGTTGAGTGGAACTCTGCCATCTTCCCTCGGGAGTCTCTCTTCTCTACAATACCTTATGGTTTGGTCCACGCAAAGAGTCCCACCCGACTTTCCCCTTTCATACAATCAGCTAAATGGTAATATCCCCGAATCTCTAGGCAATCTTTCTTCGCTCTCCTACTTAGATATTTCCCACAACTTACTAAGTGGGACACTTCCCTCATCAATTGCTAAGCTGTCCTCTCTCACTATCCTCTATGCTGACGACAATGCATTCAACGAGACAATTCCTTCCTCAGCATTGCCATCTTCTATGAAAGATCTCCGCCTCTCCTTAAACAACAACCAGACAATTTCAGAAACATTTTTTCACAACCTCACGAAATTAAAGGGATTATCTCTATCCAATTGTGTTTTAAACATTAGCACAACTTGGATTCCCTCTTTTCAATTAGAAAGGTTAGATTTGGTATCCTGTAAGATCAATGGCCAAATTCCACTCTGGATCTCAACTCAGTTCTTCCTTGAGAGCTTAACTTTGGCTGACAACAATCTTAGTGGAGAAATTCCCTCTTGGCTATGGGAAACCTCCTCGTCCTTGGAAGACATAAATTTGACAGCAAATCATCTGCAAGGGCGTCTTTTTACAAATAGTTCAATGTGGATGCAATTGGTCACCTTAGATGTGTCTAAAAATCTATTGAGTGGATACCTTCCATCGTTGTGGTCTCCTAATACAACATTTTTGCAGCTCAATGACAATTTGTTTACAGGAAATATTCCTCCAAGCTTGGGCACTTTATCTGACCTTCAAGTGTTGAATTTGGCAAACAACCATTTAAATGGAATCATCCCTCCAAGTTTGGCCAATTGTTCTTCGCTTGAAGTTTTAAATTTGGGAAATAATAGCTTAAAGGGACAGATGCCTTATGAGTTTGGTAGACTATACCAGCTTCAATCATTAGTTGTCCGGAATAATAAGCTAAAGGGATTATTCCCTCCCTCAATGGCAAATTGTACAAATTTACAGTTTCTTGATATTGGAGACAACTCATTTAAAGGTCAGATTCCAAAGTCCATTGGAAATCTTTCACTGTTAAAAGTGTTGGTGATGAAGGGGAATGATTTTACAGGCAACATTCCTTCAGAGATTGGCCAACTAACAGAGCTTCACATATTGCACCTGTCTTCCAATAGTCTTTCAGGCTTTATTCCACGGAACATTTCATCCTTACAAGCAATGACCATTGTAAGAGAAGATGGCTTTGTGTTGTCCCAGACAATCCCACGAGATCCTTTTTATAGCAATTATGATGTATATTTTGAAGGATTGTATATGACTGCCAAAGGCATAGATGAACAATATCCTTACATACGGTCCAACTTGATATCCATAGATCTCTCAAATAATAAATTAGAAGGAGAAGTTCCTTCTGATTTTGGAAAGTTGAAGGGGTTGATGTTTCTCAATCTATCTATGAACTATCTCAATGGATGCATTCCAAATAGTTTGGGAAAAATGAGTCAACTAGAGTCATTAGATCTTTCTAGAAACAGATTTTCTGGAAAAATTCCTGGAGAGCTTGAATCTCTAGACTATTTGGGGGTACTGAACTTGTCTAACAACAACCTTTCAGGGAGCATACCCCAAGGAAGAAAGTTGAATATATTTCCAAAATCATCATACACAGGGAACCCAGATTTATGGGGATGTCCACTTCCAAAAAATTGCTCTTGGCCACAATTTGCTCCTCCTCCTCCTCTTCCTCCTATCAAGAAAAAAAAGAGTACAAAAATTCCATGGTATGAGATCACATTGGGATTGGCATACGGAGCAGGTTTTGGAATCACAACAGCACTTATTGTAGTAAAGAAGAGTTGGAGGCAGAACTATTTTGAAAAAGTTGATGTTGTTTTGAAGTTTTTGTTTCCTTGGCTCAACAAGTGGACATTATGAAGCAAAGTTTTCTCACTTCAAATGTAAAAGGTACATATGATTTTTTAGAATTTATTTTAAATTTTAAACTAATATATAAATCTGCCTTAACTAGTTTTCATATATTTTTTAATTTTACCATATACTTAGATCTAAAGGTGTCCTATTGTATTTTATTCATTTGGTTGTGGTAAAAAAATATATTTCTAACAATCCATTAATATTTATGGAGGACATACAAAACAAGGTCCAAACCATTCATTTGGTTGTAAGGCCTTGTCTTTTAGTTGTCTTTTTGTCTTGTTAAATATTTCTTGTAAGCTTGAGGCTGTAGGATGAGCGTAACATTTTGGTCATTTTGCTTATGAGATTATGCAAATTATATAGGAGTTAATTTATTTATTTATTTTTGCTTCTTATCAGGTTTATTTATGTTGTAGACCAAGGAGTTAATTTGATGTCATTCTAGATCAAAAAAAAATTATGTACTCTTTCTTATGTGGATTTCACAAAAAAACATTGCCTCTATTGCCAAGGTTTGGATTTCTTCACTTTCTATTTATACTTGCCTTTCCAATTTTCTATCATTTCATATACTTGTTTTTCTCCAAAAGTTTTACAAGTATTGTCTTGTTGTATGTAACTTAATTTATAATGGTTCTTGCAGGTTACAACATTCCACATGTGATTATACCAAGACAACTACTTGACTAGTTTAGCATCCACAATGGCTAACTAGTAAATAATCTTCTATGTGTAAGGTTCAACTCTTTGCTTCCCCTTAATTTTTTCTGCAACGTCAATGGATTATATCTTCATCCATGTCAATGGATCAACTGCTTTGGTTTTTTACTGCCTGCAATATTGTACATTTTCTCAATGTCTATGACCAACACATCCATCCTTCTGACTAAGTATTTTGTAGCTTCCTACCACCAAATCATATTTCTATTTGTATGTTACAAAATCATCTTTAAATATTTCTAACAATCCATTAATATTTATGGAGGACATACAAGACAAGGTCCAAACCATTCTTTTATTTGTAAAACCTTTTTTTTTTTTTTATCTTATAAAATATTTCTTCTAAGATTGAGGATATAGGATGGATAGCATACTTTACATTTTGGTCATCTTTGCTTATGAGATTATGCAAATTATATATGAGTTAATTTATTTATTTATTTTTGTTTTTTATCAGGATTATTTATGTTCTAGACCAAGTAGTTAATTTGATGTCACTATAGATCAAAAAAAAATTATGTACTCTTTCTTATGTGGAATTCACATAAAAACATTGTCTCTCTTTCCAAGGTTTGGATTTATTCATTTTCTTTATGCTTGTCATTCAAATTTTCAATCATTTTATATACCTATTTTTCTCTAAAATTTATTGAAGTATTGTCTTGCTATATGTAACTTAATTTATAATAGTTATTGCAGGTTACAAGATTCTGCATGTGATTATACCAGGACAACTATTTGACTAGTTTAGCATCTACAATGGATAACTAGTAAATAATATTCTATGTAAGGTTCAAATCTTTGCTTTCCCTTAATTTTTTATGACATCAATGGGTTATATCTTCATCTATGTCACTAGGTCATTTGCCTTCAATTTTTACTTTCTAATTATACGTCTTCTTAATGTTTATGACCAACACATCCATCCTTATGACTAACTATTTTGAAACTCCCTACCACCAAATCATATTTCTATTTGTATGTTACAAAATCATATTTAAATACATATTATTGGAATATTGTGTTTATTATTGGATTCTTCTTTACTGAATACTAAAAGTAGGAGAACAAGAGGAATTGTGACAAAGTGTTGCTTAAAAACACAACTTGCTATAATTATTACTCACTTCTTCTATCATTATGGTGATTTAGGGATGCACTCTTCCTAAGAATATCAATTGATAAAAGCTGAAAGTTTCAAGCTCATCAATGGTCAAAGAAGCAATTCATTCTAAATTTAAATAAAAATAAAATTATAGAAACCATTTTCCTCAAGAGGCACTTGACTAAACTCCATGTTGGTTGATGTGTAGCTGCAACCAAAAATGTTTTTCTCCTTCTAATCTGACTCTCATGGTCACATAGTCACTGCCTTGACAGTACCTTGACCTCTTTTTTAAGTTTTGGATCTTTTTAGTGTTTCCATGTATTCTTTCTTCTTTTCTTCAACATCCAAAGACTAATATTGTGTTTTTATTATCCTCATGGTGTACCTATTGCTTTAGTAGGTCTTATCATGGATACCTATGTTCAATGTAAAGTGCATGACATGATATTGAAAAATTATGGTGGCTTTGATTGCAAATCTAGTTTCTATGTTTCTAAAGAGTATCATTTGTGCATTCTATGCATATTTTGCATTGATGTCAACTTTACATCATGTGCCTATACTACCTTATAGTTTTAAACTCATAAGTGATGCATTATTTTATTTTATTTTGTTTATCCAAAAATCCCAAGTGCACCCACTTGTAGAACTCATGGTTCTTTTCAAGTAAAATATATGGAAAGTACTCTTTATAAGTTTTCTTCTTCATGTGGATGGATTTATAAGTAAGTCCTATGTATTAAAGGATAAATTAATTTCATTAATTTTCACTATCTTGAATAATGTGGATTCATGGGCTAAATAGGTTGTCCACTTAGAAATCACTTTTCATAAAAATATTTTAAAATAGGGAATGACATAGTCTACTAGATTACTATGTCTAGGATTACTTATCAATATTAGTAGGATAAAGTCTACCACACATGGTAATATTCTATTTTCATGTATGTGGTTTTCACTTTTTAATTTTCAGAAACAAATAAGTGTACATCTTCTAGATTAAGAATCAACTAGCATTCGTTTATTTTAATATTCTTTCTAAGTATTTGAGAGTTCTTTGAATGAATATTATTGTTTTATTAAACACTTTGATTCCTTTTATTTTACAAGGCATGTACCCATTTAGTTTTTCTCTTTGGTAGAGATTTTTCTTTGCAGAAATTTATACTTACTTTTTCTCAACTATGATATAGCTTTAAGATGTCTTTACATTTCCCTCCATTTATTACATGGGTTTGTTTTTTATTCAATGTCTATTTCTTAACCCAATTTTACTCCCCCCTCCTATTATTCCCTTTAGATTCTTGATAAAATATTATCTCTAGGTTATATTTAATATGCAAGTTATATGAGTGTAATAATTTTGTGTAGTATTCACCCAAACCTACCCTAAATTTGGCCTTTTCATTGCTACATGGGAGGTTAATTGTGATTCTATAGTATCTCTTATTTTTTCAACAATAGATTAGTATAGGATACATGGTAGATATAGTCATAATCATTAGAATCCTAGGAAACCATAAAATGTTGTTTTTGAAAGCAATTAAATACCAATACTTTATTTTTGGTTCCAAAATATCAAATCTTTATCATTAAGCCTCTAAATTATTTTTGTATTGGCTATAGTAGTTGGGGATTCGTCTTGATGTATATTTCTTTTTAAAGGGGCTATGGAGGTAGTGTAACTTAACCATAGCTTTGTTGTATTATAAATAAACATTAATATTTAGAAAATTTAATATAACACAATTATAGATACACAATGTGTCGTACCATATTCTAAATATCTTTTTTTTTTTTACTTACTATATATTGATAATTTTTTATTTATCTTCTATTAGTTTTTCATAAATATATGTTGTATAATTTACTATAAATTACTTCTTATATTTATAATTTTACCATACTATATAAATCTAAGCATCCTTGGTATGATTTTTAAATGCTAAAAACATTTTAGTACATATAAAATAGTATTTGGTGGAATTTTATTCATGGCTTTTGAGTAATATACAAAGGTGAACAACCTTTCTTAAAATATGACATTGATATGCTCTTGTACTTTTAAGAGTAGCTCTTGGTAAATGATATTTAAAAATGTGCTTTTTGACTTCCATTTTTTTTAGTTACATATTATTTAGCATTGGTTTCATTCATCATGGTCCAAGAATATTGTTTTTTAATTTTTTTTTAAGTGACAATACTTTTATTGTTGTTACTTAAAGCATATTTTTTTTTTTTAATTTGCTTTTTATATTAATATTGTTTTTAAATTTGTTGATTATATTTTAACAATTTATTCTTTGAGCATTGCAGTCAAAGTAGAGGGTGCTCAGGTCAAATAATTTTGTTTGTACCTGCTTGTCTATGTCTGGGTCCTCTGGGGTTGGTTTGGCTGCTAGGAGAATATCATCCTACCTCAAAGAAAAGAATAAAAAATCTTGGTCCTCGAGATGGAGGAGATTGTCAGCATGCATCCAAATCCAAGTCAGAATTTGGGGTGGCTTTTGAGTTGCATTTGGATTCACCCTTTTTTTAGAGCACTAGGCATAGTGCTAAGTTATCACAGATAAGACAGTTGTTTGGTGTTTCTTAAGTATGTTTCTATCTTCCTACCTCTTGATAGGAAGGATTATTTGAGATTTCGATTTTTGAAATCTTGTGTTTTCCGTCCAAAGAGTCAGAAAGCAGAAAAGATGGCTCCTCAAAACACTCGAGCAAGTAACCATGATTTTCCCTTCTACATGTATATGGGCAAGGAAATGGCATCCCGAAAAACCATCAGATATGGGGGATGTGGTTGAAATGCTTGGCAATCTAAGCTTCTATACAGGATGTGAATTGGATGCTTAGTCAAAATTTGATGAAAACCTGGAACTCCTATTGCTAATGTTGCTCATTGTACTGCAAAGCTAGCTGCGCTCCTGAAGAATTTTACTAAAAAGTATATGCAGTGCTCTGGATGTAGTAATCCAAAGACAGAGATTACATTTCAAAAACATGTTTCAGATGTTGATATGAGGGACAAGCTGACTACTCTAACTGTGATATGATGATGTACAGTGGCAGACTGACAACTCCATTGAGGCTGCAAAGCAAGGAATTAAGGAGCAGTTGAATTCTGTTACAAGCAAAATGGTTATGTTGGAAGCTGATCAAATAGAGTCCAATGTAAATGACCTACATTTATGGAGTATTCTTGATGAGGTTGTCTTGGCTTTTAAGGATAGCATAAAGAATGAAAATACCCTAATACAGTTAGCATCTTTTATGCCAGCTTCAAATGGTCCTCCATAGGAAATTATGAATGCTTATTTTGAAGCTCTTTTGGATGGTGTCGGCAAAGGATTCTCCAAAGAGCTAAGCAAAAAGAAAAAGTACCTGTCTGAAGTTGTGCAGGATGAAAATTCTCAGTTGATGCTGCTTGGGGCTGTTGAGGCATTTTGTTACCATGCACGTCCTGAAGCCGCGAATACAGGTCCTGGTGCTGAATCAGAAGAGGAATGGAAACA
Organism: Wollemia nobilis; assembly: GCA_028583015.1. Taxonomy (NCBI): domain Eukaryota; kingdom Viridiplantae; phylum Streptophyta; class Pinopsida; order Araucariales; family Araucariaceae; genus Wollemia; species Wollemia nobilis. Next base: position 682,814 of record JAQPPZ010016827.1, read on the forward strand.
TTTTGCTATAGAATATTTGAGGGACTAGTTTGAGAGAACTAAGCAAACTTTGTTTTCTGTGGATGTTTTATTCAAGTTTATGTCCGTGGTGTTTAACATATGTCAGAAATCTATTATAAAGCTAATGGATTCAATGAAGTCCCCATATTGTTACTTTGATTTTAGGTGATAAAGGGATAACAACACTGTGGATGAGAAGTTTCACAAAATATATGCTGTTTTTTAGACGAGGGAAGGGATGTCCATTTGTAGTTTACTGTCTATTAGGTTAAAAACATATTTTTAGATATATATAGAATGTGTGTTTTCATTTAACCCTACGGAGATTTGGACTTGAAAAGCTAGTTGACAATTTGTTCATAGCTAAGAATATTACATTCTGTCTGAAGATAAATAAATCTCTTGCTAGCAAATAAGGGTAACTTTATAATATTATTGATTTGTTTCACGAACTTATGAGACTATTTTTAGTTTGATAAAAGAAAATCAATGTTTTAAAATAAATTAATTTAAAAAAAAATCTATATTGTTTTTATTGGAGTATTTTTTATTAAACTAAGAAAATATTGTATTGTTGTTAGTTAATAAATTTATGTTTAACTTAGTTTTTGATTAAATTTATTTCTAGGTTACTTTTTTGTTATTTAATAAAAAGGAATTTCATTTTGAAAGATTTTTAATTTAATATTACAAAATAATATATTTTTTTATTAATAGTAGAAGGGGTTTTAAAAAGGTCCCCAAACCTATTATAAGTAGGGTTTTGAAAGGCACCTCCAAACTTTACATCTAGCAACAAGATATCAAAAAAAAAGTGAGCTTGATTCAATGAATCAAACCCAAAACCTAACGAATATGCTACATGTTAAAAATAAATTTATAAATAAAAACAATCCAAACCTAACATGAAAGGAGAACAGAGAATCTAAAATCTGTCCAAAAAGCATATAATAGGAGAACCAACCCCTCACAAGAATAGCCAATTTAAGAAAATAATACTAGAAATACCCCGATTTAATAAAATAACACTAGAATAAAATCCATACCATAAAAAACATTCAAGATATCTGCACAAGAAATTATATGATCAAATCTTGCTGAAGCCAACCAAAAAAATCCTAAGCCATAGAGAAATATAACTGAAAATGAAATGCATGGTTTAAATAAAGAAATCTTGATATTTAAAATCTCTAAAGGCATTCCAAATTTAATACTTTACCATCCTACTCTAAGAAGAGTAGATGCCTAGCATAACCCTAAGCATAAACACCAACCAAAAAAATGTATAATAAAATAACACACAAAAACAACCTTCTATCTCACACACAGAATGCAAAATCCTAAAGCCCTTCACCAGGAGGTAGCTAGAACCAAAAACCACCTAAATAATTGATGCCCAAGCCCCCAACCACAAAAATGATCTAGCCTTCCACCCACCAACAAGGTTAGAAAGTACAACTCCTTCAGCTGACCCAACCTACCACCCAAAGCAAATCAAATAAGATTCATAGGATTGCAAGGAAAACACTTTATAAAATAATATATATATATTTTTTTAAAGCGAAAAACCCCTTGCAGGTCGCCTTGGTCTAAGAGACCACGAACAGGGGTTCTACACCATCAAATTCACCCGGGGGTCGCACCCAGCCCTGCTCACACCAACATTATCAATTGGATTTTGGGTACCCAATTTAGGTTTTTTGGTAGGGTGGAGATTCGAACCTAGGACCTCCCTTGGAGGATTGCCCTCTCGTCTCCAACTCACCTACAACACATGGGTAAATAATATCTTTATTTATGATAAATTTATTTATATATTTATATTATTTTCAAGAGAATTTTATTTTTAAATATAGGATTTCCAACTTTATTAATTTTATAGTTTTATTTTAGAGTGTTTTTCAATTTATTTAAGTAAAGGTTATGAAATGCAAAAATTTTATGTTGAAGAGTATTATGAAAATGTTATTATTATTGATACCTTTTTGAATAGGCGTCTTAGGTATATGTGGAAGATCTGCCTTCATCACTACTTGTGGCAGATATGGTTGGAAAGGAATCTTCGGGCCTTCTTGGATAAGGTTTCTCAGTCATCCTCTATCCTGTCAAAAAATTTAGCATATGCTAATGACAATGCTTGTTTAGTGCCTGCAGCATCTAGACCTCCAAATCCTTTTGAAGCTTCATTAGGCCAGTCATTAAACTTACCTCTCACTGATGGCCTCAATCATCCTCAAGTCTGTCCTAGAACCATGATCACATGGACCCCACCCCCCCTAGGGTGGATTAAGTTAAATTTTGATGGGGCATCTAGGGGCAACCCAGGTGAAGTTGGGGCTGGTGGCTTTTTTAGAGACCACAAGGGTGAGGTGCTTGTAGCTTTTGCTGAACATCTTGGAGCTCAAACTAACAATGTGGCTGAAGCAAGGGCAGTTTGGAGGAGCCTCAAAGTGGCAGAGAATTATCCAGGGAAACTGTTGGTGGAAGGTGATTCTCTTATTATTATAAATCTTCTAAAGAACACTAAGAGAGCTCCTTGGAGATTTGATGACTACATCCATGAAGCAAGGGCTCTAATTCATGACCGACCTGAGGCCATAATTTTGCATACCTTCCGGGAAGCAAACATGGCAGCTGATAGGCTGGCAAATGAAGGCATTGTAGCAGCAAATTTGATCACGTGGACTGAAAATCTTCCTCATGCAGTCTCAATGGTGATAGATAATGAAAAACTTTAGATTGGAAGGCTCAAAGTGGATCAATGACAGAAAATGGGGGCATTTAAAAAAAAAAAAAAAAAAATTTGAACCTTATAATGGATTTTGTCATATTTGTTTTTTTTGTTCATGTGACTAGTGTTTTTTGCAGCTGGTGGGGCACTGATATAGGTTTTTTATCTACAAATTCATGCATGGGAAACATCTGCTTTGGCCTCAAGTATTTCCCAAGGTGTGTTTGGATTCGATGTCGCAAAAAGGCCCTAGCAAGAAATAACAAAGTGTTGGAGATCCCTGACAATGAGGCACCAGACCCCACCATAATAGTCTTGGAGAAGATGACAATTTCATCAGCCTCCAACGGTATCAACCAGCTTGAAGAGTCTCGTCCGGCCTCATCGGTGCATTTGTTGATTTGTGTGATTCCCTAAATCTTCGTTTTATAGCCGCGAGTTCCGGGGCACAAGGAGTCGAAGGCAAAATCTAAAGATGATGGCAAGAACGATGATAAGAAGTTAGATGAGGACTACAAGGAAGACTGCTTGGCCTCTTGGCTGTCCATTCTATGGGATGTTTTTTTTTTTTACCATATTCTATTATTTTTATATGGGCACAAGCTACTCTGCATGGTGCTTGCATGATTAGTTTTTGTCTTTGTTAGTTCTTTTTTGCGTCTTTCTTTTCTGATGGCCATAATATTAGGCTTCCATAGTTTAGTTTGGTTGTATTCTAATGGAAGAGTAGGTCTTGGCCATTTTTGTTGTCAGTTTAAACTTTTAGGGCTTGGCCTTTGTCCAGTTGGTCAGTGGACCCTATTTTGTAAAATGGTTTTGGGTCAACCAATTAAAACCCGGTGTTAATTATAATATTCTCTTACTTACCAAAAAAAAAAAAAAAAAGGTAGGATAGGGTGGGCATTACCAAGGAAAACTTTTCATAGCAAGTTTCCTCACCTACCACTCCACTAAGATTTCAAATTAATTAATAAATATGGTTTATTGCTTTAAAATTATTATAAGTAATATTTTTTGGGGGAATGTTTTTTTTGTAAAATTAAGGGGAAAAAAAACTTTCCCAAAAAACATTAATTATAATAATTTTTGGGGAAAGTTAATATAAATAATCAATGAAATTTAGTATGTTTAAAATTTTTTTATTTTTTTATTTAGTTTTTAATCATGTTGTTTCATAAATTGATAAAATTCAAATATCACTGGCTTTTATTTTTTATAAATTTAAAATAATTATATTAGAACAAGATTATTTGTAAACTGACTACTCCCATCCTTACTCAAAAAGAATATATGTTTCCTTCTTTTAACTTTCCAACAAAAAGGTCGGACATGTAGACCAATTGGTTTATCCAAACCCCATAAGGGAGGCAGAGGTCTAAGGTTCAAATCTCGGGCCTCGCCGGACTGATCGCTTGTCTCTTTCTTGGTGTTTTCAGCGGCGTAAAAGGTTTAAAATGATTGTGGCATAGTGGTTATAGGGGCAGACTTTGCAAAGATCTGTGTGGTGGCTTCTAGGGCAAAGAGCGTAAAATACTGTGGCGGCCATAAAAAGCTGGATAGCCTGCCCAGATTCATGGCGGCTACCGATTCCACCATGTAAAATAATAAAAAAAAAACTTTCCAACAAACTTTCATTTATCTAAAATCTTAGATCCTAAAAATTAACTATTTTTTATTACAACACTAAAATGACATCCACATTTGAACCAAATCTCCTATATGTTTGTACAAGGTTGTCAACCCTTTCAAAATCCTCACCTTTTACTTAACAAAACAATATCCTATATGTTTGTAATTTGTAATGACTCTTCAAATTAGTCAAACACTAGATTTGTTCATTGTTATTAAAATTTTAATATTAAGATGATTGGTGTTAAAAGAAAAGATGATATTTTTTAATTTATAATTTATTTTTATTTTGGTTAACAAATTGATAAAACTATTATTTTTTTTTTTTTTTTGAGATTATGAATACATTTGTATTTATTGGGTCCACTTCGATTAATGTATCATTTTATCAATATTAATTTTGTATTTCTATAAAATATAGTCTTAATTTCCTTTATTTTTCATCTGTGTGAACTTTTTATGTCTTTGCAATCAAATTTTTTATCTTTGTGAACTTGTTATGTCTTTGCAATCAAAATTTTCATATTTTTTTTTATTATGAGATAAAAAATTTCTTGGAAAATTACCTTCTAGAATTAAAATTTTCCAAGATAAAACACTATGATTGACTAAATTATTTGTGACCATATTTATTTCTCTATAGATATTCTTAAAATTTAAAAGGAATAATTCATGAATATCAACAATAATATTATTTTTAGTCAACTTTATATGTTCATTTTTGTTGATAGAATTAATGACAACATGTGAATCCCCTCAATTGAGATATGTTTCTATGCTTTTATTAATGTTATTTTTATCTCCTTAATATGTGTCATGCCTTGATGTAATTATTAGTCATTTCCATATGATTCTAAGTGAGTAGAATTTTCCCCTTCATTATTTTAAAAATACCGCCTTCTTGGTTTTGATTGAAAGTACTATAAAAAAAATAGTAAACCCAATTTCTAGATATTTTTATTTTAAAATGGATTGAAACATATCCTTTGTGCATACTTCATTGTTTTAAATGATTCTTTTATTTATATTCAAATATTCAGGCTAGCACCTCTCTTTTTTGCACTTAATACTCTCCACTATGTGCACCATGCTTGTAAATATTCTACAAGAGAGACAATAATATGGTTCAAGCGCTTTATCTTTTCCAATCCATAAATTTCAACAAACCCTAAAAAGAATACATAATACTTTAGCTTTGAAATTTTAATTCAAAATATCATCCACCTTTTCTATGTTGATAGAGATATTTAAATTTTGCAAAAGTGACCTCAAATTATGCAATAAAATGAAAAATGAAGAAGTACATTATTTGATATTTCTAGATTATTCTTGCACAAGGCACACCTAAAAAATCCATGATATCCTCTTCTTTGCAAATTATCTCATATAAGAATCTTGTTTTTGGCAAATAACCAGAGGAATATTAAGGCTTTAGGGAGATCCTTCAATGACCAAACATTCTTCCATGGGAAATCATTAGGAGTAGGAAATTCTAATTTCTCTAAATCTTTATATACCAACTTGATCAAGTATCCACCATCTTTTGATAGCTTTTAAACCAACTAATCCTTCCATATAAACATATACAAATATAATTCTTGAAGCATATTTTGAATCTCATTTGTTATTTATTTGTTTACATTAGTATTTGTTACTAATAGAAATCAATGATTTGTTGCTCAAATTAGTATAATTTTTTACTTTTTAACCTTTACACATTAGACATACTCACAAATTGTTACCATTTTGAATAAATAGTTAAAGGATAAGGCTTTAACCAAACATTAGTCCAAAATATTTTAGAATCCATCTCATGGATTGACCATTAAATAAGATTCTTAATCAATTATAAACTATATTATATTAAGTTTCATGTTCGTGAACCTTTAGATAGATTTCATTTCATGAACAATTTTATTGCATCAAAAGAACATGTATATTTTTTAAGTAATAATTTAATCCAACTCATTCCTTGATCTTTGAATAATCTCTAGCTAAGATTTTTTCCTAATACCAAACTCATAAAGTTGTAATAAAATTATCCCAACCTACCCCTCCAATATTCTTTGCTTTACAAATCTTATCCTACATGCAAATAGGAAATATAAAATTCTTCTCAGATCTTTTCCAAATAAAATATCTTACATTTTATAGATTTGGATGCTATGCCTACCAATAATATTAAAAGTGACATCATATATGTGTATAAATTTTAATATATGTTAGCATATACTTCTTACATTATTGTTATAAGCATGTATTTAATTGAAGCAAAATGATAGCGCACGTAGGCGCTCTCTAGGTTGGTTTGATAAACCAACTTATTGTAACCTTTATATTTCATATCAATCGGAATGAATAATTGCTTCATGAAATTCTTCATGGTACTAGAGCTTGGAAGATCGCAGGCAAGCGTTGGGCAAGGTAGTTACCTAACTACTCCAACTTCTTTACCAGCCAAATCAAACCGAAGATATTGATGGATGTAGGATGTAGGACGCAAACAAGAAGACACACATGACGCAGAGCCAACACAGAGCTAGCTACTAATGGACATGATGCATAGGTAGGAGGACAACTAGGACATAGAGCCGATGTAGAGCCAACTACTAATAGACACAAGACACAGACAGGAGGACATATAGAACAAGACACTCATAAGAGGACATACAGTACATAGATAGAGCAAGTGGATGACACGTAGGATGCAGATAGAGGAGACTGGAAGGTGGTTACGAAGGCAAAAGGGTGGGGTGGTTGCTTGAAGGTAATAGAAAGCTTCATATTGCCTTCGTCAATTTTAAGCAACCATTGTCTTTAGCTGAGTAGGTCTTACCTTAGTTAGCTTCTTGTTAGCCACCTATGCTTAGTTTTTAGCTAAGTATTTGTTCTAGTTTGCAACTACTTTATATGGTTTGGATCATGTGATTGTATTTTAAGCATGTTATATTCCTATTTAAGTACTACTTCATGAATGGAAATATAGCTTTTGGCTTTTTGTCATGGCCCATACCCATGGATCCTTTTCAAAAGGCTATTATTTAATTAGTAGGATAAGTTAATGATCAACAAAAGGGGCATAGACCCTAAAGAATACTACAAAATTCCAACTAGGAAATTTTGGAAAATTTAGGGAAGGATTTATTATATTTTAAACTAGAGAATTTAATGTGATTTAATTAAAATATAAATAAAACATTGGTGAAAGATGAAATAGAAAATAACCTTTTACCAAAATTTACTACAATTTAGTAAATTGGGTGTAAATGACCTAATTATGTTATAATTAGGTACTCACCAAGCTTATCCAATTTTAATGGGACTTAAAAGGATTCTAGAATTTTTTTTGAACTATCCTACTGTTTGAAAATCTATCCTACATGGCCTATTTTCATTAATAGAAAATAGGTGGATATTCTTTTCTTTGTCACTATTAGTCCTAATTCTACAACTAACCTAATATCTAATAATAGTACTAGTTGGTAATGGTATGTAGAAAACAAGGCCACCTACTCTTTGTGGACTCTTTTCTACTCTTTGAATTTTCCCTCCACATGAGCTACAATGTCTTAAAGGCATATTTTAATATTAAATAATAATGCCACTATTTGGCTCATGAGAGGAGAAGTTTTTCCTATAAATTGAGAGCTTCTTTGGTAGAGAAGGTAGGAAATCTTGAGGGCTTAGGGAGTATGCTCTCCACCTTGGTGGATCAGAAACCAAAAAGCTCTTGAGTTAATACTAAGGGTCTTTGTTCAAGTTAAAGTAATAAGCTTTGGAAGTGGTAAAAAGCTTTGGGGAGAAGACATAGGAGTTGGAAGGAGTAAGAGAAGAAAATGAAGGATTCCAAGTTGATTGTGAAATTGAGGTTGGGTGATTCCTCACTCTAATTTCTATGAATTCTTATGACGGTTGAAATAAAAACTTAGTATTCATGATTATTTCATTGGATAGAAAGATTTCTTTACGTAAGATACTTTGTAACGATTATTTTTCCTTTTAGCACTTTACTATATAATGTTGTAATTTTCGAAAGAGCTTAAAGATAAGGGTTTAGAATGCATCGACGATGTTCACCATAGATTGATATTAGTAGGTTTTAGTGAAATGTTTTTAAGAGAATTTCTTATTGCCTTAGATTGTGCATATTCACTAATGAAAACTCTATTTATATATTCCTCAACTTTGGGTAGATAGACTACCCTACCTCGATATTAATAGGTACTTCCTTGACCTCATTTAAAATATATGATAGAAGAAAAATAATATGCTCGATTCAAGTGAACCTTTTACCCTATATTACTATGAGTTGCCTGTAACAAACACTCAGACCCCTATGCTAGTCCTATTTCTTTTGACATTTAGATTCATATTTGTACAATATTCATATAATATTGATTATGGCTACCATGAATAAATTAGGAGTCCTCCTTGTGGGTGTAAATAACATCACGAACACCTTGAACCATTCAAAAAATTCCTTGAAATACACCCAGGGGACTAGATATTTTCTCCTACGTAGAAACCTATGATGGCATCAAAATATAATTGTAGATGAAATAAAATTTATAGTGTTGTATTGTGCCATAGCTAAAATCGACGCAATATTTCCCCTGCGTATGGTTGATTACAAGAATATCAGTTGGGGATTTTATAAAATTTAACTACAATATTGGTAATTAGGGACACATATCATTTATGGATATTGTAGCACCCTAAAATTGGCACAGTTAAACCTTAGTAAAAAGATAAAAATTCAAATTTTAACCTCAAACCGCCCGTTAATCGCCCGTTACCCGCTTTCCTCGTTTTCCATGCCATTTTTAGGATTTGTTTTGACCATTGGACGATATCATCGTAGATTAGACGAAATCATCCTAGATCTAACGAATTCATCTGGAACAGAACGTCCAGACGATTTCATCCCAAAACCAAATTTTCATACTTAGCTTCTGTTCCAACAACTCCTCTAACCTGGGCAGAAAGTGTGTCTATGCAGTTAGAATCTCCCCCGTTGGAGATCTCCCAAATTGGGATGATCTCCAACCTCCTAACCTCTCCCTAATCCTATATAAACTGATATTTTCTCAGTTTATCCCCATGAATCTCTGCCTGAAACTCTGCTTAAACCCCATGAACTTCCACACACCTCATAGCATCCTCACACCATCATTTGCATTCTATATTTCATGTTTTCTTGCAGGAACTTTACTATTTTTTAGTCGAAGCTAGCTCGGATCATCGCAAGTGATTCCAGGTGATTTCGGATGATCCTGTCGAGGAGCGCAGATGATCTCGTACGATTGGAGGCGATCCCAACTGTAGTCCAGATTGGGGGCAATCAGAGTCCAGAGTTTGCATCTCTTTATTATTTTTTGCATTTCTTTATACATTATCTTAGTTATTATATTTATGCATCTTGGAGTTCACCTCATTTAGCATAACCGCATGATAAAGTTAAAATCAATCATTAAATCTACTACATTTCTCTTATTTGTTATTTGAATCTATTATTTAGGCATGTTTGTTGTTATTTCTATCATTATCCTTTGCTTCTATAGTTGCATATTTGGTATTTTGTATCTATTTTTGTGATTGCAGGTTTTTGACGAATTCGTCAGATCTCAGATGATTCCATCTGATCTCAGATGACCGACTGTGATTTGAGATGATTCTATGAAATATCAGATGATTATGTATGATTCGAGATGATCTAGACTACTACAAAACTTAGAATCTTCATCAGACATCCGAAATCAGGTATGTTCTGTCCCATTTAGCACATTCTCTGTGTTTAGCATTTATTCATATTTTTTGTATCCATAAAAATCAGCATTGGCATATAGAATAGTTTAGATTCATCTTGGCCAAACCTAGGAATTGAATGATTAAAGTACAAAATGAACACATCAAACCCACTATCAACCTAGGTGTGGAAACTGCCACTCAAAAGTTTCCTGGTGAACCCACCATCCATCAAAAATTCACCCTTATACCCCTCCCCCAAGAGGCGGGACCTTCAAAGGGCCTCTCAGTCCGAGGTATTGTCCCATCCTTCTCGCATCCCCCTTCTGGGTGTGGATCCTATAGCCTAAAGGTAAGGATGCAAAAAATTTGGAGCGATACATTTTGGTGAACCCGACGTGAAAAACTAAAAACCTTTTGAAAACAATCCAAAAAAAAAAAACAAAAACATAAATGCATTTAGAATCAAAGATTGCATATCATATTTAGATGGTAGATTATAATAAAAGACGAGTTGTCACCATTAATGTTGAAAATCAATTAGCAGCCATAGAGATTAATTCTTTGCTTAGAGTATCTCAAACATATAGAGTCCCACCTTTATGGGACGAGCTTAATAGGAGATTGAATCTCATTTCATCTAGAGCAACTGAACTTAGGCAAATCAAGAGGTTTGTCCTAGATAGAATCCTGGATCCCGATCAAGTGACCTTGTATCATGAGCTTCAGAGAGCTTGCCATAGGTGGTTAGTAGATAAAAGAGCCCTTGTGTCTTCTGAATTGTACACCTTTGAGGAATACCTTGATAATGCAAGTTGTAGTACATAAATTTCTATCTCGTATAGAGGACCAAGAGGTCGTTCTTACGGATAGACAAAGATGGAATAGAGTTCCTAGAGCTATGTTATATCGAGAGTATTGCCATGAAATCTATTTTTACAAGATAGAGTCTGAAACAGATAATATCACTATAGCACACTTTATCAAGTTCTTGAAAAACCATTTCCAATTTGAAGAGGAGCATTTCATGACTCCTGATGAACTTGATCCTATCAATGACATCTATAAACTATTTATAGAAAACTAAGCTATTCTTTTATTATTGTTATTTCTTGCATTTAGTGTGTTGTTTATTGTCTTTATAAGCATAAAAAATAAAAAAATAAATAAAATAAAATAAAAAACAAAACAAAATCATAACAAAAATCAAAACATTTTCTTTTAAGCATCATAGTAGGTATATAATTAAAATATATACCTCCCAAATCTGTTGCAAATATATTAATATATATTTGCTAAAATCTAAATTTAGACATAATGACTAGACTCAGGAATGGAAAACAGACTGAAGTAGAAGAAGATTGGTTAAGAAAACCAGAAAATAACCCAGATGTCCTTCCTGAAGACCCAATTCAGGAAGAAGGAACCTTCAACCAACAAGAAGAAGAATTTGCTGTAGGAAATGAACAAAAAGAAAATGATAGAGAGGAAGGATCCTCATCCCCTAAAATATCTCCAGAAGGAGTCGTTACTTTTGAGAACATGGAACATTTTTGGAAGTTCCTCAATACTAATATTGGCACTCTTAATAGAGCAGTCCATATGGACAAAGATCAAATTAGTGACACTCAAGCAACCCTAGAAGACATATATCACACACGCACTAATCCCTTGTCCTTCGTTGATCAAGAAAGTGATCAAGCTGGACCATCCAATTTGGATATGGCCGCTATAATCCAGAACACGCAACAACAACAGGTTACCCAACCACCTAGAGTGCATGTTACCAAGCCTAGGGTTATTCCCACACAAAAGAAACCTTCATTCACTGCTCTATTTTGCCAAGCTATTGATCAATATACCTCAAATCAACAAAAGCCTAAAACAAAACCAAATACCAATTTCCAACAATCCGGGATACAACATAATGCTACAACAAATCTTCTTCATAATACTCTTCCTACCAACCATTTGCATAACAGCAATATAGCATCTAATCCTTATGTCACGCCATCCTACGCTCACAAATCCCATACTCATGTACCACCGAACCAATATGGTGGACAAACTGGTAATCTGGAAGCCATGGTGAAATAGTTAGTCTCCCGCATGGACCAGATAGATCCCTACCGTCCCTCGTACAATTATCGAGAGATGTGTAGTCAGCCTCTAGATCCTATAGTTGTAGCACAACCATATCCCAAACACTTTCCTATGCCTGTCCTACCTATATACAAAGGAACTGAAGATCCCATAGAGCATCTTCGTATGTTTAGGATAGCATGTCATGATATATCACATGATGACTTGTTATTACTAAAAATGTTCCCAAAAAGTTTAGGAGGGATGGCATTGGAGTGGTATTATCAACTACCCACTCATTCTTTGAGGAATTTTGAAGAAACCGCTGAATCTTTTGTGCATCAATTTAGTGCCTATATCGAAAGGCATGTAACCATTAAAGATTTGTACAACCTAAAACAAGACAAAGATGAGTGTTTTGCTGACTTCTTAGCTCGATGGAGGCAGTTGATAGGAAAATTACACTTTGTGTTACCTTATCGAGAAATGTTGGATATCTTTATCAATAATTTACAAGAACAACTATCCTATGAATTATCAATTGCTACCTTGACCACCTTCGATCAAGCTATAGATTTAGCTCGAAGGGTGGAAGATGCTCTCATTAGGAGAGGTCAGCTCAAAAAGAAAGATGATGAGAAAACATCCAAAAATCAATATAAAAATAAACAAGTTGTGGGTGATGGAGTCATTGATAGTAGAAACATTGCCAATGTTAATACTGTGAAAACAATAGAGAAGTTCATATTGAAACCTCTTGATAAACCACCCCAAGAATTTACTAGGTTAAATCAACCTTTATCAACCATTCTCCCGCAACTATTAGCACGAGGTTTGATTCAATTACCAAATATCCGGGAACCTGATCCAACTATACCCGGATACAGAGCTGATTTACATTGTGATTTCCATAGAGGGCCTGGACACGCTACCAACTCTTGTAAAATATTAAAACATAAAATACAAGACCTGATTGATAACAATGAGATGGAGGTGCAAGCCTTTCAACCTAAACAAAATCCTTCTAATAATGCTCAAAAGAACATTCCCCAAAATCAAAATCAGAATGCCAATCAATCATTGGACATATTTCAACATCCTTTACCAAAGCATGGTTAAGATATGGCTAATCAAATTGAGCATCATAATGTTCCCCCTCCTACCCGATATGTAGGAACTATTAGTGGACAATTACATGTTCATGATTCACAAATCTTTGAAGCAACTTTATCCATGGTTACGGACAAACCTCCACATAATATTCGAACACTTGATCTTAGTGATACCAAATATGAGACTGAAAGTGACATGGAAATCACCTCAAATCAATGGAATAGTTTCGAAGATGAATCAGATGCTATTCAATCCTTCACAAGTTCGTTCCAGAGAACCTTCCTAGAAAGTCACTACTAGACCATCTTCTCACCATCTAATGAACAAGCCAAAAGCAAAAAATCACACAAACTAATATATCAACCATATTTCGAACAAACCACATTAGGACCTCGAAAAGATCCTAAAACTACAACCAATGCTTCTTGTTTTACTCCTATAACTTCCATACCTATAGACTCATCCATCGATATCTCTATAACATCTACATCCACTACAGGCATCCTTTCCACATCCGACGATGTAGGAAATGTTCCTTCTACCTCTTATGCTCTTACTGATGAGCTCTTACCCGATTTATCTAAAATTCTTATATCAAAAAAAACAAACACTGCCATGCAAGATTCCCTTATTTTAAATAAACTCCCACCCTCTCCTCGTACCTTGGGCCTCCCATAACCTATGGGAAGTATCTACCAAGTCGGGAGTTGTGCTTTTATTTATAAGGGATATGACTAGGGAAGAATACCTAGAAACATCAAGACACATTGTGATGGATATGCTAGATGTTATTTTGCTAATGAGTATATTAAAGCTAAGCCTATAATGCTTAAATTGGGATATAAAGGGAAAGGTTTGGGACCTTTCCAGAATGGTATGAAAGAACCTTTTGAGGTAGAACCATGGCTTGCCCGATGTGGTGTGGGCCTATTTCCTAGTAAAGGTCAGCCTTTCCCATTCGAGGATGATGACCACCTCATATGTTACCAAGATTATCTGGATAAACGGGATGTCTTGCATTTAATGAATAAGCCTCTTACATGTAATATGTTATCCATAGCTTACCATGAGATGATTTCTGAATCCGACGATGAGTTGGAGGGGGATATCTTTCATGATGTCTCCATTGAGGAATTGTTACATAACGAATTTTATTTCGATGGCTCTATACCTAGTATAGCCTAGCTTGAGGCCACGACTCCTCAAGACGAATTATCCAAGCTAACCTTGGAAGAATTACAAGAATTAGGCGTTTCACCCGCCCCACCTAATTTTGAGAGAGATCTACATATGGAAGTAGAAAACATCATAAAAATTAACATTGGAACCAAAGATAACCCTCACATAATCAACATTGGATCAGAATTGAGTCAAGAAAAACAAGATAAATACATTGCATTCCTTAAAAAATATGAAGACGTATTTGCTTGGACATATGAAGATATGCCAGGATTAGACCCTTCTGTAGTTATGCATCACCTAGTAGTCCATCCGGATGCTAAACCTGTTAAACAAAAACTTAGAAAAATGCATCCCAAAGTGGCCTTACTAGTCAAAGGAGAATTAGAAAAACTCTTAAATGTTATTTTTATACAAGCCATTGATTATGCTGAATGGATCTCAAATGTAGTTCCAATAACTAAGAAAGAAGCCACTAAAGTTAGGGTTTGCATAGACTTCAGAGATATTAATGTTGCATGCCCTAAAGATGATTTTCCTCTTCCCAACATGGATCAGATCATTGAATTTACTACTGGGAGTGGAATGATATCCCTAATGGATGGATTTTCTGGTTATAATCAGATCAAGATAGCTCCTGAAGATCAGGCTAAAACAACCTTTATTACCCCTTGGGGAACCTTTTGTTGGAAAGTGATGCCATTCGGTTTAAAGAATGCAGGTGCAACTTATCAACGTGCTATGACTTATATCTTTCATGATATGATGCATAATATTCTACATGATTATGTAGATGATATTATAGCTCGTTCCATCAAAGAAGATGATCATTTAGATGACTTGAGAAAAGTATTTGATCGGTTAAGGGAATATCTTATCCGACTGAATCCAGCTAAATGTATATTCGGAGTTAAGTCCGATAAATTATTAGGGGTTATAGTTTCTTTACGTGGCATTGAAATTGACCCTCTCAAGATCGTGGCTATCACTGATATGCCCACACCCACAAATATATCAAAATTACAAAGTCTACAAGGTAAGCTTCAGGCTATTCATCGCTTTATTGATAAGTTGGCAGACAAAATCGGACCTTTTCTTAAGCTTCTTAAGAAATATGTCTCTTTTCATTGGGACGACGAATGTCAGGAAGCATTTGAACTCCTCAAACAATATCTCCTTAAACCACTGGTGCTTTCACCACCTAGATCTGATCGTCCATTTATTTTGTACATTTTTGCTTTCGATTTTGCCTTAGGAGCTATGTTAGCTCAACTTGACGATGAGAAGAAAGAACGTGCTAATTATTACATTAGCAGGACCTTAATCAGTTATGAAACTCGCTATATCGTATTAGAGAAATTATGTCTAGCAATCGTATTTTCTACACAGAAACTATGACATTATATGCTCAATCAAAAAACGTATGTTATTGCCAAATTCGACCCTTTGCGATATCTCATGAGTCGACCGTACTTATCTGGTCGCACAACAAAGTGGGTTCTTGCACTAAGCGAGTTTGAACTCACGTTTATAGGACAAAAGTCTGTTAAAGGTCAAATCATAGCAGATCAATTAGTCGCTGCACCCTTAGAGTCTACCCATCCCCTCATCATTGAGTTTCCTGATGAATGCCTTAAACTAGAGGTAGACCATCCAGAGCAATGGTCCCTATACTTTGACGGAGCCCGATGTATGAGTGGGGCTAGTGCAGGTATTATTTTAATATCTCCATAGAAACATCTTATACCTCTGTCCTTCAAACTAACATTTGCTTGTACTAATAACACTGCTGAATATGAAGCTCTTATCCTTGGATTACGAGCTGCCTTGGCACTAAAAATTAAAAATTTATTGGTTTTTGGTGATTCTCAACTTGTCATAAATCAAATCAATGATGTTTATCAGACCAGAGATGATAAATTATGCCCATATAAAGCATATGTCTTACAATTATTATCTTTATTTGATCAAGTTACCTTGGAAGCTATTCCTCGAACTAGCAATCGTGTGATTGACGCTATGGCTATAGCTGCATCTCTTTTGCCCTTGGAGTTAGATGATGAATATGCTACCATCATTATTCATCGACTCCAAGAACCCGCTTCAAGAAAATCATGCTTAGAACCTTTGGATGTGTTTCTAATCAACGAAACTACTCCTGAACATTGGTACACTGATATATTTAATTTTCTTCAAAATGGGACCTTTCTCCGAAGGTTGTAATAGCAACCAACGTAGGTTATTACGTAGACGAGCAAGTCGCTTCGTGATTATTGGTAATACCTTGTATAGGAGATCTTTTGAAGGCATCTTACTGAGATGTTTGAATCTAGAAGAATCTAAATCAGCTTTGAGTGAAGCCCACAATGGATCTTGTGGGGGACATTTTAGTGGTAGCGCCATTGCTAAGAAGCTCCTTAGGATAGGATATTTTTGGCCTACCATGGAGAATGATGCACATAATTATGTGCGACATTGCGACAAGTTCTAGAAACACGCTGACCTTGTCCATGCGCCTGCACAAGAACTATAGGCTATTTCATCTCCTTGGCCCTTTTCAAAATGGGGCTTAGACATCATTGGAAAAATCAACCCTGTGTCATCCGATGGACACAAATTCATCATAACCGCCACTGAGTATTTCACGAAGTGGGTTGAAGCTATGCCTTTAGCTTCTTGCACTGGAACCCAAGTTTCCAAATTTATTTTTAATAAAATTATTTGTAGGTTTGGAATCCCTGCAAATCTCATCTCGGATAATGGAACTTGTTTCAAAAATAAAGATGTCAAAAAATTATGTCAAAAATATAAAATTCAACATCGTTGGTCCACTCCCTATTATCCTCAGGGTAATGGCCAAGCAGAAGCATCTAATAAAACACTAATTAAAATCCTCAAAATATTGGTCAATAAATCTAGTCGAGATTGGCACATCCAATTATATCCGGCTTTGTGGGCTTATCGAACTAGCGTTCATACCCCCATAGGCACTTCACCTTTTGTTTTGGTTTATGGTGCTGAAGTCGTTTTTCCCTTTGAATTAGAAGTTCCTTCTTTAGCTCTACTACTTCAAGATACTGAAGTAGGAGATGAATATCGTGCTGGCAGACTTAGTCAGCTAGAACTCCTAGATGAAAAGCGCATCAATGCTTTGGAGCATCTTCGTGCCTACCAAAACAAGCTTAAATGAGCATACCTCAAGAAAGTTCATCAGCGATCCTTTGAGATCGACGACCTTGTCTTAAAAGAAAATCAAAAAAATACTAATGCAACTAAAGACCTTAAAGGTAAATTTGAGCCCAATTGGCTTGGACCATATGTCATCACTGCTAAATTTGGATCGGGAGCATATCGATTAGCTACCTTAGATGGTAAAGATCTTAAAGAACCTATGAACATTATGCATCTTAAGCGTTATTATGCATAACATTTGGTCATTTCATCATTTGTATATATTGTGTATTTTGCATATTGTTTCATTTTTGTCATCCATATAAAAAAATTTAAAAACAGTAATAGTATTTCTTCTTGCAATTCATCAATCAAAATCAAAATATAAAAACTTTAAAACCATCAAAATCTTCAAAAACATATTTTATTTTCATACCTGTCAATTCTTGAAGTATTGCAGTTATATTTTCAATTATTTTGGATAAATTAGCATTTATTTGGAATCCCGCACTTTCACATTCACATGAATAAATATCTTGATTTTATTTTGTATGATTATTAATCTCTCTTATATCAAAGTCCACAGCTTGAATTAAATAAAGTTTTGAGCATAGAGAACTGATCTTGTTATTTACTTGAACCAAATATATCTCTTCACATTAAAATGATTTCATTGCAAATTCAATATGATGCTACATAGTAGAAGTGGTTTCTTGAGCGAAAAGTTTCCCCTGCTATCCTATCATGCACATGGTCTAGAATCTTTGAGAATTGACAAAAGGACAAGCTCACCCCTACCCAGAATAAAAATCCCTTGCTCTATAGCTAATCCGAGCAAGTATCCCTAGCATAGGAAGAAAAAGAAAAGTCCAAGAAAATGAGAAAAAGAAAAATATTATTTTGTATCATCACAACAATATTTCAGCATTATCTCAATATCAAGCAAAAATACAAAAAAAAAAGAGAAAAGAGAAAAGCAAAAGCAAAAACAAAAAAATCCCTTTCCCTACCCCTTGAAAAGAAAAGAAGGGTGAATGAGCTTGAATCCCTGGAATTCTCAATTATTCAAAAACTGTGAGGTAAGCCCCATAACAAGTGGTTTGTGCCCAACCCGCTTGGCCTTGGGTAATCCCTAGCGTGGTGATATGTCTGTCACATTAGCGACCTTATTTTGTACAGACCTATGTCGGCTTATGGATTAGCTAGCTCTTGATAACCTAACTTACACAGTAGTCTAGTACGGTTACATGCATATAAATCATGGTCAATGAACATTCATTTGGTTAATTCAAATTACTTGTATCAAATTATCTTGCTCAAAATTGGTGAATGAACAATACAATTGCACACACATTTGTATTTGAGAGATTCTCTATCATTATGATAAATCAAGATCGGCAATGAACTCACATATGCACATGAGGGTTCCTTACAAATCTACATTTGTCTTTGAGATAATTTAAAATATTTCTGCAACTCTTTTGGAATAAATTTTATTCTTATTTCAGAACATCTATTTAGTATAAACACAATTACATACATTGTTTTCAAAAATCCAAAATTATTTTAAACAACCTATTACAAAATCTAGCAAATAAATTCATGTTCATATTTTCTGTTTATCAAAAATCAAAAATCAATCATGCAATAAAACTAAAATATCAATTTCTTCTTTGGATTTCGCGATGATGGTATAAGTCTATACCTATAATTCTATGCCTAGCGCAAACCATTGTTCTAATTTTATTTTCCCATTTATTTTAAAAAATTCATAAAAACATATGACTTACATCATTATGTTACACAATTGTGCTTTAAAATGAACGAACACTTATTCTATTTCATGTCATTATGTCAACATTCAATTTTGCAACCATGGTATAATTTCTAAGGAATTGTTCAAAATTTTATCACACTTAGGAATTTATGCCTAGCAAAATCATATTTCTTTTAGTATCTCACGCATACTATTTTTATGAAAATCTAAAAACAAATCATCACCATCACAACACAAAGTCTTAAGACAGTCTCTTAAGCATTCTTTTACTTTTAGCAATATTTCTATATTGGGATTAGCTTGACGACCGAGCGAGCGGCGACTCCATGAAATGGTCTATAACAACGACAATGTCCTTTGAAATTATTGTTAGAAGTCCCTTTTATTTTTCATCAAATCACACCAAAACAACCAATTGTTTACATCAGATTATTTCATTTAAATTTTACAACATGACATAAAATTATAATATTTCTAAAATGACATAATTACATGAATCATCAATAATCAATTGCAAAATTCAACATTAAAGCATCATACAACATATACACAAGTCATATCATCACAAAAGACCATATATATATCAACAAATTATGTACATCATATCAAAATTGGATTGGTATGCCATAATCAATAGCCTGGCATACTCAATCCTCTCAAAAATATATATAATAATAAATACAATCTCTGTGTAGTGAGCGTCTAGCCTCGAGAAGCCCTCGAGCTCTCAGCCTCATCTCCTCTCCTGCCCTGAGGTGGAGGAGGAGGCCCCATCGGAGTCCACCCTATGTCGTGGGTCCTCGACATCGATCGTGATGATGTCCTCGATGACCCCATCCTGATTGGCCCTACAATGTCAGCTGGCAGCTATAACCTCTAGCTCTCTGGAACCATCTGGTAGTATGCTCCTCGGTAGAATGTAGTCTAAGCCATAGACCGCACCAACTCCTACATGCTCGCTCCTTCGCCTCGAGCTCTGAGCCATGTAGCCTCATACTGTAGTGTCTGCACCTAAGCCTAGAGGTGGGCAACCTCAACCCGAAGAGCCATCGTCTCGCTGCTCTCCCCTACCTCGACACCCTTGCCCTTATCGGGCAATGGTGGTCTCTCCCCCTGCTAAGAAGGGAGTCCCTCCTCCCTCCTCCCTATCTACTGTGGTCTCTGTGGAGCCTATGCCATCCTCTAGCATCTCTCCTATAGAGACCATCGTTTCTCTCTCCCACTCTAACCCCACACTGCCTCAATAGCAGCCTGGTGTTGCCTCCCCATTCGACACACCACGACATGCACTGGACCCTGCGCCCTTGTCATTCGAGGAGGGTGGATGCTTGCATACCAAGAATTGTATCCATCAATAACCCCAGCATCGTCACCATCCACTAGCTATATGGGGGCATCATCCATGTCTTGACTCCAAAACCGTTGCATGTCTGGAGCCCTGTTGACGGGGACCGAAACAACCAACAACTTACAGATTCCAAATTTTCATTAAAAGCTTCGGGAAAATAATTACATTTCACAAAAGCAAAATGCCCACAGGCTTACAAGACCAGAGATGCTCTGGTATTTTCTTTCTCTACTCTGTCCTTTCCCTGGCTTCGGTTCCCCCCCTTCCCAAAACAAAATTTCGGGTCTTTTTTTTCGAGGCCCCCCCGGTCCTCCCCGGCAATCAATGCCCCCACCAAACAAGATTTCCCAGTTCAAATTTTCCCTCCTTCTCGGTTTTCAAAATTTTGTCATAAATGCCATCTGCCCGATCTCCTACAGAGCTTGCATTGATGGCCTCCCTGCATCGGCCGCTTCGTTCTCCCTGTCCTCCGTACTGCTATCCCCATTCATAAAGCCAACGCCTGTAAATGTTATTAAAATCGAATAATAACAAACAAGAATTCACGGCCGACACCTCCCTTCACAATTTACATGACCTTCCACTTGATTTGCATATGCGTAACCGTCTGCGTGCACATCTCTCCAAGCCTCCTCTTTGTTGTAACATCTTTGACCCACGTGTCCTTCACAACTGCCATGTGTTCAGTTTGGCCTTGCCGACCGTTCGCTATTCCTCCCTGGTCTGGTTCTCTATCTCCTTTTACCTTTCGTGGCTGTCGGAAGACCGGCCATGTGTCGGCTCTTAACTGGTCGCGATATCACGACAAAGTTCTAACTTCCTGCCATTCTTCATAGACCACCGTGATATCGCAACGTCGCGATATCACGATGTTCGAAACTCCTTCCCTTTGCCTTGCATTACCGTCGCAATATCGTGACGATTGAAGACCCTCTCTTCTACCGTGCAAATCGGTCGTGATATCGCGACATCGCGATATCACGACGTCGTCATATCACGATGACTTACACTCTCTTCCTCTGCTTTGGACTACGGTCGTGATATCGCGACGTCATGATATCGCGACAAAACTGGCTCAAGCCCCACCAAGCCTTTTGAGGTCACGATTTTGTGACCCCAACTCAATTTACGCACAAACTTTACAAACTTCCCCCTTCTGCTTCGCACAACTTCCCCTCCCGGGAATGAATTAATGTAATTCAAAATACAAGTACTTGAAGAAAATTTTGAAGGATGCGAGATTGCCCACATTGTCACCGGATGCTCCTGCATCAGATTCCCGAGGTAACAAGATAAGTGACCTTCACTTCTAAGTCGTTCGGTCTGCATCCCTTGTAATATCTCCGAACACTCAACAACCTTTACAATTCACTCAAATCCCGCTTCTGGGCAAGATTTTCTGCCCTCTACCAGACAAATTCTGGCATTGCTACACACCTTTTCATCTTTCGTCTGCAACGGCTTCAACTTGTGCCGCACTCCATCTTTCACCAAGGAGTAAGTATTAGCACGACCATCATGCACTGCACTCTGATCAAACTGCCATGGCCTGCCCAACAGCAAATGACAAGCATCCATGGGGAATACATCACACAGGACTTCATCCTGGTACCTCCCAATATTGAACATGACTAAGCATTGTTCCCGGACCCAAGCTCTGGGGTCCTTCCGCAACCACGCAATTCGGTATGGATGCGGGTGCCTCCTTTCCAACTGCAACTTAGAAACCATTTCCTCAGAAACTAAGTTGTCTATACTTCCATTGTCGATGATCACATTGCAAACTTTTCCTGCACTCTTGCACCGGGTGCGGAACAGGCTTCTCCTTTGCTCTGACTTGTCTTCATCCACCAGCATGGTCCTTCTCACAATCATGGCTTCCCCTTTTTCAGCTTCTTCAGAATGTTCTGAGTCAGCATCCTCAACTGCCACAACTGCTCTAGCAGGACCCACTAGCCTCTTGTTTGTCCTTTCTCGGTGTTATGGGCACTCAAATGCTCGGTGTCCTTCTTCTCCACAATGGAAACATGTTCCACAAAATATTCCTCTTCCATACCCGCGTCCAGATCTACCTCTTCCTCTTGGGTAGTTATCATTCTGAACTTGCAATTTTGGGTCTTCATCTTCTTCTTTCTGATCCCGGCTACTGCTCTCCTCTTCTTTCTTCTCTTCCTTTCCTTCTTTCTTTCCACCGTTCTTTCCTCCCGGCCCTTTTACTTTCTGCTTGTTGTCAAACCTCCGGTTCAGCTTTTCTTCCACCTTTAAAGCAAACTGGTAAGCATCTTCAATGGTGCTTACCCGAACCAAACTCAACTCCTCCTGAACACTGGGCCTCAACCCATTAATGAAACGGGCCACTTTTTCTTTGCTTGCCTCCAAATTCCCGGTCCTGATGGAGATTTTATAGAATTCCTCCATGTATTCTTGAACCTGTCTCGTTCATCTGCCTCAAGCTTTGCATTTTACGTAACAGATCCAGCTCATAGTCAACGTGGATGAACTGTATTTTTAATTTCTCCACCATTCTGTCCCACCTGGTAATCCGTTCTTTTCCTCTTCGGTTCCGTTCCAGCTGTACTCCCTTCCACCAGATGCTGGCATGACCCTTCAGTCGGGTCTTAGAAAATCTGACCCGGTTAGGGTCTTCAACCTCTTTGTATTCAAAATATTCTTCTAAATCATTCACCCAGTATATCAACTCCTCTGGGTTCAAGTTCCCGGAATACGTAGGAACTTCTAACTTTGGCCTCTTCCCGATCTGGGATATGGCCTTGTACAATCTGGCCTGGGCTGGATCTACATCTTCTTCCTCTTCTTCAAACTCACTCTCCTCTTCCACTTCATCCTCACTGTCTGCATCCCTTCTTGGCTCACGTCCTCTGCGTAGCTCTTCTTGCGGTGGCCTAGACTTGCCGCTGCAATGCCCGTAAATCTTTCGTTGCCATGCCTCTTCCACCCATCGGGTTTCTTCTCGGAGGCATCTTCACCCAAACTCAAATCCTCCCACATGTCCTGGTACAACTGCCTCTCTCCTTTTGCAGTCTGTTGTACGCTCAGGAACTCCTGCTCTGATACCACTGACGGGGACCGGAACAACCAAAGAACTTACAAATTCCAAATTTTCATTAAAAGCTTCGGGAAAATAATTACATTTCACAAAAGCAAAATGCCCGTAGGCTTACAAGACCAGAGATGCTCTGGTATTTTCTTTCTCTACTCTATCCTTTCCCTGGCTCCGGTTCCCCCCCTTCTCAAAAAAAAATTTCAGGTCTTTTTTTTCGAGGCCCCCCCCGGTCCTCCCCGGCAATCAATGCCCCCACCAAACAAGATTTCCCAGTTCAAATTTTCCCTCCTTCCCGATTTTCAAAATTTTGTCATAAATGCCATCTGCCCGATCTCCTACAGAGCTTGCATTGATGGCCTCCTTGCATCGGTCGCTTCGTTCTCCCTGTCCTCCGTACTGCTATCCCCCTTCATAAAGCCAACACCTATAAATGTTATTAAACTCGAATAATAACAAACAAGAATTCACGGCCGACACCTCCCTTCACAATTTACATGACCTTCCACTTGATTTGCATACGCGTAACCGTCTGCGTGCACATCTCTCCAAGCCTCCTCTTTGTTGTAACATATTTAACCCACGTGTCCTTCACAACTGCCATGTGTTCAGTTTGGCCTTGCCAGCCGTTCGCTATTCCTCCCTGGTTTGGTTCTCTATCTCCTTTTACCTTCCGCGGCTGTCGGAAGACCGGCCACGTGTCGGCCCTTAACTGGTTGTGATATCGCGACAAAGCTCTAACTTCCTACCATTCTTCATAGACCACCGGGATACCGCGTCATCGCGATATCACGACATTCGAAACTCCTTCCATTCGCCTTGCATTATCGTCGTGATATCGCGACGATTGAAGACCCTCTCTTCTGTCATGCAAACCGGTCACGATATCGCGACGTCGCGATATCGCGACGTCGCGATATCGCGACGACTTACGCTCTCTTCCTCTGCTTTGGACTACGATCACGATATCACGACGTCGCGATATTGCGACGTCACGATATCATGACAAAACTGGCTCAAGCCCCGCCAAGCCTTTTGAGGTCACGATTTCACATGTCACGAAATCATGACATGTCACGATTTCGCGACCCCAACTCAATTTATGCACAAACTTTACAAACTTCCCCCTTCTGCTTCGCACAACTTCCCCTCCCGGGAATGAATTAATGTAATTCAAAATACAAGTACTTGAAGAAAATTTTGAAGGATGCGAGATTGCCCACACTGTCATCGGATGCTCCTGCATCACCTGTTCAGTATGGTTCTATCTCGGATAGTTCAGGAATACTCATAATCCCTGAGATAAGGGATCCCCTACTATAGACTGAACTGTCATAGCACCCAATCATAGCAATGGAGCTCTACCTCTCCTCGCTCCATCCTCAGCCAGTAGACTCACCTGATGCAAGCCAGCTCCTGCCCATCCTCTGCCCACCCGGGGTGCTCTCACCATGGCCTCTAGGTGATCTGGTCCAGGATGAGATCATCCAGCAACCTCCATGACATCGATAGATCTATCCACCACTGTGACCCCCTCTATAGCCACTAGTAGAAAACTTGAGGCCTCTCTCGATCAACCCCTGTCAGTGGGAGCCCTACCGGACTCCACACCGTGATGTGCTCCGAGCACCAAACCTATAGTAGCGATGTCAAGACCAGACATCGACCTCCCTTGTATATGACCCCATGCAAGATCCTATACAAGTGATATAGTACAAATCTGCCCCATGCAAACCTATATCCGTGGTCTCTCATATCACAGACCACATCTAAGAGGAGCCACGATAATCTATACCTGCTCTAGTGGCACAATAGTAAGCCACCTACCACCCCTACCAAAACTTGATTCAGCCTATATGCCCCATGCATCTGCCTTAGAGACTTGATGTTCACCCTGCCTTTCTCTAGTGTGAAGCTCAGGTTTTCGATCAATCTCATCATAGTCTAGCCCTGATTAGTCGTAGGCGTCATCAACCGTCCTTGTATGAGGATCCTCATGATCCTCCATACATCATCTAGAGTGGGAGCCATCTCCCCTATCGGTAACCAGAAGAAGGATGACCCTGGATACCACCTCTCTGCTAGGGTTGTCAGTAGCCCCATGTCCATCGGTACTTGTGGCATCTCTACCACATGCTGTAGACCGACCTGAGCTAGTCAATCATGCTCTACCTTATCAAGAGTGGCCAAGTCGTCTCTGCAAAACAAATAATAAAACAACAAAATTTCATTAATAAACCAATTATTAAAATCAAATTAAATACATTTTAATCAAGCTTAATGATGATATCGTCCACCATTGGATGATATTATCCCAAATTGGATAAGATCGTCCTTTGTAGGACAAAATTGTCTCTAATTTCACAACTTGGGGATCGCCCCTTGTTGGATGAGATTACCCCTAGTTCATCGATTTCACCCTTCGACGAAATCGATGATCTAGGGACAATTTCGATGAAATAGGGACGATTTCATCCCAACGTCATCGATGACCTAAAAACGGTCGTGATGCCCCAAAAAATCAAAATTTAAAACAAAAAATTGCACAAATTAAATTCAAACCTAATTTCCTAGGATTAGATCCTTACCCGTAGCCCGCACCGAACCTCTGTCGATCGATGTGCTATCTCCACCATTTTTTGCCTACAGAGCTCTAAAACCAGTAAAAATGAACAATAAAAATGAATTAGGGTTTTACCCTATTTTTCTTAATTTTATTTAAAAACAACTTTCTTTTTTATTTTTGCTTTTCCATGCTTTTACCTCAAACTTTCGATTTGGGTAAAAACACGGAGGGGGCACCATAGTCAGCAGTCATACGATTTGACCTAGAATCGTCGTCTAGAAATTTGAGTACATTTTTGCTTTCTCATAAAACGAGAAGAACTTGTCTTTAATGCATTTTCTTAAAAAAATTCGCTAAAGAGGGGGCAAAATATAGCACCCTAAAATTGGCACAGTTAAACCTTAGTAAAATATTCAAATTTGAATTTTAACCCAAACCGCCCGTTAAACTACCTGTTACCCGCTTTCCTCATTTTTTGCACCATTTTTAGGATTTGTTTTGACCGTTGAACGATATCATCACAAATTAGACAAAATCATCCTAGATCTAACGAATTCATCTAGAACATAATGTCCAAACTATTTCGTCCCAAAACTAAATTTTCATACTTAGCTTTTGTTCCAACAGCTCCTCTAACCTAGGTAGAAAGCGTGTCTGCGTAGTTAGAATCTCCCCCATTGGAGATCTCCCAAATTGGGATGATCTCCAACCTCCTAACCTCTCCCTAATCCTATATAAACTAAGATTTTCTTAGTTTATCCCCCTGACTCTCTGCCTGAAACTCTACTTAAACCCCCTGAACTTCCACACACCTCAAAGCATCCCCACACCATCATTTGCATTTTGTATTTCATGTTTTCTTCCAAGAACTTTATTGTTTTTTAGTCGAAGCTAGCTCGGATCATTGCAAGCGATTCCAGGCAATTTCAGATGATCCTGTCAAGGAGCATAGATGATCTTGTACGATTAGAGGCGATCCCAACTGTAGTCCAGATTAGGGGTAATCAGAGTCTAAAGTTTGCATCTCTTTATTGTTTTTTGCATTTCTTTATACATTATCTTAGTTATTATATTTATGCATCTTAGAGTTCACCTCATTTTGCATAACTGCATGATAAAGTTAAAATCAATCATTAAATCTACTGCATTTTTCTCATTTGTTATTTGAATCTATTATTTAGGTATGTTTGTTGTTATTTCTATCATTCTCCTTTGCTTATGCAATTGCATATTTGATATTTTGTATTTGTTTTTGTGATTGCAGGTTTCTAACGAATTCATCTGACGATTTCGTATGATCTCAGATGACCGACTGTGATTTGAGATGATTCTATGAAATATCAGATGATTATGTATGATTCGAGATGATCTGGACTGCTACAAAACTCAAAATCTTCATCAGACATCCAGAATCAGGTATGTTCTATCCCAATTCGACACATTCTCTGTGTTTAGCATTTATTCATATTTTTTGTATCCATAAAAATCAGCATTGGCATATAGAATAGTTTAGATTCATCTTGGCCAAACCTAGGAATTGAATGATTAAAGTACAAAATGAACACATCAAACCCACTATCAACCTAGGTGTGGAAAATGCCACTCAAAAGTTTCCTGGTGAACCCACCATCCGTCAAAAATTCACCCTTATACCCCTCACCCGAGAGGCGGGACCTTCAAAGGGCCTCTTAGTCTGAGGTATTGTCCTGTCCTTCTTGCATCCCCCTTTCGGGTGTGGATCCTATAGCCTGAAGGTAAGGATGTGAAAAAATTGGAGTGATACAGATATGCAATCTCACCTTTAGATTGAATATTAGGATTTATTAAACATTGAATCGACGATTATCTAATGGGTAATTATGTGCTTGCTAGTAAGGCCTGACATCGATATGGCATTGCTATATATATGAAATGTGTTGGATGGCTTGGGAAGAAAATAATTCTAATACTCCATATCATGTGGTGAACTCCAGGTTTAACCCCATTACTGTAATGCTCCACGATATGACTTGTTTGATTGACCCATCTTTGATCAATGTATAATATTGATGCATGGATATGGATTAAATTTGATTTTATGGCACTTGATGACACAATTGAGATTTAAAAACCTTTTTTATGATCAAAGTATATGGTTAAGAAGTCTCCTTTCAACCATGATACCTCATAAAGTTGAGAGGTATACCTATCATTAGGGAATTTAACACAGCTACCACACACCCATCTTCCCACACGCTTGCCACCCACATCGTGGTTTAAGGAATGATCATAATACTATTCTTCAATGGAATAATTGGAGATTAAATACATTGATATTCCCTAATTGTATGGATAAATTAATAAGTGAATCGATCTCTTTTATACATCCAAACCAAAAAGGAAATTATGGGTTACTCGCATAAATCTTTAACAAATATTAATTAAGGGGGGATCATCTCACATGGCATGTGGATAGAAGCTCATTAAGGTATTAAATTTGTCAAAATTAAATTTTCTTATTTAATTAAACATGGCCTTTGTTCGATGATTAAACCCCTAAGCACATGTCATGGGATATTACCATATGAAGTCAGGGGTATATTTATAAGGACTTTTGTGATTTGTGGAAAACTAGTATCACTTGTATGTGAACATTAGGAATTATACTTATGTGTGAATTAGAGGAACCATTTGTTCATGATGATATGTGATAGCAACTAAGGGATTCTTCCCTATTATGTTGACAAGTAGAATAATTTTGAATTATGGTGAAGGAGAAGAAGTCCTTGTGAAGAGAGTAAGGGTAGTTGAATGAAATTGCATAGTATGGAATAATTAGATGTGTCAATAAGTCAGTTATATTTTTGGGACTAATATAGAATATATATTACCTTAATTAGTATTGGAAATTTTGAGTCCCTAACCCAAATTTTTCATTGATGTCAAGATTCCAATGATAGTTCTTCTCCAGTTCAAGTGCAAATTTCAATGGAAGTTGTAATGGGTAAAATATTTTTATTTTACACCCAAAAGAATGGTTTAGAAAATGGTTTTAGTTCTCCTTTGGAAGAAAATATATCCGAAGAAATGGAAGGATATAATATTATAATCTTTATTATAATATTTATCCAAAGTGGTGAAAAACCCAAATAAATTATTATAATTTTAATTATAATATTATTTGGTTTACAAAGGACAAATAATTATTTTTTATAAAGCCCTAATGTTGGTTTTTGAAGGGAAAAATATTCAAAGCACAAATTTTAAAGTAAATTAAATCCAAAGTTGGGGTTTAAAGAAAAATTCTTTTGAAACCTCTATATTTTCTCCGATGTCATCGTGGAGGAGCTAGCATTGACGTGTCCAAATAAAATATAATGCATATGAATACTTTACCAAAACCATTGGAAAGTTACCTTGCTCGAATTAATAAATCGGTGGCATGCGAAAAAGAGAGCTTGTGATTTACAAAAATGTGGCAGTAAAATGCATAGAGAAGGAAGGTTCCGTCCTCAAGTTTCATTGGGCAAGCATGGCCTAGTGGTAGTTGGAAAAGTGCAAAGGCGCTGGCAGCAAGGTGGTTGACGTTTCGAATCCCCGCATGCATTGTTTGGTGTGTTTTTTGAGATGCCCAAGGTGCATGACCTTTTTCTTGGTGTAAGGTGGTGTGATATTAAGAAGCATATGGTGCTTCTTTAATCTCAAGCAAGAACTTGGCTCGTGCAGAAACTTTGGCCGTGGTTAAGGTGCTTTTGGTGAGACGAGGTTGAGGGTTCGATTCCCTCCAAGGACAAGGTATTTAATTTTGATTTAAATTTTGTTAGTTGCCTAATGTTGGAGGAATAAGGGTTTATAAGTGATTATTATTTTCATACATTAAGGCATGAAATTTATGGTGAATGTTTGTTGAGGATTATTGTGGAAGGTTTGATATTTGAAATTTATGGTGAATGTTTGTTGAGGATTATTGTGGAAGGTTTGATATTTGAAATTTATGGTGAATGTTTGTTGAGGATTATTGTGGAGGTATTGATATTTGAGATTTATTATTTTAGGAGTAATAAGGAGTTTTAGTAAAGTCTTATTAATTTCTTATTAATATTTTTGAGCATTGTTTTTGTATAAGGGTTTTTCCATTTAAAGAAGATTATGGTGAATTTTATTTTTGAGTTGGAGTAATAAGGTGTATTTTGGGTCATTATTTTGTATTGTGAATTGATTGAACTCTTCTAACCCTTATTGATATTGAAAAGAGAATTTTGTGAGTGTGGCATATTTGTGAGATCAATTCCTTGTAAAACAAAAAGTATGCGCAAATTCTTTCTTGGTTGATTTGGTTGATTGGTTTACTTGAAAATTAAGTTTTGAGTAAAAAGGATGTGATAAGGGTTTCCTTTTTGAAAGTGTTTGAGTTGATGCTTCAAGGTTTTCTGAATTTTGAGTTGTGATTAAAACCTAATTTTATAAGTATTTTTGTTGAGATCATTGGTTGAGAGAAGTGTTTGAGTTAATGCTTCAAGGTTTTCTGAAATTGAGAGTTGTGATTAAAAGCTTGTTTGATAAGCATGGTTGTTGAAGTGAGTTGTTATGCAAAGAACTTGAACTAGGGTTTGAAAAGATCATGAGTATCATTGTTATGTGATATTTGTTGTTGAGCATTGTTGGAAACATTTTGAGTTGGATGATACATGCTTGGAATAGGGTTTGTGAGCAAGAGTTGTTTCTTGAAGTGATTGGTTGAGTAGAGTTTATTGAGCCTAGTCAAGTGGATGTATGAAGTGATTTTTCAAGTACCAAAAAACAAATTATTCTATATTCTGACTTGATTTGTGATTGATTTTTGAGAATAGAACATATTGAGTCTCTAAAAATTCTCTTTATGCTTCTATGATATTGAGTTGAACAAGTGATTGATTTTTGAGAATAGAACATATTGAATCTCTAACAATTCTCTTTATGCTTCTATGAGATTGATTTGAGATAGTGATTGAGTTTTGATTATAGAACATATAGAGTCTCTTACAATTCTCTTTATGTTTCTATGAGATTGATTTGAGTTGAGAAAGTAATTGAGCATTGAGTAAAGAACATATTGAATCTCTAACAATTATCTTTATGTTTTTATGAGATTGGACAAGTTCTATGTGGACTTGTTAAGAAAATTTGAGGTAAGTCTTTGAGAAGACTTATGGACTGATTTTGTGTGAGCTTTTATGGAAGCTTACAATATAGATTTGAGCAAGTCCTAGAGAGGACTTATTAAGCAGATTTGAACAAGTTCTGTGTGAACTTGTTGAGAAGATTTGAACAAGTTTTGTGTGAGCTTGTTGAGCAGATTTGGACAGGTTATGTGTGGACCTATTGAGAAAATTTGAGCAGGTTTTGTGTGGACCTGTTGAGAAGATTTGAGCAGGTTTTGAGTGGACCTATTGAAAATATTTGAGTAGGTTTTGAGTGGACCCATTGAGCTTATTTGAGTAGGTTCTAAGTGGACCTATTAAGAATATTTGTGCTAGATCGACTGGAATGTGTTTAGTGCATATTTGAGTGGACTTGTGCTAGATCGAATGGACTGTGTTTAGTGCAAGATTTGAGTAGATTTTTTCTAGACCGAATGGACTGTGTTTAGTGCATATTTGAGTGAGCTTGTTAAGTAGACTTGTTCTAGACCTACTGGACTATGTTTAGTGCAAGAGATTGAGCAGAGCTTTGCTAGACCGACTGGACTGTGTTTAGTACAAAATTGAGACAAAGCTTTGGAGGTGACAAAGTAGAGAGGATAGTAGTCTCCAATGGATAGAGATCCATAAGCCAGGGTAGTGAGGACAGGTATTCTGAGTGGGGACAAGATTCTTTAGTGGATAGAGATCCACAAGCCATTGTAGTGGAGGCAGTAGTCTTCTAGAGGATCACCATCCAGAGAAATGGAGAAGGAGTTCTCCTATAGATAGAGATCCACAAACTAGATTCATGGGATCAACATTTCCTTTCGACAGAGGTCCATAAACATTGTAATTGAAAAGGATTCCCAAGAGATTATTTGAGAAATATTTAGAAGAAATATTTTCTCCATGGAGGTAGCCATATTTGGGTGAACCACGTTAAATCTGTGTCTCTATTGTGTGTGATGATTTATGCATTGCTTTGGTTATTGCTATTGATATTGCCATTTATTATATTGATTAATACTATTTCGGAAAGAAAAGTAAAAAGTGGTCTTATATTGTTCACCCCCCTCTCAGTATAAACTTGTTTTCTTCAATTAGGTTAAATTTATTAATTTTATTATAAAAATTCCATATCGGAAGTAATATATATATATATATATATATATATATATATATATATATATATGAGAGAGAGAGAGAGAGATAGTTTGAAATTAATAAGGAGGTATATTACAAGGTTGAAAATATAGTTGCACTAGGTAAAAGAAGTGATTTTATAAATGGGAATAATTGTTTCATAAATTAAATGTATGGTTATTTAATTTATGGAACAAAGGATTGATTGTGTATCAATCATGGAGAATGAATATGGAATTCATTCTCAAGGGAATTATGGGATTCCCTCTTAAAATATGAATCCGATGATCATCATAAACATATGTAAGAATTTGTAAAATTCTTAAGATGGCTTAGAGAAAGGAATTAGAAAATTCCTTAATTTCATCATGATATTTAAAGGAACAGATGGATTCCTTAATTGTATGAGAAATACTTTAATGTTATAATGATGGCTTAGAGAAAGGAATTAGGAAATTCCTTAATTGCATCATGATATTTAAAAGGAACAATTGGGTTCCTTTAATTGTATACTTGATCTGAAAGGGATCCGTAGATGCCTTCTATACTTGTATTATTTGACATCTTAAGTTTATGAATGAGAGGAAAAGACATATTTTGAAGGTTGGGTTTATTCCCCATGAGGATTCCCAGGATAAATGTGTGTCACTACATTTATGGTTTGATTTAATATATATATATATATATATATATATATATATTTTTTCTATTGAAAAAGTACTTCATATTAAATAATAATCAAAGAATGCATCATCATAGCAACATTACAGTAGTTTGTGAATGAGAAAAAAACAATTATATCTAAATTTTTTATCAATTCTAATATAGTCTTGAATAATATCATACCTAAATATCTTAAGTTGACTAGAAACAAGCTTAGCAGCTTTGCTAATAGTAACAACAATCGACACCTCCTCATTTTAAAAAATCATACTACATCTATCTTTCCAAATACTGAACAAGAGAGAGAGTCTGATAATGTGTCAAAATATCCTTCTATGGGTTACACAGTTAATGGACTCTCCAAAAAACACTGCCTTCCACCTTAGCTGCCCTTGAACAACATTGTCATACAACCATATTGTCTTTCTCCATACCTTTCTCGTTCTTGAACATTACCAAAAAATATGCTTAATTATTTTACATATTGTCAATAAAGTATAAAGTAAATGATACTTGCATAAGTATGTACAATCTCGTTCGATGGAGTCATCAAAGGATCGATGATGGGATGTTATGCAAGCTAGAAACCATAGTGGAAGGACACGTGTGTCATGATAATGTATTCTAAGGCACATTTTAAGAGGTTACTTCCCTGGAAACTAGATAAAAATAAAAAACTCAAGATGATTGATTCACAAATTTATGAAAATGATTAGACCTTGAAACACTATCAAGACAATAAAATCAAGGTAATAACTCCAACATTGTAGAATGGATAAAATGATGTAGAGTTGTAACTAAGAAATTTTATCTTAGATTCGATTAAAGAATTAACCTATCCATTATTCATGGTAGTGGATACCATATTGCTCATATTAGGGTTTACCTTAATAATACTGGTGATCTTGGGAACAAACACCATAATGTGTCTTGTAATCCTCTTACTT
The DNA here is from genome assembly GCA_028583015.1 of Wollemia nobilis. Lineage (NCBI taxonomy): Eukaryota > Viridiplantae > Streptophyta > Pinopsida > Araucariales > Araucariaceae > Wollemia > Wollemia nobilis. The sequence goes on from JAQPPZ010016827.1 coordinate 717,110, forward strand.
CTAAAAAATGATCTGTTAGTACACACTTTATGAGTGATGGCTTTTGACAATGCTAGAACTAGCAGTGACGACCATGTACAGATAGAAATCCGACCATTAAATATCATTAGTGCATGACATCCACTAAGAACAATATTTTAAAATACCAAGGATAAATTGGATGTAAGTGACTGGCAATGGCTGAAAGAAGTTAGATTGGAATAAGTAGCTCAACTAGAGCCAGTATGTGTGGATAGGTGTTATATATCAACACTAGTTGAAATATGGGATCCTAGTAGAGGGACATTCTAGTTACCCACTGTCGAAATGACTATTATGTTAGAAGATGTGTACCAGATATATCAGATACTAGTATAGGGTTGCACAATGACCATTTCTAATGAAGAAAAAATGGGACATATTTTAGAAAGAGTGTTCAGAGTAGAATGGAGAAGCATGAACATCGATAAGGGTGGTATATCATATGAATTGCACTATGTGAAGGGTATTTTGATGCATAGGCATGTTATAATAATGGAGCTCTTATCGGGTGTCATTTTACCTAAATCAAGAGGTGCACGATTTCCTTGGAATTTATTGGGGATAGTGTAGGATTTAGTTGAGGACTCAGTTGTATATGCATGGGCACCAACATTATTGGCTCAAACCTATAGAGAGTTGTTTGAATTGCAAATGATGATGAAAAATGAATTGAGTTGTAGTACCCTACTACAAATCTAGGCATGGAAACACATAGCGGTAGCAAGACCCCAAGGGCTATCTTACAATGCACATAAATTTGTGGGTCCAAAGATGCCCAATGTGTTAATATGGAAGAGGATAAAGTAGTGGACTAGCCATAGACCACTTGAAGGTAATAGAGAGTGATTCCACTCTAACTGGGAGAATCTACAGTCCCAAGATGTTATTTTAAGATCTTGGAGAGAGGGCCCAGTTTGGGAAAAATATGGATTACAACTCACTCATGTAAGATGATCAAGGTGGTTATCAGACATACAAGTATGCAACATGAGTATTTTCAGTATAATTAGGTATTGCAATATTTTGGTATTATGCAATGGATATCGAACCCATCAAAGGTTTATATGAGGAATGGGTGAATAGCAGTGATACCTCCACCAAGGGTACCATTAGCCTTATAACCCAATGAGGCTATATGGAAACTATAGGAGGAGGAAGTTGGTACAACCCTTGACTATGATATTTTGTGGGTTGCAAAACGGTGACACCAAGAGGAAGATTATGGTGAGGATGAAGATAATAGTATATAAATGGCCAAGGTTGTTGAGGAGAATCACTCATATAGAAAGGGAGACAAGGAATAATATCCCAAGATATGTGTATGCCAATGGGTGGATACAGAAGCAGGACCATCCAACATAGGAGGATATGAACCCATGAGAAAAGCACATCTCATAGTGGAAGCATTGAAGGAACAAATTTGACTATTAGAGTTCCAATAGTTGAAACTAGTAGATAAATGGGCACAAAAAAAGTTTATGTTGGATACTGAGAGAATATTCCATTTCATAATAGGATAGGATCCAGATAGAGTTAGCACAAATGCACTACTGGAGGGATACAACAGTAGCAGCCTTGCATGCAAATAATGCATAGTTACTCCAAGAAAGGGATTACTACAGAGTTACATTCTTGAATTCCTATTTTGATGCACTCATAGGCCATGGTTTACCCCTCCCATATCAAAAAATTATTGGTGTACAACATGAACGTGGGAGAACAACTCGAGCAACTCAGACAATAGCTCGAAATATAACTCAGATCTCTTCTCAAGAAATTTATCTAGCAACTTCTCAAACTGGTAATGTAGGTATAGCTCAGACTGGTGAAATGATCGAGGGACAAAAATCTCGAGATCCTTCCATTAGGTATTAAGCTACTACTTTGTGGGCTATTAGGATGTGTAGTATGTATGCCAAGGGATGTGGCATAAATGTAATTAACAAACCTTTGAAATTTTAAACTCCTATATGTAGAAATAGAGAACGAATATTGTGTGTGCATATTAAATGAATTTAATTAGTTTAAAGTTCATATTGTGAAATTCAAAGGAACTTATTAATATAACCAATAAATGAATATGGATTATAGATTTTTGTTTATATGTTTTTATGATCTTGAAAAGTGAACCTAATTAAATAAAGGAAAAAATGAATTTGAAGGATGGGTTGATGTCCATTCTTGGATAAGGTATGGGACTTCTCCATGATTTTATGATGGTGAAAACCAAGAGAAATCTAGGTGGATTCTCTAGTGATGGCAAATAGGTTGCCAAAATGTATCTTAGGATATATTTTAATATCCTAAATTGAGATTCTAAAATTATGATTTATCTTTGATGACACCTCATTTTATCAGCTTAACTCATGGTAAGGGTTAAAAAACTATACTGTGATACTCCTTGGTGGGAATTTTGTGTCTAATTTAGTACAGAAGCATAATTTCATGATATCTCTATGACACCATTTTGTAAATTCTATTATTGTAGTTCTCTATATTTAGTGATTGTGTAGTAATAGATGGTTTAAAGTTGTAATCTTTGTGATAAGATTGTATATTGATGATGTTTCCAATACCTATTGCTATGAAAAATGGATATTTTATTACTTAAAGGATATGGTATTGCTGATATTTTATATTTTTTCAGGTCCATATGGAATATGTTGCTTACCATCAAGGATGAGATGCTGGAAGTCAAAAAAAATATTATGACTCAGGTTGTAAAATACAAGGATAAATACTAGTTTTGTAAGGATTATGTACTCACTAAGTTAATTGTTCAAAACACATAGGACTATGTCTAATCCAATGGGGGGTGTATGTCACGACCCTTCCCATGGATCCTTTTAAAAATGCTACTAGTTAATTAGTAGGATAATTTAATGATCAACAAAAGGGCATAGACCCTAAAGAATACTACAAAATTCCAATTAGGGAATTTTAGAAAATTTAGGGAAGGATTTATTATATTTTAAACTAGATAATTTAATGTGATTTAATTAAAATATAAATAAAACCTTGGTGAAATATGAAATAGAAAATAACCTTTCACCAAAATTTAATAAAATTTAGTAAATTGGGTATAAATAACCTAATTATGTTATAATTAGGTACTCACAAAGCTTGTCCAATTTTAATGGTACTTAAAAGGATTCTAGAATTTTTCTTGAATTATCCTACTATTTGAAAATCTATCCTACATGGCCTATTTTCATTAATAGAAAATAGGTGGAGATTCTTTTCTTTGTCACTATTAGTCCTAATTCTACAACTAACCTAATCTCTAATAATAGTGTTAGTTGGTAATGGTCTCTAGAAAACAAGGCCACCTACTCTTTGTGGACTCTTTTCTACTCTTTGAATTTTCCCTCCACATGAGATAGAATTTCTTAAAGGCATAATTTAATATTAAATAATAAGGCCACTATTTGGCTCATCGGAGGAGAATTTTTCCTATAAATTGAGAGCTTCTTTGGTAGAAAAGGCAAGAAATCTTGAGGTTTTAGGGAGTATGTTGTTCATCTTAGTGGATCACAATCCAAAAATATATTGAGAGAATATTAAGGGTATTTGGCCAAGTTAAAGTAATAAGCTTTGGAAGTGGTAACTAGCTTTGGGGAGAAGACATAGGAGCTAGAAGGAGTAAGAGGAGAAACTTAAGGATTCCAAGTTGATCGTGAAATTGAGGTTGAGGGATTCCTCACTCTACTTGCTATGAATTCTTACGATGGTTGAAATAAAAATGTGTTCTTCATTATTATTTCATTGGATAGTAAGATTTAGTTACATAAGATACTTTGTAACGATTATTTTTCCTACTAGAACTTTACTATATAATGTTCTAATTTTTGAAAGATATTAAAGATAAGGGATCAGAATGCACTGACGATGTTCACCATATATTCTTTTGGGTTTATTAAAGGGATATTAGAGGGCATTAGTGAAATGTTTTTAAGAGAATTTCTTATTGCCTTAAATTGTGCATATTCACTATTGAAAGCTCTTTTTATATCTTCCACAACTTTGGGTAAATAGACTACCCTACCCCAATATTAATAAGTACTTCCTTGACCTCATTTAAAATAGATTCTAGAAGAAAAATAATATGCTTCATTCAAGTTAATATTTTACCCTATATTACTATGAGCTACCTGTAACAAACACTCAAACCCCTATGCTGGTCCAGTTGCTTTTGCTATTTAGATTTATCTATGTACAGTATTCATATAATGTTGATTCTGGCTACCATGAATAATTTAGGAGTCCTCCTTGTGGGTTTAAAGAACACCGCAAACACCTTGAACCGACCAAAATTCCTTGAAATACACTTTAGGGCCTAGATATTTTATCCTATGTAGAAACCTTTGATGGCATCAAAATCTAGTTGTATATGAAATCAAATTTATAGTGTTTTACTATGCCATAGCTAAAACTGATGCAAAATTTCCCCTGTGTATGGTTGATCACAAGAAGATCAGTTGGGAATTTTATAAAATTTAACTACAATCTTGCTAATTATGGACACATGTCATTTATGGATATGTTATCTCACCTTTAGATAGAATATTGGGATTGATTAAACCTTGAATTGATGATGATCTAATGGGTAATTATGTGCTTTCTAGTAAGGCCCAAGGTTATGCATAAGGGGTTGGACCCAAAATGTACTTGTAAAAAAATGGCAAATCCTAATCGAAATCAAGGTGAATCATGGTGAATCCTAAGAAAATCAAATCAATCATCTTCACACCAAAATTTGGGGTATTTGAAGCCCTAAAATGTAAAGTCATATTTGGGGTAAATTTTGACCTATTAAATGATCTTATAACTTCATACAAACACCACCATTATATCAGGCTTGAAAAGAGCTTTCCAACGAGTACAAATATGCCTATGTTTGGATATATATTATGGCAAATTGACCCTAAGAAACAATTGGTCTTGAAAATTTTAAGCGAATGGGCCGACATCGAGGGTCCTCATATTCACCAATTTATAATTTTGGAAATCCTAATATTCGTCCAATTGGCGAATATTTGCCACTATGCATAACCTTGGTAAGGCCCGACATCGATATCATGTTGCTATATGTAGGTAGTGTGTTGGATGAATTTGGAAGAAAATAATTCCAATATTCCATCTCATGTGGTGAACTCTAGATTTAATCCCATTGCTATAACGCTCCATGGTATGACTCGTTCAATTGACCCATCTTTGATCAGTGTATAATATCGATGCATGGATATGGGTTAACTTCAAGTTTATGGTGCCTAATGACATGATTGAGATTTAAAAACACTTTTTATGATCAAAGTATAGGGTTAAGTAGTCTCCTTTCAACCATGATCCCTCGTAAAGTCGAGATCAATGCCTATCATTAGGGAATTTAACACACAACCACCACACACCCATATTTCCACATGCTTGCCACCCACATCACAGTTTAAGGAATGATCATAATACTATTCTTCAATGGAATAATTGGATATTAAATAAATTAATATTAAGTCATTGTATGGCTAAAGGAATAAGTGAATCGATCTCTTTTATACATCCAAACCAAAAAGGAAATGATGGGTTACTCATAGAAATATTTAAAAACAATTAATTAAGGGGGGATCATCTCACATGTCATGTGGATAGAAGCTTGTTAAGGTGTTCAATTCACCCAATTTAAATTTACTTATTTAATTAAATTGGTCTTTATTCAAATATTAAACCACCAGGCACATGTCATGGGATATTACCATATAAAGTCAGGGGTAGATTTATAAGGACTTGTGTGATTTGTGGAAAACCAGTATCAGTGACTTATAGAAACCATTTTTTCATAATGATATGTGATAGCAACTAAGGGATTCTTCCATATTATTTTGACAAGTAGAAGAATTTTAAAGTATGGTGAAGGAGAAAATATCCTTGTGAAGAGAGTAAGGGTAGTTGATGAAGGAGCCTATCTTTCGGAGGGCATAACTTTTGATCCGACCTTTGGATCAGCTTGAAATGTTACAAGGAGTCATATAAATAGGTAGAAATACAATGGGCTAGACTACTCTAGTCGTCTAGTTGTTTTTTTAGGCTTTTTTCAAGTTCTAATTCCTTCATCTAGTGCCCCAAAATGGGATTTAGTATTTTTTTTAAATTTGGAAGAAAACATATCTAGAATAACTTCTTTTTTAGGCATGGTTAGGTGTTGATATTTTCCAGGAGGCTTAATATAGATGATGCAAAGGTTTATATCAATTTTGAGTGTTATCCAAGTTTTTCTAGGTGATTTAGATTTTACCACTAAATACGAAATAGTCTAAAAAATAAAACAATAAAATAAATAAATAAATAAGTAAATTTCTTTATTTTTACAGCTTAATATTTAGGGTTTTGTTTTAGGTTTTATTTTGGGATATATATTCCCTTGGTATCACATTGTAAAGGGGTGGAAATCTAGGAATGAGAAAAAAAATATTTATCAAATTATTTCCATCTATTGTAACTTTTGTGTGATTGGGAATTTTGGCTTTTGCTTTGTTTCTTTTTGTCACAATTTCATGTGATTTGAGGTTCTTGTTCTAACTTCTTGTAGCTATATTTACACCATTTAGTATCAGAGCAAGTTGGATCTTGCTATGGGATAGAAAGTAATCTTTTCAATTATAATTATTCTACTATTCATATTTTTTTGTTTAGAATAACTCCGTTCATTTTAGCATAAGGAGAGGAAGAGGAGGTTATTCCCAACTCAATAGAAATATGTAGGATTTTTAGGTATAAGTTACTTAGTTGAATGGAATGATGACTCGCATGAGGGAAATATATCCCTCGAAGTTTGCATATCTAGATTCTGATAGTGATACTATGGAAAGAGATAATAAGTTATAGGTTCATGATGAGGAATAACCAAAGAATAATCCAAAGGTTAATGATGAGGAAGAACCAGAGAGGAAGTATCAATTTGAGAATAGGCTAATTAATGCCTTGGAATGAAATAAAGATTAAATCAAGATTGATGTCCCTGAGTATGCAGGAGGGTTAAAGCCATAGCAGTTGATAGACTAGTTGAATAGCATGGAGAAGTTATTTGAGTGGAAAAGCCTTTTATAGAAAAATAAATTTAATCTTGCATACATAAATTTGAAATGGTATGTGTTGATTTGGTGGGATCATATACAAAAGGATAGGCAAATAAAAGGAAAGGAAAAGATAAGGGTCTGGTGTAAAATAGAAAAAAATTTGAAGGATAAATTATTACCTAGAGATTATGCCCAAATATTATTTCGTAGACTCTAGAACCTTAGAAAAAAGGATCAAAGCATTGAGGACTACACCAATGAATTCTACAATTTATCAATTCAAGTGGGTCTTGAAGAGTCAGAAGAATAGAAGTCTACAAGGTATGTGAATGGATTAAGATATGCCATACAATATGAATTAAGCATACTTTGGACCCATAGTGTAGAGGATGCATATCAGTTAGCATTAAAAGTAGAAGATAAACATAAGAGGAGTAATTTTTGAATAGGAGTGAAGAAAGGACCATCATCACCTTCATTTAGAGGTTATCCCTCAAACAGAGAATCTTCTAGTACAAAGAAAGAAGAAGTGTCTAGGAAGAATCGAGTTAACCACCAAAGAAATGGAGGATCTCAAAGAGGAGGAGGTTATGATGGAGGAAAAAATTGGGATGGCCCACGAAGACCATACACATGTTATAGATGCAGTGAGGAAGGGCACAAATATTATGAGTGTCCACACTATCTTACACAAGAAATAATATAGGGAGAAGAAGCTAGAGTTAATCTGGTTGAGGTAGAAGAAAAAACTAAGGTAGAATTTGTTGCAAACATGGGAGAAAATCTCATGATAAGGAGGACGATGATCGTACCAACAAAGGAGAAAGTGGAAAATAATGATGGTGGTGATTCTTGGCTGCGTATGAATATATTTCTAACTAGGTGCACATTTGGAGGAAAGGTATGTAAAATAATCATAGATAGTGGTAATTGTGAAAATATGGTTTTAGATGAAATGGTCAAGAAACGTAACTTGATGTGTGCGAATAACACACATCTTTATCGCATATCATGGTTCAATAAAGGAAATAAGGTAACCATAGATAAGAGGTGTTTGGTTAAGTTTTCAATTGGGGCTACCTACAAGGATGAAGTCTGGTGTGATGTAATTCCAATGCATGCATGTCACTTGTTATTGGGGAGGTCGTGGAAATATGATAGGAAGGTGATCCATGATGGAGGTAGGAATGCTTACACATTCTAGACTGATGGAGTAAAAGTGGTCCTATTACCACATAAGGAATAAGGGTAGAGAAAAATCCTATTAATGACTAAGGAATTTATCATAAGAATGAAAGAAGTTGAGGTTTGTTACGTGTTGACAACAAACAAGGTGAATACTAAAGATGTTGATATACCACATGTAGTAGCAAATTTGTTGAAAGAGTATGTAGATGTCATCCCAAAAGAGTTACCAGATCGATTACCCCAAAAAAATGATATCCAACATCATATTGATCTAATTCTAGGATCAACTCTTCCAAATTAGGCAACCTATAGGATGAGTCCCATGTAGAATGAGGAGTTGAACGGACAAGTTATAGAACTGATAAGGAAGGGAGTTGTTAGATAAAGTATGATTCATTGTGCAACTCCTACATTTTTGACACCAAAGAAAGATAATACATGGTGGATGTGTGTGGATAGTAGGGCAATCAATAAAATTATAATCAAGTATTGATTCCCAATTCCAATACTTGATGATATGATGGATGTGCTAGCCAAAGTATGATGCTTTAGAAAAATTTTCCTACGTACTGGATACTATCATATTCAAATTTGAGAAGGAGATGAATGGAATACTGCTTCCAAGATAAAAAAAATGGACTGTATGAATATATGTTGATGTCGTTTGGGTTATCCAATGCACCCATTATGTATATGAGGATGATGAACAGATTATTGTAGGAATATATTGGTAAGTTTTTAGTTGTGTATTTTGATGATATTATGATATTCAATAGGAATGAATAAAAACACTTGTTGCATTTGAAATTAGTGTTAGAGTTAAGAAAAGAGAATTTGTATATCAATTTGAAGAAGTGTAGCTTCCTTCAGAAGAGTCTAGTGTTCTTGGGATTTGTAATATTAGAGGATGGAGTGAGAATGGACAAAGAGAAGGTGAAGGTAATTTTGGAATGGCCCATTCCAAGAAATGTGATAGAGGTGAGGAGTTTCCATGGCTTGGCAACTTTTTACAGGAATTTCATTAGGAATTTTAGTAGCATTGTTGCACCTATAACAAAGTGTACGAAGGGGAGATAATTTGTATGGACAAAGGCAACAATAGAGGGTTTTTAACTATTAAAGAAGAAGGTGATAGAAGCACATATTTTGATATTGCTAGATTTTAGCAAGAAGTTTGAGGTTGATTGTGATGCCTCCCATGTGGGAATTGGATTCATACTGAGTCAAGAAGGGTGACCTATAGCATTCTTTAGTGAGAAGTTGAATGAGGTAAGGAAGAATTATTCTACTTATGATGTGGAATTCTATGCTATTGTGCAAGCAATGAGACACTCTAGGCGTTATTTAGTGTCTAAAGATTTTGTGTTATTTACTAATCATGAAGCATTGATGTATGTAAATACCTATAAGAATTAAAATAATAAGCATGCAAAGTGGGTATCATTATTGCAAGATATATGTTTGTTTTGAAGCATAATTTAGGTAAGAAAAATCAATTTTTTGATTCTTTGAGTAGATGTGTAGTGTTATTGACTACTATGGAGCATGAAGTAGTCAGATTTGAGGTAATTAAGAAAATGTATGAAAATGACCCAAATTTTGGTGATATTGTGAAGCAGTGTAAGAATCCAATGTTGGGAGAAGTTTGTAGTGGTGTTTGTGATTATCTAACACAAAATGGTTGTTTTTTCAAAGAGAAGTAGTTGTGCATTCATGTTGTTTCAATGAGGGAGAAAATTATTAGAGAACTGCATAGTGGATATTTGATTGGGCACTTTGGAGTGAGAAAGATGATTCCTCTTGTATAGGATAAGTTGAAGAACACAAGCTTATACTGAGAGGGGGGTGAACAGTATAAGACCACTTTTTACTTTTTCTTTCCCAATCAATATTATGCAATGTATCAATAGCAATATCAATAGTAGTAATCAAAGCAATGCACAAATCACCACACACAATAGAGACACCAATTTAACGTGGTTCACCCAATGTGGGCTACTCCACGGAGAAAATATTTCACTAAAATTTTCTCAACAAATATCCTTGGAAACCTTTCTCTATTACAATGTTTATGGACCTCTATCCAAAGGAGACACCAATCCCCTAATCAAGTTCATGGATCTCTATCCATAGGAGACACCAATATCCTATACTCTAGATGGTGATCTTCTAGAAGAACTACTACCTCCACTACACTGGCTAATGGATCTCTATCCACTGAAGACTCCTATACTCACTCAGAAGACCTATCCTCACTACTATAGCTAATGGACCTCTATCCACTAGAGACTATCATCCTCTATACTATGTCACCTCCAAAGCTTACTCTTAGCTCTATCTCAAATATGTACTAAACATAATCCTTCGATCTAGCACAAATCTGCTCAATATCTATCTCTAGTCTAGCATAAACCTATCCTCAAATATGCACCAAAATCTATCCTCAAATTTGTACTAAACACAGTCCTTCGATCTAGCACAAATATATCCTCAATATCTATCCTCAAATATACACTAAACATAGTCCTTCGATCTAGCACAAATCTATCCTCAAGCCTTAACACAAATCTTGACTCAATCACAAATCAACTCTGCTAGATCTACCCCAAACCTTAATCCAAGGTTTGAACAAATCAATCAACTCTGCTCTCAAGTCTTCTCAAAGACTTATCTCAAATATGCCTTGTAAGCTTCCACAAAATCTCACACTAATCTACCCACAAGTCCTCTCTAGAACTTGTCCAATCTACTCAACAAGTCTTCAAGACTTACCTCAAATTCTACTCAACAAGTCCTCACTAGAACTTGTCCAATCTACTCAACAAGTCTTCACCAAGACTTACCTCAAATCTGCTCAACAAGTCCTCACTAGAACTTGTCCAATATCACAGAAACATATAGAGAATTGTTAGAGACTCAATATGCTTCACATTCACAACAATGCTCAATCACTTTCAATCTCTCTTTTTACCATAGAAACATATAGAGAATTGTTAGAGACTCAATATGTTTCACACTCACAAACACTCAATCACTTCCAACCTCTTTCTCAAATCAATTCAGAATATAGAACAATTTGTTTCACAGAATTTAGAACTATCACTTCAACACTTCCACTTGACTAGGCTCAATCAACTCCACTCAATCAATTACTCAATGAAATACTTCCTTGCTTATAAACCCTAGTCCAAGTATATGAATCACTCACTCAATTATTTCCAACAATGCTTATCAAACAATCTCACATAACAATGATACTCATGATCTTGCACACACTCTAGTTCAAGATAGTTCTCAACTTCACATAACAATGATACTCATGTTCTTTCATAAACCCTAGTTCAAGAATATGAATGCTTACTCAATATTTCCAACAATGCTTATCAAACAAGGTTTCTAGAATCAACTTTCATTCCAGAAAAACCAAACTCAACAATGCTTATCAAACAACCCTTTTCACTCCAACTTAGCATTCACAACATCCAACAATCACTCACAAGGAAGATGTGCCCATACCTTTTGTTTGATGAAGAGATGACCTCAAAACCTGTCTTAAACACAATTTTCTTCTTTGCCAATTTCAAAGGTTAGATGACAAAATATCACACTAACACTCTCTCAAAAATATTTCTCAATTACTAAAATAATCAAACTCAAATACACCTTATTACTCCTTTGAAATTAGAAATCATCAAAACATACAAAAATAATAATTACTCAATTACACCTTATAATCTCCAATATTTAATTAACAACCTCCAAAAATCAAACCCTCAAAAATAATATTGCCTACCCTTTTATCTCCCTCAAATACTCAATAACCAAATTTAAAAAAAAACTTTATAAACCTCCAAAAATATTTATTTTTCATCCAACCTTAGCAAATCCGAAATATTTCATGCAACCTTGGCAAACATTAGCGCATACCTTTTATCTCAAGCAAAAGGCCTCGATGGGTTTCGAACGTGAGACCACTCCCAATCGAGCGCCTTATCGAGGTGCTAGCCCACCACGTGGGCTACGAGCCTCCACATGAAGGGGAAGGCTCAAGCCTTTCCTTTGTCCTTTTTATCGGTGTGGTGCAAAACAAAACACACTCTTCTCCCTTGCAAAACCAACTCGATGGGTTTCAAACCCTGCTCTCCTCACCTGTCAAACTTCTTAGCACCACCCACTATCGCCAACTGTGCTACCAGTGCCTTTGGCACTCAACTCGGTGCTCCCTTTGTCTTGTCTCTTCTCACTACCCAATGTCAATTTTAGCACATGCGAAATCCTCTAGACTTTGGCGCTCGAACTCTTAGCTATCATGGGCAATCAATCACATGGATAGGTTAAATAAAAATTTAACCCCCTTTTTATACACTTTGGCACATGCGCTTCCAACGTCGATGAAGATATCAAATTTTTAAATTTGATTTAAAATATATCCTTTAACTTTGGTGCCAAAAGGATTATTTAAATTTAAATTTTAACCTTAGTTAAAATATTTAAATTTAAATAATTTAAACCTTATCCTTTCAAATCTGCCACCTAGGTTTTTTAGAGAACTTGGAGAATGATCACTTCATGGTCTTCAATTTTCTTCAAATCAACCTTTAACTAGAATATTATAATAAAATATTATAATATTTTTCCTTTGGCCTTGATACAATCTTCCTCTTGCACTGCTTACTGAAACTGCTTCCTCTTGCACTGCTCACTAAAACTGACTCTTGACATCAATGACAACTCAACTACTCAAAATGTCCAAAAATATCCCCCTTTGTCATTGATGGCAACCCAATTACCTTTTACCATTTCCTTAACCTTTTTCTGTTCTGCTCCCCTGTGAAACTACTCCCCCTGACTCAATGCTCTCCCCTTAAATCAAATCTCCCCTTACTCAAATCTCTCCCCTTTGACATCAATGGCAAAGGGTCACCTTTGGGGCTCGGGGCTAAGAATGAAACTCTTAGCTTAGCCCCTCCCCCACCTCCTCTTGAGGTGGTTAATTCTTGGGTGGGAGTATTTCTACTCCCAGCAAGCACTGATCTTTACCTTTGTCAACTTTCCTCCTTATCCGATCCTTCTGATTCCTCTGACCATTTCTGTTCCTGCTTGTCTCTAGAATTTTTGCTCTACACCACTTTGTTGTATGTCCATAATTATTGCACTTATAACACTTAATATTGTTATTCCTTGGAGGTGCAAATATCTTGGGATTTCTCCTGGTGAAGCCATATCCATTCCTATCATGAACCCTGCAATTTATTGCCTTGTGACCAAACTGATTACAAGAGTAGCAATACCCTTGAAAAAGCTACCTATTGTTGAACCTTCCATATTCCTATTTTCCATGTGTCCTGCATTGTGAAGCTTTGTGCCCAAACCTATGGCATGAGAAGCATCATCCATTGAAACTACCTTGCCTTGACCTCATTGGTCTTTTAGTTTCTTTTACCCTGTGTTGGTTCCTGTTCCATATGTTCCTTATCTATGCATTGTTCCTTTCCTTGTTGAACTTTCTATTGTCCAACTCATCCTCCGAAGTCTCACTCTCTCTTACACTCTCTTCTTCTAAAGTTTCTTCTTCTTCAAAACTTGAGGTTGACTCCTTACCTTGTTTCTTTTGTACCTATTCAAAACCAAGACCTATCTTGCTTGATGTAGGTTTCTGTGTCTTGATAATCTTATCCAAATTCTTTGAGCTTCTTCCAAACCTGTGTAACCTATCCTTAGATTCTTTTACTTCCTTCCTTAGTGAAGCTACTTCATGCTCTAACCTTTCACATTCTAAGACCTTTGCTTCTAACTTATCTTTGAACTTTCTTGTCTTAGCCATTGACTTATTTAGATCCTCTATAAGCTTTCCCTTCTCTTCATCACATTCTTGAACCTGAAGCTTAAGTTGGGAGTTTTGCTTTCTTACCTTCTTTAATGCATCAAGGGCATGAATAAGTTCACCTTCAAGATCAACTCCTCCTATTTCTGATTCTTCCTCTATTTGTTTACCTTTGAAAACATCTTCATTCTTTTCTGACTTGTCTTCTATAGGATCACCTCCTTCTTCTTCTAGTGCCATTAGAATATTCTCTTCTAGTCCTTCAAGTGTATCTTCATATTCATCATCACTGAAACTGAAACCACTCTTTGTACAACTATCTTCAAGATGACCAAAGTTACCACATCTAAAACACTTGAGGATTATTGGTGACCTTTTCCTAACCATTTCCTTTTCTTTTGTCAGAAATAGAACTTTATCTTTATCATTATCTGAGGAACTATTATCACTATCACTTGAGTACTTACTTGCCTTGTCTGCATAGTAACTCTTCTTCTATCTTTGAAAGAACTTCTTTCCTTGTTTGCCTTGTCCATCCTTGCCTTTCTTTTGGTACCTATATTTTTTTGATTCCCTATTCTTATGATCCTATTTTTCTTCATCATTGCTATTTCTAGCTTCTTGACAATCAGTTGCATAGTGACCATACTTTCCACAATTGAAACATCTAACAGATTTTGCATCTTTAAATCTTCTTGGATCCTTGTTCCTTCTGCCATAATTTGCTTCTTCATCACTGGATGACTCATTGCTTGAATCTGACTTCTTACCCTTTGTCTTCTTAGTAGCTTTGAAGGCTGCTTCTTTTTAGATATTAGGTTCCTCTTTTGTTCTCATCTCAAAAGTTGTAAGAATGCCAAGTAACTCATCCCTTGTCAAAATATCACCATATTTTGATTCCTCTATAGCTGAAATATTTTCACTAAACCTTTTTGGGAGAGATCTTAAGATCTTATCACAAACATCAGATTCTTGAACCTCAAGTCCAAGTCCTTGCATGGAGTTAACAACCTCATCTACATGAAGTAGATAAGCACTAATGTTTTCCTCATCCTTCATTCTTAGTTCTTCAAATTGTCCTTTGAGATTTTGCAACTTTACCTTTTTGACCTTTTTATCTCCTTCATATATGCTTTGCAACTTATCCCAAATTTCTTTTGCTGATTTGCAATGCATAACCTTAACAAATTTTGTTCTATGCAAACCTCTCAAAATTGCATTCATTGCTCTTGAATTGTAATGATGTAGAAGCTTACCATATTTATCTATAGGTGGAGTAGCTGGTGGTGTATATCCATTTTCAACTGCTTCCCATATTTCATTGCCAAGTGCCATCAGGTGAATCTTCATTCTCATACTCCAAAATACATAATCGCTTCCATCAAACACTAGTGCTGAATTATCTGAGGGTCCACTCTTAGAATCCATTATGTTCTTGTAATATTTTCCTTCAAGCTATTAAACTCTTTCGAAGGAACCCGCTCTGATACCAATTGAAGAACACAAGCTTATACTGAGAGGGGGTGAACAGTATAAGACCACTTTTTACTTTTTCTTTCCCAATCAATATTATGCAATGTATCAATAGAAATATCAATAAAAGTAATCAAAGCAATGCACAAATCACCACACACAATAGAGACACCAATTTAACGTGGTTCACCCAATGTGGGCTACTCCATAGAGAAAATATTTCACTAAAATTTTCTCAACAAATCTCTTGGGAAACCTTTCCCTATTACAATGTTTATGGACCTCTATCCAAAGGAGACACCAATACCCTAATCAAGTTCATGGATCTCTATCCATAGGAGACACCAATATCCTCTACTCTAGTTGGTGATCTTCTAGAAGAACTACTACCTCCACTACACTAGCTAATGGATCTCTATCCACTAAAGACTCATATCCTCACTCAGAAGACCTATCCTCACTACTCTAGCTAATGGACCTCTATCCACTAGAGACTATCATCCTCTATACTCTATCACCTCCAAAGCTTACTCTTAGCTCTATCTCAAATTTGTACTAAACATAATCCTTCAATCTAGCACAAATCTGCTCAATATTTATCTCTAGTCTAGCACAAACTATCCTCAAATCTACACCAAAATTTATCCTCAAATATACACTAAACATAGTCCTTCGGTCTAGCACAAATCTATCCTCAATATCTATCCTCAAATCTACACTAAACATAGTCCTTCGTCTAACAAATTCTATCCTCAAGCCTTAACACAAAGCTTGACTCAATCACAAATCAAATCTGCTAGATCTACCCCAAACCTTAATCCAAGTTTTGAACAAATCAATCAACTCTGCTCTCAAGTCTTCTCAAAGACTTATCTCAAATATACCTTGTAAGCTTCCACAAAATCTCACACTAATCTACCCACAAGTCCTCTCTAGAACTTGTCCAATCTCAAATCTTCACCAAGACTTTCAATCTCAATCTCAACAAGTCCTTACTAGAACTTGTCCAATCTGCTCAACAAGTCTTCACCAAGACTTACCTCAAATCTACTCAACAAGTCCTCACTAGAACTTGTCCAATCTCACAGAAATATATAGAGAATTGTTAGAGACTCAATATGCTTCACATTCACAACAATTCTCAATCACTTTCAATCTCTATTTTTACCACAAAACATATAGAGAATTGTTAGAGACTCAATATGTTTCACACTCACAAACACTCAATCACTTCCAACCTCTTTCTCAAATCAATTCAGAATATAGAACAATTTGTTTCACAAAATTTAGAACTATCAC
Source organism: Wollemia nobilis (assembly GCA_028583015.1). Taxonomy (NCBI): domain Eukaryota; kingdom Viridiplantae; phylum Streptophyta; class Pinopsida; order Araucariales; family Araucariaceae; genus Wollemia; species Wollemia nobilis. Next base: position 733,982 of record JAQPPZ010016827.1, read on the forward strand.
TTCAACACTTCCACTTGACTAGGCTCAATCAACTCCACTCAATCAATTACTCAATGAAATACTTCCTTGCTTATAAACCCTAGTCCAAGTATATGAATCACTCACTCAATTATTTCCAACAATGCTTATCAAACAATCTCACATAACAATGATACTCATGATCTTGCACACACTCTAGTTCAAGATAGTTCTCAACTTCACATAACAATGATACTCATGTTCTTTCATAAACCCTAGTTCAAGAATATGAATGCTTACTCAATATTTCCAACAATGCTTATCAAACAAGGTTTCTAGAATCAACTTTCATTCCAGAAAAACCAAACTCAACAATGCTTATCAAACAACCCTTTTCACTCCAACTTAGCATTCACAACATCCAACAATCACTCACAAGGAAGATGTGCCCATACCTTTTGTTTGATGAAGAGATGACCTCAAAACCTGTCTTAAACACAATTTTCTTCTTTGCCAATTTCAAAGGTTAGATGACAAAATATCACACTAACACTCTCTCAAAAATATTTCTCAATTACTAAAATAATCAAACTCAAATACACCTTATTACTCCTTTGAAATTAGCAATCATCAAAACATACAAAAAAATAATTACTCAATTACACCTTATAATATCCAATATTTAATTAACAACCTCCAAAAATCAAACCCTCAAAAATAATATTGCCTACCCTTTTATCTCCCTCAAATACTCAATAACCAAATTAAAAAAAAACTTTATAAACCTCCAAAAATATTTATTTTTCATCCAACCTTAGCAAATCCAAAATATTTCATGCAACCTTGGCAAACATTAGCGCATACCTTTTATCTCAAGCAAAAGGCCTCGACGGGTTTCGAACGTGAGACCACTCCCAGCCGAGCGCCTTATCGAGGTGCTAGCCCACCACGTGGGCTACGAGCCTCCACACGAAGGGGAAGGCTCAAGCCTTTCCTTTGTCCTTTTTCGATCGGCGTGGCGCAAAACAAAATGCACTCTTCTCCCTTGCAAAACCAACTCGATGGGTTTCGAACCCTGCTCTCCTCACCTACCAAACTTCTTAGCACCACCCACTATCACCAACTGTGCTACCAACGCCTTTGGCACTCAACTCGGTGCTCCCTTTGTCTTGTCTCTTCTCACTGCCCAATGTCGATTTTAGCACATGCGAAATCCTCTAGACTTTGGTGCTCGAACTCTTAGCTATCATGGGCAATCAATCGCATGGATAGGTTAAATAAAAATTTAACCCCCTTTTTATACACTTTGGCACATGCGCTTCCAACGTCGACGAAGATATCAAATTTTTAAATTCGATTTAAAATATATCCTTTAACTTTGGCACCAAAAGGATTATTTAAATTTAAATTTTAACCTTAGTTAAAATATTTAAATTTAAATAATTTAAACCTTATCCTTTCAAATCTGCCACCTAGGTTTTTTAGAGAACTTGGAGAATGATCACTTCATGGTCTTCAATTTTCTTCAAATCAACCTTTAACTGGAATATTATAATAAAATATTATAATATTTTTCCTTTGGCCTTGATACAATCTTCCTCTTGCACTGCTTACTAAAATTGCTTCCTCTTGCACTGCTCACTGAAACTGACTCTTGACATCAATGACAACTCAACTACTCAAAATGTCCAACATAAGTATTATTGGCAAAATGTAAAGAGGAATATAACCAATTTTGTGTTAAGATGCATAGTGTACCAAATGGCTAAGGGCCATGCGTAGAATACATGACTTTATATGCCTTTGTCCATCCCTACAGGACCATGGATAGATTTGAGCATGGATTTTGTGTTGGGTTTGCCTAACACACAATGGAGTAAGGATTCAATTTTTGTTGTGGTAGATAGGTTTTCTAAGATGGCACATTTTATTGCTTTCCAGAACACCAATCATGCTACTAGAGTTATAGATTTATTCTTTAGATAAGTTGTTAGACTACACGGTGTCCCAAAAACAATCACCTTAGATTGGGATACAAGGTTTCTAAGTCATTTTTGGAGGACTCTATGGGGGAATATGGGAACAAAGCTATAGTTCAGTAGTGCATATCACCCCAGAATGATGGTCAAATAGAATTAGTAAATTGTAGTTTGGGAAATCTTCTAAGGTGTATTGTTAAAGAAAAACCAAAGTAGTAAGACTTAGCCTTACCACAAGCTGAGTTTGCATATAATAGTTCAATAAACAGATCAATAGGAAAATATCATTTTCATATTATTTATGGTAAGAATTCCAATGGTGTGTTAGATCTAATTGATCTACTGATTTCAGGTAAAATCAGTGATGATGTAATGGCATTTGCAGATCACTTACAAGAATTTTAGGAAGGTGTCAAAAAGAAGTTACAAGATAGTAACGAAAAGTACAGGCAACAAAAAATGCAAGTAGGAGACTAAAAGTCTTTCAGGTGGGAGACATGGTGATGGTTCACCTCAGGAAGGAATGATTTCCAAAGTGCACATATAACAAATTAAAGTATAAGAAGATTGGACCCTGTAGAATTCTGAAGAAGATGAATGATAATTCCTATAAAGTGGAGTTGCATGATGATTTTGATATCTCACTAGAATATTTGTATGTATTTCATTGGATTGAAGATTAAGTTGAAGAAGAAGAAGATATAAATTAGGAGCAACAAATACCTAAGAAGAAGAAAGAAAAATTTATGCAAGTACTTGATAAGAAGACAATTAGTACTAGATAGGGAAACTGTAGCAAATACTTGGTACAATGGGAAGGTTTACAATAGGAAGATATTACTTGGATTTTAGAGGGGGGATGAAAAACTATTGATAGTCAAAAGTTACAAGAGTTTGATCAAAGGAACTCGTAGGAGCAGAGTTCTTTTCAACCAGAGGAGAATGATGTAGGAGCCTATCTTCTTGAGGGCATAACTTTTGATTTGAATGTTGGATCTACTTGAAATTTTACGGGGAGTTAGATAAAGAGGTGGACATACCATGGGCTAGACTACTCTAGTTATCTAGTTGTTTTTTTAGGATTTTTTCAAGTTCTAATTCCTTCATCTAGTGCCCCAAAAATGGGATTTAGTGTTTTTTTGAAAATTTGGAAGAAAACATATCTAGAATAACTTCTTATTTAGGCATGGGTAGGTGTTGATATTTTCTAGGAGGCTTAATATAGATGATACAAATATGCATATCAATTTTGAGGGCTATCCAAGTTTTTTTGGGTGATTTAGGTTTTGGCACTAAAGACGAAATAACCTAGAAAATAAAATAATAAAATAAATAAATAAAAGTAATTTTTTATTTTTAGGGCTTAAGATTTAGGGTTTTATTTTAGGGTTTCTTTTGGGATATATATTCCCTTGGTATCACATTGTAAAGGGGTGAAATCCAAAAATGAGAAATAAAGCATTTATCAGATTATTTCCATCTATTGTAACTTTTATGTGATTGGGAATTTTGTCTTTTGCTTTGTTTCTTTTTGTCACAATTTCATGTGATTGGAGGTTCTTGTTCTAATCTCTTGCAACTAGATTTACACTAGTAGTTGAATGAAATTGCATAGTATGGAATAATTAGATGTGTCAATAAGTCAGTTATATTTTTGGGACTAATATGAAATATATATTACCTTAATTTGGTTAAATTTATTAATGTTATTATGAGAATTCCATATTGGAAGTAATATATATATATATATATATATATATATTAAAAAAAAAAGAGAGAGAGAGAGAGAGAGAGAGAGATAATGTGAAATTAATAAGGAGGTATATTACAAGGTAGAAAATATAGTTGCACTAAGTAAAAGAAGTGACTTTTTAAATGGGAATGATTGTTTCATAAATTAAAGGTATGGGAATTTAATTTATGGAACAAAGGATTGATTGTATATCAATCATGGAGAATGAATATGGAATTCATTCTCGAGGGAAGTATGGGATTCCCTCTTAAAATACGATTCTCCAAAATATGAATTTGATGATCATCATAAACATATGTAAGAATTTGTAAAATTCTTAATATGGCTTAGAGAAAGGAATTAGGAAATTTCTTAATTTCATCATAAGATTTAAAGGAACAAATGGGTTCCTTAATTGTATGAGAGATACTTTAATGTTATAATGATGGATTAGAGAAAGGAATTAGGAAATTCCTTAATTGCATCATGATATTTAAAAGAAACAATTGGGTTCCTTTAATTGTATACTTGATCTGAAAGGGATCCGTAGATACCTTTTGTACTTGTATTATTTGACATCTTGAGTTTATTAATGAGAGGAAAGGACATATTTTGGAGGTTGGTTTTATTCCCCATGAGGGTTCCTAGGATAAATATGTGTCACTACATTTGTGGTTTGATTTAATATTTCTTGTGAATGTTGCATTTACTTTCAATATGTCATTGATTACGTAAATTGTGAATGTTATAAATTGATGTTAGTGAGATGTTATTTTCTTGATGTAATGAATATGCAATATTTTAGATCAATATGACAATGCTTATAATTTGTTAGTTACAATTAAATTAGTAGTCAAGATAGTTTTTCTTTAATATGTTGTTGATTTAATAGATTATGAATATGACATTTACTTTCTGAAATGTTATTGATTAAATGAATTGTGAATGATGTAATTAGCTACATTTACCTTTCAATGAGTAGTATTTGATATATTCAATTGTTGGGTAGATTCAGAAAGTATGATGTAATGAAATATATACCTTGCTCAAATGGTTATCTCATGTTATTTACCTTTCAATGAGATGTTTATTTTGTAAGTAATTTCTAGGGTTTTAATGTAATTGATTCTATACTTTAGTTTTTAATTGAAATATGTTGTGCTAATCACTTCATAAACACTCATGGATGGTTTAACCAGAAATACTATAATAATAAAATGATAACTAATTTTGGAGTAATCCGAGTTGGAGCTCGGAGTGGGTTGGAGCCCATAAATGGCAATTTGGACTTGATTTGTAGCCCAAGTCAGGCCTTACATTCTGAGTTGTGGCTCAAATATACATGTGGATTAGGTGCTCCCCATGATGGTGAAAGAATACCTTTTGGTAATGAACTTAATTGATTCATTTATATAACAAAAGGGATGCCCTAAAAGAAAAGGTGATCAAATAAATTTTGAGAGGTATAAGGGAAATAATCATGCTTAAGATGTCTATTCCAAGGATTGTGTAAGTTTGATCACGTGTAGTGATTCTGTTATCTTAGTGGCCCCATAAAGGAGATGTGGGTAGAAACTAAGATTGATGATTAACCATTGGTGTGGTTATTTCATCTATGATGGTTTTCCATTGGTGTGGTTATCCATATTCAAGGCATTCACCTACATACTAGTCTTGGTGGATAGTATGGTGAAAGACGATTCCCTTTGGTGAGGGATAAAAATATAATTCTTTGGTGAGCGTTCTCATACCCCAGTGGTATGAGGGTTTTTGTATAATTTGGTCACTTATACTTAAGAGTGACTCTGACCAAGTCTTAATATCTCTTGATGATTTTCTTGGAAACTTACAATCCAGTTGGAATTATTCTATATTAGATCATGATTGTGTCCTTTCTCTATGGAAGATTAATATATGAAAAAAAAAAAAAGTAGTGGATGAGTAGTAAAAATTGGGGTTGTTACACTTTTCAAGTTTAGGCTTTTGATTTTTTTTCTCATAAATCTTTGTGTGTGGATCTTTGAATCCACATCAATTATCCTCTTCCTTTGAAAATTTTATGTTGCTTTTTCAATAGCTTTTCCTTATCATTGAGTGCATACTAGTATGCCTCTTAAATAGTTCTAATTAGAATCAAATCAATCTCATCTTGTATGGACAATGTTAGTCCATTTATATATCTTGCCACCTTTCCCTCATAATATTAACTATGACCAACTCTTATAGACAACTTTAAAAACTCCTCTATACACTATTTTTCTTCCAACTCCTTTTGCTTAAGATTTTTAAGTCTTCTAAACAACCCTATTTGGTAATCCTATGGGAGGAATTTGGCCTCTAATTTTGTTACCATTTTCTCCCATGTATTAATATTTTCCTTTTCCTTTCTTTGTATTTATATTTGAACATGGTCCCACTACAAGAATGCATGCTTATTTAGTTTTGTAACCAAAATTCACCTTCTTCAAGTATTCTATTGCTTCAAAATCAAAATAGTTCACCATATTCTTGATTTAATCAATGAGTTACCTAGGGTTCAAGCTTTCATTATATTATGGGGTTTCTAACTTTTGTTTTCTACCCATGTTAGAAATTGTTTGAATCAATCTCTCTTTAAAATATCCTTATTTTTCTTCATTGCAAGATTTTGTTTGGTCTATATTCTCCTCTTGACTATCACTTACATCTTCTACTTGTACACCTCTTCTCTAGGAAGTTTCAAGTGCATCTATTCAATCAATAATTGCTCTCATATTCTCAGTTATATTCACAATTCAAGGGCCTTATGCTCATCTTCGTCATTGCACCATCATTCATTTACAACATGTCATGCTTTAGAGATATTTTCGCTCTGGTACCAAAATAATGCAGCAACATGGTGGGGACAATTAGATTATAACTCAAGGTGGATGACAAACGCTTTCATATAATAAAATTTAAGCTTTGATAATAGATTAATTTTCCATTCAAGATGACATGTAAGATTTAGGACAACAAACCTCCCATTGGATACTCTATGATGGCAGCCAAAAAAATGGTGGACTGCATGTTGGCACATTCCATGATGGCCACCTCCACCTATGATGACAAGTAGGGAGTTAAAAAATATTAGCATCCTAGATGGGTCAAGTTAGTAACCTCAAGTTGGAAATTCATTTAATGATATCAAGAACACTTGGATGGTAATTCCCTTGATGACATACACTTCTACAATAACACTTCCCTTAATGGTATGCACTTTCCTGATGACACTTACCTTGATGGTGTGCACTTCCCTTATGATACTTCCCTTGATGGCATGCACTTCCATGATGACACTTCACTTTAGAAATGCACTTCACGGAAATAATTTCACATGATGGTAGATATATTTAGTTGGATAAATATCATGATGTAAGGGGTACTTTATTTTCTCTCCATGGACAACACACTATTATAACCTTCCACTTCACTAGATAATGATTCTAATTAATAGTAAAAAACAAGAAGTAATCAAACATAAAAACAACACAATGATCTCCTACAAATGAAGATAAAGAAGTAATCAAACATAAAAACAACACATCAATATCTGCAAACATGCATATCATGCATACACCAATATCTAACATAGAGGTCTATATCTTCTCTTCTACTCTACCACTCTTTATCTTATTGAATCCACTCTTTTATGGCCTCCTACTAATTTATCTTCCTTGCTTATGCCCCATATCTCTCTTGTCTACATTTTTTATTTCTTTTTCTTTCTAACCCCCTTTTTATAAGCTTCAAAAATAGTTATGTTTTTCTGATAGTTGGTCTTCCAACTTCCCATGTGGTCTAATGGTTGGTCTTCAAACTTCCCACATAGATGCTCTTGCATCATACTCACAAGGTAAAAGGAAATTTTCCATGAGTAGTAGCTCATAAACATTAATTTTTCTTTCCATGGCCATTTTAGCTTGGCTATATTAACAAAGCCAACTTGACTATATTACCTTGACCTTCCTCTAAGGATCAAACACCCTCTTATAGAATATACTCAATATTCATTTTATCTTATACCATTGTGTCATATCCATCCAACCATATTCAACATGCACTTTGTTGTCTACTTCCTCTTGGTGTCATCAATTTCATGTGAAGTGATTGTGTCCTCCATAAATATCATAAGGATTTTGATTCCAATACCTAATTACAATGTGTCAAGATATCCCACACTAACTACAACTAGTTCTTGAACCTTCATTCCCTATACCTCTCTCTCCTCACAAGCAAATATCCTATTGCTTCAGAATGGACTTACATACCCAAGGCCATCATTCCTTGGTATTCTCTTTAGCATTATGGATATTTTCAAGCCTTGCCCATACCTTCCCAAATACTTGCCATTGTACCCCATTCTTCTAATCATCTTAGATCCAATGTCATTTGTGTGCATTTCAAAGCATCCAAACTCTTCATCCCCACACTAATCATAATGTCCTTCAACACATTTCAAAGTACCCTTTCCACTATCACCTCTCACAATATGGCCTTCATCATAGCTATATATGACTTTATGGTGTTCATCTTCCTCCACCATATATTTACCACTTCTTTTATCTTTCTCTATCTCCTTATCTATAATAGGAGTCATTGCACTCTCATCTTTGTTTTCACTACTACTTTTGAGTTGAGCTATTTGTGTCTTCCCCCATGTTTATTATTTTTCTTATCTCCACATTTTCCTCCACTTTTTACACATCTTTCAACAATGGCTCGTCTCTCTTCAACTTGGTCTCATAACCTTTCAATAATTGTTTATCAATATTCAAGCATACTATAGGATTGTTGTCCACTCCTTTATCTTTATCCTTGAATGGACTTAATATGTACTCTTTCCCATCCTTCTAAATATAATAGGTGTTAATCCTACCATAATGCACTTCCTTCCTATCAAACTATCATGGTATTCCTACCAAGACATGATAATCACCCATAGGCATAACATCATGCAAGACATCATCCTCATAACATCCAATTTGAAGTTTTAACTGATATTGTTCACTAACTATAATTTGGTGTCCCCTTCGCAACCAAGATATATTGTATGGATTGGGGTGTTATTTATTCTTCAATACAAACTTCTCTACCATATTTTTAGACACTAGACTATTCGTACTCCTATTGTCCATAATCATCTTGCAACATTTATGTGTTAATTTGCAAAACATTTTGAGAAGGCTCATTTTATCATGCTCATGCGCTACCTTTTTTGGTTTCAATAATACCCTTTCTATCATAAGATATTCTCCTTTTTTTTTTGTTCTTCCATGTGCTTTGGTGAAGCAATATTATCTTCATATGCTTGTACAACTTGGTTATGGGCATCCTTTTCATACCTAATAGTTTTTTTCACTTGAGAGAATTCAAATACCCAATGCTCAACTTGTCATCTATAACGCTTCTTGGGGAATCCTCTATCCCAAATTAATTTAGTTAGAGTTACTTTGGGAAGTATTTACTTCTCCTTCTTGCAAAGGCTTTACTCTACCATCACTTGATTTTTATCTTCCTTGAGAGGACCATCATCTTCCTCTATAATTGTTTGGTTCCTTTCGCAACAACATTTCCTTTGTATTGAGCACATACTAGTATTCCTCTTCAACAATTTTGATTCGAATTAGAAAAATCTCATCTTGTATGAAAAATATTATTCCATTTATATATCTTGTTATCATTTCCTCATCCTTTTTAATATGACCAACTATTATGGTCAATTTATGAAACTCTCCTATATATTTTTTTGCTTCTAAATCCTTTTGCTTGAGGTTTTGAAGTCTTTTAAACAACCTTATTTTTTAATCCGTTGGGAGGAATATGACCTTCAATGTCATGACCACTTTCTCCCATGTCTTAATATTTTACTTTACCTTTATTTGTCTTTTTGATTGAATATGGTCCCACCATAAGGACATATACCCCTTACGTTTTATACATACAAGCTTTACATTTTTTGGGTCTTCTATTGATTCAAAATCAGAATATTTCTCCATCTCTGCAATCCAATTAATGGCTTCCTTAGGGTTTGATTTTTTGTTATGTGATGGGGTTTATAACTTTGGCTTCCTATCCATGTTATAAATTTCTCAAATTAATCTCTCTTTGGTATCTCCTTCTTATACTTCATTGTGAGATTTTAGTTGGTTTACATTCTCCTCTTCACTGTCACTTACATCATCTACTTGAATACCCCTCCTTTAGGTAGTTTCAAGTGCATCTAGTCAAGTGATGATTCCTCTCATCATCTCAACTATGTCTATGACTCAAGGAACTCATGGTCTTCTTCCCCATTGTGTCATCATTCCATTGGCACAATTTCACGCCTTAGACATATTTTGGATCTGATACCAAATGATGCAATGGCAAGATGCAAACAATTTTTCTTCTAATTCAAGGTGGACAACAAACACCTTTAGACAACAAACTTTAAGATTTGATTACCGACTAATTTTCCACTCAAAATAACATGCATGCTTTAAACGGATGAACCTCTTGTAAATTACACTATGATGCCACAAAAACAAATCATGGACTATCTTATGGCACATTCCATGATGGCTACCTTTGACTATGACAATAAGCAAAAAGTTGGCACTCACCACAAAAATATCAATGTCCTAGATAGGTCAAGTTAGCAACCTCAAGTCGGTAATTCATTTGACAATGTCATTAACAATTGAATGGTAGTTCCCTTAACGATGCATAATTCTATGATGACACACACTTCTTGAATGACACTTCCCTTAACAATGTGCACTTCCCCAATGACACTTTCCTTGATGTCATATAGTTCCATGATGACACACACTTCATGACAATAGTTTTGTGTGATGGTAGACATATTTTTTTGGCAATATGACAAGGGGTAAGTGATAATTTATTTTCTCTCCAAGGATAACACACTGCTATGACCTACCACTTCACCAAATGGAAACTCCAAGCAATGATTAAAAATAAAAATAATCAAAACATAAACACAACACAAGGATCTCCTATAAAGGAAAATAAAAAAGTTTCCTTTATTTACTATTGCATTTTACAATTACATAGTTATGGTAGACATCAATATTTGCAAATATGTATTTCATGCATACATACAAATCTCACACATAGGTATCTCTCCTATCTCCTGTTCAGTCACTCTTCCTCTTACTAAATCCTGTTTTCTCTAGCCTCTTATCAATTTATCTTCCTTTTTTTTTCTCCATTTCTCTCATTTACATTTTTTTCTTTTCCTTTCTAACCCCTTTTTATGAGATCCAAAAATAGTTACATTCATCTAAACAGTTTACCTTCTATCTTCCTACGTAGATGCTCCTACATCATAAAACCATTGTACTAACCAAACCACCAATGTGTACATTCGAGATTGAAAGGTGCCTCCACCTAGAAGAGAACAAACCCCTTAGGCCAAAAAATAATTATGACCATATATTTAAAATGTTTACATGTTGCTCTTAGTGTATTCGAGCTAATTACCATGGCAACCATCATAGTCACATTGAATTTTATATGCCTCCTTGAAGAATATCATATAAGCCAATTAAAGAGAGCATTACTTGTCAAAAAATGTAGGCATAAGTTTTGAAATTGGACACTCTTCCTCAACATGCACAAACCAATGATCCCTTGATAAAGTTGCCATACCTTCTAGCAAGTTAGAGAACACAAAATAGACTATTGTTTCCACATTTATCCAATGAAGAAAAGATAATATGTATGAGCTATGAATAAAACCTAAGTTCCTCATGACCAAATAGTCTTACACATGCCCATATAACCATATTAACAACTTCTTTGAATGTGAAGAAGTGCTTGCCCTCTCCTTCAAGAGTAGTGATGCACTTATAGTAGTAAGAGCATACCACAACATTGAAGGAAGTATGTGCAAAATTGCAACAAATGTTCAAAATAATTGTCACATATTGTTGACTTACTAAGCCTTACTACCACAAAATATCACAGAATATTACACAATATCACACATGTCCCAAATATAAAATATCCACAATATTAAAGGTAAAAAATAGTGTTATAATAAGTAGAAATACATGAGCAAATTAATATGTATATTAAGGCTTATAATAAATCAAATAACATTCATTTATTTTCTAAAATATGAATGTAAATAGTCTGAATCATTCATGAACTATACATGAAGAAAAATTACAATATTAAATGCTCAAAAGGTATATAAATGTTATTACTCTCCTTGTTATAATAAGATAATGAGATATATGAAATGGATCTTTCTTTCCTATGGAGCATTATCTCCATAATATAGCCATAGTAATGTGACTCTTTAGATACTTGATCATTCCTCTCCATATGTCAAGTCTCACGAATCTTGGCTTCTCATCTTGTCACTTGCATACTAGACAAACACTTGACTCTACAACACTTGGACACATCTATATGACTCTTGCAATATTAATCTAAAACACTTGTGCACATCCTCATATTACATATTTGCACTCTTACATATAAGACACTTGTGCAGATTCTCTCTTACACGATACTTGTTTTTTGCACATTCACACTTACATAAAAAGAAAAATATAAATCACACTCTAAACTATAAATCAACCCTAATCTATTACATATTTACAAATGTACCGTAGAGGTACTATGGGGGTACATTAGCATGTACCAAATAATGTAATATATCTCAACACATACAAGAGATTCAAAATAGGTATAATCAAATTCAAAACACAAAATTGCTCTTGTTTTTCCAAATAACACACTATGGTTTCCCTCTAAACAAAAATTAAAGTACTCGTCATATAATACATAACATAAATTTGTACATAAACCTTGATAACAATAGAACAAGTATAGGAGAAACAATAAATTATTTTAGAATGGATGGACGAGTCAATGTAGAATCATGGAAGAAAATATTACTTTTGCTTCTTATGAGGTTTTAAAAAGTAACTAGCCTTAAAATATAGAAGAAGGATCAAAGACTTTGAGTTAACTTTCTTCATGACTAAGTAATATTGTTTTGTACCAACTTGATATTGATATGTATATATATAAGAAGTATTTACTCAATAAAAAAAACAAAATCAATACATCTATTCAAATCTTATATAAAAATAAAATTATATATATATATATATATATATATATAATATTAATTACTGTATTATCTACAAATAAAAAAATGTTGTGATATTGATATTAATACCATAATTCCTATTATACTTATAAATTTAATAAAAACTAATATAAAAAATAAAATTTATTAATTATAAAATATTGTATGAATTTAACCTAATTACCACTCATAAAACTTACATAATACAATAAATTAAATATAAATGATTATAAATAACGAGATTATTTACTCCGTATATAAAACTATTTAAATATTAAAAGAAATTAGCTTAGGGCTATGTGGATTCTGTTGGATTCTATGCGCCACGTCTGTTCTCTCAGTGTCTTACATGGCATTAATAGTATTTGCCATGCTATCGCTTTCTAAGTGGCTTTTTCCCGCATGTCATGCAAGCTTTTAATACTGCAACCCTCCCACTACAAATATGTCATACAGGAGCTAAACTTGTCTTTGTCCATTCCTGTGATTTTTATGATTTTTAGGAACTGGATTTTATTCAATGGTAATTAGAATCGATTTTTGTGTTGTGTTTCCGGAATTCTTATTGAGGTTCTTAATCTTTTTACTGGTTCTGATTTTTATCATGTTTTCCCCCTTTCCTTGTGCTCAGACGCTTGAAATTTCATTAGATTATGCCTTGATGTTAAAGAGGACGACTGTGGAGGTAAGGATATTTTTCAGTCCTTACTTAGGCTATGAAGCTTGTCACTGTTCAAATAAATTTATCTTATGTTTTCCTTGAAGGATATTCAAATTCTTTTTGCATGATAAAATGTTTTTGGGCCTTGCTGTATACTGCATTCAATACTATAATTGTATGAAATGTGATGTGTTCGTAATGTCTCCAAAATGAGTTACAAGCAAAATTTGCTTCCATACAAGGCTGTTATGAATACTCTTAAGAATGAAGTATGTTTACCGAATGCTACTTGAAATGACATACCCAAATCGATATTACTTTCATTAACAGCTTTAGAAAGTCGCACCATATTCTAGTTAAATGACAGAGTATGGTGATTGTTTTTGACATCTGATGCAATTATGTATAAAATGTGAAAATGTTTGCAGCTAATTTTTTCAAGTGTTGCTCAAAAAATGAGGAATTAAAATAGAGTTTCTACAATTTTCAGAGCTTATTCTTTCACAGAGCTCTTTTGGTTGTTGAGAGGTTTATACAACAAAGAGGTTTTATCTATGTTAGCTTCGCTGGTGAAAATTTTAAAATTGGTGAGATGTACAAGGGATGAAAATTTTAGAAAGTTAAAAACTTAGGCAAATGAAATGGAAGTGCACAAGACAAGAAATTAAAATCCTAGACATTTGAAATGAATCCCTGATGAAAATTTTAAAATTGGTGAGATGTATATGGGATGAAGATATTAGAAAGTTAAAATCTTAGGCAAATGAAATGGAATGAACATTTGAACATTTCAATTACGTGCTCAAGAAAAGAATTCAAAATCCTCACACATTTGAAATGAAACGATTAAAATCATCAACATTTGAAGTGAAATGAAATGATTTTAAAATCCTCACACATTTGAAATGAAACGATTAAAATCATCAACACTTGAGGTGAAATGAAATGATTTTATTTTAATTAAGTAGCATGCAAGTTATCTATCTCCTTTCATGCTACTTAATATTGGGATTACTTCAAAACCCTTTTCCTTCAATCAATCAACATTTTTTTGATTGATTGAAGGAAAGGGTTTTTAAAACACCGAGACATTTCTTTCCCGCTCAGAGCCTGGGCTGCCTTCATGACCATCTCCTTACTAGTCGAAATCTGGGTCTCTACGTTCAAACCCTGGGCCTCTTCCTGGGCCGTCTTCTCGGCAATCAAAAGCTGGGCCTCTTTACGTTGCGACCTGAGATGGCCCTGCCTTCGGCGTTCAGTGTCGAAAGCTGGTTTGTTCTCATAATCAATGATTTGCGCTTGCGGTAGGAACCATAGACAAGATCAAGATCAATGAACGTATGATCGCAGGTATTTCTGTTTGAGATTGACGTTGACACACAAGCGAGCATACACCATTTGGGACTTAGCTTTGTTTGCCGGGTCAAATCCAACAAGATCTCCAATGGGTCGAGCGATTCTTTTCAAGATTTCTTCGTGCCAGAATTGAGAGGGAAGGGCTGGAAGCTTGACCAGATAGGGGCTGAGTTGAGTTGATAATTTGAGTTTTAAGGTCAAAATCCGCAACCCATCTCCATGAAAAGACTGTAATTTGAGTTTTAAGGTCAAAATCCGCACCCCATCTCCTGATGAAAAGACTGTGCCGGCCAAAGAACCAGCCACGGTAAGAATACGACTGGTGTCTTCCGGATTGTTTAGTCTGAGGAAAATTCCTCTAAGGAGAGCAATTAGGTTCATTTTACCGTGGGATGGGGATGCCATTTTCGGATAGAGTCAATATCCGGGCGAGATCCAACAAATTTGCCAACGAGGGACAAGGAGTCCTGCGAAACAAAAGAAGCCATGATGTTGGGAGGAATTACCAGTTCACTATCACTCGGCAAAAAAGTGATAGTATACCTTGGGAGGAATTACCAGTTCAGTAACTCTTGGCAAAAGAGTGACAGTAACTTGAAGAGGAGGGGTCGAGAAAACCCTGTGTTTTTCCGGACTGTCTCTGCAAAGGATAGAGGGAGGTTGGTTGCGTCTTCGCAAGACGCAAGTTTGAGATTCAAAAATCTGTGGACAACCGCTCTCCATTAAATTTATTTTAAATTATATTTGAAATCCCGCCAGTTTGAAATTAAAAAAATCTGTGGATGAGGTTAAAGAATTTGAAATCCCGCCAGTTGGAGATTAAAAAAATATGTGGATGAGGTTAAAGAAGAAGGGTTTGTGTGCCTTGGTACCAATCTTGTGAGCTATTGGTGGTCGTCCTCACACTATTAAACAATATCGCGTTGGAATAGGGGTTGGAATAGGGGTTAAAGGAGGCAATCCCAAGACTTCTTGGTGGTGGAAAAGTTGTAATAGGGGACAATAACGTGTTGGAATAGGGGTTAAAGAAGGCAATCCCAAGACTTCTTGGTGGTGGAAAAGTTGTAATAGGGGACAATAACGTGTTGGAATAGGGGTTAAAGGAGGCAATCCCAAGACTTCTTGGTGGTGGAAAAGTTGTAATAGGGGACAATAACATGTTGGAATAGGGGTTAAAGGAGGCAATCCCAAGACTTCTTGGTAGTGGAAAAGTTGGAATAGGGGTTAAAGGAGGCAATCCCAAGACTTCTTGGTAGTGGAAAAGTTGGAATACGGGTTAAAGGAAAAGTTGGAATAGGGGTTAAAGGAGGCAATCCCAAGACTTCTTGGTAGTGGAAATTGGAATAGGGGTTAAATGAGGCTCCTAAGATTTGAACCTCCTTGGTAGGGGAAGAGTTGGAATAGGGGTTAAAGGAGGTAATTCCAAGAAATGAACCTCCATGGTAGTGGAAGAGTTGGAATAGGGGTTAAAGGAGGTAATTCCAAGATTTGAACCTCCCTGGTAGTGGAAGAGTTGGAATAGGGGTTAAAGGAGGTAATTCCAAGATTTTAACCTCGTTGGTAGTGGAAGAGTTGGAATAGGGGTTAAAGGGGGTAATTCCAAGATTTGAATTCTCATTGGTAGTGGAAGAGTTGGAATAAGGGTTAAAGGGAGGAGAATTCAAAGTTGGAATAAGGGTTAAAGGGGGATAATTTTAAGATTTGATTTCTCCTTGGTAGTGGAAGAGTTGGAATAAGGGTTAAAGGGGAGAATTCAAAGTTGGAATAAGGGTTAAAGGGGGATAATTCCAAGATTTGAATTCTCCTTGGTGGTGGAAAAGTTGGAATAAGGGTTAAAGGGGGATAATTCCAAGATTTGAATTCTCCTTGGTAGTGGAAGAGTTGGAATAGGGGTTAAAGGGTGATAATTCCAAGATTTGAATTCTTTGAGGTAGGAGTGATGATGGAAAAGGAAGATTGATAATCCGAAGATTTGAATTCTCCTTGGTAGTGGAAGATTTTGAATTCTCCTTCGTAATGGAAAAAAGGGTAATCCCAATATTTTAATTCTTCTACTTGAATTCTCTTTGGTAATGGAAAAAAGGGTAATCCCAATATTTAAATTCTCCTTCGTAGGAGAAAATGACGATGGAAAAGTTTGAGGTATGTAAAAAAAAAAAAAGTTTGGAAAAGGGGTTAAAGGGGAAATGGAAGATTGGTAATCAAAAAGTTTGAGGTATCTAAAAAAGAGTTTGGAAAAGGGGTTAAAGGGGAAAAGGAAGACTGGTAATCAAATAAAAAAGAGTTTGGAAAAGGGGTTAAAGGGGAAAAGGAATATTGGTAATCAAATAAAAAAGAGTTTGGAAAAGGGGTTAAAGGGGAAAAGGAAGACTGGTAAGCAGATGATAGAAAAGTTAAGTTTGAGGTATGTAAAAAAAAAGTTTGGAAAAGGGGTTAAAGGGGAAAAGGAAGATTGGTAAGCAAACGATGGAAAAGTTTGTGGTATGTAAAAAAAAAGTTTGGAAAATGGGTTAAAGTGGAAAAGGAAGATTGGTAATCAGACGATGGAAAAGCTTGAGGTATGCAAAAGAAAAAAGTTTGGAAAAGGGGTTAAAGGAAAAGGAAGATTGGTAATCAAAAAGTTTCGAGGTATGTAAAAAAAAGAGTTTGGAAAATGGGTTAGGGGGAAAAGGAAGATTGGTAATCAAATAAAAAAGAGTTTGGAAAAGGGGTTAAAGGGGGAAAGGAAGATTGGTAGTGGAATATTTGAATTCTCCTTGGTAGTGGAATATTTGAATTCTCCTTGTAGTGCAAGAGTTTGAGGTATTTACCAAAAAAAACAAATTTTGGAATAAGGGTTAAAAGGGTACTCTCAAGATTTGAAAAGGAGGAGGTTTTCAAAAAACAAGTTTGGAATAGGGGTTAAAGGGGTAATTTCAAAATTTGAATTCTCCTTGGTAGGAGAAAATGACAATGGAAAATGACAATGGAAAAGGAGAAGGTATGGAAAAGGAGGAGGTTGGTAGGAGAAAATGACGATGGATCTCCAAACCAAAAGATATCCTGTACTTTTAAACCTTTAACAAAAAGCTAACCAAAATGAAAAAAAATTCTTTGTACTTTTAAACCTTTAACATTATTTAACAAAATCCAATGGTTTTGCTAATGGTATTTTCCTTTCTTTGGTTTTTATTAACGTTTGGGTTTTTATTAGCGATGTCTCTACGGTTTTTGCTTTCGAACATTATCACTATAATCCTAGCCTCAGTAAACATTGTATCAAGGGAGGGAGACCCTTCGTGGCTTAGGGTTGGTACCAACCTATCATCAAGATGGTACACACTCAATGGACTCAAGTTAGACTACTACCTTTGCCCTTTATTGGGTATGCCTTCAAGGTTTGAACTTAGGTCTCCTCTTGATAAATGCCCAAAGTTTGGCTTAGGGTTGGTACCAACCGTTGTCATCAAGCTAGTACACACTCAACAGACTCAAGTTATACTACTACCGTTGCCCTTTATTGGGCATGCTTTCAAGGTTTGAACTTGATAAGTGCCCAAAGTCTTACCAATCCATTAGCCCTTGGGAACTGAATTTTTCCTTTAATCATATGGTCTTGGATTTCTTCAGGAAAGTTATGTAACATGACATATTTTTAAGAGACAATTATGTTCCACTTCAATACTTAGTCCTGTAAAAGGATAATAATTATCAAATAATCATCGCTAATCTCAATTGGTATAAGATCCAATTATGTTCTATTCCAATACCTTGTTCTATATATATCAAGTAAGCTAATCTCAAATCAGTTCTATATATATCAAATAAGCTAATCTCAATATCAAATAAGCTAATCGCTAATCTCAATTGGTATAAGACCCAATTATGTTCCATTCCGATATCTAGTTCTATATATATCAAATAAGTTAATCTCAAATCTCAAATCAATTCTATATATATCAAATAAGCTAATCTCAAATCGGTATCGATGGTTTCCACTTTAACAGAGGAAAAAAACTAACAACATTAAAATGTTATTGGCTCTATTAATAACCAATTTATTAATAGAACCACCCACTTCAACAAAGAAAACAAACTAACAACATTAAATGGTATTGGCTCTTTTAATAAATTGGTTATTAATAGAACCACCACTTCAATACTAGTTCTATAAAAGGATAATAATTATCAAATAAGTTAATCTCAATTGGACCGATTTATTAATAGAATCACCCACTTCAATACCTAGTTCTATAAAAGGATAATAATTATCAAATAAGCTTAATCTCAATTGGTATCGGACCACTTTAAATAAGGAAAAAATTAACAACATTAAATGGTATTAGCAGATAATAATTATCAAATAAGCTAATCTCAATTGATATCGGTGCACTTTAACAGAGGAAAAAAACTATCAGCATTAAATGGTATTAGCTCTATTAATAAATTATTAATAAAGAATAGCTCTATTAATAAAGAACCACCCTAGTAAAGGTTGTTGGATACCTTTGGATCGGTCCACTTTATCAGAGGAAAAAAACGAAGAACATTAAATGGTATTAGGATAAGTCCGGGTCTAGGGGGGCCCCCCCCCCCCCCCCCCCCCCCCCCCCCGGCCCCTCGCTGAACCCCCCCCGACAACGGATTGAACCATTGCTTCTATATACCAAAAAAAAAAAAAAAATAATTATCAAATAAGCTCATCCCACTTTAATCCACTTTAACATAGGAAAAAAATTAAAAGCATTAAATGGTATTAACTCTATTAATAAAGTATTAATAAAGAATAGCTCTATTTATAAAGACCACCCTAGTAAGGGTTGTTGGATACTTTGGATCTTATATTAGTAAATTGGTTGTTAAGGGTTGTTGGATACTTTGGATATTATATTAGCTCTATTAATAAATTGGTTATTAACAGAGTAACCACCCTTAGTAAGGGTTGTTGGATCCTTTGGATCTTATTAAAACAATATTAAATCTATTAATAAATTGGTTATTAATACAATACGCACCCTTAGTAAGAGTTGTTGGATTCTTTGGATCTTATATTAAAATAACATTAAATGGGTGTTATTAATATAGTAACCACCCTTAGTAAGGGTTGTTGGATACCTTCTTATCTCTTTTGGTTAGATCTTATATTAAAAGAACAATAAATGACCATAAAATGGTATTAGCCAATTTATTAATAGAGTATTAATAACCACCCTTCGAAAGGGTTGTTGGATCTCAATATTATATAAGAAGTTAAAAAGTATGCCATGCCATGTAATCATGCCTGAATTTCAAAAAAAAAGTTACCTATCGGTTAAACTTTTTTACTGACTTTCAGGGTACGGTTTATTCCGTTTGAGGTGAAAATCAATATTTTTTATAAACACTAGTAAAAAACAATTAAATGAAATGAATTTTGGTCCGTCAATTCCGCTGAAGGAACACCGCCTATTCCGCTGAAGGGACACCGCTTGCAACACAACATGCGAGCCAATAAAAAGAGATTATACAAACTCTCATCCAACCAATAGTGTGGGATTAAGACAACAGATTTTCCCTCCAAACCACATTCACACAGTGAGTAAACTACCGGTCAAACAAATGCATGTAAATGTATATAAAATTGTGGTTGTTAATCTCCAATCAAATGGTCAAAAATTGCATGCAAGTAAAAATAATTTGCTACATTCTATATGTGATTGGATGACTGGATTTTCATTGGAATTAGGGTTTAAAAAAATTGATTTGCATATTATTTTAGCAGCTTTTCTTTGTCGATGATGGTGGACATGCATGTGCAAAAGTTTGATATTTTTTCAGTAGGTATGTCGGCCAAACAAATGCATGCAAATGTAAACAAAAATGTCATTATTAATCTCCAATACAACAGTAACACCAAATTGCATGCAATCTAAAATGAATCTTCTTCATTCCAAATGTGATCAAATTGTTTATATTTTTGTTGAAGTTAGGGTTTTAAGAAACTGGTTTGCATTTTATTTTGATGTCTTTTCTTTGCGGAAGATAGTGTGTCTGCATGTGTAGTAGTTTGGCATTTTTTTAATTAATTTTTTATTTAATGCAACAATGTTCTTGCAATGCATCTCATAGACACACAACAATAATACGACACATCCTTTATGCGTAGCAAAACAAACGAACTCGGACAAAGGACATGAAAGTAAAAAAACTTAACTTACCTTTCAAGCTGTGTAAAAATTGAAACCCAGCGTCGCAGTAGAGCTAATGAAAACCAACGCAGAAACAGAGCAATTTTGTTTGGTGGACCGTGTAGAGGTGGACGTGTGTCGGACGATGGGTATTGGGTAGCAGCAAGGGTGAGGTACTGAGGTTTAATGTTTGGAAATTTGCAATGCAATAAATATTTGATTTAGAGGGCAACTTAATTCACCACTCACCCCACTCTTGCCCAACGACAACTTAATTCACCACTCGCCCCACTCCCACGAGGGCAATAGAAAACTTAGTTTATTTTTAGTTTAATTATTAAGACTTTATTCTTACTCTTATTTTTAGTTTTTAATTATTTTTAGTTTATATATAGATTTTAGTGATAATATATATATATATATATATATTATCACTAAAATCTATATAAAATTTATATATATATATAAATATATATATATATTAAACTAAAATCTACTGTTTTAAATATATTTATATTTACCTGTAAATTTTATAGTTTCTAAGAAAAACAGCAAGTAAAAATCTACAGTCATTGTAAAATTAAAACCATAATTTTTATGGTTTGAAATGAAAAATACGGTCATATGCCTATCAAATTCCAGGCCTGCATGTAACCAACTCCCCTACGTAACTATTAAAAAAAACATAAAAAAAAATATATGCCATAACATAGCATGAATATATGTAGTGAGGTGATAGGATTGGATTTTTGTACTCATGTTCAATTGTAAGATGATCACATTAATATTTAAGTAGAGGAGATTAAGCATTTGTCTTATAGGTCCCAACTATAGGTCCCAATAGTTTGGTGGATTGGTAAGTTTTGGCCCTTATTAAGAGGTCCCAAGGTTTTAAGGGTTTGGTGGATTGGTAAGTTTTGGCATTTATCAAGAGCTCCCAAGGTTCCAAGGGTTTGGCAGATTGATAAGGGGGTTTAGATGAATTGGTAAGTTTTGGCGCTTATTAAGAGGTCCCAAGGGTTTGATAGATTGGTAAGGGGGTTCAAGTGAATCGGTAAGTTTTTGTGCTTATTAAGAGGTCCTAAGGTCCCAAGGGTTTTGCTGATTGGTAAGGGGTTCGGGTGAATTGGTAAGTTTTGGTGCTTATTAGGAGGACACCCAAGGTCCCAAGGTTTCGGTGGATTGGTAAGGGGTATCTAGTGAATTGGTAAGTTTTGGCACTTATTAAGAGGTCCCAAGGGTTCGATGTACTGGTAAGGGGATCAAGTGAATTGGTAATTTTTGGAACTTATTTAGAGGTCCCAAGGTCTGAAGGGTTTCATGGATTGGTAAGGGGCTTCGAGTGAACTAGTAAGTTTTGGTGCTTATTAAGAGGAGACCCAACGTCCCAAGTGTTTGATGGATTGGTAAGGGGGTTCGGGTGAATTGATAAGTTTTGGAACTTATTAAGATGAGAACCAATGTTCCAAGGGTTCGATGGATTGGTAAGGGGGGTCAGGTGAATTGGTATGCTTTGGCACTTATTAAGAGGTCCCAAGGGTTTGGTGTATTGGTAAGGGGGCTTGGGTGAATTGGTAATTTTTGGTGCATATTAAAAGGTCCTAAGGTCCAAAGGGTTTGCAGATTGGTAAGGAGGCTCGTGTGAATTGGTAACTTTTAGCACTTATTAATAGGAGACCCAAGGTCCCAAGGGTTTTATGGATTGGTAAGGGGGTTCAGGTGAATTGGTAAGTTTTGGCATTTATTAAGAGAAGATCTAAGTTCAAATATTGGAGATAAGTTTATCTTTATATATAAATATATATTTTTTAAACTCATTTTTAAATTGATTTTCGAGATCATATTTAAAAAGGTAGGCATGTCTTTTTATTACTAAGGAGCAAAGGTAGTAGACTATCCTGACTCAGCTAAGTGTGTGCCAGTCCAACAATGAAGGTTCCAATCTCGATTCATCAGTGGTATTCCTCACGTTGGGTCATTGAAGGTGAGGTAGGGGTTATAAAGGTAGTCTGATAACAAGGTGAGATAGGTTTTATAAAAGCAACTCAAAATATTTGAACCCAGGTCTTAGTAAAAAATAAAATTTAAAGTGAAGGTGAAGAAGTTACCAATAATATTTGTTTCTAACATCTACGGTCATAGGGTTTATATATTTTTAACATCTATGAAACTATATATGAGACTACTACCTTGTAGAGGATGTTATGCTAATGTTATGTTATTTCTATTACATGTTTATTCTTATTTTTAAGGAAATATAGTGTACCTTAGACAAAATAAAGTTGTAGATGGTTAGTTAGGCATAAATATTTTAACATCTATGAGACTACTACCTTGTAGAGGATGTAATTTTAAATTTTATGTTCTCGAATACATGTTTATTCTTACTTTTAAGGAAGTATGGTGTACCTTAGAAAAAATAAAGTTGTATGGTGTACCTTAGACAAAATAAATTTGTGGATGGGTAGTTATGTTGTTGACCGTGTATTTATTGGGAAAATAAAATTGTGGATGGGTAGTTATGTTGTCGATCGTGAATTTATTGGGAACCTTTGTTTCTAACATCTACGGTCATAGGACACATATATTTTTAACATCTACGAGACTTATAACTTGTATACGTCTCTCTTGAAGAACACAAAATTATTGGGGTGAACCACATTAAAATATTGCTATTGATATTGCACAAATAATCACATACGATAGAGACACATATTTTAATGTGGTTCACCCAATGTGGGCTACCTCCATAGATAAATTATTTCTTCTAAATATTTCTCAAATAATATTTTTGGAATCCTTCCCAATTACAATGTTTATGGACCTCTCTTCAAAGGAGATGTTGATCCCCTAATCTCAATTTCGTGGATCTCTTCCACATGATAACTCTTTCCCCTTCTTCTCTGGCTAGTTATCTTCTAAAATATTGTCTCTCTGCTACACTAATTGGTGGATCTCTCTCCACTCAAATACTTCTCACTCAAATTTATCTTCAATTGTCTTGGCTACTGGATCTCTATTCATTGAGACTATGTCCTTTATACTCTATCGCCTCCAAAGATCTATCTCAATACTGTACTAAACACATTTCAGTCGTTCTAGTACAAATCTGCTCAATCTCTTGCACTAAACACAATACATTCAGTCTAGTATAATTCTTCTCAATAGGTCCACACAGAACCTACTCAAATATGCTCAATAGGTCCACACAGAACCTACTCAAACCTGCTCAACAAGTCCACATAGAACCTGCTCATACCTTCTCAATAGGTCCACATAGAACCTGCTCAAATATGCTCAACAAGTCCACACAGAACTTGCTCAAATCTGCTCAACAGGTCCACACAAAACCTGCTTAAATCTACTCAATAAGCTCACTCAAAACTTGTCCAAATTTGCTCAACAAGCTCACTTAGAACTTGTCCAAATCTACTCAACAAGCTCACTTAGAACTTGTCCAAATCTACTCAATAAGTCCTCTCTAGGACTTGCTCAAATCTGCATAGCAAGCTTCCACAAAATCTTACACAAAATCATTCCACAAGCCTTCTCAAAGACTTATCTCAAATCTGCTTAACAAGCTCACATATAACTTGTCCAATCTCATAGAATCATAAAGAGAATTTTTAGAGACTCAATATTTTCTATACTTAATGCTCAATCAATATCTCAATTCAATCTCATAGAAGCATAAAGAGAATTGTTAGAGACTCAATATGTTCTATACTCAAATCCCAATCTCAACTCAAATCAATATCATAGAAGAATAAAGAGAATTGTTAGAGACTCAATATGTTCTATACTCAAATCCCAATCTCAACTCAAATCAATATCATAAAATCATAAAGAGAATTGTTAGAGACTCAATATGTTTTATACTTAAATCTCAATCTCAACTCAAATCAATCTCATAGAAGCATAAAAAGAATTGTTAGAGACTCAATATGGTCTATACACAAATCTCATTCTCAACTCAAATCAATCTCATAGAAACATAAACTGAATTGTTAGAGACTCAATATGTTCTACACTCAAATCTCATTCTCAACTCAATTCAGATGTAGAATAGTTTTTTTCATGGAACTTGAACAACCACATGCATCCACTTGACTAGGCTCAATCAACTCAACTCAACCAATCACCTCAATGAACAACCCTTTCTCACAAACCCTAGTCCAAGCATGTATCAACCAACTCAAAAATTTTCCAACAATGTTTCAACAACAAATCTCACATAACAATGATACTCATGTTCTTTAATAACTCAAGTTCAAGTTCTTTGCATAACCAATTGGCTTCAACAACAATGCTTATAAAACAAGGTTTAATCACAACTCTCAATCCAGAAAATCTTGAAGCATTAAACCAATAACTTTCGAAAATGAAACCACAATCAAACCTTTTCACTCCTAAGGTATTTTATAATCAACCACCATAATCAATCAATAGGAGAATGTGCCCATACCTTTTATGAAGATGAAGAACCCTCTTCGGAAATCTGCCACAATCACAATATTCTTTTGCTATTCCTCACAAGGGTTAGAAGATGATGCAGGAGCATCCAACGAAAGGCAAAATACCACAAAGTAGAAAAAGTGTCGTGATATCGCGACATGTCAAAAAAGAAGAAAAAGTGTCGCGATATCGCGACATGTCAAAAAAGAAGAAAAAGTGTCGCGATATCGCGACATGTCGAAAAAGAAGAAAAAGTGTCGCGATATCGTGACATGTCACGATTTCGTGACTCAGGAAGGAGAGAGAAGGCATAGAGAAAAAATGTCACGATTTCGCGACATGTCATGAAATCACGATCGAAAGAAGACAGGAAAGGCCAGAGAAGAAAATGTCGTGATTTCATGACATGTCGCGAAATCACGACCGAAGGAGCAGAAAGAAAGCAAGGAAGGAAACTGTCACGATATCACGACATGTCACGATTTCATGACCCGAAACAGAGAGAGAAAGCAGAGAGCAAAGCTATCGCGATATCGTGACATGTCGTGATTTCACGACCCGAGAGGCGAGGAGGCATAAATGAAATATGCCATGATATCATGACATGTCACGATTTCATGATCAAAAAGGAGAAAGAAGAGCCAGAAAGGAAAGATGTCGTGATATCGTGACATGTCGCATTTTTGCGACCAGAAGATGAGAGAAGGCGCAAGAGAGAAAAGTGTCGCGATATCGCGACATGTCACATTTTCACGACCAGAAGACGAGAGAAGGCGCAAGAGAGAAAAGTTTCACGATATCGCGACATGTTGCATTTTTGTGACCAAAAAATGAGAGAAGGCACAAGAGAGAAAAGTGTCGCGATATCGCGACATGTCACATTTTCACGACCAAAAGACGAGAGAAGGCGTAAAGGAGAAAAAATGTCTCGATATCGCGACATGTCACATTTTCATGACCAAAGGACGAGAGAAGGCGCAAGGGAGGAAAAAGTGTCGTGATATCGCGACATGTCACATTATCATGACCAAAGGATGAGAGAAAGCGCAAAGGAGAAAAGGTGTCGCGATATCACAAAATGTCGCATTTTCATGACCAAAGGATGAGAGGAGGCGCAGGGAGAAAAAGTGTCGCGATATCGCGACATGTCACATTATCGTGACCAAAAGACGAGAGGAGGCACAGAAGAGAAAAAAGTGTCGCGATATCGCGACATGTCGCATTTTCACGACTAGCAAAGTGTAGGAAGGCCAAAAAGAAAAAATGTCACGATATCGCGACATGTCGCATTTTCACGACTCAAAAAGTGGTAGGAAGGCAGAGAAGCAAAAGTGTCACGATATCATGACATGTTGCATTTTCGTGACCAAAGAAAATAAAATGCAGGCGGTTACACGGGTCGTTACAAAGGAAATTATCGAGCGGTGGGTATATCGAACGTCATCATTGGTTGATAGGCGGACAGAGTCTATAGTGGCAGCACTGGACAAGCATGTGGCACCAAGGTGCAATGAAAGCAGACAAAGATCAAGAGTCGAAAAGAAATATGTTTCAAAATCCGAGACAATGAAGAGGCACGAAAAATGAAACGAAGGGTTAGAAAATGGAAACGAAGAGTCATGCCCAAGATTTTAAAAGGGGAAGCGAAGGCATGCACAAGGGTAAAAAAAAAACTGCCAAGACAGTGTTGCAGACGTGAAGGCAAGAGGGCCATTCTAGACCTGTTTAGGCTATTTTTCTTCCTGGGCGAAAGATGCTGTAATAGAAAAAAAGAAATAAACTATATTTCGGGATAAAGGAGTTTATTTGGCAGACTGCTGCCATTATTGTAAATTTTTCCAAGTGTAATGAATGAGAATTGAGAATTTGGTGTGAGCAATTTTTGGCTCCCCATAAAGTGGTATCAGAGTGGGAGTTCCTGAGTGTGTAAACAAATCATTGAAAGTGAGGCAGTTTGCGCTAGGATATGTGGAAGACCGTAGGGTTCCTGAGTGTGTAAACAGATCACCGGACGTGAGACAGTTTACATCAGGATCTGTGGTTAAAAGTTGTGAGAAGTGAGCGAGGAAGAATGCCTCCATGAAGAAACCACGATGGTGGGAGAAATGTGGTACCTGAAGAAGATTTTAGAGTTTTGTAGAGGCAAGTGCAAGCCCTACAAGAGGAGTTCGAAGAGGGGTTGAGCCAAGGAGAGAATATCATAGTGAATATGAAGCTTGGGAGGTTGATGATCCATTAGATGAAGAAGAAATAATGGATCCTATAGAAGCTATATTATTGAAGGCCATATCTTGGATTGGGAAGAAGGCAAATTTTGATGTCTCCACATATTCTGGGAATCTCAATCCAGAGGAGTTGATTGATTGGATCAATGATATGGAAGATTATTTTGAGTATGAGGAGGTTGTAGATCCAGATCGGATCAAGTTTGCAAAAATGAAGTTGAAAGGTTGTGCTTGCATATGGTGGAAAGAAGTGCAGCTAGAAATAAATAGAAGCAGAAGGAAAATATAACCAGATGGGATTGAATGGTAGAGAATTTGAAGAGACAGTTTATTCCTGTAGATTACGAATTGGACCTGTTGAGAAAAATGTAGAGTTTGAGACAGTCAAACAAATCTGTCAAAGAATATACAAAGGATTTTTACCAGATCTCAATCAGAATTGGCCATTCAGAGGCTAACAGAGAGAAGGTGGCCCGTTACATCAATGGGTTGAGAACCAGTATTCAAGAAGAGTTGAGTCTGGTTAGGATTAGCACCATTGAGGATGCTTACCAGTTTGCTCTAAATTTTGAAGAGAAGCTAAACAGAAGGTTTGAGGGTAAGTAGAAAGGAAAAGGTCATGGAGAAAGAATTGGTGGAAGAATAGATGGAGGACGAGATGAGAAGAAAGAAGAAGCTAGCTGCAGTCAGGATCAGAAGGGGGATGATGATTACAGAACCCATAATTAGAATAATGGTTACCAAAGAAGAAGAGGTAGATATGGAAGAGGAGGATTTTGTGGAACCTATTTCCATTGTGGAGAAGAGGGACATCGGGCATATGAGTGTCCCCAACACCAAGAGAGGGTGAATAGGAGACCTGAGGGTCATGCCAGAGCTGCTGTAGCAGATGAAGGTGCTGAATTAGAACATTCTGATGAGGCAGAGAGAGGAGAAGTTATGGTCACAAGGAGAACCTTGTTGAATGAGGAGAAAGAACCAGACCATATGAGGAGCCTATTCCACACAAGGTGCAAATGTTCAGGTAATATCTGTAATGTTATTATAGATAATGGTAGTACTGATAACTTGGTCTCTAAAGAAATGGTTACTAAGTTACAGCTAGAGAGGAGGAGACACCCGCATCCATACTAGATTGCGTGGTTGCAGAAGGACCATAGGGCATTGGTCAGTGAACAGTCCTTAGTCAAGTTCAATATTGGGAGATACCAGGATGAGGTCCTGTGTGATGTTTTGCCTATGGATGCTTGCCATGTGTTGTTGGGAAGGCCATGGTAATTTGACAGACGTGTGGTGTATGATGGGCACGTGAATACTTACTCTCTGACAAAATGTGGAGTGCACCATAAACTAAAGCCACTGAAGGAGATGGATGAAAAGAGTTTGCTAACAACAATGAGAGTGGAAATTGTGGGGTTTGAAGAACTTAAGGGTTTGTACCCTACAGACCCAGGTTTTGCTGAAGCTTGGAGAGCTTGTACAGCCCTAGTTAAAAAGAAGGTGACAGAACAGTACAAAAGTGAAGGTCACTTCTCAATCCACCCCGGTTGTCTGATGCAGGAGCATCCAACGAAAGGCAAAATACTACAAAGTAGAAAAAGTGTCGCGATATCGCGACATGTCGACAAAGAAGAAAAAGTGTCACGATATCGTGACATGTCACGTTTTCATGACTCAAGAAGGAGAGAGAAGGCATGAAGCAAAAATGTCACGATTTCGTGACATGTCGTGAAAGCGCGACCGAAAGAAGATAGGAAAGGCCAGAAAAGAAAATGTCATGATTTCATGACATGTCATGAAATCATGACCGAAGAAGTAGAAATAAAGCAAGGAAGGAAACTGTCACGATATCGTGACATGTCACAATTTCATGACCCGAAACAGAGAGAGAAAGCAGAGAGCAAAGTTGTCGCAATATCGCGACATGTCACGATTTCGTGACCTGAGAGGTGAGGAGGAGGCAGAAAGGAAATATGTCACAATATCGTGACATGTCATGATTTCACGACCGAAAAGGATAAAGAAGAGCCGAAAAGGAAAGATGTGATATCGCGACATGTCGCATTTTCATGACCAGAAGACGAGAGAAGGCACAAGAGAGAAAAGTTTCGCGATATCACGACATGTCGCATTTTCGTGACCAGAATACGAGAGAAGGTGCAAGAGAGAAAAGTGTCATGATATCGCGACATGTCGCATTTTCACAACCAAAAAACGAGAGAAGGCGCAAGAGAGAAAAGTGTCGCGATATCATGACATGTCGCATTTTCGTGACCAGAAGACAAGAGAAGGCACAAGGAGAAAAAGTGTCACGATATCGTGACATGTCGCATTTTTGCGACCAAAGGACGAGAGAAGGTGCAAGGGAGGAAAAAGTGTCGCGATATCGTGACATGTTGCATTATCGCGACCAAAGGACGAGAGAAAGCTCCAAGGAGAAAAAGTGTCACGATATCATGACATGTCGCATTTTCACGACCAAAGGACAAGAGGAGGCGCAAAGGAGAAAAAGTGTCACGATATCGTGACATGTCGCATTATCGTGACCAAAATACGAGAGGAGATGCAGAAGAGAAAAAAGTGTCGCGATATTGTGACATGTCGCATTTTCGCGACTCGCAAAGGGCAGGAAGGCCGAAAAGCAAAAATGTCATGATATCGCGACATGTCGTATTTTCGTGACTCGAAAAGGGGCAGGAAGGTAGAGAAGCAAAAGTGTCACGATATCGCGACATGTCACATTTTCGTGACCAAAGAAAAGAAAAAGGGCAAGCAATTACAGGGGCCGTTACAAAGGAAATTATCGAGCGGTGGGTATACCGAACATCATCATTGGTTGATAGGTGGACAGAGTCTACAGTGGCAGCACTAGACAAGCACGTGGCACCAAGGTTTAATGAAAGCAAATGAAGATCAAAATTCGAAAAGAAATATGTTTCAAAAGCCAAGACAACGAAGAGGCATGGGAAATGAAACGAAGGGTCAAAAAAGGGAAACGGAGAGTCATGCCAGAGATTTTAAAATGGGAAGCGAAGGCATGCACAAGGGTAAAAAAAAAAATGTTGAGATAGTGTTGTAGACGTGAAGGCAAGAGGGCCATTCTGGACCTGTTTAGGATGTTTTTCTTCCTAGGCGAAAGATGTTGTAATAGAAAAAAAGAAATAAACTATCTTTCGAGATAAAGGAGTTTATTTGGCAGATTGCTGCCATTATTGTAAATTTTTCCAAGTGTAATGAATGAGAATTGAGAATTTGGCGTGAGCGATTTTTGGCTCCCCATCAGAAGATCACAAAATAATCAACATTACTCCACTTCACAATAATATTCACCAAGGCTTTTAATTAGAAAACCTTATTAAGAATTAATGCACAACTTCCTTATCACTCCTATAACCACTTGTACCATAAAATAAAATAAATCAAAACATTGCATAACCTTGTTACTCCAAAAACCACTTATACCATAAAATAAAATAAATCAAAACATTACATAACCTTGTCACTCCAAAAACCACTTATACCATAAAATAACTCAAATATTTTATATCCTTCGTTTCAACACTTTTGCACTTAAAAATAATAATTACAAAGCCTTCTTAGGCAATATCCCACATTAATTAAATATCAAACCTTAGCCATATGCAAAAATTAAATCCACTATACTCTGTGAAAGTCGACGCTTAACACAACCTTAGCAAATTTGAAATATTTCATGCACCTAAAAATTTTGACGATCAAATTATGGCATACCTTGCAAAATGGCTTCGGGTGGTTTCGACCCCGCGTTCCTCCTTGTCGTGTGCCTTAGCACACTCTCTACCCACCGTGTGGGCTAGGCCTCCCATGTGGAGGCTTTAATCCTTTGAGACTTATATTTTTGTCCTCTCCACCTATGCCTTGAAACTTGCTCCCTTGTTCCACGTGTAGTGCGCAAACAAAATCGAAAGGGGGGAATCGACGATTGCGAAGGAGGGGATAATCGAATGCGAAAAATATTTCTTGTCTCCTTCTTGGTTGATAAAATCAACCCCTTTAAATATTTGAACCTTTGCATGATAAAATATATGACGTCGATGGACATGGCGGGAAAACTCTTTTATTTAATTTTAAAATTTAAATTTAAATTTTAAATAAATTAAAATTTAAACTAAACCTTTAAAATTAAATTTCTCCATCACCGGGGCACCTTTTTCGATGAAACGAAAAGCCAACTTGGGTTTTAAGAAAAACCCATTTCAAATATGCCATCCATGGTTTTAAATAAAACCTTTCCTTGCCTTCCTTGGTTTTCATAAAAACCTTTTTCTAAGCTTCCCTTGAAGCTCCTTTTGGAACCAAATGCCATGCATCCCTTCTTGAACCTTTGATCAAAACCTTTGCTTCTCATGAAGCTCTTTGTGGAGCAAAATCATAGTGCTTACTTACATAGGTCCTTTTGACATCAATGACAACTTTTAGCTTAGGGACTCAAAATGTCCAACAATCTCTCCCTTTGTCATTGATGGCAACCCATATTCATTTTACTGAAACCTAACCTTCTTTTTTGCTCCCCCTGGGTCTTTGCTCCCCCTGGCTCAATGCTCTCTCAAATATCAAATATCTCCTCATATCAAATCTCTCCCCAATACACAAATCTCTCCCCCTTTGACATCAATGGCAAAGGGTCACCTTTGGGGCTCGGGGCTAAGAATGAGCCTCTTAGCTTAGCCCCTCCCCCACCTCCACATGAGGTGGTTAATTCTGGGGTGGGAGTATTTCTACTCCCTGAAAGCACTGCTCTTTGTCTTTATATTTTTCTCTTCTTTTATGAGTTTTTTGAATCCTCTCACTGTTTCTTTCCAAGTCATCATCCTTGTTCCTATCATCACTTTTGTTCATGTTCCTATTCTTGTTTTCATCCATGTTCCTATTCCTGTTCATGTTCTCATCCTTGTTCTTATTCTTATTATTTTCTGAGTCTCTATTCTTGTTCATCTTCTTATTTTTGTTCATGTTTATGTTCTTGTTCATATTTATGTTCATGTTCATATTTATGTTCCTGTTCTTATTCATGCTTGATTTTGGAATATTTTCTCTACACCATATTGCTATGTGACCATCATTATTGCACTTATAACACTTAATGTTATTATTCCTTGGAGGTGCAACTATCTTAGGACTTCTCCTAGTGAAGCCATATCCTCTTCTGTCATGAACCTTGCAATTCATTGCCTTGTGACCAAACTCATTACATGAGTAGCAATACCCATGGAAAATTTGTCCTTTCCCATATTCCTGTCTTTCATGTGTCCTGCACTATGAAGCCATGTGCCCAAACCTATGACATGAAAAACATCTTCCATTGAAGAAACCTTGCCTAGACCCCATTGGTCTCTTAGTCTCTTCTACATGTTTCCTGTTCCATATGTTCCTAACTTGAGCATTGTTCCTTTCCTTG
Organism: Wollemia nobilis; assembly: GCA_028583015.1. Taxonomy (NCBI): domain Eukaryota; kingdom Viridiplantae; phylum Streptophyta; class Pinopsida; order Araucariales; family Araucariaceae; genus Wollemia; species Wollemia nobilis. Next base: position 767,058 of record JAQPPZ010016827.1, read on the forward strand.
TTGAACTTTCTATTGTCCAACTTTGTCCAACTTATCCTTAGAGGTCTCACTCTCTCTTTTACTTACTTATTTTGACTCTTCTTATTTTCTGGTGTTTGAGCTTGACTCTCCTTTTTCTGCTTCTTGTTTCCCTTGTTCTTCTTTAGAACTAAGTCCTGTTATGGTGACTGATGACTTTTGTGCATTGATAGTCCTTTCCAAGGTCTTTGAATTTTCCTCAAACTTGTGTAGCTTTTCCTTAGAACCTTTTACTTCCAACCTTAGTGAAACTATCTCATGCTCTAATATTTCACACTCTAGATCTTTTGTTTTTAATTTTTTGGCCATACCTTCTTCAATTTTTCTTGTCTCTTCAACTTTGATTTTGAAGTTAGTGAGTTCCTATAGAAACCTTGCTTTTTCTTTCTCATATTCTTGAGCTTGAACCCTTAATCCTGAGTTCTCCCTTTTTAGTTCTTCAAGAGTAATCATAAGCCTTTCACATTCTATCTCTTTTGCCTTTGACTGTTTAATCATACCTTCTTCAACTCTTCTTGCTTTTTCAACCTTATCTCTCAAGTCAGAGATATCCTGTAGAAGCTTTGTCTTGCATTTCTCATCTTCTTGTATTTGAGCCTTCAATTCTAAATTCTCTCTTTTCAATTCAATAAGCTCCTTAAGAGTGGCTTCCCATTTTTATTTTTCTGAAGCATCTTATTTTTCTTCTATTACTGAAAGTAGAGTTTCTTCTTCATACCTATTTTGATTGTCCCTGTTATCCTTTCTTGAACCAATCTCTAGGATTTCATTTTTGAGAATATCATCTTCATATTCACTGCTACTAAACCCATTACAATATCTTGCATCATGGCCAAGTTGACCACAAACAAAACATTCTTGTGGACAATAAGCTGCATGGTGACCTGTGTTCCCACATCTAGTACAAAACTTTATCAGTCTAGATATTTCTCCATTACTTGATTCATCTATTGAATCTATTTCCATGTGTCCTCCCAACACAACAATATTAAACTCATCTTCATTTTTTTTCATGACCATAGGTGTTCTTTTCTTCTTGTGTCTCATGCTTCTACTCTTGCTTTTCTTTGCCATTTGTGTTCTTGTAGGATCTTCCTTCAATATGTTAAACTTCTTCCGAAGGAACCGGCTCTGATACCAATTGAAGAACACAAGCTTATACTGAGAGGGGAGGTGAACAGTATAAGACCACTTTTTACTTTTCTTTCCCAAACAGTATTAATCAATATAATCAATGGCAATATCAATAGCAATAACCAAAGCAATGCACAAATCATCACACATAATAGAGACACATATTTTAACGTGGTTCACCCAATGTGGGCTACCTCCACAGAGAAAATATTTCTTCTAAATATTTCTCAAATAATCTCATGGGAATCCTTCCCAATTACAATATTTATGGACCTCTATCCAAAGGAGATGTTGATCCCCTAATCTCAAGTTCGTGGATCTCTTCCATAGGAGAACTCTTTCCCCTTCTGCTCTGGCTAGTGATCTTCTAGAAGACTCTATCTCTCTACTGCACTGACTAGTGGATCTCTCTCCACTTGAAGACTCCTCACTTAGATCTATCTTCAATTGTCTTGGCTGTTGGATCTCTATCCACTGAGACTCTATCCTCTATACTCTGTCACCTCCAAAGCTCTATCTCAATACTATACTAAACATAGTTCAGTCGGTCTAGCACATCTCTGCTCAATCTCTTGCACTAAACACAATACATTCGATCTAGTACAATTCTGCTCAATAGGTCCACACAGAACCTACTCAAATATTCTCAATAGGTCCACACATAACCTACTCAATTCTTCTCAATAGGTCCACACAAAACCTACTCAAATCTGCTCAACAGGTCCACACAGAACCTGCTCAAATCTGCTCAATAGGTCCACATAGAACCTGCTCAAATATGCTCAACAAGTCCACACAAAACCTGCTCAAATATACTCAATAGGTCCACATAGAACCTGCTCAAATCTGCTCAACAAGCTCACTCAGAACTTGTCCAAATATGCTCAACAAGCTCACTCAGAACTTGTCCAAATATGCTCAACAAGCTCACTCAAAACTTGTCCAAATATGCTCAATAAGTCCTCTCTAGGACTTGCTCAAATCTGCATAGCAAGATTCCACAAAAGCTTACTCAAAATCAGTCCACAAGCCTTCTCAAAGACTTGTCTCAAATATGCTTAACAAGCTCACACAGAACTTGTCCAATCTCATAGAATCATAAAGAGAATTGTTAGAGACTCAATATGTTCTATACTTAATGCTCAATCAATATCTCAATTCAATCTCATAGAAGCATAAAGAGAATTGTTAGAGACTCAATATGTTCTATACTCAAATCCCAATCTCAACTCAAATCAATCTCATAGAAGCATAAAGAGAATTGTTAGAGACTCAATATGTTCTATACTCAAATCCCAATCTCAACTCAAATCAATCTCATAGAAGCATAAAGAGAATTGTTAGAGACTCAATATGTTCTATACTCAAATCCCAATCTCAACTCAAATCAATCTCATAGAAGCATAAAGAGAATTGTTAGAGACTCAATATGTTCTATTCTCAAATCTCAATCTCAACTCAAATCAGATATAGAATAGTTTTTTTCATGGAACTTGAACAACCACATGCATCCACTTGACTAGGCTCAATCAAATCTACTCAACCAATCACCTCAAGGAACAACCCTTTCTCACAAACCCTAGTCCAAGCATGTATCAACCAACTCAAAATGTTTCCAACAATGCTCAACAACAAATCTCACATAACAATGATACTCATGTTCTTTTCTAACTCAAGTTCAAGTTCTTTGCATAACCAATTGGCTTCAACAACAATGCTTATAAAACAAGGTTTAATCACAACTCTCAATCCAAAAAACCTTGAAGCATTTAACCAATCACTTTCGAAAAGGAAACCACAATCAATCCTTTTCACTCCAAAGGTATTTTATAATCAACCACCATAATCAATCAATAGGAGAATGTGCCCATACCTTTTATGAAGATGAAGAAGCCTCTTTGGAAATCTGCCACAATCACAATATTCTTTTGCCAATCCTCACAAGGGTTAGAAGATCACAAAATAATCAACATTACTCCACTTCACAATAATATTCACCAAGGCTTTTAATTAGAAAACCTTCTTAAGAATTAATGCACAACTTCCTTATCACTCCTAAAACCACTTGTACCATAAATAAAATAAATCAAAACATTGCATAACCTTGTCACTCCAAAAACCACTTATACCATAAAATAAAATAAATCAAAACATTGCATAACCTTGTCACTCCAAAAACCACTTATACCATAAAATAACTCAAATATTTTATATCCTTCCTTTCAACACTTTTGCACTTAAAAAAAATAATCACAAAGCCTTCTTAGGCAATATCCCACATTAATCAAATATCAAACCTTAGCCATATGCAAAAATTAAATCCACTATACTCTCCGTGAAAGTCGACGCTTAACACAACCTTAGAAAATTTGAAATATTTCATGCACCCAAAAATTTCGGCGATCGAATTATGGCATACCTTGCAAAATGGCTTCGGGTGGTTTCGACCCCGTGTTCCTCCTCGTCGTGCACCTTAGCGCACTCTCCACCCACCGTGTGGGCTAGGCCTCCCACGTGGAGGCTTTAAGACTTTGAGACTTATATTTTTGTCCTCTCCACCTATGCCTTGAAACTTGCTCCCTTGTTCCACGTGCAGTGCACAAACGAAATCGGAAGGGGGGAATCGACGATTGCGAAGGAGGGGATAATCGAATGCGGAAAATATTTCTTGTCTCCTACTTGGTTGATAAAATCAACCCCTTTAAATATTCGAACCTTTGCATGATAAAATATATGACATCAGCGGACATGGCAGGAAAACTCTTTTATTTAATTTTAAAATTTAAATTTAAATTTTAAATAAATTAAAATTTAAACTAAACCTTTAAAATTAAATTTCTCCATCACCGGGGCACCTTTTTCGATGAAACGAAAATCCAACTTGGGTTTTAAGAAAAACCCATTTCAAATCTGCCATCCATGGTTTTAAATAAAACCTTTCCTTGCCTTCCTTGGTTTTCATAAAAACCTTTTGCTAAGCTTCCCTTGAAGCTCCTTTTGGAACCAAATGCCATGCATCCCTTCTTGAACCTTTGATCAAAACCTTTGCTTCTCATGAAGCTCTTTGTGGAGAAAAATCATAGTGCTTACTTACATAGGTCCTTTTGACATCAATGACAACTTTTAGCTTAGGGACTCAAAATGTCCAACATCTCTAATACCTCTAATATTTGTTCTATTTTAATATTTATTCTTACTCTTTAATACCTATGGTGTACCTTAGAAAAAATAATGTTATATGGTGTACCTTAAAATAAATTTGTGGATGGGTAGTTGTGTCAACTGTGTATTTATTGGGAAATTTTGCTTCTAACATCTACAGTCATAGGGCACATATCATTTTAACATCTATGGGACTAGGGCATTGTACAAGATGACATGAATCTTAACATCCAGTTGTCCCACATTGACATGAATCTTAACATCCAATTGTCCCACATTAGACATTATAGCGGTTTTTCCCACATGGGACACTACAATGGTTTGGTTTTAGGATTTTTTTGGGAGACCTAGGTTTAAACCATGGTAGGGTATAAGTGAGCTCTTTAAAAAAAAATTGGTAAGAATTGGTGGTAGGGTTGTGTAGTGGTTAGTGTTTTGGCCTCTCTTTGGGGAGGTCCAAGGTTCAAACCATGACCATAACCATGCTCTAATGGTTGGGGTATCCTTAAACCCCCTTGCCTTTGGTGGTCCAAAAATGATGCTCTAATGATCGAAGTCCTTTTGACATTGTCTAATCTGATAGTCCTCTATATATTAAAAACAAATAAGTAACAATGAAGTGTGTAGTTGCAAAATTGGCCATTGGAAAATAAAAAATGTCATGGTTGGGATGGGGATGCTTAGCCCTGAGTGTTGATCATATGAGTTTCTCACACTATCCTTAATATAAAAAAATGGCCAATCAAAATAAATGTTTTTTTTTTTTAAGTTAAGATTATTAATTCATTAACTAAAAAACAAAATGTGGTGGATAAGTATTAAAGCATCCATAACTAAATATATCTAAAAATAGAAGCTAATGACAACAAAAATACTATAGCTATATCTTGTTGTAATACACCAAATATAGATACAATACACATACACATATCAATATATACACCAGATATCAATACTCATATGTGGTAGACCCTATTATATGGAGAAATTATGGGCATGTTTTCCGTGATATCTTCTAATGTCTTCAAAGAAGAAATAGAAGTAATCAAATCTTGAACTTGCTCATCATTGTTAACTTCCTTCTTTTTAGTTTTTTGTTGGACCTTATAAAGATCTTGAACCATATGAAAAATCTGATGAAGTTTTTCAATAACATCTCCTGTTGTGTTGGAAGTTCCATAGATTTGGGAATGAATGCATCCCCCATGTAACAAAATATCAAATGTCAAGTCTGCTAAAACTATATTCCATGGAGGCTTTTTGCATTTGCATTTATAAATGTGCTTGAGAAGGATGTCTACAAACATCCAAGAGTTTGGGGCATTGATCCAACAAAGAAAAAAACAAGCAGAGAAAGATTTCAAGATCTAGTGAAAGAGGGAAAGAGGGAAAATAAAAGTGTAGAAAACATTTTAAAACTTTTTAACCATGTTAAAAAACCAAAACAAGTGAATAAGCTTTTATAAAGCATTACAAAAATTACATTGAAGGGAAATGCGTAAAATCATCTCTTCCAAGACCTAGTGAAATATGGAAAAAGAAAAGTGTAGAAGGCATTTCAAAATTGTTTAGCCATGTTACAAAACCAAAACAAGTGAATAAGATTTTCTAAAGCATTACAAAAATTGCATTGAACGAAAATGTATAAAATCAAAGTGAGACTCTCAAAAGTTGAATTTTTTTTATGCAAAATCCACCATCCAAGAAGCTAAGTTTTGGACTCAATAGGAACTTTTTGAATTTAATCAGCAAGAGATTGCCATTGGGCATTGGTAAAATTCATTTTCCACTTGAAATTGAGCTTAGAGTCTAAATAATAAGGACACAAAATATTTTTTGTATATCAAACTAAAATTAATGGAAGAGATTTTGTGACCATTAATCCATCTTTAATCATTTCATATATTATGGGCATTTATTCCCAACTTTATAAGGACTTCACAAGGGATGGGAGCCACAAATTGGCCATATGACTCTTTGAACCTAGAGGTAAGGGAGCAATAATTGTAGATCTAGTTCCAAGTAAGAATTGAGTAGCTACCCAAATCCTAAATATCTCATATTTTATTAATATCTTTATTCAAAAATGCTAGACCTTGAATAGCACTGCATAAAGCTATGGCCATATATATTATTCTATGACCATTAATCCATCTTCAGTCATTTCATATATTATGGGCATTTATTCCCAACTTTATAAGGACTTCAAAAGGTATGGGAGCCACAACTAGGCCATAAGAATCTTTGAACCTAGAGGTAAGGGATCAATAATTGCAGATCTAGTTCCAAGTAAGAATTGAGTAGCTACCAAAATCCTAAATATCTCTTATTCTATTAATATATTTCTTCAAAAATGCTAGACCTTTAATAGCACTGTATAAATCTATGGGCATATCTCTTATTCTATGACCATTAAGCCATCTTCAGTCATTTCATCTATTATAGGCATTTTTTCCCAATTTTATAAGGACCTCACAAGGGATGGGAGCCACAACTAGGCCATAAGACTATATGAACCTAGAGGGAAGGGAGTAATAATTGTAGATCCAGTTCCAAGTAAGAATTGCGTAGCTACCCAGATCCTAAATATCTCTTATTCTATTAATATCTTTCTTAAAAAATGCTAGACCTTGAATAGCACTGTATAAAGCTATGGCCATATCTCTTATTATATGACCATTAAACCATCTTCAGTCATTTCATATATTATAGGAATTTGTTCCCAAATTTATAAGGACCTCACAAGAGATGGGAGCCACAACTAGGCCATATGACTCTTTGAACCTATATGGAAGGGATCAATAATTGCAGATCTAGTTCCAAGTAAGAATTGAGTAGCTACCCAGATCCTAAATATTTCTTATTCTATTAATATATTTTTTCAAAAATGCTAGATCTTGAATAACATAGTATAAATCTATGGGTATATCTCTTATTCTATGACCATTAAGCCATCTTCAGTCATTTCATATATTATGGGTATTTATTCCTAAATTTATAAGGACCTCACAAGGGATGGAAGCCACAACTAAGCCATAAGACTCTTTGAACCTAGATGGAAGGGAGCAATAATTGTAGATCTAGTTCCAAGTAAGAATTGAGTAGCTACCTAGATCCTAAATATCTCTTATTCTATTAATATCTTTCTTAAAAAATTCTAGACCTTGAATAGAATTGTATTCTATGACCATTAAGCCATCTTCAGTCATTTCATATATTATGGACATTTATTCCCAAATCTATAAGGACCTCACAAGGGATGAGAGCCACAACTATGTCATAAGACTCTTTGAACCTAGAGGGAAGGGAGCAATAATTGTAGATCTAGTTCCAACTAAGAATTGAGTAGCTACCCAGATCCTAAATATCTCTTATTCTATTAATATCTTTCTTCAGAAATGCTAGACCTTGAATAGCATTGTATAAAGATAAAGATTTATCATTATGGAAGATAAGTTTATTCCACCAAAAAATATTTAGACTGATGCTCAAACCATGTCTAAAGGAGTTAGAAGTCCAAGCCAATTAAGGGTTCTTTTACTTCTAAAGGTTTGAGTAAAGGTTAGAGTAGAGTGCAAGTCTACTTCCAATTGACTTGAAATTTTAAAGTTCTATCATTAGGCCCAATTAAATATCAACAAATATAATTTTGTTGTACGTATGGCCAAAAATTTTGTACGTACAAGGCATGGCCAATGCACAGACTTTTTTATATAATACTAATAAAAAATGCTATAATATTCATGATCGAATCATAGTAAACTCATGATGTCAAACTCTTTACAGGGAATCTAGGTTTTATAGCCTAGAATTGAAATAAAATGAATTTGAAAATTGTAATATAGATCCTACGGTGGAATTTTATTCCACTTTAATGCTTCATTTATATTTGATTGAGAAAGAACAAGTAGATAGTGGACTTAATGTCTTGATTGTTGCTTAGTCTTGACATTTTGATTAATTATTATTTAAACTTGAATGCAAAATAAATAAATGAAGATGGCATGCTTGTCGTTTATCTGGTTCACATGAATTTGTTTTCTCTACAAATTTTTACTTAGCTGATTACCTTGAACGAATCATTTTTTTGTACATTGACAGGTTGAGCCTAATTCTTTTTGTTATATTATGCAGGTTCTTATACCATATGTAGATACCCTTATTTTACATTTGGTTCATCACATATTCGACGATTATGAATGATTTTGGGTGGGTATGGATGTATCATTTGGCAAGTTGTAGATCTATATATGTTCATTCATCTATTATATATTTAATATATGTTTAAATAAATTTGAATAGTAAGTTTCATAAAAACTCGTTTGTCCAACACAATTGAGAGACACTATATATAGATAGATATATATATATATATATATCCTCTCTAGTGCCTTCCCAGATTCAATTTTTTGACAACGCATGTTTGTAAGGATGTTTTGTAGTCCTTAAGTGTTAGGATTCACTATATAAACAAAAGGGATTCTTAAAGCAAGCAACTTAATCAATAATAGCATAAACTATTAACCATCACAGAAGAATAACATAACATGCAAGACAACATAAAACACAACATATAACGTGGTTCACCCAACACCAGTCCTTTGTATTAACACCAATACAATCCCTAAAGGGAGTAATCCTGCAACAAAACCAACTACAAATTTCTCTTCAAAACACTAGCATCTCCACACAATTACTCTAATAGTAATTCAACATGCAAACACCCTTGCATCAAGATCTACATCAAGCTTCCTGATCTCTCTACATGAGATGCACAATCCTATGCCTTTCCCATAAAAAAGATACAATCCTCTCTACCGGAGGTATTACATAAATAGGGAAATCCAGTTACATGCATGCTAAAAAATAAGCATGCTATAATTAACCCAAAAAATCACACCCTGAAAAATCACATTGATTTCTATGCAACCATTAATTTTATAGATTCTATCTTGGAATTAGACACCAAGGATAGACCCATCAATTATGGATTTTTCTAGATTAATTTTTCTAGTTTAGAAAGTTTTCATGCATAAAAGCAACTAGTTACCAAACAGAGAGAAAATTTATTTTTTCCATATTTAATAGAGATCAGACTCCACAACCTAACAATCTCCCACTTGGAGACTGATCCACAACAACTCTACCATTGTTGCATCCACCAAAGAACATATTCAATCCAAACAAGGAATATCAACTCCTCTAGATTGTTGTAACCATGCTTTGAACCATCACACCGAACTAGTGTCATCCACGCACTTTTATCCTATGATCAACAAGCAACACACAATATCTCTACCATAAATTAGTGATAATAAAAACATCCTTAGAATTAATTTATATCATGGTGAATCAAACATCACCACCATGGCAAGATCTACATACTATAGATGACCCATAGCATGCACACACACAATATCGATTTACCACTAGCTTTGAAAGCACACTCCTCGAGTGTGGAATTACCTTCCAACTTAGGCACTTGGGATCACAATGATCCAAAGCTATAACCATATTATGTGTTCCATCCTAAAAAATCATACAATAAATCTTAACCCATGTCCATATTCCTAGATATGTCTCTCAGTTCCCACTGCTTGAGAACTCTCTGGTCCTCCAACATCAATGTCAATACCAGCCATATCTGAAAGTGTCAAAATTTCACTCATTAGATTCACATCTGACCTTTCTCCTCCATATATATCCCGAGACCAGCAATATTTTTTTAGGTGCCTCTTCTTGCCATAATGGTGAGAAACCAGGGTCCTTCCACTCTCACTGCATAACACCTGGAAATTATTTACCATCTTCGATGTCACACCGAACAATTCCATCACAGTCCTTCACAAAAGAGCTCCGTAGTTACTTTCTACCAAACGAAAAAAACACCCTAAACTTCTCTTCTTCTGCCATAGCTCCCACTCAAGTCAAGCTCCCACTCAATCCTGAATCTCAACCTCGCTCTGATACCAATTGTTAGGATTCACTATATAAACAAAATGGATTCTTAAAGCAAGCAACTTAATTAGTACAACAAAAACTATTAACCATCATAGAAGAATAACATAACATGCAAGACAACATAAAACACAACATATAACGTGGTTCACCCAACACCAGTCCTTTGTATTAACACCAATACAATCCCTGAAGGGAGTAATCTTGCAACAAAACTAGCTACGAATTCCTTTTCAAAACACCAGCATCTCCACACAATTACTCTAATAGTTATTCAACATGCAAACACCCTTGCATCAAGCTCTACATCAAGCTTCTTGATCTCTCTACATGAGATACACAATCCTATGCCTTGCCCATAAACAAGATACAATCCTCTCTACCAGAGATATTACATAAATAGGGAAATCCAGTTACATGCATGCTAAAAAATAAGCATGCTATAATTAACCCAAAAAATCACACCCTAAAAAATCACATTGATTTTTGTGCAACCATTAATTTTATAGATTCTAGCTTGGAATTAGACACCAAGGATAGACCCATCAATTATGGATTTTTCTGGATTGATTTTTCCAGTTTAGAAAGTTTCCATGCATAAAAGCAACTAGTTACCAAACAGAGAGAAAAATTGTTTTTTCTATATTTAACCGAGATCAGACTCCACAACCTAACATTAAGTAGGCTATGAAACTTGTCACTGTTCAAACATATTTGATTTTTTTTTTTTTTAACTTCCTTCAATATTTATATTTTTAAAGAACTGCAAGGTTATTCGAGTTTTTTTCTTTCATTCATTGGCTATGAAACTTGTCACTATTCAAACAAGTTTGTTCTATTTTTAAATTTTGGCTTCCTTCGAGAATTCAAATTTTAAAGAACTATAAGATTATTCAAGCTTTTTTCTTTCATGCATGACGGTTAACTTTATAGACTTTGCCTTAGACTGGAATTCAACACTCTGATCGGATAGATGTGGTGTGTTTTTAATCTTCCTAAAGTGAAGTTAAAATGTACAAGTTGTTTGTATGCAATTTATGTATTGTCTGTCTTGAGAAGGGGGTTAACAGGTAAAATTTGCTTACATGCACTAAACTTATTAATAATGTGGTTTGCTATGGGGGTTAAGAGGTAAAATTTGCTTACATGCAATAAACTTATTAATAACGTGGTTAACAGGTAAAATTTTCTTACATGCAATAAACTTATTAATAATGTGGTAATGTGGTTAATAGGTAAAATTTGCTTACATGCAAGAAAAGAAAGAGAAAACAAAAAAACAAAACTTATTAATAATGTGGTATTTTATAGAGGATGATATTGTGATCATGGTTAATGATGTAAATGAATGCTCTTCTAATCCCTAATTAGCTTTTAATATCATTGATATTTTTAGAAAGGCTGTGAAGATGGAAGGAGCCTCCAATCATCTAGTAAAATTCAAAATTTATAAAAATGTATTTAAGTTTTGAATCTACTTATTTTATGTTGGAAATATTAAACCACATTTCATGCCTCCCACAAGTGCTTCGCTACGAAGCAGTAAAAACATGCCTCTTGAAGGTGCTTCACTGCAAAGAAGCAAAATTATGCCTCCTAAAGATGCTTCACTGCGAAGCAGTAAAGTCATACCCCCTGAAGATGATTCATTGTGAAGCAACATAAATTCGGCAGTTTGCCCATCAATTTTGTGAAGCAGTGTCCGGGCACGGGAAACGAACACCTGACATCACACATGCAAGTAGGTAGGGTTTTTCGATGATTGGTTGAAAACCCTCTTCGGTATTTATTTTTGTCAGTCGATTGGTGAAATGTTTCTCGCCCATTGTCCTCATATCCCGTCTATAAATACCAGATCTATTTTAATTTTGAGTGTGGAGGAATTGCGAGTGCAAAGCAATCACAGTGATAGGGTTTCAATCGAAAAATAGCAGAGGAAAGCAGTAGCAGAGTAGCCGTTAATCGGAGAAGGGAGCAACAGTCTTCAAGAAAACCTTATGTGTTTACCCTGCAAACATATTTGTAGATGTCTGTAATCGCTTCAGAAAGGAAGCTTTGTAACCCAGTTTTATTCCTATAAATAAAATATCTGCTTGTGTTATTTTGTTTTAATATGTTCCTGTTCAGTTGCAAAATTTGATTATTTATCTGCTGTGTCTAAGTAGCACTTCAGCGTCTTATTTTTTGAAGTGGTTATTTGGGGCCACTTTGCCCGAAGATTTTTTTAACCTATGCTTTGTAGCCTTCTTGAGCGAAGCTCCCACTTTGCCACCTTTTATTTTGAAACAACCTCCACCAAGTTAAAACTGACAAAATTTATTTTTATTTGGCACTTCATAGTTTAACTCTTCGAAGCAGTCACTTCCCTACTAAAATTCTCGAAGCACCTACCTCGCTGTCCAACATTGTGAAGCTCCCTCTTGACTCCACAAACTTGTGAAGTGTTTTTTTTATTGACGCGATTTAATTCTTCCTTCAAATTGGTATCAGAGTTGTTGTGTCGTGACGCAAAATATTGAAGGATGGCTTTCGAAAACAATTCCTTGTAGTTGCAAATCTCATGATTTAATGGCAAAAACTATGATTACTAGAGCATCCAGATGAATATCCTCTTTGGGTCTTAGGAGTTGTGGGACTTAGTGGAGAATGGGTACCTGTAACTAGTAGATGTAGTAGCACTGGCCGCCCTCTCCCAAGCTAAAAAATACCTTCTAAAAGAGAACTGGAAGAAAGATCAAAAGGCCCTATTCTATATCATGCAAGCGATTGAGGAGACCATGAACCCATGGATTGCATCAGCCACCAAGGCAAAGCAGGCCTGAGAGATTCTGGCCAGCTCGTACCAGGGCACTAACAAAGTGAAGTTGGTGAAACTGCAGATGCTCAGGAGGGAGTTCAAGAACCTATAGATGAGTGAGTCAGTAACCATGAGAAATTTTTTCACTCAAACGATATATTTCATCAACCAAATGTGGTTTAATGGTGAAATGTTGCAGAACCAAAGGATCATGGAGAAAATTCTATGGATTCTAGTAAAGTTTGACTCTATTGTGATTGCAATAGAGGAGTCAATGGACTTGACAACCCTCTCAGTGGATGAGCTCATGGGTTCCTTGCAGAAACATGAGCAAAGGCTGAGTCGTTCAACTCAGTCTTCTTTGGAGCAAGCCTTTAAGGTGTAAGTCTCATTTCGAGACAGCGACAGACAAGAATCCCACCATGGAGCCTCTAGTTCTTAAGGTGGAAGAGGCAAAGGTAGGCATGGGAGAGGTAAAAAACAAGGAGAGAGATCAAACCCTAATGACAATGAGACCAGCTACAACTTTCATCAGTAAGGAGGAAGAGGCACTGGCAAAAATCAGCAAAGTGGATCTTATTAGAAGAAAGATAAATCTAAGGTCCAATGCTATTACTACAAAAAAATTAGTCATTATATCTCACAGTGCAGAAAGAGGATGGTGAACGAGAATCAGCAGCAATCCCATTATACGGATGAAGCCAAAAGTGCGGCAAGAGGAAATGTGCTACTGACTTGCAGTATTGAGGAGGAGAGCAGGAAAAATATTTGGTATCCTGACAATGGGTGTAGCAACCACATGACTGGGAAGAGAGAGATGTTCTCACAACTGGATGAAACAGTCCAGTCTGAAGTCAATATGGGGAACAACAGCAAGGTTCCCATGATGGGTAAAGGCAAGATCCTCATTCGCACCTGGCACGACAAAAGAAAACAAATTTGTGACGTGTATTATGCACCTGGTTTAAAGCACAACTTGCTAAGTGTTGGAAAACTTGTGCATAAGGGACACACTATTCAGTTCAAATATGGTGTTTGTACCATCAGATACAAAGTGCATGGGCATATTGCAACTATGTCCATGAAGAAAAACAAAATTTTTTCGCTATAGATTCAGAATGAATCATTAATATCTCTAAGTGTAGTTGTGAAGGATGCTACCTGGCTGTGGCATCTTATATTTGGTCATCTGAGCTTCAATAGCCTAAATTTGCTACACAAGAAGCAAATGGTGAAGGTTTTACCCCTTATTAAGTAACCAAACCAATTTTGTGAAGGTTGCTTGATCGAAAAGCAGCACAGGGATGCATTCCCTGTAGGATAGTCTTGGAGAGCATCACAGCCATTGGAGCTGGTGCACTCAGACATTTGCGGTCCCATGTAGACCAGATCATATGTCGGCAACAAATATTTCTTGACTTTCATTGATGACTTCAGTCAAAAGACCTAGATATATCCCATCAAGCTAAAGTCAGAAGCATTTGCAAAGTTTAAGGAGTTCAAGGCTCTGGTTGAGAAATAGAGCGGGTATTCTATGAAAACTCTTAGGACAAACGGTGGAGGTGAATACATCTCCAATGAATTCCACAATTTTTGTAACCAACATGGAATTCAAAAGTATTTGACTACCAGATACACACCGCAATAGAATGGTGTAGCTGAGAGGAATAACAGAACTATCATGGAGATGGCACGGAGCATGCTAAAGGTGAAAAGTCTGCCACATGATTTTTGGGTAGAAATTATGTCATGTGCAGTTTATCTGCTAAACCGATGTCCCACCAAGAGTTTGAAGGACAAAATTTTGGAGGAATCCTGGAGCAATCTGAAGCCAAGTGTGGCTCATTTGTGAGTTTTTGGGTGCATTGCATATGCACATGTTCCATATGAGAAAATGCAGAAGCTAGATGAAAAAGCTAAAAAATGCATTTTCATAGGGTACAATGAATAACCAAAGATATATAGGTTGTACAATCCTATAACAAAGAAACTTGTCATCAGTCACGATGTAAAGTTCTTGGAGGATGAAGCCTGGCATTGGAAGTCAGAAATTGGTCAGCCTGAACCAGTCATTATTGAACCTATGAACTTGGAGGAAGATAGTGTGCAGCCACGTGCATATTCAAGCAGAAGTAGTGGTTCCAGTGATAACACAACCTCCTCATCTCGATAACCTCCACTTTTAATTAGAATTTCAAACCTGAGGACACCTGCAAAAACTCAGAGCTTGCAAGACATTTATGAGGTAACACAAAATCTGACAGATGAAGAATATTTTGATTTTGCCTTTTTTATAGAGTGTGATCTAGTGGATTTTGAAGTCAGAATCACACATGGGTAAATGCGATGGATGAGGAGATAGCAGCCATTGAAAAGAATGAGACATTGCAGATGACAGATCTTCCAATAGGAAAAAAGACCATTGGGGTCAAGTGGGTGTATAAAATAAAGTTTAATGCCCAAGGAGAAGTTGAAAGACATAAATCCAGATTAGTGGTGAAATGCTACAAGCAGAAGTCAAGAGTTGACTATCATGAGGTGTATGCACCTATAGCCCAACTTGACATAGT
Organism: Wollemia nobilis; assembly: GCA_028583015.1. Classification (NCBI taxonomy): domain Eukaryota; kingdom Viridiplantae; phylum Streptophyta; class Pinopsida; order Araucariales; family Araucariaceae; genus Wollemia; species Wollemia nobilis. The sequence continues at coordinate 782,697 of JAQPPZ010016827.1, forward strand.
TAGAATGATTCTGGCATTGGCAGCTTAGAAATGTTGGAGTGTGTACCAGATGGATGTCAAGTCTACTTTCCTTAACAGAGTGTTGGAAGAAGAGGTCTACATAGACCAGCCACTTGGATATGAAATACAAGGGCAATAATACAAGGTCCTAAAGCTAAAGAAGGCCATGTATGGGTTGAAGCAAGCATCTCGAGTATGGTACAACCGAATTGATGGCTACTTTAGGATAATGGGTTCATTAAATGCCCATATGAGCACACCTTATACCTGAAAACAAATGAAGTAGGGGAGATGATAATCGTCTACTTGTATATGGATGATCTGATATATACTGGCAATAGCAGCAACCTATTTGAGGAGTTTAGAACATCCATGAAGACTAAGCTTGAAATGATAGACATTGGGCTGATGAAATTCTTTCTTGGCATTGAAGTTGACCAATCAGCAGATGGCGTCTTCATTTCTCAGGGTAAGTATGCTAAGGATGTCCTAAAGTGTTTCAATATGGAGGACAGCAAACATTCCATCACCTCGGTTTCCACTAGCTTGAATTTGAACAAGACTGACAACAATAGAAGCATTGATCCAACTCTCTATAAAAGGTTAGTTGGAAGCCTGATATACTTGACTGCAACCAGGCCAAATTTGATGTTTACTTTGATTTTAATTAGTAGGTTTATGGAGTCACCCAAAGACACTCACTGGCAAGCAGGCAAGAGAATTATTTGGTATGTCAATGGCATGAGGAACCACGGACTTCACTATGCTATACAAGACCAACTTGAACTGATTGGCTACACCGATAGTGATTGGGCTGGTAGCATAGATGATCGAAAGAGAACTTTTGGATATGCCTTCCATTTTGGATCTAGAGTTATCTCTTGGTCCTCGAAGAAGCAGCCAATTATTGCTTTATCTACAATAGAGGCAGAGTATGTTGCTACCACCTTAGCCATCTGTCAGGCAGTCTGGTTGAGAAGAGTTCTGGTGCACTCACAGCCATTGGAGCTGGTGCACTCAGACCTTTGCGGTCCCATGCAGACCAGCTCATATGTCGGAAACAAATATTTCTTGACTTTCATTGATGACTTCAGTCGAAAGACTTAGATATATCCCATCAAGCTAAAGTCAGAAGCATTTGCAAAGTTTAAGGAGTTCAAGGCTTTGGTTGAGAAATAGAGCGGGTATTCTATGAAAACTCTCAGGACAGACGGTGGAGGTGAATACATCTCCAATGAATTCCACAATTTTTGTAAGCAACATGGAATTCAAAAGTAGTTGACTACCAGATACACACCGCAATAGAATGGTGTAGCTGAGAGGAATAACAGAACTATCATGGAGATGGCACGGAGCATGCTAAAGGTGAAAAGTCTGCCACATGAGTTTTGGGTAGAAGTTGTGTCATGTGCAGTTTATCTGCTAAACCGATGTCCCACCAAGAGTTTGAAGGACAAAATTTTGGAGGAATCCTGGAGCAATCTGAAGCCAAGTGTGGCTCATTTGTGAGTTTTTGGGTGCATTGCATATGCACATGTTCCATATGAGAAAAGGCAGAAGCTAGATGAAAAACCTAAAAAATGCATTTTCATAGGGTACAATGAATAAGCAAAGATATACAGGTTGTACAATCCTATAACAAAGAAACTTGTCATCAGTCACGATGTAAAGTTCTTGGAGGATGAAGCCTGGCATTGGAAGTCAAAAATTGGTCAGCCTGAACCAGTCATTATTGAACCTATGAACTTGGAGGAAGATAGTGTGTAGCCACGTGCATATTCAAGCAGTAGTAGTGGTGCCAGTGATAGCACAACCTCCTCATCTCGATAACCTCCACTTGTAAGTAGAATTTCAAACCTGAGGACACCTGCAAAAACTCAGAGCTTGCAAGACATTTATGAGGTAACACAAAATCTGACAGATGAAGAATATTTTGATTTTGCCTTTTTTATAGAGTGTGATCTAGTGGATTTTGAAGTCAGAATCACACATGGGTAAATGCGATGGATGAGGAGATAGCAGCCATTGAAAAGAATGAGACATTGCAGATGACAGATCTTCCAATAGGAAAAAAGACCATTGGGGTCAAGTGGGTGTATAAAATAAAGTTTAATGCCCAAGGAGAAGTTGAAAGACATAAATCCAGATTAGTGGTGAAATGCTACAAGCAGAAGTCAAGAGTTGACTATCATGAGGTGTATGCACCTATAGCCCAACTTGACATAATTAGAATGATTCTGGCATTGGCAGCTCAAAAATGTTGGAGTGTGTACCAGATGGATGTCAAGTCTACTTTCCTTAACAGAGTGTTGGAAGAAGAGGTCTACATATACCAGCCACTCGGATATGAAATACAAGGGCAATAATACAAGGTCCTAAAGCTAAAGAATGCCATGTATGGGTTGAAGCAAGCACCTCGGGCATGGTACAACCGAATTGATGGCTACTTTCAAGATAATGGGTTCATTAAATGCCCATATGAGCACACCTTATACATGAAAACAAATGAAGTAGGGGAGATGATAATCGTCTACTTGTATATGGATGATCTGATATATACTGGCAATAGCAGCAACCTATTTGAGGAGTTTAGAACATCCATGAAGACTAAGCTTGAAATGACAGACATTGGGCTGATGAAATTCTTTCTTGGCATTGAAGTTGACCAATCAGTAGATGGCGTCTTCATTTCTCAGGGTAAGTATTCTAAGGATGTCCTAAAGTGTTTCAATATGGAGGACAGCAAACATTCCATCACCTCGGTTTCCACTAGCTTGAAGTTGAACAAGACTGACAACAACAGAAGCATTGATCCAACTCTCTATAAAAGGTTAGTTGGAAGCCTGATGTACTTGACTGCAACCAGGCCAAATTTGATGTTTACTATGATTTTAATTAGTAGGTTTATGGAGTCACCCAAAGACACTCACTGGCAAGCAGGCAAGAGAATTATGTGGTATGTCAATGGCATGAGGAACCACGGACTTCACTATGCTATACAAGACCAACTTGAACTGATTGGCTACACCTATAGCGATTGGGCTGGTAGCATAGATGATCGAAAGAGCACTTTTGGATATGCCTTCCATTTTGGATATAGAGTTATCTCTTGGTCCTTGAAGAAGCAACCAATTATTGCTTTATCTACAATAGAGGCAGAGTATGTTGCTACCACCTTAGCCACCTGTCAGGCAGTCTGGTTGAGAAGACTTCTAAGTGAAATACATCATCCATCAGAAGCATCAACAACAATATTTTGTGACAATAATTTTTCCATCGCCCTCTCAAATGACCCAGTCTTCCATGGTCGAATGAAGCACATAGATATCCGGTATCATTTCATCAGAGAGCTGGTAAAATTTGATGAAGTACAGTTGCAGTTTTGTAGGTCTAAGGAGCAGGTAGCTGACATCTTCACAAAACCTTTGAAGGAGGAGGACTTCACCAGGTTGCGAGAAATGTTGGGTGTCAAAGAATTTGTGAAATCTGGTTTAAAGGAGGATGTTGGAAATATTAAACCACATTTCATGCCTCCCGCAAGTGCTTCGCTGCGAAGCAGTAAAAACATGCCTCTTGAAGGTGCTTCGCTACAAAGAAGCAAAATTATGCCTCCTGAATATGCTTCACTGTGAAGCAGTAAAGTCATACCCCCTAAATATGATTCCCTATGAAGTAACATAAATCCAACAGTTCACCCATCATTATTGCGAAGCAGTGTCCAGGCACGGGAAATGAGCACCTGACATCACACATACGAGTAGGTAGGGTTGTTCGGTGATTGGTTAAAAACCCTCTTCGACATTTATTTTTGTCAGCAAGCTAGTGAAAGTTTTCTCGCCCATTGTTCTCATATCCCATCTATAAATAACAGATCTATTTTTATTTTGAGTGTGGAGGAATTACAAGCGCAAAGCAGCTATAGTGATAGGGTTTTAATCGAAAAACAGCAGAGGAAAGCAATAGTAGAGCAGTCGTTAGTCGGAGAAGGGAGCAACAGTCTCCGAGAAAACCTTTTGTGTTTACCCTGCAAACATATTTGCAGATGTCAGTAATCGCTTCAGAAAGGAAGCTTTGTAACCCGGTTTTATTCCTATAAATAAAATATCTGCTTGTGCTATTTTGTTTTAATCTGTTCCTGTTCAGCTGCAAAATTTGATTATTTGTCTGCTGTGTCTAAGTAGCACTTCGGCGTCTTATTTCTCGAAGTGGCTGTTTGGGGCCACTTCGCCCGAAGCTCTTTTTAACCTGTGCTTCGTAGCCTTCTTGAGCGAAGCTCCCACTTCGCCAGCTTTTATTCCGAAACAACCTCCACCGAGTTAAAACTGGCAAAGTTTATTTTTATTTGGCACTTCGTAGTTTAACTCTCCGAAGCAGTCACTTCGCTGCTAAAATTCTCGAAGCACCTACCTCGCTGTCCAACATTGCGAAGCTCCCTCGTGACCCCACAAACTTGTGAAGCATTTTTTTTATTGACGTGATTTAATTCTTCCTTCATTTTATAGCCATAAAATTACGGTAAATTATAAAAATTTATAAGAGTTTTTGAATCCACTTATTTTATAGCCTTATAATTATTGGTTTATATCGAAGGAGAAATGCGCTAGTATTAAGATGAAAATAGTTTAAATCTTCGGGCGTTAGGTTGAGTAGAGTAGACTATACCTGTAGCAAATAACACCTAAGGGTCAACTTCAGGGCAGGCATTATTTAATTTACAACTTTTGAAATTTTGAGACTTTAAGATGGTCGATTTTATTTTTTTAAAGAAGTTAAATTGCATGAAATTAATATGAATCGTTTTTTTTTTTTTAATAACATAAAATGAATTTAATAGGTCTTAGGTCTTTGGTTTCATGGTTAGACAAATAGTTGATGTGGTCTACATCAGGGTTCAAATCTCAACGACACCAAGTGGTACCAAATAGTTTAATGTGAAAGGAAAAGAAAAACCTTTTCAAAACCTACAATTTTTTACATCGCCAAAGAATCATTCTCAATTTCTTGGGGCTATGTTAATCTTCTTTGTATTATTCCAAAATTTTCAAATATTTTTGAATATTTTCAAAGGGAAAAATAAACGATTTTCATTGTATCTACTAGATGAAAACAATCTATAATATTGACACATGAAATGAAATTAATTTAATTACATTGCATACACGAGACCAAAATAATACTTTTTTTTTTTAAATTCAAGAGTTTAAATATAATATGAACAATCATTTTTTTGGAATTCAAAAGCAATAGATGTAATGTGAAATGAAATTATGTTAATTACATGCATGAGACAAAAACAATAGGATTAAAAAACAATAGATGAAACATGAAATGAAATTATTATTATTTTTATTTTTTTGAGTAAATCTAGATTATATTAATTCATTGATCAAAACAATACAATATTATGAAGTTAATATTGTCAATGAGGTGGATAAGGAGTAAAACATTCATAACTGAATATACATAAGAATAGAAACTAATAGCAACAAAAATCATATAGCTATATCTTGTTGGCAATACACCAAATATCAACACTCATATGTGAGAGAGCTTGTTATGAGTGTGTCTTCCGTGATATCTTTTGAAGTATTCAAAGAATAAATAGAGGTAATCAAAACCTGAATTTGTTCATCATTGTAAATTGCCTTCTTTTTAGTTTTCTTATGGACCTTTTGAAGATCTTGAACTAGATGAGAAAGTTCTAAAGATCTTGAACCATATGAGAAAGTTGATTAAGTCTATCAATAACATCTCAAGATGTGCTAGAAGTCCCATATACTTGGGAATTAATGCGTCCCACATGTAAAAAAAGATCAAATGTTAAGTATGCTAAAACTATATCCCATGGACGAGTAGATCCAATAAACACCTTTTTGTATATGCACTTCCAAATGTGCTTGAGAAGGATGAGTCTACAAACATCCCAAATTTTGGAGCACTTATCCAGCCGAGAAAAACCAAGTAGAGAAAGCTTCCAAGATCTAGTGAAAGAGGGAAAAAAAAAGGTGTACAAGACATCCCAAAATTTTTTAGCCATGTCACAAAACCAAAACAAGTGAATAAGAGTTTTTAAATCATTACAAAAATTGCATTGAGAGGAAATGTGTAAAATTGAGGCCATAATTTTAGAATTTGGAAGTTTTTGATGCAAAATCCATCAATCAAGAAGTTGAGTCTTGGATCTAACAAGAACATTTCAAATTTGAGTAGTAAGAGACTGCCATTGGGTATTTGGTAAAATTCCTTTACCACTTGACATTGAGCTTAGAGTCTAAAGTAGGAGGACACAAAATATTGGTAAACAATAAAATGAGGTGGATAAGGAGTAAAAAATCCATAAATGAATATACATAATAATATAAGCTAATAGCAACAAAATGACTATAGCTATATCTTGATGGTAATACACCAGATATCAACACTCATATTTAGGAGATCTTGTTATGGGCGTGTCTTCCATGATATCTTTTAAAGTCTTCAAATAAGAAATAGAGGTAATAAAAACCTGAATTTGTTCATCATTGTAAACTGTCTTCTTTTTAGTTTCATGTTGGACCTTTTGAATATCTTGAACCAAATGAAAAAGTTAATGAAGTCTATCAATAAAATCTCAATATGTGATAGAAGTCCCATAGACTTGGGAATGAATGCGTCCTACATGTAACAAAATATCAAATTTCAAGTATGCTAAAAATATATCCCATGGAGGAGTAGATCTAGTAAACACCTTTTTGTATCTCCACTTCCAAATGTTCTTGAGAAGGATGATTCTACAAACATCCCAAATTTTCGAGCACTAATCCAACTGAGAAAAAACAAGCAAAGACAGCTTCCAAGATCTAGTGAAAGAGGGAAAAATAAAGGTATATAAGACATCTCAAAATAGTTTAGCCATGTCACAAAACCAAAACAAGTGAATAAGAGTTTTTAAATCATTACAAAAATTGCATTGAGGGAAAATGTGTAAAATTGAGGCCATAATTTCAAAAGTTGGAAGTTTTTGATGCAAAATCCATCATCCAAGAAGTTGAGTTTTGGATTCAACAAGAACTTTCCAAATTTGAGTAGCAATATTTGACCATTGGGCATTGGTAAAATTCACTTGCCACTTGACATTGAGCTTAGAGTTTAAAGCAGGATAACACAAAAGATTTTTGTATATCCAACTAGAAGTAATAGAAGAGATTCTATGACCATTAAGCCATCATCAATCATTCGATATATTATGGGCAGTTTTACCCAACTTAATAAGGACCTCACAAGGGATGAAAGCCACAACTAATCCATAAGACTCTTTGAACCTAGTGGTAAGGAAGAAATAGGTAAGAATTGAGAAGCTATCCATATCCTAAATATCTCTAATTCTATTAATTCCTTTCTTCAAAAAAGCTAGACCATGAATCACATTGCATAAAGCTAAAGTTTTATCATTAAGGGGATAAGTTTTTTCCTCTAAAGATTGTTTAAACTGATGCTCATACCATGTCTCAAGGAGTTAGACTTCCAAGCCAATAAATGAGAACTAATTGCCAACATTTCAAGTTTGGGTAACTGGAATAGATCCTTTAACCATAAATTAAAACACATTAAGGACCTTATCCTTCAAAGGGGTTTATTTCCATTAACCTTTGTGAGTAGCTAGATATATTCTATAATGAAATAGGTATTTCCAATTTATCACCAATAATGACTCTAGAAATCTATTTTCAATCCAAATGTTTCCTCTAGAGAAGAGGATCAATGATGCCTAGACCTCTCAAAGTCTTAGGTTGAGTACAAAATTTTCAAGATATGGGTGTCATTCCCACCTTCCCATCCCATTTGGTCCATAAAAATTTATGAATGACTTGAGTTAATTTATTATAGGCTATCTTGGGGGCCATCCAGTAAGAGGAGTAATAAACATAAGAGGCTTCCATAATTTTATTCTCATCTTGAATTCTTCCTGCTAAGGAAAAAACCGATTTAGCCAAGCATTAATTTATTTTTGAAGTCTTTCCATAACCTAGTTCCACATATCCTTAGGAGAGATATTAATCCCAAAGGGAATTCCCAAGTAACACACAATAAAATGAAATTATTTTAATTTTTATTACATTACATGTGTGAGACAAAAACAACCAAAACAATAGTTTTTTTTAATTCAAAATTTTAAATACAATATGGGGTATGGTGAACAATAATTATTTTTCTAGTATTTAAAAGCAATAAATGGAACATGAAATAAAATGACGTTAATTACATGCACGAGACCAAAATAATAGTTTTTTTTTTTTTTAATTCAATAGTTTAAATATAAGATAGGGGTATGGTGAACAATCATTTTTTGTTTGGGATTCAAAATAAATATATGGAACATGAAAAAAAATGATTTTAATTATGTCTACAATACTAAAAAGTCAATGGACATGGAATGATTGGCCTGTTTTCCAAATAAAATAAATGAAATGATTTTAATTACATTCAATAGATAAAAAAGAGTCAATAATTATGTCTACAATACTAAAGATTCAATGTTGGGATAATCTTCAAAAGCGTGGTTTTGTTGGCCCCTATTTATGCTATAACTATGAGAAGGATGAGGAGCCTGTTGGGCATTTACTTTTCCAATGTGACTTTGCTCGTAAATTTTGGCATTATTGGTGGGAAGTGTGGAATCAACCTTGTTCGCATGCTTTATATGTAGTTGATTTTTAAAGGAGTATGGGGCGGCCTCTTGCAGTGGCTTTATTTTTACAATTTGGGTGGACCTTTGGTTCTTTGTGCATTTTTTGATAGATTTGGCTTGAAGGGAACTGCCAGATTTTACAAGGGAAGGAGTTAACTGCTTCTTAGGTTTGGTAGAGGATTTTGTGAATGATCCAAGAAACTGTATCTACAAAATGTAAGATAATTTCTCCCATGGACCAAGCGTAACGTCAGATCATGGAAATATTAGGTTTTTTGGTTGATGGTCCTGGTCCTAATGTCTCTTGTAGAAGTATGGGTTAGATTAATCAGGTATGGAGGGCTAGTAAATGGAATCCTCCTCCTCTGGGAGTGCTAAATATTAATACGGATGAATCTTATCAGGGTAATCTTGGTAATGCTGCTATTGGTGGTGTGGGCAGGACAGTAGTGGTACTGTTTGAATTTGTTTCTCTTGATTTAAGGGATATCATTCGAATAACTTCATGGAAGCCCTTACAATTTTATATGCTTTGGAGCAAGGGTATGCTTTGGGTTGGCGTAGGATTATTTGTGAATCTGATTCTCTGGTTGTTATAAATTTGTTGAATTCTGAGGATAGTCTTCATGGTAGTTGGCGGTTGAGTTGGATTGCTCAGAAAATTATTAATATATTTGCTCACTTGGACTTTATTTCTTTTGTGCATATTCCTTGGGAGTGGAATGGGGTAGCAGATTTGTTAGCTAAATGGGCTTCTGAGTTTCAGTATGCGTGGGATTTTCATAATTGGTCTCAACTTTCTTCTGATTGCTCTCAATCTCTCTTCTTTATTGAGAGCTGATATGTCTGAATAGCTTCTTCTTTTTCTTTGTATCTTGGATGTTTTGCTGAGTTAATAAATTTTTAACCTCTTTTTCAAAAAAAATACTAAAGAGTCAATGGATATGGAATGATTGGTCTGTTTTCCAAATCAAATAAATGAAATGATTTTAATTACATTTAGTAGATGAAAAAGAGTGAATAATTGTGTCTACAATACTAAAGAGTCAATAGACATGGAATTATTGGTTTGTTTTCCAAATCAAATAAATGAAATGATTTTAGTTACATTCAGTAGATGAAAAAGAGTGAATACGTTTTTCAAATCAAATAAATGAAATGATTTTGATTACGTTGAACATGAAATGATTTTAATGAAAAAGAGTGAATAGAACATGAAATGAATGAAATGATTTTAATTACATTCTATAGATGAAAAATAGTGAATATGTTTTACAAACAAAATAAATGAAATGATTTTAATTACATTCAGTAGATGAAAAAGAGTGAATAGAACATGAAATGAATGAAATGATTTTAATGAAAAATAGTGAATAGAACATGAAACGAATGAAATTATTTTAATTACATTCAATAGATGAAATGATTTTAATGAAAAATAGTGAATAGAACATGAAATGAATGAAATGATTTTAATTACATTCAGTAGATGAAAAAGAGTCAATAGGACATGAAATGATTGGATTGATTGGGGGCTATGCTAATATTCTTTGTATCCTTCCAATTTATGATATTTTTAAGGGAAAAATGAATTTTCAATTTGTAATAAATAAATTATTTATATTATATTTACGATATTTTTAAGGAAAAAATGAAATGATTTTAATTCAAGAGTTTAAATGCAATATGGGATATGGTGAACATGATTCCAAAGGAATATATGGAACATGAAATGATTTTAATTATCTTAACAATGAAAGAGTCAATGTACATGGAATGATTGGTTTATTTTTCCAATCATGTAAATATAATTATTTTAATTGCATTTAGTAGAGGAAAGAGTTAATGGACATGGAATGATTGGTCTATTTTTCCAATAAAGTAAATGACATGATTTTAATTGAATTTAGTAGAGGAAAGAGTCAAAAGAGTCGATGGACATGGAATGATTGGTCTATTTTTCCAATCAACTAAATGAAATGATTGGATTGATTGGATTTTTTCTCTCCCTTGTGCAGGTGCAGGGGCTGTTGTAATTTTATTTGTATCCTTCCAATTTAGTAGAGGAAAGAGTCAGATTCAATGGACATGTAATGATTGGTCTATTTTTCCAATTAAGTAAATGAAATTATTTAAATTGCATTTAGTAGATGAAAGAGTCAATGAAACATGAAATGATTGGATTGTTTCATTTTAATTACTTTTAGTAGATGAAAGATTCAATGGGATGTGAAATGATTGGATTGTTTTTCACCCTTGTGCATGGGTTATGCTAATATTTCAATTTACATGATTGTTAAAGAGAAAAATGATTTTATCGATTTACAAAAAATAAATTATTTTAATTATATTTATGAAATTGTTATGAAATTGTTATGAAAATGAAATAATTTTAATTCAGAGTTTAAATACAATATGGGGTATGGTGAACAATCATTATTTCTTTAGAATTCCAAAGGAATAGATGGAACATGAAATGAAATGATTTTAATTATGTCTACAACACCAAATGATTTTAATTGTCTACAACACCAAAGATTCAATGGATATGCAATGATTGGATTGTTTCTCACCCTTGGGGGCTATGCTAATATTCTTTGTATCCTTCTAATGTTAAAGAGAAAATTGATTTTAATGATTTACAAAAAATAGATTATTTTAATTATATTTATGATATTGTTAAGAAATAAAATAAAATCATTTTAATTACATCCACAAGACCAAAAATATATATAATATCAAGTAATAGTAAAGAGAAAATTGATTTTAATGATTTACAAAAAATAAATTATTTTAATTATATTTATGAGATTGTTAAGAAGAAAAATGAAAAGATTTTAATTGCATCCACAAGACCAAAAAAATATATAAGACCAAGTAATAGTATATGAGATAAATATGGGGTATGGTGAACAATCTTACTCTTTTTGAGAAACATGAAATGAAATGATTTTAATTACATCCATAAAACCAAAATAGTATATGAGACCAAGATATTAAGGTGAAAAATCCTACTCCTTTTCAAAGTTAAAACTCTAACCATATTTAGACTTCTAAAGTTTAACAATATCTTCAAAAAAATTGTTTAACAAAATGTTAATATGGGGTATGGTGAAAAATTCTACTCTTTTTGGGATTTCAAAGAATTGATGAAACATGAAATGAAATGATTTTAATTTTATCCACAAAAACAAATGATGCAGAAGAATCCAGTGGTGTAAGAGTGATCTTGCATCACCTGAAAAAAAAATTGTAATTGTTTAATTTTGTAAAACTAGTAAAACTAGTTTAACTTACAGGAGATTTTTGAAGGTCTTAAAGGTTGAATTTGAGGATTTTCGGCCCGCTTAGCTCGTTTCATGCCTTTTTCAAAAATATGTTGTAATAGTCAATCGGGTCAATGAGCGCGAAGTTACGACCTCGACAAGTTGCCCCCAAATTTCAAATTTGAAATAGATGGTTCTAGGCGGGAAAAGGGGAAAACAGGGTATTTGAGGGAATTTTCGAAATTGTAAAAGGGGCTTTTATTTTGTTTCCTCATTTTTGGCATAAAATTAAGGAAAGGTTTGATTCTCTAATTTTTTCAAAGGAGAAACACTTGTGTATCATTGGTTTGGTGTTGCTTGTGTAACGTGATCTCTACCAATAAATCACAAAACCAAAATAGTATATGAGACCAAGATTTTAAGGTGAAAAATCCTTCTCCTTTTCAAAGTCAAAAATCTGATCATCTTTACACTTCTAAATTTTAACAATATCTTAAGCTTAACATCCTCTCACCATTTTTTTGGAGTATTTCTTTGTTTTTCTATTAGAGTGTCCTCTAAGGAACCTTTAGATAAATATGAGAAATTTTTAAATAAAAGTTAGCATGGGGTATGGTGAACAATTAGTATGGGGCATGGGGTATTTTAATTATATTTATGAGATTTTTAAGGAGAAAATGAAATGATTTTAATTACATACAATATAGGAGACCAAGATGGGGAATGGTGAACAATTCTACTTTTTTTGGGATTCCAAGGAATTGATGAAACATGAAATGAAATGATTTTAGTTATATTCACATCCACAAAATCAAAATAGTATATGAGACCAAGAGCTTAAGGTGAAAAATCCTACTCATTTTCAAAGTTAAAACTCTGACCATATTTACACTTCTAAAGTTTAACAAAATTAAAAATCTTAACATCCTCTCACCATTTTTTGAGTACTTCTTTGTTTTTTTTGTGAGTCTGCTCTTAGGAATTTTTTTTTTTGTTGAGAGTGTCCTCTTAGGAACCTTTAGATAAATATGAGAAAAATTTAAATAAAAGTTGGGATGGATTTAAATAAGTGAGTAGGTTAACCATTGATTATAGGGGGCATATCCAAGGTCCCTCTATACATTGACCATATTTAGACTTCTAAAATTTAACAATATTTTAGAAAAAATGTTCTATAAGATTGTTAAGAAAAAAAATTAAATGATTTTAATTATATCTATGAGAAAAAAATAATCTATGGGACCAAGATTTTAGATACAAGATGGGATATGGTGAACAATCCTACTCTTTTTTGGATTCGAAAGATCATTCTTTCTTTCTTTGGAATGATTGGTCTATTTTTCCAATTAAGTAAATGGAATGATTTTAATTGCTTTTAGTAGAGGGAAGAGAAAAAAGTCAATGGGACATGAAATGATTGGATTATTTATCACCCTTGTGATTTTAATTACATTTAGTAGATGAAAGAGTCAATGGTACATGAAAAGATTGGATTGTTTCTCACCCTTGTGCAGGGGCTATGCTAATATTTTTTGTCTCCTTCCAATTTACAAGAAATAAATTATTTTAATTATATTTACAAGATTGTTAAGAAAAAACTAAAATAATTTTAATTCAAGAGTTTAAATGCAATATGGGGTATGGTGAAGAATAATTCTTTCTTTGGGATTCCAAAAGAATAGATGGATCATGAAATGAAATGATTTTAATTACATCTACAACAACAAATAGTCAATGGACATGGAATAATTGGACTATTTTTCCAATCAAGTAAATGAAATGATTTTAATTACATTTAGTAGATGAAAGATTCAATCTGACGTGAAATGATTAGATTGTTTCTCACCGTTGTGATTTTAATTACATTTAGTAGATTAAAGAGTCAATGGGAAATGAAATGATTGGATTTATTGGATTGTTTCTCACCCTTGTGTAGGGGCTATGCTAATCTTCTTTGTATCCTTTCAATTTATGAGAGTGTTAAAGAGAAAAATGATTTTATGGACTTATGAGAAATAAATAATTTTAATTATATTTACGATATTATTAAGAAAAAATGAAATGATTTAATTGAGGAGTTTAAATACAAGATGGGGTATGGTGAAAAATCATTCTTTATTTGGAATTCCAAAGGAATAGATGAAACATGAAATGAAATAATTTTAATTATGTCTAGAACTCCAAAGAGTCAATGGACATAGAATGATTGGTCTATTTTTCCAATAAAGTAAATAAAATGATTTTAATTGCAGTCAATGGGACATGAAATTATTGGATTGTTTCTTGCCCTTGGGCTATGCTAATATTCTTTGTATCCTTCCAATTTATGAGATTGTTAAAGAGAAAATTGAATTTATTGGTTTATGAAAAATATATTTTTTTTCATTATATTTATGAGATTGTTAAGGAGAAAAATGAAATGATTTTAATTACATCTACAATGCCACAAGACCAAAACATTATATGAGACCAATATGGGGTATGGTGAACAATCCTACTCTTTTTGGGATTCCAAAGAATTGATGAAAAATGAAATGAAATGATTTTAATTATATCCACATACACAAAACCAAAATAGTATATGATACCAAGAGCTTAAGGTGAAAAATACTACTCCTTTTCAAAGATATAACTCTGACCATATTTACACTTCTAAATTTTAACAATATCTTAGAAAAAATTGTTTAACAAAATTAAAAAACTTAAAATTCTCTCATCATTTTTTTGGAGTACTTATTTGTTTTTTCTCTTAGAGTGTCCTCTTAGGAACCTTAAGATAAATATGAGAAAATTTTAAATAAAAGTTAGCATTGCTTTAAAGAAGTTAGTAGGTTCACCATTGATTACAAAGGGCCTATCCAAGGTCCCTCTATACACTGACCATTTTTACACTTCTAAAGTTTAACAATATTTTAGAAAAAAATATTTTATAAGATTTTCAAGAAAAAAATAAAATGATTTTAATTATATCTATGAGATAAAAATGATATATGGGACCAAGATTTTAGATACAAGATGAGATATGATGAACAATCCTACTCTTTTTAGGATTCAAAATAATCGATAGAACATGAAATGAAATGATTTTAATTACATCCACATCCACAAGACAAAAATAGTATATGATACCAAGATATTAATGTGAAAAATCCTATTCCTTTTAACTTTTAAAAGTTAAAACTCTGACCATATTTACACTTCTAAAGTTTAACAATATTTGAAAAAATAAATAACAAAAAATTTAGAAAAATAATTAAAAAAATTAAACATCCTCTCACCATTTACAATATATGATACCAAGATATTAAGATGAAAAATAAAATCATTTTAATTTCATCCACGTCCACAAGACCAAAACCATATATGAGACCAATATGGGGTATGGTAAACAATCCTATTCTTTTTGGGATTCCAAATAATTGATGAAACATGAAAGGAAATGCTTTTAATTACATCCACATCCACAAACCAAAATAGTATATGAGACCAAGAGATTAAGTTGAAAAATCCTATTCCTTGTCAACGTTAAAACTCTAACCATATTTACACTTCTAAAGTTTAACAATATTTTAGAAAAAAATGTTTAACAAAATAAAAAAACTTAACATCCTCTCACCATATTTTTGGAGTATTTATTTTTTTTTCTATTAGAGTGTCCTCTTAGGAACCTTCAAATAAATATGAGAAACTTTTAAATAAAATTTACCAGGGCTTTAAATAAGTTAGTAGGTTCACCATTGATTATAGGGGTTATCCCCATTGCCTATCCAAGGTACCTCTATACACTGACCATATTTACACTTCTAAATTTTAACAATATTTTAGAAAAAAATATTTTATGAGATTGTTAACCAGAAAAATGAAATGATTTTAATTATATCTATGAGATAAAATTAATATATGGGACCAAGGGTTTAGATACAATATGGGATATGGTGAACAATCCTATTCTTTTTAGGATTAAATATAATTGATGAAACATGAAATGAAATGATTTGAATTACATCCACATCCATAAGATCAAAACAGTATATGATACCAAGATCTTAAGGTGAAAAATCCTATTCATTTTAACTTTTCAAAGTTAAAACTCTAACCATCTTAACACTTCTAAAGTTTAACAATGTTTTAGAAAAAAATTAACAAAATTAAAAAGCAAATAAAAAAACTTTAGAAAAAACTAACAAAATGAAAAAGCTTAACATCCTCTCGTCATTTACAATATATGATACTAAGAGCTTAAGGTGAAAAATCCTACTCCTTTTAACTTTTCATAGTTTTACCATATTTACACTTCTAAATTTTAATATATTTTAGAAAAAAATTAACAAAATTAAAAAGCTTAACATCCTCTCATCATTTTACCAAGAGCTTAAGGTGAAAAATCCTACTCTTTAACTTTTTAGAGTTTTACCATCTTTACACTTCTAAAGTTTAATTATATTTTACATGTGAAAAAGCTTAACATCCTTTTTTTTTAATTTCTATTTCTTTGTTTTTTCTCTTACAACATCCCTTTAAATAAATATGAGAAAATTTTAAATAAACATTAGCATGGCTTTAAAAACGTTAGTAGGTTCCCCATTCATTATAGTGGATATCCTAGAGGGTCTATCCAAGGTCCCTCTATACACTCTAACCATATTTACACTTATAAAGTTTAACAATATTAAAAAAAATGTTTAACATAATTAAAAAGCTTAACATCCTTTCACCATCTTTTCGGAGTATTTCTTTGCTTTTTTCACTTAGAGTGTCCTCTTAGGAACCTTTAGATAAATATGAGAAACATTTAAATAAAAATCAACAAGGCTTTAAGGAGGTTAGCAGGTTCACATTGATTATATGGGCTATCCAAGGTCCCCCTATACAAGATCTTATCTAGTCTATTATTTGATATGAAAATCCAAATTTGGCTAACACTTGTATTAAAAAGCCAATGCCTACTTTATCAAAGGCATTAGCAATATCAAGTTTAATGGCTATTATTTTATTTTTTGACTTCACATGACTGTAATACCTAAAATAAAATCATAAAACCCATTGTTATGTATCTATCAAATCATTAATATTTATTTTAATTCTATTTGCTCTTATTTTTGTCATTATCTTATAAGAGCAATTATACAAAGATATAGCTCTAAATCTATTAAATATAATCACATTTTTTCTTTTGGAATTAAAGCTAAGAAAGTGGAGTTGATTTTCCCATATAGCTTACCATAGATTACCTCTTATCCTTATCCTTGTCTCTTCTATCATCATCAATAGTTCATCTCCTATAATTTCATAAATTTATTGATAAAAATTGTTGGTGAAGCCATTTGATCTTGGAGCTTTATATTTGGGCAGTGAAATTATAACTTCTTCTAACTTTTTTTTACTTTCTACTAAAGAGATATCTTCTCTATCTATATTTTTTAACAAAAGAGGAATGTTATTTAAAAGAGTAGCATGATCCTGTTAATATATTGTTGTCTTTCTAATAAGGACCGAGTAATGATCTCTTGCTAGTTCCTTTATGACTATTTGATTAGAATATTTTTTCTCTCACAAAAGAGGAATGTTGCTTAAGAGAGTAGCATGAGCCTATTATTTAATGTTGTCTTTGTGAGAAGGGTCGAGTAATGATCTCTTGCTAGTTCCTTTATGAATGTTTGATTAGATTTTTTTATTTTAGTTTTGTGAATTTCTTTGATTGTAATTTTTTGGTAGTGCTTCATTGTTTTTGATGAAAATAATTTATGTTTGTATCTCCTTTCTTAAGCCAAAGTCTCGAATGTGCCTCTTATTTTTTAAAAGCTTGATCAATTTATTGGTTCAATTATATCTTCCTATTTAGGGGTTGTAGGTTGATCACTTTTTCTTTTTCTTTTTTGTGGAAAACATCCCAAAAGAGATGCCACTTTCGGGTAAGACCCAAGGAGGTAGGGGTATCCATTCCACCAAAAATGCCCAGGACTCGGACCTGGCCTACCACATTTGACATACTCAAGGATAAAACAAACACACAAAACCAATTTAAAAATAAGTAAATAACAACAAAAATAATAAAATAAAATAAAAAACATGCTCCTTGAGTGTGTCAAAAACAAAAGCACAACCAAACACGCACAATAATATAAAATAAACCACAACACAAACCACATAGAAAAACACAAGAACCACATAACAAAACACAAACAAGACAAAAACAACAAAACACTACAAAGACATAACCCAAAAAAAACATGAAAAATAAACACAACCAAAACCTAAAAAAATAAAATAAATAAAAATAAAAACTACCAACAACAGAAAATAAACAAAAACAAAAAACATAGAAAACACTCACATAAAAACACGAAATAACACAAACAAAGAGAAACCCAAGAACAAGAACGAAAAAAACACAAGAACAATAACAAAAAACATAAAAAAAAAAACAAAACAAAAAAAACACAAGAACAACAAAAAACGACACAAAGAACATAAAAACAAAACAAAACAAAAGAACCCACCCACCTTAAAAAACTAAACAAAAAAAACAAAGAAGAAAAAAAAAAAAAAAAATGAACAAAACAATGACCTATCTAGACCAGAAGACTATTAAGGCAAGAATCAATAGAGGAAACAAAATAAAGAATAGAATGAGCTAGGGAACTAAAAAAAAATTAATGAACCAAAGAGAAGCAAAAAAAAAAACAAAAAGAAACTAGGTACCTTCAGAACTGGAGCCATCCAAAGAAATGATAGAAAGAAGAGCTTCCGTAATTTGAGAAGCCCACCATATAGGAGGGTGGCCATAACAAGTAATATCACCTTTGTACAAAGCCCAATTAGCTAAAGCATCAGCACTCTTGTTTTGATCTCTGACCACATTATTGTAATCAACTTTCAAAAATCCCATCTGGATTAACTGAATCTTCTCAATAATTCTTTTTATTCTCCAATCCACCTTATGATTCTTTTTTTTTTTTGAAAAAAATGAAAAACTTGTATTAATACAAAGAGCAGGTACAAAAGGGAGAAAAGGCATCCCAACCAAGAACCAAGAAACAAGAAAACAAGCACAAAGTGCAAAAGGACCGCACTTTCCACCTCAAAGCACGAAAAGAAAGCAAGGCGCGAAAACTCGACATGTCGTGAAATCGCGACATGTCGCGAAATCGCGACAATCAAGCCAGCCGAGGCCGCGCCCGAGCAACCGGTCGCAAAATCGCGACATGTCACGAAATCACGACAGCCAAAGCCAACAGCACCTGAGCCCCAAAATTGTCACGAAATCGTGACGAGTTCTCGACTTGGCAACCAATCTTCAAAACTGTCGTGATATCGTGACGAGTTTTTCTCTTGCCACCTCTACGCCAAAAGTGTCACGAAATCGTGACAAGAATTCCCTTCGACAGCAAAACCTCCCAAGTGTCGCGAAATCACGACGAGTTATCCATTTGGCAACCATTCATCAAAAGTGTCACAAAATCATGACAAGTTTTCCAAGGAGCTCCAGATCGCCAAAAGTGTCGCGATATCACGACGTATTTTCTCCTCGGGGCCCAGACCTCAAAAATGTCGTGAAATCGCAGCAAGTTGTCCCTTTGATGCCCATTCTTCAAAAGGGTCGCGAAATCGTGACGTCTTTTCCCAAAACCGCCAGTCCTCAAAAAATGTTGCGGAATCACGACCGTTCTTCCTTCTGGCTTCCAATCTTCAAAACTATCGCGATATCGCGATGATTTTTCCCCTTGTCTTTGAGTTACCAAAAGGGTCACGAAATCGCGATAGTTTTTCCTATTTGTGCCAATTCTCCAGAACTTCGTGAAATCACGGCCACTTTACGCCTTAGCACCAAAATGCCAAAAGTGTCGCGATATCGCGACGACTTCTCCTCTTGACACACAAGCTCAAAAAGGGTTGCGATATCGCGACGTCTTTTCCAAAAACCGCCAGTCCTCAAAAAATGTCATGAAATCGCGACCATTCTTCCTTCTGGCTTCCAGTCTTCAAAACTGTCGTGATATCGCGACGAATTTTCCCCTTGTCTTTGATTCACCAAAATTGTCACGATATCGTGACGGTTTTCCTCCTTAGCGCCCCTGCACCAAAAGCATCATGAAATCACTGCAGCTTCCTGGCAAAGGCTACGTCGACGCAAACGGTCACGATATCGCGACAACTTCCAACTGACAGCTGCGACAGTGCGACATGTCGTGATATCACGACAGGTTCCCGCCAAGGGCCGTGATAGCGCGACATGTCACGATATCGTGATAGGTTCCCAACAAGAGCCTCGACGGCGCAACCTGTCGCGATATCGTGACAGTTTCCCACCAAGGGCCGCGACAGCCCAACAGGTCGTGATATCACGACAAAAATTACCCTTAGCAAAAAATTTGCTCATTGACTCAAAAATTGTTCAAGTCCCTGCCTAATCCCAGCATCCACCACAGGCATGTCACTGTGCAGCTATACCCCAACCTCTTTCTCCGCACCCATATTAGCAAGAAAATCTTCCGTTGAATTCAAATCTCGATTCACATAGACGGGGATCACATCATCTAATTCCCTCCAAGGGTCCTTGATTTGAGAGACTAAAATCTGTAACCTCCAAGCTTTCGAGGCAAAGTTCCTCATGCAGTCTAGAGCACCAACTAAAATTTGAGAATCTGACTCTAGGATTATCTTCCTGTGTCCTTGATTTACATCCCAGATGGAGGCAATTTGATAGCATAGGCTTTTGCTTCATTGTTGGTGGCTCTTCCCAGACCTTGCAGTTCCTAGTATAGCATAGATCCAGCATGATCCAGCATGATCTCAGTATTGATTTTGACCCAACCTTCTGAAGGAGGTTTCCAGCTAACTATTTCCTTTCTCACTTGTTCAACAGTTCCCTCTTCCTGTGGCCCGAGATCAATCGGATTTTCCTCTTTAGCACAAATAGCAACTGTTTTCGTGAATTTGCTCTAGATAACCTGCCAAATTCCATCTAGCGAAGAGAAGGATTCCCTAAAAATATGGGCATTTCTCTCAAGCCACACCTGCCACTAGATGAAGAATAATCCAAGTTCCCAACCGAGTCGAAGAGCTGTAGATTTAAATCTGCCTCTCTTCCATCTTTCCAAAATATTGTTCCTAGTCAGAGCATTATTAGATCGGAGTTTAAAATGGGAGAACCAACGCTTCCAAATATGAACCGTGAAAGGGCACTCAAACATCAGATGGTCAGCAGTCTCCTCATTCATATGGCACAAAACACACTGAGACGGACCAATGATTCCTCTATTTCTGAGATTGTCATAGGTGAAGATACCATTGTGCATAAACTTCCAGGCGAAGAAATTCACTTTCGACCAGCCCTTGAGGTGCCAAATCTTCCTCCAATATTGAACCAAAAAGAAATGCGGAGGAGGGTCATGGAGAAGCTGATCATAACCAGCTTTCACCGTATAAACCCCAAGGTTCCCATAGCCACATGCTATCTCATCTTCCTCATCTCTCCCCGTGAGAAACCTGGCTGTCAATATGTTGGTTAGAATGGATGCCAGCTTCGGAGAGATATTGATTGGCCA
Organism: Wollemia nobilis; assembly: GCA_028583015.1. Lineage (NCBI taxonomy): Eukaryota > Viridiplantae > Streptophyta > Pinopsida > Araucariales > Araucariaceae > Wollemia > Wollemia nobilis. The sequence goes on from JAQPPZ010016827.1 coordinate 804,179, forward strand.
CTCCTCCAACCTCTTAACACCTTATGATTCTTAGAAGGAGTCTTCAAGAGATTAATCATAAGTTGAGAGTCAGACTCAACTAACACCTTTTCCCATCCAACCTTAGTAGCCTCCTGAAGGCCTCTAAGGATACCATACCCCTCAGCAAGGTTATTGGAAAGAATACCCAAATTCTCAACAAAAGTAAAAACCAGGGAGCCATTTGAAAGTCTACCAATTCCTCCCACACTGGCTTTTCCAGGGTTCCCTCTAGAGGCTCCATCAGTATTGACTTTTCCAAAATCCTTAGGAGGAGGTTGCCAATTTCTAGTCCTATCCATCTTACTAATACTCACATTCCCTTTAAGTTGGTTGCCCTTAGAAGGTTTAATCTTCAATCTTTGCATCACTTGATCCCATATTTGGTGGGAGTTTTGGGGGTGATTAAGGAGTTGATGGACTGATTCAACTAAGTTGGCTATGGTATTTTGCCAAATATAGTGAATATCCTTCCTATATTGATTAAAAATTCAGTTGTTCCTTTCATTCCAAATATTCCAAATAAGAATGGTAGAACCCATCCAAACTAATTGCCTAATAAAATGACCAACACCCTCTTTATTAGGCCAATCCCTCCAAAGTTGTTCAAAAGTAAAAAAATGGGACCACTGTAAGCCAAGTAAAGTGGCCATTCTCCTCCATAACTCAGAGGCTAAAGTACACTCAATAAAAATATGGTTGATATTTTCTACATTCTCTTCACACATTTCACATCTAAAAGGGCCATGAAAACCATGCTTCATAAGTTGCTCACCAGTAAGCACCCTACGATGCAATAAAAGTCAATTAAAGAACCTCACCTTAGGCCAAATATTTTGAGCCCACAATTGAGAAAATATGTCAGAAGAATGGTTGGGATTATTATGGCATAAGGTCAAATAACCTTGAGCAACTAAATACTCACCCTTAGTAGTGTTGTTCCATCCAAAACAATATTTTTCATGGGACCAAGAGAGGGATCTCATATGAAGGATGCCTTGGATATATTGTCTTTGCCTTTCTGGGATTTGAATAGGCCAGTCCTCAATAGGGATCCAATATCTACCAACCTTTGAATTACCAGTATGGTACCGACAGTAATTAGCCACCTTTATCCAATTAGCTCGGTGAAGCTCCTCCATCCAAGGCCTCCAATCGAAAACCTGAGTTATCAAAGGCTTGTGACCATCCCAAGAATATATCCAAAAATTTGCATGTTGACCATTATGAATGATCCAAAATAATTTTTTCTTTATCAAATCCTCACCAGTATTAAGAACTACTAAAATGGGAGAACCTTTGGTAGGAAGTTGATAGCGAACAAGGTCTTCAGGATTTTTGTTCTCAGCATATTTAGCATGGAGATTATTGGCCCAAAGAGCATTGGGGTTATGCAACATCCTCCAATATAATTTAGTAGCTAAAGCTTTGTTGTTATTAATTGAATACCGGAATCCTAACCTCCCTTCTCTCTTAGGAAGACATAAAGTATCCCATTTCACCAAGGTCCTTTTTCTTTTCTCCTTAGTACCACTCCAAAGGAAACGATGACTGATTTGATCCAATTATTGAAGAACGGTCTTTGGGATATTCAAAACGGAAGAAACATAAATAGGAATAGCTTGAAGGACTGATTTTACCAAGGTTATTCTACCCCTAGAAGAAAGCCACTTGTTGGTCCACTTTCCAATTTTCTTCTTGACTTTGTCCAACAACCAATTCCAATATTTATTTTTCTGCCTTTGAATATTTATGGGAATACCTAAATAAGTGATTGGAAGAGAGGTCTTCTTATATATTAATTTATCCAAGACCATGGATTCCTGTCTAGCATAGTAGTGAAAGAAAATAACTTTAGATTTGTCTTCATTGATCAACTGCCTAGTAGCCTTAGAAAAATAGCTAATGATTTGCTTAATATTAGAAGCTTCCTTAACTATAGCTTTACCTAAAAGAGTAGAGTCATCCACAAATTGAAGATGAGAGATAGGTCTAGCTCCATGAGCAATGGTAACTCCCTAAAGGGTTTTTTTCCCTCTAATTGGTTATAGTCCTACCCAAGCATTCAACAAGAATGATGTATATATAATGGGATAGTGGATTACCTTGCCTAATACCTCTGGAAGATGGAAAAGACTGATAAGTCCTACCATTGATAAGAACTAAGTAGGAAAATAAAGAGATACATCCCATAATCCAATCCATTCAATCCTTAGAGAAACCAAATTCCCTCAAAAATTTGATAAGGAAGTGCCAATCCACTATGTCATAAGCTTTGGATAAGTCTAACCGAATGAACATAGAAGGAGAATTTTGCATATCCATGGAATGGATGGCTTCCTGAGAAAGAACTATCTCATCTACTATTTGATGTCCTTCCACATATCCCCCTTGCTCTGGGGAAATAATCTTATGCAAAAGAGGCTTCAACATTTTTGCCATGATTTTAGTAATGATTTTGAGAAGAACATTACATAAAGCAATAGGTCTAAAAGCTGAGATATGATCAACCTCTTGAGATTTTGGAACAAGAGTAATATAATTTTTATTGATAACCTTCAAAATTTCTTTGGCTTTCCTAGCTTCTTCCACCACCTCTAATAAATCAACATGAAGGATATCCCATAACTCTTGGTAGAACTCAATAGGAAAACCATCAGGACCTGGGGTTTTCCCTTTTGCATTTTAAAAACTACTTGTTGAAGCTCATTGATAGTATCAGGAGCGGTCAAAATAGATTTCTCCTAAGAAGTGATAAGAGAAGGGATTGCTTGAAGAACATTTTGTTGTGAAGCTGAGTCAAGAGGAGTAGCAGCAAAAATATTGGAAAAGTAATCAACAACAATAGAGTTCATGCCATCCCAAGTATAAACAACATCTCCAAAATATGATTTTAAGGAAGAAATAAAGTTGTGAGATCTTCGAGCTAGAAGAGATTTGTGGAAGAAATTTGTGTTTCGATCTCCTTATTTGAGCCATTGAATTCTAGATTTTTGCTTCCATAAGATTTCTTCTCTTTTTTCCCATTCCTCTAACTGAGTTGTGAGTTTAATTTCATCTGCACTTCTCTTCTCTGTGAGGCCATATAAATGGATTTTTTTATTCAAATTTTCAATATGAGCAATAACTTCATATTTTTTTTATGAACATCCCCAAACTCTTTCCATTTCCAAGTCTTGATTTTGTATTTAATGTATTGTAGTCTTTTGTAAAAATAGAACATATTAGTCCCATGCCTAGGTTTGCCTTCCTTCCACCATTGTTGCACACGAGGTCTGAAGGAAATATCTCTAAGCCACATTAATTGAAAATGAAAAGGAGAGAAAATCACATTGGTTTTCCACATTTCCACCATGACTGGCCAATGATCCGAACCAGCATTATTAAGAGTCTTCACTTTAGGAATGTGACCATGGATTACAAAATTTTTAGAGAGCAAAAACCTATCCATTCTCTCCATTATACAAGCTAAGCCTTGCCTTCTATTAGACCAAGTCATAAGGCCATTATCTGGTTGGATATCCACAATATGGAGGTTTGCAATATATTCGCTCATGAGGTCAGTGCTTTTGTCCAAATTTCTATTTCCCCCTCTTTTCTCATCCAAAGAGAGGATGGTATTGAAATATCCTCCGATAAAGATCCAAGATTTAGGAAAATGAGAGATAATATGAGTAATATCCTTCCACTGTCTTTTTTTTTCCTCCAAAGAAGTCGGGGCATAAAAAATAATGCAGAGCATAATATGGTTGGAATGTCTACTTTGAATAGTTATAGCCAACAAACCCCAACTGCCAACCATATGGTGAATAACTACCTCTTTTGGGTCCCAAAGACAAGCAATGCTACCCAAATTCCCTTGGGAACTGAGGGAAACCACTTTTCCAGCTAGCCAAATTTTACTGGCAATTAAGTCCATATCCTCCATTGACATCTTTGTTTCTTGAAGGAAAACAAGATGTGGATGATTTATCTGAATCATTCTTCTAATTTCATTTTGTTTTGAAAGACTCCCTTTGAGTCCTCTAATATTCCAAGTGATGATCTTCATTAATACCAGGGCTAAAAAAATTGGGAAGGGCATTTATCTTACCTTCCTCTACAATATTTTCACCTTCTTTTACCATATGATATTGATTGGTTTTGTGACCTACTTTTTGATTAGAATCCATCTTCAATTTTTTTTCCCTGTTTCTTGACTTATTCCAATTGAATATGAGATGGCTTCTAACATTGAAGAATGCTCATACATAGACAAAATTTTACTAGATGGTTTAATGGAGTCTATATTGGGACCTGCATTATTTGAAGTTTTGATATTTGAAATATTTTTTTTTTGTGTAAATTTTCTCCTTTTTTTTTTTGTTGAAAACCTTTGATTTGTTGGTTTGTCTCTGAGTTCTTCCATTCATATTTAAATTATGTTTCTAAGATTTTAGTTTCCATTATTTCCTCTTCCTCTCTTGGGACATCATTTGTGGAAAGGATTTCAAACATATTAGAAAATGACTTCGATTGATCCTTCATAATTGGTTTTTTCTGAGTGTTCTTCTTCTTAGGTATTTGGAAACCTACTGAGTTGATATATTATTTCTTTTGATCAGGAATTTTATTTGGGCAAGCACTGGCCAAATGACCATATTCATGGTAAATTCTACAATGAAAAGGAATGTTCTCATAGTCCACTACTTGCTCCCAAGTGTCTTCCCCAAATTGTAATGTGATCTTTTTAGGTAGGGGTTTGTAAAAATCCATTAAAACACAAATCTAAGCATAAATAATATGTTCAAAATTTTGAGTACAATTAGCAGTCATCATAAAAGTTCCTAAAGAGTTTCCAATTGAAGAAAAAATAGTAGGATTCCAAAATTCAATAGGGAGGCCAAATATTCTAACCCACACGGGAGCTATAGAAGGCATCTCTTCTTGGGATTTAAATTTAGTATGCTAGGGCTTCATGAAAATCCCTGCCCTTCCAAAAAACCAAGGACCCCCTTGAAAAATTTTCTCTCTATCTTCATTATTAGCAAATAAAACAAGAAAATAACCATTTGGATAAATAGAGATTTGTAACTCACCTTTAGTTTTCCAGATTTTTGTGGCCCAGAATTTGAAAGCAGATAGACTCAGACGAAAACCCATGAACCGATAAATTATTCCTCATTTTTCCAAATCTTCAATTCCAGTCTGAATGTTACCCATATCAAGCTTAACAATAGGAGTTCCATCAGCTGCTTTAAGACATCCTGACTCCATTTTCCTGGGATTAATATTAGGCATTCTTAGAGGTTTATGGGAAGCCCTAATATTGATATTAGCATTGGGTTGAGGCTATCCACCATGAAGGGTATCCCTAAAATTCATTTTTGGGACTGAGTCTTCGAAATTCTTACCCTTGACAAGGGTTTTCATAGTAGAATTATTTTGTGGGTGCACCTTAGCACTAGATTCACTTGAGATATGAGCCATTTTTTGATTAATTGCTTGAAACTTGTTTCGTTATCTCTTTAATCCTTGCTCTAGATGTCGTGGAAAGGTATGGTTTTCACTTTTCTTTTGTGCAGCAAATTGGAAGCCATTGTCACTCAAGTTCACAGTATGATATATTGAAAGACAAATTTCTAACTCATATTGTATCCCCTAAAACATTTCCTGCTAAAATATTGAGCATAAACCACAAAAATATTTTCTGCTAGGGCTCGAAGGCCCTAAAAACCAACCTCTGGAGTTGCTTGCACTCAACCTAGATGAAACCCTCGCATAGCTGCTTACCAAATATATTGTTCACACATAGGGATGCACTAGGATCTATGTTACTCCAAATGATATGAAAATTGGTGGAGACGTTCTAGGATTTTTCAGGCATCTACCCTTAAAATTTTAGCTCAATCCGAGTTCGGATGAGTGAGATATGGCCAAAATGAGTTCGACACTTTGGGCAGTCCTACGAAAAATGTCTAATCAATTTCTAAAACTAATTTATAGTGGAAAACACCCCTTTCGAGGTGCCACTTTCAACAAGTTGGGCATAGGAGGAATGGAGCCTTGTCGACCTCTACTAGCACATAGGACATTCCTAACTATACCATATATCTACAGGATGGAGACAAGGGGAATGGAACTCGGGTTAGCCTCTACCAGCACCCAGGGCATTTACCACTACACCACAACAAGAAGATTAGGTTGATCACTTATCTCTTGCTTTACTTCCTCCATTTATTTTAGCAATGTGCTTTCCTTGTTTTGAACTTTAGTCTTATTAGAAATCTAGTCCCTAATGGATTTTTTGAGATGGAATCTTTTGATTTTCCATACCTCTTGGAGATTGTTTGCATAGACATGTTATTTATTTTAGCAATGTGCTTTCCTTATTTTGAACTTTATTCTTATTATAAATCTAGTCCCCAATGGATTATTTGATATGGAAATTTTTCATTTTCCAATGGATTTCTTGATATGGAAAATTTTCATTTTCCATACCTCTTAGGGTTGTTTGCATAGACATGTTATTTTTAGATACTTTCTAATAAAGAATTAAAATACTCATGCTCCATCCATTTTGGATATGGATTGCATTTAAAAGGAATTCATAAAAAGTCCTCAAATATAATTAAATTTTATGAATCCAACCTTGAAATAGAGAGGGGGTGCTTCGATTCATTTTTCTGCTCTTAAGAGCTTGGTCATTAAATCCATTTATATCAAATATTCCCCTCTATATAAATAATAAATATTTTATGAATTCAGTCCCCAATACTCCTCACATTCAAGTCCCCAAATATAATTAAATTTTATGAATACAATGCTAAAGACTTTTCTAAGCCTCTTGTTTTAAGACTAGGTTGTTTAGTCCACAAACAATGACTATGGTCCAAGTTTCTCTGCAGATTTGAGTCTCTTGTTTTATTAATATCTATTAGGGCTTTTTGATACCATGAAATAAGAAGCCCCCCAAGCATTGATGAATCTATTGCTTTGATTATAGGTCTAAGGATATCTATATGTTTTTCCATTCTAGTTTTGCTACTAACTACTCTATGAATTTAGTGTCACTTTAATATTAGATAACCATGGGATTTTGTTGGGCTATTAATTAACTTAGATATATTTTTAGCACACTAACCATTCCATGATAAAACCTTCATTTCTTAAGGCTAAAGTTAAAATCTAAGGATGTTTATGCTTTCTTCTAATTCTATATATTTGCTTTTTCTATTCTTACCTCTTCTTTAAATTTCCTTCCTCTAGTAGAATGTTTGGTATTTGGGGTGCCTCCTGGAATAATTCTTGTTTCTAATTGAGTCTCTTTTATTTTTTTAATCTCCTCTTCTTGAAGGTATTCTTTTGTAGCCTAAGTTTTCTGCACTTCATCTTTTGATTTATGATCTAGTGGATTTTCCCCATTTTTAAATATCTATGGAGTTCCTCTTTTCATTTTTTGATAAAATAGAGAAACTTGTTATTGTTTTATTTTTCTAGTTTTTGTTGAGACCTCATTATTCTACTTTTAGATCTTCGTTGTTGTCTTTTTATTATTTGGAATTCTTGATCTTCTTACTTTATATTTTGGTGTACCTTAGTGCGACATTTCTTTGAGAATGACCATATTGATGATAGGTAATACAATTAAAGGGAATGTGCTCATAGTCAAGTGGTTGGGTATGTATCTAGTCTAAGACTTTTGATACCTATGTTTTTTAGAAGCCCTTTTTCCATATTGACTTATGTGTTCAAGTCACACACAAGAGCCTAGCATGGTTATGCGTAAATAATTGGCCATAAAATATAATAAAAATGGGAAGAATTAGTTTTGAAATCATGGCAAATAATGTCCAAACCCATGTAGAAGGTATGACAAACTTGGTTATGTGTAAGGGGTCAACCTCAAAATGTACTGATAAAAATGGGGTAAATCAGTTTTGAAATATTGGCAAATAGTGCCCAAACTCATGTAGAAGACATGGCAAACTACTAATTTTTCCAAAAAAATTTATAAAAATGTGGTAAATTTTAAATAATATTTGAAATAGTATAAAATGTGGTATAATTGGGGTCACACTTGTAGGAAATAGCAATAGAAATCCTCCTTCCTCGTGATTCAAACTGAGATTATGGAGATGAAACAACATGAACATACCATTGGATTTTCCTTGTAAAGACACAAACAACAAAGTTAAGGGTAGATGAATAAAATAAAAAATAAAAGAATGCAAAAAAATTGGAAGCCAATGAAATAATGCATTTTATAAAGTTATTTTCTCAAAGTGTATAAGCAATTTATAGTTGCTTAGTAAACTAGTGCATCTTTAGGTATGTTTATGCAAGAATGCACATGTCAAGTGAATGTTACAAAAAGTTGAGAAATACAACCAACTAGAATTTTAGCACTATCTTGCTTCCTTTACAAGGATATGGAAGCCCTCATTTAATCACATGTCAACAATCAAAATTCATTATCCTTTTATCAGAAGGAAGCTTATCTTTTTACTAAATTGAGCTACTTGGGGATCATCACTGATTAACAAAAGACTTCAAGACATGTAATATATGTGCCAAGTACTACAAAAATGATTTAAAAAACTAAAATGACCATATCAATCTCCTTTTGTGGAACATTTTGAGAACTTTTAAAGCTTTTAGGTGAATCAATGTTGGGAAATAAAATGCAAACGATGTACAAACTGCTCTCCTCACCAAAAAAATAAATATTTTTAATCCAATAATAGATGATGCAAGTATTGGAGCATAATAAAAAAATCTACAACAAGAATAGAAGAATTATTGGAAAATAAAATGCAAGTGATGTACAGATTGATCTTACCACCAAATAAACAAATATGTTGAATCCAAGAATAGATGATGCAATTACTGTAGCATAATAACAAAGTCTACAAGAAAAATAGAAGAATTTTAAAACTAGCTCCCCCACCAAAATAACAAATATGTTTAATCCAAGAATATATGATGCAAGTATTGTAGAATAATAAGAAAGTCTATAACAAGAATAGAAGAATTGTTGGAAAATTGTAACGAACCTCATTTCCAATCATCTTATGAGAGATTTTTTTATACTTACTCAAAAGTAAAGTTTATATTCAAGGATTGCTTGAGAATGTACTGAATGTAAGTTGTATGATAACACTTCACAAAGAGATAACATGTTCAGTGTCTACCTCTTATGAATAGGAGTGGTCAATCTCCTATAAGACCAACGGGTTTACCTTCATACCTCCATGGTATAAGGACACCTTTAATGATCACCCTACCTTACCTACATTCTTTGTGAATGGGAAAAGTATTGACCATAGTGTTTAGGGATTCTCATCTTCTCATCACCCCTAATAATGGGATAGCCATTTTCCTTTTACTAACTTAAGTTTGTCTAAATTAGTCCCAACCTAATTTTATCTAGGCCGATGTTAGGCATATGCCTTATATATTAGATATCACATCACTAAGATGGGATATCTATTATTTATAGTGCTTTGTTACCCTCATCTCCACAATGGGGTAGCTAAGGTGGTTATCATTTTCTAATGATAAACTCATATAGACCATCTATTATCTAACATCTAACTTACTTGCATAATACTCTCCTACCCTTCGAGATAGGAGATAAGATCTAAACTAGACCTTCCAAATATTACCTTCTTTGGGTCCCACTTGAGTTTCACACTCCAAGTGTAACTTATGCAAACATTCTAGTCTACATTATAATTACCACATGTATAAAATCTATCATCCATTCCTTCAATATCTCTCTCAAATACTTAAATAGGGTGTTTATTTAAGTCCATATACGTAAATAATTTAAAATTTATCTCTTCATCATGAAATCACTTAAATAAGATGTAATCCCTATTTCCATTATTAATCCATAAAACATGATGATTTATACAACATCATAAATTATAGTACAAAGCTACATCATACATATTTTGAGCATAATTGGAATTCCATAATTTACATATCTTATAGAGATTAAAGTAATACATCCATTCCAAATTACAAAATAATACTCATGTTAGAAATTTCTTTTACAATAAGATTTCCATCATGAAAGCCTTAATACAAACATGTCAAAGGGATCAATTTTTAAATTGTATAAGTCTTCACTGGTCCTTCTTGCCTCTCCATCACTTGATTGATGATGGTAAGAGACCAAGATAGCTCATGATAGTCATGTATTTTTCCCTTAAATGCACTATGTCATATAGTCTATCATAAATAAATCCATGCAATTTCACATTTGAATGCAACTAGATAATATGCATTCACCAAAATGTAACCATGCACTATACATTTATTTCATCAAAGGAATGAAACCCCATAATTTCCCAAGAAATAATTTGACATCCATTCTTTTACCACATACTCTTTTTCCACAAAAAAATATTTCTTTGATAGAATAATTAAAATTGTAAAAACTTCTAGTCCAACAAAGAGAGAACTCCATAAATTCCCTCAAAGAATAGATTCCCCACCCATTCTTTATTATTCATAATTTTGAAGATGCATTTATAATTAGATTTCCAATATTCCTCATTTCAAGAAACCACTTGTAGTCTAGTTCAAACATAAATAATAGGGAACCTCGTAAATTCCTCCAATAATGAATTTGTCATGACCCACCTTGGCAGGACCCTTTTTCATGATGAACTAGGACTTAATTCTTAGTTTTGTAATGTTTTATGAAGTTAATTGATGCTTTTGTGAAAGATATATTTTAGAAAATATGTTTTGGAAAAAATAAAAGCAAATCAATTAATCATGGTTTAATTAATCTAATTGCATGTTACCTCATTAATTTGGTAGGTTTTGGAATGCAATTAGGTGATATTTATCTTCACAAAATATGTCTAATATTGATTGGACCAAAATAGCACCAAGATAATATAATAATATAATGATTATTTTTTTTAAATTAGAGGACTACTCATCATTCTCTGTGGTTGCTTCATGATGGTTAATTTTTAAAGGAGCTTCCATTAGTTTTAAATTTGTTCATGTTCTTGAGGAGGGGGTATGGAATAAAGGGATGGATCACCTTATCTCTACTTTTTGATTTTATATTATTAATATTGTCTCTTCCTAGCATGGGGGAAATTAATAGTTTATTTGAAGGCATCTTGATTTATCGGAGAAGAATACCTTTAAATGAGCCTAGAGGGGCTTAGTTTAGAGCTATAAAAGCACAAGGAGGAAATTAGGAAGCTAAAAAAAGAGCTTAAGGATCCATACCTTGTTGGAGCTTATGTTGGGGGACTCCTCTCCATCATTAGCTTGTTAATGCTTTGCATAGAATGATGTTGATTCATAATTGCTTGTATAATTTTCTTCCTTTGCATTTCAGATATTGAAATCCTTCTTTAATACTTGAAGTATTCACTAGTTTTGATTGAATTCATCCTTGTGTATAAAAGCTTTTGATTATCATATGAATAATGGGTAGGATTAATTCATAAGACTTCTATGATGGTTGTTATATTTTTGGTTATGAATCATTAGATTAACAAATAAAGGTATCCTTATATCCCTAATATTTATGCATTCTTTTATATATGCATGTGATAGTTTGAACCTGAATATTGTGTGCTTGAGGCTGCCTTGATCATTCAAAGTTGTAGGTGTAGACACAAAGTCCTTTGTAATAAGTCCTCAAGCACATTTTCGATAACATAATACCAATTCCTCCATGTATAGCCTGCCTAGAATGTGCTTCAAGTCATGTATTAGTGTTTGGAGAGATCTTTAGAGAGGTCAATGACCTTTGTGCTCATCATATAATGTTAACTAATCATAGAATGCCATATTACAAATAACTAATTTGTCAATAAAAATGGGTTGAGAAGTTAGAGAATAGGGGAGGTAGTCAAACATGGTCCAACAAAGCACTTAGGTGTTTGGCTATTCTTCCATAGGTGCATTAGCCTATTTAAACCTATATGAATCCTCCCCATAATACATGTGGGAATAATCCCTTATCAAATTTAAACAAAAATTATCTATCTCCCACCAAATGGTAGTCTTGATAATCGACCAATCGTGAAGTGCAAAATCACAACCAATAAAAATGAAGGTCAATAATAAAAAATGGGTCAAAGGGATACAATTGTGCTATGTATCTAGAATGAGTACTTCAACCAGTGCTTGGGTGGTCCCCACTCGATGGCTACCTTTACCATTAAGTGGTGGTCAAGGATAAAAGATAAATTTTCCTTTTAAGGTGCTTTGCACCTACCACACATCAAGTGTGGAATAAATACTTGGGAAGGCCCTTCCCATTTGATCCTGCTTGAGCACAGTCATCATGATTGGGATATCGTGCTCATGGTAGTGCTCAAATAAATTTAAAAATTCTAACTCTAAACCTTTAAAAATATTATAAAATAACCATTAAGTTTTAATCATGCCCAATACATTGCAACGGTCCTTTGGAAGGTGAAATACGTTGCTTTAGGTAGAGGCACAAACTTACTGGATTGAGAACTAAGGTATTTAATCAAACTATCCAACCTCTAACATCCTCAACCATAAAACATAAAAATTAAAGCTCTTTATGGTTAAAAAGCTTAGGGAAAAACTTCATGGCCATGTCCATTAATCATACATTGGCTAAATGATTTGTAGGATTATATATTACATACACACAAGGCTACAATAAATTGAATCTAGTATTTATTCAAGCAATTGAATAAATAATTCAATCTCCTTAATCATAAGGTAAAGGCTATAAATATAAGCATCAATCAAGTGCATCCATTACAAAACAATATGAAGTAAAGTTGTAGAGAGGAGTCTTCCAACATAACTCTTCAACAAGGTAGGGTTCCTTAAGATTTTCTTTTACTTCCTAGTTTCCTCCTTCTACTTGCCTAGCTCTAAACTAAGTCCCTCTAGACTCATATAAATGCATTCTTCCCCTATAAAGCAAGATTTATTCAAATAAAATATTAATTTATCCCATGCTAGGAAGATATAAGATTAATAATATAAAATAAAAAAGTAGAGATAAAGTGATCCATCCCTTCATTTCATGTTAGAGTATATTACATTATTTGGTACATGCTAATGTACCACCTTGGATACATAACTAGAGTAGGAGTTTACTTTAGAGTAAGGTTTGAGTAGTTACTTTAAACAAGTAATAAATGCACAAGTTTTAGAATGTGCAATGATGTAAATGTACATGTAGTCCACATGTACATGAGTCATATGATAGGTATATGAAGAGTCATAGGTTAAGTAAAGGGTAAAGCACATATCTTCCTATATATATACCTTAAGGTATGGCTTGAGTGAGATATAGATATTGATGTTACTATAGTGATTTGTAGTTAGAGTGCAATGTAGTTCTTTCATTGAAATTATGAAATTTTCATAAACTCCATTATAATACATTGTACTATTTTTATGAGCATCCATTAATGGCATATTTTTGAGTTATTGCAAAAGTTTATCTTATAGTTTTCCTGCATATTATAGTTCCATTATCATATAGTTATCATTGCTTGCTCAATTTACATCTTGTGATCAAATTTTATTTAATATAAATTACCAAAAGCTAACAGTGGTATTAGATCACATGGTAGATTGATAGGAAATAGGGAGATCCAAAAGAGAGTTTAAGAGGAGATAAAAAATATCATTTTTAGAATTTTTGAAAATCATTTTGCTAGAGTCTTTCCACAGAGTCACAAGAAAACTCAATGAAGACTATGACTCAACATTGATTCCACTACTTTGAAAAATCAAATACTAAAGATTCTTTAATATCTAGAGTTAAATATTTAGCATTCTAGTTTCTAATACTTTGTTGCAGAAAAAGAAGATTCAAAGAATTTTGGGAAGCTTCCTACAAAGAGCTAGGAATAATATCTTCTTTAGAATCAATATAGTACCTAAAGCAACAAGTTGAAGATTAAATATTTGGAGGCCTTAAATAAAAGGTCCCATTGCAATATTTGCAGACCTACAGATTATAGAAGAAAGGAAAAATACCAAAGGAGCCTTATTGTAGATTGAAGACTCCATAGCTAAATATTGAGAAGAAAGGAGGAGGTCAAAGAAGCCACATTGAAAATTGTAGATCAAGAAGGAGGTCCAAGAAATAATACCCTATTTATGGAAGAAGAGACACCAAAAAAGATTTCAGGAGAATATTGGAGATGAATTTAAGGAAGAAGAGACTCTAGAAAAGAGTCAAGAAGAATATTGGAGATTGGAGATATTCATTGAAGATTGAAGATTACATATTGCATATTGAAGGAGAAGGAGAAAACAAATCTAAAATTTGAAGATACCCACGAGAGATCCCATTGAATAACTTCTAGTTTTATAAGATTGAAGATAGGGAAGGACTAGCAAAGGTCTTGTTCCAGATTTTATAAGTAGCAAATTCAAGAGATAAAGGAAGGTCTCATTGAAGTCTTGAAAGGAAGACTTGAGAAGTAAAGTTGAAGACCTTAGATAAGAGGTCTCAAGTGGAGGAGAAAGAAAGTGAAGGCCATTGAAGGAGATTCAAAGAAGGCCATTGGAGAAGAGTTCAAGAGAACCCATTGAAGAAAAGTACTAGCCAGAAGAAGTTCCTGATAAAGGTATTTTTTGGGACAATTATCATCATCTAACAACAAACCCAAAAGGAGAAGTATTTGGCAAGGTGTTTTCCAAATTTTGGAGGAGAATAGTGAATAGCTCAATACATTTAGAATCTTGAGAAGAATTCCAATAGATAGGCCAAGATTAAAGTTAGAATTCAACAAGAAGACTATTTCAAAGAAAAAAATAAAGGTTTCTTGAAGAAAAATCTTAGCTATGATTTGTAGGAGTTTCCTACCAAATTTGTGAGATTCAAGGACAACACATTAGAGGAGAGATTGAATTATTTGCAATATAAAAATTTTAGATTTGAGAACAACAAGAAAGAAAAAATTTGGGTAGCATTAATAGTTTTTAAGTTTCAAAATTTCAGGGTGCATCTGAAAGGAGAGTTAAATCCACCAAACTACATTTTTGAGAAGCAAGTTAGAATATTTTCAATGCTGCAAATTAGTGGGATAAATAGTTGTTTTGGAGAAGGAAGAGCTATGATTTTATCTAATACAAGTTAACATTTAGGTGAATCTAATCACAAATATTTACATCATCTATAGAGGTCATTAAGGTAAGCAACTTTGGTGCAAAAGGTTCATTAATTGAACTTTAGTTATTTGGTTCATTATTAAGTTTCATTAAGCACCTTATTAGATTTTAAAAGTTGCAAGGAGAAGGTTACATATTAAATTCTTCAAGGGAGTGCAGAATATAGTTTCTTATAAGGTTAAAACCCACACATAAGAAATAGGAGTTAGATATATTTCAAAAGAAAAAATATCAACTTTCTATTATTCATTGGAAGCAAAGATGACATTAATATTAAGTGAGATTTGCATAGATTATAGTGCATGATTTAAGGTATTATTAAGAGTTCATTCAAAAGGAGCAATAAGGTGAAATTAATAGTGCTTCATACTAATTATTCTTGAAGATTATTAAAAGTGCATTTAGTAGTAAGTTAAGGAAGAAATATTAGTGCATAAAAGGGTTTAAGTTGAAGTGTCAAGAGACACTATTGAGCGTAGTAAAAATAACAATGATTATTAGTGAAGATAATCCATTATAGGGTGCATTATAACCACCATGAAATAGGGAATAAGCCACCATGTCAAAGTATCAAAACCTAGGTGCAACTACGGTATTTTATTTTAGTCTATTGTAGATTAATTTAGGGTTTATAGCTACATATTTATCTTCTATACAACAATAAAAGGAAAATAATATTTGAGTGTATTTAAGACACAATGTAGCCTATATTACAATCACCAAACAATAAGATTACAAATTTTAAATAGGGAGCTTTGGAATGAATAATATAGAGCCATCTAAGGGCTCAATATCTTCTCATTTGAGGTGTCTAGAACCACTCATTATAGTATCACATTCTCATGAACACAACACCATAATGAAGATACCTGTCATAGCAAACAAACCTACAACAAGAAGGATATTAGCAAGAAATCAATAGTGCAAGTTGGAAACAATTGGTAAATACAAGGTGCAAAGGAGAACAATACCAATAGTTACCCAAGAAAAAACTTGAACGAACCACCACCATAACTGAAACTATGTATGTTGGAGAAAATAATCACACACCATGTTGTTACAAAGAATCCAAGTAAACCTGTGAAGGAAGTTAGAAATTATAGGTGTTAGATCAAGGATAAGCACCAATATTAAAAGGTACATTGACTTTTTTGATTCCACACAAGGGAGGAGCTTCCACTTACTATAGCAATGTAAGGAATTTAGTGCCACTTGTTACAAGGGAAGAATAAGGGTTTGCATTTATTCATAACACTCGTGATCAGGTAGAAGAGCACCCAGGCTGGTGAGACATTTTAGAAGAATCATTAATCAATATTCAATGCCCAAATAAAAGTTCCACCTAACTAACATCTTCAAATAATGTAATCGCAATATACATTATATTCAAGAACACACCACTTGATATCCACTTTGAAGGTAGATGTAAGGTATCAATAATTGAGGATGAGACAAAGTGTATATATCTCTAGGATCGAGATGTCAAAGTGCACTAAAGGAAGGAGGAAGATCATCATAAAAGATGTGCAATGAACATTGAGAATTAGCTACTCACTATTATATGTAGGAGACCAATGAATTCAATGCCTAGGATTGGATAAAGAATTACATTAAGAGCCAATCATATTGCAGCATACAACAATTGAAGGAAGGTATAATTCTACATAATTTCATATTTCCTTTCTTCAAGTATAAGGAGTTATAAGGTATTTTATTATAAGGTTGAAGTTATTTATTATTTTCATAGGAGATATAAGCAAATACCAACCTTATTGAATTATCATAAAAGGTGTATAGTGAACATTGAGCATTAACTACTCACTGTTAAAAGTAGGAGACCAAAAAATCCAACTCCCATGCTTGGATAAAGAATAAAATCAAGAGCCAATCATATTGCAACATACAACATTCGAAGGAAGGTATAATTCTACATAATTTCATATTTTATTTCTTTAAGTATAAGGAGTTATAAGGTGATTTATTATAAGGTTGAAGTTATTTATTATTTGCATTGGAGATATAATAAAATGCCAACCTTAGTGAATTAGAAATAAAACATAAATAAGGAGTTTATTTCCTTAAGTGATATTTCAAAAGTGCACTAGCTAAAATTTTAACATCATAATATATTTACAAATAATCAAATTAGGAGATATAAGGATTTCTACTTTGGATACTTTTTTTTTTGACATGGTGGAATCGGTAGCCGCCATGAATCTGGGCAGGTTGTCCAGATTTTATGGCCACCACAGTATTCTGTGTTGTCCACCCTAGAAGTTGCCACATAGATCTTCGAGTTGTCCGCCCCTATAACCGCCATGCCACAATCATTTTAAACCTTTTACGCCACTGAAAGCACTAGGAAAGGGACAAGCGTTCAGTCCGACGAGGCCCAAAATTTGAACCTTGGACCTCCGCCCCCTTATGGGTTTTGAATGAACCAATTGGTCTACACCTTGGACCTACCTTGGATAATTAAAATAACATTCTTTAAATATTATTATTTTCTAAAGTTTCAAAATTAGGAAGATATAAAGAATACTACACCAAAATCTAGATCATTGGAATTTAGAAAATTTAACCATTGAAATTTAGAGAATTGAAAGATGCTCTTCATAGCATTTATTAAAAGAGTTGGAAATTATTTCTCATACTTTTCTCATATTAAAATTAAAAGGGATAAAAGGAATCCAACTATAGAGTCTTGAAGTTAGATAATTTCATCAAATTAAAAAGTGCATATATCAATAGGGAGAAATAATGTGAAATAGGAGTTGATCATTATATTACCTTTATATTCAAAATATTAAAAAATCAACTCAAAAATAAATCTAATAGATGCTAATCATTTTATCAAGACCAAAGTATATTCAAATCACTTCAGAGATATAAGGGATTCTACAAAACTTGATAGTAATAAGACATTTCAAGTTTGATCATATATTCTTAACTAGAGAGTTAGAAGGTAGTCTGAAAGGACCATCATGAAAACAAACAAATTTATTCTCACTTAATCCCAACAACTTAAAGGTCCAAATTACTCTTCATGGAAAAACAAATTAAGGGCAATTTTGATAGTTGAAAAACTTTGGGATATAGTGATGCAGGAGCATCCAGCAGCACCTGCAGCAGAAGCATCCAGTTGCAGGAGGGCCACTTCAGAAGAGTCGGCTCAGGAAGAAGAAGAAGAAGGCAAGGGAAAATTTTCTAAGGCAAAAATTTCAAGTTGTAGTGAAATCGCGACATCACAAAATTGCAACATGAAATGGAAGTCGAGGTAGAGGCAGGAGTTTGTCGCGATATCGCGACGTCGCGATATTGCGATGTCACGAAATCGTGACATAAAGTGGAAGTCGGGGCCAAGGCAGGAGTCGAGAGCAGTAGAAAAATCGTGACGTCGCAATTTCGTGACGTCGAAGCAAGGTGGAAACAGAAGACAGAGGGGGTAGCGAAATCGTGACATCGTGATTTCACGACGTCGCAAAATTGTGACATCAAATGGAGACCCAGGCGAGGAAACAGAATGGTCACGATATCATGACAAATATCAAAGCAAAGGAGTGAGTGGCAGAACGATCGCGATATCACGACAAATATCAAAGCGGAGGAGGGAGTGGCAGAACGGTCACGATATCACGACATAAACAAAAGCAAGGGGCTTTTGATAGGATTGGTCATGATATCATGAAATGTCGTGATATCACGACCAAAAATGCAAAGGAGCACAAGGAGGTTGAAACATCGCGATATCGCGACATGTCACGATATCGTGGCAGAAAGAGAAGACGAAGAAGAAGAAAGAGATGGTAGGAACCACGACAGGCAATATTTTCAAGGGGTGTTATGGATGACACATGGCACAAGGTGCAGTAAAAGTGGGTGATTACCTAGGAGCGTAGGAGACGAAAAGGATGGGTGCACAGAGTTTTTTGACGGATTCAGTGGTGACAGGGACCGTGCGGAGTGGGGTCTTAAATCGGGTTGGTGTCTCAATTTTTGTGTTGATCTTCCAGAGGGTTGAGGCCTCTATAAAAACCTAGTATTTGTAATAAATCAGGTTGGTGTCTCGATTAATGCATGAGTTGATGCTTCAGAGGGTCGGGGCCTCTATAAAAACCCAGTTTATTGTAATAGTCATGGTGGTGGATCGGAGATTGCATGCAGAGTGTGGAAGTGAGAAGACCAAGCCGAGCGCTGGTCATTGTAAAGCCTGCGGGCTGTTTATGTATGCATTTTTAGATTAATAGATGAAATATTCTAGATTTGCATGAGTGTTTTTAACGTGTGATTTCCGGTCCCCCATCAGTGGTATCAGAGCCAATGTTCCTAAGTGTGTAACAGATCGTCGGATGTGAGGCAGTTACACCAGGATCTGTGGTAGGGTTCTGAGAGAGAAGAGTGAGTTAGGGTCTCGGAGTGTGCAAGCAGATTCGTCGAACATGAGGTAGTTTACGCCAGGACCCGGTAAAAAAATGCATCCCCGAAGAAGCCGGGACAGCAAGGAAGATATGGTGCCAGAAGAAGAGTTCTTGGCATTGCAGCGGCAATTTCAAGCCCTGCAGGAGGAGTGGCTTAGCATAAAATTGTGGGAGCAAGAGGAGCGGCACAGAAGGCATGAAGAAAGACAGAAAAAGAAAGATGCAGGAGTGCATCAGAAGCTGAAGCTGAAGAAGGTTGCAAAAGAGTGCAGCAGTGCCAAGATCTGCCTAGAAGAAGATAGAAATTTAACTGGCAAGGAGGAGGAGTTAAAACAGGCTACAGATGAAGAAGCATGCAGCAGTGGCAGAATCTATCTGGAGGAAGACAGAAGTTATGTGGACCAAGAGAAGGGTTTGGAGCAGTCTGCAGAGGCAGAGGAATGTTTGGAGGTGTTGCAGGAGGCAGCAACCAAACAACATAGAAGTGAAGGTCACTTCTCCACTTACCCCGGGTGTCTGATGCAGGAGCATCCAGCAGCACCTATAGCAGAAGCATCCAGTTGCGGGAGAGCCACTTCAGAAGAGTCGGCTCAGGAAGAAGAAGAAGAAGGCAAGGGAAATTTTTCTAAGGCAAAAATTTCAAGTTGTAGCAAAATCGTGACGTCACGATTTCACGACGTCACGAAATCGCGACGTCAAGGTGAGGCAGAGGCAAAAGTTGAAGGGAGTAGCGAAATCACGATGTCATGATTTTGCAACGTCGTGAAATTGTGACATGAAATGGAAGTCAAGGCAGAGGTAGGAGTTTGTCATGATATCGCGATGTCATGATATCGCGATGTCGCGAAATCGCGACATGAAGTGGAAGTCGGGGCCAAGGCAGGAGTCGAGAGCAGTAGCAAAATTGTGATGTCGAAGCGAGGTGGAAGTAGAAGATAGAGGGGGTAGCGAAATCATGACATCATAATTTTGCAACGTCGTGAAATCGTGACGTTGAATGGAGACCCAGGCGAGGCAGCAGAACGGTCGTGATATCGCGACATCGCGATATCGTGACGTCGCGATATTCAAATCAGAGGATTGAGCGGCAAAACGATCACGATATTGTGATGTCGTGATATCACGACAAATATCAAAGCAAAGGAGTGAGCGGTAGAACGGTCACAATATCACGACGTCGTGATATCGCGACATAAACAAAAGCAAGGGGCTTTCGGTGGGATTGGTCGCGATATCGCGACATGTCACGATATCGCGACCAAAAATGCAAAGGAGCATAGGGAGGCTGAAACGTCGCGATATCACGACATGTCGCGATATCGCAGCATAAAGAGAAGACGAAGAAGAAGAAAGAGATGGCGGGAACCATGACAGGCGGTATTTTCAAGGGGTGTTATGGATGACACGTGGCACAAGGTGCAGTAAAAGCGGGTGATTACCCAGGAGCACGGGAGACGAAAAGGATGGGCACACAGAGTTTTCTGACGGATTCAGTGGTGACAGGGACCGTGCGAAGTGGGGTCTTAAATCGGGTTGGTATCCCAATTTTTGTGTTGATCTTCCAGAGGTTTGGGGCCTCTATAAAAACCTAGTCTTTGTAATAAATCGGGTTGGTGTCCCGATTAATGCGTGAGTTGATGCTTCAAAGGGTCGGGGCATCTATAAAAACCCAGTTTATTGTAATAGTCATGGTGGTGGATCGGAGATTGCACGCAGAGTGTGGAAGTGAGAAGACCAAGCCGAGCGCTGGTCATTGTAAAGCCTACGGGCTATTTATGTATGCATTTTCAGATTAATAGATGAAATATTCTGGATTTGCGTGAGTGTTTTTAACGTGTGATGTCCGATCCCCTATCATATAGTCAAGGGAACAAAAGATAAACCTACTTTAGATGAAAGTGTGATTCAAAAGTTTGAATAAAATGAAGAAAAATATTTAATGATAATAGATTTTACCATTATAGATGAAGTTCAACCCTACATTATTTCAATAGGAACATCTATAGAAGCTTGGAAAACCTTAGCCAAAATATTTTAAGGTAAGAATAAAACCACCATCTTAAATCTTCAAAATAAATTACATTCTTTGAAAATAAATTGTGGTGAAAGTATAGAACTATTCCTAAGGAAGGTAGCAGATATAAAAACAAAATTATTAACCTTAGGTGAAAAGGTTGAAGAGAAGTTTCTTATTCAAGTAACCTTGAGAGCACTTCCAGATATCTACAAGCATTTAGTTACATATTTATAAATCCTTAGTAAAGATACATCTTTTGATGAGTTAGTCAATATTCTTCAAGAGTATGAGGTGGAATATATAGTTAAATATGAAATGACTAACAATGCTTTAGTTTCAAAAGATAATCCACAAGGAAATTTTACCTCATCTACAAAATGACGAATACCATGGAATAATAGATATTGTTAAGTATAAAGGAAGAAGTACCAATTACTGCAGATATAATCCTAGAAACCAATATCAAGGGAATCAAACAAATTATGAAATCCAATAAAATAGGCCATTACAACCAATATAATATTAGAATTACTATTGTCCACATCAACAACAATCTCACCATCCATAAACTTCTCAGAATTAATACAATTATCCTTAATTTTTGTATAGAGAAGGAAAAACAAAATGTCACTTGGTTCAAGAGATTCAATAAATTCAGGAGCTGGAATAACCTACAGATGAACATAAAATTAAATCCCTCTCAGCAAAAATAGTATTTTATAAAAATACTAACTATTTACTTGATCAGGATACAGATAGGAAGCAAAATTAAGAAGAGCTCAAATTCTAGATCTATAACAAAGATCCATATTGAAGACTAAAGTCTTCAATACCCAAATAATATAATACATGGGATGTTAGAGTATTTAATAGTATTTGGTACATGCCAATATATCACCTTGTGTACATACCTAGAGTAGGAGTTTACTTTAGAGTAAGGTTTGAGTAGTTACTTCAAGCAAGTAATAAATGCACAAGTGTTATAATGTGCAATGATGTAAATGTACATGTAGTCCACATGTACATGAGTCATAGGATAGGTAGATGAAGATTCATAGGCTAAGTAAAAGGCAAGGCACATATATTCATATATACATATATACATTGAGGTATGGAATGAGTGAGAGAGAGACTGATGCTACTATAGTGATTTATAGTTAGAGTGCAATGTACTTATTTCATTGAAATTATGAAGTGTTCATGTCCTCCATTATAATACATTGTACTATTTTTGTAAGCATCCATTAATGGTATATTTTTGAGTTATTACAAAATTTTATCTTATAGTTTTACTACATATTATAGTATCATTATCATATAGTTACATTGCTTGCTCATTTTACATCTTGTGGTTGTATTTCCTTTAATATAAATCATCAAAAGCTAAAATTCCATGCCCCCTTCCTCAATAACACTAACAAATTTAAAACTATTATAGAAAAAATGGGAATCACCTTTAAAAATTAACCTCTATGAAGCAACCACGAAGAAGGATGAATAATCCTCTAATTTAATAAAATAATAATTATATTATTAAATTATGATAGTGCTCTTTTGGTCCAATCAAAATTAGACACAAAAGACAAATATCACCTAATTTTCATTCCAAAAACTACCAAATTAATGAGGTAACATGCAATTAGATTAATTAAACCATGATTAATTGATTTTCTTTTATTTTTTCTAAAACATATTTTTATAAAATATATCTTTCACAAAAGCATCAATTAACTTCAAAAAATATTACAAACCTAAAAATTAGGTCCTACTTCATCATGAAAAGGATATTGCCAAGGTGCGTCATGATAACAATAACAAAAATAAAATGCAAGTGATGTATAGACTAATATTTCCACCAAATAAATTCCCACAAAATAAACAAAGATGTTGAATCCAGGAATAGATGATGCAAGTACTATAGCATAATAACAAAGTCTACAAGAAGAATAGAAGAATTTTAAAACTAGTTGTTTTGCATCAATTTCATCTCAAACATTAAATAAACAATATTCATAATGATAGGATACGTGAATAAAAGGATCATGCAAAGGCCCACCTTCATAGAAATTATAGGTCAATCATTTAGAAGATTGAGTGTAACTATATCTTGAGTTTCATTGTCATTTGCAAGATATATTTGTGAAAACATTGAAGAACACAAGCTTATACTGAGAGGAGGGGGTGAATAGTATAAGATAAAAGTTTTACTTTTCTTTCCAAAGCAATACCATTAATTATTATTAATTGCAACAATGAAATAATAAATAAATCACTACACACACAAGAGACACAGATTTAACATGGTTCACCCAATGTGGGCTACATACACAGAGAAATATTTCTTATAAATTTCTTGGGAACCAATTCCATTTTACAATGTTTGTGGACCTCAATCCATAGGATACACCAATCCCATCTGCTTTGGTTTGTGGACCTCTATCCACAAGATACACCAATTCCCTCTACTCTAGTTTGTGGACCTCTATCCACAGGAAAAACCAATCCCATATGCTCTGGTCTGTTCCAAAACCTGCTCACACTTCTACTCAAATATGCTCACTTCTCACAACTCTGCTCAAATCTACTCATAAAAATTGCTCAAACCTGCTCAAATATGATCCAAAATATTGCATACAAACAATGCTCATCTATACCCAAAACCAAATATAAAAATCCACAAATATGCCAAGCTTAACTAATCCTAATCATACACAATGCATACTTTTTGCATCCAAATCTATTTTACAACCCTAGCACATTTACTCCCAATATCAATCAAAACCAATGCACAATTTTACTCATAAATATGACCTATAACCTTTGCACATTTACTCCTAATTTCAATTAACAATAATGCACATCAAATTTGTAGACACCAAAACAATGCCAATCCGATTATGTGACTACAAGCACTAACCGAATTGGCATACATACCCCCTAGGGTAGCCTCCAAAGGTTAAACAGTGGTCCTAACCACTCCCAAATAAGTTTTGGAAGGTCAAAGGTCAATTTGGAACCTTTTAAGAACTTTTCTCCCTATTTGTCCCACCCTGGGATGATTAGAATCCTATTCGCTCCACCCCAGGATGATTAGCAGGTTTGACTAGCAAAAAGTTAAGCCTTGACAAATGGCAGCCCAGATCTGCCACTCAAATTCACCTTCAATGCATTCAATTGCGAGGAACAATTTCAAATCAAAGAGAGACTTCAGTCAAGCATGCCCTAATCATGGGGCCCTAAATCAGGGAGGAATCTTCTCTCCCCCAAAAAATGCATGATGAGCCAAGTGGCACCCTCGCATGCGCATTCAAAGGATACCCTCAGGTTTATAAAATGGTGAGCCTCCTCACCCCAAAAAAGAACATAGTAGGAGCATTTGGAGCAATGGAGTGCTACCAAATTATACCCCCATTTCTCTTTGTGCTTCCTACATCCCTAATTTCTATTTTGGAAGAGAGGTTATTGGGTGAACACTAGGAACGTAATATAGACCCAAAACCCAAAAAATCAGCCACAATTCCACACCAAACTTGTCGACACAACCCCCTAGAAGGTTTTGGACCCATCCCACCTGGATTGGTGCCAAAACTAAGCCCCAAACAGTAGGCGTCCTGCCCTCGGGCGCCCCCTGCACTATTGTAGTCCTAATCGCCCCACCCCGGAGTGATTAGAAATATGTGCATGATTTCTTTACTATTATTTTTGCATTATGTTGTATCTAATTTACTTATGCTACTATACAAGTTTCATTGCTTTCTGACATGATTTGACCTTATTTTTATCATTTTATGTGTTTACTAACCTACAGGGAGCACCTTCGTATATAGGATAATCTGGGAAGAATCTACAAAATATGACCTTTTGGGTCATCTCAAAATGCCCCTTTTAGCCTAACCCCAAGTTTTTAGGAGTTTTTGAGGCCTCTGGGTAGGACATTTGCAAGGTTGCTTTTGCACATTTTATGACAATCCCCAACATCCCACCCCAGAGCGATTAGAAATATGTGGATGATTTCCTGACTGTTATTTTTGCAATGTGTCCCTAATGATTTCTCCATACCTCTGCCAAAGTTTGAATTCATTATGACATGTTTTGACCATCGTTTCATTCTTTTATATATTAACTAGCCGGAGGCTTTAGGGATTGCATGTTTTCCTATATCCGCATATGCTATTAACTATTTGTTGTTTTTCTGTGTGTAGGATCTCACCACCAGGAACACCAGAGGGGTAGCAAGGAATGACAAACACATGGACACAATCGATGGCAACTTTTGGCCCACCCATTTCAAATGTGGGCATGCGGAAGACACTGGAAGCGTACCATCCATTGATGTAACGAACTATATCAAAAGTTCTGAGCCCTAGAGGGGGGACGTATTGTAATTGGATTAAAAGAAAACATTAATAAAAGAGGCCCCACTTTGTTTTGCTTACATCTCATTTCTACATCATTTCCTTCATGCATTTGTTCATCGTATTCGTAGGACTTAGCATCTACACCATATCTATTTTGTTTGCATCATATCTGGTACACCGTCCTTCTGCATTCGCTTTTAGTGGCGATCACGGTGGGACCTTGTACCCTACTATTAATATCAAGTTTATGATCCAAATTTTGTGGTTTCTTTGCAGGTGTTACTCATTCAAGCACTGGACTTCTACTCATGCCACCCCGAGACGAATGCATATTCGTACCACCCTATGACAAATACAGACCTGCTATTCGTCCCACCCCGGGATGATTAGAAATATGTGCATTTTTTGAGCAAAAACTCAGAGGCATCTAGTTTAGACAGAGAAAAGGTAGGCCTTCTGCACATCCTCTATGTTTTTCTACTTTCTATTTCTACAATTTTCTGTTTTCTTTGCTTTATTTTCAGACACTTGCATAGAAAGGTTAAGTAGTTTGTTTTCCTTTCTTACAATAAAAAATAATAATAATAAAAACATAGAGTAAATTAAATGGAAGGAACTTGATTAGAAATGCATTTTCTCTAGTTTTCTTGCATGATACTTGCACAAATGGCAAGTCCTCATTCTAGGTTTCAGTTCTAGTTAGGTTTTGTGATATCCTTTTTGCTGCTAATTGTCTCTGAAAGATAAAATGTACTTTAAAGCATTGCATTAGTGAGAATCATATTTTGCTGTATGTTTTCTTTCTTTATACAATTAAAAGGAACCACACACACCACCTAATAAAATTAACATCAAGGAGTTGGTCTTAATACCCCAACACTTGATCAACACAAACGGTGGATTTCATCACCACCTTGGCTTGGATTTTACATACATATACCCTGATTGCGACTGTTGCTAGACGTAAATCCTGACGAAAGCTAACCAAGTGTAATGTGGGTGATTCCTCGTGCATGAGGATAAGTCTTCTATGGTAGGTGTCAAAAATAGAGTGATACTCCTTCTATACTGCCTATGTTCCACTTACTATTCTGCTCTCGCATACTAATAGTTTCCTTCACGTAAGGACGTGTATATTGAGAGGTTGGGTATAATGGCCTGGCAATGGCATATTGAAGGGGCGACCATTTTGGAGATACAAGATCCCTCATTATGCATTTATAACAAATTTTCCTTTATAATATTTACATAACAAAAATCAAACACACTAAACCAAATCTAGGGCACATATTTAATCTGTAAACAAGATAATCATTTCTTTGTTTGTATGGTCCCCGTGTGTTTGGTATAGCATAAAAATTTTAAAGGAGATAAAAATATACATATCTTCCTATAAAAATCACCACCATGGTGTATACCCATAGCCAAGCCCAATCACGGGCAGAAGCTACGTAAAATATGCAATGGGGCACAAGTCACCTCCGTTATAGCCCCAAGGACTTGGTTATACCACCTTGGTAGTGTGACCCACAACATAGTCCACACTATGCCACTACAGAAAAGGACTATAGAGGCACCCCTTTGAGGGGCACTCCTGTTCAACACAGATCCTTTCAAGAGGAGTACACACATGGGAATGCCCCCCTAGACATGCATTATGAGTGGCCACTGTGCGATGAAGCGCTATAGCAGCATAGGGTTCATAAGGAGGGACCACATGATTATATCATTCCTCCTCCATGCCTCATTACCATTAGAACTAATAGACCAAATCTAGAGTGCAAGGCTCTTCATATAGGGCGACCCAACTCTACCCGTCCCTTTCACATGTACAAAAGGGGGCAAGAGGAAAACTAGTATATTCCTCAAGAGCAATACACCGCGTGGGAGCAATACACCTCCGCATCGGCTGATTACCAAGACCACCTATTGAGGCTAGAGACTTGGGTGAACGTTGCTAACCTCTATAGGGGAAAGTGACCTATAGATATCTCGGATCACCACGAATTAAATAGATATGTAGGGGAGGCATCTAGGCCTCCTAGACCTAGGACGATGGAACAAATCGACCTGGAATTTGCCTAACATGTGGCCTACCAAGTGCAAATCACACAGCTTAGGCAATATCAACAGCAGTTAGAACAACTGTATCATCTTAACAAAGAGCGCATTCAGTGCCACATAGATGAGTTGCTCTAGAACACTATGCATGAGAGGATTCCAACCCCTTGCACGCGTAAGACAAAAATTTATGAGAGGCATAACCCCTTAATACGAGACAGGTCTCCACGACCTTATCAAGCATTGCCTCCAAGACCTCCTAGACCTAAGCGAGAAGCCACTCCTAGAACCAATGATGGGCATCTTCCTTGGGCACCCATCCATGTTTATAGGTCACACCCAAAAACTCCTCAAGAAGCCTATGAGGAATTTGAGCGAGAAGAGTATCGGGCTGAAATGCCCTACCAAGTCAAGGGGGTGCTACCCGACTACCCCTCCATAGCCTCAAGTTCCTCACAATTCACAATAGGAACAAACCAAAGAAGAGGAAATCAAATCCTCTGATGCATACAAAGCACTGCTAGAGTGCTTAGAGTCTATGGAGATTAAGACTTCGGGGCCTCAAAATCCCACCTTACGCCAGCTCCACAGTCACCTTGTGCATCCTTTAATTTCGGCACCCCCATACCCCGACCACTTCAAAATACCTCAATTGGTAATTTTTAGAGGGGATGAGGATGCCCAAGATCACGTAACAAGGTTCCTAATTCAATGCTTTGGCATTCAGGACAATGATGTATTACTTTTGAGAATGTTTATAACCATGTTCGCAAGCCCTACCTCAAATTGGTTTACCCAGTTGCCGAAGAATAGCATCAATAATCTAGATCAGCTAGTAGATGCGTTCCTTGAACATTTTGCCTTCAACACCAAGAATAAGGCATACTTAAGTGACCTAGCTAGCCTTAAGCAATATGATGATGAGACCATAGCTGCTTATGGTAATCGATGGAGGACACTACTTTCAAAGTTGCCTTACCTCCCTCCCATGGCCGACATGACTCAAATGTTTTCAAAGAGTTGCATAAGGTCGATCTCCATGCTATTGTAGCTGTAGCAATATGTCAGCCTTGAATAAGCCTTGGTGCAAGCTAGGATAATTGAGGAGATCAAAATTTAGGACGACAATATTGCCAAGCCATGCAAGAAAGAGTGGACCAAAAATGCTAAAACTAGGCCCACACAACCGAAACCCACTACAGTCAATCAGGTTGCCATAAATATACCAAAGCCTACACAAATGACATAGCCCCAAAAGGCTAATTATCAGGTAGTTCCTCTTGATAACTATGAAAAGAAAAATCATAAACAAGAGCAAAATCAACAACGTCGCCCTAGGCAATAATTCACACAGTTCATAGAGTCTAGAGACTCCTTGTTTAACCGCTTGTTTGCAACAAACCTGATAAACTTGCCAGAAAGTCGACCCATAGACCCCAACATGCCAAAACCCAAGGGCTATAAGGAAGACTTATATTGTAGATTTCACTAGTAGAAATGACACGACATATTCACTTGTTGGAAATTCAAAAACTTAGTGTAGGACTTGATAGACAACAAAACGCTCGTGATAGATAATCGCATAGTGTTGAGCGACCAACAGATGGAAGTCTTCAAAGACCACCAGCCTGCCCATGATGCATAGGAAAAGACTTTACAAGTGAACAAGGTAACATAAAACTACCCCATGCAAGGATACGTAGGGATGATAAGCATCGTGACACGAAAAAAAAGATACCCAAACATGGCTGCACTCGTTGTAGCTACAGGATATGTTCCATCAACGTCACAACCTCCACAACATCCTATACAACCTCCCCCGCCTAGACCAGTGGCCATGATTCGGACTAAGCTTACTCAAATTTTAAGGACCATGTTGGCTAGGCTCTCCATTTATGAGCTCATCCAACAATCATCACCCCATCGGGAGGCTCTGATGGAGATACTCAAATCCATTGAGCTACAGCCCCATGAACCTAATTCTTTCAACAACTTTGTGGGACATGTGAGACAATGCATAGAACCAGTCATAACCTTTAGGTAAGATGAACTAAAATTGGCGATTAGTGATATGGTGGATCCACCCCTGCACGTCATCGCGTGAGTCAACGGGATTCCATTCAAGAGGGTTTTGGTGGACACTCGCTCGTCCAACAACATAATCACAACAACAGCATTAAAACATATTAATCTGCCAGCATCCCACATTATGGAGTCCACTTACACTCTTCGAGCATTCAACGACGTGTTATGCTTGACGGTTGGCACAATTTTCCTACCCATCCAAGTAGGAAAAGAGACCATTCCTACGTTGTGTCACATCCTTGAGGGTGAGATGGCCTAAAATATCTTACTAGGCTGACCTTGGATCATGGAAATGAAGTGTGTCCCTTTGATAACCCATCAATGCCTCAAATACACATACGAAGGGTAAGTATATGTAGTCCTAGCAGACTTAGAGCCCTTTAAGTACTGCAATGCGATGCAGCTAATGCTGCAATCGACCCTCCCATCGACACATTTGGACTTTCAATTGAATCCATCCACATAGGGTCCAATTTTGACTACATCTTCACTATTAAGTCTCTCAACACCAACATAACCCATCTTCATTGTTTGTTCCTTCACCAACGATGCCACCTATGGTGGCCACATGAAAGGACAATGAGAAGAAGCCCCTAGAGGAGGTACCACCATTAGTCTCAACCATCTCTATCGAAGAGGTGCCCAGTCGAATGGAAGTCAAGACACCTGGTTCACCCAACATGGAGTGGACTCAAGGAGAACTCCCATTCCCTCCCCCTCAACCGCCAATGATTACCATTGAGATGGCCAATACAGGCCTAGGGGAGTACCTAGTGCAGAACGTTGTGGCAACACCCATGCTCGAATCCATGCAAGACATGGGGAAACCTTGCCTTCCCATTGACACTATCGTCCCTTTAGGATACTCATAAAATTAGAACAACTTTGTATATGGGGTCTCAATAACGACCTTGAACCCTACCTACAAGAGGAAGAGGACGAAGAGGCATTTGCTGAGAATGTTGATTATCTGTCCAACCTGGACTTCACCTTGAAATACCTAGACCAATGTAATTGGCATGGATATGGATTGGGTAGATAAGAACAAGGAATGCATACTCTTTGTCAACTGAGATACCAGATGCAATATGATAAATTAGGCGTAGGGTTCAACCACCCTTTGCCCCTCGACATCTTGGTAGAAACTATGCAAGGCCTAGGTCTAGGCAACAGGGATGGGTTGGCACAATATCTGATGAGGCTGGGAACTACCTCATCCATGGACACTTTTTGATACATTATAATTATTTGACTTACCCTTTTTACTATTTTTTTATGTTAATTATGGGTAAAATGCATTATATAATGGTGTTTGCATATTCTAAAATGACAAAGTACATATACTTTGTTTTACTATTTTTATTGCAATTTCACCTATTTTTAGTTAATTAATCAATAGTATTGTAGCAATTCAGAATAATAATATAGCCCTTATTGAATATCTGGTGCTTAACAATATTGTGTTCCTCTGTTTAAACTGATTCAAATGGAAAAAGGCACCAAGAACTTGTCCACTATAGCTGATTATGCAGGAAAACAGGCTGTGACTGTGATAGTTCTAGCCAACTGTACATATACAACAGGGCTTGGAATCAGTCACTCTAGCACGTGCCACAAATGCATAAGGGTGTACAAGATAAGGGAAAATAATCCAAATGGTCAACAACTTCCTCCCTATGCATTTGGAGCACAGATAAGCAATGAAGTGTCACCTGCCTGTTATTCCGGAGTAGCACAGGAATAAGTGGTGCAGGAATAGGGATGATGCCCCAAAACTATGGAAAGTATGATTGTAAATTGACCAAGCAGTTAGTCCACTCTATTTGGACTCCGTTCCTTCACCATAGGTGGACCAGCTGGGATAAAAGGATAAAAGTTGACAAATTATAACCCTGCATTCTAGGAAACTATGTTGTAAATAGTTGGAAATCCCTAAAACCTAGCAAACAGATATATCAACTTTGCCTTATAAATAAAGCTCCCAACATGGTTGAGCATAATAGATATATAGATATATAAATGGATAAATAGATATAGAGGAATAGGAGATAGTTATTAGCAGAAGATAAAGTCTTTGTAGCATTACAGTATATTGCAGATTTTTCCTGCAATACTGTAATGCAGTTTTAGATGGAATAAAAGATGCATTCTTCAGATTTTATTAGCATTTAATGGTTGATAGTGCACATTAAATTTACCTGGTATAATTCTTCACCCTCTTCTAGTTCTGGAAGCAAGGGCTACTTGCAGGATCAGAGGAAGGGAGCATAGTGACAGAAAATTCTTGCTGATTTCTTGCTACAGCAGATCAGCAAAATTCTGTCAACATTTATTTACAGAATTAGTTTCATTTTAGAATTACACCATAGCATCTAGAACAGGTTCAATCACATGTTATAATAGTATTTAACATTTGACTTGTAATGGTATCATTTTTAGCATTTTTTGCAATTTCAAGAATTATGTCATTTTTAGTTTTACTACAATAAACGTTAATTTGGTTTCTCAGATTCAACTTATGTTCAGACAATTGTGAGTTTTATCATTGGTTTAATTTCTACAAGCGTGTGTGTGAATTTCCATTCTGCATTTTACTTTCCTGCAATTTATTTTTTGGTCAATTCAGCAACATTTTATTTCTTGTCAATTTCAGATTTTGCAGTTTCATTTTCCTACAATTTAAATTCAGCTTTAGACTATGCAATTTGATTTCCTTTGTTATAAATTAGGAAGTTACAACAACCCCAGCACTGCTAATAGACCTACCAATAAAATTATGTTCTTGGACGAACTAAATCTATAATTGTGACACCTCCTATCATATACAACCTTTAGACAACGCCCTGGACTGACATATAATTACTAAATGATGAATGATCAACGACCCTCATTATTTTTGGTGCCATTGTTGGGGACCACACGGTGTTGTTAAGAAAAGTGAAATAGGTCAAGAATTGTGTTACAATTTTTGAAATACTGCATTTCAGTTTTTTTAGTGAATAGGCATGAATGCATAGGCCAAGAGACGAAAGAAGGAGGTTTATCAGAATCGGTTTTGTACCACCAAGGCGTTCTTCATGATCAGGTGAGGAATTGCATGTGTATGAAATCCCTGAGAGACTTAAGCAAGAAATACCTTCTTCATCAACTAAAGCTTTGGAAAGATTAGAACAAGAGATTTTTGAAGCACTTGCTGCTAGACATACCCCTAAGCCTAAACAATCCACATTAGACTCAAGAAAGAAAACAACTATGGCAGCAACAGCACCACCGCTAGGTGGGCATAATAATGCTGATGATCCTCCTAGGACTTTTTAATACCCCATATAGTTGGATCCAGATCTAGATGCTCCCATGAAAACTATTTCTCCATCCATATTGCTAGTTTTTAGGGGAACTATTTCAGAAGATCCTAATCAATTTTTGTTTGAATTCAAAGTGTTATGTCAGACTTATGACTACATAAATGATAATCATAAATTAAAATTATTTCCTTCCATGCTTAAGGATTCTGCTCTTCGATGTTTTATGAGTACTATTGAACCTAATTCAATCCATACTTGGGATGACATGGATATTGCATTCTTACATAAATATCAAGATTACTGTAGAGTACAAAACAGGAAAGATGAGTTGTTTTGGATCAAGCAAGAAGAAGATGAGAGTTTAGAGGATTATCTTGATCGTTTTGCCTTTGTCCAAAAGAGATGTGGTCCTGTAGAACCATATTTCTTAAAACCTATATTCTTAAGAGGATTGTAGGATGAATCTAGGGAAGTGTTAGATTTAATGGAAAAATGAGACATAGATCAACTTGACATTGAAGATATTGTGGAGTTATGCAAAAATTATTCCTGCACTCACCAACGAAGAAAGAAGTGAAATTCTAGCAATAGTGAGATAAAGGAGTTGATGTAGGAAATGGCTAATTTAAAAACTAATATCCTTGTTCAACTTAATTCTGCATTAGGTGAGAGAAACATAAAACCCAATTCTACACCACCTTTGGAAATTTATTTCCTGAGATGTAGAAATAAGCATGCCTTGCAGGATTGCCCTTTAAAAAAAACTTTTATTTGTGGAATTTGTTCCAAGGAACACTCAACAGATAAATGTCCTTTGTTGCCTCATCTAAAATCTATTTTGGGCACCCAAATAGAAGAACTTAATGCTATTGGGTAGAGATCCGATGGTGGCTATGCACAATATCCCAATGCTCCTCGATTTCCAAATTGGGGATAACCTCCTTGGAATATGAATATGCCATGGGGACATGCAGAAGTCCCTGCACAACCTTGGACAGCTCCTCCATATTGGTCACATTTTGGGTGGATGAACCCATCTTGGCATACAATTCATCCACAATGGACACAACAAGGACAAATATGGGGACAACATATCCACCATATCAAGGATAGCAAAGGTATCAAGGGTAAGCTCAAAACTTGTTGCCCGCTCCTAATCCAAATTTTTAGGGAAGAGCACAACATCAACAAACACAACCAGTGAAACAACCTCCACTCCCAGCTCAGCTTGTGACTAACCCAAATAATACTAGACAAACAGCCCCTATTTATGAGGTTGAGTCTGAAGACTCTGCTGTAGTTCATGTACTTGACTGTAGTAACATCCAACTGCATTCAGGGAAGGTTTTACTTGAACCTGTTCCACCCACCATTGAAGAAATTAGTGAGAAACAAGAACCTCCAAATCAAGAGATAGTGCAACAAAAACAAAAAGAAATAATAGAAAAAATGTAGGAATCTTCTCCAATAGAATTACCATACCCTGAAATATTTGATCATATTGATACTGCCCCTGAATCAGAATTAGT
This sequence comes from Wollemia nobilis, assembly GCA_028583015.1. Taxonomy (NCBI): domain Eukaryota; kingdom Viridiplantae; phylum Streptophyta; class Pinopsida; order Araucariales; family Araucariaceae; genus Wollemia; species Wollemia nobilis. Next base: position 839,111 of record JAQPPZ010016827.1, read on the forward strand.
GACAGAACTTAAAAAGATGTCAATTTCTCTCCCTTTGTTGCAAGCAATAAGGGATGTGCCTTTAATCAAAAAGACTATTAAGGAGTTATGTATCAAGAAACCTGGTAAAAAAAAGAAGGCCTTCCTAAAACTATTTAGGTAGAAGGAAAATTAGTTGATTTATTTTCTGGGAAACTAGTTCCTCCCAAGTATAGTGACCCAGGTAGTCCAATAGTTACAATTACTATTGGGTTAATGCAAATTCTTAATGTGCTAATTGATATTAGAGCTGCAATTAATGTAATGACTAAAGACACAATGCAAAAACTACAGCTCAAAAATATTGGTCCTACCACCATACTTTTGGAAATGGCAGATAGGTCAGTCGCTAAACCAGAAGGTATCCTAGAAGATGTAGCCATTGAATTCTCTTCTTAGGAATATCCTATAGACTTCTTAGTATTGTAGCCTAGAAATTTAGTCAATGGATACCCTATCATTCTAGGATGACCTTGGCTGGCTACTGCAGCTACTTTTATAGACTGCAGGTAAGGGGAAATGACCATTTCTAATGGTGTTGACCTAAAGAAAATTTCTTTGTATCCACCAGCTCAACCTTCAACTAAATTTTTTGGACAAATTTGGTATCCTGAATCTGATGAAGAACAAGAAACCATTGCCACTTTGGCTACAATTGTAGTGAAGGAAAATATTGAGAAAATCACTACACCAAAAAGAGAAATATTCGAGAATGAAACTATCCTAATTCAAACATTACAATCAGAAGGACTAACTGATGATAAAATTCTTGTTCATCGGTTGTTGTGGAAAGATGAGGAACAAATTTTAGAACCTCTGTCATCCATGCCTAGTCAAGAAATATCATTCATACTACCACATGGATGGCATCATCATCTCCTTAACACCTTCAAATGTCCTCTGATTCCATCAAGTATCATCTCTGAGGTAGATTCTAGAGTATTTCATACTCTGCAGCCACATCATTTTCCATTAAATGCATTAATTAGTAACTATGAAGAATCTAGTTCTATCCATCCAAGGATCAAAAAAATTGAAATACAGCCAAGTAAATTTATGAACATTAATAGTTGGCTAATTGAGGACCAAGAAACTAAATTGTTTGTAGTCTTACAGAAACATGTTCAATATTTTTCATGGAACTATAAGGACATGACAGGTATTCATCCTGAGGTATGTACACATAGGATATACATAGAAGATGTAAAACCAGTAAGGCAACCTCAGAGATGCTTGAATCCTTCTCTGAAGTAGATTGTGAAAGAGGAAATTGAAAAACTCTTAGATGTTGGATTCATTTATCCAATTTTAGACAGTAAGTGGGTTTCACCACTGGTCATTGTTCCAAAGAAAAATGGTAAAATGAGAGTATGTGTGGACTATAGGGAGTTAAATAAGGTCACACATAAGGATCATTTCCCATTACCATTCATAGACCAAGTATTGGATACCCTTGCTGGAAAGAAATTTTTTTGTTTTCTTGATGGTTTTAGCGGGTATAACCAGATACAAGTTGCACCAGAAGATCAGGAAAAGACTACCTTTACATGTCCTTGGGGAACCTTTGCTTACAAGGTTTTACCCTTTGGGTTATGTAATGCTCCAGCAACATTTCAGAGAGATTTTTTAGAATTTTTTTTAATTTAACAAATGAAAGTGTTGAAATTTATATGGATGACTTCACAGTATTTGGAGATAGTTTTGAATATGCATTAGAATAGCTTGAAAAAGTGTTGATTCACTGTGAAACATACCACCTCTCTCTTAATCCTGAGAAATGCTTCTTAATGATGGAGGAAGGAATTGTTCTTGGACATCATATCCCTTCTTATGGAATCAAGGTTGATCCTAAGAAGGTTGAAGTAATCAAAAACCTCCCTCCTCCACAAACTCAGACTGATGTACGCAGTTTCTTAGGACACATTGGTTTTTATCGCAGATTCATTGCTAACTTTAGTACCATAGTGAATCCCATGTTTGCATTACTCATGAAAGATTCTAAATTTGTTTGGTCTTTTGAATGTCAAAATTCCTTTGAAGACTTAAAGGAGAAGTTAACCACTCCACCTGTACTAAGAGGTCCTAATTGGGAGTTACCCTTTCATATTAAAAATGATGCTTCCAATACTGCTATTGGAGTTGTGTTAGGACAGATTGAAAATGGGGAACATTATGTTATTTATTATATCAGTAAAAACTTGATAGGAGCTGAGAAAAACTACACTACCACTGAAAAATAATTCTTGGCTATAATCTATGCTATTAACAAATTTCGACACTATATCATAGGGTACCAAGTATTCATCCATACGGATCATGCTACAATCAAATATTTGATGAATAAACCATTGGTTAGTGCAAGAATTATTCATTGGTTGATTCTGTTGTAGGAATTTGATGTTACAATAGTGAACAAACCTGGGAAATCTAATGTAGTCGTAGATTTCTTGTCAAGAATACCAAATGTAGATACAGGAGAAGTGGTGGAAGATACCTTTCCAGATGAAAAGTTGTTTGTTGTCTCTGTACAATCTCCATGGTTTGCAGACATAGCTAATTACTTAGCTATAGGGAAGATTCCTCTTCACTTTACACCTAAACAAAAGAAATAGTTAATAAAGCAAAGCTCTTCTTTTAAATGGATAGAAGGATTACTTTTTAAATGCAGTCATGATCATGTTTTACGTAGGTGTATCCACCAAGATGAAGTATATGATATCCTACGAGCATGCCATGATGAACCATCAGGAGGGCATTATTCAGTAAAAAGCACTATTTGTAAAATTTTGGGTACTGGATACTATTGGCCATCTTTGCACAAAGATGTAAAAAGGTACATTAGACATTGTGATGCTTGCCAACGAATGGGAAAACCTACCTTTACTAATGAAATGCCATTACAACCTCAAATAGGAATGGAACCATTTGAAATATGGGGTTTAGATTTCGTAGGACCCATTAATCCTCCTTCCCAAGGCAAAGTGCATATCTTGGTATGTATTGATTATGTTACCAAATGGGTAGAGGCTCATGCCTTTAAGCATGCTTGAGAAGAAAAAGTTGTTGATTTTCTGTATTCATAGATTTTTTTGCATTTTGGAGCCCCACAATCCATCACCACAGATCAAGGACCCTAGTTTACTTCAAAATTTATTGAAGCCTTCACTCAACTCTATCAAGTCAAACACAGAAAGTCCTCACCTTATCATCCACAAGCCAATGGCCAAGTTGAAGTGACTAATAGGGAATTAGAACGAATTCTAACCAAAACCATAGCAGTCCATAGAAGAAATTGGTTGGACAAGTTACCAGAAGCTATTTGGGCTTATAATACCACTTGGAAATCTACCACTGGATTTATGCCATATGAATTAGTTTATGGAAAAAAACCTCTTTTGCCTATTGAGTTTGAATTACTAACTCTTCAAACTACTTTGGAAGTAGGTATTGATCTATCATAGGCACAAGAAGATCGCATTCTACAACTTGATGCATTGGATGAACTACACATGGATGCCCTACATCAGACAGAGATAATCCAAGCACAACGAAATATGTGGCATGATAGTCACATACAGCAGTAGAAATTTCAACAAGGTGACTGGGCCTTGTTGTTTTATTCACAATACAAGGATTTCCCTAGAAAATTGCAAACCAGATGGCTTGGCCCGTACCAAATTGAGAAAGTGCTTGACAATGGAGTTGTTTGCCTTACACCTATTGATGACTCATGACATAAGTTATTGGTGAATGGACATCATCTTCATATGTACCACAAACCACACAACAGAGAAGAATTTCTCAAGCAAGTGGAAAATTTGGATGTACACATTTGGGAAGAAAACACTTCTTCCATACCGAATTCAGCAGATTGACACAATATATATATATATATATATATATATATATAACAATAAAAATTCAGGAAGTGAAAACCTCTTTGAGGCGCTCCTAAGTTGGGTTTACATGAAAATCGATGTTTCGGCATGTTTACCTAGTTGGTTTCACCATCATTGTTCGGTCTTGTCTCATGATCGTTGTTTCATATATTTTCAGATTGCACCTACCTTAGTTCAAAGATTGATTAGCTGGAAATCTTAGCAGGAGCACCCCGAAATGTAGATAAAATGGTTATAACAGGTATGTGTCTTTTTCATTTTTTGAATAATGTAAATCATTAGTATATAGTGTATATATCCTTGATTAGTATAAAGCATATAAAAGGGGAATAAAAAATGGAAATTTCTTGTCAGTGTTTCAAAAATGCCTCTGCCTAGTTCTACTCTAGAATGAAAAAACAAAAGTGCACCGAAATCAAAAAGGGAAGCGCAGGAATAAACTATTTATATTCCAAAGTGCAGGAATGATTCATCAAGCGCAAGAATAATTTGTTTATGTTTTAGGCATAGGAACGAGCTGTGTATAAGTGACAAAATAACTTATTAAGCACAGGAATAGACCAGTTTACTCTATGCTCTAGAATAAATCACTAAGCACAGGAATGAAGTTTTGTGCAATAAATTCTATGACACGTGGCCTACAGTGATTTAATTGGTTTGGGAGGAAAAGGACAGGTCTCAGATTCAAGGTGGCATGTGATAGCTAGCATCCATAACAAGAACAAGTGAAATTAAGGGTTGACAACTTCACGTACGCTACCACATCACCTGTCCTGATTACTCTACATGTTTCGAAGCAGTTCCTATGCTACTATAATTATTCTTGCTAAAACTATTAAAACCCTAAAAATAGATGCAAGCTCGTACTATCCAAAAATTCACAGACACCATAGAATAGAAGGTAGAATACTACACCATGGGTGGAAAGAAAATCAGAGCCGAACCCAAAAATATCAACTACCTGGAGACCGATCTTGCATCTCTACAAATCTTTACTGATGGGGGATTTGTACCATTCCTGCAAAAATTTGATGGCTATTCAGAGGGCTTGGCGGCAGATTTCACACGCACCTTTCGCAACAACCGAGTACACATTAGCGGGATGACCATCCAGGTAACTCCCGAGATACTCAGCCAAATCACTGAATTACCCCTTCAGGGTTTACAAATTGTGAAAACTGGGAGAAATATTTTAGTTGACCTAGTTAATCAGTTTAAGAAAGAAGGGGATGGACAAATTGAATTCTTGATGCATAGGAATGTTTGTAAGGGGGTAAAAAGACCTAGTTTACCATCCCCTTGGGACGAAGTTGCAATATGGGTTATGAGATACATTACTTGTGATGGCCAATTTCCTATTGTATCTAGCCCACACCTTCGTATTCTCAACCATCTATGCCATGGATCAGTCAAACCAGAATATAGGGTCAATATTCCCTTATATCTTTATCAGGAGCTAAAATCTATGGCCCTAAAATACCAAGCAGGGAAGGGAAGCCCTAAACACCATGGGCTCATCAAACTCATTTGCAAGTATCACTTTAGGGGAAACCCTAGGAATTTTAACCGCTTCTTCTCTCCTTGGGCAAAAACAAATGATTCTAACTCTACACCAGAGGAAGAGGAAATAGAGGAAGAATCTAAAGAAAACCCTAATCCAGAGCCCTTTGAGAGTAGAATTTCTCCTTCTCCCGACGGTCCCCCATCTTCACGAACTAGAAAATAACAAGCATCCACATCTGGTTCCCAGTTAAAAAGAAGGAAGGTAATATTTGTAGAAACTGTACAACCTAGCAAAGAAATTGGGAGTTCAAGTGAACATGCATCTGCTCCGAAATCAATAGCGAAACCTATATCTACCCTTGAATCAACAACAAAATCTGTAGTTGCTCCAGAACATCCAAAAATCGCACCTGCTATGAAATATCCAGGTTCTACAGGGTTAAGAAGGTCTTCTAGACTTCAGAAAGTTAAAACCCTACCAGAAACACCAATAAATATCATAGACCCAATCAGTCTATCAAGTGAAGGAGAAGTTAGAACAGAAGATGCACAGGAAAAAGACATTGAAACAAAAATTATAGACAAAGGGATACAACCAATGGAACTGGACACAACTATGGAAGAAACTCCAATAAGCCCTATACATCCACTAGTTGATTATGCTGACTCTGATCCTGAGGAGCATTTGAATTCTGATTCTGAACCAGCTGAGGTTGATGTGCACACTCCAGTGCATGCTGAGTCTGAGAAATATTTAGAGTTCGAGTCCACAGAAGAAATTGATATCCACACTCAATTGCATGCTGCAAAGAGTGTCATTAAAACCTAGACCCATTGGATTGAACAGGCTAAAGAAGCCATAAAACACAAAGATCAACAAATTTCTCTGCTTCAACAGCAAATTCAAGATCTACAGAACAAATTGTTTCATCTGGAACATCAATCTACAGGGTTAGCAGAGGCATCACCTGATGAATGGGCACATATCCTCTTGGATTTAGCTAAACAATCAGAGGCTAACACAGCACCTGCACAAATATCACCTATTGGAGAAGAAGCAAGAATAGAAATATCTGATAGTATGATTTAGCATGAAAATCCATCAAGAATTTTGATGAAAAATGACACTGCCCTTTAGCAGGAAACACAAACACTTTCTATGGAGGAACAAGAGGTTGCAGCTCAAGACCAGGTATCCACACTCTCTCCTCTTGTTTCTACTAAATTAAATCCAATTATTACAGTTACAGCTGAACAAGGAACACAAACAGATTTGCCATTTGCAACACCAACTGTGGAAGTTGGTGTACAAGTAAATATAGTGGCACAAATGCAACCCATTGTGAGGCCCCCAGACATAGTGTCTTTAACTAGGTACAATGAAGACCTAGCATATTGGATGACCCAGTGTCATCAGTTAGAGGGAAAGGTTGCCACTTTGAACTCTGCAACAACCAAATTAGCAGAGAAGAAAACAAAAATTAATAGGTTAAAAGCACAAGTGCAGGATGTATGCCAGATTGTAGAATATGCAATACAATGCAGAAGACCAGCTAGGTTTTATAGCCTCCTACTCAAGGAGAGATACCTTCGCTGGCAAATCATGAGACTTGCTTCTGAGCTGCCTCATCAGTTGAAAACTCCTGGAGAGTTTGTGGAGGCATTTGTGTAGAGTCCAACAGAGCAGCAACACCTGTTATGTGAGTTATTTTTGCATAATTTCTTTTTGCCAACAGAAAGTATGTTTATGCCTCATATTTATACAGGTGACTTATAGCTGAAAGCCTTCATGTCCACTCTGCAAAATCATATCTATTGGGACACAAAAAATAAATCAACTAAAGAATTGGAATCACAAGTTGTTTTACTTATCAGGCCTACTCCCCTGAATCACAGGGATTGTACAAGTAATCATTATACCTTCATGCAAAATACCAGAATTAAATAGCTCTATCTAGGGAACCTTCAAAGATGTATAACTCAGTTTCAGAGTTTTTGTGTAGACTTCTTTGATGATGCTTTGGCAGCCTATAAAAATAGATGGGGTGAGTTATCTATCTCTCTATAGAAATAAGAGCCAATTTCTCCCACTAATTTGTTATGGTCAAGGAGAAGGGTAGAAGGCATTTTCCGAATTATCTCAGAAATCAAGGAGCTTTGGATAGGTCTGAGATACAGGATGCCTATAATTATCACTCTTGTCCCCTACTTCTTTGATAATGACCCACAACCTGATATGCACTTCCAACAGTGGTTTTAGTCCATAAAAGCAATTAGAGGATTCTATGAAATTGGTGGCGCATGGTTAAAATTTCATGAGAGATATCTAGACCTGGATCTGTGTGCCTCTATAGCTGCACAGAATGCATGAGGGCATGCATTACCATAAGTTGGGGGGAATGATGAGGCCGAGAATTGCCTCATCCATGGACACTTTTTGATACATTATAATTATTTGACTCACCCTTTTTACTATGTTTTTATGTTAATTATGGGTAAAATGCATTATATAATGGTGTTTGCATATTCTAAAATGACAAAGTGCATATACTCTGTTTTACTATTTTTACTGCAATTTCACCTATTTTCAGTTAATTAATCAGTAGTATTGTAGTAATTCAGAATCATAATATAGACCTTGTTGAATATCTAGTGCTTAAAAATATTGTGTTCCTCTGTTTAAACTGATTCAAATGGAAAAAGGCACCAAGAACTTGTCCATTGTAGCTGACTGTGTAGGAAAATAGGCTATGACTGTGATAGTTCTAGCCAGTTGTACATATACAGCAGGGCTTGGAATCAGTCACTCCAGCACGTGCCACCAATGCAAAAGGGTGTACAAGATAAGGTAAAACAATCCAAACGATCAAAAACTTCCTCCCTATGCGTTTGGAGCACAGATAAGCAATGAATTGTCACCTACCTGTTATTTCGGAGCAGTGCAGGAATAAGCGGTGCAAGAATAGGGAATAGTGCAGGAACAACCGAAAATGGTCAAAATGCCCCAAAACCATGGAAAGCATGATTGGAAATTGACCAAGCGGTTAGTCCACCCTATTTGGACTTCGTTCCTTCACCATAGGCGGACCAGCTGGGATAAAGGGATAAAGGTTGACAAATTATAACCCTGCATTCCAGGAAACTATTTTGTAAACAGTTGGAAATCCTTGAAACCCAGCAAATAGATATATCAACTTTGTCTTATAAATAAATCTCCCAGCATGGTTGAGCATAATAGATATATAGATATATAAATAAAAAAAAAAAATATAATATATAGAGAGAGAGAGAGAGAGAGAGAGAGAGGAGAAATAGGGATAGAGGAATAGGAGATAGTTATTAGCAGAAGATAAAGTCTTTGTAGCATTACAGTAAATTGCAAATTTTTTCTGCAATACTGTAATGCAGTTTTAGATGGAATAAAAGGTGCATTCTTCAGATTTTATTAGCATTTGATGGTTGATAGTGCACATTTAATTTACCTGGTATAATTCTTCACCCTCTTCTAGTTTTGGAAGCAAGGGCCACTTGCAGGATCAGAGGAAGGGCAGCATAGTGACAGAAAATTCTTGCTGATTTCTTCTGCAGTAGATCAGTAGAATTCTATCAACATTTATTTGCAGAATTAGTTTCATTTTAGAATTGCACCATAGCATCTAGAATAGGTTCAATCACGTGTTAGAATAGTATTTAGCATTTGACCTGTAATGGCATCATTTTCAGCATTTTCTACAATTTCCAGAATTATATCATTTTTAGTTTTACTGCAATAAACGTTAATTTGGTTTCTCAGATTCAACTTATGTTCAGAAAATTGTGAGTTTTATCATTGGTTTAATTTTTGCAAGCGTGTGTGTGAATTTCCATTCTATAGTTTACTTTCCTGCAATTTTCTTTTTGGTCAATTCAGCAGCATTTTATTTCTTGTCAATTTTAGATTTTGCAGTTTCATTTTCTTGTAATTTAAATTCAGCTTTAGATTGTGCAATTTGATTTCCTTTGTTAGAAATTAGGAAGTTACAACAACCCCAAGCATTGCTAACAGACCTACCAATAAAATCCTATTCTTGGACGAACTGAACCTGCAACTGTGACACCTCCTATCGTATACAGCCTTTGGACACCGCCCTGGATTGACATATAATTACTAAATTATGAATGATCAATGACCCTCATCAAGATCTATATGCCAATCCCAACACAACATACACATTTAGGGACTATCTCCCATTGTTAACAACAAACCTTGTTGACCTCAACAACCCTTCCCCTTTGATTGAGGAAGGGGAAAATTCAAGAAGTAACCTCCAAGAAGGATATGAACAAGATCAAGGGGAGTCTTCTGAAGATGAGTCATCTTATGAGGTAGCACCCTGGGACCCTTTTGAGTATGAGTAGCAATCACTCACAAGTGACACCCACTAACGACTATCAGGAGAACTTCGTGATAATGTTCCCCCTTAATGTTCCAATCGGGCAATTGCTACCTCCAGAGAATCCATCCCTCCCATAGAAAGTAGAACAACCCAAAAGGGACAAAATCAACATGCTTGAACAAAATGAGCCTCCCATGCCGACCATAAGGCCAAGCGATCCCCTAGAGGAAGAAGATCCAAATATATTCTTCAACATCAACTACTTGCATGTCGGGTTTTTAGTTTTCATAGAGAGTGAGGATAGTGATCAAGAAACACCTAGTGGGAGGACATACCAAGCAGAAGAGCACATAGTTGTCGGAGCTAATGAAGGCCTATGGATATCTAATAGTGACTATGAGGATGAGACTGAGATGGCATATCTCAACCATATAAGGCAACAAGAATACCCCATAGACATCGATGGTATGTTTGAACATCTGGATATGGGACCAAGGCATAGGTGGCATTTAAACCAAGTACAATTAAACCAAATGCTTCATCCACCACTTCGTGCATACAAGGAGCACCTCCCACCTAAAGACCCTATAGGGCCATTAGTGCCAAGGGTAGACCCTATCCTTCTATCCACACATAGGGCCGATCCTTTTGTACCAATATCCACAGAGATAGATCTGTGGTACAAGGATCACTAAGAATGTCTGAATCAACACCCCCATGGTAATGGAGATCAAAATCATTCCATCAACATTATCTCTATTGATTTAATCGCCCCCATTCACAATCCGATCGATCCAACATGGCCATTGTATATAGACCTAGATGCCATAGACTGGGGTCGCACTAACTCACCACCATCCCCATCATAGTACTGCCCGTGCGATGAGATGTGTCATTTCACCCCAGGACAAACTCAGGATATCTTCCATGCTAAAGAGGAACCTAACATTCCCAACATAGATCTAAACTCAGAAAATGATATCCACCTGATCCCAACTCCACACTAGTTGGAGTACGAATCCCACATGTCAATCGAAGAGACGATTGACGTAGACATCAGTTCTGATCCAATGAATCCATAAATCATCAAGTTGGGGGTAAGTTTATCCCTCAAAGAGCAAGCTGATTACATCACCCTTCTCAAAGATAAGAAGGATGTTTTTGCATGGTCCTACAAAGACATGTCGGGGCTAGACCCGTAGCTAGTCACGCATAATCTAATGCTTGATCCGATAGTCAAGAAAGTCAAGTAAAAGCACGTAAGATGCACCCAAAAGTGACCTTAATGGTCAAAGATGAGCTACAAAAGTTGTTGGATGTATAGTTTATCATCTGCGTAGATTACCCACCATGGCTGTCTAACATGGTACCCGTTAAAAATCCTGACAGGAGGATTCGCATATGCACCAATTTTGAGATTTAAACAAAGTGAGTCCTAAGGATGATTTCCCCTCGCCTAGCATCGATGCATTGGTAGACACTACAGCAAGCCACGAAATGCTTTCCCTCATGGATGATTTCTTGGGATACAACCAGATTTGTATCAATCTTGATGATCAACTAAAAATGGTTTTCACGACGCCCTAGGGGACATTTTATTATAAGGTCATGCCCTTTGGCCTTAAAAATTCTGGTGCCACCTACCAATGCGCTATGAAATACATCTTCCACGATCACATGCATAAAAATTTGGAAGATTATATGGATGATTTGTTGTCCAAATCTCTTTTACGCCAAAACCATCTCGATGACTTACGCAAGATCCTTGATCGCCTCATCGAACACAAAGTTAGGCTAAACCCCAAGAAGTGCGTATTTGGCGTCACATCTAGAAAACTCTTGGGTTTCATAGTCTCAAAATGAGGCATCCAGGTAGACCCAAATAAAGTCAAGGTAATCCTTGAAATGCTTCCCCCAACCACCATCAGACAGCTCTTAAGCTTGCAGGGAGAGGTTGCGTCAATCAAGCGCTTCATAGCACAGTATCTGACAAATGCTGACCCATGAATAAATTATTACACAAGGGAGTAGCATTTCATTGGGATGACGAGTGCCACTCAGCCTTCGACAATATCAAACAATACTTGGCTTCACCACCAATATTGGCACCACCTAGACTAGGAGTGTTGTTCTATTTATACATCTCAGCTACTGAGGTGGCACTGGGTGCCATGCTAGCCCAAAAAAATGAACTACATAAAGAACATGCTAATTATTATCTTAGTCACACCTTGGTCAGCTATGAAATTAACTATGCATACATTGAGAAGTTATTCTTGGCGATGGTATTTGCCACCAAAAAGCTACACCATTACATGCTGAGAAACATAATGTATGTTGTGTCTAAGGAGAATCTATTATGGTACATGATGAGTCGTACTTATCATAGTAGTCGTGCGGTGAAATGGATTATGTTGTTGACAGAGTTTGACATCAAATTTATTGGATAAAAGTCCATCAAAGGTCAAGTCATCACCGATCAACTAGCAGAGGCTCCTATCAAAGACGATCAGCCTCTGACCGTAGAGCTGCCCGATGATGGGGTCTTCCATGTCTCAGAATCGCCAAATTCTGATGATCCTAAGTCACAGGTCGACATAACCTTATTTTTTTATGGTTCTAAATGTGAGCAATGGGGTGGTGCAGGAATCATATTTTTCACATCGCAAGGGGCTCTAATGTCTTTATTATTTAAACTTGATTTCCTGTGCATCAATAACAATGTTGAATATGAAGCCTTGCTCATAGGTCTTCAGAAAGCCATCACCATGAACATCAAATGCTTGAATATATTTGGTGATTCACTATTAATTGTCAACCAAGTGAAAGGGGTATTCCAATGCAAATGCCCAGTTCTGCAGGCCTACAAAGCCCTTATGGATAAATTCCTGGTAAAACTTGAATAGTACGACATCGAGGAACTCCCTCGATCATCGAATAATTTTGCAAACACTATGGCCTCCTTGGGGTCACTAATCCCGCAAGACCCTTCTGGTGAGATGACAGCCATACAAGTCAAAACATTATCGCAATCCATGATGGAGAGTGTAGGCTCTGATATAACGCCAGGAATCCACTTGATCCAGATCGAACCATCTCAAGATAGGTTCTCTTGAATCAATAATAGTCTAAATCATGCCAACTGGGGGTCTTTGTTCTCCCCAACCCCTCTTAATAGCAACACAACGCTATTTTTACAAGTTCTTTCCTACTCAGCTTTTGCTAGGGACGAACTTCAAGAGGGATCGATCATTCATACCATCGAGGTTTCTGATCAGAAGGATTGGTACACACCCATAAGAGACTATCTCAAGTTAGGAAGCCTCCCACTTGGATTATCGCACACCGTGAAAAGATCATTCAAATAGAAAGTGGTAAAACACATCTTGCTAGGAGATATTTTGTATCGTAGGAGCTATGAAGGAATACTCCTCCATTTCTTGGACTCGCAGGAGTCCACTTGGGTGATCACCCAAGCGCACGATGGTACATGCGATGGCCACTTCAGCGGTATGGCCATCGCAAAGCGCATTCTTTGCATGCGCTATTATTGCCATCTTTATAGCGAGATTGTTGCACATATGTGTGAAAGTGCGTGAAGTGTCAACACCATGCTAACTTGACACACATACCTTCTCAGGCCTTGCAGCCGATCCAATCGACTTGGCCATTTTTATAGTGGGGCTTAGATCTCATCGAAAATATCTTCCCTGCATCGTCAGGTCATCACACGTTTATCATAATGACCACAAAGTACTTCACTAAGTGGGTGGAAGCAACTTCGCTTACCTCTACGACTGGGCCTCACATTGCGGAGTTCATTTTACATAACATCATATGTCATTTTGGTATTCCATCCAAGATCATCTCGGATAATGGGACGTCATTTAAGAACAAATATGTGCGTGCTTTGACAACAAAGTACAAAATTCAGCATAGTTTTTTGACACCCTATTATTCGCAGGCAAATGGGGAGGCAGAGGTTTCAAACAAAATGCTAGTTGCCATCCTTAAAAAGATAGTCATAGATAGTCATAAGGATTGGCACATCCAAATACCACTTGCCCTATGGGCTTATCACACTAGCATTCAAACACCCACTGGGGTAACTCCATTTTTGCTAGTGTATGGCTCCGAGGCAGTCATACCTCTCGAGTTGGAAATACCCTCCCTGTGCATATCAATGCAAGAGTTCATCGATGATGACACTGCACGGTAGGCCCGATTAGACCAGCTTACGTTACTTGATGAACGACGCATCAATGCTCTCAAGCATTTACGTATCTATCAAGAGCTACTTAAGAAAGCATACAACATGAAAGTTCACCTGAGGGACTTTTAGGTTGATGACCTGGTCTTAAAAGAGAACCAACAAAATTCTAACTTGCCACCCCATTTAAGGGACAAGTTCATGGCAAATTGGTTAGGTTCTTATGTAATCGACTGTAAAATAGGACCTGGAACATACCGGCTCACCTCTCTTGAAGGAATCAAGGAACTAGAACCCTTGAACATCAGTAATTTGAGGCCATTCAACATTTAGAGAGCCATGGCCCACCCTAAAAGCTCCAAGGGTTCCCACAATCGCTTGGTCAACCTAAAACACCCCAAAGGTATCCATAATCCCTTTGGTCAAACCAAAAGCTCCAAGGGTTCCCACAATTTCTTGGTCAACCTAAAATGCCCCAAAGGTATCTATAATCCCTTTGGTTAGACCAAAAGCTCCAAGGATTCCCACAATCGCGTGGTCACCTAAAATGCCCCAAAGGTATCCATAATCCCTTTGGTCAAACCAAAAGCTCCAAGGGTTCCTGCAATCACTTGGTCAACCTAAAACACCCCAAAGGTATCCATAATCCCTTTGGTCAAACCAAAATCTCCAAGGGTTTCCGCAATCGCTTGATCAACCAAACGCCCCAAAGGTATCTATAATTCCTTTGGTCAGATCATAAGCTCTAAGGATTCCCGTAATCGCTTGGTCAACCTAAAAAGCTCCAAGGGTTCTCGCCATCGCTTGGTCACCCAAAATGCCCCAAAGGTATCTATAATCCCTTTGGTCAAGCCAAAAGCTCCAAGGGTTCCCACAATCGCTTGGTCAAAAATGAATATTCAAAAAACAACAGATAATAAAAAATAACAAAAAAAAAATTGCATCTCACTTTCATGCATAATCTTAAAAATCAAAACACAAAAAGAACTGCATTAGGCATCGCATACATACATTGCATATTTGCTGGTCATACATGTCAAATGCACCATAGACTGTAATTACTCGGCAATTCCATCATTTTCTACATTTGTCCATTTTGTAAATGATCCAACAAGAGTAACGCTATTCGCATTTTTGCCATATCAAAGTTAGTTGTCTTTTAATGTCTTTAGGATTTTTGTCATTTAACTATCTTTAGATTTCTAGCCAAATTGTGTACAAAGTCAGACCGATTTCTACAAGGTAGAGTTTTTACTTGGATCACGCCTTGTTACAAAGCATCCCAACACAAGCTTAAAAAAACATAAAATTCCCAAGTTGTGTGAACGAAAGATGAAACCTGCAAAGTGGTCTAGGATACCATATAGTGAAATGGTTATCTTGCTCATCCCCTTGTGTGAATGACCCCAAGAATGCTGAGAGTTGGCAAAAGGACAAGCATCTTCCCTACCCAATTCCCCAAAATAAACAGTGGTTTTTACCACTATCAGAAATCCTAAATTCTCAAAAGGTTGCAAATATTAAAAACTGCAAAATTCAAAGTACAAACTCCAAATTTTGACATCAAAACCCTCAAAGTGCACACATCAAAAGGCACAAGAAATAGTGATCCAAATAACTCAAAATTTCAATCCCTTGCTCAAAAAACAAAAAATAAACAGTGATTTTTATCACTATATATGAGAGCAAGTATCCCAATAAAATTGAAGAAAATAAGGGATTCGAACTTGAATCCCTAGAACTCTCAGCATTCGAAAGGTCATGAGGTGAGCCTCAGTCCCGGTTTGGTGGCTGGCACTGGTGGCGACCCTCCCGCATGATGATATATCTGTCACATTAGCTGTTGAGCATATGTACAGATCAATGTTTGCATGTGGATGAGCTAGCTTATGGTATCCTAGATTGCCCCATAGATTAATCTTACTAAATGCAACAAAGGAGTTAGTGGATCTAATTAGGTGATCCTCAGTACAGGTTTGTTTGATAGCCTATCTGGCACTGGCGGTATCCTTACGAATACCACATAAACAAACTCAATCGCACACACAGGGATGTGAAACAACTTGGTCAAACTCAAGTCTAAATCTTACCTTGTTTGAAAGTCTTGTAAGATAATGTACAGTCTTAACTATTTAGTTAAAGCATCTACGTCTCAGAAAAACCTTAACCACATTCTAAAACAATTATTTTACATCTCATTACTTACATCACCATCAGAAAATACAAAATAAAAATTACAAATGCAAAGTTATTCCATAAAGCAATCACATAGTACAGAAAGCCACTAAATCCTATATAGTCTATGGTGCCATCGCCTGTATACCAACAAATCATTCCATCCATTCCATATGCATACATCTATATCATATAGCTAACATCATCCGAAGTCATAATAGCATATGCATACAAAACATAAATAAACGTGCAAAAAGAACAATAAACCATGACAAGCCTATCATAAAACCAAAAATGAGTCGTATATATATTAAGTCAAAATGCCCTCAGGCTACAATAAGAAGGTCCTCTAACCTCACAAAAAAATCAAAAACTCAAAATCCCTAAAGCCTGGAGAGTTGGCCACCATGATCACGCAGGATCGGTGTGACTGGTACTACCCCCAGTAGCATGGGTCCTATGGGACCTCTCAGGACAGCTGCTGCCAGTCCCCGCACCCTATCCACCAACACTACCCTCACCTAGCTGCTTGCGACAAGATGATGTAGACTGCTTAGTATCACTACCTCTCGTACGGTGTGAAGACCCACCTCCATCAAGCACAGGCAACTATCCACTGATACGGACAACCTTCATCTCCAACTCCACCTAGTACCGACCCCACTCTATATCTCACCGATGATACACAACCAATGTGCTATCTCGTTGTGCCAACTAAGTCTGTAGGAGATCACTCTCCTACAAAATGTCTCTATGCTCCTCCTCCCATCTTCGTAAGAGACCCTCCAATTGTGCTATCTCAACATGAAACCCAGCCTCCACATCCCCTGAGATAGCCTGAGACATGGGCACCTCTTGGATGGCTTGCTGCTCCGACACCCACTACTCTGGGACATCCTGTACATCTAGCTGCTTGAACCCCCAAATCCTCTCCATCCCCAATGAATTCATCGACCTCCACCATGTCTATATCATCAAGTAGAGCCCCCCAACCTTTGACTGGTGCCTCTGCATCCCCACCTATTGCTGCTACAGTATTATTGCCTCCTAGAGGCCCCTCACCCTACCATCGTCGCATAATCCACCACCGTTCATACTCTGTAGTCACCCCAACATCGTCCACATTGGGTACAACAATAACTGCATCAGACTCCTCACCCAGCGGCTCAATGATAGGCCAGACTAGAGTCCTCTTGTCACCATGACACTAATAGATCAAGGGATCACTAGGCAATCCCTAGTGCACCCCAAACTACTCGTGTCACTCGAACATACGAGAAGTACTCCTGCTCTATCCCATGTCGCCCAATCAACAAAGCCACTCACCAGCCTTAGGCTAGGCTGTAAAGTCCCGATATGGCTGCCAAAACACCTATCCTAGCACTAGATGAGAGAAGGCATCAATATAGAGACTTATGTCGCTTGCCCATCGTTGACTCTACCCATGCTCTTCTGACCTCAGCCATAAAGCGGCATATCCAATATCTCGATCCACCATCTCACCTCGAGTGGTCCAAGGCAAACCCTACGACTGCTCCATAGCTATGTGCTACCACCCCCAACACTACAAGAGATAGCTGCACCCGATCCCCTTTTGCCTTCGATAGTGGACCTCGTATAGCTCATCGTACAACTACGCCAACAATGTCTGACCCCATCTCATAATAAGTGGATCTGATGTAGGACACTCCACCAATATGAACACCAACTCAAGCAGGTTCCAAGGGAACCTTGCATCTGAGGAGTCAAGAAGCAGCATATTAGATATGAGGGTCATGATAAAAGCATACCTCACCCCTAATACACCCTTCTCCAACCACCATCGCACTAGAATACTACCTATCTGGCAGTCAGCCTCTGCCCTCTCCATAGCCCTATCCACCCCCCTCTTTGCCATCGAACCAAAACACCGTGTCAGTACCGCCGTCTGCTAGTCACGATGGGTCATCCAGATGGGCAATCCATCTATAGGAATCCATAGAATCTGATACACGTCCTCTAGAGTAACAGTCATCTCCCCTGTTGGGAGATGGAAAGTGTTGGTGTGGGGATCCCACAGATTGATCAGGGTATTCAAATATACCCGATACCCCACCACTGGCTCCAAACGTGTCACCTACTTGAGCCCAAGGGCATCAAGCCACTCCCAATCCACGACTGTCAGAGCATCCCGGGCATCAAATAAAACAGTCGACTGGCAGTACCAACTCTTCACAACCTGAAAAACAATAAAACAAAACAAAAAAAACATATTAGGGTTTCAACCTTAATATAAACAAAAACATTAAAATAAAATTGTACAGCAAAAGTATAGACTACAATTTACAATTGTACATCAAAAGTACAACATGAGAATTACAGTAAAACAAATGTACCACAAAATACAAAAACAAAAAAATCATACTAGGGTTTCAACCTTAATGTGGACAAAAAAACAATACAAAAATATAAAAATTAATATTAGGGTTTCAACCTTAATATTAACGCAAAACAAAACAATATATATATATATATATATATAAAAAAAAAAAAAAAAAAAATATATATATATATATATATATATATTCGGGTTTCAACCTTAATATGAACAAAAACAACAAAATAAAATGCAAACGTTTTGGGTTTTAAACCTAAAAACAAACAAAAAAAAAGTACAGATAACATTTGTGTACTAGGTTTTTGACCATAATCTACAAAAAATAACAACAAAAAAAACATAGCAAATAAAATTCCTATATTAGGTTTTCAACTTGATATACAAATAAAATCAAAATAATGCAAACAAACATTTATATGTGAGTTTTTAACTTCATATAACATACAAACGAATAACAGGTGGGGAGAAGGAATATTATATCGGTCTCACCTCGGCTCCTCCACTCGATGATCTGGTTCTTGCACTCATGATGTTCATGAAATTTCAGCAGCGCTCTGCTACGCACACTCGCACTCCTCCTCACTGCTCCAAATTGCCAAAAAAAAATGTTGCAAATGAGCCCAAAACCTAGTTTTGGTCATTTTATAGGTTGTTAGGCCTGTAATCATTCCACCCTGGTATGAGTGCTCTATTTTGTGCTCATCCCACCCTAGGATGATTAAAAAATTGGTATTCATCCCACCCTGGGATGATTACAGAGCAAGAAATGAAGCAACAAAACTGCATCCAAAAAATGCACCAAAAATAGTAATAAACTTGACAAACAATGGTGCATTTGCACCTGACATTCATGGCATGTAAAACCATTGTCAAGGTCACCAATACTCACTGTCCTACTCCCTAATATGGCTAGCATAGCCGTATTGCTCCACGGGAAGGAGGATTTTTGATAATTTCTACCCCAATACGCGTCAAAGAAAAGGGTCAAAACCCACCAAATTTAGGTTCGATTGTTGGAAAACTGTAATGAGCGTTCAACAAAAACCATTGAAGGCACCCTTACAAATGTCATCTTGGGTCAAGTGACTCATTGATTTTCTCATTTTGGTCATTCCCTCATCGATTCATCGCTTGAGGGGGTAGTCACACTTAGTCACCAATCAACAAATACACACCCAATCAAGGAAATGACATGCATTCAAAGAATCATTGCCAAAGACAATCATGCTCCTGCTTGGGGCAGAAAATAAGAAATAATCACAAGATAAACAAACACTTGGTATACTAGAAGCATGAAGACAAGGTTTCTCAGACAAAATGTTGCACCCTTTGACTATTCATGTCTGAACAATGTCCAATATCAAGTACACCTCACTGAAAAAGGTTACACTTGAGTTAAGCTCCTTAGCTCATCAGAAGCAAGGATTCAAGAATATGTGCCCTTTCCATACTTAGGATATCAAAATTTGGTTATGTTATTGAGAAAACCTAATCATTAGGTGCTTTGGTCATCTATTTTTGCTCAGCATTGTGCCACACACAGCGCATCCCAAAAAGGGGCATCTATAGACACCAAAACAACACCAATATGATTATGTAACTATAATAACTAATCGAATTGGCGTACATACCCCCTAGGGCAGCCTCCAGAGGTTAAAAAGTGGTCCTAACCACTCCCAAATTAGTTTTGGAAGGCTAGAGGTCAATTTGGCACCTTTTAAGTACTTTGCTCCCTATTCGTCCCACCCTGGGACGATTAGAATCCTATTCGCCCCATCCCAGGATTATTAGCAACAATCGCTCCAGGGTGGGATGATTAGCAGGTTTGACTAGAAAAAATTCAAGCCTTGACAAATGGCAGCCCAGATCCACCACTCAACTTCACCTTCAAGGCATGCAATTGCGAGGAAAATTTTCAAATTAGAGAGAGAGACTTCATGGAGGCCCTAAATCAGGAAGGAATCTTCTCTCCCCCAAAAAAGGCATGATGAGCCAAGTGCCACCCTCGCATGAAAATTCAACGGATACCCTCAGGTTTATAAAATGGTGAGCCTCCTCACCACAAAAAATAACAGAGCAAGAGCATTTGGAGCAACGGAGTGCTGCCAAATTATACCCCCATTTCTCTTTGTGCTTCCTACATCCCTAATTTCTCTTTAGGAAGAGATGTTATCGGGTGAACACTAGGAATGCAATCTAGACCCAAAACCCAAGCAATCAGCCACAATCCCATACCAAACTCATCTAAACAACCCCCTAGAAGGTTTTGGACCCATGCCACATGGATTGGTGCCAAAACTAAGCCCCAAAAGGTGGGCGTCCTGCCCTCGGGCGCCCCTTGCACTATTGCAGTCTTAATCGCCCCACCCTGGAGTGATTATAAATTTGTGCATGATTTCTTTACTGTTCTTTTTGTATTATGTTGTATCTGATGTACTTATGCTACTGTCCAAGTTTCATTGCTTTCTGACATGATTTGACCTTGTTTTTATGATTTTATACATTTACTAACCTACAGGGAGTGCCTTCAGATACAGGATAATCTAGGCAAAATATCCCAAATATAACCTTTTGGGTCATCTCAAAATGTCCCTTTTATCCTAACCCCAAGTTTTTAGGAGTTTTGGAGGCCTCTGGGAAGGACATTTGCAAGGTCGCTTTTGCACGTTTTGTGACAGTCCCCAATGTCCCACCCCGGAGTGATTAGAAATATGTGCATGATTTCCTGACTATTATTTTTGCAATGTGTCCCTGATGATGTCTTCATGCCTCTGTAAAATTTTGAATTCATTATGACATGTTTTGACCATCGTTTCATTCTTTTATATATTAACTAGCCGGAGGCTTTAGGGATTGCATGTTTTCCTATATCCGCATATGCTATTAACTATTTGCTATTTTTTTGTGCATAGGATCTCACCGCCAAGAACACTAGAAGGGCAATAAGGAACGACGAATACATGGACACAAGTGGCAACAACTTTTGGCATGCCCATTTTGAATGTGGGCATGCGGAAGACACTAGAAGAATATCATCCATTGATGTAACGAATTGTATCAAACATTCTGAGCCCTAGAGAGGGGACGTATTGTAACCGGATTAAAAGCAAACATTAATAAAGAGGCCCCAATTTGTTTTGCTTACATCTCATTTCTGCGTAATTTTCTTCATGCATTTTTTCATTGCATTCATAGGACTTAGCATCTACACCATATCTATTTTTTTTGCATCATATCTGGTACGCCATCCTTCTGCATTCACTTTCAAAATCAATCCTTATACCTCCAACCATATGACATAAAAAATATTTTCCTCAAATAAAACCACTCTTGAGAAAGGAATTAAATCACCATACCTCTAAAACTGCCTTGATGATGATGTGCCTTCAAAACCTTTCTTGAAAAAAATAATTTTCTTTTCTTGTGCCACTTCAAAAATGGTTAGAAAATCGCTTTTTAAAATCATCCATATTAAAAACCCTTCTTAAAATATGTGCTCAATAAGTCTTGAAAATAATACTTTATAACTCCTTTTAGTCTCACAAAATAAAATTTTTAATAATGACTAAACCCTAAAATTTCCCTCTTTTATCATTCAAAAAATATAATTAAACATAAACCATAACACACCTTATAAATCCCTCACACAATATACAAAAGATAATTTTCAATATTTTTTTGGACATTTTGAGTCCCTAAGTCAAAGTTGTCATTGATGTCACCAGATGAAGTCATCATTAATACCAAATATTTCAGCAGGAAACAAAGGGGATAAAATGGTTATTTGATATCCAGGAAGAAGGCCAAAGATCAAGTGAAACAGTGCAAAAGATAGAAGTTAAAAAGGAGTTATAATATTTATTTTATAAATTATTTAAATTCAGTGAGAATTTAAATTTTATAAATAAATATTAAAGGTACTTTATCAAAGGTATAATATTATAATAATGGTTATTATAATATTAAATGTGCCATGGTGAAAACCCAAATAAAATATTTATAATTTTTATTATAATATTTTATAATGCAAAGAGTGGGTTTTATAAAGTCTAAAGATATTTTAATAAACCCAAAGGTTGGGTTTAAGACCAAAGGCATTCGAAGCCTTTATGATCTCCGTCGACGTCATAGAAAACAACAAGGAAAGCATCGACATTTTCAAAGTAATGGAGGAAGCATATAAATACTATGCCTAAAGTTTAAATTTATTATCCTTGCTCTAAAGTAAAAATATTGGCTTGCGAAAGTAAGAGCTCGTGAGTGTATGCGAAAAACGTGACAACAAAGTGTTGAAGGGAGGAAGCTTCGATTTTTGAAGTTGCATAAGACAACGTGGTCTAGTGGCATTTTGGAAAGCGCAAAAGCGTTGGCTTGCAAGGGAGTTCGTGTTCGAATCACGATGGGTGCATCGTGAGGTGTGTTGAGTGAAGCGCCTACGATGCACGTTCTTTTGCCAAGGTGGAAGGAGAGAGTGGAGATTAAGAAGCATGTGGTGCTTCGTTAATCTCAATGAGCGCTTGGCTCGTGCGGTGACTTTGGTCATGGTTAAGGCGCTCATAGGGGGCAACGTTGAGGGTTCGATTCCCTCCAAAGGCAAAGGTAATATTTTTATTTTATTTTTAATTAAATGCCTAAGTTGGAGGTATAAGGTTGTTTAGTGGTTGAGTTTGGAAAGGTTGCTTTGTAATAAAGTTGTGGTAGTTGAGAATTACCTTTAGGAGTTATAAGGAGAATTTTGTTTTTATTTTTAAGTCTTAAAATTGCTATTGTGGAATATTGAAAGGTTAAGACTTTGTGGGTAGTATGTTATTTTGAATTAAGGGTTTTTGTGACTATTGTGAGGATATTGATTATTATTTAAGTTGGAGTGATAAGGTGTAATTTTGATATTATTTTTGTGATATGTTTTGTTGAAGAAAATTATCCTCTAACCCTTATTGAGATTGGCAAAGAAGTAATTGTGAGTGTGGCAGATTTGTGAGGTCAACTACTTGACATTCAAAAGGTATGGGCAAATTCTTCTTTGGTTGACTTGGTTGATTGGCTTTATTGAAAATTAAGTTTGGAGTGAAAAGGACTTGATTAGGGTTTCCTTTTCAAAAGTGGTTGAGTTATTGCTTCAAGGTTTTCTGATTTGAGAGTTGAGATTAAAACCTTGTTTTATTAGCATTGTTGTTGAGATCATTGGTTGAGTGAAGTGTTTGAGTTAATGCTTCAAGGTTTTCTAAAATTGAGAGTTGTGATTAAAACCTTGTTTGATGAGCATGGTTGTTGAAGTGAGTTGTTATGCAAAGAACTTGAACTAGGGTTTGAAAAGATCATGAGTATCATTGTTATGTGAGATTTGTTGTTGAGCATTGTTGGAAATATTTTGAGTTGGATGATACATGCTTGGACTAGGGTTTGTGAGAAAGAGTTGTTTCTTGAAGTGATTGGTTGAGTAGAGTTGATTGAGCCTAGTCAAGTGGATGTATGAAGTGATTGTTCAAGTTCCATAAAACAAACTATTCTATATTCTGATTTGAGTTGAGATTGAGTTTTGAGAATAGAACATATTGAGTCTCTAACAATTCTCTTTATGCTTCTATGAGATTGAGTTGAGAAAGTGATTGAGTTTTGAGAATAGAACATATTGAGTCTCTAACAATTCTCTTTATGCTTCTATGAGATTGAGTTGAGAAAGTGATTGAGTTTTGAGTATAGAACATATTGAGTCTCTAACAATTCTCTTTATGATTCTATGAGATTGATTTGAGTTGAGAAAGTGATTGAGCATTGAGTAAAGAACATATTGAGTCTCTAACAATTCTCTTTATGTTTCTATGAGATTGGACAAGTTTTATGTGGACTTGTTAAGAGATTTGAGGTAAGTCTTTGAGAAGACTTGTGGACTAATTTGTGTGAGATTTTGTGGAAGCTTACAATACAGATTTGAGCAAGTCCTAGAGAGGACTTATTGAGCAGATTTGGACAATTTCTGTGTGAGCTTGTTGAGAAATTTGGACAAGTTCTATGTGAGCTTGTTGAGCAGATTTGGACAAGTGGACTTTGAGAGATTTGACAGTTTGTGGACCTATTGAGCATATTTGATAGGTTCTGGACCTATTGAGAATTTGATAGGTTCGAGTGGACCTATTGAGCATATTTGGATAGGTTCGAGTGGACCTATTGAGCAGATTTGAGCAGGTTCTGAGTGGAACTATTGAGTAGATTTGAGTAGGTTCTGAGTGGACAAATAAACTATGTTTAGTGTAAATTTGAGTGGACTTGTGCTAGACCAATGGACTATGTTTAGTACAAGAGTTGAGTAGATTTGTGCTAGACCGAATGGACTATGTTTAGTGCATATTTGAGTGAGCTTATTGAGTAGACTTGTGCTAGACCGAATGAACTATGTTTATTTGAGCAGACTTGTGCTAGACCGAATGAACTATGTTTAGTGCAAGAGATTGAGCAGAGTTGTGCTAGACCGATTGGACTATGTTTAGTACAAAATTGAGATAGAGCTTTGGAGGTGATAGAGCAGAGAGGACAATAGTCTCCAATGGATAGAGATCCATCAGCTAGGGTAGTGAGGATAGGTCTTCTAAGTGGGGACAAGAGTCTTCAATGGAGAGAGATCCACAAGCCAATGTAGTGGAGGTAGTAGTCTTCTAGAGGATCACCAACCAGAGTAGAGGAGAAGGAGTTCTCCTATGGATAGAGATCCACAAACTAGATTTAGGGGATCAACATCTCCTTTGGACAGAGGTCCATAAACATTGTAATAGGGAAAGGATTCCCAAGATATTAATTGAGAAAAATTTAGAAGAAATATTTTCTCTGTGGAGGTAGCCCATATTGGGTGAACCACATAAATTTGGTGTCTCTATTGTGTGTGATGATTTGTGCATTACTTTGGTTATTGCTATTGATATTGCCATTGATTATATTGATTAATACTATTTGGGAAAGAAAAGTAAAAAGTGGTCTTATACTATTCACCCCCCTCTCAATATAAGCTTGTGTTCTTCAATTGGTATCAGAGCTGGTTCCTTCGAAAGAAGTTTAACAACTTGAAGGAAGATCCTACAAGAACACAAATGGCAAAGAAAGGCAAGAGTAGAAGCATGAGACACAAGAAGAAAAGAACACCTATGGTCATGAAAGAAAAGGAAGATGAGTTTAATATTGTTGTGTTGGGAGGACAAATGGAAATAGATTCAAGAGATGAATCAAGTAATGGAGAAATATCTAGACTGATAAAGTTTTGTACCAGATGTGGGAAGACAGGTCATCATGCAACTTATTGTTCACAAGAAGGTGAAGAATGTTTTGTCTGTGGTCAACTCGGTCATGATGCAAGTTATTGCAATGGGTTTGATAGCAGTGAAGATGAAGATGATTCTCTCAGATTTGAAGTTCTAAAGAATGAGTTCAAAAAAAGATAACAGGAATAGTCAAAGTAGGTATCAAGAAGAAACTCCACTTTGGACAATAGAAGAAATTGAAGAGGAAGATTCAAAAAAAGAAAAGGAGGAAGCCACTCTTAAGGAACTTATTGAATTGAAAAGAGAGAATTTAGAATTGAAGGCTCAAATACAAGAAGATGAGAAATGTAAGACAAAGCTTCTACAGGATATCTCTGACTTGAGAGATAAGGTTGAAAAAGCAAGAAGAGTTGAAGAAGGTATGATTAAATAGTCAAAGGTAAAAGAGATAGAATGTGAAAGGCTTATGATTACTCTTGAAGAATTAAAAAGGGAGAACTCAGGATTAAGGGTTCAAGCTCAAGAAGATGAGAAAGCAAAAGCAAGGTTTCTACAGGAACTCACCAACTTCAAAATCAAAGTTGAAGAGACAAGAAAAATTGAAGAAGGTATGGCCAAAAAATTAAAGATAAAAGATCTAGAGTGTGAAATATTAGAGCATGAGATAGTTTCACTAAGGATGGAAGTAAAAGGTTCTAAGGACAAGCTACACAAGTTTGAGGAAAATTCAAAGACTTTGGATAGGATTATCAATGCACAAAGGTCATCAATCACCATAACAGGACTTAGTTCTAAAGAAGAACAAGGGAAACAGGAAGCAAAAAAGGAGAGTCAAGCTCAAACACCAAAAAAGAAGAAGAGTCAAAATAAGTAAGTAAAAGAGAGAGTGAGACTTCTAAGGAGAAGTTGGACAATAGAAAGTTCAACAAGGAAAGGAACAATGCACAAGTAAGGAACAGATGGAACAAGAAACAGGTAGAAGAGACTAAGAGACCAATGGGGTCTAGGCAAGGTTTCTTCAATGGAAGATGTTTTTCATGTCATAAGTTTGGGCACATGGCTTCACAATGCAGGACACATGAAAGACAAGAATATGGGAAAGGATAACTTTTCCATGGGTATTGCTACTCATGTAATGAGTTTGGTCACAAGGCAATGAATTGCAGGGTTCATGACAGAAGAGGATATGGCTTCACTAGGAGAAATCCTAAGACATTTGCACCTCCAAGGAATAATAACATTAAGTGTTATAAGTGCAATAATGATGGTCACACAACAAAGTGGTGTAGAGCAGATATTCCAAAAATAGGTATGAACAGGAATAGGAACAAGAACAAGAACATGGATGAGAACAGGAACAGAAATAGGAACATAGATGTGAATAGGAACAAGAACAAGAATGATGATAGGAATAGGGATGATGACTTGGATAGAAATAATTAGAGGATTCAGGAAACTCAAAAAATAAGGGAAAAGGATAAAGGTAAAGAACAATGCTTTTGGGGAGTAGAAATACTCCCACCCTAGAATTAACCACCTCATGAGGAGGTGGGGGAGGGGCTAAGCTAAGAGGCTCATTCTTAGCCCCGAGCCCCAAAGGTGACCCTTTGCCATTGATGTCAAAGGGGGAGAGATTTGTGTAATGGGGAGAGATTTGATATTTGAGAGAGCATTGAGCCAGGGGGAGCAATGTCCCAGGGGGAGCAGAATAAAAAGAAAGGTCAGATTTTGGTAAGAAGAGTATGGGTTGCCATCAATGACAAAGGGGGAGATTGTTGGACATTTTGAGTCCCTAAGTCAAAGTTGTCATTGATGTCACCAGATGAAGTCATCATTAATACCAAATATTTTAGAAGGAAACAAAGGGGATAAAATGGTTATTTGATATCCAGGAAGAAGGCCAAAGATCAAGTGAAACAGTGCAAAAGATAGAAGTTAAAAAGGAGTTATAATATTTATTTTATAAATTATTTAAATTCAGTGAGAATTTAAATTTTATAAATAAATATTAAAGGTACTTTATCAAAGGTATAATATTATAATAATGGTTATTATAATATTAAATGTGCCATGGTGAAAACCCAAATAAAATATTTATAATTTTTATTATAATATTTTATAATGCAAAAAGTGGGTTTTATAAAGTCTAAAGATATCTTAATAAACCCAAAGGTTGGGTTTAATACCAAAGGCATTCAAAGCCTTTATGATCTCCGTCGACGTCATAGAAAACAACAAGGAAAGTGTCAACATTTTCAAAGTAATGGAGGAAGCATATAAATACTATGCCTAAAGTTTAAATTTATTATCCTTGCTCTAAAGTAAAAATATTGGCCTGCAAAAGTAAGAGCTCGTGAGTGTATGCAAAAAACATGACAACAAAGTGTTGAAGGGAGGAAGCTTCGATTTTTGAATTTGCATAAGACAACGTGGTCTAGTGGCATTTTGGAAAGTGCAAAAGTGTTGGCTTGCAAGGGAGTTCATGTTCAAATCACGATGGGTGCATCATGAGGTGTGTTGAGTGAAGTGCCTACGGTGCATGTTCTTTTGCCAAGGCAGAAGGAGAGAGTGGAGATTAAGAAGCATGTGGTGCTTCATTAATCTCAATGAGTGCTTGGCTCGTACGATGACTTTGGCCATGGTTAAGGTGCTCATAGGGGGCAACATTGAGGGTTCGATTCCCTCCAAAGGCAAAGGTAATATTTTTTATTTTAATTTTAATTAAATGCCTAAGTTGGAGGTATAAGGTTGTTTAGTGGTTGAGTTTGGAAAGGTTGCTTTGTAATAAAGTTGTGGTAGTTGAGAATTACCTTTAGGAGTTATAAGGAGAATTATGTTTTTATTTTTAAAGTCTTAAAATTGCTATTGTGGAATATTGAAAGGTTAAGACTTTGTGGGTAGTATGTTATTTTGAATTAAGGGTTTTTGTGACTATTGTGAGGATATTGATTATTATTTAAGTTGGAGTGATAAGGTGTAATTTTGATATTATTTTTGTGATATGTTTTGTTGAAGAAAATTATCCTCTAACCCTTATTGAGATTGGCAAAGAAGTAATTGTGAGTGTGGCAGATTTGTGAGATCAACTACTTGACATTCAAAAGGTATGGGCAAATTCTTCTTTGGTTGAGTTGGTTGATTGGCTTTATTGAAAATTAAGTTTGGAGTGAAAAGGATTTGATTAGGGTTTCCTTTTCAAAAGTGGTTGAGTTAATGCTTCAAGGTTTTTTGATTTGAGAGTTGAGATTAAAACCTTGTTTTATTAGCATTGTTGTTGAGATCATTGGTTGAGTGAAGTGTTTGAGTTAATGCTTCAAGGTTTTCTAAAATTGAGAGTTGTGATTAAAACCTTGTTTGATGAGCATTGTTGTTGAAGTGAGTTGTTATGCAAAGAACTTGAACTAGGGTTTGAAAAGATCATGAGTATCATTGTTATGTGAGATTTGTTGTTGAGCATTGTTGGAAATATTTTGAGTTGGATGATACATGCTTGGACTAGGGTTTGTGAGCAAGAGTTGTTTCTTGAAGTGATTGGTTGAGTAGAGTTGATTGAGCCTAGTCAAGTGGATGTATGAAGTGATTATACACAACTGAGATTGAGTTTTGAGAATAGAACATATTGAGTCTCTAACAATTCTCTTTATGCTTCTATGAGATTGAGTTGAGAAAGTGATTGAGTTTTTGAGAATAGAACA
The DNA here is from genome assembly GCA_028583015.1 of Wollemia nobilis. Lineage (NCBI taxonomy): Eukaryota > Viridiplantae > Streptophyta > Pinopsida > Araucariales > Araucariaceae > Wollemia > Wollemia nobilis. The sequence continues at coordinate 868,614 of JAQPPZ010016827.1, forward strand.
TATTGAGTCTCTAACAATTCTCTTTATGCTTCTATGAGATTGAGTTGAGAAAGTGATTGAGTTTTGAGTATAGAACATATTGAGTCTCTAACAATTCTCTTTATGCTTCTATGAGATTGATTTGAGTTGAGAAAGTGATTGAGCATTGAGTAAAGAACATATTGAGTCTCTAACAATTCTCTTTATGTTTCTATGAGATTGGACAAGTTTTGTGTGGACTTGTTAAGCAGATTTGAGGTAAGTCTTTGAGAAGACTTGTGGACTGATTTTGTGTGAGCTTTTGTGGAAGCTTACAATACATATTTGAGCAAGTCCTAGAGAGGACTTATTGAGAAGATTTGGACAAGTTCTGTGTGAGCTTGTTAAGCAGATTTGGACAAGTTTTGTGTGAGCTTGTTGAGCAGATTTGGACAAGTTATGTGTGCTTGTTGAGCAGATTTGGACAAGTTCTGAGTGGACCTGTTGAGCAGATTTGGATAGATTTTTAGTGGACCTATTGAGCAGATTTGAGCAGGTTTTGAGTGGACCTATTGAGCATATTTGAGCAGGTTCTGAGTGGACCTATTGAGCAGATTTGAGTAGGTTCTAAGTGGACCTATTGAGCAGATTTGAGTAGGTTCTAAGTGGACCTATTGAGCAGATTTATGCTAGACCGAATGGACTATGTTTAGTGTAGATTTGAGTGGACTTGTGCTAGATTGACTAGATTATGTTTAGTGTAAGAGTTGAGCAGATTTGTGCTAGACCGAATGGACTATGTTTAGTGCAGATTTGAGTGAGCTTATTGAGTAGACTTGTGCTAGACCGAATGAACTATGTTTAGTAAGACTTTTTCTAGACCGAATGAACTATGTTTAGTGTAAGATATTGAGTAGAGTTGTGCTAGATCGACTGGACTATGTTTAGTATAGAATTGAGATAGAGCTTTGGAGGTGATAGAGCAGAGAGGACAATAGTCTCTAGTGGATAGAGATCCATCAACCAGGGCAGTGAGGATAGGTCTTCTGAGTGGGGACAAGAGTCTTCAAGTGGAGAGAGATCCACAATCCAGTGTAGTGGAGGCAGTAGTCTTCTAGAGGATCACCATCCAAAGCAGAGGAGAAGGAGTTCTCCTATGGATAGAGATCCACAAACCAGATTTAGGGGATCAACATCTCCTTTGGATAGAGGTCCATAAACATTGTAATAGGGAAAGGATTCCCAAGAGATTATTTGAGAAATATTTAGAAGAAATATTTTCTCCGTGGAGTAGCCCACATTGGGTGAACCACATAAATTGTGGTGTCTCTATTGTGTGTGATGATTTGTGCATTGCTTTGGTTATTGCTATTGATATTGCCATTGATTATATTGATTAATATTGTTTGGGAAAGAAAAGTAAAAAGTGGTCTTATACTGTTCACCCCCCTCTCAGTATAAGCTTGTGTTCTTCATATTTCCCCATGCACCTTATAACTCCTACTTACAAAATATGCAAAATACAATTTTTAATTTATCCTCATACACCTTATAACTCCTATTTACATAATGTATAATATAAAATCAAATATTATCATTGCACCTTATGACTCCCACTCTAATAAAAATAAAATATTTTATTTACCCTTACCTCAATAGCCAAAACTCTCTAATCATCATGGAGGAGATTCGATCTCCACACCTTGCCAAACACAGTGCTCTCCCAAAGGACCTCCGACTAGCTAAGCTAGCCCAGTGGGTGAAACCAAAGGGCTCAACATCGATATTTGTGACCTTCACAAATTTATCCTCTAAAATAAATAATGCACAAAAAAAACCTCATGGTGGGATTTGAACCTCTGTCTCACTGCACAACAACACCCTATCATATGCCAATGAACTAGCTGGGACACATCGATGGATGGGAACCAATATGCACGAACAAGTATGTATTCTACTTCATATTTTACCAATCGTTGAACATTCTCATTGTGCTCCCTGCCCTCCTTGTTCGTTGAATTCTATGTGCTAGAATAATATCGAATTGTGCTCTCCACCTTAGCCATCTCACTTGATTTTTGCTCCTTATTTATACATGCATTTTTGTTTTCACCATGGACGTCGATGCTATATTTTTCTTATATATTTTTTATTTTATGCTTGCCTTTTATGACATTGGTACCTTTTAAACTTAAACTCATTTGTATTATAATATTTAAATATTTGGATTTAAATATTATAATATTTTACTTTTTAACCTTTATCCAAAGCCTTTTATGATTTAAAACTTTTGTCCCAAGCACTTTTATATCTTTGTCCATTTCCTTTATAATATTTAAAATATTATAATCCTTAAAAATAATTGCCTTGCTTTGCAATAATATTTCCTTTTAATATATATTTACCCTGGATGAACAAGCCCATATTTGACCTCAATGATATATTTTCCATCCTTATAAACTTTTCACCCTTGAAGAATATTTTTGCCTTGAATACCATGCTCCTTTGACATCAATGACAACTCAATATTTCTAAAAATCTCCCCCTTTGTCATTGATGGCAACCCTACTAAACATTTTCTTTGACTGCAACTAGATTCCCAATCTGCTTCCCCTTACTAAAAACTCTCCCCCTTTGACATCAATGGCAAAGGGCTCCTCGAGGCTAAAAATAAAACACTTAGCACAACCCCCTCACCACCTCCTTTTCTTTAGGTGATTAATTATGGGATGGGAGTGAAATTACTCCCAAATTTCCTTTGAGATACTCAAAAGTTTTCTTTGGAAGTGGTTTGGTAAAGATGTCAGCAATCTGTTCCTTTGTAGCAATGTATTCCAATTTGACTTGTTGATCAGTCACTTGCTCTCTCAAAAAATAATATTTGATTGAAATGTGCTTAGTCCTTGAATGCATCACTGGATTATTTGAAATATTAATGGCACTTGTATTATCACATAGTATGGGGATAGGATGATCATGTTCTATTTTGAAATCACTTAAAGTCTGCTTCATCCATAAAACCTGTGTACAACAAGCAACTATTGCAATGTACTATGCCTCAGTAGTGGATAAGGATATTGATTCTTATTTCTTGCTTAGCCAAGAGACTAAACAATCTCCAAGAAAGAATGCTCCTCCACTTGTGCTTTTTCTATCATCAACACTGCTTGCCCAATCCACATTTGTATATGCAGTGAGTGTGAAATTATTACATTTGGGGTACCATAGTCCAAAAATTATAGTTCCTTTCAAATACTTAAATATTCTCTTTACTGCCTATACATGTGTTTCTTTTGGTGCAACTTGAAATATTGCCACCAATCCAACTGCCTGCATTATATCTGGTCTAGTAGCTGTGACATATAGTAAACTTCCAATCATGGATCTATACAATATCTGATTTTCTTTAGGAGACTCATCATATTTACTTAACTTACATCCTATAACCATGGGGGTACTCATAGGATTGCAATCCTCCATCCTAAAATTTTTCAACATTTCTTTCACATACTTGGTCCGAGAGAGAAATATACCTTTATCTGATTGTGAAATTTGCAACCCAAGAAAGAAAGATAACTCACCAAGCATAGACATCTCAAATTCATTTTGCATACACTTTGCAAATTTTTGACACATCTTGTCATTACTACCTCCAAAAATGATATCATCCACATAGACCACTACAATCAACAAGTTATTTCCTTCATTTTTGATGTATAGATTGCTATCAACTATACCTTTTCTAAAACCCTATTCTTGGAGATACTTATCCAATATTGAGTACCAAGCCCTAGGGGCTTGCTTTAGTCCATAGAGAGATTTATTTAATTTGCATACATAGTCCGACTTATCTGTCAGGCTGAAACCATCTGGTTGCTCTATGTAGACCTCTTCCTCTAAGTAACCATTGAGAAAAGCTGATTTTACATCCATTTGATACACCTTGAAGTTTTTGAATCTTGAGAAAGCCAAGAACATTCTTATGGCTTCAAGATGTGCAACGGGAGAAAATTTTTCTTCAAATTCAATCCCCTCAACTTGTGTGTAGCCTTTGCACACAAGTCTTGCTTTGTTTCTGACAACCTTGACCATCTTCATTCAACTTATTTTTGTAGACCCATTTGGTGCCAATTACATTCTTGTATTTTGGACGTGGGACAAGTTCCCAAGTCTCACTCTTTTCTATTTGGTCTAACTCTTCTTCCATTGCCTTAATCCAATATTTGTCTTCACTTGCTTCATTAAAATCCTTGGGCTCAACTTTAGATAGCAAAGAAAATTTTACATGTTCACTTGTTCCTATTATCTTCCTCCTTGTTTGTCTCTCATCTAGATTCCCAATAATCAGTTCTCTTGGATGATTATTTTGCACATACCTGGATGGTGTCTTAGGTGGTGCCCTTTGTGTCTCATCTTCTTCAGTTTCTTCACCTTCTTCTTCTTTGCAACTTTCTCCTTCTTGATACACAATCTCTTGAGTTGGTTCTCTTAGATCTATTTCTTCATCAACTCTTACATTTGCACTTTCCACAATTGTATGTGATATTTTATTGTAGCATCTATAGGCTTTGCTCTTAGTGGAATAACCAAGGAAGATACCCTCATCACACCTGGAATCAAACTTACCCAAATTTTTCTCTTCTCGTCTAATGTAGCATTTGCTTCCAAAAATTTTGAAGTACTTCACAGTAGCTGGTATTCCCTTCCAAATCTCATAAGGGGTTTTGTGGTGATTTACTCTTACTTGAGCTCTATTGATGATATAGACAAGTTGTATGAATTACCTCTTTCCAAAAAGCATCAGAGATCTTAGATTCATTTAACATAGCCCTGGCCATACCCTAAATAATTCTATTTTTCCTTTCAACTACTCCATTTTGTTGTGGAGTTCTTGCTGTTGAGTATTATCTCTTGATTCCATATTGTTCACAGAATTCTACAAATTCACCTGAAGTAAATTCTCCTCCTCTATCTGATCTTAGACACTTGATATTTTTACCTATTTCATTTTCTACAAGTACCTTGAATACCTTGAACTTTTCAAATGCTTCTGATTTTTCCTTTAAGAATGTTACCCAAGTCATTCTAGAGAAATCATCAATAAATAACATGAAATAGTTCTCACCTTGTAAACTCTTTGTCCTAGTAGGACCACATAGATCGGTGTGAACTAGTTCCAAAGGTTTGGATGAAGAAAACTCCTTTGATTTGAAACTTGATCTTGTTTTCTTACCATGCTGACATTGTGCACAAATCATACTTGGGAGTTTTATTATCCTGGGAAAATATTATACTGCCTATTTGTTGCTTATTTTCACTATGTTTTCAAAATTCAAGTGACCCATCCTTCTATGCCATAACCAGCTCTCATCCTCTTGTGATAAAAAACATTTTTCTCCCTTGATTTCACTCAACATGTAGAGATTGTTTGTAGTTCTACTGGCATCTGCAATAAGCTTTCATGTCTTGGATTTTTTGATCTCACATCCATTTGGGTGAAATGTGAGAGTGTGCCCTTGATCACATAATTGACTTACACTTAGTAGGTTGTGCTTCAATCCTTCAACATATAACACATTTTTTGTCCTTGATCTTCCATTATCCAAACTCAAAGTCCCTTTTCCAACAATTTTAGTAGAAGCATTATCACCAAATTTTATTGTTCCTCCATTTATTTTCTTGAGAGAAAGAAATTTGCTTTTGTCACCTATCATATGACTTGAACAACCACTATCAATATACCACTGATTCCCTTCATTTTGCACATGAAGAGTTGTTTGTACCAACATGGACTTTTCTTTTTCTTGTTCCTTTTTCTTTTTCCAAACTTTTGAGGGCATCTCCTTTTGAACTATTTGACTTTCCTCTTTCTTTCTTGATTTAGGAATTTCAGGAAATACTATTTTACACCATCTAGCTTTGTGCCCAAAATTATTACATTTGTAACACATGACATTGTTATTCATGAGAGGTGTAAAAGAATTGTAATTTCTATTGATGATGCCAACATTATTTTTCACATAGACCATGCAATGTACAACTTTATGACCATATTTATTACATGAAAAACAATAACCATGGAAGAAATATTTAAACTTGTTTGATTGCCTTGGATGATATGGTCACCTGGTTCTTTCATTTATGTTCCTGTGATTGACTTTTGTCCATGATGATTCTATGTTTTCTTCCTCCTTGATACTTTTACCCTTCAATACATCAACATAGGTCATGGGCTCTTCTTTACTTACTTTCTTTGATGTCTTTGTTCCTTTTGAGCTTGACTTCTCTTTCTGTTTCTCTAACCTTATATTTTGTTGCAAATTATCCTTAGACTTTTCTACTTCCTTTCTTAGAGAGACAACTTCATGTTCCAATTTTTCACATTCTAATTCTTTTACCTTTAATTTCTCAACCATAACTTCTTCAATTATTTTTGCCTCTTCAACCTTCACTTTTAAGTCTATGAGATCTTGTAGAAGCTCTATCTTTGTTTCCTCATCCTCTTGAACTTGAGCCTTCAATCCTAAATTCTTCTCTCTAACCCTTTTCAATTTTCCAAGAGCAGCAATAAGTTCCTCCTCTATGTTAACCATGGTTTCTTCTTCATTTTTAGGATCTCTCTTGTTGATTTCAACCATAGGAGCATCTTCTATCACTTCAGTGGCCATGTGTGTTCTTGTAAGATCTTCCTTCAAGTTGTTAGGCTTTCACGAAGGAACCCGCTCTGATACCAATTGAAGAACACAAGCTTATACTGAGAGGGGGGTGAACAGTATAAGATAAAAAATTTACTTTTCTTTCCAAAGCAATACCATCAATTATTATTAATTGCAATAATGAAACAATGCACAAATCACCACACACATAAGAGACACAGATTTAACGTGGTTCACCCAATGTGGGCTACATCCACAGAGAAATATTTCTTATAAATTTTCTCAACAAATTTCTTGGGAACCAATTCCCTATTACAATGTTTGTGGACCCCAATCCATAGGAGACACCAATCCCCTCTACTTTGGTTCGTGGACCTCTATCCACAGGAGACACCAATCCCCTCTGTTTTGGTTTGTGGACCTCTATCCATAGGAGACATCAATCTCCTCTACTATGGTCTACTCCAAAACTTGCTCACACTTCTGCTCAAATCTACTCACAAAACCTGCTCAAATTTGCTCACAACTCTGCTCAAATCTACTCATAAAAACTGCTCAAACCTACTCACAATTTTGCTCTATATTGCTCACAACTCTTCTCAAATTTACTCACAAAAACCTGCTCAAATATGATTCAAAATATTGCATACAAACAATGCTCATTTAAACACAAAACCATATATAACAATTCGCAAATCTACCAAGCTCATCTACTCCCAATCATACACAATGCACACCTTTTGTATCCAAATCTATTTTACAACCCTTGCACATTTACTCCCAATATCAATCAAAACCAATGCACAAGTTTTCTCACAAATCTGACCTATAACCTTTGCATATTTACTCCTAATTTCAATCAACACTAATGCACATCAAATCAATCCTTATACCTCCAACCATATGACATAAAAAATATTTTCCTCAAACAAAACCACCCTTGAGAAAGGAATTAAATCACCATACCTCTAAATCTACCTTGATGATGATGTGCCTTCAAAACCTGTCTTGACAAAAATAATTTTCCTTTCTTGTGCCACTTCAAAACTGGTTAGCAAATCTCTTTTTCAAATCATCCATATTAAAAACCCTTCTCAAAAATATGTGCACAATAAGGCTTGAAAATAATACTTTATAACTCCTTTTTAGTCTCACAAAATAAAGCTTTTAATAATGACTAAACCCTCAAATTTCCCTCTTCTATCATGCAAAAATACAATTAAAAATAAACCATAATACACCTTATAACTCCCTCACACAATATGCAAAAGATAATTTTCAATATTTCCCCATACACCTTATAACTCCTACTTACACAATATGCAAAAGATAATTTTCAATTTATCCCAATATACCTTATAACTCCTACTTACACAATGCAAAATATAAAATCAAATATTATCGTTGCACCTTATGACTCCCACTCTAATAAAAATAAAACATTTTATTTACCCTTACCTCAACAACCAAAACTCTCTAATCGTCGTGGAGGAGATTCGATCTCCACACCTTGCCAAATGCAACGCTCTCCCAAGGGACCTCCAACCAACTAAGCTAGCCCAATGGGTGAAACCAAAGGGCTTGACATCAATATTTGTGACCTTCGTAGCTTTATCCTCTCAAACAAATAATGCACAACAAAAACCTCATAGAAGGATTTGAACCTCTATCTCACTGCATAACAGTGCCCTATCACGGGCCAACCAACTAGCTGGGACACCCCGGTAGATGGAAACCAAGACATACAAACAAGTATGTTTTCTGCTTCAGATTTTGCCAATCGTCAAACGTTCTCACTGTTCCTTACCCTCCTCATTCACTTAATTCTATGTGCTGGAATAATATCAAATTGCATTCTCAACCTTAGCCTTCTCACTTGATTTTTTCTCCTTATTTATACATGCATTTTCATTTTCACCATGGACGTCGACGCTATATTTTGCTTATATATTTTTATTTTATGCTTACCTTTTATGACATTGGCGCCTTTTAAACTTAAACTCATTTGTATTATAATATTTAAATATTGGGATTTAAATATTATAATATTTTACTTTTTAAACCTTTGTCCAAAGCCTTTTATGATTTAAAACTTTTATCCCAAGATTTTAAACTTTTGTCTTTCTTTTAAACCTTTTGTCCCAAGCACTTTTACATCTTTGTCCATCTCTTTTATAATATTTAAATTTGATATTTAAATATTATAATCCTTAAAAATAATTGCCTTGCTTTGCAATAATATTTCCTTGTAAAATATATTTGCCCTAGATGAACAAGCCCATCTTTGACCTCAATGATATATTGTCCATCCTTATAAACTTTTCACCCTTGAAGAATATTTCTGCCTTGAATACCATGCTCCTTTGACATCAATGACAACTCAATATTTCTAACAAACATGTTGTCATTAGAAATACTTTCAAATTGTACTCAACACCTTCATTGGTCCTCCTATCAAAAATATCTTACATTTTGTGTGCTTCTTTGCTAAAACCTCAAAATGATTGAGTAAATTATTTTCCTAGAAAAGATATTGATTTTTATACAACTATTTTTACATGTTTTCTTGAAAAACATTTATATTCAACTTGTATCTATTCATTTTCTAAAAATAATTTTAACATTTAAAATAGGCCATTGGATTTTATTACATTCTCATACAATATCCTCTTTTATTGAGGATGGTTCTCCCTTTTATTATGCCTTGAATGATTATACAATATCCTCTTGTAGTACAACATAACAACAAAGCCTGCAAGAAGAATTTTAAAACCAGTTGTTTTGCATCAATTTCATCTCAAACATTAAATAAACAATATGCATAATGACAAGATATGTGAATAAAAGGATCATGCAAAGGCCCACCTTCACAAAAATTATAGGTCAATCATTTAGAAGATTGAGTGTAACTATATCTTGAGTTTTATTGCCATTCACAAGATGTATTTGTAAAAATAGTTTACCATGAGAAATACTTCCAAATTATACTCAACACCTTCATTGGCCTTCCTATCAAAAATATCCTATTCTTAATTTTGTATGCTTGTTTTTTGAATCCTAAAAATTATTAGAAACAATTTATCATGATAAATACTTTCAAATTATACTCAACACCTTCATTGGCCATCTTATCAAAAATATCCTATTCTTCATTTTTGTGTGCTTGTTAATTTTGGAACCTCAAAATGACTAGGAATAATCTGTCATGATAAATAATTCCAAATTGTACTTAACACCTTCATTGACCCTCCTATCAAAAATATCCTCTTCTTCATTTTGTGTTCCTGTTCATTTTGAAACCTTAAAATGATTAGGAATAATTTGTCATGAGAAATACTTCCAAATTGTACTCGACACCTTCATTGACCCTCCTATCAAACATATCCTCTTCTTTATTTTTTGTGCTTGTTCATTTTGAAACCTTAAAATGATTAGGAATAATTTATCATGAGAAATAATTCCAAATTGCAATCAACACCTTAATTGGCCCTCCTATCAAAATATTGTAGCTTGTTCATTTTGAAACCTCAAAATTATTAAGCAAATTATTTTTCGATAAAATATATTATTGATTCTTATACAACTATTTTTACATGTTTCCTTGGAAAATAATTATTCTAAACTTGTATTTATTCATTTTCTAAAAATAATTTTAACATTTAAAATAGTTTCCTTAGAAAAACTTTATACTCAACTTGTATCTACTCCTTTTTAAATATTTCCTAGAAAATATATTATTGATTCTTATATAGCTATTTTACATATTTCCATGGAAAATATTTATATTCAACTTGTATCTATTCATTTTTACAAGTCTCCTTGGAAAAAAATTATATTCAACTTGTATATTATTCATTTTATAAAAATAATTTTAACATTTAAAATAGTTTCCTTAGAAAACATTTATATTCAACTTGTATCTATTCATTTTCTAAACATAATTTTAACATTTAAAATAGACCAAAAAATATATTATTGATTCTTATAAAATTATTTTAGCATGTTTTCTAGGAAAACATTTATATTCAACTTGTATCTATTCATTTTCTAAAATTAATTTTAACATTTAAAATAAACCATTGGATTTGATTATATTCTCAACCTTGGAATGAGAATGATTCTACAATTTACTCTTTTATTGGGGATTTTTTTCCCTTTTGTTCTACCTAGACCCTATTTTATTAAGGATTGTTTTCCCTTTCGTTTTACGTAGAACGACTTAAAATGAGAATGTTATACAATTATCCCTTCCCCAAGGAAGGAATTTTCAACTCCCATCCATATAGACCAAAAATTTTACAAAATTCAAATGACAATTGCATTGCATGATAAATAACAATTCTTTTTTTTATTTTTGTTGTATGCCTTACTATTTTACTCCAATAAGATTTTTTCAAAATATAAAATCATTAGGTTAATAGGTTTCATTTTTCATGTTATACTTTGTTATCTTCTCTATACAAATCATATCTTCACTAGGTTAAGTTAAAGGTTTTGTTGCATTTTGCATTTTAAATAATTTTTTCAGTTTTTTAGTATTTTTCAAACCTGCTATATTGAATTTATTAATTACATATGTGTTGGTTGAATTTAAAATACTTAGAACTTAATAATGTTTAAAAGGTTTCCAATGTCCAAAGGTTTTGTTGCATTTTGCATTTTATACAAGTTTTTCAAATTTTTAGTATTTTTCAAACATTCTAAGTTGAATTTATCAATTACATATGTGTTGATTGAATTTAAAATACTTAGAAATTAATAATATTTAATATATTTCCAATGGCCAAATCATTGGATTAATAGGTTTTTTTTTTGCATGTTATACTTTGTTATCTTCTCTAGATAAATCATGTCTTCACCAAGTTAAGTCTAAGTTTTTGTTGCATTGTACATCTTAAACAAGTTTTTTAGTTTCTTAGAATTTTTCAAAACTTCTAAGTCAAATTTATCAATATGTATGTGTTGATAAATAATTGGTTGTCAAATATAAGCAAGTGTTTGTCCCATGCTTTGCTATAATTCAAGATATCATCAATTAAAAGTAGAATGACTTTCTAGAGGAATGGATAAAATATCTCATTCATGAAGATTTACAATATATATGGGGTATGTGTAAGGATATAAGGAATGAAAAGAAATTTGCATTGAATTCATGGGTGTGAAAATAAGCCTTACTTATATTTCTCCTTAGATATGAATTTGGTGATATCCAAATCCTAGGTAAAAAATTAAAAATAAATAGATGCTATGCAATTCATCAAGAAGTTCATAAATAATTGAGATTGGAAAATTTATCCTTGAATATAATATTATTTAAATCCTTGAAATACATACACAAATGCAATCAACCATCTCTTATTTAGACTAATAGCACTAGTAAAGAACCAGTACTAATGCTTAGTCGATTAATATTTTCTTGGAGTAATTCCTACACCATATTCTCAATATTTATTTGTTGCATATAAGCATATTAGGGGGAATACCCTTGAGAACAATTGAATGGCATGATCATGTAAAAAATAAGAGGGAAAATCTTGTAGGTCATTGAAGACTAGGTATGATGGCTACAAAATTTAGTCAATTCAATAGATTGACTCAAGTTAGTAAACTTTGTATGCTTCGTGGTATAAATATAAGACACAATTCCATGAGATAATTTTTTAAAAATATTTTCCATGTGGTGGGAGCTTATGATGCTTTGTGAATCTACTTGGAGATATCAAATAGTATATTGATGATCATTCTTTATAAATTGCATCCATATTTTGGTAAAGTCCGATAATATAGGACCTAAGGTGCATAACCATTAGGAACACCCAAAATAACATCATTTTCATCCAATCATAGAACAAACATATCAAACTACAAGTTCTAGTCCCCTAAAGGGATCCAAAAAACCTAAATTTTTCTTTATAAGGTAGTGTTCTCTTGTTGGTGATCATGACTTCAAAATTGGAGTTTGAATGCACATAACAATCTCCTTATATGTAAATTTGTTTATCTAATAGTATTATCACTGTCTATAATAATAGTTAGGGGATGCTTCTTAATGTACACTTGACCCATTATGGTTTGAACTTTAGTAATCCTTGCTAAGGCAGCATAAATTATTTTGGTGTTGGAACCTGTTGGATGTCTTGCATAAAAATATTTAGATGGAAGAATTTACCCCATATCGAAGATACATAATTTTTGTTCCACACATTTAAGATTAGGTGAGTACATTTTATAATAATCATAATATAGTTCCTTTTCATGGATATCCTTCATCTCATTGTTTTTCAACCACTTGATAGGTGTCATGTGTATGTTTTGATAGGGTGTAAGAATAGGTGGTATATTTATAAGTAGTGATGGTTTGTAGGTATATTACTAAGTAGCAAATTTACCTTTAGCCAATTTTGCTAAGCCAATAGTAGATATTATGTCTTAATGATTGAATATTTTTGCTTTTACCATGATGTTCTCATTTGAATATGGCACAACCCATGCCATAATTATAAGTTACTTTTATAATGATATTGCCAATGGTGTTCAAAAAACCCTCTTTTCCACTGGAATTTTATCTAAGGAAGAACCAAAGTGCACCAAACGTCCCCAACCAGCTGGAAAGGGAGGCAAAAAAGCATCCAAATATTCTAAATGAAGATCCTCTCATGGAATGTGAGAGGCCTTAAAGGTTTAGCCAAGCATAGGTTAGCTAAATCATTGAGGAAAGAAATCATACCCACAATTTATGTGATCCAAGAAATCAATATTAGATAATATCTTGATAAAGAGATTTGCAATCACATCTGGAAGAATTATGAATCTCTTGCTTGCAAAGCTAATGGGGCTTCTGGTGGCCTTCTTTGTTTATGCAACCTAAATAATGTGGAAGAAAATTTCATTCATTCATGTTATGAGATGATGAGCATCCTTTTCTTTGACAAAGATAGTAACTTTCCTTGGGTCCTCACTAATATATATGCTCCCAACTCCATTACTGGTAGGAGTCGTTTATGGGACAACCTGGATTCCATCCGAAGCGCTTTTCCAACTCTTCCTTGGATTCTTGTTGGAGACTTCAATACTCTTTTTTTCCCCTCTGACAAGAAAGGTGGAATTGGCTCCTTTTCCAAAAGCATGGAGGATTTTTAAGATTTTTTAAGTAATCAGAATCTAATGGATGTTAATCTAAAATGAAACCAATTCACTTGGTCAAATAGAAGATGTGGATCTCAATTAATCCAAGTTAAACTTGATAGATTTATTTTCTCTTAGGAAGCTATTGCTATTTGGGGGGATGCAAATCTCTAATCCCTTCTCAGGATCGGGTCTTATCATAGTCCTATTCTCCTTGACACTAATAATCCAAAAATTTACAAAACCCCTTTCATATTTGAAGCTATGTGGTTGTTCCATCCTTATTTTAGAGAAAGAATCAACCAATGGTGGAAAACTGACATTCAAGGCACTCCTTCATTTGTGTTGGCACATAAACTCAAACAGACCAAGGAAAATATAAAAATATGGAATAGGGACATATTCGGGAACCTTTTTCAAAATAAACAAGATATCATGAATAGGCTTGCCATCATTGAAAAATAAATTCAAGAAAATGGAGACTATTCTGCTGCAGTTAGGGATGATGAAAGGAACCTATTATCTCAATACCATAACATCCTTCAATGTGAAGAAATTTTTTGGAGACAGAAGTCTCGCGATATGGCTCAAAAAGAAGATTCCAACACAAAAAAAAAATCATGTTTCCACTTTGAGACATCGTAGCAACAATAGGATTAAAGAAATTTGCAGTCAGGATGGCAGAATTATTACTGATATCAAAGAAATCAGGGCCAAAGGAATAACTCATTTTATGTATTTACTCCATGATGAACATAGACCTAACTCCTTAGCTACCAAATATTTCTTCCTTCAGTTCATTTCTCACCTCATTTCTGATGATATAAAAATCAAATTAACTGCAGTCCTCTCTAATGATGAAATCAAGGAAGCCCTATTCTCAATACAGCCAGATAAATCTCCTAGACCATATGGGTTTCCTCCTAGATTTTTTTAGACCTTTTGGGATGTTATTGGCAATGATGTGTGCAATGCCATTAGTGAAATTCAAAGTTCCAAGGTCATTCCTAGAGGCTTCAATTCCACATTTATTGCACTCATACCAAAAATTCCTAATGCTTCCAATTTCAGTGAATTTCGTCCAATTAGTCTTTGTAATGTTATTTACAAAATTTTAACAAAGGCTATCACCATCCGTATGAGAGATGTCATGCCTCTCATCATAAATTAGTGTCAAGGAAGCTCTATTAGAGGAAGATATATCTTTATGGTATCATTTCTATTCATGAAGCTATTCATTCTATTTTCGTCAACAAAAAGGTTGCCTTCCTTCTCAAGCTTGATATGAATAAAGCCTATGATAGATTGAGTTGAGATTTCTTAATTGCTATTCTCCACAAGTTTGGGTTTCATTATGATTGGATTTCCCTCATTAAATGATTTATCTCCTCTGCTTGGTTCTCTATCCTTATAAATGGTTCACCTACTGGTTACTTTCAGAGCAATAGAGGTCTAAGGCAAGGAGATCCTTTATCCCCCCTCCTTTTCATAATTGCAGCTGAGGCTCTTGGAAGGTCTGTTTTGGTAGCAAAAGAGGTAGGATTAATTTTTAGACTTCAAGTTACTTTGCAATGTGATCCTATTACTCATCAACAATTTGTTGATGATACTTTGTTGTCCACCTTTGCTTCTATCAACGAAGCTAAAATCATCAAAAGAGTTCTTCTATTGTACGAAGAAGCAGTTGGCCAACAGATCAATTTTCAGAAAAGAAAATTGTATTTCCTCAATACTCCTCTAAGAATACAAAATTTTATTGCCAACATACTTCAATGTTCTATAAGCAATCTACCTTCTACATACCTTGGATTACCTCTTTTCATTGGAAATGCCAAAGAAATCCTATGGGATAATTTCATTGAAAGACTCCAAAAAATGTTGTCTACCTGGAGAGGTAATATTCTATCTCAAGCGGGAAAAATTACTCTTACCATGGCTTGCATTCAAACCATTCCTATCTATTTTATGTCCTTGTTCAAAGCTCCTACCTCGGTCTATAAAAAATGGAAAAAATTCAAAAACATTTTCTTTGGACAGGATGTGAGAACAACCACAGATTCTATTTGGTAGCTTGGGACAAGGTATGCAAACCTAAATACCAAGGACACTTAGGACTCATAAGGATCTCTCTTCTCAACCTTTCCTTCCTCACTAAATAGGCCTGGAGACTCATTTCTAATGAAAATGTTGAATGGGTCAAAATTATGAGAAGGAAATATCTTCAAGCCTCTGAATTCTTACATGGGCAAGTACCTTCTTATGGGTCGGTTTTTTGGAAATCCATTTGTGAAGCTCTATCCTTATTGCAAAAATGAACTCAATGGCAAGTTGGATATGACAATTCCATTTTTTTTGAGAGGATAAGTGGGCTGGTGATAATCCTCTCAACCATAATCCTATGTTTCAAAGAATCATCAACATAACCTAACATTTGTTTTATCCTTTAGTGACAAATTTCATATCTTCCACCAACGGGATTATGAGCTAGAAAAGACTTAATGTCCCAGCCTTTGATGTTGATACTTCTTTATTGAATTCCCAACTGTATTCCATAAAGATCCTTGTTGGAAATCTTAAGGACCAACCCATTTGGAAACCCATTTATTCTTGCGAATTCTCTATCAAGTCAGCTTACTTGCTTTCCTTAAATAATATTGAAAATACTATTCCTTTTAAGCTGGTATGGACCAAACACATGACTCCCAAAATTGCTTCCTTTTCATGGTTGTGTATTTAAGACCGTATCTTAACTATTGGAAACCTCATTAAAAGGGGCATTATACTTCCTAACAGATTTTATCTTTACCTTTCTGACTAGGAGTCTACATCTCATCTTTTCTTGTTTTGTCCTTACTCAATATTAGTGATTAGCAAGCTTCTCCAGAGCTTTCAGTTGGTTTGGGCCTTTCCTCCTTCCATTGTTGAAATTTTCCATCAATGGCCCAATCCTTTTAAAAATCCAGTGCTCAAAGGATTTTGGAATTTTTTTCTTAAGCATTATCTTTGGCAAATTTGGCTTGAACGTAACAAAAGGATTTTTGATAAAAAATCCCTACATGTTGATTACATTGCTAATAAAATAATCCTCTATGCCAAAGAGAATGTCCTCTCTACTCCTTTTGATTTGTTTCCTTTTCCTCCTTTTGAGAAAGCCATCCTTAATTATTGCAATATATTCCTAGATAATTTAAAGTCTGCTAATCCTTCAAATTCTAGGAGTAATGTCAAATGGATTCCCCCTCCAGTTCGGTGGGCCAAACTTAATATTTTTGGAGCTGCCAAAGAAAATCCTAGCAATGTTGGGGCTGGGGGAATTCTTCGTGATAATTAGGTAAATTCCATTTTTTCTTATTCAGAACCTTTGGGCATCATGACTAATCATTTAGATGAAGCCAGGGAAATTTGAAGAGGCCTCCAATTTCTTAAAAATATTCTTGGAAACATCATAGTAGAAGGAGACTCTTTAAATATTATCAATTACTTAAAGACTTCAAAGCCTAGCAGCTGAAGGATAATATTAATCGTGGAAGAAAGTAAGCAAATCCTTCGACAGCAACACAAATTTATTGTCCAACATGCATACAGGGAGGCCAATGTTGTTGCTGACAAACATGCTAGTATTGGGGCTAACACCCAAGGGTTATTGACTTGGACGGATACTCTACCTCCTGAGGTGGATGAACTTATTAAACCTGTTTCGTTCCTTACCTGTCACCATGAAGGAAAGCAAACCCATTTTCATTGAACCTGTTGTGTTTGAACTTAACCCAATGGTCAGAGATATGTGGAAGGATAAAACCAAAAGTGCACTGATCAAGTTCTTCAAGCTATTCACAGGTGTTGATGAAGGTGTGATGAAGGCCTTTTCTGAAACCTGGAATAAATGTTTTGTTACAGTTCATGGGGTTCAATTCTATATCACCTTTGAGCTATTGGTAGACTTAACAGGGCAACCTTTGGATGGCAAGGTCATTCGAAGAAACAAGCACAACTGGGAGGTAGAGTTGGCTTTCTTCGAGAAGAATTCATAGGTTTAAAAAAATCACAAAAAGGTCTGTATCGCAACCATATTTTCTCTCCTTGGCAAGAAATCCTAATTCCTATCATGCAGTATCTAACATGTGATAACCCTGAGTCCCAACTTTGTTGTTTCCACTTGGTATACATAAATCATTTATGTGATGCCAAGATGATGAATATCACTGTCGCCATTTTTTGTTCTATCGACTATAACATCTCTACCCGGTCTAATAAGGAGAATGGTCTTCCTTGCCACCAAGGACTTTTTAATGTCTTGTACATGTATCTCCTTCTCAAATTCCCTAGTGGTAATATTCCTACCCCTAAATATAAGAAGGAGAATTACTCCTCTATGTCCAGCCATAGATTTTCAAAACCCAAAAGGAAAGCTAAAAATGACAAACCCCATTTTGAATTCCATATTAGGAAGAAGGTCAAAGTCGAAGCCACTCCTGTCAGATGTTCCCAAAGGCTCAAACACAAACATTTGGCTGAAACCCCTCCTTCCACTTCGGTCAAACCTTCAAAGGCTCAATCTAGCTCGCCTGACCTAGTTGAAAAATACCTCCACAAACTGGTCGTTCATGCTACTACTACAACTATTGATCATCTGGAGATGGCTCACGCAACCATTGGCAAAGCTATTGTGAGTCTCAAAGAATAGAGGCATGCTCTTAGCCTCCTATTCTTTTGTGATAATTTTAATGATACTTCTATGTTCTCTACTACCGAAGTTTCGTCTGATACCAAAGGAGGTGCCAAAGATGAAGACGTGGTTGAAATTTCCAAGGATGCTTGTATCGAAGTTCTGAAGGAAGACCTGAAGGATATCCTGAAGGATGACGCAAAGGACACCATTCTGGAAACTGCTATTATTTCACTAGTCCAAACGGACGCTTCTCTTTAAGCGTGT
The DNA here is from genome assembly GCA_028583015.1 of Wollemia nobilis. NCBI lineage: Eukaryota > Viridiplantae > Streptophyta > Pinopsida > Araucariales > Araucariaceae > Wollemia > Wollemia nobilis. Next base: position 887,286 of record JAQPPZ010016827.1, read on the forward strand.
TTGTTGCTCTCTATTTTTGTTTTCGTCCTCACTGTCTGGTTCTTGTTCCTTTGGTCTGAAGTATTGTAGGTCTCATTGTGGTCTAGGTTGGATGCTATCTATTTAGTTCTATTTTTGGTCCTTTGTCCTTCAGGACGTCTCATTTTGGTAAATTTTGGCTTTTGCCTCTCGGTTGTGCTATGTCTGAATTTGTTTAGAAGTTCTTCGGTTCCTCTTGCTTCAGAGATGTAAAAGGCGTTAGGGTGCCTTTCAAATGCCCTGTTTTCAATAAAATTAATTTACCAAAAAAAAAATAGTTTTATAATACCAAAAGTCATTTTTTCCTTAATTTTTTTCCACTATGATGAAGCCACTAAGTTTTTATTTTATTTTTTTAGATGTAGTACAATAAAAAATTGATTGGAATAATATAAATGTCATGTGAGTATTAATTAAAATAAATATTTTAAATATTAACACCATGATAATTTTTGGTTGAGTTAAGGCTTTTAAAAATTTGTATATAATTAATTATTACTTCATGGCTTATTATTATTTAAAAATAAATCATATATTGGATCATTGTTTGTTCTTGTATGAGATAATATAAAAAAGAAATAAATGAGGGGTAAAAAGAAAGAAATAAAATATATCTTCTCAACTACTATGGTTAAGCTAAGAACGTAAAAATAATTTCTACTTATAGGGTAGGGCAACACTAAAATTAAATGATAAGAGTTCTCCCGAATCCCTTCCGACTTCCTGGTTACCTCCACCCACCAACAACGACAAGTCACATTTTGGACATATTCAAATGGTAGCTGGAACGAGAATAATATTTTAATAGAATCATTTTGGTTGATAAAAGCTTTTTTTTTCCTTTTGGCTTTAAACATAACCGAGAAGGTTTGTTTTGACCGTAAGAAAGACAATTTTTGAATTAGTCACTGAAGAGTTGGAGGAAAAATGTTGATAAAGATCTATAAAAAGATGGTATTTGTCATTCTGACCTTCAATTTTCTGTTAAAAAGTGGGGAAACATTATTTATTACATTGTTTCTAAGTATTTTTATATTAAATTCCAATACTAATTGTTTTCTATATTGAAATTCAAGCACTACATTACTGGTATTGTGACTGTCATAGGAAGGAATGTTGAGCACTTGGGTGTTGTTGGTTTAGGAGGCCTCGATCACATGGAAATTAAATACAGAGAAAGCATTTGGCATGAAGGTGACTATGATAAACACCTCCACTCACAAAGAAAAGGATGCCAAGGAAATTCTTGATATTGATTGCTTTCTTCTTAGCAAAAATAAGCAACAAATACAGGTAATCATGATAATCACAAACTAGTTAGGTAGATATAAAAGTTATCGTCATGATTACAAGTTTTATTTAATTTTGTATCAATTTTTTATAGGAAGTAATTAAGATTCTGGACTACATCATAGATACAGTATCTCTCATAGACACGATCTCTCTGCCATACACAATATGTCCTTATAGGAAAGAATAATTGAGATCCAAAAGTTATCCTTGAATATGATATTATTTAATTCTTTGAAATCCATACACAAATATAATCAATCAATCATATTTTATTTAGACTAGGAGCACTAGTAAAGAACCAGGACTAATACTTTGTCAAATAATCTTTTCTTGGAGTAACTCCTACACCATCTTGTCAATATCTATTTGTTGCATATAAACATCGCAATAGGCATAAATATTAGGAGGTATACTCTTGATAACAATTGAATGGTATGGTCATGTAAAAAATAAGAAGGAAGATCATGTAGTTCATTGATGACTAGGCATAATGGCTAAAGAATTTAGTCAATTGAATAGATTGACTCAAGTTGGTAAACTCTGTATGCTTCATGGTATAAATAAGACCTAATTCCATGAGAAAAAATTTCTAAAATATTTTCCATGATGTGGGAACTTATGATGCTTGGTGAACCTACTTGGAGACATCAAAGAGTATATTGATGATCATTCTTTATAAATTGGATTCATATTTTGGTAAAATCTGATAAGATATGATCTAAGGTGCATAACCATTTGAACCCAAAACAACATCATTGTCATCCAGGGGTAGAAAAACTATATCAAACTACAAGTTGTAGTCCCCTAAAGGGGGCCATAAATTCCTACAATTTTCCTTATAAGATAGTGTTCTCTTGTTGGTGATCATGACTTCAAAGCTAGAGTTTGGATACACATAGAAATCTCTTGTTTTAGAAATTTGAGGATCTAAAAAGCTAGGAGTATTTCTACTATCAATAAGAATAGTTAGGGGATGCTTCTTAAATTACACTTGACCCCTTATAGTTTGAGCTATAGTAATCCTTATGAAGGTATGCACAAATTGTTTTAGTGTTGGAACCTATTGGATGTCTTACTCCTTATCTAAGTGGATCAAAATATTTATATGAAATAATTTACCCCATATGTAAGAGAAATGATTTTTGTTCCACACATTTAATATTGGGGAAGTACTTTTTATCATAATGATAATATAGTCCCTTGTCATGGAAAACCTTCATCTCATTCTTGTTCAACCACTTGATAGGTGCATTAAACCAAAAAATGATTTAATGATGGTTTTTAACCACCCTTAAAGACCTTTAAAGGTTTTTATTTAGGTTTCATCTATGAGGTTATCATAAAGAGTCTACGATATACAATATCAATTAAAAAATATCTCAAAAATTCATTCTCTTAGATATACGAGGGTAGTTATAACCGCCCTCTTAGGTCTAAGAGGGTGGATAAAAACCACTCTCTTAGGATTAAAACCTCAAGCCTAAGAGGGTGGTTTATTACCACCCTCTTATACCCTAAGAATGTGGTTATAAACTGCCCTCCTAGATCTAAAACGATGGTTTAAACCACCCTCTTAAGGCACCCTAATATTATGGTTTAAAACCACTATCTTAGGTCTAAGAGGGTGGTTTAAAATCACCCTCTTAGGGTCTCAACCTAAAAAAATATAAATGATGCCTCAGCTAAAAAAGATAGCACTTAGTAGTGGTTTGGTATTTCTACTAAGATATCCTTTATTTCTCATGGTCATTTCATGGATAAGGTAATTTTCCGTTGGAACAAAAAGGGAAAACTTTTTAAACTTCCTCCAAGAGATAAAATTTTCCTTGGATGCATTAGAGAAGTAACAATGCACAAAACCAATATGGTCCTAGGCATACCATGTTACAAATACTTTTACACTTGATAGATGACCACATGCATACTATCCTATGGGACATGGAAATAAACAATTTATGCATGTATAAAAGACCATTATAAGCAGTCATACAAATACTTGGGTGTTGGAAATTATTTATAGTTTGTAGATAGCTTTAGTTAATATACCTACAAAAGTTCCACCTATGCATCAAATATAAGAAGGTAGTACAAATCTGGTGCTGATGGCTTGAATTAAGATCTTCTTGGAGGTACATTCCTTGCTCAACTTAAGCATCTTGTTGTCTACCAAGTGATATATTCAATGATATATTCTGAAGGTATCCTGCATAGGGCAAATAACTCCATGCCATGTCCCAAGCATGTTGTTAGTAAAAATGTTATATTTTGAGCAATGAGAGAATCATATATAATGATTATAGACCCTTGCAATTATTGTAAATAGAAAGCAAGTCAGCAAGGAATGTCATAAAAAGAGGTCAATATACCTGAAATAGTTCCACCTAAGCATCAAATATAAGAATGTAGTATAAATATGGTTTTTGATGGCTTGAAACTAAATAAACTTTACAAAACTAAATAACATAAATATAAGTAAATTCACCTCTTCCATTTATCCTGAAGGTCTTAATATTTTTAGTCAAATTCATAACTTCCTTAAATTATACCTGCAACTTACTTTAAAGGGAAAGATACCCAAAGATTCTTCGATTATCTAGCACCACCAAATATTTCCAACCACATAATCCCACACAAATCATCGTATATCAATGAAAGTACACAATTTTAATATTTTTCCATACACCTTATAACTTCTACTTACACAATATGCAAAATATAAATTTCAATTTATCCTCATACACCTTATAACTACTATTTACACAATGCAAAATATAAAATCAAATATTATCATTGCACCTTATGACTTCCACTCTAATAAAAATAAAACATTTTTATTTACCCTCACCTCAATAGCCAAAACTATCTGATCGTCATGGAGGATATTTGATCTACAAACCTTACCAAATGTTGTGCTCTCCCAAAGGACCTCCGACCAACTAAGTTAGCCCACTGGGTGAAACCAAAGGTCTCGACATTGATATTTGTGACCTTAACATCTTTATCCTCTCAAACAAATAATCTCAACAAAAACCTCACAGTGGAATTTGAACCTCTATCTCATTGCATAACTAAAACCTCATGGTAAGATTCAAACCTCTGTCTCACTACACAATAGTGCCCTATCATAGACCAACCAACTAGCTAGGAGATTTTGACGTATGAGAATCAAGATGCACAAATAAGTATATGTTTTGCTTCATATTTCACCAATCATCGAACATTCTCACTCGCTCCCTTATTCGCTGAATATATGTGCTAGAATAATATCGAATTACATTGTCCACCTTAGCCATCTCACTTAATTTTTACTCCTTATTTATACATGCACTTTCATTTTCACCATGGATGTCGACACTATATTTTTCTTATATATTTTTTATTTTATGCTTACTTTTTATGACATTGGCGCCTTTTAAACTTAAACTCATTTGTATTATAATATTTAAATCTTGGGATTTAAATATTATAATATTTTTACTTTTTAACCTTTGTCCAAAGCCTTTTATGATTATAAATTTTGTCCCAAGATTTTAAACTTTTGTCTTTATTTTAAACCTTTTGTCCCAAGCACTTTTACATCTTTGTCCATCTCTTTTATAATATTTAAAATATTATAATCCTTAAAAATAATTGTCTTGCTTTGCAATAATATTTCCTTGTAAAATATATTTACCCTGGATGGACAAGCCCTTCTTTGACCTCAATGATATATTGCCCATCCTTATAAACTTTTCACCCTTTAAGATTATTTCTACCTTGAATACCATGCTCCTTTGACATCAATGACAACTCAATATTTCTAACAAACATGTTTTCATGAGAAATACTTCCAAATTGTACTCAACACCTTCATTGGTCCTCCTATAAAAAATATATTACATTTTGTGTGCTTTTTTTTCGAAACCTCAAAATGATTAAGCAAATTATTTTTCTAGAAAAGATGTTATTGATTTTTATATAACTATTTTTACATGTTTCCTTGAAAAGCATTTATGTTCAACTTGTATCTATTCATTTTCTCAAAATAATTTTTATATTTAAAATAGACCATTGGATTTTATTATATTCTCATACAATATCCTCTTTTATTGAGGATTGTTCTCCCTTTTGTTCTGCCTAGAATGATTATACAATATCCTCTTTTAGTACAACATAACAACAAAGCCTGCAAGAAGAATTTTAAAACCAGTTGTTTTGCATCAATTTCATCTCAAACATTAAATAAACAAGTATGTATATTCATAAGATATGTGAATAGAAGGATCATGCAAATTCCCATCTTCACATAAATTATAGGTCAATCATTTATAATATGAGTTTGAATATAACTATATCTTGAGTTTTATTGCCATTCACAAGATATATTTGTAAAAATAGTTTATCATGAGAAATCCTTCTAAATTATACTCAACACCTTCATTGGTCCTCCTATCAAAAATATCATATTCTTCATTTTTTGTGCTTGTTTTTTGAATCCTAAAAATGATTAGGAACAATTTATCGTGAGAAATACTTTCAAATTGTACTCAACACCTTCATTGTCCATCTTATCAAAAATATCCCATTCTTTTTTTTTTTTTGTGCTTGTTAATTTTGAAACCTCAAAATGACTAGGAATAATTTGTCATGATAAATACTTCCAAACTATACTTAACACCTTCATTGACCCTCCTATCAAAAATATCCTCTTCTTAATTTTGTGTGTTTGTTCATTTTGAAATCTTAAAATGATTAGGAACAATTTGTCATGAGAAATACTTCCAAATTGTACTCTATAGACACCAAAACAACACCAATCCGATTATGTGACGACAAGCACTGATCGAATTGACATACATAGCCCCTAGGGCAGCCCCCTAGAGGTTAAACAGTGGTCCTAACCACTCCCACAGTAGTTTTGGAAGGTCAGAGGTCAATTTGGCACCTTTTCAGCACTTTTCTCCCTACTCGTCCCACCCTGGGATGATTACAAACTGGTATTCATCCCACCCTGGGATGATTAGCAGCATTCGCTCCAGGGTGGGACGATTAGCAGGTTTGACTGGGAAAAAGTCAAACCTCGATAGGTCCGCCACTTAACTATGCCTTCAGGGCATGCAATTGTGAGGAACGACTTCAAATCAGAGAGAGAGACTTCAGTCATGCATGCCTTGATCATGGAGGCCTCATGCAAAGAGACTCTAAATCAGGGAAGAATATTTTCTCCCAAAATAGGGCAAGCAAGTCAAGTGGCGCCCTCGCATGCGCATTCAAAGAGAGAGACCCTAGGTCTATAAATTGGTGAGTCTTCTCACCCCAAAAAAGAGGAGAGCAGGAGCATTTGGAGCAATGGAGTGCTGCCGAATCAAACCCTCACCCTCATTGTGCTTCTTACATCCTTGATCTCTCTTTTGGAAGGGAGGTTATTGGGTGATTATTGGAAGCGCAATCCGGACCCAAACCCAAAAATTTGGCCACAATACCCCACCAAATTTGCTGACACAACCCCATAAGAGGTTTTGGACCCATCCCAAGTGGATTGGTGCCGAAACCGAGCCCCAAACGGTGGGCGTCCTGCCCCCGGTGCCCCCGCACTACTGCAGTTCTAATCGCCCCACCCCGGAGTGATTAGAAATATATGGTAGATTTCCCTAATTTTTCTTTTGCATTTGATTCTAGGTCATTTACATATGTTGCCATTCAAGTTTCATGTGATTCTGATAAGTTTTGGCTATGATTTTATTATTTCTCGCTTTCACTAACATACAGGGAGCATCATCAGATACAGGGCAATCGAGGCAGAATTAGCAAAATCCGACCTTCTGGGTCATCCCAAAATGCCCCTTTTTGCCTAACCCCAACTTTGTAGGTGTTTTGGAGGCCTCTAGACTGGACATTTAGGAGGTCACCTTCTGATAGCTTATGACAGTCCTAATCGTCCCACCCCGGAGCGATTAGAAATATGTGGTAGATTTCTCGACTGTTCCTTTTGCAGTGGGTTCCTGGTAATGTTTTATTGCTTCTATCAAATTTTTAGCTCATTCTGATATGTTTTAGTTATCATTTTAATTATTTTATGCATGCACTGACCGTAGGCCTTGGGGATCGCATGTTTCTCTCCATCCGCAGGTGCTACTAACCATTTACTATTTCTCTGAACGTAGGATCTCGACACCGGAGGGGCAGCAAGGAACTATAGACACATTCATGCAAGCGGCGGTGATGTTTGGTCCACCCATTTTCAACGTGGGCACGCGGAAGATCCCAAAGGGGAATGTATCATTCATGGTGTAACAAAACTATGTCCGATGCTCCTAGCCCCTGAAAATGGAGGAGACGTATTGTAACCCGATTTTGAGAAAATTAATAAAATAAAGGGCCGCACTTTTACACTTGCTTTAAATCTCATTTCAGTTCGTTTGTTTTCCTTCTTTTCATGCATTCTCGTTCGTAGGACTTAGCGTTACATTTCCCTTTTGTTTTGCTTTCGTATCCTCGTGCTTTCAGTGGCGATCATGGTGGGACCTTGTCCCTTGATTTTGAGATCAAATTTTTGATCAAAATTGTGTGTTTTTGCTTGCAGGTGTCAATATTTCAAGCACTGGACTGCTGCTCGTTCCACCCTGTGGCGAATACAGAGCTGGAATTCGTGTCACCCAGGGACGAATGGGCATTCGTCTCACCCTATGATGAATACAGATCTGTTATTCATCCCACCCTAGGATGATTAGCTCTCTATGCAGTTTCAAAGCAGAAACTCAGAGGCATCCGATTTGGGCAGAGAAGAGGTAGGGGTTCTGAGCATCCTCTGTCATTTTCTATTTTCTGTCTCTATCATTTTCTATTTCTTTGCTTGCATAGGAAAGTTTACTGCATGATTTCTTTCTTTTCACAAGTAAAAAGAACCCCACACACCATGAGATAATCTAAACATCAAGGCATTGGTCGTAAAACCCCAACACTTGATCAAGACCAACGGTGGATTTCATCACCACCTTGGCTTGAATCTTGCATACATAACCCCGATCGCGATTGTTGCTAGACGTAAATCCTGATGAAAGCTGACCAAGTGTAGCTGGGGTGATTCCCAGCACATGAGGATAAGTCTTCTATGGTAGGTGTCAAAACAGAGTGATTCCCCTTTCGTACCGCCTATGTTCCACGTACTGTTCTGCTCTCACGTACCAATAGTCTCCCTCACGTAAGGGCGGGTATATAGAGAGGTTCGGTATAATGGCCTGGCAGTGGTATATTGAAGGGGCGACCATTTTGGGAGATATAAGAGCCCTCATATTGCATATACAACAAAAATTTCTTTACAAGGTTTTCAAAACAAAAATCAAAACACACTGAACCAGATTTAGGGCACACTTTTAATCCATAAACAAGATAATCATTGCTTTGATTGTGTGTTTCCCTTTTGTTTAGTGTAGCATAAAAAATCGTAAAGAAGATAAAAACGTACACATATTTAGAGAAACACCACCATGGTGTACACCCGTAGTCGAGCCCAATCACGGGCAGAAGCTACAAAAAGTGTACAAAGGGGCACAAGTCACCTCCGATATAGTCCCGAGGACTTGGTCATACCACCTTGGTGGCCTGACCCACAAGATAGTCCACATCATGCCATTACAGAATGGGACTATAGAGGCACCCCTTTGAGGGGCACTCCCACTCAACATAGACCCTTTCAGGAGGAGGCCATACACGTGGCACTCAACATAGATGGGAGGGCTCCCTTAGACACTCGTTATGAGTGGCCACCATGCGATGAAGTGCTAGAACAACATAGGGTCCATAAGGAGGGGCCACATGATTACGTCATCCCTCCTCTACCCCTTATTACTATCAAAAACAATAGGCCAAATCCAGAGCACAAGGCTCTTCAGACAGGGCAAGCCAATTCTGCCCACCCCTTTCACATATACGAAAGGGAGCACGAGGAAGACCACTACATTCCTCAAGAGCAATACACAGCGTGGGAGCAATGCGCCTCCGCACCTGCTATGTATCAGGATCACCCACTGAGGCCAGAGCCTCGGGTGAATGCCGCTAACCTCGATAGAGGAAAGTGACCCATAGAGATCTCGGATCACCACGACCGAGATAGACATGTAGGAGAGGCATCTAGGCTTCCTAAACACAAGACGATAGAACAAATTGACTTGGCATTTGCCAAACATGCCACCCGCCAAGCGCAAATCACGCAGCTCAGGCAAGACCAACAATAGTTAGAGCACCTGTATCGCCTTAGCAAAGAGCGCATTCGACGTCAGACAGATGAATTGCTCTAGAACACTATGCCTGAGAGGGTCCCAACCCCTCGCACGCATAAGATAGAGTTATATGAGAGGCACAACCCCTTGGTGCGAGACAGGTCTCCGTGACCTTATCAAATATTACCTCCAAGACCTCCTAGACCTGAGCGGGAGGCCACTCCCAGAAACAACGATGGGCACCCTCCGCGGGCACCCACCCATGTTTATAGGTCTCACCCAAGAACTCCTCAAGAAGCCTATGAGGAGTATGAGCAAGAAGAAGAGCGGGCTGAAATGCCCTACCAAGGCAGAGGGGATGTTGTCCGGCTACCCCTCCATAGGCCTCAAGTTCCCCGCAACCCACAATGGGAACAAACCAAGGAGGAAGAAATCAAATCTTCCGATGCATACAAAGCGTTGCTAGAGCGCTTAGAGTCTATGGAGACCAAGACTTTTGGGCCCCAAAATCCCACTTTACGCCAGCTCCATAGTCACCCTGTGCATCCGTCAGTGCCGGCACCCCCATACCCTAAACACTTTAAACTACCCCAGTTGGCAATCTTTAGAGGGGAGGAGGATGCCCAAGAGCACGTGACTAGATTCCTGAGCCAATGCTTTGGCATTCAGGACAATGATGCTTTGCTGCTAAGAACATTTATAACCACGTTCGTAGGCCCTACCTCGGATTGGTTCACTTAGTTGCCAAAGCATAGCATCAATAACTTGGATCAGCTAGTGGACGCGTTCCTCGAATGCTTCACCTTCAACACCAAGAAGAAGGCATCACTAAGTGACCTAGCTAGCCTCAAGAAGTATGAGGAAGAAACCATGGTGGCCTATGGAAATCGGTGGAGGACGTTGCTTTCAAAGCTGCCCTACCTCCCTCCTATGGCCGACCTAACCCAAATGTTCTTGAAAAGTTGTTTGAGATTGATCTTTGTTTTTATATACATATGCCACTCTTGAGGAAGCCCTGGTGCAAGCCAGAATCATTGAGGAGATCAAGATACAGGATGGCGAGATTGCCAAACCATGGAAGAAAGAGTGGCCTAAAAATGCCAAAATAGGGACCACGCAACCGAAACCCACTGCGGTCAATCAAGTTGCTATAAACATGCCTAAGCCTGCACAAGCAACACAGCCCTCATAGGCTAACTATCAGGCAGTTCCTCTTGACAGCTATGAGAAGGAGAATCATCGACAAGAGCAAAATCAGTAGCGTCACCCTAGGCGATAGTTCACACCCTTCACAGAGTCCAAAGACTCCTTGTTTGACCGTTTTTCCATGGCAAACTTGATACACCTGCCAGAAAGTCGACCCATAGACCCCAACGCACCAAAACCTAAGGGCTATAGGGAAGACTTGTACTATAGATTTCATAGGCAGAAAGGACATGACCTTTACGCATGTTGGAAGTTCAAGAGCTTCGTGCAAGACCTAATAGACAACAAGACGCTGGCGGTGGACAACCCCGTAGCGCCAAACAACCAATAGATGGGAGTCTTCAAAGACCCCCTGCCTGCCCATGATGCGTAGGCAAAAACCCTTCAAGTCAATGAGGTGACACAGAACTGCCCCATGCAGGGGTATGTAGGGATGATAAGCATAGTGACTCGGAACAAGAGGTACCCAAGCACAGATGCCCCGCGGTAGCTACAGGAGAGGTTCCATCAACGTCACAACCTCAACAGCACCCTACGCAACCTCCCCCGCCTAGACCAGTGGCCACGATTCGGACTAGACTTACCCAAAGTTTAAGGACCACGTCGGCTAGGCTCTCCATCTACGAGCTCATTCAACAATCATCGCCCCATCGGGAGGCTCTAATGGAGATATTAAAAGCCATCGAGCTGTAGCCCCATGAAGCAAACTCTTTCAACAACTTTGTGGGACATGTAAAACAATGTACAGAACCAGTCATCACCTTTAGAGAAGATGAACTAAAATCGGTGACTGGTGATATGGCGGATCCACCCCTGCACGTCATTGCATGGGTCAACGAGATTCCGTATAAGAGGGTGTTGGTGGACACTGGCTCGTCCAGTAATATAATTACAACAATGGCATTGAAACACCTCAAGTTGCCAGCATCTCACATCGTGGCCTCCACCTATACTCTTCGAGCATTCAATGATGCGATATGCTCGACGGTTGGCACAATTGTCCTGCCCATCCAAGTGGGACAAAAGACTATTCCTACGTTGTGCCACATCTTGGAAGGTGAGATGGCCTATAATATCTTGTTGGGCCGGCCTTGGATCAGGGACATGAAGTGTGTCCCTTCGATAGCTCATCAGTGCCTAAAGTACACATTCGAAGGGCAGGTGCATGTAGTCCCGGCAGACTTAGAGCCCTTCAAGTATTGCAATACGGTGCAACTGATGCCGCAATCGACCCTTCCATCGACACATTTGGACTTTCAGTTGAATCCATCCAAACAGGGTCTGATTCTGCATGCATCCCCACTATTAAGTCCATCAAATCACCAGTCGGGTCCATCTTCATCATCTGGTCCTTCACCAACAATGCCACCTACGGTGGCCATACCGAAGGACAAGGGGAAGAAACCCCTAGAAGAGGCACCGCCATTAGTCTCAACCATCTCTACCGAAGAGATGCCTAGCCGAATGGAAGTCGAGATGCCTAGTTCACCCTACATGGAGTGGACCCAGGAAGAACTCCCATTCCCTCCCCCTCCACTGCCAACGATCACCATTGAGATGGCCAATACGGGCCTAGGGGAGTATCTAGTGTGGAACATTGTAGCAACACCCGCACTTGAGTCCATGCAGGACATGGGGAGACCTCGCCTCCCCATCGGCACTATTGTTCCTCTAGGCTACCCACCAAATCAGACAAACTTTGTATATGGGGGCCTCGATAATGGCATTGAACCTTACATGCAAGAAGAAGAAGATGAAGAGCCCTTTGTTGAGGACGTCAACTATTTGTCCAACCCAGACTTCGCTTTGAGATATCTTGGCCAATGTAATTGGCATGGATATGGGTTGGGCAGATATGAGCAAGGAGTGCACGTTCTTTGCCAACCAAGATATCAGATGCCATACGACAAGTCAGGAGTAGGGTTCAACCACCCCCTGCCCCTTGACATCTTGGTAGAGAACATGCAAGGCCTAGGGATAGGCAACAAGGATGGGTTGGCATTAGATCCATATGCCAATCCTAACACAACATATACATTGGGGGATTATCTCCCATTGCTAACAACCAACCTTGTTGACCTTAACAACCCTTTCCCTTCGATCGAGAAAGGAGAAAGTTTGAGGACTCACCTACAAGAGGGATATAGACAAGGCCAAGAAGGGTCTTCAGAAGATGAGTCAGAGTATGAGGTAGCACCTTGGGACCCTTTCGAATCTTGATAGCAATCACTCGCAAGTGACCCCCATAGATGATTATCAAGAGAGCTTCATGACAATGTTCCCCTTGAATGCTCCAATCGAGCAAATGCCACCTCAAGAGAATCAGGTCCTCCCGTAGAGAGCGAAACAACCCCGATGGGACCAGATCAATTTGCTCGAGCAAGATGAGCCTCACATGTCGCAAATAGCTATCGAAGCCAACGAAGGCCTATGGATCTCTGATAGTGATTATGAAGATGAGACTGAGATGGCATATCTCAATCATATGTGACAACAACAATACCCCATGGACATTGATGACATGTTTGAATAGCTACACATAGGGCCAAGGCATAGGTGGCACCTAAACCAAGCATAGTTGGACCAACTACTACACCCGCCACTTTAGGCATACAGAGAGCACCTTCCGCCCAGAGACCCTATAGAGCCATCAGTGCCAAGGGTAGACCCTATCCTTTTATCCACACATAGGGCCGATCCATTTGTGCCAGTACCCACAGAGCCAGATCCGGAGCACAAAGATCACCTAGGATGTCCGAGTCACCACACCCATGGTAATGGAGACCAAAATCATTTCATCAACATGATCTCCATTGACTTAACCGCCCCCATCCATAACCCAACCGACCCAACATGGTCATTGTATCTAGACTTAGATGCTATAGACTGGGATCGCATTGACACACCACCATCCCCATCAGAGTACTGGCCTTGCGGTGGGATGTTCCATTTCACCCCAGGATAGACTCAGGATGTCTTCCATGCTAAAGAGGAACCCGACATTCCCAACGTAGATCTAAATTCAGCAAATGATATCCACCTGATCCCAACTCCACACCAGTTGGAGGATGGGTCCCACATGTCAATTGAAGAGACGACTGACGTAGACATCGGCTCTGATCCAATGAATTCACAAATCATCAAGCTAGGGGTAAGTCTATCCCCCGAAGAGCAAGCCGATTACATTGCCCTTCTCAAAGAGAAGAAGGAGGTTTTTGCATGGTCCTACAAAGACATGTCGGGGCTAGACCCGTAGCTAGTCACGCATAATCTAACGCTTGATCCGATAGTCAAGCCAGTCAAGCAAAAACTATGTAAGATGCACCCAACAGTAGCCTTAATGGTCAAATATGAGCTACAAAAGTTGTTGGATGCACAGTTTGTCATCTCGCATGGATTACCCACCATGGTTGTCCAACATGGTACCCATCAAGAAGCCCGATGGGAGGATTCGCATATGCACCAATTTTTGAGATCTAAACAAAGCGAGTCCCAAGGATGATTTCCCCTTGCCTAGCATCGATGCATTGGTAGATGCTACAATGGGCCATGAAATGCTATCCCTCATGGATGGTTTCTCGAGATACAATCAGATTCGTATCAATCCCGAGGACCAACTAAAAATGGCGTTCACAATGCCTTGGGGGACATTTTGTTATAAGGTCATGCCCTTTGGCCTTAAAAATGCTGGCGCCACCTACCAACGTGCCATGACATACATCTTCCATGATCACATGCATAAAACTTTGGAAGATTACATGGATGATTTGTTGGCCAAATCTCTTTTGTGCCCAGATCATCTCGATGACTTAAGCAAGATCCTCGATCGCCTCATTGAACATAAAGTCAGACTAAACCCCAAGAAGTGCGTATTTGGCATCACATCTAGAAAACTCTTGGGTTTCATAGTCTCAAAATGAGGAATCAAGGTAGATCCAAACAAAGTCAAGGCAATCCTTGAAATGCTTCCCCCAACCACCATCAAGCAGCTCAGAAGCCTGCAGGGAAAGGTCACGTCAATCAAGCGCTTCATAGCACAGCTATCTGACAAGTGCCGACCCATGAATAAATTATTGCACAAGGGGGTAGCATTTCACTGGGATGACGAGTGCCAATCAGCCTTTGATGACATCAAACAATACTTGGCTTCACCACCAGTATTGGCACCACCTAGACCAGGAGTGTCATTCTACTTATACATCTCAGCTACTGAGGTGGCACTGGGCGCCATGCTAGCCCAGAAAAATGAACTACACAAAGAACAAGCTAATTACTATCTTAGCCACACCCTGGTCAGTTATGAACTTAACTATGCATACGTCGAGAAGCTATGCTTGGCAGTGGTATTTGCTACCAAAAAGCTATGCCACTACATGCTGAGCAATATGACGTATGTTGTGTCTAAGGAGAATCCATTGCGGTACATGATGAGTCATACTTATCATAGTAGCCACATGGCAAAATGGATCATGTTGTTGATGGAGTTTGACATCGAATTCATTGGACAGAAGTCCATCAAAGGTCAAGTCATCGCCGATCAACTAGCAGAGGCTCCTCTTGAAGATGATCAGCCTCTGACCATAGAGCTACCCGATGATGGGGTCTTCCATGTTTCAGAATCGCTAGATTCTGATGAGCCTGAGTCACAGGCCGACATGACCCTATTCTTCGATGGTTCTAAATGTGAGCAAGGGGGTGGCACGAGAATTGTATTCTTCACACCGCAAGGGGCTCCAATGCCTCTATCATTTAAACTAGATTTCTCGTGCACCAATAACAATGTCGAATACGAAGCCTTGCTCATAGGTCTTCAGACAACAATCACCATGAACATCAAACGCTTGAACATCTTTGGTGATTCACTGTTAATTGTCAACCAAGTAAAAGGGGTATTCCAATGTAAATGCCTAGTTCTGTAGGCCTACAAAGCCCTTGTGGACAAATTCCTAGCAAATCTTGAATGGTATGACATCGAGGCACTCCCTCGATCATCAAATCATTTTGTGGACACTATGGCCTCCTTGGGGTCACTAATCCCGCAAGACCCTTTCGGTGAGATGACAACCATTCAAGTCAAAACATTATCGCAATCCATGATGGAGCGTGCAAGCTCTGACCTAACGCCAAGAATCCACCTGATCCAGATTGAACCATCTCAGGATAAGTTCTCTCGAATCCATGATAGTCTGAATCATGCCAACTGGGGGTCCTTGTTCTCCCCGACCCCTCTTAATAGCAACACAACGCTATTCTTACAAGTTCTTTCCCACTCAACTTTTGCTAGGGATGAACTTCAAGAGGGATTGGTCATTCATACCATCGAGGTTTCTGATCAACAGGATTGGTACACACCCATAAGAGACTACCTCAAGCTAGGTAACCTCCCACTTGGATTGACGCATGCCGCAAAAATATCATTTAAATAGAAAGTGGCAAAACATGTCTTGCTAGGAGACATTTTGTATCGTCGAAGCTATGAAGGAATCCTCCTCCATTGCTTGGACCAGTAGGAGTCCGCTTGGGCGATCACCCAAGCGCACGATGGTACATGCGGTGGCCACTTCAGCGGTATGGCCATCACAAAGTGCATTCTTTGCATGGGCTATTATTGGCCATATTTAGAGCGAGATTGTTGTGCATATGTAAAGAAGTGCATGAAGTGTCAACACCATGCTAATTTGACACACGTACCTTCTCAAGCCTTGCAACCGATCCAATCGGCTTGGCCATTTTCATAGTGGGGCTTAGATCTAATCGGAAAGATCTCCCCTACATCATCAGGTCATCACACGTTTATCATAATGGCCACAGAGTACTTCACCAAGTGGGTGGAAGCAATTTCGCTAACCTCTACGACTGGACCCCGCATTGCGGAGTTTATTTTGCATAACATCATATGTCATTTTGGTATTCCATCCAAGATCATCTCGGATAATGGGACGTCATTCAAGAACAAATATGTGCATGCATTGACAACAAAGTACAAAATTTAGCATAGTTTTTCAACACCCTATTATCCGCAGGCAAATGGGCAAGCAGAGGCATCAAACAAAATGCTAGTTGCCATCCTCAAAAATATGGTCATAGATAGTCATAAGGATTGGCACATTCAAATCCCGCTTGCCCTATGGGCTTATCGCACTAGCATTCGGATGCCCACTGGGGCAACTCCATTTTCGTTGGTGTATGGCTCCGAGGCAGTCATGCCTCTCGAGTTGGAAATACCTTCCCTACGCATATCAATGCAAGAGTTCATCGATGATGACACTGCATGGCAGGCCCGGTTAGACCAACTTACATTGCTCGATGAACGACGCGTCAATGCTCTCGAGCATTTACGTATCTATCAAGAGCGACTTAAGAAAGCATACAACATGAAAGTTCACCTGAGGGACTTTCAGGTTGGTGACTTGGTCTTAAAAGAGAACCAACAAAATTCTAACTTGCCGCCCCATCTAAGGGACAAGTTCATGGCAAATTGGTTAGGTCCCTATGTCATTGATAGTAAAATAGGACCTGGAACATACCGGCTCACCTCTCTTGAAGGAATCAAGGAACTAGAACCCTTGAACATCAGTCATTTGAGGCCATTCCACATTTAGAGAGCCATAGCCCACCCCAAAAGCTCCAAGGATTCCCACAATCGCTTGGTCAACCTAAAATGCCCCAAAGGTATCAATAAACCCTTTGGTCAAACCAAAAGCTCCAAGGATTCCCACAATCGCTTGGTCAACCTAAAACACCCCAAAGGTATCCAATAAACCCTTTGGTCAAACCAAGCAACTTGGTCAACCTAAAATGCCCCAAAGGTATCCAATAAATCCCTTTGGTCAAACCAAAAGCTCCAAGGATTCCCACAATCGCTTGGTCAACCTAAAATGCCCCAAAGGTATCAATAAACCCTTTGGTCAAACCAAAAGCTCCAAGGATTCTTGCAATCTCTTGGTCAACCTAAAATGCCCCAAAGGTATCCATAAACCCTTTGGTCAAACCAAAAGCTCCAAGGGTTCCCACAATCGCTTGGTCAAAAACAAATATTCAAAAACAAACAAAAACACAAGATAAATAAAAAATAACAAAAAAATTGCATCTCAATTCCATGCATACTCTTAAAAATCAAAATACAAAAATATAATAAACTGCATTAGGCATCACATCCATACATTGCATATTTGTTGGTCATACATGTCACAAGCACCATAGACTGTAATTGCTAGGCAATTCCATCATTTTCCACCTTCAATCCATTTTATAAACACATCCATCCAGAATAACACCATCCACATTTTTAGCATAGTCAGTTGTCTCCTAATGTATTTAGGGTTTTTGTCATTCAGCTGTCTTTAAATTTCTAGCCAAAAACTGTACAAAGTCAGACAGATTTTACAAAGGGAGAGTTTTACTTGGATCACACCTCGTTACGTAACATCCCTACACAAGTTAAAACACATAAAAAATTCCCAAGTTGTGTGAATGCAAGAGAAACCTACAAAGTAGTCTAGGGTACCATAGGTGAAAGGTTAGCCTGTTCATCCCCCTGTGTGAATGGTTCAAGAATGCTGAGAATTGACAAAAGGACAAGCTCTTCCCCATCCAATTCCCCATAATAAATAGTGGTCTTCACCACTAACAAAAATCCCAATCACCGTTGGTCCCCAAAGTCGTAAGGATTCGTACTACATGCCCTTGACAAGGATGGGTAGTCATCCCCAAGGCCTAAGAGATCAATGCCATTACATAATCATATCCCCAAACACCTTTGGTCCCCAAAGTCGTAAGGATTCGTACTACACGCCCCTAACAAGGATGGGTAGTCATCCCCAAGGCCTAAAAGATCAATTCCTTACATAATAACATCCCCAATCACCTTTGGTTCCCAAAGTCGTAAGGATTCGTACTACACATCCCTAAATAGGATGGGTAGTCATCCCCAAGACCAAAAGGATCAATGCCATTCACAAGCCAAAAACCTACGAGCTCAACTTTGCAACCTAAAATGCAAAATCAAATAACAGTGGTTATCACCACTATTCAAAGTCCTTGCTCAAAAAGAAAAACAAAAGAGAAAAATAAATAGTGATTTTCATCACTATGTATACGAGCAAGTATCCCAACAAGTTGAGCAACCAAAAGATGCCTGAACTTGAATCCCTAGAATTCTCAGCATTCAAAAAACCATCTAGGTGATCCTCATTACGGGTTTGGTGGACAGCCTACCTGACAATGGTGGTATCCTAAACGCATGACGATATGTCTATCACATTAGCTTTGCATGTGAGCAGACCAATGTTTGCATGTGGATGAGCTAGCTTATGGTACCTTAGATTGTCCCATGGATTAATCTTACTAAATACAACAACGGAGTTAGTGGAGCTAATTAGGTGATCCTCAGTACAAGTTTGGTTGACAACCTATCTGGCACTGGCGGTATCCTGACAAATACCACATAAACGAACTCAATTGCACACACAGGGATGTGAAATAACTTGGTCAAACTCAAGTCCGATTCGTACCTTGTTCAAAAATCTTGTGAGATAAATGTACAATCTTGGCTAGTTAGTTAAAACATCTGAATCTCAGAAAAACCTTAACTACATTTTAAAACAACTGGTACATTTTATTACTTACATCACCATCAAAAAATATGAAAAATACCAAAACAAAATTACCACATGCAAAGTCATTCCACAAAGCAATCACATAGTACAAAAAGCCAGTAAATCCTGTACAGTCTATGGTGCCATCAACAAGTTATCAACAAATCATTTCATTCATTCCATATGCATACATCATATAATTAGAAACATCGCATTCATAATAACACATGCATACATCAACGTAAATAAATGTGCATACAAAATAACAAAAAATCATGACAAGTGTATAACCAAAAAGAACGTCATGTATATATATCATCAAAATGCCCGTAGGCTACAATAAGTCGGTCCTCTGACCTCACCAAAAAAAGCAAAAACTCAAAAACCCCCAAGCCTAGGGCGTCGGCCACCATGATCATGCAGGATCGGTGCGACGAGAACTACCCCCAGTGGTGTGGGTCCTATGGGACCTCTCAAGGCGATTGCTGCTAGCCCCCGCATCACGCCCACTAGCGCCCCCCTCATCCAGCCACCTACGATGAGAGGAAGCAGACTGCTCAGTCTCACTATCTCTCATTCGACGTGAAGATCCACCTCCAAGGAGCTCAGGTAACCACCCATCGAGGCGGATAATCTCTGCCTCCAACTCCATCCGATGCCGAACCAAATCCATCTCCCATCGATGGTACGCAGCCAATGCGTCATCACGCTATGCCAACTGAGTCCGTAGGAGATCCCTCTCCCATGAAGCATCGATGTCCCCATCCCATCGATGGTACGCAGCCAATGCATTCTCCCGCTCTACCAACTGAGTCCATAAGAGATCCCTCTCCTACAGAGCATCCCCAAGCTCCTCATCCCATCTCCAAAGCAGATCCTCCAATCATGCTATCTCAACGTGATACCTAGCCTCCATATCCCTCGAGACTGCCTGAGGCATAGGCATCTCCGAGATGACAGGCTGCTTCAGCACCCACTACTCCGGGACGTCCTACATGTTCGGCTGCTCCGAAACTCCAAAATCATCCCCCATAAAATCATCAACCTCCACCATGTCCTCATCCTCCAGTGGAGCCCCCAACCCTCCCCTGATGCCTCTGCATCCTCCCCACCCATGACCTCCTAGAGGACCCTCACCTGCCACCCATCACGTCCACCACTGGTCATACTCATTGTCCCAACATTGTCCATGTAAGGACATCGATCACCGCCATCCGACTCCTCACCCAAGGGCTCGATGATCGGCAGCGGGAGTCCTCTCGTCGCCTCGACATCGATAGATCAAGGGCTCACCAAGAACCCTGCGCACCCCAAACTTATCACCCGGACGTATCGAGAAATACTCTGCTCAGTCTCATGCCGCCCGATCAGCCATCTCCCCTACGCACCCACCGAGCCACTCTCCAGCCTAGGCAGCGGACAGTCCTAGTATGGGTGCCATAACACCTCCCCTAGAGCAAGCCGAGCGAAGGCATCAACATAGTGCCCTACGACACCTGCCCACTGTCACTCTGCCACTGCTCCTTAGACCTCCACCATAGAGCCGCATACCCTATCTCCCTATCAACCATCTCTACCCGAGTGGTCCATGGAAACCCTGTGGCCGCTCCACAGCTATGTGCTGCCACCCCCAACACTGCAATAGGTAGCTGCACCCAATCCCCTTTCACCTCTAGACAGCGGACCTCGTACAACTCATCATAAAGCTGTGCCAATAGCGTCTATCCCCACCTCATAATCAAGGGTGCCTCCATCGGACACTCGACCAATCTGAACACTACCTCAGCAGGTTCCAAGGGAACTCTCACCTGAGGAGTCGAGAAGCAACATGTTGGAGATGAGGGTCATCAGTAATGCATGCCTCACCCCCAACACGCCCCTCTCTAGCCACCACCGCACCAAGATACCACCAATCAGGCAATCCCCCTCTGCCCTCTCCATCGGACTATCCACCCCCATCTCCACCCCATGCCCGAAGCACCATGTAGCATCACCATCCGTTGATCACGTGGAGTAGTCCGAATAGGAAGCCCATCTATCAAAATCCATAGAATCCGATAGACATCCTCAAGAGTCACTATCATCTCCCCTATTGGGAGATGAAAGGTATTAGTCTGAGGATCCCACAAGTTGATCAGAGTCATCAGATAGGCCCGATCCCCCACCACAGGCTCTAGTCGAGTCACCTGCTTGAGCCCAAGGGCATCAAGCCACTCCCAGTCTACCATAGTCAGCGCCTCCCATGCTTCAGAGAACACCGTCGGCACACGGTACCGGCTCTTCACAACCTGCAAAAGAAAACAAAACAAAAACATTAAAACATGAACAAAAAAAAAATTGTACAACACTAAAACAATTTAATTAAATAAACAAAAAAATTTACCTAGGGTTTTAACCTAGTTAAAAAACAAACAAATCACAAAATTTCACTAGGGTTTTCTAACTCTAGGTTCAAACTAAAAACAAATTCAAAAACAACATTTTTACTAGGGTTTTTAACTCTAGTTCAAACATAAACACAAAACAAAAAATCAAAAACAAATTTTCATTCCTAGGGTTTTTTACTTTAGTTCAAACCGATAAATAAAAAAACAAAAAATTCAAAAACAATTTTACCTAGGGTTTTAACTCTAGTCTAAAAAAAAAAAAAAACAAAACCTAGGGTTTTAACTCTAGTCTCAAACATCAAAATACAAAAAAAATTAACCTAGGGTTCTCACCTTAGTCTAAACCAATAAAAAAAAAAATAAAACAAACTATAAACAAATTAACCTAGTCTAAACAAAAAAAAAAATTTAACCTAGGGTTTACCCTTAGTCTAACCTAAAAACCTAACAAACAAAATAAAAACAATTCTTTTTTTATCTTAGTTTAAACTAGGGTTTTCTTTTTAGTTTACAACAAAAAAAAAAACAAATTTCAACTAGGGTTTGACGTATAGTTCTAACAAAGCAAGAAAAATTCATTCAAACAAACAACAAACATTTAACTAGGGTTTTCATTTTTAAATCAAAAAACAAAATACAAAAGAAACAAGTTGCAGTTTTAAACTGTAAACAAAAACACAAAACAAAGAGAAGGAGCACTCACCGGTCTCACTTTGGCTCCACCACTTGATGATCCAATCCATGAACTCATGGTGTCCAAGAAATTTGACAGCACTCCACTACGCGAACTCGACCTCCTCCTCCACAACTCCAAAATGCCAAGAAAAACAAATGCAAATGAGCCCAAAACCTAGTTTTGGCCCTTAAATAGGCTTTTAGGCCTATAATCGTTCCACCCTAGGATGAGCGCTCTAGTTAGCACTCATACCACCCTAGGATGATTACTAAACTGGTATTCATCCCACCCAAGGATGATTACAGAGCAAGAAATTCAAAAACAAAAATTGCACCAAAATGCACAAAAAATAGCAATAAAATTGCCAAACAAAGGGGCCTTTGCACCTAAGATTCTTGGCATGCAAAACCAATGTTGGGGTCACAAATCCTCACTATCCTACTCCCTAAGAAGGCTACCATAGTCGGACCACTCCACGGGAGGACGGATTTTCGAGAATTTCATCCCCAAAGACGTCACAAAAAGGGTCCAAACCCACCCAAAAATAGCAATAAAACTTTGCCAACAAAGGTGCCTTTGCGCCTAACATTCTTGGCATCCAAAACAGACATTGGGGTCACAAATTCTCACTATCCTACTCCCTAACAAGGCTACCATCCCCCGGATTTGTTCCATTCTTGGCATCCAAAATAGACGTTGGGGTCACAAATTGTCACTATCCTACTCCCTAAGAAGGCTACCATAGCCGGACCGCTCCACGGGAGGATGGATTTTTGACAATTTTAGCTCCAAAATGCGTCACAAAAAGGGTTCAAACCCACCAAAAATAGGTCAGAATGTTCGGAAACTGCATAAGCATTCAATGGAAAACAACTGAAGGCACCCTTACAAAAGTCATCTTGGGTCAAGCGACTCATCGCTTTTCTCATGTCGGTCATTCCCTCATCGATTCGTCGCTTGAGGGGGTAGTCACACTTAGTCACCAATCAACAAAAACACACCCAATCAAGGAAATGGCACGCATTCAAAGGATCATTGACAAAGACAATCACGCCCCTGCTTGGGGTAGCAAACAAGCAATAATCACAAGCTGATCAAACACTTGGCATTCTAGAATCATGAACTCAAGGTTCCCATAGACAAAAGGTTGCGCCCTTTGCCTATTCATGATTGAACAATGTCCAAGATCAAGTAACACCTCACCAAAAAAGGTTAACACTTGAATTAAGCTCCTTAGCTCGTCAGAAGCAAGGATTCAAGAATGCGTGCCCTTTCCATACTTGGGGCATCAAAATTTGGTTAGGTTACTGAGAAACCCTAATCATTAGTGCTTTGGTTATCTATTTTTTCTCAAGCACTGCGCCATGCACAGCGCATCCCAAAAAGGGGCATCTATAGACACCAAAACAACACCAATCCGATTATGTGACGACAAGCACTGATCGAATTGACATACATAGCCCCTAGGGCAGCCCCTAGAGGTTAAACAGTGGTCCTAACCACTCCCACAGTAGTTTTGGAAGGTCAGAGGTCAATTTGGCACCTTTTTAGCACTTTGCTCCCTACTCGTCCCACCCTGGGATGATTACAAACTGGTATTCGTCCCACCCTGGGACGATTAGCAGCATTCACTCCAGGGTGGGACGATTAGCAGGTTTGACTGGAAAAAAGTCAAACCTCGATAGGTCCGCCACTTAACTGCGCCTTCAGGGCATGCAATTGCGAGGAACGACTTCAAATCAGAGAGAGGGACTTCAGTCAAGCATGCCTTGATCATGGAGGCCTCATGCAAGGAGACTCTAAATCAGGGAAGAATATTTTCTCCCAAAATAGGGCAAGCAAGTCAAGTGGCGCCCTCGCATGCGCATTCAAAGAGAGAGAC
The DNA here is from genome assembly GCA_028583015.1 of Wollemia nobilis. Classification (NCBI taxonomy): domain Eukaryota; kingdom Viridiplantae; phylum Streptophyta; class Pinopsida; order Araucariales; family Araucariaceae; genus Wollemia; species Wollemia nobilis. Next base: position 911,543 of record JAQPPZ010016827.1, read on the forward strand.
CCTAGGTCTATAAATTGGTGAGTCTTCTCACCCCAAAAGAAGAGGAGAGCAGGAGCATTTGGAGCAATGGAGTGCTGCCGAATCAAACCCTCACCCTCATTGTGCTTCTTACATCCTTGATCTCTCTTTTGGAAGGGAGGTTATTGGGTGATTATTGGAAGCGCAATCCGGACCCAAACCCAAACATTTGGCCACAATACCCCACCAAATTTTTTGACACAACCCCATAAGAGGTTTTGGACCCATCCCAAGTGGATTGGTGCCAAAACCGAGCCCCAAATGGTGGGCGTCCTGCCCTCGGGCGCCCCCGCACTACTACAGTTCTAATCGCCCCACCCCAGAGTGATTAGAAATATATGGTAGATTTCCCTACTTTTTCTTTTGCATTTGATTTTAGGTTATTTACATATGCTGCTATTCAAGTTTCATGTGATTCTGATAAGTTTTGGCTATGATTTTATTATTTCTCGCTTTCGCTAACATACAGGGAGCATCATCGGATATAGGGCAATCGAGGCTGAATTTGCAAAATCCGACCTTCTGGGTCGTCCCAAAATTCCCCTTTTTGCCTAACCCCAACTTTGTAGGTGTTTTGGAGGCCTCTGGACTGGACATTTAGGAGGTGGTTTTTGACGACTTATGACAGTCCTAATCGTCCCACCCCGGAGCGATTAGAAATATGTGGCAGATTTCTTGACTGTTCCTTTTGCAGTGGGTTCCTGGTAATTTTTTATTGCTTCTATCAAATTTTTAGCTCATTCTGATATGTTTTAGTTATCGTTTTAATTATTTTATGCATGCACTGACCGCAGGCCTTGGGGATCGCATGTTTCTCTCCATCCGCAGGTGCTACTAACCATTTACTATTTCTCTGAATGTAGGATCTCGACACCGGAGGGGCAGCAAGGAACCATAGACACATTCACGCAAGCGGCGGCGACGTTTGGTCCACCCATTTTCAACGTGGGCACGCGGAAGATCCCAAAGGGGAATGTATCATTCATGGTGTAACCAAACTATGTCCGACGCTCCTAGCCCCTGAAAAGGGAGGAGACGTATTGTAACCCGATTTTGAGCAAATTAATAAAATAAAGGGCCACACTTTTACACTTGCTTCAAATCTCGTTTCATTTCGTTCGTTTTCCCTCTTTTCATGCATTCTCGTTCGTAGGACTTAGCGTTGCATTTCCCTTTCATTTTGCTTTCGTATCCTCGTGCTTTCATACTCAACACCTTCATTGACCCTCCTATCAAAAATATCCTCTTATTTATTTTGTGTGCTTGTTCATTTTGCAACCTCAAAAATATTAGGAACAATTTGTCATGAGAAATCATTTTAAATTATAATCAACACCTTAATTGGCCTTCCTATCAAAAATATCATAGCTTGTTCATTTTGAAACCTCAAAATGATTGAGCAAATTATTTTCCTAGAAAATATATTATTGATTCTTATACAACTATTTTTACATGTTTCCTTGGAAAATAATTATATTCAACTTGTATTTATTCACTTTCTAAAAATAATTTTAATATTTAAAATAGTTTCCTTGGAAAACATTTATATTCAATTTGTATCTATTACTTTTTAAATGTTTCCTAGAAAATATATTATTGATTCTTATACAACTATTTTACATATTTCCATGGAAAATATTTATATTCAACTTGTATCTATTCATTTTTACACGTCTCCTTGGAAAAAAATTATATTCAACTTGTATCTTATTCATTTTCTAAAAAATAATTTTAACATTTAAAATAGTTTCCTTGGCATACATTTATTTTTTTTGGTCGATTAAATTTATATTAAGTGGGTTTTTATCAAGGGACCCAAAACCTAATTACAACAAGTCGTTAGACTTTAACATGCAGGAAAGGCCACTAGAAAATACCAAGGATGGACACTAGGAAAGGCTTGAGGAAATCCTACAGGAAAACCTTTAGGAAGGCAAAAGGAAAGCCTTCAGGAAGGAAGTGAGGAAGAAGCGAGAAACTAAAATTTGAAATACCCACCAGGAGGGAAAAGGAAAGGGTGGTAAAAAAAATTGACCAATCCTGCCTAAAAATAAATTTTAAAAACCCCAAATACAGGAAAATAAAATACGCTCCAACCCACATGGAGGAAACCCAAAACCAGATGAGTTCAAAATCCCATGCAAGGGAAGACCAAATATTATAGAAAAACACCCAAAACTAAGGGTAGAGCAGATAGAATCCAAATATAGTAAGTCCCACCCAAAAAAGGATAGGAAATAAGCAAGCACTAGAATTTATAAAAAACCACCCATAACAGTGAGGTGGAGCAGAGAACCTGCCAAAGGGAGGATGGGAAACCAACAGAGATGCTAAAAGAAACCATAGAACTGAAAAAAAATTGCATCTCACACAAGCCTAGAAGTGGAACAGTAAACTAAGGATCCCAATAGGCCACGAAATCCCCACGTAGTAAGGAAAACTATTTAGCAGCCAAAGGAAACAAAGGAAGCAGCAGATGCAGAATTACAACCATGGGAAAGAGACTAGATGGTTCTAGGGAATCCCAATAGAAGTATCCTCGAGGTACCTAAATGTAGCCATTAAGAATAGGTCCCTCACTAGACCAAAAATATGCAGTCAGAATCCTAAATACAACCTCCAACCCCGCCAACAAAGAGCTTTAGGAATCCAGAAAAGGAAATACAATGGGATTTTAGTAGCATGAAAACCATAAATAAATTGAAGGCCCACCATGAATCCCACAACTAGAAACCCAAAGAGTAGCACCACAAGAATAAGTACATGGCCATCCCCAAGCCATTAAGAAACTATGAAGAGCTACTCCCGAAGCCACACTCCCAAGCTGCAACAAACCACACCAGAAGAACCCCTGAACTCCAGCTCCAAGAATAATCCTACAAAAACTTAGGAAAAAAATGAGAGCTCCAATAAAAATATCCCTAAAACAACCCATAATTCCCAGGGAAGGTCCCAGGGAGGATCCCAAGGATTTCTCAGATCCAAGGCACACAAAGGAACCCTTCAAACAGGTAAGGAAAGGTACAGACAAGAGGAAAAGTGATATCCCATCCTAAGGAGATCATCTGCAAAGCCATCCAACCCAGAAGGAAAGATCAAAGAAGTGCCAAGGACCTAGGACAAAACTAGGGAGGGGGAAGCATGGAAGTGGAGAAGGATTTCCTAGTTGAAAAACATTTATATTCAACTTGTATCTATTCATTTTCTAAAAATAATTTTAACATTTAAAATAGACCAAAAAAATTATTATTGATTCTTATACAATTATTTCAGCATGTTTTCTTGGAAAACATTTATATTCAACTTGTATCTATTCATTTTCTAAAAATAATTTTAACATTTAAAATAGACCATTGGATTTGATTACATTGTCAACCTTGGAATGAGAATGATTATACAATATCCTCTTTTATTGAGGATTGTTCTCCCTTTTGTTCTACCTAGACCCTATTTTATTGAGGATTGTTTTCCCTTTCATTCTACCTAGAACGACTTAAAATGAGAAGGTTATACAATTGCCCCTTCCCCAAGGAAGGAATTTTCAACTCTCATCCATAAAGACCAAAACTTTTACAAAACCCAAATGACAATTGCATGATAAATAACAATTATTTTTTTCTTTTTGTTATATGCCTTACTATTTTCTTCCAATGAAATATTTTTAAAAGACAAAATAATTATGTTAATAGGTTTCATTTTTCATGTTATACTTTGTTATCTTCTCTAGATAAATCATATCTTCACTAGGTTAAGTCAAAGGTTTTATTGCATTTTGCATTTTAAACAAGTTTTTCAGTTGTTTAGTATTTTTCAAGCCTGCTATGTTGAATTTATTAATTACATATGTGTTGATTGAATTTAAAAATCTTAGAACTTAATAATATTTAATAGGTTTCCAATGGCCAAAGGTTTTGTTGCATTTTGCATTTTATACAAGTTTTTCAAATTTTTAATAATTTTTAAACCTTCTAAGTTGAATATATGAGTTACGTATGTGTTGATTGAATTTAAAATACTTAGAACTTAATAATGTTTAATAGGTTTCCAATGGCCAAATCATTGGGTTAATAGGTTTCTTTTTTCATGTTATACTTTATTTTCTTCTCTAGATAAATCATATCTTCACCAAGTTAAGTCAAAGGTTTTGGTGCATTTTACATCTTAAACAAGTTTTTTAGTTTCTTAGCATTTTTCAAACCTTCTAAGTTAAATTTATCAATTATGTATGTGTTGATAAAAAATTGGTTGTCAACTATAAGCAAGTATTTGTCCCATGATTTTCTATAATTCAAGATATCATCAATGAAAAGTATAATTAATTTCTAGAGGAATGGAAAAAATATCTCATTCATGAAGATTTACAATATATATGGGTATGTGTAAGGATATAGGGAATGAAAAGAAATTCGCATTGAATTCATGGGGGTGAAAATAAGCCTTAGGGATATTTCTTCTTAGAGATAAATTTGGTCATATCCAAATCCTATGTAACCCATGTGTTGTAGGTGAGTTGGAGAGGAGAGGGCAATCCTCCAAGGGAGGTCCCAGGTTTGAATCTCCACCCTACCAAAAATTTGAATTGGGTACCCAAAATCCAATTGATAAATGTTGGTGCAGGCAGGGTCGGGCATGACTCCTGGGTGAATTTGATGGTGTAGAACCCCCTGGTTGTGGTCTCTTAGACCAAGATGGCCTCACAAGGAGTTTTTCGCTTTAAAAAAATCCTAGGTAAAACATTGAAAATAAATAGACCCTATGTAATTCATCAAGAAGTTCATAAATAATTGATATTGGAAAATTTATCCTTGAATATGATATTATTTAACTCCTTGAAATACATACACAAATCCAATCAGCCATATTTTATTTAGACTAAGAGCACTAGTAAAGAACTAGGACTAATGCTTGGTTGATTAATATTTTCTTGGATTAATTCCTACACCATATTCTCAATATTTATTTGTTGCATATAAGAATATTTGGGTAATACCCTTGAGAACAATTGAATGGCATGGTCATGTAAAAAATAAGAGGGAAAATCATGTAGGTCATTGAAGACTAGGCACGATGGCTACATAATTTAGTCAATTAAATAGATTGGCTCAAGTTAGTAAACTCTATATGCTTCATGGTATACATATAAGACACAATTCCATGAGAACATTTTTAAAACATATTTTCCATGTGGTGGGAGCTTATGATGCTTGGTGAATCTACTTGGAGACATCAAAGAGTATATTGATAATCATTCTTAATAAATTGCATCCATATTTTGGTAAAGTCTGATAATATAGGACCTAAGATGCATAACCATTAGGAACACCCAAAACAACATCATTGTCATCCAAGCGTAGAACAAACATATCAAACAACAAGTTGTAGTCCCCTATAAGGAGCCAAAAAAAACTACATTTTTCTTTATAAGGTAGTGTTCTCTTGTTGGTGATCATGACTTCAAAACTAGAGTTTGGATACACAACAATATTCTTTTTGGAAATTTGAGGATCTAAAAAGCTAGGAGTATTGCCACTATCTATAAAAATAGTTAGGGGATGCTTCTTAATGTACACTTGACCCCTTATAGTTTGAGCTTTAGTAATCCTTGCTAAGGCAACACAAATTGTTTTGGTGTTGGAACCTGTTGGATGTATTGCATAAAAATATTTAAAAGGAATAATTTACCCCATATCTAAGAGACATAATTTTTGTTCCACACATTTAATATTAGGGGATTACATTTTATAATAATAATAATATAGTTCCTTGTCATGAAAAGTCTTCGTCTCATTGTTGTTCAACCACTTGATAGGTGTCACAAGCATGTTTTGATTGGGTGTAAGAATAAGTGGTATATTTATAAGTAGTGATGGTTTGTAGGTATATTACTAAGTAGTAAATTTACCTTTAGCCAAATTTGCTAAGCCAATAGTAGATATTATATCTTAATGATTGAATCTTTTCACTTTTACCATGATGTCATCATTTGAATATGGCACAACCCATGCCATCATTATAAATCTCTTATATAATGCCAAAAGTCATTTTTTTCCTATTTTTTTTCTTATTTTTTTTCACTATGATGAAGCTACTATTTTATTTTTATTTTTTAGATGTAGTACAACCAAATATTTATTATAATAATATAAATATCATGTGGGTATTAATCAAAATAAATATTTTAAATATTAACACCATGATGACTTTTGGTTGAGTTAAGGCTTAAAAAAAATTGTATATAATTAATTATTACTTTGTGGATTATTTTAAATTAAAATTAACTTAGTTATTGGATCGTTGTTTGTCCTTGTATGAGATAATATAAAAAAATGAGGGATAAAAAGGAAGAAATAAAATATATCTTCTCAACTACTATGGTTAAGCGGAGTACGTAAAAACAATTTCTACTCCTAAGGTAGGGAAACACTAAAATTAAATGATAACAGTTCTCCTGAATCCCTTCCAAGTGCCTAGTTACCTCCCCCACCAACACCCACCAACAATGACAAGTCACATTCTTGACATATTCAAATGGTAGATAGAACAAGAATAATATTTTAATAGAATTGTTTTGGTTGATAAAAGTTTTTCTTTCCTTTTGACTTTAAACATAACCGAGAAGGTTTGCTTTGGCCATAAAAAAATTTTAAATTAGTTACTGAAATGTTGGAGGAAAAATGTTGATAAAGATCTATTAAAAATATGGTATTTGTTATACTGACCTCCATTTTTTTGTTAAAAAGTGGGGAAACATTATCTATTACGTTGTTCCTAAGTATGTTCATATTAAATTCCAATACTAATTGTTTTCTATGTTGAAATTCAAGCACTACATTACTGGTATTGTGACTGTCATGGGAAGGAATATCGAGCACTTGGGTGTTGTTGGTTTGAGAGGCCTCGATCACATGGCGGTTAAATTTGGAAAAAAAAAGTTTGGCATGAAGGTGACTATGATCAACACCTCCACTCACAAAGAAAAAGAGGCCAAGGAAATTCTTGATATTTATTGCTTTCTTCTTAGAAAAATTAAGCAACACATATAAGTAATCATGATAATCACAAACTAGTTAGGTAGATATAAAATTTATCCTCATGATTACAAGTTTCATTTAATTTTATATCAATTTTTATAGGAAGCGATAAAGAGTTTGGACTACATCATAGACATGGTCTCTATGCCATGCACAAAATGTCCTTATAGGGAAGAATAATTAATATTGGAAAGTTATCCTTGAAAATGATATTATTTAACTATTTGAAATCCATACACAATTGCAATCAATCAACCATATTTTATTTAGATGAAGAGCAGTAGTAAAGAACTAGGACTAATGCTTGGTCAAATAATATTTTCTTGGGGTAATTCCTACACCATATTTTCAATATCTACTTGTTGCATATAAGCATAGCAATAGGCATAAATATTAGGAGTTATAATATTTATAACAATTGAATGACATGGTCATGTAAAAAATAAGAAGGAAGATCATGTAGGTCATTGAAGACTAGGCACAGTGGCTAAAGAATTTAGTCAATTGAATAGATTAACTCAAGTTGGTAAACTATGTATGCTTCATGGTATAAATATGATGCAATTCTATGAGAACAATTTTCTAAAATATTTTCCATGTGGTGGAAACTTATGATGCTTGGTGAACCTACTTGGAGACATCAAAGAGTATATTTATGATCATTCTTTATAAATTGGATCCATATTTTGGTAAAATATGATAATATAGGACCTAAGGTGCATAACCATTAGAATTCAAAACAACATCATTATCATCCAGAGGTAGAACAAACATATCAAACTACAAGTTGTAGTCCCCTAAAGGGAGCCAATAATTCCTATAATTTTCCTTATAAGGTAGTTTTCTCTTGTTGGCGATCATGACTTCAAAGCTAGAGTTTGGATACACATAGAAATATCTTGTTTTAGAAATTTGAGGATCTAAAAAGCTAGGAGTATTTCCACTATCTATAAGAATAGTTAGGGTATGCTTCTTAAAGTACAATTGACCCCTTATGGTTTGAGCTATAGTAATCCTTGTGAAGGTATGCACAAATTATTTTAGTGTTGGAATCTGTTGGATGTCTTGCTCCTCCTCTAAGTGGATCAAAATATTTATATGGAAGAATTTACCCCATATGTAAGAGAATAATTTTTGTTCCACACATTTAATATTGGGGGAGTAATTTTTATAATAATGATAATATAGTCCCTTGTCATGGAAAACCTTCATATATTTCTTTTTAAACCACTTTATAGGTGCACTACACCAAAAAAGGCTCTAGTGGCGGTTTTTAACCACCCTTAAATACATTTAAAGGTTTTTATTCAGGTGTCATATATGAGGTATTGTGAATATTCTACGATATACAATTATGATTAAAAACTATCTCAAAAACCCATTCTCTTAGGGATACGAGGGTAGTTAGAACCACCCTGTAGGTCTAAGAGGATGAATAAAAATTGCTCTCTTAGGATTAATACCTCAATCCTAATATGGTGGTTTATAGCCACCCTATTAGACCCTAATAATGTGGTTATAAATTTCCCTCCTAGACCTAAAACAATGGTTTAAACCACCCTCTTAGGTCACCCTAATATTATGGTTTAAAGCCATTGTCTTAAGTCTAAGAGGGTGGTTTAAAATTGCCCTCTTAGTGTCTCAACCTAAAAAATATAAATGATGCCTCAACTAAAACAACATAGCACTCAGTAGTGGTTTGCTATTTCTACTAAGGTGTCCTTTATTTCTCATGGTCATTTCATGGACAAGGTAATTTTCCATTGGAACAAAGAGGGATAAAATTTTAAACTGCATCCAAGGGATAGAATTTTCCATGGAAGCATCATAGATGTAACAATGCACCAAACCAATGTGGTCCTAGGCATACCATGTTACAAATACCTTTACACTTGATAGATGACCACATGCATACTATCCTATGGTATATGGCAATAAACAATGTATGCATGTATAAAAGACCATGATAAGCAGTCATACAAATCCTTGGGTGCTGGAAATTCTTTACAGTTTGTAGATAGCATTAGTCAATATACCTACAACAGTTCCACCTAAGCATCAAATATAAGAAGGTAGTACAAATCTGGTTGTTGATGGCTTGAATTAAGATCTTCTTGGAGGTACATTCCTTGCTCAACTTAAGCATCTTATTGCCTACCAAGTGAGATATTCAAAGATATATTCTGAAGGTATCTTGCATAGGACAAAGAACTCCATGCCATGTCCCAAGCATGTTGTTAGTGAAAATATAATATTTTGAACAATGAGAGAATCATACATATTTATTATAGACCCTTGCAATTCCTGTAGATAGAAAGTATAAGTTAGCAAGGAATGTCATAAAAAGAGGTCAATATACCTACAATAGTTCCACCTAAGCATCAAATATAAGAAGGTAGTACAAATCTGGTTGTTGATGGCTTGAAACTAAATAAACTTTACAAAACTAAATAAAATCAATATAAGTAAATTCACCTCTTCCATTTATCCTGAAGGTCTTAATATTTTCAGCCCAATTCTTAACTTCCTTAAATTATACCTACAACTTACTTTTAAGGAAAGATACCTAAAGCTTCTTCGAGTATCTGACACCACCAAATATTTCCAACCACATGGGCCCACACAAATCATTGTATATCAGGGAAAGTACACAATTTCATATGTTATTTTTTCTTCAAACTTCTTGTTGTGTAGTTTTCTGGAAAGGTATATTTCACAAACTTAACCACCCTTGAAAACATCTAGAAATCCATTGACTATGCTTTTATTCTATAATAATCTCATGTTAAAAAAGGTTCTAATGTCGATACCTAGAGATAAGGGTTGAACTCATGGCAATGTATGTAACTGGTATTGAGTGGTCATAGACCTAGGGTCGAATATTATAGATTCAATCCCACCCTCATGTTCTCTACAAGATCTGCCCCAAAGTTAACCTTCACATCTAGCAAAAAATCCCAAAAGGTTTGGGGCAAGCAGAGGGGAGCAAGGAGTTTAACATTGAAAACAAGGTTCCTATCATAGGGACATGCACCTTGTAGAGCCATGGAGACACCTAGAGGTAGAGGTCTAACTTATGGCAATGCATGGACCTAAGGTCGAGTGGCCTATACCTAGGGTTAATTAAGTGTACCACTGTGGAACCAATCCCAGCCTAATATTCTCTACAAGCTTTACCCTAACGTTAACCTTAACATTTGCATCCAAGGCATTGTGTTGCAATGGTATATGGGATGCAATTATATCAGAGCAACCCAAGTTCAAATCCCCCCATTGTGAAGGACACTACCATAATAAGGCCATCTATGAGTTACTGTAGGTGGGATAGTTTCCATCCCATGTAACCAATTCAAAAAAAAAGGTTTAAATGCCCATACCTTCTATTCCATGATATCCATTCCAAAATTGACTGCTAAAGCCATCTCACCTTAAAATGAAACCTCAAATCTGTAAAAATCCTTTTTATATTCCCAAGGCTACAAGCTTATTAGACTTTGTTACAATGTCATTGTTAACCAATTTTCAAACAAAAATAGATTTTGTTTCATTCCAGGCATGTATAAAGCATTTCTAATTGTAAAGGTAAAGATGATTTGTTGGTTACAGCTAAGCCAACACACCTCTCAGATGTATGAGCAGAGGAAAGTTTTCATTTCAGCTTATATTGTTAGTTCAATAGTGTATCTTTATGGGTTTCGACCCTTTAATCAGGCTCATTATAAATCATGTGTCTTGCCAATCCCTCTAAGCATTTCTAGTCCTCCTTACTTTATGGTTATTCAATTTTACTTCAATTTCAATTTTACCTTTCATTGCATATATTCTATTATCACCAAAACACTTTATATATTAACCAACTTTGCTTTTGTATCATTTGCTTCATGACCTAAATCAATATACCAATTATCTAAATGTCTTTATCTTCGTAAGCTATAATAAATAACTAATTGGGGATACTACGATAACTGACAACCCATCACTAACAAAATTACTTCATTGGTTTTTGCCTCCCTTCTACCTTGAGTTTTTGTTGCCTTTGGTCTTTTCCTAATATATCAATGTTCTTTTATCATGCCCACTCTTAACACATTGCTCAAAAGATATACTTTTGAATCGTTTTTGGGGTAAATATTTTTCCTCATCATTGAATTGTCTTATTCCATGCCCTCTTTCTCTAAGCTACAATCATTTATGCACACATCCACAACCTTCATCATTTCTTAAGCAAGGCCCTTTCCAGCTCATCTTCATTTGCTTAACACTATCCTTGCTCTTCCTTCACTAGGACAAACATATCTCCAATAAGGCATCTTACCCCTATGTGCCATACATCAAATATCACAAAGTTGCTTTAAGTTTAGGCCAATTATAGTGATCATCTCTATGTTACATTCTTACAAATGATGATAACCAACTAATTCCTTATTTCATGCATTTCAGTAACATGGCTGATAACTGAGTCCTTGGAATCCCTAAGTCTAGTAGAACCATTTCTAAATTTGGAGGAACCTTCAGGAATAGCAAAAAATTCAAAATTGGCTAGAAATTTAGGGTCACTTCTAAATTTATCTATGTTTTTAATTATTTTTATTTAACTTCAGAGAAAATAATTTTCTGACCTCCAACTAAGCCAGTTAAACACAATCAATCAAATGCCATTTATGTTGCTATTCCCAGCCATGAGAGGTAAAAATATCATCAATCAGGTCCTTCATATCCAAATCAACACCTCAAAAGGGGTGGCTACATTGGGCAGATGTTAAAAAGAAAAAAAGGGGTAAAGATAAAATTTGACCAACAACAACAATCAAATTTTTAGACTTGAGATAGTACCAATTCCACCTAAGCATCAAATATAAGAAGGTAGTACAAATATAGTTGTTGATGGCTTGAATTAAGATCTTCTTGGAGGTACATTCCTTGCTCAACTTAAGCATCTTGTTGCCTACCAAGTGAGATATTCAATGATATATTTTGAAGGTATCCTGCATAGGACAAAGAACTCCATGCCATGTCCCAAGCATGTTGTTAGTGAAAAAATTATATTTTGAGCAATGAGAGAATCATACATATTGATTATAGACCCTTGCAATTCTTGTAGATAGAAAGCAAATTCTAAAAATGAATTTCATCAAAAGAGGTCAATATACCTACAATAATTCCACCTAAGTATCAAATATAAGAAGGTAATACAAATCTGGTTGTTGATTATTTGAATTAATATCTTCTTGTAGGTGCATTCCTTGCTCAACTTAAGCATCTTGTTGCCTACCAAGTGAGATATTCAATGATATATTCTGAAGGTATCCTACATAGGATAAAGAACTCCATGTCATGTCCCAAGCATGTTGTTAGTGAAAACATTATATTTTGAGCAATGAGAGAATCATACATATTGATTATAGACCCTTGCAAGTCCTATAGAGAGAAAGTAAATTCGGAAAGGAATATCATCAAAAGAGGTCAATATACCTACAATAGTTCCACCTAAGCATCAACTATAAGAAGGTAGTACAAATCTAGTTGTTGATGGCTTGAATTAAGATCTTTATGGAGGTACATTTCTTGCTCAACTTAAGCATATTGTTTCCTACCAAGAGAGATATTCAATGATATATTATGAAGGTATCCTTCATAGGACAAAGAACTCCATGCCATATCCCAAGCATGTTGTTAGTGAAAATATTATATTTTGAGCAATGAGAGAATCATACATATTGATTATAGACCCTTGCAATTCCTGTAGATAGAAAGCAAAGTCAACAAGGAATGTCATCAAAAGAGGTCAATATACCTACAATAATTCCACCTAAGCATCAAATATAAGAAGGTAGTACAAATATGGTTGTTGATGGCTTGAATTAAGATCTTCTTGGAGGTACATTCCTTTCTCAACTTAAGCATCTTGTTGCCTACCAAGTGAGATATTCAATGATATATTCTGAAGGTATCCTACATAGGACAAAGAACTCCATGCCATGTCCCAAGCATGTTATTAGTGAAAACATTATATTTTGAGCAATGAGAGAATCATACATATTGATTATAGACCCTTGCAATTCATGTAGATAGAAAGCAAAGTCTAAAATGAATATCATCAAAAGAGGTCAATATACCTACAACAGTTCCACCTAAGCATAAAATATAAGAAGGTAGTACAAATATAGTTGTTGATGGCTTGAATTAAGATCTTCTTGAAGGTACATTCCTTTCTCAACTTAAGCATCTTATTTCCTACCAAGTGAGATATTCAATGATATATTCTGAAGGTATCCTACATAGGACAAAGAACTCCATGCCATATCCCAAGCATGTTGTTAGTGAAAATATTATATTTTGAGCAATGAGAGAATCATACATATTGATTATAGACCCTTGCAATTCTTATAGATAGAAAGCAAATTCAAAAAGGAATATCATCAAAAGAGGTCAATATACCTGCAACAGTTCCACCTAAGCATAAAATATAAGAAGGTAGTACAAATCTGGTTGTTGATGGCTTGAATTAAGATCTTCTTGGAGCATTCATTATAATTTTTTACTCTTGTGTCCATTTGAGTTCCACTTGTTAGTGATTATACAAGAGCAGCCCTATCTTCACAAATGCATGCCAGACACTACTCATAATAAAACAAACAATTAACTACCATCTGCACGAAACTTGCACTTGAATACGATTATACTAGTTGAGGGTATTCATGTGTCCATGTAGTTTCAATAGGAAGTTTGTAAGAGGATTTGGATGGCTTGCAACCCCTCTTATTGATCTTAAAAAATATATCAAATTCATTAGATAGAGGCAATGGAGGTTACATTGAACTCATGAAAAAATAATAATATCCAACTCAGTTTTAACACTTGTAAATCAAGTACAAATACAAAATGGAAAATTCTTATTTCAAGTGCAATTCTTATTTACAGATATAGGTGAATGGACAACCTAAGCCCTCCATATAATGAGAAGATGTCTAAACATCCCTACCCACCCCAACCATCAGAGATGAGGTGAGAGGGTATCCTGAGACTTCCATTAGATACATAAATATCCATCTATGCAAATCAAGTATTATTGCTAAGGACTAGGACTAAGAGTCAAACATGAAACACCAATTTCATAACTAACACTCACTCAACACAATAAACCTTCATTTCAACACATTACAACATGCATGCATGATTAGACTCTTAATCATATGCCCTAGCAACACTTGTATTCTCTCTCTCTCTCTTTTTTTACCAAATTACCTTCTTGTATCTAATTGGCCAACCTCATGCTCAAGATACCTACTCACCTCACTCCTAGCTTGGCTACCCATTAATTATCTACTAGCATTTTCTAAGTACAGTAATTAGGCTTCCAACCATGTACCCTCACATTCTTCATGGACATATTGAATGTTGTCATCATTTACATTTTCATCTTGTGCAATTTTAGGTCCAACAAAATTTATTGCTCTAAAGACATTGACATATTCTACCTTGTATGCTTCAATATCTTTGATCCCTCTTGGAGGTGATGTGAGAACCACATACCAACTGGTATCAAGTGGATCATTTACATAAAATACTTGTCTGGCTTGTGATGCTAGGATAAATGGATCATCTTTTAGTCTATCTTGACCAAGTAATTTGTTCATGTTGACCAGTGTGAAGCCCATTTCATCCTTTCTACATCCATTCCTCATATCAAGAACATTCACCCAATCACATTTGAATAGGGGTATTGAAACTGATAGTAATCCAACAAGATTATTTCCCTAATAACACCATAATATGTGATTGTTTGAAGCACTGGGTTTGTGTCTTTTGTGCTTGCTCTACACAAAGTAGTAGCATCGACACACACACCATTATTTTGAGTTGTTCTTTGGTCTTCTTTATCTTTGATATGAAATCTATAACCATTGATCAAATAGCTTGAATGTTTGGTTGTAACTTTCCTCGAACCATATGCCAACCATTTTATTGTGTTGGAGTCATTGTCATTATGTTGCATTTCATCTCCATGAAACTGAAACAAAGAAGAATAGTTTAAAGATGATTGTAGAACATTACATGATGTTCAATACATGACAATCAATATAAATATCGAAGATCATATTCAAGAGAGTAGATAATAACCTGATCTCGTAGCCAAGTGATGAATGTTTGATTATGGATTTTTTGCAACACCCCTTCATCTCTCACTGCATAGGGGTTGGATTCCTTGATACTCTTCAGGTGCTTCCTGATTTGGCCCAAATTTTGTCAAGCTTAGTTGGATCTAATTAATATTCTACCATATATAACAACAACAAATAAACATCTACTTACTCTACCCAAGGCTGAACTTCATCCAAGTTAAAGAGAATGCATCGATGGGCTTGCTCGTAAGAAGTTTCATCCAAATCAAAGTCTTCACCACTAGACAAAGGCCTCCCATCGATTATAGTTTCTTCATCCTCATCACTCCATACCTCATTGTGACCAAGGTGATCACCAATTGCTTTTGTACCTCTCATGTAGTCTGCATAGAATGAAATAGATTCCTTGACAAGATAATATTTGATAATACAACCTTCGGGCCTAGCTCGGTTCTTTACATAGCCCTTAAAAATCTTCATAATTCTAAGAAAGGAAACAAATAATTTTTATTAGATGAGACACTACAAAAATTAGAAAAATGGTGGTTTATGAAACTGATGAATGCATACAAACCTCTTGAAAGGGTACATCCATCGATATTGTATAGGTCCACATAGATGTACCTCCCGCACCAAGTGAATAGTTAGGTGCACCATGATATCAAAAAATGAAGGGGGGAAGTACTTTTCAAGTAAACATAACATCTCCATGACCTCTACCAATAATTTCTCTATTTTTATGGGATCCACCACTTTAGCGCATATATCCTTGTAGAACATGCACAATCGACAAATGGTTTATCGCACTGGCTTATCAAGCAAATGTTGTAGCACTACCAAAAGAAGTTGTTGCATGAGAACATGGTAGTCATGTGATTTCAGGCCCTAGATCTTAAGTTCTTTCATAGAGACACATTTTCTAATATTCAAACTATATCCATACGATACTTTCATATTGTATAGTGTACGACAAAACCTTTCTTTCTCAACCTTCGATAGATTGTAGGGTGTTGGTGGAAGATATGTCTTGTTTCCATCCATTACTAGCCATAATGTGTTCTTGATACCCATATTTTTTAAATCCTCATGAGAGTTTTTGCCATCCTTTGAATTTTCATCGATACCTAGCAATGTTTCGAATAGGCTTTCGTAGATATTTTTCTCCACATGCATCACATCCAAGTTGTGATGAACTAGAAGATGTTGTTCATAGATAGCAACATCAAATAGAAATTACTCGACATTGAGAGACATAACAATAGATACAAAAATAAAGTTGCATGTCGTACCTCCCAATACGGTAGATTGAAGAATATAGATTTCTTCTTCCATCCTGCTATAGGAACAAACATGCTATCCTCATCCATGTTGCATTTCCTTTTATTTGAGTTGCTCTTTCCCCAATTTGGTGGAATTCCCTATACTATTTTTAGTATTTTTATCCCATTTAAAGGTTTGGGTGGTTTATCGAGCTCTTGTTTGCCATTGAAATATGCCCTCTGATGATGAAATGGATGATCTAGAGGAAGGAATCTCTTGTGGCCCATGTAAGTGATCTTTCTACTGCATTTAAGATATTCTGCACAGGTGTTCTCCTCGCATATTGGACATGTTGCCTTTCCCTTTGTCATACATCCTGATAGGTTTCCATAAGAAGGAAATTCATGGATGGCCCACATCATTATTGCTCTCATATTGAACATAGTATTGGAAAATGCATCATATGTTTCTACTCCTTTAGTCCATAGTTCATGCAAGTCATCAACCAACGATTGTAGATAAACATCAATATCATTGCCTGGTTGCTTGGGGCCAAGTATTAACAAGGTGAGCATTGAATGTTTCCTCTTCATCCACATCCATGGTGGGAGGTTGTAAGTGACCAACACAATGGGCCAACAACTGTAAGTAGTACTAAAGTTAGCAAAAGGGTTGAACCCATCGGTTGCCATTGCAAGTCGTACACTACGTGGATCATCGGTGAAATATTTCCACTTAACATCTATAGTTTTCCACATCGGGGAGTCAATTGGATATCGCATATTGCCATATGAACTCCTATGCTAGGAATGCCACCTCATATTCTTCGTAACCTTTGTAAAGCTAAAGGAAGAAAGCAACTCACTTCAATCACATCTAACAATGTTGAAAGAAACAAACACAACAAAGCTAATGATATAATAAAATCTCTTACCTATACATTCTCTTCAACCTCGGTATAATGGGGAAATACCTCAACACCTTCATAGGAACATTAATGCATACCTTTTGTGAATGAGGGTCAACTTTCCATCAAGATGCACCACATGTTGGGTAAGCTTACTTCTTTTCATGATATTTCTAATATAAAATATAGTCATTGATGCATGCATGTATCATTACATAATCTAATCCCAATGGCCTCATCATTTTCTTCATCGCATATGTGGACTCTAGAATTGTATTATCGATTAGAAGCATATATTTCAGCAACTCTAGTAAGTCGCTAAAGCTTTTGTTCGACCAACCATGTTTTGCTTTGAGATTATACAATTTAGTGATCATCGATAGCTTTGTGTACTTTGTACAACCTAGGTATAATGGTCATTTGGCATCTTTGAGCAAGCTACAATATTCATCAATAGGAACTACTCCATAAGACAATTGGAACTCAACATCATCTCGTAATTCTAGTCCACTCTCTAGGCAATTGACATTGAACAATCTGTATGCATCATTGACCATTCCAATGATGTCATCTTGTACATCTTTGGTAATTGGATCCTCATCAGTGGTAGAGCACGTGCTCGATGCATATTTTTCAAAACTAGAGGGTTGTTCTCCATGCAAAACAAACTCGGTATATATCTTGTCAATCCCATGCCAAATCAGGTGGTCATGAACCTCCAAAAAACCAAGAGTTTCCATATTTGAGCACTTTCGACATGGACATCTAGTTATTTTAGGGTCCATTGAATTCTTTCTTGTAAAATCTAAGAATTGGTGAACCCCATGATAATAGTCCTCACTATTTCTACAAACAAACCCCCCCAAAAAATAAGAAAGTATAGTTATACGAGTAGAACTGATCAAAAGCACAACTTTTCTTCATTAATGGTGATAACATAGTTGAAATACTTGGTTTCTCCTAGCCAAGCTTTGTCCATGATACTTGATGGAAAAAAAATATTGATCCAATTGACCTGGCTAGAGTTGGTGCTCTGAGTCTTGAGGATGATCCAACTATTGAAAGTAAAGACAATAATCTTGCTGCCCAAGCACAACCTGCACAAGGTAAGTGGAGTTTCTTATGCATCTTATTACTACACAATACACTCATGAAGTTTCAAATTATGTAGAAGTAATTTCAATACTTGGAGTGCTTGTCAAGAATGGGTTCTGATCAGTTTTCCAACCCACAATACCACAATGGTTAGGCCTAGTTAAATTCAAGCTTGCTCACTTGTTTGAATAATGTGGGATAGGGTAGGTGTGTCCCTCTAGGGGGTCTCAAACTACAATATTTAACCTACCTTCATAAGGCAAAACCCCTCAAGAAGAAAACCATATTTGCAAAACAAAGAACTAACTTGCATGAACTACATGGTGAAACCCCTAGACAGATCCACCCACAAAAACCTTGGGAAATATAATTTGCAAAAGTATTAAGTAGAGAATGAAACAAACTTCATTTCCACTTGTAAGTTATATGATGATATAACTAACAAATAAATAGATATTTGCAGTTACAGACTATTATATGAAACCTTGAATAAAATAATCAACACAATCAAAAAAGCTTGGAAATTTTATTTTAGAACTAGAATGATAGGAGAGATCATCTAAACAAGTAGGGGAGAAGATAAGTATTGTATCATCTCTAGAGATCTAACACTAAAAGGATTTTGTAGACATGAAATCAAACCATAAAAATTAACCAATATAGCCTTTAAAACAACAATAGAGATGCAAGAGTAGAATATATGGTGTTATAAGAATCATCAAAGTAAAAGTAAAATCAATAGTAGTCATTGAAAGGACAATAATAATAAAAACCAAATATTTGGTATTATAAGAATATCAACAAACCTAAACTAGAGCATTTTTCTTACCTTCATAAGGCAAAATCCCTCAAGAAGAAAACCATATTTGCAAAACCAAGAACTAACTTGCATGAACTACATGGTGAAACCCCTAGACAGATCCACCCACAAAAACCTTGGGAAATAGAATTTGCAAAAGTATTAAGTAGAGAATGAAACAAAATTTATTTCCACTTGCAAGTTATATGATGATATAACTAACAAATAAATAGATATTTGTAGTTACAAACTATTGTATGAAACCTTGAATAAAAAAATCAACACAATCAAACAAAGCTTGGAAATTTTATTTTAGAACTGGAATGATAGGAGAGATCATCTAAACAAGTAGGGGAGAAGAGCCAATAGTTAAAAAACCTATGGTAGAACATGTGCCAAGATCATATAACACCATTTTAGCTCATGAAAATTTATGAGCAACATGTTTATCACATTGTCATATTATATATTTCATTTCAGCATTGTCAAATCATGATAGATACCTTTCTAAATAGATATTTTCAAAGGTGTCAACATTATATAAAATACGATTGGACCATTTCTTAACAAGTGTATTCTCTACTCATGCAATGTACATAGAAATATGTATAACTCAGTGTATGTGCTTTTTTGGAACTCAAAACCTTTCTAATGTTTTTTTTTTCTTTTTGTAGTAAAAATGTTTCCAGGAACTCAAAACATTCAAAGTTTATTATTTCTCAGGAAATCCTTGTTTATGTGGGTTTCCACTCAATGTCAAATATGGAAGAAAGAACACCAAATGAAGCTCTAAAATAGAAACAGAAGGAATCCACTGTGGGTTTTCATATTGATATTAATAAAACTAAAAATTGAAGGTAGACCAAACAAAGCTCTAAAATGAAAATAAAAGGATGCCACTGTGGGTTTTCATATTGGTTATGACATATGGGTGATATAGCTCATATTAAGGTTCAAATACTTATGACACCAAATAGGCTATATAACTTGATATGACTAAGTTGATATAAAAGGAAAAATGAAACCCTTTCAAAAACCATACCTTACAATAAATAAATAAATTAAAAGTATTAAGATAATGACATAAAGCTCACCATTTTGAGTAACATGTATCTTAATATAAGAAATAAAATAGGGATATTCATATATATTTACAACATCAACCTACAATATAAACTTGAAATGTACTCCCTACTCCAAATTTTTATCAAAGTTATTTGTAACAGAATCTTAAATTTAGAAGTAAATGATCATGTATTCTTTTGTTTCAACATGTTAAGAGCTTGCTATGAAGCTCGTCATTAAGAGCACCATGTATATTAATATAATTATGTTAAAGTCATCTATGTATCACAAACTTTGTAAAAAACATGCATTTCAAACAGAGTTGCTTGAAGGCATCCAGCATATTGTTGTGCCAACTAAACCTAATGTGGCTTTGAATCATTTAAACCATAAAGTAGAACACTCCTAGGGGTAGTTCAATGTCTTGTTATGAATAAATAATCTTTAAATTAAATAGTGGTTCTTACAAGCCTTTAATATAAAAATCATTATATAAATCTATATCAATATATATGACATCTAACTCACAATAACATGCTAGAGATAACACTTTATTTAAGTTGAATATTCATTTTTGTAGTAATTTTCAGATTTCCTATATATTTACCTTATATTTAATTATATTAAAGAAGTTTAATTTACCAATTATTGTTCTTGACTTGTTAATATACTAATATTCAATATTATTTAGTTATATTAAGGGAGATCTTTAATTTTCCACTTACTATGTCTACTATGTGATCTAATAATCCTCAATTTTATAACACCTGCAAAGTAAGCAAATTATCTTATCACTTCAATTTGAACATCAAATTGCATAGACTCTTCAAAATAGCCTATTGGATCAATATATTAATTAAAAGTTGATTCAAGAAATCACTAAATTTTAACTTGTAAAATATTTTATGAAAGTGAAATGAACTTTCAAGGGATATGCCCCTAAATTATGTCCATGTCTTATGTTGGTCAACAGGACATATCAAATAGCATAGACCTGTATAAGTCCGACTATGAGAAGATAGAAACAAACAATTCAAAGGGACCTAAGACATAACATCAAATAAACTTTTTCAACATAGTTGAGATGAGGAAATAGAAAGGCAAAATAGGTGAAGAGAAAGTCACATTTCTAATCCAAAATAAGATTAGATAGAGTGGCATGTTTATAATCCCTGATTAAATTTTTTATGATTAAATTTCAATCAACATGACAGTTGTCAATTCTATGTTCACCCAATACGTAAACATCATGGCAGCTTGTATTACCCATCTCTTCGTCTAGAAGACTACAATAAAAATAGCATGTAAATAAACATTGAAACAAAAAATGCATGCCATGCAATATCATAGACTTCTATATTGAAGCAAATAAAATTGAGAAATCGAAGGAAGACCAAACGAATCTCTAAAATGAAAATAGAAGGAAACCACTGTGGGTTTTCATATTGGTATTAATAAAACTGAAAATTGAAGGAAGACCAAACAAAGCTCTAAAATTAAAATATAAGGAAGCCACTGTTGGTTTTTATATTGGTATTAATAATACTAAAAATCAAAGAAATACCAAATGAAGCTCTAAAAGAAAATAAAAAGAACACCCAGATACAAAATCTAGTTAGTATTTTCATATTGGTATTAATAAAACTAAAAACCAAGAGAAGACCCATGAAAATAGAGAGAACGCCCAAATAAATATACATAATAATAAATAAATATATTCAAATATCTACTTGTCACAACATAAGTTTTTTTAGATCAAATGGTATAAGCTCAATTCTTATATTCAAGTTTAAATTTTGTGTACCAAAATATACAAGTTTATATTCAAAGCTCAAAGCCCTAGCCCTGCCTCTATCACGTGCTATCAAAATGCTTAAATCCCTAGCTCTAGCTCCATTGTGCACTACCAAAATTCTCAAAGCCCTAGCTTTACCTCCAACGCATGCTACCAAAATGCTCAAAGCCCTAGCTCTATCTCTATCATGTAGTGTCAAAATGCTCAAAGACCTAGCTTTCCCTCCATCGTACACTATGAAATACTACTCAAAGTACTAGCTCTGTCTCTATTGCACACTATAAAATGATGCTCAAAGCCCTAGTTCTACCTTCATCATGTGCTATGAAATGATGCTCAAATCCCTAGCTCTACCTCCATCATGCACTACAAAATGCTCAATTAAAATGTTGCTTAAAATTCTAGCTCTATCTTCGTCGCATATTGTGAAATGCTCAATTAAAATTCTGCTCAAAGCCCTAGATCTATCTCCATCACACATTGTGAAATGCTCAACTAAAATGCTTCTCAAAGCCCTAGCTCTACCTCCATCACATACTGCTAAATTCTCAACCAAAATGCGACCTAGGATTATCCTGCGGTCTTATATTTTTTTTCATTGAGACCTTAAGAGGGTGGTTATAAACCACCCTCTTAGGGTCTTAAGCCACCCTCTTAGACCTAAGAGGGCCCTAAGCCACCCTCTTAGACCTAAGAGGGCATTTTATAACCATCCTCTTAGGGTTATCCTAAGAGGGTGGTTATCCTAAGAGGGTGGTTTTTATCCACCCTCTTAGGATCTATTAAGGTGGTCTTTCACCACTGTAAAAAGCTGCCTTACTTTAGCCATCTTTAAAGACCTTTTTTTTTGTAGTGGTGTCACATGCATGTTTTGATGGGGTGTAAGAATAGGTGGTATATTTATAAGTAGTGATGGTTTGTAGGTATATTGCTAAGTAGAAAATTTACTTTAGTCAATTTTGCTAATCCATTAGTAGATATTATATCCTAATGGTTGAATATTTTCACTTCTACCATGATTTCCTCATTTGAATATGGTACAACCCATACCATCATTATAAATCACTTTCTAATTTTTTTTGGCACTATGATGAAGCTACTAATTTTTTATTTTTATTTATTTTATATATAACAAAATATTGATTAGAACAATATAAATATCGTGTCAGTATTTTACCAAATTGAATATTCTAAATATTAATGCCATAATGATTCTAGACTGAGTTAAGTCTTTTAAAAATTTCTATATAATTAATTATTACTTTGTGGCCTATTATTAATTAAAATTAACTCATTTTTTTCCATGTATGAGATAATATAAAAAGAAAAAAATGAGGGGTAAATAGGAATAAATAAAATATATGTTCTCAACTACTATGATTAAGCTAAGTATGTAAAAACAATTTCTACTACGAGGGTAGGGCAACGCTAAAATTAAATGATGAGAGTCCTCTCGAATCCCTACCAACTACCTGGTTACCTCCACCCACCAATAATGACATCAGGTCGTATACCATACATATTTAAATGGTAGTGGGAGCGGGAATCATATTTTAATAGTATCATTTTGGCAAAAAAAAAGCTTTTTCTTTTGTTTCATCTGAAAACTTAATGAGGAAGGTTTTCTTTGGCCACAAGAAAGATAAAATTTGAATTAGCTATTTTTCTTTCATTTTGGTTGGAAAACTTAATCTAGAAGGTTTTATTTGGCCACAAAAAATATGAAATTTGAATTAGTTGTTGAAGATTTGAAGAGAATATGTTGATAAAGATCCATTGAAGAGATGATATTTATTATTCTGATCTCCATTTTTCCATAAACAAGTGGCGAAACAATATCTATTGTGTTTTTCCTAGGTATTTTTATATCAAAACCCAATACTAATTATTTTCTATGTTGAAATGTAGACACTACATTGTTGGTATTGTGACTGTTGTGGGAAGGAATGTTGAGCACTTGGGTGTTGTTAGTCTGAAAGATCTTGATCACATGGTAGTTAAGTTTGGGAAAGTGTTTGGCATGAAGGTGACTATGATTAGCACCTCCATTCACAAAGAAAAGGAGACCAAGAAAATTCTCGATGTTGATTGCTTTCTTCTTAGAAAAATCAATCAACAAATGCAAGTAATCATGGTAATCACTAACCAATTAGAAAGATATAAAATTTATCCTCGTGATTATGCATTTTTTTAATTATTTATATCAATTTTCTATATGAAGCGATAAATATTTTGGAATACATCATAGACACAGTCTCTTTTCCATGCATGAGATGTCCTTATAAGGAAGAATCACTCCTAGAGGAGTCACTCTTGAGCGTAAAGGACTAAGAGAAATATGATGTGTCTAAGATGGTTTTGTACACATAGCTTGCTCAAGAGCATAAAAATTGTCATTAGGAATCACTCTTGAGTGTAAAGGACCAAGAGAAATATGATGTGGCTATGATGGGTGTTGTATACATAGCATGCTCAAGAGCACAAAAAGTTATCACAACTACCTTGGTACATGTAGATGTATATTTTTTTTATAAAGGTAGTTAAAGGGACTATAATATTACCATAGTCCTTACAAACTTATGACAATACTCTAAGTCTTAAAAATCCATGAAGACTCTTAAGAGTTTCTAGAGTTGGCCAGGTCTTTATGTCATTAATATTCATATAGTAAAACTTTATTCTTTGATATTATATGTCCAATATACTCAATATATAGTGCCCAAAGGAACACTTAGAATGTTTTATAAACAATTGGTTATCCTGTGCTTTGCTATAATCCAAGATATCATCAATGAAAACTAGAATGACTTTCCAGAGGAATGGATGAAATATCTCGTTCATAAATATTATGATATGTATGGGGTATTTGTGAGGATATAGGGAATGACAATAAATTCACATTGACCTTAATGGGTGTGAAAAGAAACCTTAGGGATACTTTTTTCTTAAAATATGAATTTGATCATGGGTGTGAAAGGAAGCCTTAGGGATATTTTTGTCTTAGAGATGAATTTGGTGATATCCAAATCCTATGTAAAACATTGAAAAGAAATAGATCCCATACAATTCATCAAGAAGTTTATAAATAATTGAGATTGGAAAGTTATCCTTGAATATTATTAGTTAACTCTTTAAAATCCATACACAAATACAAATAACCATCTTTTATATTAACTAAGAGGACTAGTAAAAATAAGGACTAATACTTGGTCAAATAATTTTTTCTTGGAGTAATTCCTACACCATTTTCTCAATATATATTTGTTTCATATAAGCATAGCAATAGGGATAAATATTAGGAAGAATAATATTGAGAACAATTGAATGGCATGGCCATGTTAAAAGTAAGGGAGAAGATCATGTAGGTCATTGAAGACTAGGCACAGTGGCTAAGAATTTAGTCAATTCAATAAATTGGCTCAAGTTGGTAAACTATGTATGCTTCATGGTATAAATATAAGACACAATTCCATGAGAACATTTTAAAACATGTTTTCCATGTGGTGGGAACTTATGATGCTTGGTGAACCTACTTGGAGACATTAAATAGTATATTGATGATCATTCTTTAAAAATTACATCCATATTTTGGTAAAGTCTGATAAGATAGGACCTAAGGTGCATAACCATTAGGAAACCAAAATAACATTATTGTCATCCAAGGGTAGAACAAACTTATCAAACTACAAATTGTAGTCCGCTAAAGGGAGCCAAAAATTCCTACATTTTTCTTATAAGGTAGTGTTCTCTTGTTGGTGATCATGACTTCAAAATAGGATTTTGGATACACATAGCAATCTCGTTTTTTAGAAATTTGAGGATCTAAAAAACTAGGAGTATTGCCACTATCTATAAGAATAGTTAGGGGATACTTCTTAAAGTACACTTGACCCCTTATGGTTTAAGCTATAGTAATTTTTGCTAAGGAATGCACAAATATTATTAGTTTTGGAACCTTTTGGGTGTATTGCTCTTCCTCTAGGTGGATCAAAATATTTAGAAGGAACAATTTACGTCATATCTAAGAGATATAATATTTGTTCCATAAATGTAATATTAGGAGAGTACATTTTATCATAATCATAATACAATCCATTGTCATTGAAATCCTTCATGCATGTTTTAATTGGGTGTAAGAATAGATGGTTTATTTATTAGTGATGGTTTGTAGGTATATTCTTAAGTAGTAAATTTACATTTAGCCAATTTGGCTAAGCCAGTAGTAGATATTATGTCTTAATGGTTGAATATTTTGCCTTTTACCATGATATCCTCATTTGAATATGGCACAACCCATGCCATCATTATAAATCACTTGTGTAATGCCAAAAATAATTTTTTTCTATTTTTTTGGCATTATGATGAAGCTACTAAGTTTTTTTTTTTAAGATGTAGTATAACAACATATTTATTAGAAAAGTATAAATATCAAGTCAGTATTTTATCAAAATGAATATTTTAAATGAATCTAGGTTGATTTAAGGCTTTTAAAAATTTATATAAAATTTATTATTACTTTGTGGTCTATCATTGTTTAAAAATAGCCCAGTTATTGGTTCCTTGTTTGTCCCTGTATGAGATAATATAAAAAATAAATAAACTAGGGATAAAAATAAGAAATAAAATATATCTTCTCAACTACTATGGTTAAGCTGAGTACATAGAAACAATTTCTAATTCTAGGGCAAGGCAATGCTAAAATTAAATGATAAGAATTCTCTTGAATCCCTTCCAACTGCTCAGCTACCTCCACCCAATAATACCCATAAAAAATCAGGTCACATTCTAGGCAGGAGTGGGAATCATATTTTAAGAGAATTGTTTTGGCCAACAAAAACTTTTTATCTTGTTTTGGCCAAAAAAACTAACTGAGAAGGTTTGCTTTGGCCACAAGAAATACTTTGAATTAGATGTTTTTCTTTCATTTTGGCCAAAAAAATTAACCGATAAGGTCTTTTTTTGTTGCAACAAAGATTTTTTTTTAATTAGCCATTGAAGAGCTGGAGAAAAGATGTTGATAAAGATTCGTTGAAGAGATGGTATTTGTTATTTTGACCTCCATTTTCTATAAATAAATGGGAAAACACTATCTATTCCATTGTTCGTAGGTATTTTTATATTTATTCTCAATACTAATTGTTTTCTATGTTGAAATACAGGCACGATATTGCTGGTATTGTGACTGTCATGGGAAGTAACACTAAGCACTTGGATGTTTTCAATCTAGGAGGGATCGATCACATGGCAGTTAAGTTTGGAAAAGCATTTGGTATGAAGGTGACTATGATCAACACCTCCACTCATATAGAAATGGAGACCAAGGAAATTCTTGATGTTGATTGCTTTCTTCTTAGTAAAAATAATCAGCAAATGCAAATAATCACTGTAATCACCAACTAGTTAGATAGATATAAAATTTATCCTTGTGATTATGAGTTTTGTTTAACTATTTGTATCAATTTTCTATATTAAGTGATAAATATTCTAGACTACATCATAGACAAGGTCTTTTTTCCATGCATGAGATGTGCTTATAGGGAAAAATAATTTCTATAGGAATCATTCTTGAATGTAAAGGGCCAAGAGAAATATGATGTGGCTAATATGGGTGTTGTACACATAGCTTGCTCAAGAGCATAAAAATTTGTCACAACTACCTTGGTACATGTAGATGAATTATTTTTATCAAGGTATTTAAAGTGAATATAATATTACCATAGTCCTTCACAAACTTATGACAATACACTCTAAGCCTTAAAAATCCATGAAGACACTTAAGAGTTTCTAGAGTTGGCCAATTTTTCATGCCATTAATATTCATATCGTAAACATTTATTCCTTTAGATGATATTATATGTACGACATACTTAATATATGGTGTCCAAAGGAACACTTGGAATGGTTTATAAACAATTGGTTGTCAACTATAAACAAGTGTTTCTCCCGTGCTTTGCTATAATCCAAGATATTATCAATGAAAACTAGAATGATTTTCTAAAGGAATGGATGACATATCTCATTCATAAATATTTATGATATGGATGAGATATTTGTAAGGATATAAGGAATGACAAGAAAATTTACATTGAGCTTCATGTGTGTGAAAAGAAGCCTTAGAGATATTTTCTTCCTAAAGATGAATTTGGTGATATCCAAATCCTAGCTAAAACATTAAAAAAAATAGGCCCAATGCAATTCATAAATAAGTTCATAAATAATTGAGATTGGAAATTATCTTTGAATATGATATTACTTATCTCTTTCAAATCCATAGAGTGTACACAAATTCAATCAATAAACCATATTTTATTTTGACTAAGAGGACTACTAAAGAATAAGAACTAATGCTTGGTTGAATAATCTTTTCTTGGAGTAATCCGTACACCATATTCTCAATATCTATTTATTGCATATAAGAATAGAAATGGGTATAAATATTAGGGAGCATAATATTGAGAACAATTGAATGGTATGATCATGTAAAAAATAAGAGGTAATATCATGTAGATGATTGAAGACTAGACACAGTGGCTAAATAATTTGGTCAATTCAATAGAGTGGCTCAAGTTGGTAAATAGAATTCCATGAGAATATTTTTTAAAATGGTTTCCATGTGGTGGAAGGTTATGATACTTGGCGAACCTACTTGGATATATAAAATAGTATATTGTTGATCATTCTTTATAAATTGCATCCATATTTTGGTAAAGTCTGATAAGAAGATAATGTAGGTCATTGAAGACTAGGCATGGTGGCTAAAGAATTTAGTCAATTCAATAGATTGGCTCAAATTGGTAAACTTTATAT
This sequence comes from Wollemia nobilis, assembly GCA_028583015.1. Taxonomy (NCBI): domain Eukaryota; kingdom Viridiplantae; phylum Streptophyta; class Pinopsida; order Araucariales; family Araucariaceae; genus Wollemia; species Wollemia nobilis. The sequence goes on from JAQPPZ010016827.1 coordinate 940,443, forward strand.
GCTTCATCATATAAATATAAAATATAATTCCATGAGAACATTTTTTAAAGTGTTTTCCATGTGGTGGGAGCTTACGATGCTTGGTGAACCTACTTGGAGATATTATTGATGATCATTGCATCTATATTTTGGTAAATTATGATAAGATAGAAACTAAATCACATAACCATTATGAACCCAAAACAACATCATTATCATCCAAGGGTAGAATAAACATATCAAACTACAAGTTGTAGTTCCCTAAAAGGAGCAAAAAATTCCTACATTTTTACTTATAAGGCAGTGTTCTCATGTTCTTGTTCATGATTTTAAAATTGGAGTTTGGATACACATAACAATATTATTTTTTAGAAATTTGAGATATAAAATGTTAGGATTATTGCCACTATCTATAAGAATACACTACACCAAAAAAGGTCTTTAAGGGTGGTTTTCAAGCCATCATCTTTGAGGGTATCATAAAAATTCTATGTTATACAACGGTGATTAAACACCACCTCAAAAAATCACCCTCTTAGGTTCTAAGATGATGGTTTTTAATAATAATATTAGAACCTAAGAGGGAAGTTCTTAACCACCATCTTATCCGCCTATGAGGGCGGTTCATAATCATTGTCTTAGATCCCTAATATGACAATTTTTGGCTATCGTCTTAGGGATCTAATATGGCAATTTTTAATCATTGTCTTAGTTATTTAAGATGGTGGTTATAAACCACCCTCTTATGTCCCTAAGATGATATTTTTTAGTCGTCATCTTAGAGGTCTAAGAAGGCAACTAAGAATTGCCCTCTTGGGCATCTAAGACGATGGATAAAAACTACCATCTGAGGGGCCTAAGAGGGTGGCTAAAAACCATCATCTTAGTTCCTTAAGATGGTAGCTAAAGTCCCCTAATATGGTGGCTTTCAACCCCATATAAAATTTCTAGTCTCTCTATCGTCCAACTTAACCAATTACCTTATTTAGAAGATATAAAGATGGTAAAAATGGGGGATTGTATTTTGTTTTGGGAGGATGAGTCATAACAATAATTGAATGAAGTGATTTATATAGAGCACATATACTACAATAACAGTTCAAGATATATACAACATAATTTCTAAGAACTACCTATTTAAATTACAAAATCAAGGCATAGATCCATGTTGGAGGGACGTAGATCCATGTTAGAAGGACTAGAAGTTAGGCCAAACAGTAATGTACTTTATAATTATACCACAAACTATTTGTATGATGGAGTGAGGTATACCTAAAGCATTTATCTCCCTTGCCCCCTCTTGATTGAGGGGTGGGGAATAGGCAATCCATAATTGAAGTGAGAAACACATCTTCAATTCACATGGAAAGCATAAGCCTATTTCTTTTTTGGATTTTTTTGCATTAAGGGTTTACCATGAAAGCACCACTTCATAAAGTGGGTATTATAGGATAATATTGTATTAGTGGGGAAAATATAAAATAGTATGTCATCTATTTTGGAATTATTTTTCAAGCAGTAGTTTCTAGCTATGATTTCAAAATGATTTCATTTTCCCTTTTGTACACCTCTCTCAAGGAAAGGTCCACTACTAGAATTACCATGGATAGGGAAGGACTATTGTGAGAATAGTGTCTCCTAGGTTAGGATCCATCTACTTCATTTGCAGCATGCGATGTAAGATAACATTTTATGAAGATACTCAACTATCTTCCCTTCAAGATCTAATGTTTTGTAAGCAAGACCTGGTCTTTCTTATAAAATCAAGTTTGAGTGTCTTAAAAAAGTTATGGCATCCTTATCTCTTTGTGCCCAAGCCCAAGTTGTGAAGACTTTGGAACTCTAAATAGAAGCTCCACAATTCATATCCTATGGGGGTAGGGTTGTATGCCATGTTTCGATAACTGGAGTATGGTCAAAAAACCATATATTACATAAACAACATCCTCCATAAGGATCATGGATATTAAAGACTACTTTACTTTTACTGATTTTATAGATAGAATATTTTTCTTATAGAAGCTTCTTGTAAGATTTCTAATTTTCTAGTGTAATATATGAAATATTTTTGAAACAAAAAGAAAATATAACCAAAATGATGCAAATACAAACAAGAATTTTACATTTAGCAAATTTTAATCACTATTTAGAAAAGGTATTCTAGTCATCTGCAGTATGTGATTTTCTTAGTGGGTCAATGTTGTAAGTCTACTCCCTAAAAAATTTTAGACATTGAAAAATATTGTTTGTTCAAAATCCTTGGTTCTTGAACGTCCTGCTAAGCATTCTCCATAATAGAGTAAAATAAAATTAAAAATATGAACCAATTATATACGTGTTTGAATAACCATGAAAATGTCAATTTGCATAAAAGAATATATGTATTATTTCTCTAGGATCTTCTGGAGAACATAATAACAAGTTCACATGCAAGTTTATCAAAAACATAAAAGATAAAAAAGATACTTACAGGGTTTGTTCAATCCATATAAAATATAACATGATAATTTCTTCTTGTGCAAATGCAAAAACATGTCAAAGTTCTTCAAGCCTAAAAATAAATATCTTAAAATTCTGAAATTCTTTGTAAAATTAAATTTTTCTTGCTTCTCATCATTCCATCACATTGTATGTAGCAGTAAATAATTTTTCATGCCACAAGGCATACCTATAAAATACTCTCTAGGACTAATACCTTGTGGTGAGGACATAATGTAAAAATTGAAAACTCAATCCTACATATCATGCTCATACATATTTAATGTCAAAACTGAAAACTCTACATTTACAACATATTTAATGCATTTCTCACTTGATAATATCTTATCGAGCAAGTCACAGATGATGCCCTAAGTGTTATATGGTATTTCAAAAGAATATTATTGTAGAAAATATGAGTATTTTGCCTGATAACTCGATCAATCCCCAAACACAGTGTTTACTAGATTTTTGATCAACTCTTTTACAATTTGAACTTAACTCATAATGTTTTACAATTTGAATCTTTACATAATTTACCTATCAAATTATCTTGTTCTACACCAAAAGCCTAACCATAATGCTCCCCAGGTTCAGCAAAAGAAAACAACTATATACAATCTACTTGAATACTCATGCAAACATTGTAGGTGTCCAATGTTGTGTACCATTTCCAATTGTTGTGCAAGTAAAACATAAGGACCACACCATATAGCATACAATTCCACCACTAAATAAATCGTTCTTTCAAAATATTGTTCACTCTATTTTATTTTTCACACGTTTAAGAAGCATAAGTGCCATCTGACCCACTTTTTATCAAGAACCATCATAAGTTGAACTCCTATAACTAAGGATCACAATAATCACATGTATGAGGATTAGAACCTAATAATAAGTTTGTTACATTACAAACCTTCTATGTAATTAGATACATGAAGCAATATGGACATGGACTTGAAATTAGAAACAAATGTTCACTATTTTGAAATAAGAAACATTTTAGGGTCTTTTAAAGAATTTCTTATATAGAAGTAAGATTCATCAATTGTTGTCAACAAAAAAATACAAATATTTCATATTTATAAACATAAAATGATATATTGTAATAATCTTTATCATTTAAAGTTGGTAAACAACAAATCATCTTTACATTGGAGAACTACCTCAGTGCTATATACTCTAAGTTTCACTAGGTGACTGACATCTATCGGATGGAACATAAACTATCAGAGAGCTAATTTAAAATATTAAATTTTTTACGGTATGTTTAATTTAGTCAGCTATTTGTTTCAAGTCAAAAATGAACGAAGAAATAAAAGCTTTTTGATATATGGATATTGAAACAATTATAGCCCTAGGTGTTCCATTCTTTGGTTAAATTTATGCCCAAAATATCTTCCCTCAAACAGAACTAAGCATTCTCAACTTTATATCCAAAATTTATTCCTAGGATAAATAGGCACATTTGTAAAAATTTCTTATCATTATTGTGTGAAAATACTACCATTGTTTTATAATCTAAAACTTCTTTCAACAACTTTTTAAACCAAAATTGCATGAATGAGTTCAAGTTTAGCACCATCTTGTCACAACATCTATTAGAAAAAGTTCCATCATCTTCAAGAAACATAAGAGAACAAAAGGGCTATGAATGAGTCATTCATAAAGATAGATGTCAAAAACTAAAAGAGGTAACATCAAATATAGAGTAGAAGTGATTTTATTCATAAATATAATATAAACCCTTTTGAAAATGGAAGAACAAAACAGTAATAAACAACTACATAAACCAAAATCAACTACAAAAACACTCAATTTAATGCTAGCTTAAATGAAAATAAAATAAATGCTATGCAAATAGACCACTAAGGGAGAATTAAATGGAGAAAATACAATCTCTTTTGTAATCATTGATGTCAGATGTTAATTCAAAGCATCATAAAATATTGCTACGGTATGGCATAATAAATTTGTAAACAATATATGATATAGACGAGGAAATAAATGAGCCCACAACATCCTTCATTGTGGCCATATCATCACTCCTAAACAAGATTATTTCCTCTTTATAGGTGACGTGCACATTAAATTTCCAATAACCTTCATCCAAACGTTCACCATGTACAAGGTCTTCAAGGTCAGTATTGATCATCATGACTTTGACCACTATGTTATCCTTATGGATCTGAGTCATGTAGAATTTCCTTCTCTTAGTTTGAGTGATCAGTGTCATTTTTAGTCCCTACATTTAAAATCAACAACCCAAATAAATTCACTGCATAGTGTACAATACAAACTAAGTCAAGTATTTTATATTTGAAATAATAGTCATACCATTGATGAATCTGGCCTAGAAGATATTGAGTAGCTGCTTGTGCCTTGATCACAAACACCAATGTTGTGTCCAATTTTAGGGGTAGTATGTAGTGATGCTGCCTATGGGATTATATGCAAGGGATCATTACAACTTTAGGGGTGCAACATGTAAACATTTCAAATATGAAATTATGAAAAAACTAACACACCTCTATTTTGTGAAAGCCATGTCAAAATCTCTTAACTATTTTATATTTCTTTGCAAGCTTCTCTTCCATCTTGTTTTCTCTCTTTGCAAGCTTATATTCCCACTTTTGCTCTTTATTATCGTATGTTCTTACATCTAGTGCAACTTTTGTATGTAACCCTCACCAAAAAATAGAGAAATTGGCAATACTCCTTTGTTGATATACCAAACCCGACTCGATATTTCAGGTCCTAAAAACTTGGCAATGGCATCATCCTTAATATATTGATTTACAAAGCTCATAGATGAGCTTGCATCCTCCATTTGTTTTGGAAAAATCACATTCATAGTTATTGGTAACATGTTAAAATACAATCGATATAATAATGGTTTGAAGTTCAACACATTGCTATTTCTAAGAAAATGTCATGATTGTCTTCACAACTTCTGGTGAAGCAGGATCCCCATCCTTCTTTTTATGAGATTTTATCCACACAGTTGCCCTTGGTAGTGGAGTTTCTGCATTTGGTTAGATCTTCCCTCTACAAGATATATAGTTGGTGATACATGGGGATAAGTCATATGACAAAACAATATAGCTATATTTATCACATATAATGGAAGAGTATGATAGAATACCATTTCATGATCCACTCGATCATACTGTCTTCAACTGTAAGTGTGCATAATGGATTGGTAAAATATATTTTTTTGTTCCTTTGCCTCACCGCCTACAACACAATGAAGAAACCAATATATAAATTCATTAGGAAAAGCAAGATCAGAAAAATTCACATGAACATAACAATGATATGAACTACCATAGTAGATTGACTGGTACTTGCCTTAAAGTTAGCGCTACTCCTACCATTCACAAAGGCTTCCCAATATTTTTGTGATACACGATGTGGAGGATTAGTAATTCTATCGGCATCATTATCATACCTATCATAGTTGTTTTTCACAAGTTGATGCTTATGATCACACCATTGCTTATCCATAGTCGTGAAGACCTATTTCTTCATTACTTTCAAAATGATATATTTTTGTTGCATCAAACTAGTCTCTTATTAGATGCAACATTTATATAAGTATACAAAAATGGACACTATAAACTCCATTAGCTAGAAAGTTACAGTAATGAGCGTTCATAACTAGTTTTTAAGTTCCACTAGGATTGCTCTCCAATATTTATGGGTGATAGGGAAAATATCCCTCATAATCACCCCCAAGTAATATGTAAAATTAATAAAAAAAAATTCGATGGGCTATCCATTTAGATTGTAAATGATCTTCACATTATCTATGCTGCTTGACTTTGTTGCACATCTTGTTGGACCTATCTTGTGATATTTAGTGTTTGAAGTGTGTGATGACCTGGCATCAACACCTATAATGCCAACATCATCCAAACATCAGTATGCCATATAGTATGATAACGATGAGAAACCAACATCTCAAGTAAATTTCTTGTGTGATCTACATACCTTCTTTGTTTGTCACAACCCAATATTTCTTTCCTAAAGGTAGGTATGTTTTTTTAAGTAATGGTTAAATTGTAACCTAGTATCATCAATTTGGTCATTTAGAGCCCTTGAGAAAATATTACCTTCCCATTAATATGACCTCCAAGAATACCCATCCTTACATCTTACATTCATCTATCAATATAAGTGTATTGGATATCATACAAGCCCGATGCTATCCTTATCATCCATCTATCAATGAGATAGCTAAATCCTTCCAACCCTTTGTAAGGTACATAGTCATCTCTACATTGTACATTGATCCATTTATGTAAGTGCACTAAGCATGCTAGGAGTGAACTATCAATCTCATATACTCAATGAGATAGTTTCTTCCTTGTATAGACTTGTTCTATAACTGAGTCGAAGGTCACAAAACCTTCACTCACTTCTTATTCCCTATGGTTTGAAATGGGAGTTTAAAATCCTGAAGTTATATACTTTAGTACTTTATTTCTTCTATTAACTAAAAAGTAGTTACTTGATTAAAATGACATGTATGTTTAGAGGGCATCATATCATGTAAATTTTATGTACATCTAAAATAATGCAAGCATATATATGGTTAATTATTGCTGCAAAAACATGCACCAGATGGGTGGGAGGCATACCTATCAGTCCTCAACCAACATTGAATGATCATCGAGCCCAAGAGAGGTGATCCAATCGATCTCCAGAGAAGACTGGCTCCTTTAATTCTAGCTACCTACAACACAAAGTGTAAAGAAAGAAAAGAAAATGATAGAGAAAGCAAAGGGAGGTTATAGCCAGAACTAACAAGGATGGGATATGGCCACATCAAGACACATGCATCCAGTCACCAGTAGAAAAAATAGCAAGCCACCTAATAGATCAGCTCACCTCATCCTTACTCATCGTTCAATGCATTAGGTAAGGGTAAATTCCAAGACCAGCAAGAGGGTGCATGAAATCCAGAGTGCAGAATTAGAGCGCTCCCACCTAAATGACTCTAGCAAAAATAAAACCCTGATACCTAGGGGTAGATGTAAATTATAGAACCACCCAACAAGATTCATAAAATTTAGATTGTAGAATTAAATAAATAAGCTTAAATGGCCATCATAGAAATAAACACCCAAACTTAAACAAAAGGAAGTGAAGATAAATTGAGAGACCAAATAGTGATATGCTTATATTTACAAGGCTAGAAAAATTACATATAAATTGTAATGGCCACAGAGCTATCCCTAAAAATGGTGAGCAATCTGCTATTTATAAAATATTTTACAATGAATTTCAAATGTAACATTGATGGCATTAGGCAAGAAGATCATGCTAAAATAGATGGATGATTTGCTGACGTTATGCTCCAAGAAGGATGTTGATTATCTGAAATGAGTTAGGTGCTTATGCATAGATCTAGGCCCTTGATCATTCTATTAGCCCTGACAAGCAATAAATTTTCATCTACTTTACCCTTTTGAGAAGTTGAAAATCTTGGGTTTAATTACCTCGGAATTCATGTATTTAAAATTGTTTCTCTTTGTGCCCTTCATCATTTCGTACCGAGGCAACTATAATAATTAATAATTCTACTTGATGTTATTCGATGCCTCCCTTTTGATAGATGATGATCTTAGCCTTGGATGAATATTCGAGCATATCTTTCTATTTTCCAACTTCTCAAAATTTTACCCTTTGTATTATCAATAGACAAACGGATGAATGGGTTTCTTGCTCTTGTTATTGCTTTTCCAAAGTTTTGTCCAACTTTAGGGATGGAAACTCGAGAATAATTACTATCATGCTTCCTTACTATTATTCCACCCAATTTGGGTGGGAATTTGGGATCCCAGTCTTGTATATATTCCTGTTTGACTATTCGTCTAACTTTGTTGTCTTCCAACCTTTTTACAAAATGCTTCAAAACTTGGCCAAAATTGAAAAGCCATCATATTCTAAAAAATAAGAGTGGGTGAGAAGGTGTAAAATTTCATACACACTTCTAGTGACTCACAGTGGTTTTCCACTTGTGGGAATAGATACCCAAATAGCATTCTTCCTTGAAAAAACACAATAAAAGAGGAAGAACATATATTAGGATAGAAAGAATAAATTGGGAACAAGGGCAACCAGGGTAGGCTACCAGACAACAAATATGGGAAGAGGGAGGATACAACATTTCAACAAGGTGGAATACAATGGAGAAAATGATTGAAAAGAAGTCATAAGAAGAGAAGAAGAAGCACACAAAAAGAAATACCTGGGAAACAAGAACAAAAATGGGAAGGAAAAAAGTAGAGAGGGAAAGAGGTAGCTATAGTAAGGGACCAAACATTACCAACCAAGAAAGCTAGAAATAGTTGATTCACAAAACAGGTGAAGAAAAGCATAAGAAAAATAAAGAAAATAAATGAATGGGAAGGTGATCCCTGTAATATCTCATGGTGTAACTAGGATAAATTTTCCACTCCATGGGACACCTCCAATGATCACATTTCTATCGACATACTTCGTCATGGCCTGGGTTTTTTTCAAGAATAGATAGAATGCCAAAGTCATTTGTCTTTCTCGATACAACCCTTCTTCCTTACAAAATTTAGCAAATATCTCCTTATCTTATCAGAATATATATTGAGGACCTTTGATCATGCTCTTTGACTACTTGCTTGGTGATTTACCAATATTGCCCAAGAAGCATTTTATAGAGTGACTCTTGTAATTTGCTAGGGTCCCTTACTTGCTTTGAAATATTTGGCCTGATGTGTATCCTTATGGCAGTACTTTCAAATATTACCTTTTCATTTGTTCATATGCTCAGGTTGTAATAATGTATGCATGATCCAAGGTGTACTTGCTATATCAGCTTGTAAGTTTTCATGAGGATTATCCATTGGGTTACAAAGTCACAAAATGCAACAAGGAAGAGGAGAAAAATAAAGAAAAATAGTTTTAAAAAGAAAATGGTGCCATCTAGGAAATCATCACATTTGTTGTTAGATCCATGGAAGTAGATCCCCTACAGTCCAAGCCTAATATTATTTCAGCTATGATGCAACCCTACACAAACTATATCCTTTATTTATATGTCATCTTATTTACACAAAATTACGATGCGATTGGCACACCTCATTCACAAAAATTTGTATCACCTATTCAGTGAATTTGTAGTATCTAAACCAAATTATGCTAAAATTTAGACACTTATTGTAGTTTGGTTGGCTTTGCCCAAAACTTTTCCAAGCTACAAAGAGGTCACAACTTGGCAAATCATCATGCATACCAGTATTTATGCAACCGATGATCAATATGGTAATAAATTTTACCACGCAGGAGCCTTCTTCGGGTACTGGTTGGTGTAGAAATAGGCTCTAGTGTCACCACTCTTTGGGATCCACCTGTTGTGAAATCCCTACTTCATGCACCTATAAATTCTTTGCACATGTTTACCAGCAAGGCCCATTGACTGGTAATCCCACCACTAAAATCTCCTTGGGACTAGCCTCCTGATCATTCAAATCCTCTAGGAGGAGGCCTGACTACTGCTTAGCATGCTCTTGGATAAAAAAACGATGCAATACTACATCTCTTTTGTCAGAAGGACCCTCTACTTGGTCCAGGCCCTTTGTTTACTATGAGGATTTGTAAGCAACAAAAATTTTCACTACAGGAGTCATGCTTGCATCTCCTATGCATGAGCTCAAGAAAATATCTATCTCTTGTGTTCTACATAGCTGCAGATCTAGCCTATACATAGCTTCAAATGACATCCATGTTAGATAATGTGCAATCATAATGGTAACAAAAACAGATGAAAATATGGATGGGAAGGCATGATCTCTTGAAGATATCCTTCATGCTTGCAGTAAGAGTCACTCAGCTTGCAAAGCCTCCTAAAATATTTGAGGGAATCTTCTTTCCCTTGATTGATACAATAGGAGGCTTATGTTTGAACTAAAATATCAAACATAGTACATGTGAGCCTAAGTGGGGGACAATTGGTACTCAAAGGGAATCCTCTTCTAGCTCCTTATGAATCGTATTTTGAAATCTATGATGGATTTAAAAGGGGCATCAAATGTGTCAATAAGATCCCCCACCAAGTCTATTAATAAGCATATGGTTTTTGGCCCAAGGGTATGATACTACAATAGTTCCCTCCCTTATAGATACAATACCAGGAGCCTTATCATGACATCTTCATGTGATATGACATGGAGGGGTGCTATTGCAATGATATCTTCAAGGTTCTCTCAAGCGATTCCTAAAGTGCCATCATATTTTATCAGGTTCTTTAGGGCACTTTCTAAAATCTCATGCCAGCATTGAATGTTGAGTGGACCAAGATCATTCCATTGATGGCAACATTGCTTGGCCATTGAGGCACTGATCTTTAGAAGTTTTGATTCATGCATCGAAATCAAAGTCACCAAATGATATACTTTCTCCACTATCAAGGTCAAGGATTCTCATAAAACCTTGAGTCCTCCAAGATATAGAGGCTTTCAGCATATGAAGGCAATAGATCTCATGATCTGGATTTACAACACAATTGAAGTCGTTTGGTGATTTTGAGAAGATATGGGTAATTCAGAGTATCACCAAATATTGACTTCCTGAAACATGGAAACTCAATGAGCTTCCCAATGGAGTCATCAAAAATTGTTGGTGCAAAAATAGGTACTGAAAGAATGAGAGGTATGCCCAGCGGTTCAAAGAAGACCAACTCCTTTGCTTCTAGCTACCTACGTCGTAAAGTGTAAAGGAGGAAAAGAGAATGAGAGAGAAAGTAAAGTGAGGTCATAGCCATAACTAATAAGGATAGGATATGGCCACATCAAGACACACACATTCGATGTCACCAATGAAAATAGTAGCAAACAACCTAACAAATTAGCTTATCTCATCCTCACTCATCATTCAGTGTAGTAGATAAGGGCAAATTCTAAAACCAATAGGAGGGTACATAAAATCTAGAGTGTAGAATTAGAGCGCTCCCACCCGATTGGATTTAGTAGAAATAAAACCCCGAAACCCAGAGGTGGATGCAAATTCTAGAACAACCTAGCAAGACCCACAAAATCTAGATTGTAGAATAGATTGAACAAGCTTAAATGACCATCGCAAAAATAAACACCCAGAATTAAACAAAATGGAGTGAAGATAAATTGAGAGACCAAATAGTGATATGCTTATATTTATAATGAAATAATAATTACATATGAATTATAATGTCCATAGAGCCACCCCTACAAATGGTGAACAATATACTATATATAAAATATTTTACAATGAATTTCAAATACAACATTGATGGCATTAGGTGAGAATATCATTCTAAAACAGATGGATGATATGCTGAAATTATGCTTCAGGAAGGATGGCAATTGTTCGGAAGGAGTTAGGTGCTTCTACATAGATCTAGGCCCTTGATCATTCTACTAGTCCTAACAAGTAATAAATTTCCATCCACTTTGCCCTTTCGAGAAGGTAAAAATATTGGGTTTAATTACCTCAGGATTTGTGTATTTCAAACTGATCCTCTTTGTGCCCTTCATCAGTTCGTACTAAGGCAACTATGATCATTAATAATTCTACTTGACATTCTTCCATGCTTTCCTTTTGATGGATGACGATCTTAGCCTTGAATGGATATTCGGGTATATCTTTCTATTTGCTAATTTTCTGATTTTTCATCCTTTGTCTTATCAATAAACGGATGGATGCCTGGGCTTGGTGCTCTTGCTATTGCTTTCCCAAAGTTCCTTCCAAATTTCGGTATGGAAACTTGAGACTAATTACTATCATGTTTCCTTCCCATTCTTCCACCCAATTTGGGTGGGAATTTGAGATCCCAGTCTTGTATATCTACCCACCTGACTATCTGTATGGCTTTTTTGTCTTCCAGTATTTTCTTGAAACGCTTCAAAACTTGGCCAAACTTGAAATGCCATCATATTCTAAAAAATAAGAGTGGGTCAGAATGTGTAAAATTTCACCCACACTAACATAAGGAATCAATAACTAATTCCATGGCTCTTTACTCTTTTCCATTACAAATTATGTTAGTATATTTCAATATTCTTATTTGATTTATTATGATCCTAACAATCTTATATTGTTGGACATATTTTAGGCTCGTTGTTATTTGTTGTAACAATGCCTATTTTGGTCTCGGGTGGTTCCGTAACCCCCGGACTATTATTGGCTTGGTATGTATTATTTATATTCCATCATATTAATGAGAATTGTTCCAAATGTTCACATGGTATCAGAGCCTATCTCCGCCACTCTCATTTTCGAATGATCTTGTAGTAGCGGAGCTTTGATGATCAGGAGCGGAGCTTTGATTAAGCTTTGGAGAGATTTTTTTTATTGGAAATCATTTTTTTCATTGAAATCTTTAGAAGCTTTGGAGAATTTTTTAATTTTCCAATTTTCCATTGGAAATTGTGCCCGAGTGGGCAGTGTGAGACTCGATGGAGCAACTGTGCAATCGGGCAGTGTGAGAGGGGTGATTCGACTTTGGTGTCCCAAAATTTTTTGGGATCGACAACCGAGGCGATCGAATCGACCATCAAGTCGAAAGGCGACAAGGCAAGGCAAGAACGAGGTGGATCGGATCGAACAAACAAGGCGACAAGGGAAGCCAACAAAGCAAAGCGGAGCGCGCGCGTGGCAGCCAGCAAGGCAGCCAACCCCACGCGGGAGGAGAGCCCGCGTCCTCTCGGGCCTCATCTCCCCGAGAGGAGATACACCAACAGTGAGAGTCGGGGCTCTTAAACACTGTTGGCGCCCATTCCCAAGCGGATGTGGGATATTGAACATAATCCCACATACCTGTCACCCTGCAAACAACCCATCAAACGCGTCACACCAGATAGCCACCTACTATTTTTCGTTATCTCTAGGATCAGTGGATCTCATTTCTGAGATTTTTCCTGGATATAGCAGGCAAATCCGAGCAGATTTGCTGGATTGGAATTTTGTTTTCGTCCTCAGATCTCATCCAACAAACATTTTTTTTTGTCGGAGGGCGTCAATGGCACTGTGAGTTGCAGTGTTTTTTTTGAGCAATTTGTGAGGTTTTTGGGTGCAGAGTTGTTTGAATTCGAGTGTTGAGAGCACAGTGCATCTGAGGCGAGCAAATTCGGGAGGTTTTTAGTGAAAAAAATCAATTTTTTTTATATACTATCGTCCGCCACCCGAACGCAGCCGAGCGCCACCCGAGCGCCACTCAGAGCCGCCGCCCGAGCGCCACCCGAGCCGCGGCCGAGGTGGAGGCGCGGCCGCTTCGAGCTTTGGGCTCGTGGCTCCTCTTTTTAGAGGAGGGCACCCAGATCCATAAGCGGATCAGCCCGCTGGCTCACGTGGTCGTGAGCCGAGCGGTTGGGCTCTGGGAGCCCTGAGGTCGCGGGGTCAAAACCCGTCGACCCCCCCAAACAAGGTAAATTTTTTCTTTTGAAGTTTTTTTTTTTTAATTTTTTTATTAAAGTTAATAATTAAATTTTTTAAATTATTATTTTTTAGTTATAAAAAGGTTATTTTTTTAATAATTTTTTTTTCTATAAGAAGATAATTTATTTTTTTATTAACTTTAGTTAAAAAAAATTATTTAAAGATGCTTTAAAGAGGAATTTTTTAAGGGGGGAGTATTTTTTCAAAAATCAAGGGGGGAAAGAGAGTAATTTTTTGAAAAAGGTAATTTTGGCATTATTGTAAAGGTGCATTTTCGGCAGCGCCCGACACCTAGTGGTTTATTTCTGTGGGCACTTTTATGTTGTATGTTGCATTTTTCCATTTTCTGCACTACTTCATTAAAAGTTAAAATCAAATACACTCCCTAAGTCCCCGGAATAATTAAAACCCATCCGTGCAATTTATTGCACTGTAGCGTTCGGTATTTGTGATACCTCTGGCCAGCACTTACAGGTAAAGCTGTCGTGATTGCGCTACTGTATCCGCCGCCTAATATAGCTGCCAAAACGACGTCTGAGCTAGTTCTCTATTAATCGTCGGGGAGATATAAGTTTGCCATTTTGCTATTTTTTTACTCCATCCACTACCCCAATCGCTCTCGTGTTTAGGCTTAAATCCAGATGAAAGTTCGGATATCCAAAGTGTTTAGGGGAAGTTACGCCCCACGCATGCGGATTGAAGGCTTTCTAAGGTTGGTGCCATCAACGAGGCGATTCCCTTTCAGTATCGCCTAAGTACCACGTATCGTATAATCATTAAAATTACCTACAGTCTCCCTCACGTTAGGGCGGGTAATTTTTTTGGTTTTTCAAAATACCTATAGTCTCCCTCACGTAAGGGCGGGTATTTTGTATGGTATAACGGCCTGGCATTAAGGTATATCGAAAGGGGGACCATTTGGTGTTATAAGGAACCTTCACAATGTCTGCAAAACTAATGACTGATGCTCATCAGTTGTTGAAAGGTCCAAACTATACACCATGGAAAAACAAGATGAAGGCAATCCTTGAGATGGATGATCTTTGGGATATTGTTTCTGGAACTACAGTGAGACCTTCATCTGCAGCTGGAGCCACAACTCCAACTGCTGATCAGAAATACTTTGACAAGAAAGACAACAAGGCAAAAGTGCTCATTTTGCTTGTTGTTTCTGATGAAGTTCAACCCCATATTGTTGACTATAAAAATAGTAAAGAGGCATGGGATGCCCTTAAAACTATATATGAAGGAAAGAATGATTCCACCATTCTATTTCTTCAATCTCAATTACACAGTCTAAGCATGAAACAGGGAGAGACTGTTGAACTCTTTCTTTGTAGAGTGTCTGAGTTGAAAGGAAAGTTGAATTCTTTGGCAACACCAGTTGATGATAAGCTCCTTACCTCAGTGGTATTGAGAGCATTACCTGATTATTTTTGAGTGTTGATCACCTCACTTCAGGTGTCACAAAGAAAAGTTACCTTTGTTGAGTTGGTAAATTTGCTTCAAGAAGAGGAGGCACGCCAACTACAACGAGATGATTCTTCTAACACTGCCCTCTACTCCAACAGGAAGGGCCCTAAGAAGAAGGGTAATTTTTAGAAGGGAGGGAATTCTCAAAAGGATTCAAAAGGGAAACAAACTCAACAAACTCAATAGACTAAGAGATATTGCAAGATCTATGACAAAGAAGGTCATGACACAAACAGATGTTGGCATAAAAATAAGCAACCAAAACAGAAAGGCCAGAACAAACCACAAAAGAACAAGCAACCCAAAGTGAATGTTGCTATTGAGGAATCTGACATAGATTTTGAGCGAGCACACAAAGTGCTCATGACTACCACAGTCTCCAAGCAGACGGATCCTATATGGTATGTCGATTCTGGAGCCAGTAAGCACATGACTGGCGACAAATCATGGTTTGAGTCTTTTGAGGCCAAAGAGGGCAAACCTGTCACTATTGTCGATGATAAAACCTACAAGGTTCAGGGAGAAGGTACAGTTTTTGTTACTCTTCCTGATGGCAAGTGTCAGATTGAGAAGGTTCTCTATGTTCCAGGATTGGCGAACAACTTGTTGTCAGTCACACAAATTCTGGATAAGGACATGGTTGTAACCTTTAGTGTTGAGGGGGGCAAGAAGTGTTGTTCAATTACCAGGAGGGGTAAGAACATTGCAACCGCTTCATATAAGCATGGCTTATTTGCCCTAGATGCTATCTCTACTCCAGATGTAGCCATGACTGTCTCTACAAAGGAGGCAACTTCCCTATGGCACAAGAGATATGGACATATGAGTTCTGGTTACTTACTTGAGCTAAGTAAGTATGAGATGGTAAAGGGTCTTCCTTCCCTTTCTACCACATTACCAGTTTGCTCTGACTGCTTGTCAGGAAAGCAGCATAGAGTACCTTTCGAGAGAAGCTCTACAAGAGCAAAGAAACCTCTAGAGTTGATTCACACCGATCTGTGCGGTCCTTTTACACCCATCAGTTGTGGGGGAAAGAGGTATTTTTAGTTATTCATAGATGATTACTCATGAAATATGTGGGTATTCTTTCTCCAACTAAAATCTGAAGCATTTGGCTTTTTTCAGCAATTCAAGAAATTTGTTGAGGAGTCAGGGACTTCTATAAAGACCCTCCGCTCAGATCGAGGGGGGAGTTCACCTCTAAGGAATTTTTTGCATTCTTGACTGAAAAAGGGATCACACGATAGTTAACTACTGCTTATACTCCTCAACAAAATGGAGTTGCTGAAAGGAGGAACCGTTCCATCATGGAAATGGTTCGTTGCATGCTCACAGGAGCTAGAATTGGGCAACAATATTGGGCAGAAGCTGTCACCACAACAGTATATCTATTGAATAGGGCACCCACAAAGGCCCTACAAGGAATGACTCCACAGGAAGCATGGAGTGGTAGGAAACCCTCCATTTCTCATCTACGCATTTTTGGTTGTAAAGCATTCATGCACATACCGAAAGAGAAAAGGAAGAAGCTAGATGAGAAAACATTGAAGTGTATTCTTCTTGGGTATGATGAGCACTCTAAGGGTTATCGATTGATTGACCCCTTGACCAAGAAGATTCACATCAGTAGAGATGTTGTTTTTGATGAGGCTTTCACATCAGAAAACACATCAGATGTATACCTAGATCTTGTGGAATCTAAAGTTGAGAAGACTCCTTCATCGTCAAAAATTGGAGGTCCTTCTTCATCTTCTTCAACTCCACAGAAGAAGAATCCAAAGTGGTATACAAGTACAATCAGAGACTCCAAGCTATCCACTCCACCATATTTGACTTTGGATAGGCCTCGTACTCGCAGCATGGCTCGACAAGAGAGAGCAGCAACAGAGACTACTGAGGTTGATGATCTTTGTCAATATTTTGAGGAACTTTCTGTAGATCCAGAGAGAGATACAGAAGATATGGATATTGATGATGACAGGGTGTTTATGTCTTCAATAGACGAACATGAACCTGCTTCAGTGCAAGATGCCCTTAGTGAGCCACAGTGGAAGGCTGCTATGGATGTAGAGTATAAGTCTCTGATGAAAAACAAAACTTGGAAGCTTGTCAATCTGCCATACGAAAAGAAGCCCATAGGCTGCAAATGGGTGTACAAAGTCAAGTACAAGGTAGATGGGACAATAGATAAGCATAAGGCCCGACTTGTTGCAAAGGGCTATGCTCAAAGAGAAGGCATTGACTACGAGGAAACTTTTGCACCTACTGCTCGGATGACAACCATTCGAGTTCTTTGTGCTATGGCAGCACAGTATGGGTGGAAAGTTCACCAAATGGATGTCAAGAGTGCTTTTCTAAATGGTGATCTCCAAGAGGAAGTCTACATGACTCAACCTGAAGGATTTGAAGTGGAAGGCCAAGAGCAAAAAGTTTGCAAATTGGTCAAATCCTTATATGGTTTGAAACAAGCCCCTCGGGCTTGGTATATAAAAATGGATAATCACCTACTATAGCATGGATTCAAGAGATGTCCATCGGATGCAAACCTCTATTTCAAGAAACAAGGCTCTGAAATAGTGTTGCTTGTACTCTATGTTGATGATCTGCTCATTACAGGGAGTTCAAAAACTATGATCTCTACTGTCAAACAAGATTTGAGCAAATATTTTGAGATGACAGATCTCGGACTTCTCCATTACTATCTTGGCCTGGAAGTGAACCAGAAGGAGCACTACATCAAAGTGTCTCAGAAAAAATATGCCAAGACACTACTAGAAAAATATCGCATGACTGATTGCAAGCCGATGGCAACACCAATGGAATCAGGACTACAGTTATCGTGATATGACAAATCACCTCAGGTAGATGCTACTCTCTATCGTCAGCTGATTGGGAGTCTCATATATCTGACCAATACTAGGCCAGATATCATATTTGTTGTCAACTATCTTTCGAGGTTCATGCAGGAACCTAAGACTACTCACTGGAAAGCAGCAAAACGAGTTCTTCACTATGTCCGTGGCACAATGGAATATGGCCTAGAATACAAGAGGAACAACAAATTCTTCTTACAAGGATACACGGACTCAGACTATGCCGGGTCATACGATGATCGTAAATCAACTTCAGGATATTTGTTTCATCTTGGATCCGGTCCTGTCTCTTGGCACAACAAGAAGCAACAGGTGGTTGCTATCTCATCAACAGAGGTAGAATATCGCGCCGCACGTGAAGCTGTGTGCGAAGTGATATGGTTGCATCGCATTTTGACAAGTATGGGTCTTCCATCAAAATCTCCAATTCACTTGTTCTGCGACAACCAGGGTGTTTTGAACCTTGTTAAGAATCCAATGCATCATGAGAAAACCAAGCACATTGATACACAATGCCACTTCATTCGAGACGAAGTACCAAGGCACCGAATTCAGCTTCAGTTCATCTCCACCAATGCTCAAGTTGCAGACATATTCACTAAGGCACTTGCACGTGTCAAATTTGAATTGTTTCGCAACTCTCTATGTATTGCAAAATGATGTAAGCAGGTGGGATGCTAGTATAGCTAGTAGTTATATGTTTACTCAAATATTGTAATAAGGGGGGATGTTAGTATATTTCAATATTCTTATTTGATTTATTATGATCCTAACAATATTATATTGTTGGACATATTTTAGGCTCGTTGTTATTTGTTGTAACAACGCCTATTTTGGTCTCGGGTGGTTCCGTAACCCCCGGACTATTATTGGCTTGGTATGTATTATTTATATTCCATCATATTAATGAGAATTGTTCCAAATGTTCACAAATTATTCTCAAAAACATTATTAAAACCAACTAAAGAGGCTATCCACTATTCCATATAATTGATGTCAAGTATTAAAAGCATGAACATGATAGAGTAATTCCTTAATTCCTCCATTTAATTTATAAATCAAGATAATATCTTAATTCATCCATTTAGAACATTTATAGAGAAAATACAATATACATAGTCACATCACCAACTTATTTACCCTAGGAAAAACCCCGAAGGGAAAATCCAACATTAAAATTATTTTTATTTTATTTTTGCATGATTTCCAATTCATACACAGAGAGTAGAAAATTCATTATACCATATCTCCTATAAGGGTCACAATGTTTCCCTTGCTTCTACTCTACAAATTTCTTAAATCTATTGTAATAACCCCAAAAACTATCTACAAGAAAACACCAGATTTTTATTTTTTATTTTTAACTATGGAGAGGGATTCATAAACCCCTAACAAATTTTTAGTTTATCTATTGTTTTAAGTTTACTAAATTTATCAACTTTCCTATTGAGTTACATCTCATTCAATACCCTACACAAGTCTTTCTGTGTAGGTATTTTATGTGTTATCGCAAATAAGCTTATCCATCTCATCATTCTTGATGAGCTAAACTTATCACCTTTAGTACAGTCGAAGGTATACACCCATCACCATACCATACACAAGTCCATATGTGTAGGTATGTTATGCGTACTACGAGTTAAGCTATCCATATCGTCTTCATGATGAGCTATCTTAACTGAGATGTAATCAATCAGTTTACTTAGTTAGCATTCTCCTTGAGGGTTCTTAATCTCTTAGGTTCTTTCTATATTCATCCTAATATATTAGTCTCTTAGGTTGTTTCCTAAGTTCACCCTAAGGTTTTATTTCCTTAGGTTACTTTATATGTTATACAAGAAGACAAGAATAACTCTATCTACTTAAACAATCAAGAACATGGTTATGCATAAGGGGTTGGACTCGAAATGCACTTGTTAAAAAATGGTGATTATTAATAAAAATCAAGGTGAATCAAGGTGAATAATAATAAAATCAAATAAATCATGTTCACACCAAAATTTGGGGTATTTGAAGCCTTAAAAAGTAAGGTCATATTTGGGAAAATTTTTGAACTATTAAATCATCTAACTTCATCAAAACACCACCATTAGATCAGGCTTGAAAAAAAATTCCAACAAGGACAAATATGCCTATGTTTGGATATATATTGTGGCAAATTGACCCTAAGAAAAAATTGGTCCTAAAAATTTTAGGTGAATGGGCCAACATCGAGGGTCCTCATATTCATCAATTTCCAATTTTAGAAATCCTAATATTTGCTCAATTTATGAATATTCACCACTGTGCATAACCCTGATCAAGAACAAGATCTATGAAGCATACAAGAGGTACTTTAGAAAGGAAACAACAATTAAATGAAGGTAAGCATTAAATAGAAAATAAATCTAATTAAAAAAACATAGACAACTCATGATAATAAATTAAAGATACAATTCTCATTCATCCAACAATTTATTACATATATCCAAGTATGGTAAAACCTCCATACTTTTAAAGAATAAAGTAATACATCAATCATCTAGGGATATCTCCCTACAATTCTAGTCTATTTGAGCATAAGTAAATCAAACTAATGCATAGGTTCTTGTTACCATCTTCGGTCCTCTTTGTCCTTCCATTGTTTTTTTTGGAGTAGTAGGGGATCAGGGCAACTCATGGCTCCATGATAGACATGCCTCTAAATGCATCTACTACTTAATTTGTCAAATTACAACTATACAAATTTAATAAAAGTATTTAATTATATATTGTATAGTTGTCATAACCCTAAAATTTCTATCCAAATAAGAGCACACTTTTTTTATCACTATAGCCTATCCATCATAATGTTGATATGATGATATACTTCACATTCCTAGATACTCTCATCACTATACATACATTTATCCATCAATGCAAGTTCACTAGGTATAAAGGTTCACCCATCACTATACTTACATTTGTCTATCAATGTAAGTATACTAGGTATATAAAATCACCCATCACTATACTTACATTTATCTATCAATGTAGTACACTAGGTGTTGACTCATTTCTTTTCAGTTAATCAAAAATATCGTGCTAATCACCACACTCCACATAGGTCCTTTTATGTGAGTGTGTTTATCACTTCGACTATCCCTCTTATCTATTAGATGAGCTAGTCGTCCCTTTTTCAAAGTTACCTAATGAGTATGACCACTATCTTTTTGTGGTTACCTTTGCCCATAACATTCTCTTGTTTTCTACCAAGGCTTTACCCGAGTTAATTTAAACTCAGTTACTTACTACTATTTTAAATAAATACAGAGTGTAACGTTGGTTTGGAATATTGGTTTTCAAATCCATTTAGGTCTAACTAGAAACTTTTCAAATGACCAACTAACAAAATCATTGATCTAGGGACAATTCTTTCAATACATTTGTTTCCTTAAATAATATCCAAAAATTAGATAATAATTTTGTGCATACACAAAACTCTCAAAAAGATAATGCACAATTCTCTAAGCAAACCAGTTTCCAAATACTTTCACGTCATCAAAAAAACTAATATAATCAAATACTAAAGTAAACATTCACATATCATAAGTAAGCCATTTATGATGTTCATGAGGTAGCTTACGTTCAAACTACCCTTCAACAAACTCAGTCATTTCCTCATTAAACCAACATTATAGAGAACATTAAACAACATGTACAAGCAAACAACAAAATTACTGAAGTAATCCATTAGATACTCTTCCATTTATTAATTTTCCATTTTTATTTTCTTATCCAAATCTGACATAATATAATATTACTTGAGACATTGTATCATCTATAATACAAAAGGAGCATTCTATAGTGCTCATCAAAGCAATTATTATCCTCAACAACATTTTGGCAGCAATATCAACAAAGTACAATAGCAAGTTCTCATCTGGGAACTCAAAGTTGTGTTTCAACTTCTTCTGGTAGCACCGATCAAAGATAAATAGTTTACTTCCCCTCGTAATCCTAACATGAACTAAATGTTCTTCAACTTCAACACTTCCTTTAACTATCGAGAATGGATTTCCTTGTGATGGGATCAAAGACGGCTCCATTTTCAAAGGTTTTGCATATTTCAATGCATGCAAATTTTTTTCAAGATGCATTCCTTATGTAATGAAAAACCAATTGAAACATTCCAACAAACATGCTATAATCCAGCTGATTATCTTTTCAATGAAGAGTACAAAAGTAAAAGAAACATAATTTTTCCTTTTTTTCAATTATGATCTTTCAAAATCATTCTATAACCAAAACAATATCTGCCCTAGAATAAAACACTCATAAAATTCAAAAGGACATCAATATATATATATATATATATATATATATATATATATATATATATATATATATATATATATATATATAAATTCCTCAAATAAAATTATTTTCGTATTTGCTTACTAATTCCTTTCACAGACATAATACAAATTCTCAAGCAATCCAGTTCCTTCCATAAAGGAACAACGGATATGTCCATCACCTCTGGTAAACAATTTAAAATCAAATGGAATAACAACCATCTCAAATCGTCTACTACGTCATTCCCTACCAAAATCCAACATAACATCACTAAGAAGACTTCCTAATTCTCTTATTTTGCAATAAAGTATACCTGGTTCATAAATAACACCTATGTACAATTTTAATCCTCATAATAAAATTTTAACCCTCATTCCAAGGAAAACATGTGTGACAGTTTTAAGAGTCCAAAATCTCAAACCACGACTATAACATCTATAAATAACACTCATCATTCAAAAGACAAGAAAAGGAACAACATAAACAATTTTCGATTTTTGTATAAAGGACTTAATAGATTATGGCATAACAAAATCAAAATTTTCCCAACCATTATGAAGAATAACCCAGATAATATTTCATATACAGGGAACCAAATACGTAAATAGATGAACCTCCATTACATTGATAATAGAAGCAACTATTATTTCAACCATTATGAAATTCACACATCATTTTCAAACCACAAACCAATCAATAAGGATTACCATAATACCTGATTTTTGTTAGTGTCTCTCCTCAACTAGCTAGTTACCTCTTCTTCTTACTTCGAGCCTCCTTCTCCCTTTTTTATTTTTTCCAAAATAACAACTTCTACAACAATCCTCGAACATTTTTCCTTCTGGTCTCTCCTCTACCATAACTTCCACTACCTCATTAATTGGCTAGACTTGTGGTAAAGCATTACTCCTCCGCACCAACTCTCAACATCTCCCAGTCACTTCCAAACACAAAGAGAAATTCTATCCAATATCTCGATAAGATCTAATCAATGGTCCACTACATGGTCCACTACAAACATGATTCATAACATAAACTAATAGTTCCCTTCTTCTAACTGGTCTATAAACAAAGCATCAACAAAAAATGCTAATAATAATAGCACAACATCCACTTTCTTTATAAGTTTAGTGTTCCTACTTTTATTATTATACAAGAATACAATAAAACAAACATCCATTTATTTCATTATAATGTTTTATTTTCAAATAAAATTCAAAGCAATTAATATTTTTTTTCTTATGCAAATCATGTTATGCATCTTCATGAAAGGGGCATTCATCCATGTTTCCTCCTCAATTATTTCGACAAATAACCCATCACATCATTTCCCCAAGGCATCCTTTTTCTCGATGATTAATTCTTTCTACCACCATGAAGATACCTGTTCCTACAAAAGTGCACTTTCATTAGCACTATCATATTCCAATAACTAAAATATTTTTGCAAAATTTACACATGAAATTATCAAGCATTTTAATGATAAGAAATACCATGTTTTCCATATAATATATATCTTGCAAAATTCATAATGAGGTAATAAACCATTACATCAACAATATCCAAGCATCTAATCAAGGAATATCTAAGCATTCCATTCAATAAAACACACAACAAAATGTGAATCCATCAAAATAAAAGGTCTGCCAAGGTGAAAAGGATTGAAAATCCAACTAACTTCATATTATTTACAAACTTATTATATAGGCACTAATGGCCCAAAATACATAACCAAACCCATCAAATCATGGATTTGATCCAATATGCTTAACCATAAGCTACAAAAGTGCAAAGGAGAATGCACGTAACTTCTAAGTTAAGAGGAAAGGAATAATGCTATCTATAAGATCCATTTTAGCTATCTTGAAGTACACACTTCCTACTTTGAGTTCACACTTACTAACTAACACTCTAAATGACAACTAGTGCCCACAAGTGTGTCGCCTTAATCTTCCCGCACACTTGGGAATTCATGACGTAGTCAATGTAGATCTTTTGAAGTTGTACTTTGACTCTACATTGGAGACAACACCAGCTATCAGTCATCCTGTGGACGTGGTTCCTGATTCTTAGTTACCATTGGATTTCGATCAGGTCTATGACACAAAGACTCGACAGACTCGCCAGGGGTCTATCACCTCATATTTTGTGGCTCGACGAGGACAGCTGTCGCATCAGGCTCGTTGGATTTCTTTTCATCAGATGTCCCATGACTTTCCTACTCTTCTGAAAACATTGGAGCCCAATGCTTCTATTGTGGGGAGGCATGATGAGGATTGATGTTTGATCACTCATATGACCCCTCTAGTAGTTCCTAGCTAAGTTTGCATAGTTTATTTCTTGCAAATTAATAATTGTAAGTGAGTCTCCTTCTCACATGCACTTGTGGGCACTAGTTATCTTCTAGTTGTCATTTAGAGTGTTAGTTAGTAAGTGTGAACTCAAAGTAGGAAGTGTGTACTTCAAGATAGCTAAAATGGATCTTATAGTTAGCATTATTCCTTTCCTCTTCACTTAGAAGTTACGTGCATTCTCCTTTGCACTTTTGTAGCTTATGGTTAAGCATATTGGATCAAATCCATGATTTGATGGGTTTGGTTATGTATTTTGGGCCATTAGTGCCTATATAATGAGTTTGTAAATAATATGAAGTTAGTTGGATTTTCAATCCTTTTCATTGGTATCATAGCCTAGTTCAAGTTTACACTAGGGCTTGTGAGGTGAGAGGATAGGAGATAGATTAGTTTTCTTATGAGAAACTTGTTTTCATTGAGGACTCGATTCAAGCTCAAGGGGAGCTTGAAAACCATTCGCAAAAGGAAGTTCCTTAGGTGTCAAAATCCTCGTTCCAACTTTCTCTGTATGCTCAAGAAGTATAGGAGAAGTTTACCCCGATTTCTTTCTTACAAAGATCCCTTCACAGGGTTGGATTTCTCCTACGGTGAAATGTGAATTAGGGAGCTTGTAGTTCCTGAAGTTCCTGCCATTTCGGAGTCTTGAAGATCAAGCATCATCAAACTAGGTCGTGTGTCGACTTAGATCTGGTTGCCTTTCAAACGCTGGTCGTGTGTCGACTGGATCTTGAAAGGAGAGCTACTGAAGGAGTCTTGGGATAATCAAGAGAAATTAGCAAAAAAAATTTCTTATTTGAAGGTAATTTGCCTTCAAAAATTGCTCCTATTTGTAACATTTCTAGTTTTCTATGTTTTTTTAATTAACCCTCCTGGTTAATTTTTAAAAATTTCTTATTTTTTGTTAGAAAACTGATATTTTAATTGATATATATATATATATATAATTTTTATATATTAATTAAAATTTGATTGTAAAAAAAAAAAAATCCACCAAAAGGGCTCATTGAGCCAGCGTTCGGCTGTAGCTCGGCAGCCTCCAGTGTTGACCGTTGTAGCGTGCCGGCTATGGTGCAACGGAAGCTGCACGGTCTGTAGCCTGCAGGTGCTACAGGCTACACGTGCATGGACACTGCACGATCCGCAGCCTGCGTGTGCCGTAGGCTTCTCGTGCGATGGAAGCCGCATGATCCGTAGCCGACAGTGGCTGCGATCACACGTGCAACGACAACTGCATGATCTGTAGCCCTGTCGGCTACAGATCGTGCAACTTCCACTGCACGAGAATCCTACAGCACCTGCAGGTTGCAGATCATGTAGTTTTCGCTGCACGTGTAGCCTGCAGCACCTACAGGCTGCAAACCGTGCAGCGTCCGCTGCACCGTAGTCGGCACGCTACGACGGTCAACATCAGAGGCTGCCGAGCTACAGTCGAACTGCACGATCTGTAGCCTGCAGGTGCTACAGGCTACTCGTGCAGCGGACACTGCACGATTTGCAGTCGACAAGAGCTACAGGTTACATGTGTAGCAGAAGCTGCACGCCCTACAACCTGCACTGCATCCTGCACGAGCTGCAGGTTTTGCAGTTGCTGTAGGTGTTGTCGGCTTGCAGGCCTAGCAGCCTTGCACGTGCTGCAGGTGTTGTCGGCTCTACGGCCTGCTTGCACACTTGATAGGCCTGTCGCAGCTTGCAATCTGTAGGCTTGGCAGGACCTATCGTTGCTTAGCGCAAGATAGGAGTAGCCCCCTCTGCAAGTATTTTTTAATTTTTCTGCATTGAGAAGCACGATTGGCCACCTCAAGAAACGTGCCAGTGCAGTTCAAAAATTCATGCACAACTAGTTGAGTTCAGTTTACCACGGGTAAAATTGTAAATTTGTAAAAAAAAAAATTAATTTTCCTATTCTAAGGTTGCATGTAATTTTTATTTTTATTAATTTAATTTTTAATAACTTAATTAAATTAATTAATCTTTGATTAATTATATTTAATTTTTAATAACTTAATTAAATTAATTAATCTTTGATTAATTATATTTAATTTTTACTTAAGTTATTTTTAAATTAATAAAATATAAATTGTAAACCTTAGGTTAGTTTAAATTTTTAAATTTTTAGCCTTAGGAGTATTTTTCAGGGCACAACATTGTAACAAGGACTTTTCAATTTTTCCTTGATTTTTTAGTGCTTTTCCCTTTTACTCCTGGCTTATACCCGGTTTCACATGGCTTCTGACTTGGCTGCCCAAGTGGCAGAACTTGCACATGTTGTAAATGCTTTAGCAGATAAAGCTAATGATACTACCATGGCAGAAGTTCTTGGTAACCTTGCAATGAAGGTAAATGACATTTCTATCAACAATGCTTCAACTTCTGCTAATGATTCTCACCTGAGAGTTCGTTGTGAAGTGCCACTTTATGATGGATCCCGAACCTTGAAGTCTTGAATAGTTGGATTCTTGACATGATTTCTTGGTTTTCTTACACTCGGCTTTCAGATGAGGATATGGTTCCATATGCTAAACTCAAACTTTCTGGTTTAGCTAAAGTACTTATCAAAAGAAAAAGAGGTCATGATGAACTCACCTCATGGGATGAGCTTGTAGACTGTCTTAAGACCAATTTTTATCCTTCCAATTATTCTAAGGAATTGGTCATTAAATGGTTTCGATTTCGCCAAAGTACTAATATGACTGTGTAGGAATATATCTTTCAATTCAACAGGTACATGATACTTTTGAATGTGGAGGAAGATATTAAAGCTTTGATTCTTAAATTTCAAAGTGTTTTGTTGGAACATCTGTACAAGGAAATTATGTTTGTTTCTATGGACACATTGGATTCAGTTTTCAACCAAGCGCAACTTGCGGAGGACAAGTTTAAGGTGCATTCGCAGGCATTCCGCGCACTTGTTACTCAAGTGGTTGCAAACTCATCAAAAGGGAATAATTCTTTCTCACAAAAGAATAATTTTGCTCAAAAGAAGAATGTTTCTTCTCCATCTCCTTCTTCTCCTTCCCCTTCTGCTTCTACTCCCTCTTCTTCTTCTTCCAAACCACCTTCTTCTTCTTCTTCTTCTAAAAAATTTTGTAACTATTGTAAGAAGAAAGGTCATGAAAAAGTTGATTGTTTTAAGCTTAAAAAGAAGAGTTTAGTCATTACTACTCAAGAGGAGGATGCTTCCAAAGGTCCCCTTGAGTCAGTAAGGGAGAAAGTAGAGTCTACACAGAATTACGAGGTAAGCTCAATGAGGTTACCTTAGTAAATGTAAGTTCATCAAGGGGCACTCATGATGCTTTGTTCATCACTCAAGCTCATTTGCTCCATAATTTTGCAACAGATTGTATAGTGGATAATGGCTCGCAGAAAAATCTAATTGCGAGGTCCATTGTCGAGCGTTTGAAGTTACCTATAGAGCCTCATCCTCAACCTTATTCTTTGGGTTGGAAGGATAGTGGAAGGGGCTCAGAAATCACTCACACTTGCACATTAAAATTTGCACTTGGCCCACATTTCATAGATCAAGTCACTTGCAGTTTCCTTGCACGAATAATTTCCTTGCAGTTTCCTTGCACGAATAATTTCCTTGCAGTTTCCTTGCACGAATAATTTGGCAGAGTATGAAGCACTAGTGCTGGGATTGAAATTTGCTTTAGATAAAGGTGTAAAAAATATCCAGGTTTTTTCAGACTCGGAGTTGGTGGCTAATCGAGTTAGAGGTAAATTTCGATGCAAGGCATCTTACCCGAAAAGATATAAATACTGAGCGTGGGATCTCATGGAGGATTTTGATGCTTTTAATTTGACGCACATTCCTAGAGAAGAGAATTCACTTGCAGATGTTTTAGCTTCATCAGTCGCAAATATGAAGCCATTGGAGGAGTTCAAATGGAAGAAATTTTCAATCGAATTAATCCCTTATCCTTCGGTTCCAGATAACATAGATAATTTTCAAGTCTTTTCTGATGACCAACAAATTATAAACTTTTTACAGAATACCAATGCATTTGAAAATACTATAATTGATGATGGTCAAAGGGATACTATGCTAGAAAAGTTTGATGATGAAAAGGGGATAATGAGGTTGAAAGATAATAGAATTCCGAAAGGAATGGTAGAGCTTGAGCGATTGTTTGATGTTGACCAAATTAAACAAAGAGTGAGTTTTGGAAATTCTATTGGTGTAGCAGGCAGTGAGACTGAGAAACTGAATGTCGGGACTGAAGAGGATCCCAGACACCTTAAGTTAGCTAAAGCTTGTGACCCTGAAATAAAAAATATATATATATATATGATTGAATTCCTTTACAGGTCCAAGGATGTTATGGCCTGGTCTTATAAAGACCTAAAGATTTTTGATCCAAGAGTTTACACCCATATAATACCCTTAAAGGAGTTCTGCAAACCCTTTTGACAGAAACAAATGCATGTCAACGCTTTGTTGGAACCTCTCATCAAGAAGGATGTGGAGAGATTATTGAGTGCTGCCATTATTTTTCCCATTAGACATTCTACTTGGGTAGCCAATTTAGTGTCGGTTAGAAAGAAGAATGGGGAAATTCGCTTATGCGTAGATTTTAGGAACTTGAACAAGGCTTTCGAAAAGGATAATTATCCTTTGCCTTCCATGGATGATGTGCTACAAATTGTGAATGGTTCAGAAATGATGTCTTTCTTAGAAGGATTTTCGGGGTACAACCAGATACTAGTTGAAAAGGAAGACAGGATGAAAACTGCCTTCACGACCAAGTGGGGAACCTTCGCTTACAAGAGAATGCCATTTGGATTGATAAATGTTGGAGCTACCTTTCAGCGTGTAATGGATCATGCCTTCAAAGGTCTCATGGGTAAGTGCATCGTTGAAAACATGGATGACTTGACCGTTTTTTCTAAATCTCGGTTTGACCATGTGAAGCACTTGGAATCTGTCTTCGACAAATGCAGAGAATTTGGCATTTCTTTAAACCCAAAGAAGTGTGTTTTTGGTGTAACTCGAAGGAAAACTCCTTGGACACTTAATCACCAAAGATGGCATTTCCATGGATCCCGAGAGAGTTGAAGCCATATCGGGGATACCCTTTCCCAACTCTAAGAAAGAGTTAAGATCATTTTTTGGGAAAATTAATTTTGTCGGAAAATTCATCTCTTGGCTTTGCAGAAATAGTCAAGCCACTAAATGACATGTTGAAGGAAACTGCTAAGATTTCCTGGACAACGAAAGCCAAAGCAGCATTCCAAGAGATCAAATATGCCATCAAACAAGCTCCAATGCTGGTGAGCCCAGATTTCAGTGCAGATTTTTACCTGTACTCTTTTGCTTCTGAACACACACTTGCACTAGTTTTAACCCAACAAAGAGAAACAGGGGAGCACCTGATTGCCTTCAAAATTACCAACTTAAAGGGTGCTGAGCTAAAATACTCTCGCTTGGATAAGCAAGCCTATGCCTTGGTGAGAGCAGTCAAGCAATTCAAACATTACATATTGTGAAGCAAAGTCCATGCTATAGTTCATGATCCAGCTGTCAAATATTTATGAAGCCAAGATGAATTGAGTCAGCTAAGAGGTAATTGGGCCATGAGACTGTAGGAGTACAACTTAGAAATCCGACCTACAAAATTAATCAGAGGACTTGGTTTGTCCCGACATATTGCTGAAATACCTGTAAAGGGAGAAATTAATTAGCTGGATTCTGGATTAGATGATTGGTATGGAGATGTCATTCATCTGCTAAGGTTTGGAATTTGTCCACCTCACCTAAATAGAACTCAAAGAAGAGCACTAAAGCTGAAATATGCTCATTTTCTCCTCAAAGAAGACAACTTGTACAGAGAAAACTATGCTAGCATATTCTTAAGATGTATTTCTCAGAATGAAGTGAATGAGGTGATGTCTAGTTTTCATGAGAAGTTAGGAGCAGGGCATTCCTCAAGTTCTGCTACTGCACAAAAGATATTGAGAGTAGGCTATTACTGGCCTACATTGTTTAAAAATGAACATCAGCATGTGAGAACTTGCCACCAGTGTCAGATTTTTGCATCCAAGCAAGCTAATCGAGCTCTACCATTACAACCTGTTATAATAGAAAAACCTTTTATGTAATGGGGACTTGACTTTGTAGGTGTGATAAACCCGAACTCATTAGCAGGGCACAAGTATGTTTTAATAGCCACTGATTATTGTACAATATGGGTTGAAGCAGCAGCCACCATGAGGAGTACAACCCATTAGGTGATCGGATTTTTAGAATCAAATATCATAACCAGGTTTGGAGTTCCTTTGAATTTGGTGTGCGACAACGGACCAGCCTTTCAGTCATTAGAATTTGCAGAGTGGGCATACCAAAGGGGGATAGTCATCAAATTTTCATCCAACTGTTATCCCCAAGGTAATGGACTAGCTGAGTCCACAAATAAGAATTTGATAAATGCCATCAAGAAGTCTGTTGTATACAAACCCAGACAATGGCACACACTATTGAAGTATGCACTTTAGGCTGACAGGATAAGACATAAAGAAGCTCTTAAGACTTCCCCATTTGCTTTGTTGTATGGTACTCAGCCCATCGTTCCTATCTCTTTAAAATTGCCCACTTATCAATTTGCTTTAAATTACTTTGATGATCATGCAGATGCGGAAGCTCGTGTGTTGGACTTAATTAATTTGCGGGATGAACGACTTCAAGCCTTGGAGCATTTTAGTCGACACCAAGAGACAGTCAAGCACTGGTTTGACAAAAGATCTAGAGTAAAGGCCTTCAGACTTGCAAACCTAGTGCTTCTATGGGACAAAGCCCATGAAAAGAAAGGTAAACACACCAAGTTGCAACCTCTATGGATAGGGTCATACCAGATTGCCGAAATCCTGGGTAATAATGCATTTCGTCTACAGGGATAGGGCCATACTATTTTCTAAAATGGCAACTACTATCTGCTAGCTGTTAAAGTTTCCCAAGGACATACTAGGTTGAACCACTTAAGGAAGATTCTGATGTGTGATTATAAGCGTATATCTTTCAAGGATGACCAGGGCTTCAAAATGCTTAGTATGGATTGATTAGCTATTTAGATTGTGCAGGGGAAACCGAGTAGGGCTCTATTTACTAGTTTAGCCTTTTACAACCCGACAGAGTTACTCTTTAGATTTTCAAGACCCTAATTCACAACTATGAGGTGGCACCTATAGCTTGGTGAACACGTTTGAGATGTACCCTTCGGGAGCCTTGGCTATCTCTTTCTATCACATAACTTTTCTTCTTCTTCTTCTTCTTCTTTTTTTTTCTTTGCAAAAAAGAGTGCCAGTTTTATGTTGGCTTGCCCAACTTTCACCTTCTCTCTCTTTTTTTTTTTTTTTTCAAAGATACCGATATCTGGAAAGCCTTGCTAGAATTTTTTTTTTTATATTTCATTGATCGAGCAATTGATCGACTAACCGCTTCAGCCTGGGTACCAATAGCTTCCTTGGACACTTAAAATAATTTTATGAATCAGAGTCCCCTCTCATGACCAACTTTTCTTGGATTCCCTGGGAGTTCTTCAGCCAAACAGTATAGTAGTTTCTTTATAATCAAAATAATTGTGGCGAGCAAGATACAAAATCCAATTATCTTTCTACTGTTGTTCGGAATAACAAGTAGTTCCACTTTTTAGTTCTAGCAAACTATCTCTTAACAAAAATAAAACAAAATGAAAACACACTACTTCAACCTTTATAGTGCCAATTTTAAATGTTGATTTGTGTTTTGTTGTTTAGGCAAAAACTTAAACAAACGGGATTTAAAAGCTAAAGAGGAGGGAAAAAGACCACCAGTTAAAGATAAATTTGGACAGACCTCAAAAGATAAAACGCAGTACTTCAACCTTTATTTACAATATATACATATGCACAAATTCTTTGTGATTACTCAAATGATGTAGTGGATGGAACAGCTGAGAAATAATGCTTCAAATATTGACCATTGAAAGGAAGGTTCAGAAAATTACCTTCCAGGTCCTGTAGACGAAATGCATTATTACCTAGGATTTCAGCAATCTGGTATGGCCCTATCCATAGAGGTTGCAACTTGGTGTGTTTACCTTTCTTTTCATGGGATTTGTCCCATAGAAGCACCAGTGTCCGCAAGTCCGAAGGCCTTTACTCCGGCTCTTTTGTCAAACCAGTCGCTTGACTGTCTCTTGGTGTCGACAAAAATGCTCCAAGGCTTGAAGTCGTTCATCCCACAAATTAATTAAGTCCAACACACGAGCTTCCGCATCTGCATGATCATCAAAGTAATCTAAAGCAAATTGATAAGTGGGCAATTTTAAAGAGATAGGAACGATGGGTTGAGTACCATACAACAAATCAAATGGGGAAGTCTTAAGAGCTTCTTTATGTCTTATCTTGTCAGCCCAAAGTGCATACCTCAATAGTGTGTGCCATTGTCTGGGTTTTTCTACAGCAGACTTCTTGATGGCATTCATCAAATTCTTATTTGTGGACTCAGCTAGTCCATTACCTTGGGGATAATAGTTGGATGAAAATTTGATGACTATCCCCTTCTGGTATACCCACTCTGCAAATTCTAATAACTTAAAGGTTGGTCTGTTGTCGCACACCAATTTCAAAGGAACTCCAAACCTGGTTATGATATTTGATTCTAAAAATCCGATCACCTCATGGGTTGTACTCATCATGGTGGTTGTTGCTTCAACCCATCTTGTACAATAATCAATGGTTGTTAAAACATACTTGTGCCCTGCTAATGAATTCGGGTTTATCACACCTACAAAATCAAGTCCCCATTGTATAAAAGGTTTGTCTATTATAACAGGTTATAATGGTAGAGCTCGATTAGCCTGCTTGGATGCAAAAGTCCGACACTCGGTGGCAAGTTCTCACATGTTGATGTGTATCTTTAAACAATGTAGGCCAGAATAGCTCTGCTCTCAATATTTTGTGTGCAGTAGCAAAACTCGAGGAATGCCCTCGCTCCTAACTTCTCATGAAAACTAGACATCACCTCATTCACTTCATTCTGAGAAATGCATCTTAAGAATATGCCAGCATAGTTTTTTCTTTACAAGTTGCCTCCTTTGAGTAGAAAATGAGCATATTTCAGCTTCAGTGCTCTTCTTTGAGTTCTATTCAGGTGAGGTGGACAAATTCCAAACCTCAGCAGATGAATGACATCATACCAATCATCTAATCCAAAATCCAGTTGATTAATTTCTCCCTCTACAGGTATTTCAACAATATGTCGGGATAAACCAAGTCCTCTGATTAATTTTGTAGGCCGGATTTCTAAGTCGTACTCCTGCAGTCTCGTGGCCCAATTACCTCTTAGCTCACCCAATTCATCCTGGCTTGATAAATATTTGACAGCTGGATCAAGGACTATAGCATGGACATTGCTTCTCAATATGTAATGTTTGAATTTCTTGATTGCTCTCACTAAGGCATAGGCTTGCTTATCCAAGCGAGAGTATTTTAGCTCAACACCCTTTAAGTTGGTACTTTTGAAGGCAATCGGGTGCTCCCCTCTTTCTCTTCGTTGGGTTAAGACTGCTGCAAGTGTGTTTTCAGAAGCAAAAGAGTACAGGTAAAAATCTGCATTGGAATCTGGGTTCACCAGCACTAGAGCTTGTTTGATGGCATATTTGATCTCTTGGAATGCTGCTTTGGCTTCCGTTGTCCAAGCAATTTTAGCAATTTCCTTCAGCATGTCATTTAGTTGCTTGACTATTTCCGCAAAGCCAGAGATGAATTTTTTGACAAAATTAATTTTCCCAAAAAATGATCTTAACTCTTTCTTAGATTTGGGAAAGGGTATCCCCGATATGGCTTCAACTCTCTCAGAATCCATGGAAATGCCATCTTTGGTGATTAAGTGTCCGAGTTTTCCTTCAGTTACACCAAAAACACACTTCTTTGGGTTTAAAGAAATGCCAAATTCTCTCGCATTTGTCGAAGACAGATTCCAAGTGCTTCACGTGGTCAAACCGGGATTTAGAAAAAACTGTCAAGTCATCCATGTAGACAACGATGCACTTACCCATGAGACCTTTGAATGCATGATCCATTGCACGCTGAAAGGTAGCTCCAACATTTATCAATCCAAACAACATTCTCTTGTAAGCGAAGGTTCCCCACTTGGTCGTGAAGGCAGTTTTCATCCTGTATTCCTTTTCAACTAGTATCTGGTTGTACCCCGAAAATCCATCTAAGAAAGACATCATTTCTGAACCATTCACAATTTGTAGCACATCATCCAAGGAAGGCAAAGGATAATTATCTTTTTCAGAAGCCTTGTTCAAGTTCCTAAAATCCACGCACAAGCGGATTTCCCCATTCTTCTTTCTAACCAGCACTAAATTGGCTACCCAAGTAGAATGTCTAATGGGAAAAATAATGGCAGCACTCAATAATCTCTCCACCTCCTTCTTGATGAGAGGTTCCAACAAAGCGTTGACATTCCTCTGTTTCTGTCGAAAGGGTTTGCAGAACTCTTTTAAGGGTATTGTATGGGTGTAAACTTTTGGATCAAAAAGCTTTAGGTCTTTATAAGACCAGGCCATAACATCCTTGGACCTGTGAAGGAATTCAATCATATTTTTTTTAATTTCAGGGTCACAAGCTTTAGCTAACTTAAGGTGTCTGGGATCTTCTTCAGTCCCGACATTCAGTTTCTCAGTATCATTGCCTGCTACACCAATAGAATTTCCAAACTCACTCTTTTTTTAATTCGGTCAACATCAAACAATCGCTCAAGCTCTACCATTCCTTTCGGAATTCTATTATCTTTCAACCTCATTATCCCCTTTTCATCATCAAATTTTTCCAACATAGTATCCCTTTGACCATCATCAATTATAGTATTTTCAAATGCATTGGTATTCTGTAAAAAGTTTACAGTTTTCTGGTCATCGAAAAAGACTTGAAAATTATCTACGTTATCCGGAACCGAAGGACAAGGGATTAATTCGATTGAAAATTTCTTCCATTTGAACTCCTCCAATGGCTTCAGATTTGCGGCTGATGAAGCTAAAACATCTGCAAGTGAATTCTCTTCTCTAGGAATGAGTCAAATTAAAAGCATCAAAATCCTCCATATCCCACGCTCGGTATTTATATCTTTTCAGGTAAGATGCCTTGCACTGAAATTTACCTCTAACCTGATTGACCACCAACTCCGAGTCTATAAAAACCTATATATTTTTAACACCTTTATCTAAAGCAAATTTCAATCCCAACACTAGTGCTTCATACTCTGCCAAATTATTCGTGCAAGGAAACTGCAAGCGATAAGACATAAAATACGTCCGATTTTTAGGTCCTTTAAGAACTGCCCCTGTACCAGAACCTTTCTTAGACTTGGCTCCATCAACAT
This sequence comes from Wollemia nobilis, assembly GCA_028583015.1. NCBI lineage: Eukaryota > Viridiplantae > Streptophyta > Pinopsida > Araucariales > Araucariaceae > Wollemia > Wollemia nobilis. Next base: position 976,733 of record JAQPPZ010016827.1, read on the forward strand.
GAAGCATCCAAACTTCATTATCATGATCAAGATGAGATTTAATAGGTTTCTCCTTTTGTGCAGTTGTCAAATTATAAAACCCGATATCTACGTCAGCAAGATTAACAGTCTCATTCTTGGCATTATACTCAGTGATCATGTGTTTATATCTAGGTTCTCTTTCGATTCTTAACTAATTTGCAACACCTTTCCAGGGCAACCACATATGTGAAAAATCAGTCACCAAGTACCCATTCAAAGACATTGACCAATCTCTACTCAGAAGCATTCAGTATCCCACAGGAATATCTACCACCTGAATGTCAATTTTGTGTTGTGCTCTCAGCTCAGATGCTAGCTGGATGTGTATACTTTGAAGTTCACCTACCACCTTAACCTCAGTTTTATCCAATTGGATGACTCTTCTTTCGGACTTCATAGGGGTTAAACCCAACTATTGACAGATGGCTAGAGGCATGACATTGGCTGAAGCATCAAAATCCACAAAACAATTGTGTAATTTTTTTCCAAATATACGGACAGTTAGCAGGAAAGGCGAAACTTCAGTCCTTTCTTTATACATGGTCATATTTGCATTTGCTATCTTCTTCCCCTTTTCTAGAGGTTTGGCAGTAGGCTCAGAGTATGTCTTAATCAAATTATCCCTTTGTTTAGTAATTTGAACCAACTCATGAAGAGTGATGTTAGCCTTGATCTTCTTCATATCCTCCACTATATTGTATCCTTTATTGAGTGGAGCAACAAATCCATCTGGTACTCTTGGATCTCCTCCCTTGGGTGGAGGTGGGTTATTATTTGGAGATGGATTCGGGGGAACATTATGGGAGTTTTCCGGAGGTGTAGATGTAGTATTAGGCTCCAGATTTTTGTTCCTAAGATTGTAGTTGTCCCTTCTATATTGTTGAAAAGCTTGCACTTCATCCATAGGCATCTCCACAACATTCTTCGACTCATCCAAAAAAGTGAATGAATCTAACACCATAGTTGCACTATGTTTGGATGAACTTGGACCATCAACATTTCTTTGATTTTCAGGAAAAACCAACTCACCAGATAGAGCTTCAAAGGCATTGCAGAACTCCAAACAATCCAATTCCTCATGTTGATATGTTCCATGTATCCTGCACCAATTGGGCAAAGCCAAGTCATAAATATTCACTTCATGCCCCTTACCTTTATAATCCTTGTTGGGTTCATATGGTGGTCTAGTGAATCTATTATGTTGATAAGAAAATATATTTGAGTTTTCCCCGATGGACACTTGCCTTTTGAAACTCAAAACATCATTTGCCAACTTTTGGACCATCTTTGAGACTTCCTCAACTCTTATTTTATCAGATTCTTTCTCTGTATTCTGTACATGTTCAGCATGTGTTACAGCCAATGGATTTCCTATCGGTAGAGTTTGGCATGCTGGCAACATCATTTGATGTGGGATGGGATTCAAAATAGAGGTATTTTGTGTAACAAAGGGAATTTGAGGAGCATTCAAAGGTTGAGGTCTCAATTGTCTTTCAAGAACCAAAGCTTCTTTATAAGCCTCTGTTAGATTAGTAATATTAGCATCTTTCTTCAGGAAAACAGAGGTCACTGGATCTAGGGAATTCCTGAAAATTTCCAATGCTAGATTTGTAGTTGGCACATAATGACCCGTCAATCTACCATAAGCCTTTTCAAACCTGACGTTGAAAGATCTGACAATCTCACTGATTTCTCTCTTAATGCTGGAAAACTGTTGATATAACACATTGGGGTCAATCACTTCACCAAATTGTGATACAAAAACTTTCTCCAAGTCATTCCAACTAGTAATAGAGTCATTAGTAAGATTCAAAAACCAGTCGTATGCTCCCTCCTGGAGAGTGAATGGGAATAACCTACAAGCCACATCTTCATGTTGCACATTCAACAACTTTAGAGCATTTTTAAATGCCACTAGGTGTTCTTCTACTGTTCTTATTCCATTATTTTTGTAGGTAGGAAGATACTTCTCAGGATTTTTGGGTAAATCATGCACCGCACCAGGGATATTCAAAGCAGTGGAACCCAACTAGTTTGCCATCACTACCTGATTAACGATAATATTTTGAGTTACAGTTGGAGGAACTACAAGTGGTGATAAAACTATGTTGGACAAAGACTTGGCCCTTCTAAGGCTACTTCTCCTTAGGGTTTCCAACTCAGGCACAAGAAGCTCTCCAGCTCTAGAGAGGGACTTGGTTACTCTGTATGTAGAATCCAGCTCTACACAAGCAACTTACAATCCTCAACAAATATTGAACGGAGTTCGGTCGGTCCTCCTTCTAGCGTCAATTTTAAATGTTGGTTCATCTTTCATACACACTCTGTGAAGAATGCACATAAAATACCAATAACACTTTACGAGATAAATCCCACTCACTTTAGGATCTTGTTGGTTATCCAAGGTGTGAGTTACAAAGTTGGATCGAATGGCTATTCACTCTTTTTCGCTTCTGGAATAGTTTCAAGTAGACTATCTGTTACCTTACAATGGGTTCGACCTTAGTTCATTAATGTTTAGCGGTGGTTATCTTTGTTGACAATCGGATTTACAATGAGTTCTTTGATATAGCTCTTTATGCTTTAGCAGATTAAATAAAATACAAATTTGAAAGAAAATAAAAATAGATCATTTGACGGTAGAACAGAGAGAGTAGGGAAGGGCAGAAAAAAGAATCTTATCTAACTTAGTTGCAAAATCAAAACTACCAATTTCAGTTACACTATTTAGCTTCACGATAAAACCAATCAAAGAGGAAGGTGTCCAACTTTCTAATATCACCTTCTACTAAGAGCATAAGACGGAGATGACACGGATATGAAAGAAAATCATAAATAGAAGGGAAGTCGGTATCAACTGGTATCTCTCACCAACAGCCTAGCTCGCGTAGTGAGGATAGAGCAATTAGAACAGACCCGAACCTTAAATCTTTAATTTTCCTTAGCATATAACAAATAGAATGAAGCCTAGTAGCATATTCAATCTTGATAACACAGATTTACAACTAAAATAAATAAACCTTAGCGAGACGAAAACAAAAGAAGATGCACTTATCGCAATCCGAAAGAGATTAGGCTCCTGGCCACGCTATCACATAAAAACGATGTCACACCAACCCCAGGTACAGAACAAAGCATTCAAACAAGATTTGTAGGAAATTGCTAAAATGTCTTTTATTCTAAGTTTTCGCATCCGGACTTTACATTCAAAAGAAGTATATATAGACGTAGGACAAACCCTGATATCTTCAAAAATATCTTCTTCCAAATATCTAAATCTTATCATAAAAATCCCACCGCTGAGGCTTTACAATATAAGGCATTTTTATATAAAGTTTCTGATAAGCCCTAATCACTCTGAAAATCTTCGTGTGGATCTTGCCATAAATGGAGAAGATAAGACTTGGTTTCATCCTCATCAAATGGACACCGCATGTAAATGTATCTTCATATTTCGGTAAGCCATCAAAGCATCTCATTAATTCCTCTACAAAATCTGGATGAGTCACTGACTTCCCGGGCCTTCTATCCTCGCACAACCGCCTTTGTTTGGTTCGAGTTGAAATTCTCTACCCACCATTACTTTTGCCATAAATTTTCCCAGCAAATGCATCCACCAGCAAATTCCTTAAAGTTTTTATTTGCGGCCAGATCTGCAAAATCTGGACGGATCAGAAATTCTCGGCATCTCTTACTTCCATCTGATGGTCTTTGCTTGATTTGTGCCGAAATTTAGGTTTGTCCGTCTTTCTCGCCATTACTTCTGTCATTATGCAACTGTCGGATCACTTTCTGCAAAAGAAAAGCAAAGGTTAGAACTTTAATATTATTAATTTAATTATTTTTTAAATTTTTCCTAAGGTTTTTTAATGTTTTTCATTTTAATTAATTAATTAATTTTTCCTAAGGTTTTTTTAATGTTTTTCATTTTAATTAATTAATTAATTTAATTAATTAATTTTTTCATTTAAATATTTCTAGGGTTTGGCCTGTGTTGAAAAGCTTCCACTTCCTTTGGATGGGTGATGAAAAATTTAAAGAATGGCCAAATTTTGCAAAATGAATATAAATCCAAAATGCCATATCAAGCAATTAGCAGGAAAGGTGAAACTTCAGGACAGTTGTGTAATTTTTTCCAAATATACGGACAGTTAGCAGGACAGGCGAAACTTCAGTCTTTTCTTTATACATGGCCATATTTGCATTTGCTATCTTCTTCCCTTTTTCTAGAGGTTTGGCAATAGGCTCAGAGTATGTCTTAATCAAATTATCCCTTTGTTCAGTAATTTGAGCCAACTCATGAAGAGTGATGTTAGCCTTAATCTTCTTCATATCCTCCACTATATTGTATTCCTTATTGAGTGGAGCAACAAATCCATATGGTACTCTTGGATCTCCTCCCTTGGGTGGAGGTGGGTTATTATTTGGATATGGATCTGGAGGAACATTATGGGAGTTGTCTGGAGGTGTAGACGTATTATTAGGCTCTGAATTTTTGTTCCTAAGATTGTAGTTGTCCCTTCTATACTGTTGAAAAGTTTGCACTTCATCCATAGGCATTTCCACAACATTCTCTGACTCATCTAGAAAAGTGAATGAATCTAACACCATAGCTACACTATGTTTGGATGAACTTGGACCATCAACATTTCTTTGATTTTCAGGAAAAACCAACTCACCAGATAGAGCTTCAAAGGCATTGCAGAACTCCAAACAATCCAATTCCTCATGCTGAGATGTTCCATGTATTCTGCACCAGTTGGGCAAAGCCAAGTCACAAATATTTACTTCATGCCCCTTACCTTTATAATCCTTTTTGGTTTCATATGGTGGTCTAGTGAATCTATTCTGTTGATAAGAAAATCTATTTGAGTTTTCCTCGGTGGACACTTGCCTTTTGAAACTCAAAAAGTCATTTGCCAACTTTTGGACCATCTTTGAGACTTCCTCAACTCTTATTTTATCAGATTCTTTCTTTGTATTATGTACATGTTCAACATGTGTTACAGCCAATGTATTTCCTATCGGTGGAGTTTGGCATGCTGGCAACATCATTTGATATGGGATTGGATTCAAAATAGAGGTATTTTGTGTAACAAAGGGAATTTGAGGAGCATTCAAAGGTTGATGTCCCAATTGTCTTTCAAGAACCAAAGCTTCTTTATAAGCCTATGTTAGATTAGTAATATTGGCATCTCTCTTCAGGAAAATAGAGGTCATCGGATCTAGGGAATTCTTGAAAATTTACAATGCTAGATCTTCAGTTGGCACATAATGACCCGTCAATCTTCCATAAGCTTTTTGAAACCTGGCGTTAAAAGATCTGACAGTCTCATTGATTTATCTCTTAATGTTGGAAAACTGTTGATATAACACACTGGGGTCAGTTACTTGACCAAATTGTGATACAAAAACTTTCTCCAAGTCATTCCAACTAGTAATAGAGTCATTAGTAAGATTCAAAAACCAGTCGTATGCTCCCTCCTAGAGAGTGAATGGGAATAACCTACAAGCCACATCTTCATGTTGCACATTCAACAACTTTAGAGCATTTTTAAATGCCACTAGGTGTTCTTCTGCTTATTTGATTCCATCATGCTTGTAGGTAGGAAGATACTTCTCAAGATTTCTAGGTAAATCATGCGCTGCACCAGGGATATTCAAAGCAGTGGAAACCAACCAGTTTGCCATCACTACCTGATTAACGATAATATTTTGAGTTACAGTTGGAGGAACTACAAGTGGTGATAAAATTATGTTGGACAAAGACTTGGCCCTTCTGAGGCTGCTTCTCCTTGGGGTTTCCAACTCAGGCACAAGGAGCTCTCCAGATCTGGAGTGGAACCTGGTTACTCTGTAGGTAGAATCCAGCTTTACACAAACAACTTACAATTCTTAACAAATACTGAACGGAGTTCGATCGGCCCTCCTTCTAGCGCCAATTTTAAATGTTGGTTCTTCTTTCATACACACTCTGTGATGAATGCACATAAAATACCAATAACACTTTACGGGATAAATCCCACTCACTTTAGGATCTTGTTGGTTATTCAAGGTGTGAGTTACAGAGTTGGGTCGAATGGCTATTCACTCTTTTCTGCTTCTGAAATAGTTTCAAGTAGACTATCTGTTACCTTACAACGGGTTCAACCTTAGTTCAATAATGTTTAGCGGTGGTTATCTTTGTTGACAATCGGATTTACAATGAGTTCTTTGATATAGCTCTTTATGCCCTAGCAGATTAAATAATAGACAAATTTGAAAGAAAATAAAAATGGATCATTTGACGGTAGAACAGAGAGAGTAGGGTGGGGCAAAAAAGATAAGCTTATCTAACTTAGTTGCAAAATCAGAACTACCAATTTCAGTTACACTATTTAGCTTCACGATAAAACCAATCAAAGAGGAAGGTGTCCAGCTTTCTAAGATCACCTTCTACTAAGAGCATAAGACGGAGATGACACAGATCTGAAATAAAATCATAAATAAAAAGGAAGTCGGTGTCAACTAGTATCTTTCACCAGCAGCCTAGCTCGCGCAGTGAGGATAGAGCAATTAGAATAGACCCGGACCTTAAATCTTTAATTTTCCCTAACATATAACAAACGGAATGAAGCCTAGTAGCATATTCAATGTTGATAACACAGATTTACAACTAAAATAAATAAACCTTAGCGAGACGAAAACAAAAGAAGATGCACTTATCGCAATCCGAAAGAGATTAGGCTCCTGGCCACGCTATCATAGAAAAACGATGTCACACCAACCCTAGGTACAGAACAAAGCATTCAAACAAGATTTGTAGGAAATTGCTAAAATGTCTTTTATTCTAAGTTTTCGCATCCGGACTTTACATTCAAAAGAAGTATATATAGACTTAGGACAGACCTTGATCTTTTCAAAAATATCTTCTTCCAAATATGTAAATCTTATCATAAAAATCCCACCGCTGAGACTTTACAATATAAGGCATTTTTATATAGAGTTTTTGATAAGCCCTAATCACTCTGAAAATCTTCGTGTGGATCTTGCCATAAATGGAGAAGATAAGACTTGGTTTCATCCTCATCAAATGGACACCGCATGTAAATGTATCTTCATCTTTCGGTAAGCCGTCAGAGCATCTCATTAATTCCTCTACAAAATCTGGATGAGTCACTGACTTCCCGGGCCTTCTATCCTCGCACAACCGCCTTTGTTTGGTTCGAGTTGAAATTCTCTGCCCACCATTACTTTTGCCATAAATTTTCTCGACAAATGCATCCACCGGCAAATTCCTTAAAGTTTTTATTTGCGGCCAGATCTGCAAAATCTGGACGGATCAGAAATTCCCGGCATCTCCTATTTCCATCTGATGGTCTTTGCTTGATTTGTGCCGAAATTTAGGTTTGTCCGTCTTTCTCACCATTACTTCTGTCATTATGCAATGGTCGGATCACTTTCTGCAAAAGAAAAGCAAAGGTTAGAACTTTAATATTATTAATTTAATTATTTTTTAAATTTTTCCTAAGGTTTTTTTAATGTTTTTCATTTTAATTAATTAATTAATTTTTTCATTTAAATATTTCTAGGGTTTGGACTGTGTTGAAAAGCTTCCACTTCCTTTGGATGGGTGATGAAAAATTTAAAGAATGGCCAAATTTTGCAAAATGAATATAAATCCAAAATGCCATATCAAGCAATTAGCCTTCGTAACAATTCAAAACTTTAATGGACTTTAAAATATTTTAGGGCAAAATTAAATTTGAGCGAAAGTCCGACATGTAATGAGCAATCAATTCAAAACTTCAATGGACTTTAAAATATTTTAGGGCAAAATTAAATTTGAGCGAAAGTCCGACATGTAATGAGCAATCAATTCAAAACTTCAATGGACTTTAAAAGATTTTAGGGCAAAATTAAATTTGAGCGAAAGTCCGACATTAATGAGCATTAGGGTTTGATTTCCTTCTTCCAAGCTCATATTCTCATGAAATTAAAACATGCCGCGATATCGCGACATGTTCCTCAAGCTACTTTTTCCTTGCTTATGCCCTCACGAAAATGAGACAAGCCCGAAAATGGAACATGTCGCGATATCACGACATTTCCCTCAATTCATTTCTTCCAATATTGTGCCCTCGCGAAAATGAGACAAGTCCGAAAATGGAACATGTCGCGATATCGCGACATTTCCCTCAAGCTATTTTTCCTTGCTTGTGCCCTCGCGAAAATGAGACAAGTCCGAAAATGGAACATGTCGCGATATCACGACATTTCCCTCAAGCTTTTCTTCCAAGCTTGTGCCCTCGCGAAAATGAGACAAGTCCGAAAATTGAACATGTCGCGATATCGCGACATTTCCCTCAAGCTTTTCTTCCACTTTGCAAATTCTCCAAAAATTGTAGGTTGACTCCAATGATTTTGTCAATCTGTATTTTGCATTTTTACATATTGGTGAAGGATCTTCCTTACTCAGAAATTATTTTAACATTTGAAAAATAAATTTTAAATTATTTTAACATTTGAAAAATGAATTTTAAATTGTTCGAGAATGGTCAGCTTCACATGGTGTAAAAAATGATAAAAATTCAAAGTGCCCAGAATTTGATGAAACTTTACAAGCATCTAAATAAGCCCAAAGGGTATCCAAATCTGCAAACAGAACTTTAAAATTCATCATGGATTAAGAGAAAATGCATTTAGAAGTTTGCTGGCCAGAAATAGAAACTGCTATTTCTGGTAAGTGAATCTTGTCTAAAAGTCCGGAGATTGGGCATGGCCACAAAGATGAGTTTAATATCTTCCACCCAAAATTCGAATCACCTCAAACGGATTTGTCTTCCAAAAGTTATGAGGATTTCAAGTTTGGAGTAAGTTTGTCGGCAAGAAGAAAATAATTAAAAAAACCCTAACATTTGATTTTAATAATTAAACCTTAGAAAAACTATTGAAAATTAAAATCTCTGAAATGATTAATATGAATTAATACATTTAACATTCAAAATTTCAGAAATTTTAAATTGAAATCAGTGCCATATGCAAGCCTACTTGGACACTTTAATGGAGGCGATATTTGAAAAAGAATGCAAGCAAAATTTGGTATTAAAACCCGAAAAACTCAAGAGGGTCCCTGTGGAAAAAATGAAAATTAAATATTTTCAAAAGATGGAATTTCATTTTTTTAGTGGGGGTGTGTTGCTTCTCAACAAGTCTGTCTAGTTGAAGGTGTGGGCCTCTCTTTTATAGTCTTAGGTGTCATTTATCATATGGAAACCAATAAGAAAAGGTTAGGTTACAGTTCCACCTTTGAATATAAATACTAACACAAGCCATAATGCAAAGTTATCTTGCTAAAACATGAATAATCAAATTAGGGTGGTGTTCTAATATTTTTTATGTAACTTCAATGACAAAGTCCATATTTCCTTATAAGTAAGGTGCCATAACATTCCAATCACCCTTGTGGTTAGTCCCCATTAGATTCTAGTAAGCAAGGTATTCTAGGTCTTTCTCGACTTTAGCTTAAAACTTAAGAAATCTTTCATAGAAGGACATCCAAATACCTAAAACACATTAAGAAGCTCTCTACCCTTGTCCCTAGAGCTCTAATATCATATGTAATGACCCCAAAAACTAGCTATAAGAAGACACAAGAAAAGAAAAGATTTTTTTTTTTTTTTACTATGAAGAGAGATTCTTAAACCCCTAACCAATTTTTAGTTTGTCTATTGTTTTAAGTTTACTAAGTTTCCCAACTTTCCTATTGAGTTACATCTCACTCAATACCCTACACAAGTCCGTCTATGTAGGAATATTATGTGTTACCGCAAATAAGCTTATCCATATCATCATTCTTAATGAGCTAAACTTATCACCTTCAGTACAATCAAAGGTATACGACCATCACCATAAAATACACAAGTCCATCTATGTAGGTATGTTATGCATACTGCAAGTTAAGCTATCCATCTCATCTTCATGATGAGCTATCTTAACTCAGATGTAATCAATCAATTTACTTAGTTAGCATTCTCCTTGAGGGATCTTAATCCCTTAGGTTCTTTCTATGTTCACCCTAATATCTCAGTCTCTTAGGTCACTTTCTAGGTTCACCCTAAGGTTTCATTTCCTTAGGTTACTTTCTATGTTCACCCTAAGGTTTCATTTCCTTAGGTTACTTTCTATGTTAAGCAAGAAGACAAGAATAACTCTATCTACTTAAACAATCAAGAAAAAAATCTATGAAGAATACAAAAGGTACTTTAGAAATGAAACAACAATTAAATGAAGGTAAGCATTAAATAGAAGAGAAATCTAATCAACAAAACATAGACAACTCATGATAATAAATTAAAGATACAGTTCTCATTCATCCAACAATTTATTACATATATCCAAGTATGGTAAAACCTCCATACTTTTAAAGAATAAAGTAATACATCAATCATCTAGGGATATCTCCCTACAATTCTAGTCTATTTGATACTAAGTAAATCAAACCAATGCATAGGTTCCAACTACCATCTTCAATCCTCCTTTTTCTTCCATCATTTGTGTGAGGGTGGTAGGGAATCAGGGACACTCATGGCTCCATGATAGACATGCCTCCAAATACATCTACTATTTACTTTTCCAAATTATAACTATACACATTTAATCAAAGTATCTAACCATCTACTGTATAGTTAATATCATGAAAATCCCTATTTTTATTTTCACCTCTATTTTCACCTCTAATTTGCCCATAGAGAGTCATATCAATAGGTACAACTAGATCACAAGTTTTACTCTAATCAAATCATTTCAACCTTTATTTATCATAATCAAAGTCCCATACCTTTAATCATAAAATAAACTAGGTTCCTTTATTTCCATAAATCAAAGTCACATTACTTTAATTCATAAAATAAACAATGTATTCTTTATTTCCATAAATCAAATTCTCATTACTTTAATTCATATTATTTCCATAAATCAAATTCCCATACCTTTAATTCATAAAATAAACTATGATTACTTAATTTAAGTATTTCATTTATATCTAATTCTCTTAAACATAATCAACAATTCATACAATCTAAGGTTTAAGCATATAATCTTTTATTATCTTTCGGTATCATTGTCACTTCGGTAAGCCTGGGTGATGGAGGAATGACTTGGGCCTCTCCCTCATCCATACCACACACACTATGTGTTGGGGATAAATCAATTCATAATAGTAAATGCTCCCCTTATGAATCGACCAACTAGTTTGGTCATGTGGGGGCCACCCAAGGACTGGCTATAGCACTCGCTTTGGAACACATGGACCCTTGGTTGTCTTTTAAGTAATAGTTAACTATGTTGGTTCGATCACCTCGGATTTTTTTGGCTTATTGACATGTCACCTTTGTCTGCCACAAGGTGTGTAGGCTTTCTACAAGTTAGACTTTTGGTACTAGTTAGGGATGTCCTTATAGGATTTTCTATAGACTGTAAGCTAGCTTTTTCTTTAAGTTAGTAAAATGCAGCATGGTAGGAGATTGTCCTCAAAGTACTTAACTAACATATATATTTGACAGAAAAATTCCATTCGCAGATAGGGTGCCTCTATCCTTGGCACCAGAGGTATGATCACAGCATAAGCCAAAGGTAAATCTCCATTACAAAAGAGGCATGGAGTCCTCATATTTATACAGTGTCTAAGGCAATATGGTGCCTTCGAGAGAATAGACAACTATTAAATGTACATTGTATATGGCATTTGTAAAGTTGGAAGAAGAGATTAAACACCTGTTGTGGAAGTAATTTTTCGAAAAGACACTTGTAAAGGTTCTTGTAAGAGATAGACAACTATTCTAGAAAGAATCTTTCTAGAAGATAACTTGTGTCTCCATTTTTTTAAAATTCTGAAAGCCTTCTCACAACCATGGGGTCTTAACACTTCCATGTGTCAGTGTCCATGTGTGAGTTTCTAAAATGGTAGGAGATTACATCATGCTTAAAATTAAATGCCATGTAATAAATATTCATGTTGTTTACAAACACAATTTGGAACCCATTAGCAATTTGTACAATGTTGAATCATGTGGTCTGTTATTGATTTAAGATAATCATTTTCTCCTTGTGCATCTTGGAAATATTGTTGGGATGAACTTGGCTATGGATTTGGTGGAACTAATGGTTGTTCATATGCATACACAAAAAAAATTGGGACCTCCTTGAAGTTAATTCTAATAATATGAGAATTTAACTTATACTACCAAGTAGTGTTAGCAACAAAAGTATTAAAGAAATCCAAGAAAACTATGGATATGTGTTGAGCTACATTTCAAAGGATAATGATATCATCTAGCTTGCCATTGTTGATCACATATTGTACCATCATACACAAAAAAATTTGGGACCTCCGTGAAGTTAATTCTAATAATATGAGAATTTAACTTATCCTACCAAGTAGTGTTAGCAACAAAAGTATTAAAGAAATCCAAGAAAACTATGGATATGTGTTGAGCTACATTTCAAAGGATAATGATATCATCTAGCTTGCCATTGTTGATCACATATTGTACCATTGTTGATGTCACAAGACTCCATTGGGCAGAATTTACCAATACATTTATTCTCCTTGCAGAATTATATACAAAATCTATGCATGGCATATAATTAAAAGTGATTTGAGATGCAAGAGGAAAATATTGTTTGATTTGTCGGAAAAATGTGTGACAATATTTTGATGTGTTGGTCCCCCACTTTTTCCATAGATAGGATTTTCCGCTAAACATTTTAATTTCTATCAATTCTCTAGTAAATATGTCTGGAATGTATTCAATAGAAAATTGGTATTATGATAGAATACTTTGCCACCATGCATATCTTCCTCTGCAAAGGTGAGCTGATATTTTTTTGGACATAAAACCGATGCATCCCAAGGTGACACACTTCGTTTTATTAATCTCTTTTTTAAGAGCCCTTGCAGTTGCACCTTTAATTCCTGCATTTCAATAGGATTCATCCTATATGAAGATATATGGATAGGTTCCACTCTTGGAATAAGGTCAATAGTAAAATAAAATTCCCGCATAGGAGGAAGTCCAAGTAAATCCTCAGGAAACACATCCTTAAAATCTTGCAAAATTGGGTATTTCTCCAACACCTCTCTTTTCTGATCTTCTCCAACTTCATTGAGTTTTACAATATAGTTGACAACATCTGGGGTTTGAATTCCTCCTACTCGCTATGAATTCTTAGTCTTTCCTTGCCTTTATCTGAATACTCAATCCACATGTCCTGAAAATTGATCAAGGCTTTATGATCTGAAAACCAGTCCATCCCCAGGATCACATCAAAGACATGAAGTGGAGCTACATACAAACAACCTTTAGTGGTATCACTATCTAAAGTAATCTCTACCATTGGAAAACATTGGTTTACTGAGTAGGTTTTCCCAGAACCATACTCGACCTTTCATCCATGGGCCAAATATCTTGGCTTTTTTGGCATATACCTTGCTAAATTAGAAGAAATAAAGTTATATGTGGCCCCACTTTCAATTAAAATATTTACTTGCTTATTAAAAATATTACCTTTCACAAACAATGGGGTAACTTGCCCATCTAGTTTTTGATTCCTTATTGTAGCATAAATCTAGTGTGTGGGTTCCTTTCCCTTGGCACTAGATGTACTCGGCCCTAATTGATGCAAACACTAACTGGCATAATGAGGACCTCTACAATTATAACACCCATCCTTAGGTCCCTGTCACTTTTCAAGTTTCTGTTCCCCTACCTTACTTGTTGGGGTTGAATTTTGTGGTTTCTAAGGCTAAGGTTTTGTATTTTTGGGATTTTTGATTTTCTTTTTGAAGTTCTTCTTGAACCTCCATTTTTCCCATTGTTTCTCTTCTCAAAATTTTGAGGGTTATTGCCATTTTGATCATGTTCCTCTTCCCATCTTAAGAATTCATGACTATTCCTCTTCATAAGTGCTTGTAGATCTTGCTTAGACAAGACATAATAGTTGAATTATAAGTGATAATCTGCCTTCCTTGCCAGGTCATATGCCTTTTGTAGTGACCTGGGTTCATTCATGTTTACATCATGCCTCACTCTTGATTCTAACCCAAGAATGAACTTATGAACCCTCATCTTCTCATCATAAGCAGATACATACTTTAGTAATCATACCAAATTTTTGTAATATATCTCCACAGTTTTGGTTCCTTGTCAAAGGTTGGCAAACTCCTCAAATTTTAATGCATAAAAGTGTTATGTAAGGAACCCCGTTTTGAAGATTTCAACAAAATATTTTCATTTAATGTCGACAAGTTCAATCTTATTCTTCTCGTAGTGAGTTTCCCACCAATATAAAGTAGTCCCTTCTAGGTAGATTTTGGCCCAAACTATATGGGTTACTAGAAAATAACCTTTCACTATAAAATAAAAGTTTAATTCCCTTAACCAGTCTTCGACCGCATCCCCATCCCCTTCTCCATCGAACTTATTGGTGCAAACATTTTTCATATCCTTATCTAGTTATTTTTCCAAAAGAGCTCTTACTTTCAACTATTATGTGATTAGTCTGTCAAATTGGCTAACCTCTAAACCTCTAGCTTGCGAATTCTTATTAGTAATGGTACATTTGTTTCATCTGATCCTTCATGGTAGCAATCTAGGAGTGAGGTCTTCTACCTCTCTATTGGAAATTTTTGGATCATCATCCCGAATCCCTTCTTCAACATTATTTTGTTGAGTCTTGTTGAGAAGCAACACACCCCCACTAAAAAAATGAAATTCCATCCTTTGAAAATATTTAATTTTCATTTTTTCCACAAGGACCCTCTTGAGTTTTTCGAGTTTTAATTCCAAATTTTGCTTGCATCCTTTTTCAAATTTCGCCTACATTAAAGTGTCCAAGTAGGCTTGCATATGGCATTGATTTCAATTTAAAATTTCTGAAATTTTGCATGTTAAATTTATTAATTCATATTAATCATTTCAGAGATTTTAATTTTCAATAGTTTTTCTAAGGTTTAATTATTAAAATCAAATGTTAGGGTTCTTTTAATTATTTTCTTCTTGTCGGCAAACTTACTCCAAACTTGAAATCCTCATAACTTTTGGAAGACAAATCCGTTTGAGGTAATTCAAATTTTGGGTGGAAGATATTAAACTCATCTTTGTGGCCATGCCAAATTTCTGGACTTTTAGACAAGATTCACTTACCAGAAATAGCAGTTTCTATTTCTGGCCAGCAAACTTCTAAATACATTTTCTCTTCATCCGTGATGAATTTTAAAGTTTCGTTTGCAGATTTGGATACCCTTTGGGCTTATTTAGATGCTTGTAAAGTTTCATCAAATTCTGGGCACTTTGAATTTTCATCATTTTTCTACACCATGTCAAGCTGACCATTCTCGAGCAATTTAAAATTCATTTTTCAAATGTTAAAATAATTTCTGAGTAAGGAAGATCCTTCACCAATATGTAAAAATGCAAAATACAGATGGACAAAGTCATTGGAGTCAACCTACAATTTTTGGAGAATTTGCAAAGTGGAAGAAAAGCTTGAGGGAAATGTCGGGATATCGCGACATATTCCATTTTCGGACTTGTCTCATTTTCGCGTGGGCACAAGCTTGGAAGAAAATCTTGAGGGAAATGTCGCTATATCGCGACATGTTCCATTTTCGGACTTGTCTCATTTTCGCGAGGGCACAAGCAAAGAAAAATAGCTGGAGGGAAATGTCACGATATCGCGACATGTTCCATTTTCGAACTTGTCTCATTTTCCCGAGGGCACAATCTTGGAAGAAATGAATTGAGGGAAATGTCGTGATATCGCGACATGTTCCATTTTCGGACTTGTCTCATTTTCGTGAGGGCACAAGCAAGGAAAAAGTAGCTTGAGGAACATGTCGCGATATCGCGACATGTTTTAATTTCATTAGAATATGAGCTTGGAAGAAGGAAATCAAACCCTAATGCTCATTACATGTCGGAATTTCGCTCAAATTTAATTTTGCCCTAAAATCTTTTAAAGTCCATTGAAGTTTTGAATTGATTGCTCATTACATGTCGGACTTTCGCTCAAATTTAATTTTGCCCTAAAATATTTTAAAGTCCATTGAAGTTTTGAATTGATTGCTCATTACATGTCGGACTTTCGCTCAAATTTAATTTTGCCCTAAAATCTTTTAAAGTCCATTAAAGTTTTGAATTGTTACGAAGGCTAATCGCTTGATATGACATTTTGGATTTATATTCATTTTGCAAAATTTGGCCATTCTTTAAATTTTTCATCACCTATCCAAAGGAAGTGGAAGCTTTTCAATACAGTCCAAACCCTAGAAATATTTAAATGAAAAAATTAATTAATTAATTAATTAAAATGAAAAACATTAAAAAAACCTTAGAAAAAATTTAAAAAATAATTAAATTAATAATATTAAAGTTCTAACCTTTGCTTTTCTTTTGCAAAAAGTGATCTGACAGTTGCATAATGACAGAAGTAATGGCGAGAAAGACAGACAAACCTAAATTTCGGCACAAATCAAGCAAAGACCATCAGATGGAAATAGGAGATGCCAGGAATTTCTGATCTGTCCAGATTTTGCAGATCTGGCCGCAAATAAAAACTTTAAGGAATTTGCCGATGGATGCATTTGCCAGGAAAATTTATGGCAAAAGTAATGGTGGGCAGAGAATTTCAACTCGAACCAAACAAAGGCGGTTGTGCGAGGATAGAAGGCCCAGGAAGTCAGTGACTCATCCAAATTTTGTAGAGGAATTAATGAGATGCTCTGACGGCTTATCAAAAGATGAAGATACATTTACAAGCGGTGTCCATTTGATGAGGATGAAACCAAGTCTTATCTTCTCCATTTATGGCAAGATCCACACGAAGATTTTCAGAGTGATTAGGGCTTATCAAAAACTCTATATAAAAATGCCTTATATTGTAAAGTCTCAGCGGTGGGATTTTTATGATAAGATTTACATATTTGGAAGAAGATATTTTTGAAAAGATCAGGGTCTATCCTAAGTCTATATATACTTCTTTTGAATGTAAAGTCCAGATGTGAAAACTTAGAATAAAAGACATTTTAGCAATTTCCTGCAAATCTTGTTTGAATGCTTTGTTCTGTACCTGGAGTTGGTGTGACATCGTTTTTCTGTGATAGCGTGGCCAGAAGCCTAATCTCTTTCGGATTGCGATAAGTGCATCTTCTTTTGTTTTCGTCTCGCTAAGGTTTATTTATTTTAGTTGTAAATCCGTGTTATCAAGATTGAATATGCTACTAGGCTTCATTCCGTTTGTTGTATGCTAGGGAAAATTAAAGATTTAAGGTTCGGGTCTGTTCTAATTGCTCTATCCTCACTGCGCGAGCTAGGCTGCTGGTGAGAGATACCAGTTGACACCGACTTCCCTTCTATTTATGATTTTCTTTCAGATTTGTGTCATCTCCGTCTTATGCTCTTAGTAGAAGGTGATCTTAGAAAGCTGGACACCTTCCTCTTTGATTGGTTTTATCGTGAAGCTAAATAGTGTAACTGAAATTGGTAGTTTTGATTTTGCAACTAAGTTAGATAAGCTTATCTTTTTTGCCCTGCCCTACTCTCTTTGTTCTACCGTCAAATGATCCATTTTTATTTTCTTTCAAATTTGTCTATTATTTAATCTGCTAGTATAAAGAGCTATATCAAAGAACTCATAGTAAATCCGATTGTCAACAAAGATAACCACCACTAAACATTATTGAACTAAGGTCGAACCCATTGTAAGGTAACAGATAGTCTACTTGAAACTATTTCATAAGCGAAAAAAAGTGAATAGCCATTCGACCCAACTCTGTAACTCACACCTTGGATAACCAGCAAGATCCTAAAGTGAGTGGGATTTATCTCGTAAAGTGTTATTGGTATTTTATGTGCATTCTTCACAGAGTGTGTATGAAAGACGAACCAACATTTAAAATTGGCGCTAGGAGGAGGGCCGACCGAACTCCGTTCAGTATTTGTTAAGGATTGTAAGTTGCTTGTGTAAAGCTGGATTCTACCTACAGAGTAACCAGGTCCCACTCCAGATCCGGAGAGCTCCTTGTGTCCGAGTTGGAAACCCCAAGGAGAAGCAACCTCGGGAAGGGCCAAGTCTTTGTCCAACATAATTTTATCACCACTTGTAGTTCCTCCAACCAGTAACTCAAAATATTATCGTTAATCGGGTAGTGATGGCAAACTGGTTGGTTTCCACTACTTTGAATATCCCTGATGCAGCGCATGATTTACCCAGAAATCCTGAGAAGTATCTTCCTACCTACAAGCATGATGGACTAAAAACAGCAAAAGAACACCTAGTGGCATTTAAAAATGCTCTAAAATTGTTGAATGTGCAACATGAAGATGTGGCTTGTAGGTTATTCCCATTCACTCTCCAGGAGGGAGCATACGACTGGTTTTTGAATCTTAGTAATGACTCTATTACTAGTTGGAATGACCTGGAGAAAGTTTTTGTATCACAATTTGGTCAAGTAACTGACCCCAGTGTGTTATATCAACAGTTTTCCAACATTAAGAGATAAATCAATGAGACTGTCAGATCTTTTAACGTCAAGTTTCAAAAAGCTTATGGAAGATTGACGGGTCATTATGTGCCAACTGCAGATCTAGCATTGGAAATTTTCAGGAATTCCCTAGATCCGATGACCTTTGTTTTCCTGAAAAGAGATGTCAATATTACTAATCTAACATAGGCTTATAAATAAGATTTGGTTCTTGAAAGACAATTGGGACATCAACCTTTGAATGCTCCTCAAATTCCCTTTGTTACACAAAATACCCCTATTTTGAATCCAATCCCACATCAAATGATGTTGCCAGCATGCCAAACTCCATCGATAGGGAATACATTGGCTGTAACACATGCTGAACATGTACAGGATACAGACAAAGAATTCGATAAAATAAGAGTTGAGGAAGTCTCAAAGATGGTCCAAAAGTTGGCAAATGACTTTTTGAGTTTCAAAAGGCAAGTGTCCACGGGGAAAACTCAAATAGATTTTCTTATCAACAGAATAGATTCACTAGACCACCATATGAAACCAACAAGGATTATAAAGGTAAGGGGCATGAAGTAAATATTTGTGACTTGGCTTTGCCCAACTGGTGCAGAATACACGGAACATCTCAGCACGAAGAATTGGATTGTTTGGAGTTCTGCAATGCCTTTGAAGCTCTATCTGGTGAGTTGGTTTTTCCTGAAAATCGAAGAAATTTTGATGGTCCAAGTTCATCCAAACATAGTGCAGCTATGGTGTTAGATTCATTCACTTTTCCAGATGAGTCGGAGAATGTTGTGGAAATGCCTATGGATGAAGTGCAAGCTTTTCAACAGTATAGAAGGGACAACTACAATCTTAGGAACAAAAATCCAGAACCTAATAATACGTCTACACCTCCAGACAACTCCCATAATGTTCCTCCAGATCCATATCCAAATAATAACCCACCTCCACCCAAGGGAGGAGATCCAAGAGTACCAGATGGATTTGTTGCTCCTCTCAATAAGGAATACAATATAGTGGAGGATATGAAGAAGATTAAGGCTAACATCACTCTTCATGAGTTGGCCCAAATTACTGAACAAAGGGATAATTTGATTAAGTCGTACTCTGAGCCTACTGCCAAACCTCTAGAAAAAGGGAAGAAGATAGCAAATGCAAATATGGCCATGTATAAAGAAAAGACTGAAGTTTCGCCTTTCCTGCTAACTGTCCGTATATTTGGAAAAAAATTACACAACCGTCTCGGTGGATTTTGGTGCTTCAACCAATGTCATGCCTCTAGCCATCTCGTCAACAAGTTGGGTTTAACCCCTATGAAGTCCGAGAGAAGAGACATCCAATTGGATAAAACCGAGGTTAAGGTGGTAGGTGAACTTCAAAGTATACACATCCGACTAGCATCTCGAAGTGAGAGCACAACACAAAATTGACATTCGGGTGGTAGATATTCCTGTGGGATACGGAATGCTTCTGAGTAGAGATTGGTAAAAGTCTTTGAATGGGTACTTGGCAACTGATTTTTCACATATGTGGTTGCCCTGGAAAGGTGTTGCAAATCAGTTAAGAATCGAAAGAGAACCAAGATATAAACACGTGATCACTGAGTATAGTGCCAAGAATGAGACTGTTAATCTTGCTGATGTAGATATCGGGGTTTATAATTTGACAACTGCACAAAAGGAGAAACCTATTAAGGCTCATATTGACCACGATAATGAAGTTTGGATGCTTCATGTTGATGGAGCTAAGTCTAAGCAAGGTTACGTGCACGGGGCGCTTCCGAAAGGACCTAAAAATCATACGTATTTTATGTCTTATCGCTTGCGCTTTCCTTGCACGAATAATTTGGCGAGTATGAAGCATTAGTGCTTGGGATTGAAATTTTCTTTAGATAAAGGTGTAAAAAATATCCAGGTTTTTCGGACTCAGAGTTGGTGGCCAATCAAGTTAGAGGTAAATTTCGGTGCAAGGCATCTTACCTGAAAAGATATAAATACCGAGCGTGGGATCTCATGGAGGATTTTGATGCTTTTAATTTGACGCACATTCCTAGAGAAGAGAATTCACTTGCAGATGTTTTAGCTTCATCGGCCGCAAATCTGAAGCCATTGGAGGAGTTCAAATGGAATAAATTTTCAATCGAATTAATCCCTTGTCCTTCGGTTCCGGATAACATAGATAATTTTCAAGTCTTTTCGATGACCAACAAATTATAAACTTTTTACTGGAATATCAATGCATTTGAAAATACTATAATTGATGATGGTCAAAGGGATACTATGCTCGGAAAAGTTTGATGATGAAAAGGGGATAATGAGGTTGAAAGATAATAGAATTCCGAAGGGAATGATAGAACTTGAGCGACTGTTTGATGTTGACCGAATTAAACAAAGAGTGAGTTTTGGAAATTCTATTGGTGTTGTAGGCAGTGAGACTGAGAAACTGAATGTCGGGACTGAAGAGGATCCCAGACACCTTAAGTTAGCTAAAGCTTGTGACCCTGAAATAAAAAAATATATATATGATTGAATTCCTTTACAGGTCCAAGGATGTTATGGCCTGGTCTTATAAAGACCTAAAGGTTTTTGATCCAAGAGTTTACACCCATACAATACCCTTAAAGGAGTTCTGCAAACCCTTTCGACAAAAACAGAGGCATGTCAACGCTTTGTTGGAACCTCTCATCAAGAAGGAGGTGGAGAGATTATTGAGTGTTGCCATTATTTTTCCCATTAGACATTCTACTTGGGTAGCCAATTTAGTGTCGGTTAGAAAGAAGAATGGGGAAATTCGCTTATGCGTAGATTTTAGGAACTTGAACAAGGCTTCTGAAAAGGATAATTATCCTTTGCCTTCCATGGATGATGTGCTACAAATTGTGAATGGTTCAGAAATGATGTCTTTCTTAGATGGATTTTCGGGGTACAACCAGATACTAGTTGAAAAGGAAGACAGGATGAAAACTGCCTTCACGACCAAGTGGGGAACCTTCGCTTACAAGAGAATGTCGTTTGGATTGATAAATGTTGGAGCTACCTTTCAACGTGCAATGGATCATGCCTTCAAAGGTCTCATGGGTAAGTGCATCGTTGAAAACATGGATGACTTGACCGTTTTTTCTAAATCCCAGTTTGACCATGTGAAGCACTTGAAATCTGTCTTCGACAAATGCAAAGAATTTGGCATTTCTTTAAACCCAAAGAAGTGTGTTTTTGGTGTAACTGAAGGAAAACTCCTTGGACACTTAATCACCAAAGATGGCATTTCCATAGATCCTGAGAGAGTTGAAGCCATATCGGGGATACCCTTTCCCAACTCTAAGAAAGAGTTAAGATCTTTTTTTGGGAAAATTAATTTTGTCAGAAAATTCATCTCTGGCTTTGCAGAAATAGTCAAGCCACTAAATGACATGTTGAAGGAAACTGCTAAGATTGCCTGGACAACGAAAGCCAAAGCAACATTCCAAGAGATCAAATATGCCATCAAACAAGCTCCAGTGCTAGTGAGCCCAGATTTTAGTGCAGATTTGTACCTGTACACTTTTGCTTCTTAACACACACTTGCAACAGTTTTAACCCAACGAAGAGAAACAGGGGAGCACCCGATTGCCTTCAAAAGTACCAACTTAAAGGGTGCTGAGCTAAAATACTCTCGCTTGGATAAGCAAGCCTATGCCTTGGTGATAGCAGTCAAGAAATTCAGACATTACATATTGAGAAGCAAAGTCCATGCTATAGTTAATGATCCAGCTGTCAAATATTTATTAAGCTAAGATGAATTGGGTGAGCTAAGAGGTAATTGGGCCATGAGACTGCAGGAGTACGACTTAGAAATCCGACCTACAAAATTAATCAGAGGACTTGGTTTGTCCCGACATATTGTTGAAATACCTGTAAAGGGAGAAATTAATCAACTGGATTCTGGATTAGATGATTGGTATGGAGATGGCATTCATATGCTGAGGTTTGGAATTTATCCACCTCATCTAAATAGAACTCAAAGAAGAGCACTGAAGCTGAAATATGCTCATTTTCTCCTCAAAGAAGACAACTTGTACAGAGAAAACTATGCTAGCATATTCTTAAGATGTATTTCTCAGAATGAAGTGAATGAGGTGATGTCTAGTTTTCATGAGAAGTTAGGAGCAGGGCATTCCTCAAGTTCTGCTACTGCACAAAAGATATTGAGAGTAAAGCACATTCGGCCTACATTGTTTAAAAATGCACATCAGCATGTGAACTTGCCACCAGTGTCAGATTTTTGCATCCAAGCAAGCTAATAGAGCTCTACCATTACAACCTGTTATAATAGAAAAACCTTTTATGTAATGGTGACTTGACTTTGTAGGTGTGATAAACCCGAACTCATCAGCAGGGCACAAGTATGTTTTAACAACCATTGATTATTGTACAAGATGGGTTGAAGCAGCAGCCACCATGACGAGTACAACCCATGAGGTGATCGGATTTTTAGAATCAAATATCATAACCAGGTTTGGAGTTCCTTTGAATTTGGTGTGCGACAACAGACCAGCCTTTCAGTCATTAGAATTTGCAGAGTGGGCATACCAAAGGGGGATAGTCATCAAATTTTCATACAACTTTTATCCCCAAGGTAATGGACTAGCTGAGTCCACAAATAAGAATTTGATAAATGCCATCAAGAAGTCTGCTGTAGACAAACCCAGACAATGGCACACACTATTGAAGTATGCACTTTAGGCTGACAGGATAAAACATAAAGAAGCTCTTAAGACTTCCCCATTTGCTTTGTTGTATGGTACTCAGCCCATCGTTCCTATCTCTTTAAAATTGCCCACTTATCAATTTGCTTTAAATTACTTTGATGATCATGCAGATGTGGAAGCTCATGTGTTGGACTTAATTAATTTGCAGGATGAACGACTTCAAGCCTTGGAGCATTTTAGTCGACACCAAGAGACAGTCAAGCGCTGGTTTGACAAAAGAGCTAGAGTGAAGGCCTTCAGACTTGCAGACCTAGTGCTTCTATGGGACAAAGCCCATGAAAAGAAAGGTAAACACACCAAGTTGCAACCTCTATGGATAGGGCCATACCAGATTGCCAAAATCCTGGGTAATAATGCATTTCGTCTACAGGGATAGGGCCATACTATTTTCTAAAATGACAACTACTATCTGCTAGCTGTTAAAGTTTCCCAAGGACATACTAGGTTGAACCACTTAAGGAAGATTCGGATGTGCGATTATAAGCGTATATCCTTCAAGGATGACCAAGGCTTCAAAATGCTTACTATGGATTGATTAGCTATTTAGATTGTGCAGGGGAAACCGAGTAGAGCTCTGTTTACTAGTTTAGCCTTTTACAGCCCCGACAGAGTTACTCTTTAGATTTTCAAGACCCTGATTCACAACTATGAGGTGGCACATATAGCTTGGTGAACACATTTGAGATGTACCCTTCGAGAGCCTTGGCTATCTCTTTCTATCACATAACTTTTCTTCTTCTTCTTCTTCTTTTTCTTTGCAGAAAAGAGTGCCAGTTTTATGTTGGCTTGCCCAACTTTCACCTTCTCCTTTTTATTTTTTTTTGAAAGATACCGATATCTGGAAAGCCTTGCTAGAATTTTTTTTTTTTTTATATTTCATTGATCGAGCAATTGATCGACTAACCGCTTCAGCCTGGGTACCAATAGCTTCCTTGGACACTTAAAATAATTTTATGAATCAGAGTCCCCTCTCATGACCAAATTTTCTTGGATTCCCTGGGAGTTCTTCAGCCAAACAGTATAGTAGTTTCTTTATAATCAAAATAATTGTGGCGAGCAAAATACAAAATCCAATTATCTTTCTACTGTTGTTCGAATAACAAGTAGTTCCACTTTTTAGTTCTAGCAGACTATCTCTTAACAAAAATAAAACAAAATGAAAACACACTACTTCAACCTTTATAGTGCCAATTTTAAATGTTGATTTGTGTTTTGTTGTTTAGGCGAAAACTTAAACAAACAGGATTTAAAAGCTAAAGAGGAGGGAAAAAGACCACCAGTTAAAGATAAATTTGGACAAACCTCAAAAGATAAAACACAGTACTTCAACCTTTATTTACAATATATACATATGCACAAAGTCTTTGTGATTACTCAAAGGATGTAGTGGATGGAACAGCTGAGAAATAATGCTTCAAATATTGACCATTGACAGGAAGGTTCAAAAAATTACCTTCCAGGTCCTGTAGGCGAAATACATCATTACCTAGGATTTCAGCAATCTGGTATGGCCCTATCCATAGAGGTTGCAACTTAGTGTGTTTACCTTTCTTTTCATGGGATTTGTCCCATAGAAGCACCAGGTCTGCAAGTCTGAAGGCCTTTACTCTGGCTCTTTTGTCAAACCAGCGCTTGACTGTCTCTTGGTGTCGACAAAAATGCTCCAAGGCTTGAAGTTGTTCATCCTGCAAATTAATTAATTCCAACACACGAGCTTCCGCATCTGCATGATCATCAAAGTAATCTAAAGAAAATTGATAAGTGGGCAATTTTAAAGAGATAGGAACGATGGGTTGAGTACCATACAACAAAGCAAATGGGGAAGTCTTAAGAGCTTCTTTATGTCTTATCTTGTAATCCCAAAGTGCATACCTCAATAGTGTGTGCCATTGTCTGGGTTTGTCTATAGCAGACTTCTTGATGGCATTCATCAAATTCTTATTTGTGGACTCAGCTAGTCCATTACCTTGGGGATAATAGTTGGATGAAAATTTGATGACTATCCCCTTTTGGTATGCCCACTCTGCAAATTCTAATGACTTAAAGGTTGGTTCGTTGTCGCACACCAATTTCAAAGGAACTCCAAACCTGGTTATGATATTTGATTCTAAAAATCCGATCACCTCATGGGTTGTACTCATCATGGTGGTTGCTGCTTCAACCCATCTTGTACAATAATCGGTGGTTGTTAAAACATACTTGTGCCCTGCTAATAAATTCGAGTTTATCACACCTACAAAATCAAGTCCCCATTGTATAAAATGTTTGTCTATTATAACAGGTTATAATTGTAGAGCTCGATTAGCCTGCTTGGATGCAAAAATCTGACACTGGTGGCAAGTTCTCACATGTTGATGTGCATCTTTAAACAATGTAGGCCAGTAATAGTCTCGCTCTCAATATTTTGTGTGCGATGCGGAACCCGAGGAATGCCCTGCTCCTAACTTCTCATGAAAACTAGACATCACCTCATTCACTTCATTCCGAGAAATGCATCTTAAGAATATGCCAGAGATAGTTTTTTCTTTACAAGTTGCCTCCTTTGAGTAGAAAATGAGCAGATTTTAGCTTCAGTGCTCTTCTTTGAGTTCTATTCAGGTGAGGTGGACAAATTCCAAACCTCAGCAGATGAATGACATCTCCATACCAATCATCTAATCCAAAATCCAGTTGATTAATTTCTCCCTCTACAGGTATTTCAACAATATGTCGGGATAAACCAAGTCCTCTGATTAATTTTGTAGGCCGGATTTCTAAGTCGTACTCCTGCAGTCTCGTGGCCCAATTACCTCTTAGCTCACCCAATTCATCCTGGCTTAATAAATATTTGACAGCTGGATCAGGGACTATAGCATGGGCTTTGCTTCTCAATATGTAATGTTTGAATTGTTTGACTGCTCTCACTAAGGCCTAGGCTTGCTTATCCAAGCGAGAGTATTTTAGCTCAACACCCTTTAAGTTGGTACTTTTGAAGGCAATCGGGTGCTCCCCTATTTCTCTTCATTGGGTTAAGACTGCTGCAAGTGTGTGTTCAGAAGCAAAAGAGTACAGGTAAAAATCTGCATTGAAATCTGGGCTCACCAGCATTGGAGCTTGTTTGATGGCATATTTTATCTCTTGGAATGTTGCTTTGGCTTTCGTTGTCCAGGAAATCTTAGCAGTTTCCTTTAGCATGTCATTTAGCGGCTTGACTATTTCCGCAAAGCCAAAGATGAATTTTCTCACAAAATTAATTTTCCCAAAAAATGATCTTAACTCTTTCTTAGATTTGGGAAAGGGTATCCCCGATATGGCTTCAACTCTCTCAGGATCCATGGAAATGCCATCTTTGATGATTAAGTGTCCAAGGAGTTTTCCTTCAAGTACACCAAAAACACACTTCTTTGGGTTTAAAGAAATGCCAAATTCTCTGCATTTGTCGAAGACATATTCCAAGTGCTTCACGTGGTCAAACCGAGATTTAGAAAAAACTGTCAAGTCATCCATGTAGACAATGATGCACTTACCCATGAGACCTTTGAAGGCATGATCCATTGCACGTTGAAAGGTAGCTCCAACATTTATCAATCCAAATGGCATTCTCTTGTAAGCGAAGGTTCCCCACTTGGTCGTGAAGGCAGTTTTCATCCTGTCTTCCTTTTCAACTAGTATCTGGTTGTACCCCGAAAATCCATCTAAGAAAGACATCATTTCTGAACCATTCACAATTTGTAGCACATCATCCATGGAAGGAAAAGGATAATTATCCTTTTTAGAAGCCTTGTTCAAGTTCCTAAAATCCACGCACAAGCGAATTTCCCCATTCTTCTTTCTAACCAGAAACTAAATTGGCTACCCAAGTAGAATGTCTAATGGGAAAAATAATGGCAGCACTCAATAATCTCTCCACCTCCTTCTTGATGAGGGGTTCCAACAAAGCATTGACATGCCTCTATTTCTGTCGAAAGGGTTTGCAAAACTCCTTTAAGGGTATTGTATGGGTGTAAAATTTTGGATCAAAAACCTTTAGGCCTTTATAAGACCAGGCCATAACATCCTTGGACCTATGAAGGAATTCAATCATTTTTTTTTTAATTTTAGGGTCACAAGCTTTAGCTAACTTAAGGTGTCTGGGATCCTCTTCAGTCCCGACATTTAGTTTCTCGGTCTCACTGCCTGCTACACCAATAGAATTTCCAAAACTCACTCTTTGTTTAATTCGGTCAACATCAAACAGTCACTCAAGCTCTACCATTCCTTTCGGAATTCTATTATCTTTCAACCTCATTATCCCCTTTTCATCATCAAACTTTTCCAACATAGTATCCCTTTGACCATCATCAATTATAGTATTTTCAAATGCATTGGTATTTCGTAAAAAGTTTATAATTTGTCTGGTCATCGAAAAAGACTTGAAAATTATCTACGTTATCCGGAACCGAAGGAAAAGGGATTAATTCGATTGAAAATTTCTTCCATTTGAACTCCTCCAATGGCTTCAGATTTGCGGTTGATGAAGCTAAAACATCTGCAAGTGAATTCTCTTCTCTAGGAATGTGCGTCAAATTAAAAGCATCAAAATCCTCCATGAGATCCCACGCTCGGTATTTATATCTTTTTAGGTAAGATGCCTTGCATTGAAATTTACCTCTAACCTGATTGGCCACCAACTCTGAGTCTGTAAAAACCTGGATATTTTTTACACCTTTATCTAAAGCAAATTTCAATCCCAACACTAGTGCTTCATACTCTACCAAATTATTCGTGCAAGGAAACTGCAAGCGATAAGACATAAAATACGTCCGATTTTTAGGTCCTTTAAGAACTGCCTCTACAAGAACCTTGCTTAGACTTAGCTCCATCAACATGAAGCATCCAAACTTCATTATCATGATCAAGATGAGCTTTAATAGGTTTCTCCTTTTGTGCAGTTGTCAAATTATAAACCCCGATATCTACATCAGCAAGATTAACAGTCTCATTCTTGGCATTATACTCAGTGATCATGTGTTTATATCTAGGTTCTCTTTCGATTCTTAACTAATTTGCAACACCTTTCCAGGGCAACCACATATGTGAAAAATCAGTCGCCAAGTACCCATTCAAAGACTTTGACCAATCTCTACTTAGAAGCATTCCGTATCCCACAAGAATATCTACCACTTGAATGTCAATTTTGTGTTGTGCTCTCGGCTCATATGCTAGTTGGATGTGTATACTTTGAAGTTCACCTACCACCTTAACCTCAGTTTTATCCAATTGGATGACTCTTCTCTCGGACTTCATAGGGGTTAAACCCAACTATTGATAGATGGCTAGAGGCATGACATTGGCTAAAGCACCAGAATCCACCGGACAATTGTGTAATTTTTTTCCAAATATACGGACATTTAGTAGGAAAGGCGGAACTTCAGTCTTTTCTTTATACATGGCCATATTTGCATTTGCTATCTTCTTCCCCTTTTCTAGAGGTTTGGTAGTAGGCTTAGAGTATGTCTTAATCAAATTATCCCTTTGTTCGGTAATTTGAGCCAACTCATGAAGAGTGATGTTAGCCTTGATCTTCTTCATATCCTCCACTATATTGTATCCCTTATTGAGTGGAGCAACAAATCCATCTGGTACTCTTGGATCTCCTCCCTTGGGTGGAGGTGGGTTATTATTTGGAGATGGATCCGGAGGAACATTATGGGAGTTTTCTGGAGGTGTAGATGTAGTATTAGGCTCCGGATTTTTGTTCCTGAGATTGTAGTTGTCCCTTCTATACTGTTGAAAAGCTTGCACTTCATCCATAGGCATCTCCACAACATTCTCTGACTCATCTGGAAAAGTGAATGAATCTAACACCATAGCTGCACTATGTTTGGATGAACTTGGACCATCAACATTTCTTTGATTTTCAGAAAAAACCAACTCACTAGATAGAGCTTCAAAGGCATTGCGGAACTCCAAACAATCCAATTCCCCGTGCTTGAGATGTTTCGTGTATCCTGCACCAGTTGGGCAAAGCCAAGTCACAAATATTCACTTCATGCCCCTTACCTTTATAATCCTTGTTGGGTTCATATGGTGGTCTAGTGAATCTATTCTGTTGATAAGAAAATCTATTTGAGTTTTCCCCGGTGGACACTTGCCTTTTGAAACTCAAAAATTCATTTGCCAACTTTTGGACCATCTTTGAGACTTCCTCAACTCTTATTTTATCAGATTCTTTCTCTGTATCCTGTATATTTTCAGCATGGGTTACGACCAATGGATTTCCTATCGGTGGAGTTTGGCATGTTGGCAACATCATTTGATGTGGGATGGGATTCAAAATAGGGGTATTTTGTGTAACAAAGGGAATTTGAGGAGCATTCAAAGGTTGAGGTCCCAATTGTCTTTCAAGAACCAAAGATTCTTTATAAGCCTATGTTAGATTAGTAATATTGGCATCTCTCTTGAGGAAAACAGAGGTCACCGGATCTAGGGAATTCCTAAAAATTTCCAATGCTAGATCTGCAGTTGGCACATAATGACCCATCAATCTACCATAAGTTTTTTGAAACCTGACGTTGAAAGATCTGACAGTCTCATTGATTTCTCTCTTAATGTTGGAAAATTGTTGATATAACACACTGGGGTCAATTACTTGACCAAATTGTGATACAAAAACTTTCTCCAGGTCATTCCAACTAGTAATAGAGTCATTAGTAAGATTCAAAAACCAGTCGTATGCTCCCTCCTGGAGAGTGAATGGGAATAACCTACAAGCCACATCTTCATGTTGCACATTCAACAACTTTAGAGCATTTTTAAATGCCACTAGGTGTTCTTCTGTTGTTTTGATTCCATCATGCTTGTAGGTAGGAAGATACTTCTCAGGATTTCTAGGTAAATCATGCGCTGCACCAGGGATATTCAAAGCAGTGGAACCCAACCAGTTTGCCATCACTACCTGATTAACGATAATATTTTGAGTTGCAGTTGGAGGAACTACAAGTGGTGATAAAAATATGCTGGACAAAGACTTGGCCCTTCTGAGGCTACTTCTCCTTGGGGTTTCCAACTCGGGCACAAGGAGCTCTCCAGCTCTGGAGTGGGACCTGGTTACTCTGTAGGTAGAATCCAGCTTTACACAAGCAACTTACAATCCTTAACAAATATTGAACGGAGTTCGGTCGGCCCTCCTTCTAGCGCCAATTTTAAATGTTGGTTCGTATTTCATACACACTCTGTGAAGAATGAACATAAAATACCAATAACACTTTACGGGATAAATCCCACTCACTTTAGGATCTTGTTGGTTATCCAAGGTGTGAGTTACAGAGTTGGGTCGAATGGCTATTCACTCTTTTCCGCTTCTGAAATAGTTTCAAGTAGACTATATGTTACCTTACAACGGGTTTGACCTTAGTTCAATAATGTTTAGCGGTGGTTATCTTTGTTGACAATCAGATTTACAATGAGTTCTTTGATATAGCTCTTTATGCTTTAGCAGATTAAATAAAAGACAAATTTGAAAGAAAATAAAAATGGATCATTTGACGGTAGAACAGAGAGAGTAGGGTAGGGCAAAAAAGAGAAGCTTATCTAACTTAGTTGCAAAATCAAAACTACCAATTTCAATTACACTATTTAGCTTCACGATAAAACCAATCAAAGAGGAAGGTGTCCAGCTTTCTAAGATCACCTTCTACTAAGAGCATAAGACGGAGATGACACAAATCTGAAAGAAAATCATAAATAGAAGGGAAGTCGGTGTCAACTGGTATCTCTCACCAAGCAACCTAGCTCGCACGAGTGAGGATAGAGCAATTAGAACAGACCCGAACCTTAAATCTTTAATTTTCCCTAGCATACAACAAACGGAATGAAGCCTAGTAGCATATTCAATCTTGATAACACAGATTTACAACTAAAATAAATAAACCTTAGCGAGATGAAAAAAAAAGAAGATGCACTTATCGCAATCCGAAAGAGATTAGGCTCTTGGCCACGCTATCACAAAAAACGACGTCACACCAACCCCAGTGCATGAACAAAGCATTCAAACAAGATTTGCAGGAAATTGCTAAAATATCTTTTATTCTAAGTTTTCGCATCCGGACTTTACATTCAAAAGAAGTATATATAGACTCAGGACAGACCCTGATCTTTTCAAAAATATCTTCTTCCAAATATCTAAATCTTATCATAAAAATCCCACCGTCGAGGCTTTACAATATAAGGCATTTTTATATAGAGTTTTTGATAAGCCCTAATCACTCTGAAAATCTTCGTGTGGATCTTGCCATAAATGGAGAAGATAAGACTTGGTTTCATCCTCATCAAATGGACACCGCATTAAAATGTATCTTCATCTTTCGGTAAGCCATCAGAGCATCTCATTAATTCCTCTACAAAACTGGATGAGTCACTGACTTCCGGGGCCTTCTATCCTCGCACAACCGCCTTTGTTTGGTTCGAGTTGAAATTCTCTGCCCACCATTACTTTTGCCATAAATTTTCCCGGTAAATGGGATCCACCGGAAAATTCCTTAAAGTCTTTATTTACGGCCAGATCTGCAAAATCTGGACGGATCAAAAATTCCGGCATCTCCTATTTCCATCTGATGGTCCTTGCTTGATTTGTGCCGAAATTTAGGTTTGTCCGTCTTTCTCGCCATTACTTCTGCCATTATGCAATTGTCGGATCACTTTCTGCAAAAGAAAAGCAAAGGTTAGAACTTTAATATTATTAATTTAATTGTTTTTTAAATTTTTCCTAAGGTTTTTTAATGTTTTTCATTTTAATTAATTTTTCCTAAGGTTTTTTTAATGTTTTTCATTTTAATTAATTAATTTTTTCATTTAAATATTTCTAGGGTTTGGCCTGTGTTGAAAAGCTTCCACTTCCTTTGGATGGGTGAATGGGTGATGAAAAATTTAAAGAATGGCCAAATTTTGCAAAATGAATATAAATCCAAAATGCCATATCAAGCAATTAGCCTTCGTAACAATTCAAAACTTTAATGGAATTTAAAATATTTTAAGGCAAAATTAAATTTGAACGAAAGTCCGACATGTAATGAGCAATCAACTCAAAACTTCAATGGACTTTAAAATATTTTAGGGCAAAATTAAATTTGAGTGAAAGTCC
This sequence comes from Wollemia nobilis, assembly GCA_028583015.1. Taxonomy (NCBI): domain Eukaryota; kingdom Viridiplantae; phylum Streptophyta; class Pinopsida; order Araucariales; family Araucariaceae; genus Wollemia; species Wollemia nobilis. The sequence continues at coordinate 1,009,124 of JAQPPZ010016827.1, forward strand.
GACATGTAATGAGCATTAGGGTTTGATTTCCTTCTTCCAAGCTCATATTCTCATGAAATTAAAACATGTCGCGATATCGCGACATTTTCCTCAAGCTACTTTTTCCTTGCTTGTGCCCTCACGAAAATGAGACAAGTCACGAAAATGGAACATGTCGCGATATCGCGACATTTCCCTCAATTCATTTCTTCCAAGCTTGTGCCCTCGCGAAAATGAGACAAGTCCGAAAATGGAACATGTCGTGATATCGCGACATTTCCCTCAAGCTATTTTTCCTTGTTTGTGCCCTCGCGAAAATGAGACAAGTCCGAAAATGGAACATGTCGCGATATCGCGACATTTCCTCAAGCTATTTCTTCCAAGCTTGTGCCCTCGCGAAAATGAGACAAGTCCGAAAATGGAACATGTCGCGATATCGCGACATTTCCCTCAAGCTTTTCTTCCACTTTGCAAATTCTCCAAAAATTGTAGGTTGACTCCAATGACTTTGTCCATCTGTATTTTGCATTTTTACATATTGGTGAAGGATCTTCCTTACTCAGAAATTATTTTAACATTTGAAAAATGAATTTTAAATTATTTTAACGTTTGAAAAATGAATTTTAAATTGCTCGAGAATGGTCAGCTTCACATGGTGTAGAAAAATGATGAAAATTCAAAGTGCCCAGAATTTGATGAAACTTTACAAGCATCTAAATAAGCCCAAAGGGTATCCAAATCTGCAAACGGAACTTTAAAATTCATCACGGATTAAGAGAAAATGCATTTAGAAGTTTGCTGGCCAGAAATAGAAACTGCTATTTCTGGTAAGTGAATCTTGTCTAAAAGTCCAGAAATTTGGCATGGCCACAAAGATGAGTTTAATATCTTCCACCCAAAATTCGAATCACCTCAAACGGATTTGTCTTCCAAAAGTTATGAGGATTTCAAGTTTGGAGTAAGTTTGTCGGCAAGAAGAAAATAATTAAAAGAACCCTAACATTTGATTTTAATAATTAAACCTTAGAAAAACTATTGAAAATTAAAATCTTTGAAATGATTAATATGAATTAATACATTTAACATGCAAAATTTCAGAAATTTTAAATTGAAATCAATGCCATATGCAAGCCTACTTGGACACTTTGATGTAGGCGAAATTTGAAAAAGGATGCAAGCAAAATTTGGAATTAAAACCCGAAAAACTCAAGAGGGTCCCTGTGGAAAAAAATGAAAATTAAATATTTTCAAAGGATGGAATTTCATTTTTTTAGTGGGGGTGTGTTGCTTCTCAACAAGTCTGCCCAGTTGAAGGTGTGGGCCTCTCTTTTATAGTCTTAGGTGTCATTTATCATATGGAAACCAATAAGAAAAGGTTAGGTTACAGTTCCACCTTTGAATATAAATACTAACACAAGCCATAATGCAAAGTTATCTTGCTAAAACATGAATAATCAAATTAGGGTGGTGTTCTAATATTTTTTATGTAACTTCAATGACAAAGTCCATATTTCCTTATAAGTAAGGTGTCATAACATTCCAATCACCCTTGTGGTTGGTCCCCATTAGATTCTAGTAAGAAAGGTATTCTAGGTCTTTCTCGACTTTAGCTTAAAACTTAAGAAATCTTTCATAGAAGGACATCCAAATACCTAAAACACATTAAGAAGCTCTCTACCCTTGTCCCTAGAGCTCTAATATCATATGTAATGACCCCAAAAACTAGCTATAAGAAGACACAAGAAAAGAAAAGATTTTTTTTTTTTTTTACAATGGAGAGGGATTCATAAACCCCTAACCAATATTTAGTTTGTCTATTGTTTTAAGTTTACTAAGTTTCCCAACTTTCCTATTGAGTTACATCTCACTCAATACCCTACACAAGTCCGTCTATGTAGGAATTTTATGTGTTACTGCAAATAAGCTTATCCATATCATTCTTGATGAGCTAAACTTATCACCTTCAGTACAATCAAAGGTATACGACCATCACCATAAAATACACAAGTCCATCTATGTAGGTATGTTATGCATACTGCAAGTTAAGCTATCCATCTCATCTTCATGATGAGCTATCTTAACTCAGATGTAATCAATCAATTTACTTAGTTAGCATTCTCCTTGAGGGATCTTAATCCCTTAGGTTCTTTCTATGTTCACCCTAATATCTCAGTCTCTTAGGTCACTTTCTAGGTTCACCCTAAGGTTTCATTTCCTTAGGTTACTTTCTATGTTCACCCTAAGGTTTCATTTCCTTAGGTTACTTTCTATGTTAAGCAAGAAGACAAGAATAACTCTATCTACTTAAACAATCAAGAACAAAATCTATGAAGCATACAAGAGGTACTTTAGAAAGGAAACAACAATTAAATGAAGGTAAGCATTAAATAGAAGAGAAATCTAATCAACAAAACATAGACAACTCATGATAATAAATTAAAGATACAGTTCTCATTCATCCAACAATTTATTACATATATCCAAGTATGGTAAAACCTCCATACTTTTAAAGAATAAAGTAATACATCAATCATCTAGGGATATCTCCCTACAATTCTAGTCTATTTGATACTAAGTAAATCAAACCAATGCATAGGTTCCAACTACCATCTTCAATCCTCCTTTTTCTTCCATCATTTGTGTGAGGGTAGTAGGGAATCAGGGACACTCATGGCTCCATGATAGACATGCCTCCAAATACATCTACTATTTACTTTTCCAAATTATAACTATACACATTTAATCAAAGTATCTAACCATCTACTGTATAGTTAATATCATGAAAATCCCTATTTTTATTTTCACCTCTATTTTCACCTCTAATTTGCCCATAGAGAGTCATATCAATAGGTACAACTAGATCACAAATTTTACTCTATTCAAATCATTTCTACTTTAATTTATCATAATCAAAGGCCCATACCGTTAATCATAAAATAAACTAGATTCCTTTATTTCCATAAATCAAAGTCACATTACTTTAATTCATAAAATAAACAATGTATTCTTTATTTCCATAAATCAAAGTCTCATTACTTTAATTCATAAAATAAACTATTTTCCTTTATTTCCATAAATCAAATTCCCATACCTTTAATTCATAAAATAAACTATGATTCCTTAATTTCCATATTTCATTTATATCTAATTCTCTTAAACATAATCAACAATTCATACAATCTAAGGTTTAAGCATATAATCTTTTATTATCTTTCGGTATCATTGTCACTTCGGTAAGCCTGGGTGATGGAGGAATGACTTGGGCCTCTCCCTCATCCATACCACACACACTGTGTGTTGGGGTTAAATCAATTCATAAGAGTAAATGCTCCACTTATGAATCGACCAACTAGTTTGGTCATGTGGGAGCCACCCAAGGACTGGCTATAGCACTCGCTTTGGAACACATGGACCCTTGGTTGTCTTTTAAGTAATAGTTAACTATGTTGGTTCGATCACCTCGGATTTTTTTGGCTCATTGACATGTCACCTTTGTCTGCCACAAGGTGTGTAGGCTTTCTACAAGTTAGACTTTTGGTACTAGTTGGGGATGTCCTTATAGGATTTCCTATAGACTGTAAGCTAGCTTTTTCTTTAAGTTAGTAAAATGCAGCATGGTAGGAGATTGTCCTCAAAGTACTTAACTAACATATATATTTGACAGAAAAATTCCATTCGCAGATAGGGTGCCTCTATCCTTGACACCAGAGGTATGATCACAGCATAAGCCAAAGGTAAATCTCCATTACAAAAGAGGCATGGAGTCCTCATATTTATACAGTGTCTAAGGCAATATGGTGCCTTCGAGAGAATAGACAACTATTAAATGTACATTGTATATGGCATTTGTAAAGTTGGAAGAAGAGATTAAACACCTGTTTTGGAAGTATTTTTTCGAGAAGACACTTGTAAAGGTCCTTGTAGGAGATAGACAACTGTTCTAGAAAGCATCTTTCTAGAAGATAACTCGTGTCTCCATTTTTTTTAAATTCTGAAAGCCTTCTCACAACCATGGGGTCTTAACACTTCTATGTGTCAGTGTCTATGTGTCAGTTTCTAAAATGGTAGGAGATTACATCATGATCTCAACATAAAATTAAATGCCATGTAAGAAATATTCATGTTGTTTACAAACACCATTTGGAGCCCATTGGCAATCTGTACAATGTTGAATCATCTGGTCCACTATTGATTTAAGATCATCATTTTCTCCTTGTGCATCTTGGAAATATTGTTGGGATGAACTTGGCTATGGATTTGGTGGAACTAATGGTTGTTCATATGCATACACAAAAAAATCCTCCCAGAATCATAAAATAACTTATACACCAAGTAGTTCACAAAAGTAAAACAGAAAACTAGGAAAGACACAAAAAAACACAGGCCAGTACACATGTACCATCATACACAAAAAATTTTAGGACCTCCATGAAGTTAATTCTAATAATATGAGAATTTAACTTGTCCTACCAAGTAATGTTAGCAACAAAATTATTAAAGTAATCCAAGAAAAATGTGGATATGCATTGAGTTGCATTTCAGAGAATAATGATATCATCTAGCTTGCCATTGTTGAGCACATATTGGACCATTGTTGATGTCGTAAGACTCCATTGGGCAGAATTTACCAATACATTTATTCTCCCTACAGAATTATATACAAAATCTATGTATGGCATATAACTGAAAGTGATTTGAGATGCAAAAGGAAAATATTGTCTGATTTGTTGACAAAATGTGTGACAATATTTTGATGTTTTGAGCCCCCACTTTTTCCATGGATAGGATTGTCCACTAAACATTTTCATTTTTGCCAATTCTCTAGTTAATCAATGAGTTTTCTTTCCGGAATGTATTCCACAGAAAATTGGTATTGTGATAGAATACTCTGCCACCATGCATATCTTCCTCTGCAAAGTTGGGCTGATATTTTTTTGGACATGAACCATTTAAAATTCTGGCTATCAGTTCGAATTATAAATTCTTCAAGCAATAATAATGTTCTGTATTTTTCTATGCCTTTGACAATAGCTAATATCTCTTTTTCAGCAGGCCAATAATTTAACTCATGTTTCTTAAACTGCCCTGATTTATAACCTGCTATTTTTTCTTCCTTTCCTTTTTTTACTAATAATATACAACCCCAAAATTCCTTAGAAGCATCTGTTTGGAGTACATAAGGGCCTAAAAAAGTTGGTTCAAGAGGAGGAAGATCTTGGCAAAATATTTTCAATTATTTAACTACTTCAAAAGTTGGTTCAAGAGGAGGAAGATCTTGACAATATATTTCCAATTCTATAACTGCTTCAGAGGTATTTTTATCCCATTTGTAGGGATATTTCTTCATATAGTCCCTGATAGGTTTTGTAACCTTGGACAAGTGTGGAATGTAATCATGTAAATAGTTAAGACAACCTAGAAATATTTGACATTGTTCTTTATTTTCTAATTTATCTGGAAAGTTCTTGATTTTTTCTAGAACATGTGGTTGCATTACAATTTTTCCATTTCGTAAAATAACACCTAAAAATTCAACCTCTGAGACAACTATTTGAAATTTCTTTTTATCTACTGATAGCCCAATTCCATGTTTCAACACAATTTGTCTGAATTGTTGCAGATGTTGTTCATGATCCTGGATTGTTTGGCTAAATACAAGAAAATCATCAATATAATTGGCAATAAAGCCATAAAAGTTTTGGAAAATTTTATCCATGTGCATTTGAAATTGAGTAGGTGCATTCTTCAACCCAAAAGGCATCACTAACCATTCATATAATCCTAAAGGAGTTGAAAAGGTTGTTTTATGCACATCCTTAGGATTTATCTTAATTTGATGATAACTAGAGATACAATCAAACTTAGAGAAGATTTTTCCCTATCCAACTCTTTGTATTAACTATTGCTTGTCTGGTAAAGGCCATTTAATATTTTGTGTGACAACATTCAATGGAATGTAATTAATTACCATTCGGGATTTACCTCTTTTCTGTTCTGAATGTTTTTTGACAATAAAAGTTGGACATGAATAAGCAGATTCTGAAGGATGAATCAACCCTTTCTGCAAGAGTTCATTAACTTGATTTCTGGCTTCCTGATCATTTTGTTTGTTCAAAACAATTTTCTTTCCTGTTATGGGTAAGTCATGAATTGTGGGAATTTCAGCCATGGGAGAGTCTGTACTCCATTTTTCTAATGGATGTTCAACACAACATTGCAACATTTCTTTAGAAATCTTTTCAATTAGTGTTGGACTAATTTCTAATTGAAGGGCTGAATATTGTTCCAATATTTTCTTCTAATTCTTTTTCTTAAGCATTTGTGCCTCATGCAATACTATCTGTTCAATGGAAGGATCTGTCCACTGAGCTTTCATTTTATGAGCTTGAAATACTATTGAAATTCTAGGAACTATAATTTTTTGCCCATCAATGTTTAAAATCATACAATGTTGTGCTATGGTATATGGCCCATACTGATCAAGAAATGGACTGCCTAATCCCACATCATAGCCTGCATCATTCAACTAAACAAAATGTGTATGTACAATTTTTTCTCCAATCTGAATTGGAATATCAAATGCAAAATATTTTAGGCCTCTGGACCCATTCATTGTGGACACTTGATATTCATTTCTGGATTCAACCCATCCAGTAATCATTTTCTCATGGCAAAAGTTAATATTACATCCAGTATCAATAAATGCAACTATTTTCTTAAACTGTATATTCCCATCTACTGCTATTCTGATTGGGCAAAGAATAGCATTATATTCATGCACCATTTTATTAATTTGTAACTGAGCAGATTTATTGGCTAAAGGAAATTTATGATACTGGAATTTCATAGATTTTGGAATACTGACATGTTTCTTTATGGGATTTAAAGCCCGTGGATCCTTTGCAGGATTATATGGCAAAGACTGATTGTCTTGGGAGCTATAACCAGACTGTATGTCTGATTCAATGGAAAAATCAGAAGAGTATCCTGATGATTCATTTAATTCTTCTTTTTCTTCCTCTAAAGAGCTGGTATACATTATTTGTTTATTTTTTTGAGCATAATATTTGGCCTCTTCAATTTATTTGTTTGATGGCTCTTCATCACTTGTGATATCTTCTAAAAGAGGTTTATCTCGATCACATTGTGACATCATGAATAAGTGATTGATTTCATCTACTTCATTTCCATCAATTTCTTTCGATTCATCAAAATTTGGTTTCTCCTCCTCTAGAACAAGCCCATCTATTTTGTAAATTGATATGCTTGCCATTCTCCATTCATCTAGTTGGGAAGATGTTTCACACATTTTCCATTCATTTTCAATACGTGGATTTAAGAATAAGGCTTTCACATTCTTTGGATATTTTGTAGGACAAGAATGAGCATAATGCCCCTTCTTTTTGCATGCATAACAACATACTTCTTTGGCAGGCTTAGCTTTCCTAGTCCTTCTTTGAAAATATCTGAAAGGCTTGAATTTTCTAGCCTTAGCTTTTCTAAAATTTTTTCTTTGCTTATGTTTACAAAATGTATCTGCACCCTCAATACTAGCACATTCTTTTGTGGATATTTTTGGATGTTTTCTAAGTAATTTTTCATGGAGACATATTCGTCTGATCTCTTGTCTTACTAGTATTATTACCACAAAATATAAAGTATTTACTCCACAAAATATAAAGTATTGTTGTGCAATTTTATCTAACACTAATTGACCAATTCCTTTAGGCAATGAAGATAAAAACTAAATTTTGACAAATTGGTCTCTGTGCAGATTCAAATCATATACCTTTTTCATATAATCTGTCACATTTTCTTCAAACCTTGTCAAATCACATAGTTTTTTGAATGCAAGAGCTAACTGATCATCATTTTCCTTATTTACATTATTTGGTGTGAATTATGTGAGCAAAGCCAAATGTAACTCATCTAGACCATTTGTATATACAAGGATTTTGGAGTCATCTGATGCATGTGTCCACCAATTCAAAACCATACCAACCATATGCCTTGTAGCAATTTCTACTATTTCACTATTAGGAAGATTATGTATTCCTTGTAGGGACCTGTAATGATTAATCCATATATAAATGGTATCTTTGGGATTAGGATTACCATCAATATTTAGGATTATTGCACTTTCCTGAGATTAAAAGGAAACAAAAACTATTTTTGGGTAGATACACCTATATTTTTGGACACTCTGGCCATTTTAACTTGAGATGTACCTTCTTCATTGGTTGGTGTTTTTCCTACTTTCTTTTGTAAAGCATGATATCCTGTTGGAATAACTATTAAAGGGTTGGAAGCCTTTTGAAGCTGGATTGGATTTTGTTCTCTTTTTGCTTTCCTAGCTTCTTGTTTCTTTTTTGTGGTTTGTTGTTCCATGAATCTTTTAATAGCTTCCAAATTTTCATTAGCTATTTTAATCTCAGTAACTATTTCAGCTAATGATTCTTCCATTCCATCTATATGTGCTTCTGCATATCTTGTCCAATTATTGACATAATTTAACTATCTGATTTCCTCTTTTTGATCTACATTATCATCCAATGAATGCTCTAATATGCATGACACATCAGCTCTAGTATCAATTTCTATGGAATCAAACATTGTAACACAATGTTTTTGTTTCAATGGCCATCTACTTCCTCTATGAAATGTTTTTCCTCCTTTGTTCCATGTAATAGAAGAGGATGATCCCGACTTGATAGGATTAGGAGAACTTGGAGGAGATACCATAAACATTTTTATGTGCACTGATGTAGGCTGGACTTCAATAGATGGTTGAGGATCTTTTGTTTGTATCACTATGTTGGACACACTTTGAGGTAGAGATAATTCTTTGACATCTTTATTTTCTACATTATTTACAAGAGTAGATGCAAGATTCCTGAGGGATGGACTCCTGGTAACTATTGGCAAGGGCCTTGGAATTCGTAATGATTGGCTTCGTGAAAGGTACGACCTATGTGATGGATGATTTATAATGACTTTTGTTGATTGTCCATCATCAAAGTATTCAATTTGAAAAAATTTCATTGAATTAGGAGTATTGGCTGATTGCATAGAGATTTCCCATTCTTTGGGAATATCAAAATATGTAAAACTGATTGGCATAGATATTGCTCCTTCAGACAATGGTTCGACTGGAACTGCTACTTGACTTTTACCCACTGGAAACTTTATAGGGACCAATGTATTACAGACCTGACACAAAAATTTTACTGCAATTGACAATTCAAAACTTCTTAGCTTTAAATCTAGACCATTAGTCTGAATTATCAAGCTCCACATCTTTCCAAAATTATCTCATTCCAAAGGATAAGAAAAATTGGGGTAAAATATAACATATTGTGTACCATTTTCCAAAATACACATTGTTTGCCCTACAATGGCTTGATGGAAAGTTGTAAACCTTGAATCCAGCAAGGCCACATAAGAACTACCAGGTAAACCTTTTCTAAATAAAGGTGTGATAATTATTTGTACTACTCCAAAGTGAATATAATTATAGCCTTCTTATTTCAAATATTTTAGAGCAGCCAATTCTGCAGATGTAAACAAATTAAGTTTTCTATAGGCCTTATTAGAGCTAACTTTGACATTTCTTTCTGCAGTCTTGAATACTTGCTTTATTTTAGGCCTATAAACACTTAAGGGAAAATTCCTTTTAACAACATTCTTTTCTATTTTTTGTAAAATTCTTTTTGTTTTGCTAACTTATATACTTCCTTTTCATCCAATTTAGGAATTAACAAAGATAAATCATATTTGCCTACTTCTGCTTTTTCCTCAATAATATCATCAACTTGGCATGCATAATTTACAAGATTTTCATCTGTAGAAGTAAAGTCTCAAAGGAATCCATGCTTACAAAGTAATTTTCTCCTCATATTCAATTGTGCTTGACGATGCTCCAAGCTATTGCAACCAACAAAAAGAGTGCAATCAACAAGAGCGCAATCAACACCAACGCAGTTCATCTGGTCAAAATGATGAAATGTTCATTTGACAAAAATTTCTAGTTAAGATTTTTTATTCACCAGATCATACCATGTTGCAAGTGAAGAGCATACTTTCCCAAAGCAGTATCATAGAATCGGGTTTTGATACCACAAACTAGAAACTAAAACTAACTAGGTAGATATGGGAAAGAGGGACACTCAAAAAAGGGACTGTAGGCTTTCTGCAAGATAATCTTTCAGCACCAGCGAGGGATATCCTTACAAGATTTCCTACAAAGTGTAAGCTAGATTTTTCTCTGAGTTAGAAAAACACAACCTAGCAAGAGGTTGTCCTCATAGTAAACACATAGATTTGACAGAAACAGTCCACTCATGGACAAGGTGCTTCTATCCTCGACACCAAAGGTATGCTCATAGCATAAGGCAAAGGTAAATCTCCATGACAAAAGAGGCATGGAGTCCTCATATTTATACAATGTCTAAGGCAATATGGTGCCTTTGAGAGAATAGACAACTGTTGAATGTACATTGTAAATGTGGACATTTGTAAAGTGGGAAGAAGAGAGTAGACACCTGTTTTGGAAAGATTTTTTGAGAAGACACTTGTAAAGGTCCTTGTAGGATATAGAATACTATTCTAGAAAGCATATTTCTAGAAGATAACCCATGTCTTTTTTTTTTTTAAGTCTAGAAAATATTTACATGTATTGGAAGCCTTCTCACAACCATGGGGTCTTAACACTTCCATGTGTCAGTGTCTACCATGGTAGGAGATTACATCATGATTACATCAACATAAAATTAAATGCCATGTAATAAATATTCATGTTGTTTACAAACACCATTTGGAGCCCATTGGCAATCTGTACAATGTTGAATCATATTGGAATATCAAATGCAAAATATTTTAATCATCTGGACCCATTCATTATGGACACTTGATATTCATCTTTGGATTCAAGCCATCCAGTAATCATATTCTCATTGCAAAAGTTAATATTGCATCCAATATCAATAAATGCAACTGTTTTCTTTTAATGTATGTTCCCATCTACTGCTATTATGATTAGGCAAAGAATAGCATTATATTCATTGTCCATGAGTGGACTGTTTCTGTCAAATCTATGTGTTTACTATGAGGACAACCTCTTGCTAGGTTGTGTTTTTCTAACTCAGAGAAAAATCTAGCTTACACTTTGTAGGAAATCTTGTAAGGATATCCCTCGCTGGTGCTTCTATCCTCGACACCAAAGGTATGTTCATAGCATAATGCAAAGGCAAATCTCCATGACAAAAGAGGCATTGAGTCCTTATATTTATACAATGTCTAAGGCAATATGGTGCCTTCGAGAAAATAGACAACTGTTGAATGTACATTGTAAATTTGAACATTTGTAAAATGGGAAGAAGAGAGTAGACACCTGTTTTGGAAAGATTTTTTGAGAAGACACTTGTAAAGGTCCTTGTAGGATATTGAATACTATTCTAGAAAGCATCTTTCTAGAAGATAACCCATGTCTTCTTCTTTTTTTAAGTCTAGAAAATATTTACATATATTAGAGGCCTTCTCACAACCATGGGATCTTAACACTTCCATGTGTCAGTGTCTACCATGGTAGGAGATTACATCATGATTACATCAACATAAAAATGCCATGTAAGAAATATTCATGTTGTTTACAAACACGATTTGGAGCCCATTGGCAATCTGTACAATGTTGAATCATATTGGAATATCAAATGCAAAATATTTTAATCATCTGGACCCATTCATTATGGACACTTGATATTCATTTCTGGATTCAAGCCATCCAGTAATCATATTCTCATTGCAAAAGTTAATATTGCATCCAATATCAATAAATGCAACTGTTTTATTTTAATGTATGTTCCCATCTACTGCTATTCTGATTAGGCAAAGAATAGCATTATATTCATTCACCATTTTATTAATTTGTAACTAAGTAGATTTATTTTCTAAGGAAAATTTAAGATATTGGAATTTCACAGATTTTGGAATACTAACACGTTTCTTTATGGGATATAAATCTTGTGGATCCTTTGCAGGATTATATAGCAAAAACTAATTGTCTTGGGAGCTATAACTAGATTGTATGTCTGATTCAATGGAAAAATCATAAGAGTATCCTGGTGATTCATTTAATTCTTCCTTTTCTTCCTCTGAAGAGCTAGTATACATTATTTGTTTATTTTTCTGAGCATAATATTTGGATTCTTAAATTTCTTTGTTTGATGGCTCTTCATAACTTGTGATGTCTTGTAAAATAGGTTTCTCTGGATCACATTATGGCATCATGAATAAATGATTGATTTCATCTACTTCATTTCCATAAATTTCTTCTAATTCATCAGAAATTGGCTTCTCCTCCTCTATAACAATCCCATCTATTTTCTAAATTGATATGCCTGCCATTCTCCATTCATCTAGTTAGGAAGATGTTTCACACATTTCCCATTCATTTTCAATACGTGGATTAAGAATAAGGCTTTCATAATATTTGGAGATTTTGCAGGACATGAATGAGCATAATGCCCCCTTCTTTTTGCATTCATAAGAACATACTTATTTGGCAAGCTTAGTTTTCCTAATCCTTCTTTGAAAATAGGATTGAGTTTTCTAACCTTAGCTTTTCTAAAAAAATATCTTTGCTTATGTTTACAAAATGTATTATCACCCTCAATACTAGCACATTCTTCTGTGGATAATTTTGGATGTTTTCTGAGTATTTTTTCATGAAGAAATGTCCGTCTAATCTCTTGTCTTACTAATTCTATTATATCCACAAAATATAAAGTATTTACTTCTATACATTGTTGTGCAATTTTTATCTAACAACCATTTCCTTTAGGCAATGAAGATAAAAACTGAAATTTGACAAATTGTTGTCTTTTTCATGAAGAAATGTCCGTCTAATCTCTTGTCTTACTAATTCTATTATATCCACAAAATATAAAGTATTTACTTCTATACATTGTTGTGCAATTTTTATCTAACAACCATTTCCTTTAGGCAATGAAGATAAAAACTGAAATTTGACAAATTGTTGTCTGTGCATATTCAAATCATATACCTTTTTCATATAATATGTCACATAATATTCAAACCTTGTCAAATCAACAATTTTTTTTGAATGCAAGAGCTAACTGATCATCCTTTTCCTTATTTACATTAATTGGTGTGAATTCTGTGAGCAAAGCCAAATGTAACTCATCTAGTCCATTTGTATATACATGGATTTTGGAATCATCCGATGCATGTGTCCACCAATTCAAAACCATACCAACCATAAATTCAAAACCATACCAACCATATGCCTAGTAATTTCTACTATTTCACTGTTAGGAAGATTATGTATTCCTTGTAGGGAAATGATTAATCCATATATAAATGGTATCTTTGGGATTAGGATTACCATAAATATTTAGGATTATTGCACTTTCTCTGAGATCAAAAGGTAGATACACTAACACTTTGGCCATTTAAACTTGACATGCACCTTCTTCATTGGTTTGTGTTTTTCCTACTTTCTTTTGCTAAGCATGATATCCTGTTGGAATAACTATTAGAGGGTTGGAAGTCTTTTGAAGCTAGATTGGTTTTTGTTCTTTTTTTTTTTGTTTTCCTAGCTTCTTGTTTCTTTTCTATGGTTTATTGTTCCATGAATATTCTAATAGCTTCCAAATTTTCATTAGCTATTTTAATCTCAACAACCATTTCATCTAATCATTCTTCCATTCCATCTGTGCTTCTGTGTATCTTTTCCAATTATTGACATAATTTAACTGTTTGATTTCCTCTTTTTGATCTACATTATCATATAATGAATGCTCTATTATGCATGACACATCAGCTCTAGTATCAATTTCTATGGAATCAGACATTGTAACATAATGTTTTTGTTTCAATGGCCATCTACTTCCTTTATTAAATGTTTGTCCTCCTTTGTTCCAAGTAATTGAAGAGGATGATCCCGACTTATAGGATTAGAAGAACTTGGAGGGAATAACATAAAACATTTCATGTTCACTCATGTAGGCTAGACTTCAACAAATGGTTGAGGATATTTTGTTTGTATCACTATGATGGACACACTTTGAGGTAGAGATAATTCTTTAACGTCCTTATTTTCTACATTATTTATAGGAGTAGATGCAGAATTCCTAAAGGATGGACTCCACGGGACTTGGAATTCTTAATAATTGGCTTCGTAAAAGGTGCAACCTGTGTGATGATGATTTATAATGACTTTTGTTGATTGTCCATCATCAACGTATTCAACAATTTTTTCATTGAATTAGGAACATTGGCTGATCGCATAGAGATTTCCCATTCTTTGGGAATATCAAAATCTACGAAACTGATTGGCATAGATATTGCTCATTCAGAAAAAGATTCAACTAGAACTGCTACTTGAATTTTACCCATTGGAAACTTTATAGGGACCAATGTATTATAGACCTGACACAAATTTTACTACAATTGACAATTCAAATTTTCCTGGCTTTAAATCTAGACCATTAATCTGAATATTTACATATATTGGAAGCCTTCTCACAACCATGGGGTCTTAACACTTCCATAAGTCATTGTCTACCATGGTAGGAGATTACATTATGATTACATCAACATATGAGAAATATTCATGTTGTTTACAAACACCATTTGGATCCCATTAGCAATCTATAAAATGTTGAATCATATGGTCCACTACTGATTTAAGATCATCATTTTCTCCTTGTGCATCTTGTAAATCTTGTTGGGATGAAGGGATGAACTTGGCTGTGGATTTGGTGGAACTAATGGTTGTTCATCTACATACACAAAAACTTATAGGACCCACATAAAATTAATTCTAATAATATGAGATTTTAACTTGTCCTGCCAAGTAGTATTAGCACAAAAGTATTAAAGAAATCCAAGAAAATTGTGGATATGCATTGAGCTACATTTCGAAGGATAATGATATCATATATCTTGTCATTGTTGAGCACATATTGTACCATTGTTGATGTCACAAGACTCCATTGGGCAAAATTTACCAATACATTTATTCTCTATAGAATTATATACAAAATCTATGTATGGCATATAATTAAAAGTGATTTAAGATGCAAAAGAAAAATATTGTATGATTTGTTGACAAAATGTGTGACAATCTTCTGATATGTTGAGCCCCATGGATAGGATTGTCCGCTAAACATTTTCATTTCTACCAATTCTTTGGTTAATGCATCTGGCAATGAGTTCTCTTTCCCTGAAATGTATTCAAGAAAATTGGTATTGTGATAGAATACTTTGCTACCATGCATATCTTCGTTTGCAAATTTGAGTTGATTTGATATTTTTTTGGACATGAACCATTTAAAATTCTAGCTATCAGTTCGAATTATAAATTCTTCAAGAGGCCAATAGTTTAAATCATGTTTCTTAAACTGCCTTGATTTATAACCTGCTATTTATTTTTCTTCCTTTCCCAAAATTCCTTAGAAGCATCTATTTTGAGTTAATATTTTTTTGAACATGAACCATTTAAAATTTTGTCTATCAGTTCGAATTACAAATTCTTCAACAGGCCAATAATTTAACTCATCTGCCCTGATTTATAACTTGCTATTTATTTTTCTTCCTTTCTTTTTTTTGACTAATAATATACAACCCCAAAATTCCTTAGAAGGATTTGTTTGGAGCACACAAGGGCTTGCAAAAACTGGTTTAAGGGGAGGAATATCTTGGCAATATATTTTCAATTCTTTAACCGCTTCAGAGGCATTTTTATCCCATTTGTAGCGATATTTATTTATACATTCCCTAATAGGTTTTGTAACCTTGGATAGGTGTGGAATATAATCATGTAATAGTTAAGATAACCTAGAAATCTTTGACATTGTTCTTTATTTTCTAATTTATCTGGAAAGTTCTTGATTTTTTCTAGAACATGTGGCTGCATGACAATTTTTTCATTCCATAAAATAACACCTAAAAATTCAACCTCTAAGAAAACTATTTGAAATTTCTTTTTATCTGCTGATAGCCCAATTTCATGTTTCAACACAAAATTTCTACAAATGTTCATGATCCTAGTTTGTTTGGCTAAATACAAGAAAATCATCAATATAATTGGCAATAAACCATAAATTTTTTGGAAAATTTTATCAATGCGCATTTGAAATTGAGCAGGTGCATTCTTCAACCCAAAAGTCATCACCAGCCATTCATATAATTCTAAAGGAGTTGAAAAGGTTGTTTTATGCATATCCTTAGGATTTATCTTAATTTGATGATAACCAAAGTACCCTGTCCAACTCTTTGTATTAACTATTGCTTGTAAGGTAAAGGCCATTTAATATTTTGTGTAACAAGATTGTATGGTAAATGGCCCTGGAAAATTTTAAAAGCAAGGCCCCTACTCTATGTTGGCCTAGGTCTTGGGTTGTGGTACAAGCGTGGTAGTTCATCCTTACCAAGTCCTTATCGCAGAATGTATCTTACATGGGGAAATCTATGACCCCAGCACCATAAAGCCAGAAACCAAGCCAATCTTCTTCGACTGGGCAGATTGCGTAGCGCGCAGTTTGCATTCGCGTATTCAAAACCTGAAAGAGGGAAGGACCCAGTTCTTCAGGCAGTGTTCATTCTTGGCCTGGCTTTTTCTTTTCCACATGCACAGTAAGATGAAGATAATTCCTGTTCAGTGCAAAAACAAAGATGGCGTGCAACTCCCAGTGTATGAATGGACTCAAGTCTTGTCAAGGAGGGAATCATATCACAAGTTTAATTTGGCATTTTTGGACCCTGTCCTATCCATCCTCAATGGTTTTTGCCTGCGTGTCTCCCGTCAGATGAAAGACAGAATTGTGCGGCAAAATGTAGGTGACACTTTTAGATTGATGCAAGGGTTTGTTATTAGAATTTTTGGGTTCACAAGCAAACCCTTCCTCCTGCAGTATTTCACCATAGAATACTTGTTCGGCTTGGAGGCAGCGCAGAAGATGGATTATGCAGACCAAGAATATGGTCAGGGGAGAAGATGGGGCCATATTTTCAAATTCCCAAACACATGGGGCGATATTAAAATCAACGCAAATGGGCAAAACGAATATCCAATAGCTACACTCTTAAGTTTCAGACTGATTGAGCTTCCCTAGCAGTGGATGTATTACCCCCTCAACATAGTAAAATATTTCACGGAGATAAAAAAATTTCATGCCTACCCACGCCAGGAGATCATGGGAAAGCGAAATAATTTGTGAGGAGGTAACTTGGAGTGGAACATAGAAGAGATGCAGTCTTTCCAAACGTGGCATGATTTCTATTTTGTTGAGGCAGAGTATGACCCGATCAATAACAAGGCTCACAAAACAGACACCCAGGCTTACAGAAGAATGCTGCCAAAAGTGCGAGATTTAGGTTGGAAGCCTGAAAAAATAGCGCAATGGTGGGTCATGAGGGCCCACACCAAGAACGAAAGGTCTAAAAAGTTGTTGGCCAATGACCATCAGTTTTCCAAACTCTATGACAATCACATCGCCATGTGACGGCCCATCGTGTTTCGTGATATCGTTCCTCGAGGCATCCATCACCTACAAAAGGGATAGGCCCCACCCAAGCAACCACTCGTAATAGAAGGAGGGTCCGGTAGTGAGGTGAGGAAGAGTCATGCGACAGGGCCCATGGTGCCACCGCCCCCTCAAAAGCCACAAGAATCAGAATAGTTGGTCGACGCGGTGCAAGAAACTTTGGCGCCTTTGAGGAAAAAGGTGAGGGTGAAGATCAAGTAGTCCAGGGCATATTCACAAGAAGCCATTGGCCCGACGCCCAGTGCACCAGCCTCAGCCGCTATCCAATAAAATGCAGATACGCCTAAAAAAGAAAAAAAAAGGAAAGGGCTGAGAAATCAAAGGAGGAAAAGGCCATGCCCAAAACAAAGGCTGTGTAGTAGACCGTGATGACACCGTAGAAGAAGGTTGCTGCCAAGGAAGTTATAACTGTCAAGGACACCCCTCCACCAGAAGAGGAAGTAGACCCGTGGATAACTCGGGTATTCAACACACCAGCTCGATTAGAGCTCACAGGTACACATTCCCCTTCCCTACTTCAATCTTCTAAATCATTGCCTACGACACTCTCTTCCATCTCTATCGAACCCATCCCCGTTGTCGTTACCTTAGGTAGCAAATCAGCCACAGTCGTCTCCCTTGCAGAATCTCACTCTCCCCCCACAGAAGCCTAGCCTTCTGCTACTATCCAGCACGACCAGCAGGCATTCGACGTATTGTCCTTAGATCCTGCATTTGAAACCCTCTTCCACACCCAGTCAGGTGTCGTTGTTGAAGACCCACCGCATTCTCCCCATCCTTCATATTCAACAGGTGCATTAACTGAGAACCCATCTTCGCATCTTGAAGAACCTCCTGCCGCTACCCAAGTTGAGTCATCCCCAAAGGCCTCTAAACCCTCAAGCACTGTTTCCCCTCATCTATTCGCAGACGAACAGATGCCCTTGCAAGATTTACCTTTGGCCTATCCTATTTTCGAGGAAATGGAGCTTTGCAAACCACAGTTGGAAATGATGGAGCACCTACCCATGGCGGCTCAAGCAGAGCAGAGCTCCCTCAGATGGCTCAAGGACATGAAAAAGAGGAAAGGCGATAAGCTTGTCGGAGTGGAGAAGCACACCAGGTTCGACCTGAAGAACATGCTCTCCATAAAGAAAAGAAAGTTCCCAAGGTGAAGAAGCCCCTGAAAGACATGACTCCAGATGATTACGAGTGCCACCGTAAAGCCAAGGACCTGAATGATATCAGCGTGGAGAATAAAATAGGAGCATCCATCTGAGGGATGATACATTATTTTTAAACCATCATACATTATTTGTAAACCATCACCATATGAAGGAACGCTTCTACAAGGTGGAGAATGAAAAAATGAAGCTTGAGGAAGATATGGCGAAAATGCAAGCACAGCTAGAAGATGCCCAAGATGAATCCCAAAAGTTGAAGCAGCGACTAGCAGCCTTGAGGTAACTAATTAAAAAGAGGTTGCAGAACAGTGGGCCAAAGAGAAAGAGGAAGCGTAGGCCCAAATAGTTGAACTACATAGCTAACTTCAAGGATTTCAACAGCAGCTAGAGTAAAAGGCTACACAGGTTGCGGTCTTCTCGAAAGACCGAGTCAAAGAAATCCGCGCTGGCCTACTGAAGGGTTTCAAAACTCGAGTTTCCAGATCTCTCTCAGTTCTCATGTTCATCTCCAAAGCACAAGAAGTATCTGCCCAGGGCAAGCCTGTGGTAGAGGAGGCTGAACGCCAAGCTCAACGATGGCTCGACTTGGCTGTTAAAACAGAAGGATATGAGCTCCAAAGCCTCTGATTTGCCCCCATGTTTCAAATTGCCCTCGATTGGGCAGCTGCAAGGGCAACCTTGCATTCATACTTCGAAAAAACAAAAAATATTTGGAAATCCAGGAGACTGCTGGATGCATTGGAGAAAGAGAAAAGCATCTGCCTGGTCCCATTCCAGACCCTTGCATCGCTTTGGTTTCTGAATTTCATGAACGAATATGGAAACTGCTTGCCTAGGGAGGAGTTGAAGCCAATATGGGAAGCCTTCAAGACAGATACAACGAAGATTGATAACTTGGCAGACCCGATTCTAGAGGCGCATGTGACCTAGTTGATTTCTCACCACTGCCAGATCAGCGCCTGCCTCACCGAGTTCAGTGAAAGGGTCAACACGGTCGACATGCTCCAAGTCGAAGCCTTCGAATGCATGTTGAAGGATATCAGTGACCTCGAGCCCTCCCAGTTCAAGTCCTTCTAGTAAGGAGCATGGACTCAGGTTCAGGCTACTTATGAACGCATCCATGACCGCCTTGTCTCCCATATCAAGAAGAAGGCGAAGAGCAATCGAAAGGAGAAATGAAAAAAAAAAGAATCAAAGGAAGAGTCTGAAGATGATAGTGCTCAAGAAGAAGAGCAGTAGAAAAAGGGCAGCAGCAACAGGGAAAAGCAGGAACCGGGGATGACTTCAGACCCAAAGGATGAAGGCATGGGTCCTTGCATCGAGGCGAGCTCGATAACCTGTGAGATGCCAAAAATTTTGCCACATTTTGCTAAGGGGTAAAAATTTTGAAAATTTTAAAAAGGTACTA
Source organism: Wollemia nobilis (assembly GCA_028583015.1). NCBI lineage: Eukaryota > Viridiplantae > Streptophyta > Pinopsida > Araucariales > Araucariaceae > Wollemia > Wollemia nobilis. The sequence goes on from JAQPPZ010016827.1 coordinate 1,029,241, forward strand.
CTACAATTTTTGGACCAGATTCTTCCGTTCCTCCCTCCTTTCCAGCTTTTTCCAAGCAGTCTTCAGGTTTTCGGTTTTGATTTCCAAGTGTTCAGGAGATTCTACAAAGTTTGGGATTTGCAAGTGTTCAGCAGATTCTGCAAAGTTTGGGAAAAGCCCTAATTTTCCTAAGTCTAGGGCACTCCCTTGGTTGCTCACCTTTCGATTCCGGGAGTCGCTCCCCCTTTTCAGTGATTCCCAGCCTTGCCTCTCTCTCTGGCGATCGAAAACAGCACCAAAAAGCGGGGAAAATTTTGTATGGACTTCATCGCCGATCTCCTCCAACGATCCTCGACGTCGACGACCGTCAACAACAACCAAATAAATAAAAAATCCTAAGGCATGATCAGTTGACACCGATCGTTCAAATATGGAGCGAACCCCGTTAAACTTCCTTTTCAGTGACGCCTGTCGTCGCTTCTATTTTCAGCAACCGTGGGCAATGGGAAAAAAATGATGAAAATTTTCTCCATTTGGCAGCGACTCCCTTCGCCCAACTCTGCCAGCGATCACTAGCAACTACAGTTTTGAACGATTGACGCCGGTCGCTTCATTTTGAAGCGACTCCCGTCGTCGCCCAGCTTTGGCAACGACTTCCATCGTCGTTGCTCCTTCTAGCGACCGCAAGGGAAGGAGTCTCAAAAATATTCTAAGGCATTAAGATGCATGTCGTTGTCGGTCACTCAGTTTTTGGGCAATTCCTGTCGTCACTGCTTTCTCCTGGCGACTCTCATCGTCACCCCCATTCATCGACTGTGAGCAAAAAAGACAAGGTCGCGTAATTTCTCTAAGGCAAAGTGTGTCCCGAGTTCGCTCCATTCTGGAGTGACTCCTGGGGTTGTTTCTTTTGAACGATTCTTGTCAACCACCCCTATTTCAACGAACCTAAGACTTGGACCAAAAACATACAGATTTCAAGATTTAAACCAGTCTTATCAGAGTTAAAGACGTACTTCAGGGATAGGATAGGTGAGCATTGATAGTGGATATTCAATGGCAAATTGTACTGCACCTACCGCATTAATCAGATGTGCCTTCTCAACCACCATATTTGTCTGAAGCTATACCAAATTCAGGTGTATCTTGCTACAGATACGCTCACGACCAGCAGGGGTCAAATCTCGATAGCTTTTGCAGTCTTTGGGTTCTGTGCATCATTGTAATTGGGAGGAAATTTTCACTAGTGAACTTTCATTGTAAAGAGGGGAACATATTGCTACGAAAGCTCTGTTATAAACAGACACTTGCTTCTAATACAAAGCATCCTTGGCTCTGACATTTGTCTCTTTCTTTTATGCTACCTTCTGCAAATATTTCTGCTCTACATTCATTTATTTTTCTAATTGTTGTAATTCTAAACTTTGAATTAGGGCATTGGCAATTAAGTGAATCTGGAATGCTGAATAAATGATACATAGAAAGGAATAACAGTGTTGGTTTATGTTACATATTTTGTTTTGATTGTTGTAGGTTTGGGTATTAACTAGTGATCGTGTTGCTTGTTATTTCCCACCATAACCACATGCTATTTTACAATCTCTTTTATGTTCTCCTGTTCTCTTATCTTAAATCATAGTAGATTAGTATAGGAGTCGGCCTTCTCTGGAGATTGGCACGAAAGGCATTCATTCTTTCCAACCTTTCAATCTGTTGGGCGAATCTAAGACGCAAAAGACCAAAAAAAAGACCTTGGATAGGTATCATATTCTTTAAAATCATGCTAATTTTTATTTAAAATTTTCTCAAGAGAAAAAAAACAAAAACAATACTTTTAAAAAACAAAGAAATACTTTTGTGAAAGGATGTTAAGCTTTTTAATTTTGTTAAAATTATTTTTAAAATATTGTTAAACTTTAGAAATGTATAGAGGATTTTTTAGGATTTATTGTTAAACTTTAGAAGTGTATATGGTAGAGGATTTTTGATTAAAATGACTAGGATTTAGGATTTTTGATTAAAATGAGTAGGATTTAGGATTTTTGATTGGTGAGAGACTGTTAAATTTTTTTATTTTTGTTAATTTTTTTTTCTAAAATATTGTTAAACTGTTAAAATTTTTTATTTTTGTTAATTTTTTTTTCTAAAATATTGTTAAACTTTAGAAATGTAAAGATGATCAAAGTTTTAACTTCGAGGATTTTCATTATGAGAAGATGTTAAAGTTTTTGTTAATTTTTTTCGAGTTAAATTTTATGGTCATAGGTCATAGTTAATAGAGGTAATATTTATTTTCAGAGTTAAGATCTTAGTATCATATACTTTGTTTTGGTCTTGTGGATGTAATTTAAATCATTTCATTTCATGTTCACTTTATTTTTCTACTCAACAATCTCATAAAATATTTTTTTCTTTCTGAAATGTTGTTAAACTTTAGACGTGTCAAGATGGTTAGTGTATATAGAGGGACCTTCGATAAGCCCGCGTATAGAGGGACCTTCGATAAGCCCGCGTATAGAGGGACGGGGAACTTCTAGCTTCTTTAAAGCTATGCTAATTTTTATTTAAAATTTTATCATATTTGTCTAAGGTTTCTAATAGGACACTCTAAAACAACAAATAAATACTCAAAAAACGAAGGTGAAAGGATGTTAAGCTTTTTAAATTTTGTTAAACAATTTTTATATATTTTTATATTGTTTTTTTTTTGTAAATTTTGAAAAAAACTTGTATTAAGACATAGATCAATTACAATGTGGGAAGAGCCTCTTCCCAGCCGAGGTCCGAGAGGACACAGTCATACAATAGTAAAGGAAGAACTGCACCGGAGCCAATTTTTGTGAACCAAAAACTAGCTGCCATGGGGTCCCCCATCGTACTTTTTTTTTTTTCGAAGGTCATTAGCTCAAGGACCTTTCAAGACCCTGTCTAATCACCTCATCCTCAATATCCATGTCACTATGCAACTGAACTCCAACCTCCTTTTCCGCACCCATCTTAGCTAGAAAGTCAGCCGCTTTGTTCAAATCTCTACTCGCATAAACTAGGATCACGTCCTCCAATTCCTTCCATAATTCTTTAATTTGGGTAACAAGAGCCCTCAACCTCCAAGCTTTCAGATCAAAGTTCCTCATGCAGTCTAGAGCTCCAACCATTATTTGCGAGTTTGATTCAAGAATAATCCTGCGGTGGCCATGTTTCATCGCCCAAACGAAGCGGACTTGATGGCAATGGCTTCGGCTTCATTGTTAGTGGTTCTTCCCAGGCCTTGCAATTCCCAATAGAGCACAGTCCCAGCATGGTTCCGGCACACCACTCCAATTCCGGCTCTACCCGGATTGCCTTTTGCAACTCCATTAGTATTGATTTTAATCCAACCTTCAGGGGGAGGTTTCCAACAATTTTTGTCCTGTCCCTCTTGTAGTTCAACGTGTTCTTCCATAGCTCCAATGTCAATTTGAGCTTCCTCATCAGCATGAACAGCCAGAGTTTCGGTAACCTTGCTCCAAATGGTCTGCCAAACCCCGTCTAGAGCAGTAAAAATTTCTCTAAAAATTCTGGCATTTCTTTCCAGCCATACTTGCCACCGGATAAAGCTTAAACCGAGCTCCCGACCAATACGAAGAGCTTTAGATTTGAATCTACCTTTTTGCCATTTTGCCCAGATATTCATCCGGTTCAGGTCACCACTTACTTGAATTTTAAAGTATGCAAACCAACACAGCCAAATTTGTCGGGTGAAAGGGCAACCAAACAGCGAATGGTCAGCAGTTTCCTCGCTCTTGTAGCAAAGTACACGTTGAGAAGGGCCGATGATACCTTTTGATCTGAGATTATCAAAAGTGAGGATTACATTGTGCATGCACTGTTCGGCCAGCCTTTAGAGTGCCAGATTTTCCTCCAGTCCTCAACCTGAAAAGTATGAGGGGGGCTCCGGGAGAATGCTTGTCATATCCGTCCTTTATCGTATAGACGCCAAGACTCCCAAAGCCCCAAGCTAATTCATCCTCCACGTCTCCCCCGTAAGAAATCTTTCTCGTCGAATTTTAGTCATGATGGGAGTCAAATCCGGAGGGATTGAAATGGGCCACTCATCCAACTTCTTGAACTGCTTAAACTTACACTCCCCCAACTGAGTAGTTGTGAAATAACTTTCAATACGGATCCATCCCTTGGCTTCAATGGCTGCTTTTATTGGATGTAATTCTGGAAATTCAACAATGATGGGTGGGAACTGATTCCAAGAATCTGTCCAGAAACGAGCCTTCTCCCCTCTTCCCACTTTCCAAAATAAGCGGTCTTTAACAACCTGAGACCCTAACTTGAGAGCCTGCCAAACTAGGGACCCAAGTACCATCCAAGGGGATGCGAGCTACATCGTTTGGGTTGGCTCTGTCCCGGTATTTGCTAGTTAGGATTCTACCGAAAAGGGAGGTGGGTTGGGAGATCCATCTCCAAGACAGACTTTCCAGCCAAAGCTTTATTATTCAACTTAGATTTTCTCAAACCTAGACCTCCTTTAACTTTGGTTGGGTAACTTTGTCCCAGCCCACTAAGGCCCACTTTCTCTCTCCCTTTGCTCCTTCCCATAAAAACTTTCTAGCCATCCTGTCCAACTCTTTCCATATTGTAATCGGGGCAGCCGGGATAGAGAATTTGTAAATTGGCATGGCTTGAATGATCGATCGTAAGAATGTTAATCTACCACCATAACTTAACCACTTGTGAGACCAGTGATTAATTCTGTCCTTGATACACTCCAGTAGATTCCTCCATGTGTCTAATTTCAGCTTCTTAAAGTGCAAGGGGACCCCCAAGTAAACCACCGAGAGAGAAGTCCTTGTGAATCCCAAGATTTCTAAAATTTTGTTTTGAAGCCTTTGCTCCAGATTAAAAAAAACACTTTGGATTTCTTGTCATTAATGACCTGTTGAGTAGCCCTGAGATAGACATTAAGAGTATCCCTAATCATTCTTGCTTCCCTGAAGCTGGCCACTCCCACCAAACCAGAGTGTCATCCACAAACCTGCAGTGCGTTAAAACTTCGTCACCCACCCTGATACCCAATAATCTACCTTGCTGTCTTCTCCTCAAAAAAATTCTGCCAAGACCTTTAGCCAAAATGAGAAAAAGATAAGGAGAACATGGATCCCCCTGGCGCAGTCCCCAAGTAGCTCCAAATGGTTGCGAAGGAAGGCCCTTGATTAGCACAGAGTAAGTCGGGGTAGAGACACGGCTCATGACCCACTCTATCCAGACCTGAGAGAAACCAAAGGCTACCATCATTTTAGCCAGGAAACTCCATTCAACCCTGTCATAAGCCTTTGACATGTCCAGCTTTATGAACATCCCTTTATTACCGAAAGTGTGCATTGAATGGATTGCTTCCGGGCCACAACCACCCCATCCAGTAACTGTCGTCCCCGAACAAAACCCCCTTGCTCAGAGGAGACAATGTTGTGAAGAAGGTGCTCGACCATTACCTTTGTGATTATTTTGTACAACACATTACATAAGGCAATAGGCCTATAATCTGAAATATGAACCCCCTCCTCCCCTTTTGGAATTAAGGTAATGAAAGTGTGGTTTATAGCTTTAAGCATTCTCTTATTTTCTCTGGACTCTTCTACAATAGCCATTACATCTTCCTCTAAGTAGTCCCAGAAAGCCTGAAAAAACTCAATTGGGAAGCCGTCTGGACTTGGAGTTTTACCAGTGCTCATTCCAAAGACCACAGTTTTCAATTCATCTCTATCAATGGGTTTGAGGAGGGCCTCGATTTTCATCCTCAAAAATAACGACAAGTATGACAGAAATAACTTCATTTTGGGCCTCTACATCTTGTACCACACTTTCCTTAAAAAGCTTAGAAAAATAATCCATAGCATGGGAATGCATACCTGGAAGTGTATCAAAGGAATGACCGTTCTCATCTTGAAGGGCCTCCATCATGTTCATCTGTCTTCGAGCACAAGCGATCCGATGAAAGAATTTTGTATTTTTGTCCCCTTCTAATAACCAGGTGGTTCTTGCTCTCTGCTTCCAATAGGTCTCCTCCTGGTTGTCAATGTCCTCAACCACTGTACGCAGGGCATCATCCTTAGCTTTGAGCTGGTCTGTAATTACTCCTTTGAATTGTTTTTGGACCTCATCCCATCTGGCCACCAATGGAGCTCTTTGGGCCTGGAAGTCTATTTTATTAACACGCCTCCAATACTTCAACTGAGTTTTGACATATTGTAGTTGTTTGTGGATTCTGAACATTGCTCTCCCATAAGTCGGGTGGCCTTCCCACCACTGTGGAATTTTCTCCCGAAGTTCTTCTTTCTGAAGCCAAAAATTCTCAAATCTGAAAGGTTTGTGATGCTGCCCCATCCTAGTCCCGCCTTCCAACAAAATGGGACAGTGGTTTGAAACTGGGCCTTCTAAAATCTGAAAATTTATATTCCATTTTACAAACGCCTCCTCTAAAACCAGAAAACAATCTAGCTTAACCTTCCTGCTATGTGGCTCCCGCCTTTTATTAGTCCAAGTGTAGTTAATGCCAGGACATTTAATGTCCACTAAGTGCAAAGCCTGGACTTGGGCAATCATGAAACGGTCCCCTGGGTCCAAAAATGATGTCCCCCCTTCCTGATCTCTAGAAGATAATTTAGCGTTAAAGTCCCCCGCTATAATCTAGTCTAGATCTTCCCTTGAGGTTCGCATGTTATGCACAGCCTTCCACTGTCGCCTTTGACCATCTAGGTTTTGAGACCCATAAAAGTTTGTGATTAGAACGTGTTCCGTAGTGACATTATTCCTAAAAAGAGAAGTGAGAACACCCCTCTAGGCAAGATGTTCTATTGCGGACCATTCAAGAGAGTTCCACAGAGTAACAATCCCCCCCGAGGCACCTTGGGCAGCCACATCCATATGACCAACACCCCTCCAAATTTTGTTGACTGTTTTGGACATAAGATCTAATGACATCTTAGTCTCCTATAAAAGCAAAAAATCAGTATTACGATTCTCTAAAAGTCTTCGAACAGCAGATTGATGGGTTCTGCTGTTTAAACCCCTCACATTCCATGATTGTATAATCATTGGTTACCCTGGGAGCAATAAGAGTCTATTGGCCTCACCGATCCTCCCGTGATCAGTTTGTCTCCTTGGACTGCTAGCAACTCCTTATTGGATCTTCTACCTACTCCTTGAGAATTGTTGTTTTTTGATCTTTTTTCTACCTGGGTTATCCCCAAAGTTGGCCTTTCCCTATTCTTCTCTACTATTCCCATTTTGACATCCTGAGATACTGTTTGCTCCTGGTTATGCACTACTGAAGCCCCTGAACACACTTGTTGTGATACCTCACAGAGTTCAACTACCTGTTGTATGACGGGAGGAGATGAGAGGAGGAGTTGCATGGGAATATTAGAATTTTCCTTATTACCCTCCATGCCCTCCATAAATTGTTCCTCTTCGTCAACCAGTGACTTAAATATCTCATACCTATTGGCAGGTCTGAGATGGGATTGCTCCTTTCCCTCTTTTTTCTTTGTCCGTCTTTTTCTTTTGGGCTGTTCAAAACCCTCTCTCTAAGCTTCCTGGCCCTGAACGGTGCTATTAGAATCTTTATTAAGTGTTGCCTTATCCTCTTTAGGCAGGTTTGGCATTCCTAAAGGGGCCTCCATTTTAGCATTCATATTATTAGGGCAAAAACGGGCCAAATGTCCATGTTTGTGACAAACCCTACATCTAAAGGGTAGGGCCTCATAGTCCAGCTTGTTGAATCCAGGAGAGTCCTTGCCAATTCAATTTCCATCTCTGCTGACAAAGGCTGGCTGAGATCCATCTCCACACATATTCTTGCATACACCGCCATGCTCCCTTCAATTGTGTCTTTGGAAACACCCAGATGTCTTCCAATAGAATTGCCAATCCTTGCCAACACCTGCTCACTCCATAATTCCATTGGAAGAGCATATAGTCGGATCCATACTGGGACAACAGTAGGTTCAACTCGGGGATCGAATCCCACTCTCCATAGTTGAACAAATAGCCCTGCCGGGCCATGATTTTTCTTCTCTGACTCGAAAGCCCTATTTCTATCGGCCAAAGACGAAAAGCTAACAATAAAATATCCATTGCTAATAAACCACAATGAATACTCACCGTGAGGCTCCTAGTTTTGGCGGATCCAAGAGTGCAAAAATTCAGGGAAGGACGTATACCCATGAACTTGCAGATTAAATCGTGATTAGCTCTGTAAATGATCGATTCTTCAACCATACTTGGCTCGATGACAATTTTTTGCTCGGTTTCGGCTCGCGGCAAACATCCATTCACACGATGTGTTGTCGACCTATTCCCAGCAGCCGTGAAGAGCATTTTATATGTCGTTTTTTGAGCTTCGTCGTTCTTTGGAGGAGATTTTTCTTTAAACAAATCTGCGTATGAGCTGCTACTCCCTGGAAAAGGAGCCGAAGAAGTCCCCATTGGACCCTCCTGGGGCACCAATCTAGCCTTCAGATCCACCGTACCCCGAAAGCACTTCTGCAATCCAGCTGATGCCCTAGATTTTTCGAAGTTCCAAAAACCCTAGTTCGGAGGAAAAAATCGCCAAAGCTCCATCCAAAATCCTATATTTTTATATTGTTAAACTTTAAAAGTCTAAAGATGATTAGAGTTCTAACTTTGAAAAGGAACAAGGAATAGGATTTTTTGAAAATAATTTTTCTTATAGATGTGGATGTAATTAAAATCCATTTAATAATCTTGTAAATATAATTAAAATAATTTATTTCTCGTAAATTAATAAAATCAATTTTCAAAGAAGATTAGCCTAGCCCCTGGTAACAAATAATCCAATCATTTCACATCCAAATAGACCAATGATTCATTTCACATCCAAATAGACCAATGATTCATTTTCTAAAAGGCTAAACTTTGGAAGCTCTTGATTGAATTTTGAGTTTTGGACTTGTAGATGTGGATGTAATTAAAATTATAAAATAATTTATTTCTCATAGAAGATTGGACCCTCCCTGGGCACCAATCTAGCCTTCAGATCCACCGTACCCCGAAAGCACTTCTGCAATCCAATTGATGCCCTAGATTTTTCGAAGTTCCAAAAACCCTAGTTCGGAGGAAAAAATCGCCGAGCTCCATCCAAAATCCTATATTTTTATATTGTTAAACTTTAAAAGTCTAAAGATGATTAGAGTTCTAACTTTGAAAAGGAACAAGGAATAGGATTTTTTGAAAATAATTTTTCTTATAGATGTGGATGTAATTAAAATCCATTTAATAATCTTGTAAATATAATTAAAATAATTTATTTCTCGTAAATTAATAAAATCAATTTTCAAAGAAGATTAGCCTAGCCCCTGGTAACAAATAATCCAATCATTTCACATCCAAATAGACCAATGATTCATTTCACATCCAAATAGACCAATGATTTTTTTTCTAAAAGGCTAAACTTTGGAAGCTCTTGATTGAATTTTGAGTTTTGGACTTGTAGATGTGGATGTAATTAAAATTATAAAATAATTTATTTCTCATAGAAGATTGGACCCTCCTGGGGCACCAATCTAGCCTTCAGATCCACCGTACCCCGAAAGCACTTCTGCAATCCAGCTGATGCCCTAGATTTTTCGAAGTTCCAAAAACCCTAGTTCGGAGGAAAAAATCGCCAGAGCTCCATCCAAAATCCTATATTTTTATATTGTTAAACTTTAAAAGTCTAAAGATGATTAGAGTTCTAACTTTGAAAAGGAACAAGGAATAGGATTTTTTGAAAATAATTTTTCTTATAGATGTGGATGTAATTAAAATCCATTTAATAATCTTGTAAATATAATTAAAATAATTTATTTCTCGTAAATTAATAAAATCAATTTTCAAAGAAGATTAGCCTAGCCCCTGGTAACAAATAATCCAATCATTTCACATCCAAATAGACCAATGATTCATTTCACATCCAAATAGACCAATGATTCATTTTCTAAAAGGCTAAACTTTGGAAGCTCTTGATTGAATTTTGAGTTTTGGACTTGTAGATGTGGATGTAATTAAAATTATAAAATAATTTATTTCTCATAGAAGATTGGACCCTCCTGGGGCACCAATCTAGCCTTCAGATCCACCGTACCCCAAAAGCACTTCTGCAATCCAGCTGATGCCCTAGATTTTTCAAAGTTCCAAAAACCCTAGTTCGAAGGAAAAAATCGCCAGAGCTCCATCCAAAATCCTATATTTTTATATTGTTAAACTTTAAAAGTCTAAAGATGATTAGAGTTCTAACTTTGAAAAGGAACAAGAAATAGGATTTTTTGAAAATAATTTTTCTTATAGATGTGGATGTAATTAAAATCCATTTAATAATCTTGTAAATATAATTAAAATAATTTATTTCTCGTAAATTAATAAAATCAATTTTCAAAGAAGATTAGCCTAGCCCCTGGTAACAAATAATCCAATCATTTCACATCCAAATAGACCAATGATTCATTTCACATCCAAATAGACCAATGATTTTTTTTCTAAAAGGCTAAACTTTGGAAGCTCTTGATTGAATTTTGAGTTTTGGACTTGTAGATGTGGATGTAATTAAAATTATAAAATAATTTATTTCTCATAGAAGATTGGACCCTCCCTGGGCACCAATCTAGCCTTCAGATCCACCGTACCCTGAAAGCACTTCGCAATCCAACTGATGCCCTAGATTTTTCAAAGTTCCAAAAACCCTAGTTCGGGAGGAAAAAATCGCCAGAGCTCCATCCAAAATCCTATATTTTTATATTGTTAAACTTTAAAAGTCTAAAGATGATTAGAGTTCTAACTTTGAAAAGGAACAAGGAATAGGATTTTTTGAAAATAATTTTTCTTATAGATGTGGATGTAATTAAAATCCATTTAATAATCTTGTAAATATAATTAAAATAATTTATTTCTCGTAAATTAATAAAATCAATTTTCAAAGAAGATTAGCCTAGCCCCTGGTAACAAATAATCCAATCATTTCACATCCAAATAGACCAATGATTCATTTCACATCCAAATAGACCAATGATTTTTTTTCTAAAAGGCTAAACTTTGGAAGCTCTTGATTGAATTTTGAGTTTTGGACTTGTAGATGTGGATGTAATTAAAATTATAAAATAATTTATTTCTCATAGAAGATTGGACCCTCCTAGGGCACCAATCTAGCCTTCGGATCCACCGTACCCGAAAGCACTTTTGCAATCCAATCGATGCCCTAGATTTTTCGAAGTTCCAAAAACCCTAGTTCAGAGGAAAAAATCGCCAGAGCTCCATCCAAAATCCTATATTTTTATATTGTTAAACTTTAAAAGTCTAAAGATGATTAGAGTTCTAACTTTGAAAAGGAACAAGGAATAGGATTTTTTGAAAATAATTTTTCTTATAGATGTGGATGTAATTAAAATCCATTTAATAATCTTGTAAATATAATTAAAATAATTTATTTCTCGTAAATTAATAAAATCAATTTTCAAAGAAGATTAGCCTAGCCCCTGGTAACAAATAATCCAATCATTTCACATCCAAATAGACCAATGATTCATTTCACATCCAAATAGACCAATGATTTTTTTTCTAAAAGGCTAAACTTTGGAAGCTCTTGATTGAATTTTGAGTTTTGGACTTGTAGATGTGGATGTAATTAAAATTATAAAATAATTTATTTCTCATAGAAGATTGGACCCTCCCGGGGCACCAATCTAGCCTTCGGATCCACCGTACCCCAAAAGCACTTCGCAATCCAACTGATGCCCTAGATTTTTCAAGTTCCAAAAACCCTAGTTCAGAGGAAAAAATCGCCAGAGCTCCATCCAAAATCCTATATTTTTATATTGTTAAACTTTAAAAGTCTAAAGATGATTAGAGTTCTAACTTTGAAAAGGAACAAGGAATAGGATTTTTTGAAAATAATTTTTCTTATAGATGTGGATGTAATTAAAATCCATTTAATAATCTTGTAAATATAATTAAAATAATTTATTTCTCGTAAATTAATAAAATCAATTTTCAAAGAAGATTAGCCTAGCCCCTGGTAACAAATAATCCAATCATTTCACATCCAAATAGACCAATGATTCATTTCACATCCAAATAGACCAATGATTCATTTTCTAAAAGGCTAAACTTTGGAAGCTCTTGATTGAATTTTGAGTTTTGGACTTGTAGATGTGGATGTAATTAAAATTATAAAATAATTTATTTCTCATAGAAGATTGGACCCTCCTGGGGCACCAATCTAGCCTTCAGATCCACCGTACCCCAAAAGCACTTCTGCAATCCAGCTGATGCCCTAGATTTTTCGAAGTTCCAAAAACCCTAGTTCAGAGGAAAAAATCGCCAGAGCTCCATCCAAAATCCTATATTTTTATATTGTTAAACTTTAAAAGTCTAAAGATGATTAGAGTTCTAACTTTGAAAAGGAACAAGGAATAGGATTTTTTGAAAATAATTTTTCTTATAGATGTGGATGTAATTAAAATCCATTTAATAATCTTGTAAATATAATTAAAATAATTTATTTCTCGTAAATTAATAAAATCAATTTTCAAAGAAGATTAGCCTAGCCCCTGGTAACAAATAATCCAATCATTTCACATCCAAATAGACCAATGATTCATTTCACATCCAAATAGACCAATGATTTTTTTTCTAAAAGGCTAAACTTTGGAAGCTCTTGATTGAATTTTGAGTTTTGGACTTGTAGATGTGGATGTAATTAAAATTATAAAATAATTTATTTCTCATAGAAGATTGGACCCTCCTGGGGCACCAATCTAGCCTTCAGATCCACCGTACTCCGAAAGCACTTCGCAATCCAATCGATGCCCTAGATTTTTCGAAGTTCCAAAAACCCTAGTTCAAAGGAAAAAATCGCCAGAGCTCCATCCAAAATCCTATATTTTTATATTGTTAAACTTTAAAAGTCTAAAGATGATTAGAGTTCTAACTTTGAAAAGGAACAAGGAATAGGATTTTTTGAAAAGAATTTTTCTTATAGATGTGGATGTAATTAAAATCCATTTAATAATCTTATAAATATAATTAAAATAATTTATTTCTCGTAAATTAATAAAATCAATTTTCAAAGAAGATTAGCCTAGCCCCTGGTAGCAAATAATCCAATCATTTCACATCCAAATAGACCAATGATTCATTTCACATCCAAATAGACCAATGATTTCACATCCAAATAGACCAATGATTCATTTCACATCCAAATAGACAAATGATTTCACATCCAAATAGACCAATGATTTTTTTCTAAAAGGCTAAACTTTGGAAGCTCTTGATTGAATTTTGAGTTTTGGAGGCTAAACTTTGGAAGCTCTTGATTGAATTTTGAGTTTTGGACTTGTGGATGTAATTAAAATTATAAAATAATTTATTTCTCATAGAAGATTAGCCTAGCCCTACACAAAGGTAGGTAAGAAACAATCCAATAGAAGATTAGCCTAGCCCTGCACAAAGGTAGGTAAGAAACAATCCAATCATTTCATTGGAAAAATGAACCAATAATTTTTAAAAGATTTTTTCTAAAAGGTTAAACTTTAGAAGTGTCACAATGGTGTGAGGGACTTTGGATAGGCCTTCTTTAATCATTAGGGATGGGAAACCAAATAATTACGCCGATAGGCATCCTACAAAGGCAGCCAGGAAGGTCAGCCACACTGTAAATAATATTAATATTTTATTAAAAAATACCGACATTAAGAAAACTATCCGCCGACATTAAGGGTTACGATGGATTTAAACTAGCTTAGATATATAAAATATATATATCTATAAACGCCAAGAGTTATCAATATCGATGTGCCTATCGCCTATCTATCACAAAGGCAACCAGGAAGGTCAACCACGCCATAAACAATATTAATATTTTATTAAAAAATACCGACATTAAGAAAACTATCCGCCGACATTAAGGGTTACGGTGGATTTAAACTAGCTTAGATATATAAAATATATATATCTATAAACGCCAAGAGTTATCAATATCGAGGCGCCTATATTTTTTAAAGAAGGCCTATCCCTAATTTTTAAAATATTTTTTCTAAAAGGTTAAACTTTAGAAGTATATAAAATATCGAGGCGCCTATCTATCACACCTAGGCGCCTATCTATCACAAAGGCAGCCAGAAAGGTCAACCACGCCGTAAACAATATTAATATTTTATTAAAAAATACCGACATTAAGGGTTACGATGGATTTAAACTAGCTTAGATATATAAAATATATATATCTATAAACGCCAAGAGTTATCAATATCGAGGCGCCTATCTATTAATATCGAGGCGCCTATATTTTGTAAAGAAGGCCTATCCCTAATTTTTAAAATATTTTTTCTAAAAGGTTAAACTTTAGAAGTGTCACAATGGTGTGAGGGACCTTGGATAAGCCTTCTTTAATCATTAGGGATGGGAAACCAAATAATTACGCCGATAGGCATCCTACAAAGGCAGCCAGAAAGGTTAGCCACGTCATAAACAATATTAATATTTTATTAAAAAATACCGACATTAAGAAAACTATCCGTCGACATTAAGGGTCACGGTGGATTTAAACTAGCTTAGATATATAAAATATATATATCTATAAACGCCAAGAGTTATCAATATCGAGGCGCCTATCTATCACACCCCCAAAAAATGAGATAGGGGCTCAAGATTGATAACTCTTGACGTTTATTTTAAAAGTTTATCATATTTTTCTAAACACTAAAAAAAGCAAAGAGAGACCTTGGATAGGCCTTCTTTAATCATTAGGATGGGAAACCAAATAACTTCTTTAAAACCATGTTAATTTTTATTTAAAAGTTTATCATATTTTTATAAGGTTACTAAGATTTTAGGAAAAAAAACTAAAAAAAGATGTTCGTTTATATTTTTATAAGGTTCCTAAGATTTTGGAAAAAAAAAAAAAAAACAAACATTAAGAAAACTATCCGCCGGTTACGGTGGATTTAAACTAGCTTAGATATATAAAATATATATATCTATAAACGCCAAGAGTTATCAATATCGAGGCGCCTATCGTCTATCTATCACAAAGGCAGCCAGGAAGGTCAACCACGCCATAAACAATATTAATATTTTATTAAAAAATACCGACATCAAGAAAACTATCCGCCGACATTATTAAGGGTTACGGTGGATTTAAACTAGCTTAGATATATAAAATATATATATCTATAAACGCCAAGAGTTATCAATATCGAGGCGCCTATATTTTTTAAAGAAGGCCTATCCCTAATTTTTAAAATATTTTTTCTAAAAGGTTAAACTTTAGAAGTATATAAAATATCGAGGCGCCTATCTATCACACCTAGGCGCCATCTATCACAAAGGCAGCCAGGAAGGTCAACCACGCCGTAAACAATATTAATATTTTATTAAAAAATACCGGCATTAAGAAAACTATCCGCCGACATTAAGGGTTACGATGGATTTAAACTAGCTTAGATATATAAAATATATATATCTATAAACGCCAAGAGTTATCAATATCGAGGCGCCTATCTATTAATATCAAGGCGCCTATATTTTTTAAAGAAGGCCTATCCCTAATTTTTAAAATATTTTTTCTAAAAGGTTAAACTTTAGAAGTGTCACAATGGTGTGAGGGACCTTGGATAGTCCTTCTTTAATCATTAGGGATGGGAAACCAAATAATTACGCCGATAGGCGATGCCAGAAAGGTTAGCCACGCCATAAACAATATTAATATTTTATTAAAAAATACCGACATTAAGAAAACTATCCGCCGACATTAAGGGTTACGGTGGATTTAAACTAGCTTAGATATATAAAATATATATATCTATAAACGCCAAGAGTTATCAATATCGAGGCGCCTATCTATCACACCCCAAAAAATGAGATAGGGGCTCAAGATTGATAACTCTTGACGTTTATAGATGTATATTTATCATATTTTTATTTAAAAGTTTATCATATTTTTCTAAACACTAAAAAAAGCAAAGAGAGACCTTGGATAGGCCTTCTTTAATCATTAGGATGGGAAACCAAATAACTTCTTTAGGGGCTTAAGATTGATAACTCTTAACGTTTATAGATGTATATTTATCATATTTTTATTTAAAAGTTTATCATATTTTTCTAAACACTAAAAAAAGCAAATAGAGACCTTGGATATGGGAAACCAAATAACTTCTTTAAAACCATGTTAATTTTTATTTAAAAGTTTATCATATTTTTATAAGGTTACTAAGATTTTAGGAAAAAAAACTAAAAAAAGATGTTCATTTATATTTTTACAAGGTTCCTAAGATTTTGGAAAAAAAAAACAAAAAATACTCCAAAGAGAAACAAAAAATGCTCCAAAGAGATGCTAAGCTTTTTAATTTTGTTAAACAATTTTTATATAGTTAAACTTTAGAAGTGTAAAGATGATCAGATTTCTAACTTTGAAAAGGAGTAAGATTTTTCACCTTAAGAAAATTAAAAAAAAAGACTCCAAAGAGAGGATGTTAAGCTTTTTAATTTTGTTAAACAATTTTTATATTATTAAACTTTAAAAGTGTAAAGATATCAGAGTTCTAACTTTGGCTCTTGATCTCACATATTGTTTTATATTGTTTGGCTCTTGATCTCATATATTGTTTTATATTGTTTTGGTCTTGTGGATGTGGATGTAATTAAAATTATTTCTTTTTTCTCCTTAAAAATATTGTAAATATAATTAAAATAATTTTTTTCTTTTAAATTAATAAAATAAATTTCTCTTTTATGATGGAAGGATAGAGAGAAGATTAGCCTAGCCCCTTGGCTCTTGAGAAGATTAGCCTAGGGCCTAGCCCCTTGGCTCTTGAGAAGATTAGCCTAGCCCCTTGGCTCTTGATCTCATATATTGTTTTGGTCTTGTAAATTTGGATGTAATTAAATTTTTTTTTTTTTCTCCTTAGAAATATTGTAAATATAATTAAAATAAATTTTTTCTCTTAAATTAATAAAATAAATTTTCTCTTTTATGATGGAAGGATAGAGAGAAGATGATAGAGAGAAGATTAGCCTAGCCCCTGCACAAGGGTGAGAAACAATTCTTGTGCAGAAACAATCCAATTCATTTACTATGTTCAGTGAGAAACAATCCAATTCATTTACTATGTTCAGTGTATTGCTTTTGAATCCCAAATAAAGAATGATTTTACACCATACCCATCTTTATTTTACACCATACCCATCTTTGATGTTGTAGACGTAATTAAAATCATTTCATTTCATGTTTCATCTATTGCTTTCGAATCCCAAATAAAGAATGATTTTCACCGTACCCCATCTTTTATTTTCACCATACCCCATCTTTTAAATCGCAAAAGAAAGAATAATTGTTTACCATACCCCGTCTTTTATATATATATATACCCATCTTTGGTGTTGTATATATAGATATATATATATATACCCATCCCATCTTTTATTTTCACCATACCCCATCTTTTAAATCGCAAAAGAAAGAATAATTGTTTACCATACCCCGTCTTTTATATATATATATACCCATCTTTGGTGTTGTATATATAGATATATATATATATACCCATCTTTGGTGTTGTAGACGTAATTAAAATCATTTCATTTCATGTTTCATTTCATTTCATGTTTCATCTATTGCTTTCGAATCCCAAATAAAGAATGATTTTCACCATACCCCATCTTTTAAATCGCAAAATAAAGAATAATTGTTTACCATACCCCGTCTTTTATATATAAAAAATAGTGTTGTTATATATATTAGAACATGATTCAAATGACAGGCTGCTTACCCCATCTTATATTATATTTAAACTATTGAATAAAAGTCATTTCATTTTTCTTATTAAGAATCTCATAAATATAATTAAATTATTTTATTTCTCGTAAATCAATAAAATAATTTATCTTTAACAATCTCATATAATTAAATTATTTTATTTCTCGTAAATCAATAAAATAATTTATCTTTAACAATCTCATAAATTGGAAAGGATACGAAGAAAATTAGCCTCTACACAAGGGTGAGAAGCAATACAATCAAACCAATAATTTCATATTCCATTGACTTTTTCATCTATTAAATTTAATTAAAATCATTTCATTTATTTGATTGGAAAAATAAACCAATCATTCCATATCCATTGACTCATGTCCCATTGACCTGAAATACAGACCAATCATCCATTGATTTTTGGTGTTCTCCAGGTAATTAAAATCATTTCACTTACTCATGTCCCGTGGGAGTAAGTGCAGCGCTGCACTTACTCCCATTTTGAGGGGGTGGGGAGTAAGTGCAGCGCTGCACTTACTCCCACCCCCACCCTCAAAAATTGAGTCTGCTGCACTTACTCCCACCCGTGGGAGTAAGTGCAGCGCGCGGGTGGGAGTAAGTGCAGCGCTGCACTTACTCCCCACCCGCCTCAATTTTTGAGGGTGGGGGTGGGGAGTAAGTGAAGTGCAGACTCAATTTTTGAGGGTGAGGGTGGGGGTGGGCTGCACTTACTCCCACCCGTGGGGAGTAAGTGCAGCGGGGGTGGGGAGTAAGTGCAGCGCAAGTGCAGACTCAATTTTTGAGGGTGGGGGTGGGAGTAAGTGCAGCGCAGTGCAGACTCAATTTTTGAGGGTGGGGGTGGGGGTGGGAGTAAGTGCAGCGCAAGTGCAGACTCAATTTTGAGGGTGAGGGTGGGGGTGGGAGTAAGTGCAGCGCTGCACTTACTCCCACCCCCACCCTCAAAAATTGAGGCTGCACTTACTCCCACCCCCACCCCCACCCTCAAAAATTGAGTCTGCACTGCGCTGCACTTACTCCCACCCCCACCCTCAAAAATTGAGTCACGCCCACCCTCAAAAATTGAGTCTGCACTTGCGCTGCACTTACTCCCACCCCCACCCTCAAAAATTGAGTTATCAATTTTTGAGGGTGGGGGTGGGAGTAAGTGCAGCGCAAGTGCAGACTCAATTTTTGAGGGTGGGGGTGGGAGTAAGTGCAGCGCTGCACTTACTCCCACCCCCACCCTCAAAAATTGAGTCTGCACTTGCGCTGCACTTACTCCCACCCCCACCCTCAAAAATTGAGTTACTCAATTTTGAGGGTGGGGGTGGGAGTAAGGAGCAGTGGGAGTAAGGCAGCGCAAGTGCAGACTCAATTTTTGAGGGTGGGGGTGGGAGTAAGTGCAGCGCTGCACTTACTCCCACCCCCACCCTCAAAAATTGAGTCCGCACTTCGCGCTGCACTTCCTCCCACCCCCACCCTCAAAAATTGAGTTACTCAATTTTTGAGGGTGGGGGTGGGAGGAGGGCGCAAGTGCAGACTCATCTTTGAGGGTGGGGGTGGGAGTAAGTGCAGCCTGCACTTACTCCCACCCCCACCCTCAAAAATTGAGTCGCGCACTTGCGCTGCACTTACTCCCACCCCCACCCTCAAAAATTGAGTTACTCCACCCCCACCCCAAAAGCGCTGCACTTACTCCCACCCCCACCCTCAAAAATTGAGGCGGGTGGGGAGTAAGTGCAGCGCTGCACTTACTCCCACCCCCACCCTCAAAAATTGAGGCGGGTGGGGAGTAAGTGCAGCGCTGCACTTACTCCCACCCCCACCCTCAAAAATTGAGTCTACACTTACTCCCCACCCCCCCTCAAAAATTGAGGGGGTTGGGAGTAAGTGCAGCACTCAATTTTTGAGGGGTGGGGGTGGGAGTAAGTGCCCCCAAAAATGAGGGGGGTGGGGAGTAAGTGCAGACTCAATTTTTGAGGGTGGGGGTGGGGTAAGTGCAGCGCTGCACTTACTCCCCACCCCCCTCAATTTTTGAGGGTGGGGGTGGGGAGTAAGTGCGGCAGCGCCTCAATTTTTGAGGCTGGGGGTGGGGAGTAAGTGCAGGTGGGGGTGGGGAGTAAGTGCAGCAGCCTCAATTTTTGAGGGTGGGGGTGGGAGTAAGTGCAGCGCTGCACTTACTCCCCACCCGCCTCAATTTTTGAGGGTGGGGGTGGGGAGTAAGTGCAGCGCGCTGCAGTTACTCCCCACCCCCCTCAATTTTTGAGGGTGGGGGTGGGGAGTAAGTGCAGCGCAGGGAGTAAGTGCAAAATTGAGGGTGGGGGTGGGGAGTAAGTGCAGGGCGGGAGTACAGCGCTGCACTTACTCCCCACCCGCCTCAATTTTTGAGGGTGGGGGTGGGAGTAAGTGCAGCGCTGCACTTACTCCCACCCCCACCCTCAAAAATTGAGGCGGGTGGGGAGGTGCAGCGCTGCACTTACTCCCCCCCCGGGGGGCGCTGCACTTACTCCCACCCCCACCCTCAAAAAATTGAGGCGGGTGGGGAGTGGGTGCAGCCGCACTACTCCCGCGCTGCACTTACTCCCCACCCCCACCCTCAAAAATTGAGGGGCGGGTGGGGAGTAAGTGCAGCGCTGCCTCCCACCCCCACCCTCAAAAATTGAGGCGGGTGGGGAAGTGCAGCGCTGACTTACTCCCGCGCTGCACTTACTCCCACCCCCACCCTCAAAAATTGAGGCGGGTGGGGAGTGCGAGCGCCGCACTTACTCCCACCCCCACCCCGCACTTACTCCCACCCCCACCCTCAAAAATTGAGGCGGGTGGGGGGGAAGTGCAGCGCTGCACTTACCCCCACCCCACGCGAGGGGGAGGCAGCGCCGCACTTACTCCCCACCCCCACCCTCAAAAATTGAGGCGGGTGGGGAGTAAGTGCAGCGTGCGCCGCTGCACTTACTCCCACCCCCACCCTCAAAAATTGAGGCGGGTGGGGAGTAAGTGCAGCGTGCAGCGCTGCACTTTGCACTTACTCCCACCCCCACCCTCAAAAATTGAGGCGGCACTTACTCCCCACCGCGCTGCACTACACTTACTCCCGCGCTGCACTTTGCACTTACTCCCACCCCCACCCTCAAAAATTGAGGCGGCACTTACTCCCCACCGCGCTGCACTACACTTACTCCCACCCCCACCCTCAAAAATTGAGTCTGCACTTACTCCCCACCGCGCTGCACTTACTCCCACCCCCACCCTCAAAAATTGAGGCGGCACTTACTCCCCACCGCGCTGCACTTACTCCCACCCCCACCCTCAAAAATTGAGGCGGCACTTACTCCCCACCGCGCTGCACTTACTCCCACCCCCACCCTCAAAAATTGAGTCTGCACTTACTCCCCACCCCCCTCCATCTCCCTCTTAAGATTATAGATAGAGAGGATTATAGATAAAGAGGACCCGGTCGAAAGGTCCCTCGGCTTTTGCCCTTTTAAATGGTGGGGAGAGAGCCCTCACCCTCTCTATTTTAAATACGGCCTTAAAATTTCTAAAGGTAAGGTTCGGAGTAGCTCTCGCCTTTTATAAGCCCCGACCCATTCATATTTCAAAGGTCGGCCTACCCCAAATAAGACTACCGATATAGAGGTCTCCCCTCCCTATCCTAAGGCTTACCCGAAATAAGACTACCGATATAGAGGTTTCCCCTCCAAGTATAATATTCGCCTTTTATAAGCCCCGACCCGACTACCGATATAGAGGTCTCCCCTCCCTATCCTAAGGCTTATTTCGGCTTACCCGAAATAAGACTACCGATATAGAGGTTTCCCCTCCAAGTATAATATTTTAAAGGTCGGCCTACCCCAGTAGGACCAGAGCAAGTAAGACCAGAGCAAGGTTTCCCCTACAAGTATAATATTTTAAAGGTCGGCCTACCCCTGCCGAAGCCCACTAGATATTCTACCAAAAGCTAGGGAAAGGCTTTTTGATGGGATTACTGGGAATATCAGCTATACCAACTACCAAGGAAAGGAAGGGAAGGGAATATACCTACCTACCACACGAGAGCTTTTAAAGAATCCACCTCTCGAGGCCCTCTCTCTTTCTAAAGGGAAAAGAGAGCATTTTAAAAGAGGGGTTATTTATTAAAGAGAAGAGGAAAGGTTTTAAAGAGCTTTTAACGGGATGGGAGTTTCCCTTTTGAAAATAGAGAGGTTGGGAGCTTTATCTTAAAAGCTCTCCTCTTATTACGGAAGAGAAGCTTTTTAAGGGAATGCCTAATCTAGAGAGGGAAGGTTATTACACAGAAGGAAAGGGAAGGATTGTTATTACACAGAAGGAGAGGGAAGGAAGAGAAGCTTTTTAAGGGAATGCCTAATCTAGAGAGGGAAGGTTATTACACAGAAGGAAAGGGAAGGATTGTTATTACACAGAAGGAGAGGGAAGGTTTCGTCCCCTATCGGGAAGGGAGTATAACCAAAGTATAGGCATTACCCCTCTATAAGGATTATATTCATTGTATTCAATATTAAGGATGGATAGCAAGGGAAGAAAGACGAGGAATCCTACCTCCAGGGAAAGCGATTACTGCCTTTAAGAGATCGCTGGCCCTCTGCCCTCTGGTTTTCTCAGGTTTCCCTCTTGACGAGGTTGCTGGTCTACAAGAAGGGTTTGGTGGTTTCTTGCCCTGAGTTTCCTGGTTCGACGGGTTTCCAGTGTGCTTTCGAGGCTGTTGGAAGAGGGTTGGCTATGGTTTTCTGGTTGCTGCTTGAGATCTTCATCTGCGTTCTTTTGGCTTCGAGGGGCGCCTTTTCCCGTAGATGGTTTTCCCAGTCGCCCCATGAAACCCTTGTCTTCGGGATCTCCTTGTAGATCCGGGGTTTGTTTGTTCTTGTGGATGGATCTCAGTAGTTTGTTGTTTGGGTCCTAGGGGGTGCCCATGCATGCAGCTACATCTCTCCTTGGATCCATTCCAAGACAGACAATAGTGGGGCTAGAAGTTTTCTTGATGGTGGTTTTAATGGCTTGTTTCCTTGCAGGGTTTGATCTTGGGATGGGGCTCAAGTTCTTACAATGCAATGGCTTCCGCTATTTTTTCTACTCGTCAAATTCCTTCTCAGTTATGGACGCACATGGGACAACTTCCCTGTCTCTCCTCTGCAGCTTGCATCCAGATCGAGATTCCTGTTAGGCAGGGGTTGTGTTTCTTCTGGGCATGCTGCTAGTTTTCCCGCTGGGCGGGATCCACGAGTTAGCGGGATTTTCTGCAGGTTCAGGACGTGCTGGTTTTCCCCGATGGGGGGTCATGGGTTTGTCTGCAGGTCTTGGGCGTACTGCTAGTTTTTTCCATTGGGTGAGTTCGTCTTCTCTTGCTGGTTTCTCTGAAGGCGGGATTCTGGGCATGCTGTTGTTTTTTCCTGCAAGGCGGGACTTCTTGTTGCTGTTGGGTTTCCCGCGGGACGAGACCTTCCCTTGCTGCTGGTTTTTTGTCCCCGTTGGACAGGACCCTTCACACCCGGTTTAGGGTTGGTTTGGTGGTTTTTCCGCAGACGGGATCTTCCAATTTTGTTGGTTTTCCCGCTAGGCGGGATTTCTCAAACATGCTGGTTTAGGGTTTGTGTGCCTTTCTTGCTTGGCGGGATTCCTAAACATGCTTGTTTTCTCCACGTGGCAGGATTTCCAGATTGTGCGGTTTTTTCCCATGAGGCGGGATTATAATTTTTCCTTTGCTAGGGTCCCCGCTGGATGGGATTTTCCCTTTTTGACTGCCGGTTTTTCCCGTTGGACGGAATTTCCTTTGTGGTGGTCTTCGGATGTTTCCAACTAGACGGGATTTTATCTTTCATCCTTGTAATGAGATGTGTCATTTGGGTTTTAACCCTCGGTTTGGTCTTTTGACCTGTTGTAATAAAAAGGTTTTTGGGATCCTTTCAAAAAAAGGCTTGTAATATAATTCCAACTTACCAAAAAAATATTGCAGTTCTTTAAAATTTTAATTCTTCAAGGAAGCCAAAATTTAAAAAAGAGAACAAACTTGTTTGAACCGTGACAACTTGAGAAAATCTCGAAAAATATAATTATGGAAGGAAGTTAAAATTAAAAAAAAAGAAAACAAATTTGTTTGAAAAGTAAGTTTCATAGCCTAATTAAGGAATGCAAAACATCCTTACCTGCCATTCCGAAGCAAATTTTACGTTTTAACTTTGTTTTAGGAACTTGTTTTAGGAATATTAAAAGGCCTCTGTAAAGTTAACCGTCATGCATGAAACAAATAATATTGCAGTTCTTTAAAATTTTAATTCTTCAAGGAAGCCAAAATTTAAAAAAGAGAACAAACTTGTTTGAACAGTGACAACTTGAGAAAATCTCGAAAAATATAATTATGAAGGAAGTTAAAATTTAAAAAAAAAAAAAACAAATTTGTTTGAAAAGTAAGTTTCATAGCCTAATTAAGGACTGCAAAACATCCTTACCTGCCATTCCGGTGTGTGCTCTCTGCCGGAACTTTCCACGGTTCGTTTAAGATCAGCGCATACTCTACGTGGGAAACAAGGGGAGAAAGAATTAGAAAGCAAAGGAATTGAACACTGACTTGAGATGAATAAAATAACGGTCGTTTCTACAATAACGGGGAATAAATCAAAATAAAGGTCACAGGAATAAGCATCCACAAAGTAGTGGTAGGCTTGAAGTATTAAGAGTTTGCATGAGAAGAGAGGAGGGAAAACGACAGGTGGAAATGGTGAAAAGGTTAACGCTGCAAATAGAAACAGCACAAGATAGGGTACACGGATAATGTGGCAAAGTATAGATGTGCTACATAGGGTTCTTCAAGGAAGGAGATACAACCGTTGTAAATACAAATCAATGCATGAACTATTTTGAGTAGTAGTGATAGATATAAGATAGATATAAGAAATTCTTCTACTTCTTGCTTATATTTCATTGTATTTCAAAATTAGTCAGAATTCACCAAAATCAAATGGGGTGGGATTTCATTGTATTTCAAACTTAGTCAGAATTCACCAAAATCAAATGGGGTTTAATTATAAGAACTTGGACCGATAAAATTGCATTTCCAAAATTAATCAAATTCAAATTGAATCACACCCTGGGGAAACCTTTATATATAAAAGGGAACAAGGAAAGATTAAAAAAAGGTATATATATATAAGGTGTGCTACATAGGGTTCTTGAAGGAAGGAGATAGAACCGTTGAAGATAAGAGTGCAGATAAATAACAGTGCCACTTAGAGTACACGGATAATGTGGCAAAGTATAGATGTGCTACATAGGGTTCTTGAAGGAAAGAGATAGAACCAGTGTATTCAAATAACCAATGCATGAACTATTTTGAGTACATGGATAATGTCGCAAAGTATAGATGTGCTACATAGGGTTCTTGAAGGAAAGAGATAAAACCGTTGTATTCAAATAACAATCAATGCATGGACTATTTTGAGTAACAGTGATAGATATAAGAAAATCTTCTACTTACTGCTTATATTTCATTGTATTTCAAACTTAGTTAGTCAGAATTCACCAAATTCAAATGGGATTCCTCGACAAGTAAACCTTCCAATATTTTTTTACTTCTTAATTATAAGAACTTCAAATTGAATCACACCGTACTTCAATTTGTACACATAAATATGAAAGGGTTCTTGAAGGAAATAGATAGAACCGTTGTATTCAAATAACAATCAGTGCATGGACTATTTTGAGTAACAGTGATAGATATAAGAAAATCTTCTACTTACTGCTTATATTTCATTGTATTTCAAACTTAGTTAATCAGAATTCACCAAATTCAAATAGGATTCCTCGACAAGTAAACCTTTCAATATTTTTTTACTTCTTAATTATAAGAACTTGGACCAATAAAATTGCATTTTCAAAATTAATCAAATTCAAATTGAATCACACCGTAGTTCAATTTGTACACATAAATTATAAGAACTTGGACCAATAAAATTGCATTTTCAAAATTAATCAAATTCAAATTGAATCACACCGTAGTTCAATTTGTACACATAAATATGAAAGGGTTCTTGAAGGAAAGAGATAGAACCCTTTCAATATTTTTTTACTTCTTAATTATAAGAACTTGGACCAATAAAATTGCATTTTCAAAATTAATCAAATTCAAATTGAAGCACACCGTAGTTCAATTTGTACACATAAATACGAAAGGGTTCTTGAAGGAAAGAGATAGAACCGTTGTATTCAAATAACAATCAATGCATGAACTATTTTGAGTAACAGTGATAAATATAAGAAAATCTTTTTGAGTAAGAGTGATAAATATAAGAAAATCTTCTACTTCCTGCTTATATTTCATTGTATTTCAATCTTAGTCAGAATTCACCAAATTCAAATGGGGATGAACTATTTTGAGTAACATTGATAGATATAAGAAAATCTTCTACTTCCTGCTTATATTTCATTGTATTTCAAACTTAGTCAGAATTCACCAAATTCAAATGGGGTTTCAGCTCAAGTAAACCTTTCAATATTTTTTTACTTCTTAATTATAAGAACTTGGATCAATAAAATTGCATTTCTAAAATTAATCAAATTCAAATTGAATCACACCCTGGTTCAATTTGTACACATAAACCTTTATATATATAAAAGGGAACACGGAAATATTTAAAAAAAGTTTAAACCTTTATATATGTAAAAGAGAACACGGAAACATGAAAGGTATATATGCGTGAGAGAGATTAGACTATCTTTCCTCGTAAAGGATTGTGCTAAGAATTGAGCAAATAATACGAAACATCTTGCATATAGCAACCTCTTTATCTGTCTATCTTTCCTTATAAAGGACTGTGCTAAGAATTGAGCAAATAATACGAAACATCTTGCATATAGCAACCTCTTTATCTGTCTATCTTTCCTTATAAAGAATTGAGCAAATAATACGAAACATCTTGCATATAGCAACCTCTTATAAAGGACTGTGCTAAGAATTGAGCAAATAATACGAAACATCTTGCATATAGCAACCTCTTTATCTGTCTATCTTTCCTTATAAAGAATTGAGCAAATAATACGAAACATCTTGCATATAGCAACCTCTTTATCTGTCTAGATAAAATGATTGACAAGGTCATGTATATAAGCTTTTATATATAAATATATATAAAATGAAAAATCTAGAAAATTCTCAATAGTGAATAGTCTTCTCTAGGCACTGTTGGCTACGAATCTGCCACTAGGATAGGATTTAGTGCAATGCGCCCTAGATTTGCCCAGCAGATTGAAAGGCCGGAAGGAAGGAATGTCTTTCGTGTCTATCTCCGGAGAAGGCCGGCTTCCTATATGTTTTCTCAAATGGTTTTAAGCTCAGAGTGCAGGAAAGAAATTAGAAATGCGGAAAGAAATTAGAAATGTGATTTGCGTTGGGTGGGGAGGATAAGCGGAAAGAAATATAAATGTGATTTGCGTTGGGTGGGGAGGATAAGCAGCACATGCGTTGGGTGGGGAGGATAAGCAGCACATCAACTATCAATCACCACTACTAACAGCAATCAAATACAGAATACATTACAAAAACTACCAATGTCATTCGTTCTATGTATCCTCTAACTATGCATTCGAGGACTACTTAATCATCAAATACCGATATCCAGATAACAGAATAACAGTAAGCAATAACACAAGTAACATGAGGCAAAAATGCTTAAATAAAGGCAGCATTAAGAAGAAGAACAGTCAATAGAGCCAAGTGTATCTTGTATTCAGAAGCAAACGTACAGCTACAATGGTTCCCTAGCAGTATATCCCCCTTCCACCCCTTTACAATGATATGGTGCAGCTATTTATAGCGCAATTTCCCCCGATTACAACTCCGAGCACATGATCCCAGATCTAACAATAGCTGACAAAGCTGACAAAAGCGGCAAAAGAGTTGTTGATGTTGACCTCTACAGATAGGGACTGTACTTGCGACAAGGTCCACCTGAAAACTTGGCAGCTACGTGGTAGTGCGGTTAATGAAACTTTGAGTCAGCTTGAATGCGGGTAGCTGCGGTAGATAAAACTTTGAGTCAGCTTAAATGAAGGTAGTTGTGGTATAATAATTCGGCTCACGCCTGCCCTTTCCCTGTCACATCTCCAACATGAATCCCGAGGCTGGACACTTGTCAAAATCTGATAAGGGACGAATCTGCCTTGAAAGACAGTCTCTCTTTCATGTCCGATTTCGCTAGGAATTGGAGCGCAATTAAACAGCGCAAGGGCGAATCAGCGCAGTTGGAGAGGCCTTCGTGCCTTAAGACAGTTTTTTGGACTGCTTGCAACATCCTGCCCAAGTGCGCACAAGTAAGAGGGCGCAGCCCGACTTCGCTGCGAAGTCGGGTTGCGCACTCAACACTTAGCTAGTTTTGCTTACCGCTCCGACTGCGCTCAAAAATGAGAGCGCACCCCGACTTCGCAGCGAAGTCGGGTTGCGCTCTGGTACTTAGCCAAATTTCAGGATCTGCTGGTTCCCAAGTGCGCATAGAAATGGGAGCGCACCCCGACATCGCAGCGAAGTCGAGTTGCGCTCTTGCACTTAGCCAAATTTCGGTCCTTTTCTGCTATTCGCATTCCCGAGTGCGCTCAAACTTAAGGGCGCAGCCCGACTTCGCTGCGAAGTCCGGGTGCGCTCTTAGACTTGGAAATTTTAGGGACCTTTTGCTCCTTTTTGGGAAATTGATCGAAGAAAGTACAAGAGGAAAAAAGGGAAATGACGGAAATGAAACTGACAGAAGGGGAGAAAGGGGATAGTGGAGAAAGGAAAAGGAGGAGGAGGAAAGGGAGAGCAGCATATTTACAATAAAAATGAAGACATGGCATCCCGTGCAAAAATGTGAAAACATTCCTGGCGGTTGCAAGGTGTCGAGCTCGCCTTGATGCAAAGAACCAGGCCTTTATCCTTTGGGCGCAGAGGAACTCCCTTCCCCTGCACCTCGCTGCTCTTGTGTCCCCTTTCTGGGTAACTGCTCCTCTTCGGATTCGCTCTCAGCAGTTTCTTCTTCTGATTCTCCTCCCCTTTCTGAATCCGAATGCTCACCACTGTCACCTTCTTGCTCGGCCGGCTGCTCCCGCTCACGGACATGATTGTACGCAGCCTTGGCCTGGTCCCAGGCTGCTGCCTGGAAGGGCCCTAAATCGCTGACATCCTTCAGCGCTGCTCTGAATGCTGCAATCGTGTGTACGTCGATGGTGTCATATCTCTCTCCCAACTCCTGAAGGGAGGTGTTAATCTTGCACTATCTTGACACCATTTGAATTACCTGTGCTTCCTGGACTGGCTCGGCCCAGGCTGCTGCATGGCAGGGCCCTAAATCACTGACATCCTTCAGCGCTGCTCTGAATGCTGCAATCGTGTGTACGTCGATGGTGTTATATCTCTCTCCCAACTCCTGAAGGGAGGTGTTGATCTTGCAATATCTTGACACCATTTGAATTACCTGTGCTTCCTGGACTGGCTCGGTCCTGCTGTCAATTTCCGACGTATCTGCCTAGAAAGATAGCCAATCCAGCTTTACCTGTTCAAGGGGCAAAATCTCCCCATCCTTGACGAAGCTCGGGCATCCGAGCTCAGAAAGAGTGTTGAAGGGGACCAGGCAAATATTCATTTCATGGTCCGAGCTCAGAAAGAGTGTTGAAGGGGGCCAGGCAAATATTCATTTCATGGTTCAATGCGTCCAGCATTTTCCTGGCGGCCCTTGTTTTTTTCGGTTTTTCGAAGTAATTGTACAAGGTTACCCTTGCATCTACCCAATCTAGGGCAATTCGGGACATTGGGGGAAATCGGAGGCCTTTGCGCGCGAACTCTTCAATTTTCATTGCCAAGTCCAACCACTGCTTCGCTTGGTGTTCGGCATCCACTACCACAGGCTTTCCTTGGGCAGGTACTTCTTGGTACTTCTTGGATCCTGGATGCAAAATCCAGGACGGACAGGGACCTGACAACATTAGCCTTGCATCCCTGCAGCAAACCGGCCCGCATCTCGTTGACCTTGTTTTTCGAAAAGGCCGCCGTCTGGGACGCCTTCTCCTTCAGCTAAGATTGGGCCTGCCTTAACGAATCATGCAACTGAGAGACATGCTCCAATGCTGCCTTCTTCTCTTCTGACAGTTGTTCGGCCGTCCTTCTTTGTGCTGTAGCCTCCTGCTGAGAGGCGGCGAGCTGTGCTTTCAAGTCCTTGATCTCCTGTTGAGCGGATTCCAGCCGCATGGTGGCCTTGGCCAGATCCTCCTCCAGCTGTCTCGAGTCATTTTGAAGCTGAAACTTCTCTTGATTCTCGAGTCGCTTAACAAGGAGATTGTCAGTTCTGCGGCGAATACCGTTGATTTCGTATTCCTCGCTTATATCATCAAAATTCTTCTCCTTGACCCGGTGTTCATAGTCAGCCTCGATCATTTCTCGGAGAGGCTTCTTCACTTTCGGGATCAACTTTTCGGTTCGCAGCACTCTCCTGTCCAAGTCGAACTTGGTGCGGCGGATGAAAGAGGCGGAACACCCTACGGCCTTTGCTGCCAGAGGCTGATCGTCTGTAATCTGCAGCTGTTCCCCATGTGGTACAGGCACAACCATGTGAGGAACGAGCAGAGTCGGAACTCTGTTGTCTGCTTTTGCTGTAACCTGACCAGGTTCGAATGTATGGTGTACGCCACCCAATCTGCCCAGTCAAAGAAAATAGGGCGCCTTCCGCTCCTTTGCGGAGTGGAGTCATAAAACTCTCCATGCAAGATGCATTCCACGAGCGCCAGCTGGTACGGGTGCACCATTTTATCCGTGTCGCAGCCGAGTACCCATGCCAGGATAATATATATATTTATTCTCGAACCTGTCCAGGGGTGTCGGCCACTGTCCGACGGGTAGCGGGGTTTTCAGCTCTGAGTCGAGAAACTCTCTCATCCTTCTGCTCTTAGCGAATCTGCCCGCCTGCTCATCCAAGTTAATTCTTCTGACAATGGCGTTGGGCTCGTACTGGAGCCCCGGGCGAAGGCTGGCTGGACGCTCTCTTTGAAGAGTGTGAACAACACTCTTCCTTGGTTGTCGCAGACTTGCCGGGTAGCTGGTTTGTAATATGTCACAATAGACTCAACCAGCTCCGAGCAATGGTGGACTGGAGGGCACAATAACCAGTACAGGTTCGACTTGTATGCAGCCCTGACATGGTGCGATGGTGAGACTTTGCCAGCCCATTTTGCTAATGGAGTACTCGCCGTCCCTATACCCGGCCAAGCGGTTGATGGGTGGCGGTGGAGCTTGCCCTTGGCTTCTCTTCGACCTGGATCTCCTTGTTCGCTCCTGTGGCGCTTCGCTCTCATGAGGCTGGATTTTGTGTGCTCTTCAGCTTTGCGCTCTGTATCACTGGACTGCGTCTGCATTGGCGCTTTTCATTTGTCCATTTTCTCTTTTCTGCTCGAGGTGGTAGAGACGGGGATTCTGGTTACTAATTCTTCAATTCAACGCCTTGCAGCTCAGACTTGGCTTGATAATTCGAATGCTTTGAGTATGCCAGGCTCCTTTTCTAGGAAAAAAAATACAGCATTAATGGCGCAAGGGAGGAGATTAAAGTGATTTGCCCGAAGTAGGTGGGAAACGCTGTTTTTCTGTGGCGGTCGTGCATGGGCTTTTTCTTTGGAAGGCGTACCTTAGTTGCGGTTGGTCCTAATGCTCTTGCTTTTTTAATGACATCTGCTTTGAAAGACGCGCAATCATTATTTAAAAAAAATTTCGGACCTCGTGCTTCCAATGACGTCATAGCCGCCGCTTGGGCACACACTTCGAGGGAGATTTTGGCCCAGGGTTTTAAGGAGGGACGCAGCCCAATTTCGGGCTATGTCTCACTGCGCAGCCTGGGCCCATACTTAGAAATTTTTTCGCCATTATGTCCCTCGTTTCTTGCGACAAGTCGTTCAAGGTGCGCTCGAAATTGGAACGCACTCAAGCTTCGCCCAGAAAACGTGCGCAATCCGACATCGCCCAAAATTTGTTGCGCAGTCCGACTTCAACACTTAGCCAATTTTCACGTTGCCCAACTGCGCTCCCAAGATGGTGCGCAGTCCGACTTCGCTGCGAAGTCGGGTTGCGCACCCAACACTTAGTCATATTTTTTAGGTTTTATGTTAGATGTCTTCTCTCAAACTCCCGATATCGCACTATTCAAGGAGTGATGCCCGACATCGTTGCGATGTCGGGGTTTGCTCTATGCTTCACTTAGGCTCTGAAAACTAAAAGCTGAATACTGAAAGAAATATGTACATTATGTCATAAACTAAAATGCAGGAAATGAATATGTACAAGGAAGGACCCTTTGGGTGCCTTCAGTGGTGGTAAATTTTCAGGTGGAAACTGTTGACAGAAATGAAGAGAAGCTGTCCCGCCATGTCCCGAAGCACTAATGCATTGAATTGGTTTACCCGAGCAATCTGATAGGGACCTTCCCAGAGGGCATCAAATTTGTCATGGTTGCCCGGCTTTGCTTTAAGTGAGGTCCCACTTTAACACTAGGTCCCCGATTTTGAAAACTCGGGTGGTGGTGCCTTTCGCAAACTAGCCCTGGGCCGCCTCGGCATGTTTAGTAAAGACCTGGTATGCCTTTTCCCTTTCTTCTTCTAGCCGCAATAGTTGGCAAAGTCTGGCATCCACTGGATCCCCATCGCCTTTTTCCTTTTTCTTCATCTAACATCCAGAGTGCGGGCATCTCTATGTGAGTAGGCAAAACTGCCTCCTTGCCATACACGAGCGCGTAGGGGCATGTCTTGATAGACTTTTTGAACGATATGCGATCCGCCCACAACGCCCGATTCAGGAGTAGGTGCCACGTCCTCTTGTTTCTCTCTACTGTTTTTTTAACAATCTTCAATAGATTCTTGTTGGTGGACTCGGCCAGGCCATTCCCCTGCAGGTAGTAGTTCGAGGACATCTTGTGATAGATATCGTATTTGCTGATGAACTCCATGAGTACAGCACCTGCGAACCCCTTGAATAGTGCGACATCGGGAGTCTGAGAGAAGACAGCTAACATAAAGCCCAAAAATATGACCGAGTGCTGGGTGCGCAACCCGACATCGCAGCGAAGTCGGACTGCGCACCATCTTGGGAGCGCAGTCGGGCAATGCAGAGCGAAAATTGGCTAAGTGTTGATGTCGGATTGCGCAACAAATTCTGGGCGATGTCGGATTGCGCACGTTTTCTGGGCGAAACCTGAGTGCACTCCCAATTTCGAGCGCACCTTGAACGACTTGTCGCGAGAAACAAGGGACATAATGGCGAAAAAATTTCTAAGTATGGGCCCAGGCTGCGCAGTGAGGCATAACGCGAAGTTGGGCTGCGTCCCTCCTTAAAACCCTGGGCCAAAATCTCCCTCGAAGTGTGTGCCCAAGCGGCGGCCGTGACGTCATTGGAAGCACGAGGTCCGAAATTTTTTTTAAATAATGATTGCGCGTCTTTCAAAGCGGATGTTATTAAAAAAGCAAGCGCATTAGGACCAACCGCAACCAAACCAACCGCAACCAAGGTACACCTTCCAAAGAAAAAGCCCACGCACGGCCGCCAAAGAATAACAGCGTTTCCCACCTACTTCGGGCACTTTAACCCCCTCCCTTGCGCCATTAATGCTGTATATTTTTTTCCTAGAAAAGAAGCCTGGCATACTCAGAGCATTCGAATTATCAAGCCAAGTCTGAGCTGGAAAGCGCAGAATTGAAGAATTAGTAACCAAAATCCTCGTCTCTGCCACCTCGAGCAGAAAAGAGAAAATGGACAAGGGAAAAGTGCTAATGCAGACGCAGTCCAGCGATACAGAGTGCGAAGCTGAAGAGCACACAGAATCCAGCGCTCGTGAGAGCGAAGCACCACGGGAGCGAACAAGGAGATCCAAGTCGAAGAGAAGCCAAGGGCAAGCTCCACTGTCGCCCATCAACCGCCTAGCCGGGTATAGGGACGGCGTGTACTCTATTAGCCTCACCAAGCTGCGACCAAATATAGCAAAATGGGTTGGCAAAGTCTCACCCTCGCACCATGTCGGGGGCTGCATACAAGTCGAACCTTTACTGGTTCTTGTGCCCTCCAGTCCACCATTGCCCGGAGCTGGAGTCTATTGTGACATATTACAAACTAGCTACCCGGCAAGTCTACGACAACCAAGGAAGAGTGTTGTTCACACTCTTCAAAGAGAGCGTCCAGCCAGCCTTCGCCCCGAGGCTCCAGTACGACCCCAACGCCATTGCCAGAAGAATTAACCAAGCAGGAAGATTCGCTCAGAGCAGAAGGATGAGAGAGTTTCTCGACTCAGAGCTGAAAACCCCGCTACCAGTCGGACAGTGGCCGGCATGCCCTATACCCCTGGACAGGTTCGAGAATAAATATATATATTATCCTGGCATGGGTACTCGGTTGCGACACGGATAGAATGGTGCGCCCGTACCAGCTGGCGCTCGCAGAATGCATCTTGCATGGAGAGTTTTATGACTCCACTGCGCAAAGGAGCGGAAGGCGCCCTTGACTGGGCAGATTGGGTGGCGTACGCCATACATTCGAACCTGGTCAGGTTACAGCAAAAGCAGACAACAGAGTTCCGACTCTGCTCGTTCCTCACATGGTTGTGCCTATACCACACGCACTACCGGATTAAAGTACCTGACCTAAAAAAGGTAAATGAGAAGGGAGAGCCGCTGCCTGTGTACGAGTGGACAGAAGCCCTGTACAGGAAAGGGTCATACTACGATTTCAACTTCAAATTTCTAGGTATGACCCTGGCGTTGTTCAATGGCAAAGCATCTCGCCCACCACTGGCTATGACGAACTACCTGAGGAAGTACAAGTGCGAGGATACCTTCCAGTTGACTCAGGGCATTGTGATCAGAATCTACAGATTTAAAGGGAATTCGTTCCTGCTGCCCTATTTTTGCACTGAGCATCATGGAGATATCGCAACAGATGGACTATGTCGAGGAGGAATTCGACCAAGGAAAGAAGAGAGGCCATATTTTATCCTATTACCTGGGCGAACATCGAAGTGCATGAGATTGGGCAACACGTCTACCTCGTACAAGAACTCCTTAACATGGGCCTGATACAGCTACCTCAGCGCTGGAAATACGACCCGATTGGGGTCAGGGGAAAGTTTGTACATATCTGCCCCCGAGCGGAGATAGATGCAATAAAACAGGTGCACACCTGGAATGGCACATTGAGCGGATGCAATCACGGCCGCCATGGCAGGATTTTTATTGTGAAGAAGTGGAGTATGATCCAAAGCGCAATCCAGACCACAGGTTAGACTCGACAAGCTTCAAAAAATTCCTCTTAAAGGTGGCGCCCCTCAGCTGGGAAAAGGACAAAATTATTGCATGCTGGAAAATGAGGTGTTGCATGCAACACGACAAGTAAACATTGGCCGTAGATGATGAATTTTAGGCCTTATATGATAAGTACGCCGACAAATGGGAGCCGTTCGCGTTTCAAGATTGCGTTCCCCTAGGCGCCAGAAAGAGATATAAAAGGAATCCCCCATCCCAACAATTGCTTACTCAAGGGACTTCCAGCGCGACACCAACAAGCAGTCAGGTGGGCCCAATGTTGCCTCCAGCTCCTGAAGCGTTACCTCAAAAGGTACAGGAGCTAGAAAAGTCAACTAGTGAGGCGACCCCCCAAAAGGAAAAGGCGCCAGAAGAGTCAACCGGTCGGCCGTCGGCAGCAAGCATTCTTCCGTCAAAACCCAAGTACATGTTTACCGTGGAAATACCGCTGCCAACCGCCCCAACCTCCTCCACCTCCTTCGAGCCAACTGCAGCTCCAGAAGAAAAGAAGAGGATAAGAAGCGAAAAGGCCAAACAGCCTAAGGAGTCTGCGCAGCAAACGGCCGCAGCATGGACAGTGACGGCCGTGCCGAAAATTATCTCTTTGAACAGCCCTGGGAAAGAAGCAGAAGTTTGGGCAGCAGGCGTCCTTCAATCAGCGGCTCAGGCAAAACCCGCAGGTACGTCCTCTTCCCCGGTTCCCCAAATCCCAGTTGGCCCTACCGTAACACCGTCCCCCACTGTATCAGGGCAAGCCTTAGTTGCATCTTCCTTGTCGCATATCTCCCAATCCTTCCACAGTCCTCATTCTTTCAAACAGTTTGCCAAGGACCCGAACGTTTTCCAAACCCTGAGTCAAACCCTAGACCCCTCGCCTGCGGCCAGTGCCGAAGCCGAACCTACATCGCCGCACCGCTCGCCTCCATTATTCAAGACCCCGCTCTCACCTCCCACTCAGCCACCCGCTTCCCCTAGGACCCAGTCGCCATTGAAAGCGACCATGCCTTCTGGGATATCTCCTGCTTCATTGTTTGCAAGAAGGATGCTGCAGCAAGATTTAGCCTCGGCGTATCCTATGCTGGCGGAACTTGACTTCATGGGGAACAGCTGCAGATTACAGACGATCAGCCTCTGGCAGGAAAGGCCGTAGGATTCCGCCTCTTTCCTCCAAGGCGTCAAACGAAGAAGAGCCGAGGAGATAGCCGCCCCGGTGAAACGCACCAAGTTCGACTTGGACAGGAGAGTGCTGCGAAACGAAAAGTTGATCCCGAAAGTGAAGAAGCCTCTCCGAGAAATGACCGAGGCTGACTATGAACACCGGGTCAAGGAGAAGAATTTTGATGATATAAACGAGGAATACGAAATCAACGGTATTCGCCGCAGAATTGACAATCTCCTTGTTAAGTGACTCGAGAATCAAGAGAAGTTGTTTCAGCTTCAAAACGACTCGAGACAGCTGGAGGAGGATCTGGCCAAGGCCACCACGCAGCTGGAATCCGCCCAACAGGAGATCAAGGACTTGAAAGCACAGCTCGCCTCCTCTCAGCAAGAGGCTACAATACAAAGGAGGACGACCGAACAGCTGTCAGAAGAGAAGAAGGCAGCATTGGTGCATGTCTCTCAGCTGTAGGATTCGTTAAGGCAGGCCCAATCTCAGCTGAAAGAGAAGGCGTCCTAGACAGCAGCCTTTTCGGAAAAAGATGCGGGCCGGTTTGCTGCAGGGCTAATGTTGTCAGGTCCCTGTACGTCCTGGATTTCGCATAGGATCCAAGAAGTATTTGCCCAGGAAAAGCCTGTGGTAGAGGAGGCCGAACACCAAGCGAAGCAGTGGGCAAAAGCCTGTGGTAGAGGAGGCCGAACACCAAGCGAAGCAGTGGCTAGACTTGGCAATGAAAATTGAGAAGAAAACTACAGACTTCAAATATCATGGCAATGAAAATTGAGAAGAAAACTACAGACTTCAAATATCACGGTAGGCATTTAATCAATAAATGAGAACCACAACCATTATAAGCAGAATAGTGGAGTCCAGTGGCTACAAAAGATCAAAAGAATGGTTATTTCCTTTGGGATAATAGATTAGGATAAACTAAAACAAACTCTGTAGTCGATTTCATAGAAATAAAAAATATATTATGCATAGAAGAAAACTACAACCTTCAAAATGGGTAATTATCTTATTGTCGAATATCTCATCATTTCAGGGAAATATTTATCTTATTGTCGAATATCTCATCTCTGATGAGATGAGTGTTTTACAGACAAAGGAAATATTTATCTTATTGTCGAATATCTCATCTCTGATGAGATGAGTGTTTTACAGACAAAGGAAACCAGTTTATATGGAAACCAGTTTCATATAATAAACAAAACAAGAAAGGAAGTCATAGAAATCAAAAATATATTGTGCATAGAAGAAAACTACGCAATTCAAATATCATGGTAGGCAGTATATAGTTGTATCTTTATTAGGAAGACAATAAATGAGAACCACAACTATCTTTATTAGACAAGAACCATGCAAAAACTATCTTTATTAGGAAGACAATACAGAACCATTATAAGCAGAATAACTATCTTTATTAGGAAGACAATACATGAGAACCACAACTATCTTTATTAGGAAGACAATACAGAGAACCACAACCATTATAAGCAGAATAACTATCTTTATTAGGAAGACAATACATGAGAACCACAACCATTATAAGCAGAATAGTGTAGTCCATTGGCTACAAAATATCAAAAGAATGGTTATTTCCTTTGGGATAAAAGATTAGGATAAACTAAAACAAACTCTTATTAAATATCAGAAGGAAGAGAGGACCTAAGAAGGAAAAATTATTTAAAATAAAAATAAAAATAAAATCCTATGTGAAAGATATGATTTCTGAACTAACAACGAAAAATTAAAGAGTGTAGTGAAAAAGCCATCCTTCTTTACTCACATTCTCTAGAAAGTAAGCTGCAGGAGGAGGGGAGACGAATTATTACGTTGACTACAGAAATGACCTAAATTCATAAACATAATTAAGGAGGAAACATTGCCACTCTCCCAACAAGAGAGTTTATTATTGAAAGACATGTCCAAGCGAATTTTTCAGGGAAATCTTTATCTTATTGTGGAAGATCTCATCTCTGATGAGATGGGTGTTTTATGGACAAAGGAAACCAGTTTCATATAATAAACAGAACAAGAAAGGAAGTCATAGAAATAAAAAATATATTATGCATAGAAGAAAACTACAGACTTCAAATATCACGGTAGGCATTTAATCAATCAATTCAATGCAGACAATAAATGAGAACCACAACCATTATAAGCAGAATAGTGTAGTCCATTGGCTACAAAAGATCAAAAGAATGGTTATTTCCTTTGGGATAATAGATTAGGATAAACTAAAACAAACTCTGTAGTCGATTTCATAGAAATAAAAAATATATTATGCATAGAAGAAAACTACAACCTTCAATTTTCAGGGAAATATTTATCTTATTGTCGAATATCTCATCTCTGATGAGATGAGTGTTTTACAGGCAAAGGAAACCAGTTTCATATAATAAACAAAACAAGAAAGGAAGTCATAGAAATCAAAAATATATTGGGCATAGAAGAAATATCATGGTAGGCAGTATATAGTTGTATCTTTATTAGGAAGATCTTTATTAGGAAGACAATACATGAGAACCACAACTATCTTTATTAGGAAGACAATACAGAGAACCACAACCATTATAAGCAGAATAACTATCTTTATTAGGAAGACAATACATGAGAACCACAACCACAACCATTATAAGCAGAATAGTGTAGTCCATTGGCTACAAAATATCAAAAGAATGGTTATTTCCTTTGGGATAAAAGATTAGGATAAACTAAAACAAACTCTTATTAAATATCAGAAGGAACAAAGGACCTAAGAAGGAAAAATTATTTAAAATAAAAATAAAAATAAAATCCTATGTGAAAGATATGATTTCTGAACTAACAACGAAAAATTAAAAAGTATAGTGAAAAAGCCATCCTTCTTTACTCACATTCTCTAGAAAGTAAGCTGCAGGAGGAGGGGAGACGAATTATTACGTTGACTACAGAAATGAATTAAGAATTATTACGATGACTACAGAAATGACCTAAATTCATAAACATAATTAAGGAGGAAACATTGCCACTCTCCCAACAAGAGAGTTTATTATTGAAAGACATGTCCAAGCGAATTTTTCAGGGAAATCTTTATCTTATTGTGGAAGATCTCATCTCTGATGAGATGAGTGTTTTATGGACAAAGGAAACCAGTTTCATATAATAAACAGAACAAGAAAGGAAGTCATAGAAATAAAAAATATATTATGCATAGAAGAAAACTACAGACTTCAAATATCACGGTAGGCATTTAATCAATCAATTCAATGCAGACAATAAATGAGAACCACAACCATTATAAGCAGAATAGTGTAGTCTATTGGCTAAAAAAGATGGAAAGAATGGTTATTTCCTTTGGGATAATAGATTAGGATAAACTAAAACAAACTCTGTAGTCGATTTCATAGAAATAAAAAATATATTATGCATAGAAGAAAACTACAACCTTCAATTTTCAGGGAAATATTTATCTTATTGTCGAATATCTCATCTCTGATGAGATGAGTGTTTTACAGGCAAAGGAAACCAGTTTCATATCATAAACAAAACAAGAAAGGAAGTCATAGAAATCAAAAATATATTGGGCATAGAAGAAAACTACAGAATTCAAATATCATGGTAGGCAGTATATAGTTGTATCTTTATTAGGAAGATCTTTATTAGGAAGACAATAAATGAGAACCACAACTATCTTTATTAGGAAGACAATAAAGAGAACCACAACCATTATAAGCAGAATAACTATCTTTATTATCTTTATTAGGAAGACAATACATGAGAACCACAACCATTATAAGCAGAATAGTGTAGTCCATTGGCTACAAAATATCAAAAGAATGGTTATTTCCTTTGGGATAAAAGATTAGGATAAACTAAAACAAACTCTTATTAAATATCAGAAGGAACAAAGGACCTAAGAAGGAAAAATTATTTAAAATAAAAATAAAAGTAAAATCCTATGTGAAAGATATGATTTCTGAACTAACAACGAAAAATTAAAGAGTATAGTGAAAAAGCCATCCTTCTTTACTCACATTCTCTAGAAAGTAAGCTGCAGGAGGAGGGGAGACGAATTATTACGTTGACTACAGAAATGAGTTAAGAATTATTACGTTGACTACAGAAATGACCTAAATTCATAAACATAATTAAGGAGGAAACATTGCCACTCTCCCAACAAGAGAGTTTATTATTGAAAGACATGTCCAAGAGAATTTTTCAGGGATAACTTTATCTTATTGTGGAAGATCTCATCTCTGATGAGATGAGTGTTTTATGGACAAAGGAAACCAGTTTCATATAATAAACAGAACAAGAAAGGAAGTCATAGAAATAAAAAATATATTATGCATAGAAGAAAACTACAGACTTCAAATATCACGGTAGGCATTTAATCAATAAATGAGAACCACAACCATTATAAGCAGAATAGTGGAGAACCACAACCATTATAAGCAGATTAGTGTAGTCCATTGGCTACAAAAGATCAAAAGAATGGTTATTTCCTTTGGGATAATAGATTAGGATAAACTAAAACAAACTCTGTAGTCGATTTCATAGAAATAAAAAATATATTATGCATAGAAGAAAACTACAACCTTCAAAATGGGCAATTATCTTATTGTCGAATATCTCATCATTTCAGGGAAATATTTATCTTATTGTCGAATATCTCATCTCTGATGAGATGAGTGTTTTACAGACAAAGGAAACCAGTTTATATGGAAACCAGTTTCATATAATAAACAAAACAAGAAAGGAAGTCATAGAAATCAAAAATATATTGTGCATAGAAGAAAACTACAGAATTCAAATATCATGGTAGGCAGTATATAGTTGTATCTTTATTAGGAAGACAATAAATGAGAACCACAACTATCTTTATTAGGAAGACAATACAGAACCATTATAAGCAGAATAACTATCTTTATTAGGAAGACAATACAGAACCATTATAAGCAGAATAACTATCTTTATTAGGAAGACAATACATGAGAACCACAACCATTATAAGCAGAATAGTGTAGTCCATTGGCTACAAAATATCAAAAGAATGGTTATTTCCTTTGGGATAAAAGATTAGGATAAACTAAAACAAACTCTTATTAAATATCAGAAGGAACAAAGGACCTAAGAAGGAAAAATTATTTAAAATAAAAATAAAAATAAAATCCTATGTGAAAGATATGATTTCTGAACTAACAACGAAAAATTAAAGAGTATAGTGAAAAAGCCATCCTTCTTTACTCACATTCTCTAGAAAGTAAGCTGCAGGAGGAGGGGAGACGAATTATTACGTTGACTACAGAAATGACCTAAATTCATAAACATAATTAAGGAGGAATCATTGCCACTCTCCCAACAAGAGAGTTTATTATTGAAAGACATGTCCAAGCGAATTTTTCAGGGAAATCTTTATCTTATTGTGGAAGATCTCATCTCTGATGAGATGGGTGTTTTATGGACAAAGGAAACCAGTTTCATATAATAAACAGAACAAGAAAGGAAGTCATAGAAATAAAAAATATATTATGCATAGAAGAAAACTACAGACTTCAAATATCACGGTAGGCATTTAATCAATCAATTCAATGCAGACAATAAATGAGAACCACAACCATTATAAGCAGAATAGTGTAGTCCATTGGCTACAAAAGATCAAAAGAATGGTTATTTCCTTTGGGATAATAGATTAGGATAAACTAAAACAAACTCTGTAGTCGATTTCATAGAAATAAAAAATATATTATGCATAGAAGAAAACTACAACCTTCAAAATGGGCAATTTTCAGGGAAATATTTATCTTGTTGTCGAATATCTCATCTCTGATGAGATGAGTGTTTTACAGGCAAAGGAAACCAGTTTCATATAATAAACAAAACAAGAAAGGAAGTCATAGAAAGTATATTGTGCATAGAAGAAAACTATGCAATTCAAATATCATGGTAGGCAGTATATAGTTGTATCTTTATTAGGAAGACAATACATGAGAACCACAACTATCTTTATTAGGAAGACAATAAAGAGAACCACAACCATTATAAGCAGAATAACTATCTTTATTAGGAAGACAATACATGAGAACCACAACCACCATTATAAGCAGAATAGTGTAGTCCATTGGCTACAAAATATCAAAAGAATGGTTATTTCCTTTGGGATAAAAGATTAGGATAAACTAAAACAAACTCTTATTAAATATCAGAAGGAACAAAGGACCTAAGAAGGAAAAATTATTTAAAATAAAAATAATAATAAAATCCTATGTGAAAGATATGATTTCTGAACTAACAACGAAAAACTATAAAGAATGGTTATTTCCTTTGGGATAAAAGATTAGGATAAACTAAAACAAACTCTTATTAAATATGAGAAGGAACAAAGGACCTAAGAAGGAAAAATTATTTAAAATAAAAATAATAATAAAATCCTATGTGAAAGATATGATTTCTGAACTAACAACGAAAAATTAAAGAGTATAGTGAAAAAGCCATCCTTCTTTACTCACATTCTCTAGAAAGTAAGCTGCAGGAGGAGGGGAGACGAATTATTACGTTGACTACAGAAATGAATTAAGAATTATTACGTTGACTACAGAAATGACCTAAATTCATAAACATAATTAAGGAGGAAACATTGCCACTCTCCCAACAAGAGAGAGTTTATTATTGAAAGACATGTCCAAGCGAATTTTTCAATTTTTCAGGGAAATCTTTATCTTATTGTGGAAGATCTCATCTCTGATGAGATGGGTGTTTTATGGACAAAGGAAACCAGTTTCATATAATAAACAGAACAAGAAAGGAAGTCATAGAAATAAAAAATATATTATGCATAGAAGAAAACTACAACCTTCATAATGGGCAATTTTCAGGGAAATATTTATCTTATTGTCGAATATCTCATCTCTGATGAGATGAGTGTTTTACAG
Source organism: Wollemia nobilis (assembly GCA_028583015.1). Classification (NCBI taxonomy): domain Eukaryota; kingdom Viridiplantae; phylum Streptophyta; class Pinopsida; order Araucariales; family Araucariaceae; genus Wollemia; species Wollemia nobilis. Next base: position 1,072,382 of record JAQPPZ010016827.1, read on the forward strand.
GCAAAGGAAACCAGTTTCATATAATAAACAAAACAAGAAAGGAAGTCATAGAAATCAAAAATATATTGTGCATAGAAGAAAACTACAGAATTCAAATATCATGGTAGGCAGTATATAGTTGTATCTTTATTAGGAAGACAATACATGAGAACCACAACTATCTTTATTAGGAAGACAATACAGAGAACCACAACCATTATAAGCAGAATAACTATCTTTATTAGGAAGACAATACATGAGAACCACAACCATTATAAGCAGAATAGTGTAGTCCATTGGCTACAAAATATCAAAAGAATGGTTATTTCCTTTGGGATAAAATATTAGGATAAACTAAAACAAACTCTTATTAAATATCAGAAGGAACAAAGGACCTAAGAAGGAAAAATTATTTAAAATAAAAATAAAAATAAAATCCTATGTGACCTACTCACATTCTCTAGAAACTACTCTGCAGGAGGAGAAAAATTATTACGCTGACTACAGAAATGACCTAATTAAGGAGGAAACATTGCCACTCTCCCAAAAAGAGTGTTTATTGAAAGACATGACCATTCACTCTATAGATTTTTCTCTGGAATTTATTTCCAGAGAAACTAGAAATATAAAAGGATGGAAATTTATTAATATGACTTACTAGGAAGCACTAACATTTTCGTAGCATAAAGAAATTGCATATTTTGTAACTCTAGGGTGAGACTTATTAGCAAGGCTCAGTTTTCCATTCGCTCCCATTCTCTCTTTACAAGCAGTGCTATTTTCTTACTATAATAATTGTGGAACTTTTTCAAAATTAGACTAATTGGCTAAGGCCTAGTTTAGCATATGCGTTGTCAAAAAGTTGAATCTGGGAAGGCACTGGAGAGGATATATCTATCTATCTATATATAGTGTGTCTCTTTGTCCGAATCAATTGTGTTGGACAAACGGGTTTTTATGAAACTCACCTCTCAAATTTCATTAAATATATATAATAGATGAATGAACATATATAGACCTACAACTTGCCAAATGATCATCCATACCCACCCCAACATCATTCATAACCGTCCAAGTTGTGATGAACCCAATGTAAAAGAAGGGTAGGTGTCTGCATATGGTATAAGAACCTGCATAATATAACAAAAAGAGTTAGGCTCAACTTGCCAATGTCCAAACAAACGATTCGTTCAAGGAAGGTACTCAGCCAAGTAAAAATTTGCAAAGAAAACAAATTCATGCGAGCCAGATAAATGGCAAGGACGCCATCTTTATTTCTTTATTTTGCATTTAAGTTTAAATAAAAATTAATCAAAACGCCAAGAACAACTAACCAACAGTCAAGACATTAATTCCACTGTCTATTTGTTCTTTATCAATCAAATATAAAAGAAGCATTAAAGTGTCTACTGGTTCTTTATCAATCAAATATAAAAGAAGCATTAAAATTTCTTTAAAATTTCCAAAAAAAAAACCATTGATATGGCCATTTTAGTTTTTGGAATCTTTTTTACTGTTGAAGATGTCGTGAATCTATTTGTGTTCCAATAAAAATCAGTTTTGTACATATACATGCTATTAGTCACATGTTAATATTCATAGGGTAACTTATAAAAACTCATTTTTCATTTATATTTTAGTTAATGGGAAGATTGTGTTAGCATGGTCTGACATTGACGTCACTTACTTTCTTCTTTGTTTTTATCACATTTATATTTTAGTTAATGGGAAGATTGTGTTAGCATGGTCTGACATTGACATCACTTACTTTCTTCTTTGTTTTTATCACATCTGCAAAAATTATGGCTATGGCAATTATCATAAGGATTGATTTTTTTGTCATTTATTAGTCACATGTTAATATTCATAGGGTAACTTATAAAAACTCATTTTTCATTTATATTTTAGTTAATGGGAAGATTGTGTTAGCATGGTCTGACATTGACATCACTTACTTTCTTTGTTTTTATCACATCTGCAAAAATTATGGCTATGGCAATTATCATAAGGATTGATTTTTTTGTCATTTATTAGTCACATGTTAATATTCATAGGGTAACTTATAAAAACTCATTTTTCATTTATATTTTAGTTAATGGGAAGATTGTGTTAGCATGGTCTGACATTGACATCACTTACTTTCTTCTTTGTTTTTATCACATCTGCAAAAATTATGGCTATGGCAATTATCATAAGGATTGATTTTTTGTCATTTTAAGGTCGGGAGGAGTTAAATGCTTTCACATGCTTGTAGGCCTTGCATTCTGCTAAAGTAATTCAATTTGACATCATCACTTGAAGCTACAATGACAAAGATGGAAATTTGGAAGTAATGGGTTTTGAATTTTTTTACTAAAGGAATTTTACACCGTTACTACTTTTTATGTTGTATTTAAACCAAAGAGGATATCAAGAGGATATCTCCGAGTGAGACTGGTTTACAATTGCTCTAAAGGTGGCCTATTTCATTCATATTTCAAGTCATGAAGAAAAGTATAAAATGAAATTAATGAAAAACAACTGGTTTTAGAAAACATCATTCTTTAATATGCCAATGACCCTATTTAAGATTCTTCATTAGGGATTTGTTGTTAGGCATCTAGTATATGCATCATTTGTTCCTGGATTCAGGATCTTTGTTTCTTGGGTGGAGAGCTTAGCCTGTACATTGCTTACATTTTTTTTCTAGCACTGATTCACCTTAAAGCTTTTAAAATTTTTCTAACTTTTCCAAAAAAAAAAACCATTGATATGGCCATTTCCTGAAGTCTTTATTAATCAACCTGTATTCCCAAGCAATTCAATTTTGTACAAATATATGCTATATAAGTCACATGTTAATATTCATAGCGTCAACTCAGAAAAACTCATTAGCAATTCAATTTTGTACAAATATATGCTATATAAGTCACATGTTAATATTCATAGCGTTAACTCAGAAAAACTCATTTTTCATTTATATTTTAGTTAATAAAAACTCATTAGCAATTCAATTTTGTACAAATATATGCTATATAAGTCACATGTTAATATTCATAGCGTCAACTCAGAAAAACTCATTTTTCATTTATATTTTAGTTAATATTTTTCTAGCACTCGATTCACCTTAAAGCTTTTAAAATTTCTCTAACTTTTCCAAAAAAAAAAACCATTGATATGGCCATTTCCTGAAGTCTTTATTAATCAACCTGTATTCCCAAGCAATTCAATTTTGTACAAATATATGCTATATAAGTCACATGTTAATATTCATAGCGTCAACTCAGAAAAACTCATTAGCAATTCAATTTTGTACAAATATATGCTATATAAGTCACATGTTAATATTCATAGCGTTAACTCAGAAAAACTCATTTTTCATTTATATTTTAGTTAATAAAAACTCATTAGCAATTCAATTTTGTACAAATATATGCTATATAAGTCACATGTTAATATTCATAGCGTCAACTCAGAAAAACTCATTTTTCATTTATATTTTAGTTAATATTTTTCTAGCACTGATTCACCTTAAAGCTTTTAAAATTTCTCTAACTTTTCCAAAAAAAAAAAAACCATTGATATGGCCATTTCCTGAAGTCTTTATTAATCAACCTGTATTCCCAAGCAATTCAATTTTGTACAAATATATGCTATATAAGTCACATGTTAAATATATGCTATATAAGTCATGTTAATATTCATAGCGTCAACTCAGAAAAACTCATTAGCAATTCAATTTTGTACAAATATATGCTATATAAGTCACATGTTAATATTCATAGCGTTAACTCAGAAAAACTCATTTTTCATTTATATTTTAGTTAATAAAAACTCATTAGCAATTCAATTTTGTACAAATATATGCTATATAAGTCACATGTTAATATTCATAGCGTCAACTCAGAAAAACTCATTTTTCATTTATATTTTAGTTAATATTTTTCTAGCACTGATTCACCTTAAAGCTTTTAAAATTTCTCTAACTTTTCCAAAAAAAAAAAAACCATTGATATGGCCATTTCCTGAAGTCTTTATTAATCAACCTGTATTCCCAAGCAATTCAATTTTGTACAAATATATGCTATATAAGTCACATGTTAATATTCAGAGCGTCAACTCAGAAAAACTCATTAGCAATTCAATTTTGTACAAATATATGCTATATAAGTCACATGTTAATATTCATAGCGTTAACTCAGAAAAACTCATTTTTCATTTATATTTTAGTTAATAAAAACTCATTAGCAATTCAATTTTGTACAAATATATGCTATATAAGTCACATGTTAATATTCATAGCGTTAACTCAGAAAAACTCATTTTTCATTTATATTTTAGTTAATAAAAACTCAGTAGCAATTCAATTTTGTACAAATATATGCTATATAAGTCACATGTTAATATTCATAGCGTCAACTCAGAAAAACTCATTTTTCATTTATATTTTAGTTAATAGGGAGATTGTGTTAACTTGTGTCTGCCATTGACATCACTTACTTTCTTCTTTGTTTAGAAAAACTCATTTTTCATTTATATTTTAGTTAAAAGGGAGGTTGTGTTCACCTGTGTTGGTATTGACACTTACTTTCTTCTTTGTTTAGAAAAACTCTTCTAGTTAATAGGGAGATTGTGTTCACCTGTGTTGGTATTGACACTTACTTTCTTCTTTGTTTAGAAAAACTCTTCTAGTTAATAGGGAGATTGTGTTCACCTGTGTTGGCATTGACATCACTTACTTTCTTCTTTGTTTATAAAAACTCATTTTCATTTATATTTTAGTTAATGGAGAGATTGTGTTCACCTGTGTTGGCATTGACATCACTTACTTTCTTCTTTGTTTATAAAAACTCATTTTCATTTATATTTTAGTTAATGGAGAGATTGTGTTAACTTGTGTCTGACATTGACATCACTTACTTTCTTCTTTGTTTTTATCATGTCTGAAAAATTATGGCTATGGCAATTATCATGAGGAATGATTTTATGTGATTTTAAGGTCAAGAGGAGTTAAATGCTTTCACAGCCTTTACATTTTGTTGCTAGGGCTGCAAAGTGTTTTGCTTGTGGAATTCAGTTTGACATCATCACTTGAAGCTACAATGACAGAGATGGAAATTTGTAAGTATTGGATTTAAAATTTTGTTGGGTTGCAGTGTTTTGCTTGTGGAATTTAGTTTGACATCATCACTTGAAGCTCCAATGACATTTGACATCATCACTTGAAGCTCCAATGACATTTTAAACTTTTCTTCATGACTTGAAATATGAATAAAATAGCCCACCTTTAGAGCAATTGTAGACTAGTCACTCGAAAGTTTTGAATTGCAAGATATCCTCTTTGGTCCAAATACAACATAAAAAGTAGTAACAATGTAAAATTCAAAACCTAATACTTAAAAAATTCCACAACGATAGAGATGGAAATTTTTAAGTATTAGGTTTTGAATTTTACACTGTTACTACTTTAAGTATTAGGTTTTGAATTTTACACTGTTACTACTTTTTATGTTGAGCAAAACTTTCGAGTGACTAGTCTATTGCTCTAAAGGTGGACTAGTCTATTGCTCTAAAGGTGGGCTATTTTATTCATATTTCAAGTCAGGAAGAAAAGTTTAAAATGTCATTGGAGCTTCAAGTGATGATGTCAAACTAAATTCCACAAGCAAAACATTGCAATCCCAAAAAAATTCAAAAGCCAATACTTAAAAAATTGTAAGTATTGGGTTTTGAATTTTACACTGTTACTACTTTTTATGTTGTATTTGGATCGAAGAGGATATCTTGCAATTCAAAACTTTCGAGTGAATGGTCTACAATTGCTCTAAAGGTGGGCTATTCTATTCATATTTCAAGTCATGAAGAAAAGTTTAAAATGAAATTAATGAAAAACAACGGTTTTAGACAACATCATGAAAAACAACGGTTTTAGACAACATCATTCTTACATATGCCAATGACCCTATTTAAGATTCTAATAGGATTCTTCATGTGAGTTGTTAGGCATGCAGATCTTGCATCATCTGTTTAAGATTCTTCATGTGGGCTTTGTTGTTAGGCATGCAATACTTGCATCATCTATTTAGTACTTGCATCATCTATTCCTGGATTCAGGATCTTTGTTTCTTGGGTGGAGAGCTCGGTCTCTACATTACATTGCTTACATTTGTTTTCCAACACTGATTCACCTTAAAGCTTTGCTTACATTTGTTTTCCAACACTTAAAGCTTTTAAAATTTCTCTAAAATTTCCCAAAAAAACCATTGATATTGCCATTTTTGTTTTTGGAATCTTTTTTACTATTGAAGATGTCTTGAAGTCTTTATTAATCGATCTATGTTCGAAAGCAGTTCAAATACATGTTATTAATCACATGTTAATATTCATAGGATCAACTTACAAAAACTCATTTTTCATTTATATTTTAGTTAATGGGGAGATTGTGTTAGCCTGTCTCTAGCATTGAGACTACTACTTTCTTCTTTGTTTTTAAGAGATGTATGCAAAATTATGGCTATGGCAACTATAATGAGGAATTATTTTATGTTATTTAAAGGTTGAGAGGAGTTAAATGCTTTCTTCTTTGTTTTTAAGAGATGTATGCAAAATTATGGCTATGGCAACTATAATGAGGAATTATTTTATGTTATTTAAAGGTTGAGAGGAGTTAAATGCTTTCACAAACTTGCAGGCCTCACATTTTGTTGCTACTGGGGTTGCAATGTTTTGCTAAAGGTATTCAATGTGACATCGTCACTTGAAGCTACAATGATAGAGATGGAAATTTGTAAGTATTGGGTTTTGAATTTTACATTGTTTCTACTTTTTATGTTGGTTCTAGACTGTAGAAGATATCTTGCAATTCAAAACTTTCGAGTCAATGGTCTACAATTGCTCTAAAGGTGGGCTATTTTATTCATATTTCAAATCATGAAGAAAAGTTTAAAATGAAATTAATGAAAAACAACTAGTTTCAGAAAACATCATTCTTACATATGCCAATGACCCTATTTAAGATTCTTCATGTGGGCTTTTTAAGATTCTTCATGCGGGCTTTGTTGTTAGGCATGCAGTACTTGCTTCATGCGGGCTTTTTAAGATTCTTCATGCGGGCTTTGTTGTTTGGCATGCAGTACTTGCATCATCTAGGCTTTGTTGTTAGGCATGCAGTACTTGTTGTTAGGCATGCAGTACTTGCATCATCTAGGCTTTGTTGTTAGGCATGCAGTACTTGCATCATCTAGGCTTTGTTGTTAGGCATGCAGTACTTGCATCATCTATTCCTAGATTCAGGATCTTTTTTTCTTGGGTGGAGAGTACTTGCATCATCTATTCCTAGATTCAGGATCTTTTTTTCTTGGGTGGAGAGCTCGGTCTCTACATTGCATTGCTTACATTTGTTTTCCAACACTGATTCACCTTAAAGCTTTTAAAATTTCTTTAAATTAAAAAAAAAAAAACATTGATATGGTCATTTTAGTTTTTGGAATCTTTTTTACTATTTATGGCATGTATTATTAATCAATCTATGTTCCAAAGCAGTTCAGTACAAATACACGTTAGTACAAATACACGTTACATGTTAATATTCATGTGATCAACTTATGAAAACTCATTTTTCATTTATATTTCAGTTAATGATCACATGTTAATATTCATAGGATCAACTTACGAAAACTCGTTGTTAATGGGGAGATTGATTGTGTTAGCCTGCGTCTAGCATTAACATCACCTACTTTGTTCTTTGTTTTTAGCAGTTCAGTACAAATACACGTTAGTACAAATACACGTTACATGTTAATATTCATGTGATCAACTTATGAAAACTCATTTTTCATTTATATTTCAGTTAATGATCACAAGTTAATATTCATAGGATCAACTTACGAAAACTCATTTTTCATTTATATTTCAGTTAATGATCACATGTTAATATTCATAGGATCAACTTACGAAAACTCATTGTTAATGGGGAGACTGATTGTGTTAGCCTATGGATATGGCAACTGTTGCCACATTTTGATAGGGGCGTGAATTTTATCAGGTTGTTGCCACTCTCCTTCTTCTCCGTTCTTTTCTCATATGTCATGGTGATTTTCCTTCTTCTCCGTTCTTTTCTCATATGTCATGGTGATTTTCCTTGGTGCTTCTGCAAGGTGTTTTATTTTCGGTCCCCAGCTTCCATCAGGTCTAATACCATCATCGGCATTGTAAATGTTTCCCCCTTCCCAATATCGCTGATTTTGTTGCACGATTTCGAGCAAAGATGAGTTTCTTAGCGACTAAGGGTCATGTTTCAAGGTAGCAAATTTGCCTAAGTCCTTTGAACCCGAAGTCGCTACCGCGCGCACTATCCGCGCGTCGCTATGGCACGTTTCAAGCAAAAAGGGGGCACCAGAGAGGAGTAGAAGGGCTCGAGATCGCCGTCGCGAAGGGAAAAAACCGTCTAGCGCGCAGGAGTTTCAGCGCTTTTGAGCCTGCGAGGTTGCGAAGGCTTTGAACCCGAAATCGTTGTCGCTCTTCCCCAAACCCGAAGTCGCTCGACTTGACTAGCGACATCCAGCAAAGGGGTTCCCGGGCTCGAAATCGCCAGCGCCAAGCAGAAAAGCCCGAATTCGCTCATTTTGTGAGCGCTTTCGAGCTCAGGCCAAAGTTCGCCTTGGATCATCATTCCCAAGATTGCCTTCGCTATTTAGCGATTTTGGACGCATCTTGCCTTTTCAGCGATTTTCGGTTGCTGTCAAAGAGAGTGTTTAGGATGTCTTTCCCCTCTTCGCCAGGACAGATTTTGACAGATTTTGGAGTTCACGCTGATTAGACTTTGGTTGAAGTAGCTGAGCATTAAAAGATATTTGTACTCCACCTACCACAGCTAGACGATAGCCCCCTTTTTCAGCGACCAAGACTGTCAGAAGTTGTATGAAATCAAGTGAGGGCAGACTACAAGTACAGGGATGGCCTACCGAGATCAAATCATTCCCCTTTTTGCATCTTTTATAGCTTTTGGCAGGTTTGGGGAGGGAAAAATGCTATAAATAACACGTGCGTCTCATTGTAAAAGGGGGAAAAGGGGGATATCTTGCTAAGAAGCTTCTCTAGCTGTACATCTGCTCTTAATTCAAAAGTATGTTTGGCTCATTAGTTGAGCCTATCTTGTATGTTGCCTTTCTTTAGTATTTCTGCTTCATGTTGCTTATTTTTTTGATTGTTGTCATTCTACACATCTGGATCTCAGCATTGGAAATTAAGTATATCTCGAATAAAATAGAAAGGATACATAATCTGGATCTCAGCATTGGAAATTAAGTATATCTCGAATAAAATAGAAAGGATACATAGGATAGGAAAGTGCTAATGGTTTCTAAGTATACATTGTTTTGATGGTAAGTGTCTGGTTAGTAACTGTGTTGCTTATCTCCCTCACTCGAAGTAAACCACATTTACATCCCTAAACTAAATTGAAAAACATAGGAAGTCGGCCTTCTCCGGAGATTGGCCCGGAAGGCATTCCTTCCTTCCGGCCTTTCAATCTGTTGGGCGAATCTAGGGCGCAAAGACCTAAAACCTTTCCTAGTGGCAGATTCGTAACCAACAATTTCTTTGGCATGTCCGTTGGGACACGAAGGTTTCCCACCCCAAAATAGAATCGAAGCATCGGTGTTCGCTTCATTGCTGTTAAAATCGAAACACCTGGCGACTCTGCATTACCTAAATATTCTCTTAGCATGCATACGAGAAGATGGAGAGCTAGGAATCCGGGACAAGAGCCCGAGTTTTACGAAATTGAGGGTAGCCTGGAACCTATAATTGAAGAAGTGGAAGAGATAGAGGAGGTTGAAGAGGATGAGATCGAAGAACAACCTACACATCGTTGGAGAGCACCCGAGGGTAGCCTGGAACCTATAATTGAAGAAGTGGAAGAGATAGAGGAGGTTGAAGAGGATGAGATCGAAGAACAACCTACAACCTCGAACGATACTGATACAGACTATACAACCGATCAGCTCGAAGAGGAGGACAGAGACATGACAGCCCAGAATCAACAAAATGCTGCTGATCTATTTTCGACCGTCGACTCCACTGGGCCTCTTGCTCTAGCAAGACAGGCCTCTTGCTCTAGCAAGACAGGATGTTGTCCCAAGCTATTCCAAATTATGATGGGACTCGAAAGACGGCGTATGAGAACATTCAAGACATTCTGGCCTTGGTTGTGCTTCACTCCATCACCAATGAAAGTGTCAAGACTCGTCTGCTGGCGCTCTCCTTGCGAGGCAAGTTGCTATATTGGTACAGATCCCTGCCTAAAGGTGTCATTACTGGATGGCTGGTCGACTATGCAAGGGATTCAACGAATCTGCAGACCCATCTTCACTGTTACATCAGTTCCAAAGTATCCAGCAGCACCCGCAGGAGGAAATCTCAGATTTTAATGTGAGATTTGCACAATCCTTGAAAAGAGTTCCCCCTGAGCTTCGTCCTTCTGACGGACAAGCTGCTCACTACTACGTCAGGGCATTTGGCCCAGTTATCAACCTGGTCATTAAGTTGGCCCGAGTGGACACCTTCCCTGATTTGTACGAGGGAGCTCAAAGAGCAGAACTAGATATGATAAGTATAGGTAGGCTCCCGCACAAGGAGCAACCGCCCAGACTTTCCACAATCACAGTACCCACTAGCATCTGCTTCATCTTCTTCATATCCCGATCCAACCTAGAACCCCTTTCTAGGTATGATCTCGAAAATCGATCTAGATATGAGTTTCAAAAAAATATACATATAAGTTAAAAATATATAAAGAAAGGCTTACGTCCATGGATTAGATATGATCTCAAAAATCGATCTAGAGATGAGTTTCAAAAAATATATATAAAGAAAAGCTTACCTCCATGGTTTGAACCTGAGTCTCTTCTTAATAAGCACCAAAACTTACCAATTCACCCTTTCCCCCTTACCAATCCATCGAACCCTTTCCCCATCGAACCCTTTCCCCCTTACCAATCCATCGTACCAAACTCCTTGGTAATAAAAAGACATACCTACCTTTCTAGGTATGATTTTTCCTTCCTTTCTAGGTATGATCTCAAAAATCGATCTAGAGATGAGTTTCAAAAAATATATATAAAGAAAAGCTCACCTCCATGGTTTGAACCTGGGTCTCTTCTTAATAAGCACCAAAACTTACCAATTCACCCGAGCCCCCTTACCAATCCATCGAACCCTTGCCCCCTTACCAATCCATCGTACCGGGACATCTTAATAAGTGCCAAAACTTTCCAATTCACCCGAGCTCCCTTATCAATCCATCCTTGGGACATTGGGACCTCTTAATAAGTGCCAAAACTTTCCAATTCACGCCCTCACGCCCCCTTACCAATCCATCGAACCCTTGGGACCTATAAGACAAATGTTATTATAAGATCCTTGGGGCCTTAGGATACCAGAACTTACCAATTCACCCGAGCCCCCTTACCAATCGACCGAACCCTTGGGACCTATAAGACAAATCTTATTATAATAAGAATGCTTACTCTTTACTTAAATATTAATGTGGTCGGCCATTAGTACAAGAATTCAATCCTGTTGCGCATGGCATGGCATATGTATGTTTTTTCTGATACATAGGGAAGTTGGTTACATGGCATGGTTATGCCCTTAGTTATCAAATTAGTCGAATTTTTCAGATAAATTTCTAAACTCGTCGAATTTAAAACCTGTCGAAACAAACCTTAAATTTTGGTATGGAAAAAAAATAGCAAAAAACAGGTTTGATATTTATGAATTCTCCTTTTTCCTGGTTCTACATGTTGCCATCTTCAGTTTAGCATTGGCACAGGGTAAATCGTTTTATTTATTTATTCTTCTGAACGTACGTATGTAGATGTCAACTTGTTAGTTTTTAAAATTGTTTTAACCGGGGATGTTTGAAGTTGCAGGGCAGTGTAGACTGTCAGACATAAGTACGACATGGAAGAAAGGTGCAAGCGTATCAACATCCACAATACAAGGGCGAAAAAAGGAACCATATGAATTTACGGTCAGGAACCTTTGCTCAAAGTGTAGTGCGGAGCATCTTATTTTGTTCCTGTCTGGCGCGAATGAGAATTTGAATATAAAACCAATTGCGGCAGGTCAAGCGGTGCATTTCGTACATCGCTCCTTAAAACAACCTGGTCAGGTCATACCTGTCGCTATAGACTTTAGTAACTGCAAATGATCCAGAGTGCAGGACCTCGAATCCCTATACATATACATATTTTTTCACCTGAGTCTCGTCAAAAAAAATCCACAAATCTAACCACATATTATGTATAAATAATATTTAATATTAATTAATTAAACAAGTTTAACTTGATTTATGTATTGGTAGTTTGGATATCCAAAAACTAAACCATTATTACCTTTTAAAAATAAAATAAGGTTAAGGTGACAAATTTGATCCACATATCACCAAACTTTCAAGTCTGTACAGCAACTAGGTTTGAAAAGATTATGATTGGCTAAATGCCACAATTAGTAAACATAGCAATCGCAGATTTGTACCGATTCTTGTCTGAGTAAATTAGTAAATGAAATAACTCCGGGTAATTGGATTGATAGAGGAACAACCCAAACTAATTGAGTGTTGTAACTAACAGAATGACATTAATTAGACATTGGTTATGGCTGTTACCTGAGATTTATTAATAAAGCTAATACCATTTTATGCCATTAATTAGACATTGGTTATGGCTCTGACCTAGGATTTATTAATAAAGCTAATACCATTTTATGCCCGTTTGATGCTCTTTTATTATAAGACTGAAAGGGGTCCAATGGGATTTATTAATAGAGCTAATACCTTTAAATGCTGTTTTAATATAAAATTGAGAAGGATCCAAATGGATCCAACAACCCTTACTAAGTGTGGTTACTCTATTAATAACCATTTTATTAATAGATCTAATACCATTTAACGCCCATTTAATACTGTGTTAATATAAGATCTAAAGGGATCCAACAACCCTTATTAAGTGTGGTTACTCTATTAATAACCAGTTTATCAATAGATCTAATACCATTTAACACCCATTTAACGCTGTTTTAATATAAAATTGAAAGGGTTGTTAATATAAAATTGAAAGGGATCCAACAACCCTTACGAAGGGTGGTTACTCTACTAGTAACCAATTTATTAATAGAGCTAACTGCCCATTTAATGTAGTTTTTTTCTTGTGTTAAAAGTGGCAACCACCGATACCAATTGAGATTAGCTCATTCTATACTGTTAGTTTTTATCCTTTTATATAACTAGGTATTGAAGTAGAACAGAGTTGCATCTATGGCAGAGTTATTTGAAGACAGTAAAATAAAAAAAGCTGGGAAATTGCTAACCCAAATCAGCAGGAGAAGGAACAACCTTCTCAAAGATATTAAAAATCATATGATATGATTTGAGTAGTTGTACTTGCATATTTGAGGTCCCATAGACCATATTTGGGTGTCGCGGACGCAATTAAAATCTTTCGTTCATTCATTTATCTTAAGAGTATGTTCATTCATTTATCTTAAGAGTATGCCATGTTACACACGCACACACTTCCAGTACATGGTTTTAAGGGAGAAATACAAGACCATATGAGAAGAGAAGATAAGTATTAAGTTATTAACGATTTTAACAAAACTCCACCTCCTATTCAAAATTTCTAAAAGAAGATAAGTGTGACCTGCTATTCAATTCAAGATTTCAAAGTTTTCGCTATTAAACTTTATTCAAAATTTTGAAGTCTCCACCATTAAACCACTCAGGATTCAAAATTTCTAAAAGAAGATAAATGTGACCTGCTATTCAATTCAAGATTTCAAAGTTTTCGCTATTAAACTTTATTCAAAATTTGAAGTCTCCACCCATTAAACCACTCAGGTTGTACACAACCTTCCAACACCCTAGGAGGTTGTACACACCTTTTGAAAGCAAACCCAAGCATTAATAAAAACTGAAGAAAGGAAAATACCATTAGCTTCTGTTAAAATATGTTAAAGGTTTAAAAGTAAATTTTGAAGTCTCCACCATTAAACCACTCAGATTGTACACACCCTTTCAACACCCTCAACACCCTCAGGTTGTACATACCCTTTGAAAACAAACCCAAACGCTAATAAAAACCAAAGAAAGGAAAAAACCATTAGCTTTTGTTAAAGCATGTTAAAGGTTTAAAAGTACATGATATCCTTTGGTTGCCCCCTTTATCTACCACCAAAAAGAGGGTTCAAATTTTGGGGTTTCATCTATTACCAAGGAGAGGATTCAAATCTTGGGGTTGCCCCTTAACCTCTTCATCTATTACCAAGGAGAGGGTTCAAATTTTGGGGTTTCATCTATTACCAAGGAGAGGATTCAAATCTTGGGGTTGCCCCTTAACCTCTTCATCTATTACCAAGGAGGGGGTTCAAATCTTGGGGTTGCTCCTTAACCTCTTCATCTATTACCAAGGAGAGGGTTCAAATCTTGGGGTTGCCCCCTTAACCCCTATTCCAAATAGTTAACGACCATAGTTACTGGTCGTTCAGGATTGGTACCGCCATCTATTACCAAGGAGAGGATTCAAATCTTGGGGTTGCCCCCTTAACCCCTATTCCAAATAGTTTATTCTGACGTTGGGACCACTGGTCGTTCAGGATTGGTAGCACTAGGCGCACAGAAACCCAAAGGGGCAATTAATTTTAGTATAGGATAACGTTTGAAAACAAACCCTTTTCATTAATCTCATCCAGGTTTTTTGTTTTTTTTGTTTACATAGGGGAATGGTAACATCTATGGTTAAATATAATAATATAGAAGAGAGTTGGAATAGAAGAATTTCAGAGTCCATCACTCACAAGAAGCCTATGGAAAAGGCAATGTCAATATGACATGAGATATGAGTTCCAATTCATACTGCCCACTCTATGGCAACGCTGTCTAAAGGGCACAGACTAATTTAAAATAAAATTAAACTTAATAAGCATAAGAGCAGTAGAAAAACCCTCCAAAAGAGGGTGGCATAAGCTTAAAATGTCGTATGATCTCTTTAGTAAATGTGTGTATATACTGTTATCATCTCTAGTAATTGTGTATATCTTATACTTGCATGCTACTTAATTAAAATCATCTCAGCCTAAGGTACATCTTTGATATGAGCATCTTTTAACATACATATATTTTTAAAATATTTATTGAACTTTGATATAAAATGACTTGCCACCTACATCTTTGATATGAGCATCTTTAACGTACATATATTATTCTTAAAAAGTATTCATAACAGCCTTGTATGGAAGCAAATTTTTCTTGTGACTCTTTTGAGGGACGTTACGAACAAATCACATTTCATACAATTATAGTATTGAATGCAGTATACAGCAAGGCCCAAAAACATTTTATCATGCAAAAGAATTTGAATATCTTTCACTTCTGTAAGAAAAATATAAGATAAATTTATTTGAACAATGACAAGCTTCATAGCCTAAGTAAGGACTGAAAAATATCCTTACCTCCACAGGCGTTCACAGTCGTCCTCCTTAACATCAAGGCATAATCTAATGGAATTTCAAGCATCTGTGCAGAAGGAAAGGGGAAAAACATGTTAAAAATCAGAACCAGTAAAAAGATTAAGAATCTCAATAAGAATTCAGGAAACACAAAAATCGATTCTAATTACAATTGAATAAAATCAAGTTCCTAAAAGTACAGGAATGGACAAAGAGAAGTTTACCTTCCTCGACGATATATTTGTAGTGGGAGGGTAGCAGTATTAAAAGCTTGCATGACGTGCGGGGAAAACGCCACCTAGAAAGCGATAGCGTGGCAAATAATGTCAATGCCACGTAAGGCACTGAGAGAATGGACGTGGCGCATAGAATCAAATCCACATAGCCCTAACGGAATTTCTTTTAATGAGTAATTTTCTTATTATTGAAAGTGCAATCTCGCGTTAAGCTTATGCAATATAATCTTTTATATTTAATTTATTGTATATATTATCTTTTATATGATTACTTAAAATTATTTAGATTTAATTTATTTTATATATTATTTTTATATGATTACTTAAAATTATTTATATTTAATTTATTGTATTATATAAGTTTTATAAGTGGTAGTTAATCTGTGTTAATTTCATATAATATTTTATAATTAATTTAATTTAATATTTTATATTAGTTTTTATAAATTTATAGATATAATAAAAATTATGGTATTAATGTGAATATCATTAACATTATATTTTTTACCTATTTATTTATAATATAGTAATTAATAGATGTATTTATTATATGTTTTTTTTTATTTTTTTTATATAAGATTTGAGTGGATGTATTGATTTTGTTCCTTTCTAAAAATAGATGTGAATTTCAATATCAAGTAGGTACAAAACAATATTACTTACTCATGAATAAAGTTAGCTCAAAGCCTTTAATCCTTCTTCTAGTTTTTAAGGCAAATTACTTTCCAAAACCTCATAAGTACTTTTCGCATAAGAAGCAAAAACAATATTTTCTTCCATGATTATGTATTAACTCTTCCATCCACTCTAGATAATTTATTGTTCCTCCTATACTTGTTCTATTGTTATCATGGTTTATACATAGATTTATGTTATGTATTATATGATGAGTACTTTCATTTTTGTTTAGAGGGAAACCATGGTGTGTTATTTGGGAAAACAATAGCAATTTTGTGTTTTGAGTTTGGTTATACCTATTTTGAATCTCTTGTATGTCTTGAGATATATGACATTATTTGGTATATGCTAATGTACCTCGATGGTATCTTTATGGTACTTTTGTAAATATGTAATAGATTAAGGTTGATTTTATAGTTTAGAGTGTGATTTTTAGTTTTCTTCTTATGTAAGTGTCAATGTGTAGGAAATGCACAAGTATCATGTAAGAGAGAATGTACACAAGTGTCTTGTATGTAAGAGTGCAAATATGTAATATGAGGATGTGCACAAGTGTTCTAGATTAGGAGTGCAAGAGTCATGTAGATATGTCCAAGTGTTGTAGAGTCAAGTGTTCATCTAGTATGCAAGTGACAAGATGAGAAGCCAAGAGTCATGAGACTTGGCATATGAAGAGCAATAGTCAAGTACCTAAAGAGTCACATTACTATGGATATATTATGGAGACAGTGCTCCATAGGAAAACAAGATCAATTTCATATATTTCATTAGTTGATTATAACAAGAAGGGGAGTAATAACATTTGTATACCTTTTGGACATTTAATATTGTAATTTTTCTTCATGTATAGTTCATGAATGATTCATGCTATTTAAATTCATATTTGAGTAAATAAATGAACGAAGTTTGATTTATTATAAGCCTTAATATACATATTAATTTGCTCATGTATTTCCACTCATTATAAGATTATTTTTTACCTTTAATATTATGGCTATTTTATATTTGGGACCTGTGTGATATTGTGTAATATTCTATGATATTTTGTGGTAGTAAGGCTTAAAAATTCAACAATATGCATCATTTATTTTGAATATTTATTGCAATTTTGGACATAATCCCTTCAATGTTTTGGCATGCTCTTATTACTATAAGTGCATCACTACTGTTGAAGGAGAGGGCATGCACTTCTTCACATTCATAGAAGTTGTTAAGATGGTTAGATGGGCATGTGTAAGACCATTAGCTCATGATGAACCTAGGTTTTATTCATAGCCCGTACATATTATCTTTTCTTCATTGGACGAATGTGGAAACAATAGTCTATTTAGTGTTCTCTAACTTGCTAGAAGGCATGACAAATTTTTCAAGGGATCATTGGCTTGTGCATGTGGAGGAAGGGGGTCCAATTTAAAAATATACACCTACATTTGTTTGAAAAGCAATGCTCTCTTTAATTGGTTTATATGATATTCTTCAAGGAGGCATATATTTATGATGGTTTCCATGGTAATTAGATCGAATACAGTAAGAGCAACATGTAAAAATTTTAAATCCTTTAAATATATGGTCATAATTATTTTTTGGCCCAAGGGGTTTTTTCTCTTCTAGATGGAGGTACCTTTCAATCCCCAACATACACATTGGTAGCTTGGTTAGGACAATGGTTTTATGATGTAGGAGCATCTACGTAGGAAGCCAGAAGACCAACCGTTAGATGAATGTAACTATTTTTGGAGATCAAAAAATTAAAAAAAGGCAAATGAGAGAGAGGGATGAAAAACAAGGAATAGAAATTGATAAGAGGTTGAAGAGAGGATTTATTAAGAGGAAGAGTGACTAAGTAGGAGAGAGGAGAGAGATCTATGTGTGAGTTTTGGATGTATGCATGATATGCATGTTTGCAAACATTGACGTATACCATGACTATGTAATTTTGAAATACAATAATAAATAAATAAAGCTTCTTTAATTTCCTTTGTAGGAGATCCTTGTGTTGTGTTTACGTTTTGATTGCCTTTTATTTTTAACCATTGCTTGGAGTCTCAATTTGGTGAAGTGGTAGGTCATAATAGTGCGTTATCCTTGGAGATAAAATAAAGTATCACTTACCCCTTGCAATCTTCTCAAATATAGATGTCTACTATTACACAAATCAATTTTCAAGAAGTGTGTGTCATCAAGGAAAGTGTCATTATGTAAGTGCATATTGTTAAGGTAAGTGTTATTCAAGAAGCGTGTGGCACCATAGAATTATGCTTTATTAAGGGAACTATCATCCAAGTGTTGTTGACATTGTCAAAGGAATTACAGACTTGAGGTTGTTGTTTTGACCTATCCGAGACATCAATATTTTTGTGGTGAGTATCAATTTCCTGCTTGTTGTCATAGTCAAAGCTGACCATCATAGAATGTGTCATCAAGTAGTCCATGATTTGTTTTCATGGCATCATAGTGTAATTGACAAGAGTTTTTTCCTTTTAAATCTTCCATGTCATCTTGAGTGGAAAATTAGTCGATCATCAAAGCTTAAATTTTGTTGCCTAAAGGTGTTTGTTGTCCACCTTGACTTAGAAGATAAATTATCTACACCTTGCCATTGCATCATTTTGGTATTAGATACAAAATATCTCTAAGTCATGACATGTTCCAATTGAATTATGACATAATGGGGAAGAAGAAGACCATGAGGTCCTCGAGTCACATACATAGTTTATATGATGAGATAAATCATCGCATGACTAGATGCACTTGAAATTACCTAAAGGTTGGGCATTCAAGTAGAATATGTAAGTTACAGTGAAGAGGAAAATTCAAACAAACTAAAAACTTGCAAAGAAGTATAAGAATAAGATCCCAAAGAGGGATTAATTTGAGAAATATATAACATAGATAGGAATCCAAAGTTATAAACCCATCATATAAAAAAAGCTTTAAACCTAAGGAAGTCATTGATTGGATTGCAAGGATGGATAAATATTTTTATTTTGAAGCAATAGAAAACTCAAATAAAGTAAAGCTTGCTTGTATAAAACTAAAGGGGCATGCATCCTTATGGTGGGGTCATGTTCAAACAAAAAGACAAGGAAAGGCAAAGGAAAATATTAAGACATGGGAGAAAATGGTCATGACATTGAAGTTCAAATTCCTCTAAATGGATTAACAAATAGGGTTGGTTAAAAGACTTAAAAACCTCAAGAAAAAGTATTTATAAGCAAAAAATATATAGGAGAGTTTCATAAATTGATCATAATATCTAGTCGTATTGAATATGATGAGGAAAAGGTGGCAAGATATATAAATGGGATAAGATTATCCATACAAGATGATATTGCTATAATTTGAATTAAAATTTTTAAATAAGAATACTCGTATGTGCTCAAGGCTAAGGAAAAGTTACAAAAGGAACCAAATAATTCTAGAGGAAGAGGATGATCCTCTCAAGGAAGAGAAAAATTAAGTTATGGTAAGCCTTTGCAATAAGGAGAATTCAATACTTCCCAAAGTTATTCTAATTAAAGTAAATGGGAAAAGGGTGAATCATTAGGAGGATGAGGTGGATTTGGTAGAGGATTCCCCAAGAAGTGTTATAAATGTGAACAAGTTGAACATTGGGCATTTGAATTCTCTCAAGTGCAAAAAACTAGTAGGCATCAAAAGGATGCCCATAACCAAGTTGTACAAGCATATGAAGATAATATTGCTTCACCAAAGCACATGGAAGAACCAAAAAAGAGAAATTTTTATGATAGAAAGGATATTATTAAAACCAAAAAAGGTAGTGCATGAACATGATCAAATAAAGATCTCGTTCAAAATTATTTGTAAATCAACAAATAAATGTTGCAAGATGATAATAGACAATAGGAGTACAGATAATCTAGTGTCTATAAATATGGTAGAGAAGTTTGTATTGAAGAATATAGAACACCCTAATCCATACAAGATCTCTTGGTTGTAAAGGGGACACCAAATTGCAAAGGTGAAACTTCAAATTGGATGTTATGAGGATGATGTCTTGTGTGGTGTTATGCCTATGGATGCTTGTCATGTCTTGGTAGGAAGACCATGATAGTTTGATAGGAAGGAAGTGCATGATGGTAGGATTAAAATCTACTCTATCGATAAGGATGAGAGAGGGTACATATTAAGTCCATTCAAGGACAAAGAGAAAGGAGTGAACAACAATCCTCTAGTGTTTTTGAATAATGATAAACAATTATTGAAAGGTTATGAGATAAAGTTGAAGGGGGAAGAGTTATTGTTGAAAGATGTTGTAAAACAAGTGGAGGAAAAGGTGGAAATAAGAAAAATAATAAACATAGGGAGGAGATAGATAGCTCAACTCAATAGTAGTAGTGAAAATAAAGATGAGAGTGCAATGACTCCTATTGTAGATAAGGAGATAGAGAAAGAGAAAATAAGTGGTAAAGAGATAGTGGAGGAATATGAACATCATCAAGTCATAGATAGCTATGATGAAGGCCATATTGTGAGAGGTGATAATGGAAAGGGTAATTTGAAATGTGGTGGATATTATGATCAGAGTGGGGATTTGGATGTTTTGAAATGCACACAAAGGGCATTGGCTCTAAGTTGATTAGAAGAATGGGGTACAATGACAAGGGATTGGGAAGGTATGGGCAAGGTTTGAAAATGCCCATAATGCCAAAGATAAGGCCAAGGAATGATGGCCTTGGGTATGTAAGTCCATTAGGAAGCAATAGGATAAAAAAATGTGAGGAAAGACTAGTATAGGGAATGAAGGTTCAAGAATGTATTATCGTTAGTGTGGAATATTTGGACACATTGGAATTAGATATTGGAATTGACATCCTTATGATATTTATGGAGGATGCAATAACTCCACATGAAAGTGTTGACACCAAGAGGAAGTAGACAAAAAAGTGCATGTTGAATGTGGTTGGATGGATATGATACAATGAGATAAGACAAAATGAACATTGAGTGCATTATATAAGAGGATATTTTATCCTTAGAGGAAGACCAAGATAAGATAGCCAAGTTGGCCTTGTTAAGATAGCCAAGTTAAAATGGTTGTGGAAATAACAATTCATGTTCATGAGCTACAACTGATAGAACATTTCCTCTTACCTTGTGAGTATGATGCAAGATCATCCATGTAGGAAGTTTGAATACCAACCATTAGACCACGTGGGAAATTAGAAGACCAAATCTTAGACAAACATAACTATTTTTAAAGCTTATAAAAAGGGGGTTAGAAAGAAAACGAAAAAAAGGTAGAAAAGAGAGAGGGGGCATAAACAAGGAAGAGAAATCAGTAGGAGGCCATAAAAGAGTGAATTCAATAAGAGAAATAGTGGTAGAGTAGAAGAGAGGAGAGAGACATCTATGTGAGATATAGGTATATGCATGATATGCATATTTGCATATATTGATGCGTGCCATAACTATGTAATTGTAAAATGCAATAATAAATAAAGGAAACTTCTTTATCTTTCTTTATAGGAGATCCTTGTGCTATTTTATGTTTTATTGCAACTTGTTTTTAACTATTTCTTAGAATATTTGTCTAGTGAAGTGAAAGGTTATTATAGTGTATTTTCCATGAAGAGAAAATAAATTACCCCTTACATCATGACATCAGTCCAACTAAAGACATCTACCATCATGTGAAATTTTTATCATGAAGTGCATGCCATTAAGGTAAGTGTCATCATGGAAGTGCATGCCATCAAGGGAAGTGCACACAATCAAGGAAAGTGTCATTAGGGAAGTATCATTGGGAAAGTGCATGCCATCAAGGGAAGTGTTATTGTAGAAGTGTGTCAGCAAGGGAATTACCATCCAAGTGTTCCTAATATCATTGAAGGAATTGTTGACTTGAGTTATCTAGGATGTTGACATTTTTTTGGTAATAAAACTCAAGGATCATGCATTTTTGTGGTGGGGCCATGTTCAAATAGAAAGACAAGGAAAGGAAAAGGAAAATATTAAGACATGGGAGAAAATGGTCACAAAATTAGAGGCCAAATTCCTTCCATAGGATTACCAAATAGGGTTGTTTAGAAGATTTTAAAACCTTAAACAGAAAATATGGATGTAAAATAGTATATAGAGGATTTTTAAAAGTTGACCATAAGAGTTGGTCATATTTAATATAATGAGGATAATATGGAAATATATATAAATGGACTAAAATTGTCCATACAAGATGAGGTTGGTTTGATTCTAGATAGAACTATTTCAGAGGCATACCAATATGCACTCAATGCTAAGAAAAAGCTATTGAAAAAGCAAAAAAAATATTTCAAAGGAAGAGGATAATTGATGTGGCTTCAAAGAGCCACACATAAATATTTATGAGCAGAAAACCAAAAGCCTAAACTTGAAAAGTCAAAAGCTATCTTTCCATTCTTTAAGTATAACTTAAATAAGCATATAACATGCCTAAAATACAATCACATGATCCCAACCAGCTAAAGTAGTTGTAGACTAGAACAAACACTTAGTTAACAACTAAGCATAAGTGGCTAAAAAAAGGCTAAGGTAATACCTAGTTAGCTAAAGAAAATGGTTGCTAACTAGCTAACAACTAGGAGGTTGTCTAAAACAACCTGCCAACTAAGAATCCTACATGAGCAATGGGCTCACATATTATTACAAGCAATAATAAAATACAATAAAATAATGCCTAAGCTAGTGCATAGGCTAGTTGATGTCCTCATAATATCTCCCCACAATAGAAGCATTGGACCCTAATGCTTTTACAACTAAAGTGTAAGTGTGAGACACCAAACACTAAAAATATATCCTATTGGCTAGATGTATTAAAGGTTGAGGTTCCACATCATCATCAGCCTAGACAAGTTCAATGAAGACCAGTAGTGCCTATGTTGGAATTCCATGCTTGGGCACAACTCTATCACCACCCCTAGGAGGAAGAAGCTGATGAGGATCAATAACCTACTATTGAGGTTGTTGAGTCTTTTACAAAATAAGAGAAGCCAAAGAAGTAGGAGGAGAAATAGGAGGAGGATCTGAGGATGAAAGAGTTGACTCCTTAGGAGGTGGAGGAGGAGGAGGATATTTTGTAGTTGGATTTGGTGTATCATGTTGTCTATCGAATATTAAGGCAATCTTCTATGTTTGAATGAGACACATCAAAAGTGTGTTATACTTAATACACAAAATAAGAAAAGTCTTATTCTTGTGATACAATGTGTATATGTTTTGAAAGGTACAATATACAAACCTCTTGTCATATTGATAGGGCTTGACCTAAAGAATACTACAACAATCCATTAGATTCACATCGCATTTGACTCTATCCACAAAATGAGGACCAAAAGAAAAGGATACTATACATGTTTTATTGATGTATGAGGAGGAACCCTTATCATTCCATCCTAGTGAGTAGGGATGAGGATGAGGTTCCATTGGTAGTTTCAACCTATCAACAATGGACTTCACAATTAAATTATTTTGCGATCCATTTTTGAGGATACAATGTACACAAAAATGAGTCAAGTGGGTCCTCATGATGAATAAATTGTCATGCATACCCTCATTCAAGGGTTTATATATTAGGGTTACATTATTGAGATTTTTCCTAAGCTCATCATATGTTCTTATATTTTCTAAAATCCTAATGGGACCATATTGGGGTTCCTTATTTGGTGATTGCACAATTATATTTTTCTTCTTCCTAAAATAATCAACTTCTATATGACCTCTTCTTTCACAATAATTATAAAAATTTTCTTCCATTAAAAGAAGGATAAAGGGGAGGAAGAATAGGAAGGATAAGGGGGAAAATAATAAGACGAAGAATGTGTCTTTGCCTTATACGACTATTGCGAACTTGGTGCCTTGGAAGGGCATAAATATTAAGAAATCACTTTCTCCTCTGCTAAAAGTGCATGATTAAATGTAGCATCCAAAGTAGCCATGGGAGTGAACTTCACCTCCCTAAATACTTGTTCTTGCAAACCACTATAAAATTTAATTATTAGTGCTTCTGCTAGATCTTTCACTCTGAGAAGAATCCTTAACCCATTGAATTAAAATATGTGGTCTTGAATCGACATATTATGAGTTTGCCTTAGTCTATACCATTTAAGTTTGAGATCATTTTGGTAATTAGGTGTATAAAATGTATTCTTCAAAGCTTTGACAAGGTTCCCCCATTTCTTGATTTTATTTTGGTCTTATTTCCTCCCCATGATCAAGACTTTCACTAAACCGATGAACTTAAGTTTAGTGAAGAAAACTTATTTGTTAACTAGAGTTTTTGAATAAGAGAATGAAGCATCCATATATACAATCTATATAGATAGGACATTAAAATTCCTAGATACATCATAAGAATTTACTTCACATTTTACCTTATTTTGAAACTCATTGTTATATTTTTATATCAACATGAGCAATTGTAGTATAATGTCATGTACTCTATTCATAAACTCTCCAAATACATGAGTGAGATTTGTCATTTGTTTTGTAACACCAAAGACCATTTGGAATATAGTATAATACAGACTAAAATGGAACTAAAGGTGGTTTAAAATTGATGTCTAGGTACCTATTAGGCACAATTTGAAGGATTCCTAGTGCAATAGTTGCCTAGAGTATGATACAATTTTTTTCCCTTCAAAGTTATAATAAGGATGAAATTTAATGCTTTTCAAGGTTACAAAAATTTGTGCAATTACAAAAAGGATTTACCCTTCAATTGTGAAGTGGTAAAAAATTAGCACCAAAATGAAATTATGACCCTTAAAATTGCAAAAAATTGATCTTTTGGAGGTAAAATTTTGAATTTGGAAGGCAAAAACTAAATTTCACCTTGTAAAAAAAATGGTTTTTGTCAACTACGCTATATAATTCAATGACATATAGTTGACCAACTACACCATATAAATCCATAGAAGTCCATAGTTCAATGGTTCTACTATACCCAAAAGTCCATATAAGTACATAGGTCAATGGGTCAATTATACCCACAAATGGTACTTGTAGGTAGCTCCGTGTAGAGGCTTTCCTAACCACCACTGGTGGTTGATCAAAAAATAAGGACCTATTAATTTTAAGTCGCTTGAAGCACCTTCCCACAACCAATGCAAAATAAATTCCATGTTTCATTTTTTCATTGTGTAAGGTGACTACTCTAGGTGACAAACCTGTTAGGCCCACGCCATTGGACAACTCAATGATAATGAGTCTATCACTAGAAGATGGCCAACCCCATGCTACCAAAGCTTGTTTGACTAAAGGTGCTTGTATTTTTATAGGTCATTATTTACCAAAGCTTAAATTAGATGTCCACATAAGGCTGGATTCAACAAAATATAACACTATTTCTAGAATTTCTTTGGAATATTTGCCAAAAGAGTAAATTTTCATATGATTCAACACATGATCAGATCGACCATATTCTGAATTTGAGTTATTGCAATATTTAAGCAACCATAAATCATGAATCCTCTAAAATATTTGTCATTTAGTATGCTTCAAGCCATCAATATGTCCACATTGGTCTTCATTATTCATAAACACTCAGACATTGGATGTTAGCTAGAGTTGTTATCTGCAATGCACACTAACTGATGCCTCTAACATGAGAGTTGAAAGGAATAATTTTGAACTATATTTCGATGAAGAGATTAAGATGTCTCATTTATGGACAAAAACCTTGCCATAGTCTAGTGTTCGATGATAATTAAATGGTTGTCCAACTTCATTCTAAAGGTCATCAACACTAAAATCATAGTATTGAAGTTATAATATCCAAGTCCAACTATCTAAATTGACCACCTCTCTCAGAGATCACAATATCTAACAATTAATCATCTCTCCTCTCAAGGATTTTTTTTTCAACTATAGATTCAAAGGACTTAGCCAATAGTTACTCTATATATAAAAAAATGCATGGAAAAATGTAAGTAGATAAATAACTGTATCTAGTGGCAAGATGGTTGTAACTATTCGACTTAATCCAAGTTATTAGAACTCGGGATTTGATACCAATAATTTGGATTCAAATATCCACACACAAATAATGATGAGCAAAAAAACAAAAGCTATCTTTCTAGTCATGAAGTAGTATTTAAATAGGATTATAACATGCCTAAAATACAATCACATGATCCCAACCAATTGAAGCAGTCGTAAAATAGTACAAACACTTAGCTAAAAACCAAGCATGGGTGTCTAACAAGAAGCTAACTAAGGTAATACCTAGTTAGCTAAAGACAAATGTTGCTAACCAAATAACAACTAGGAGGTTGTCTAAAACAACCTACTAACTAAGAATCCTACGTGAGTAATGGGCTCACATATTATTACAAGCAATAATAAAATGCAATGGAAAATATGCCTAAGCTAGTGCCTAGGCTAGTTGATATCCTCATTAATAATTGTCTTGAGGAAGAGAACAATTAAGTGATGGTAGAGGGAAAATTTTGCAAGAAGGAGAAGTTAGTACTTCTCAAAGTGATTCCAATCGAAGTACTTGGTAAAAGGGTGAATCATCAAGGTGGATTTGGTATTCGAAGGTGTAGAAAATTTCGTAAAACATTTTATAGATGTGGGGAAGTTGGAGATTAGGCATTTTAATTCCTTGAAGTGTATAAAACAAGTAGACATAGAAAGGAATTCCATAATCTAGTTGTACAAGTAGATGAAGATAATATTGTTTCACCAAATCACATGAAAGAACCAAAATAGGGAGAATCCTTTATTATATAAAGGGTATTGTTGAAACCAAAAAATTAGGTGCATGAGACTAAGTATAGAAGGAGACTATTTAGAATGATTTGCAAAACAAGAGATAAATATTGTAAGATGATTTTGGATAGTGGGAGTATGGGCAATCTAGTTTCCACAAAAATAGTAGAAAATGATAGTTTGAAGAAGATAGAATACCCCAATCCATATAACGTATATTTATTACAAATGGGACACCAAATTTTAGTAAGTGAATAGTGTTAGTTAAAATTCATGTTTGATCTTATGAGGATGAAGTCTAGTGTGATGTTATGCATATGAATTCTTGTTATGTCTTGATAGAAAGACCATGATAATTTTATAGGAATACAATGCATGATGGTAATGTGAATTCCTATGCAATTGAGAAGGATGAAAAAGGGTATATGTTAATTCCATTAAAGGATATAGGTAAATATGTGGACAATAATCCTACAGTGTGTCTGAATACAAATAAACAATTCTTGAAGGGTTATGAGATCAAGTTGAAGGGAGAAGAGCCAATGTTGAAAGAAGTTGTGAAACAAGTGGAGGAAAATATTGACATAAGAAATAAAATAAACATGATGAAAATATTGATAGCTCAACTCAATAGTAGTAGTGGTGATGAATACAATAGTGGAATGAATTATATTGCACATAAGGATAAAGAGAAAACAATGGAGGAAGGTGATCCTCATCAGGTCTTCGATGTCTGCGATGAAGGCCATTGCAAGAATTGATAGTGGCAATGACACTTTAAAATATGGTGAAGGACATTATGATTAGATTTGGGGTGAAGAGTTTGGGTGCTTTGAATAGCACACCAAGGGAATTACCTCCAACTTGATGAGAAGAATAGGGTACAATGGCAAGGGATTGGGAAGGTATGGGTAAGGCATAAATATACACATAATAATAGAGATAATTCCAAGAAATTAAGGCCATGGGTATGTAGGTCCATCATGAAGTAATGAGATTAAATTTGTAATATGAGAGAGTAGTACAAGGGATGAAGGTTTACGAATGGGTTGTTGTTGTAACAACCCAAAACTACCAACCCAAGAGAGATATATATAACTTTTTTTATACAAGTATGGCTCACCAGAGACCCAACATCTTTTTCTTCAGCACTCTAGCCTTCACCACATTGGATTTCAAGTAACTATAGATGACACTTAGTGAAAGGAGTGGCCAACTCCCATGGTTTCTAAGGTTCACCTTGATAAACCTCATCATTTATAAGGATGCCAAAATGGTTTCCCCACATTTCCCATACCCTCATCAACATAGGACCATGTGACCACATCATAGGGATTATCCTTTAAGGACCATAATACTTAAAGGGGAATGCCTATTCCATAAACCTATCCTAAATCCATATAGGTAGGTTAATCAAGCATAAAGTCTTGGTGCTTAGTTACCATGCCTATGTAGGCTAAATAAAGTTTTTACCTCTCCATAGGTAATGAAAATGGTCACTTAAACCTACACATTTGAGATACCACTACTACTATCGTGTGAATGATTCCTATAGCATTCTATACATGGGAACACCTTATCCTCATCGTTAAAGATATATCATTTCACATCTATATGGATATTGCATTATTGTAACTCCTTCTAAAGACTCTCTTTGACCTGGTTATTGCATTGTCGTAACTCCTTCCAGGATTGGGCTGAATACTTTAACTTAGGTCCTAAAAGAAAATCTAGATTCAACCCAAGAAAACAATATCAAAAAAAATGCTTAAGCTATAGCATCACATTCACATGCATCTCAAATAAATATAAGCTTCATCTAAGGTGAACACATTTATAATAACTCTATACTATATTTGGCTATTAAATATGTTACATAAAGAAAAATTTCAATAGATCGCCAAAATAATTATTCATAATGTTATCAATTTCCACTTAGAGAACATTAACATTTCTTCACAAGATCACATGTTTATAGCCACAAATAAATAATTGAGCAAGAGAACTAGCATATTACCAAAAATTCCATTTCCTTATTTTCACCATTGTTTAATACAAAACTACTAAACATTGAAGTATCGCTAAAGGTTTTCTCAAAATTTACAAAAATAAATTCTCATTTGCAAACCCATTTTTTTATCCAAGATACAATAACGTCATTATATCTAAATAGACTTTGTACCACCTTCCTCTGATGACATTTTTCATGTAAGGAGTTACCTAGCAACTTGAGAAATATTTAGGGACCAAGACAACTCATTTATGCAATGCAATCTAACATGCTAATTGTATTTGCAAACATCCATACACAATACTTTTAAAAGGAAATAAACTATAGAAGATCCCAAATTTCTCTATTTATTTTTACACACTATACAATTGTAAACAAAACATGCACATTAAATATTTAAGTGGTAACCAATGGGATAATTCCATACTTCTCTCTATAATGGTTTTTCTAACGACTCAAGTCTCGGAGAACCATTATAATATTACTTCGAGATCAAGAGTCTTCTCGAATTTAAAACACAAACACAATTTCATAATTTCCTTCCTATCTACATATCCATAAAGCACATAAATGGAAGAAGCCCCTTCTAGCACTCTATTTAAAAAAAAACACTTTAAAAAGATAGGAAAACCACATAATCTCTTTTTTTTTTAATTTTTTAAAATATCATTCATTAAAATACTATCTCTTTTTAAAAAATAGAGACCAAACAATAAACCATTTTAACCTACAATCAACAACATAATACTTTTTTTAAAATAAATTTCTAACTTAAAACTTTAACCTCATCTCATAAGCAAAAGGTCAAACTTATTTACGTTCTTTCCCAAAATATATGTCAATCCAAGGCAAGCAACACATTCGAGCATTATTGAATTCATAAATTTAATAACTTTCAATTCATACAAAACCTTCCACAAAATCACATAACTCACATTCTAGCACATGGATCACACAACATTCACACATGATAGAGCAAAAATAGCATGCAAAACTATGATCCCAAGCACACTACTCAATATCGAGGTGTGTAGGAAAGCACTTAACACCACAAACTTAAGCATGCAAAACTCTAAGAGGCATGACCAACAAAACTAAAAAGTTAACAAGACTCACAAAGGCAAAATGATCTATCAAAGACTACCTCAGATGTAGCACTTAAACAAAGAAGAAGAACATCACAAGGAACACCTGAAATAGATTGGTAAATCCAAAAAGAGCATCTAAGATGTGCTAGCATACAAGCAACCAAATCCAACAAAAAATTAGATGAAATTTGAGCTAGCATGGCCAACCCAATCCTAAGAAGACAAAACTCGAGAAATAGAAGACTACACTCACTGCCCTCATACAATTAGAAGGGTCTCCACCAAAGGATCAAAATCCAAGGTTCTTGAAATATCAAAAAACTCTTAAAAGAAAGACAAACATAAAATACATAGCTAGGAGATACAAATCTAGGAGAGCACAAAGCAAACAACTTTAAGATCATAAAAAATGGATCACACAATTATCCTTACCTCCTCTAACTCAATTTGAATACCTTCCAAGTTGCATTCCCTTCTTCCAACTCTCCACTGCCTCCAATATTCCTCTTCCAAAATCCCCCAAAAACCTACCCGAGCCCCCTCTCAAATACTTAGGGTGGCTTCTCTTCCAAGTAAACCTTTGCCTCCATGATTTTTCCTGTTTGAGTTGGTTTCTTCTTGCTCATAATGTGAATAATGTTAGTTAAGCAAGAATGTTACTAAAATTTTTGAGTGAGGTAAACATTCAAATTTCCATTCCAAATGATGGTTAAAAGTAAGCAATGATTTATTAAACATATTATTTTTTTAAAGGTATATATATATTTTTTAATCAAACATTTACAAAGCAACTAAATAATCCATTAATTCTTTACTAAACCTTATTATTCCCATTAATAAGATATTTAGATCATTTACTTGCTAATTAGTGTCAATAGTCAATATTTTTTTTGATTGATAAAAGGGGGTTTTGAAAGGGTCCCTAAAAATTTTACAATGGATAAAGCCAAAAGGAGGTAACCATCACAAGGATGACCTCAACAAACAACAACAAAAGGAGATAAAAAATGGAGACAACGAGATGGAAGACCATCACCCCAGGATATGGGCAAAAAGGAAGGTTCATAACATGAGAAGGATAGAGAATATAGAACCAAATAAGTTACTCAGAAGCTACATGATGGTCTTGGTCACTACTGGAGGTGTTTTGTGCATCATCCATAACCTAAGTAGTCTCAGCATTTTGGTTTTTGAGATTGGTGATCACCATCACAACTTTGAGGAGCATATAAGACACAAGATTGACTAGGTTATCCAGGTTGACCATAGGGTTATAATCATCCTTCAAATGCATTCGAGTAGGATTCCTACTAAGGTAGAGGTCATCCTTGAGGAGAAGTGCATGATAGAAAGCATATCCAAGCTTCTACTTTTTATGGGTCGACGAAGCCTCCCCAGGATTTTTTTTCCATGCTTGCACTTATCCCCATAAGCTTTGATCCTGGTCAAGTGACAACAATATGAAGATGAGGTATCAAAAGACACTAAGGTTAATTTCTTCCTCTCCACTTTGGCTAAAGTTATAATGTCACCTTCTATCTTAGTGTCACTCGAGTCCTCCTTTAGAGGGGATACCTAGATGAGGACCAAAGTAGAGGGACAAATGTCATGGCTACAAACAATGGATAGAGTAGATATTTGGGATTGAAATTGGAGTGCATGCTTATAAATTATGAGACACAATCCTTTGTGCTTTGGATGAGTGGATTTGTCTTCTTGAACGATTGAAACAGATAGCTCCATGGACCTGAATAGGTATTCAAGAATGTTGATATACTTAATGCCCCTTAAGTGATTGAGGAATACCAAATGGAAGCTCCTAAACTCTATTAATCAATTGTAAAGTACTACAATATGGGTACAAGGACCCTATTCAATGATGTAGAGAGGCCTTCCCTAATGATGTTATTTGGCAAGATGCTTTCCCTTATTCTTGAAGTGCTCAAGCTAAATAATCAAAGAGTGTTTGTCTCACCTAATTGTGTCACCATCATTGGATAGCTCAATCACATCAACCAACAAGTTGATGGTGACCTTGAAGGAAAGACCTCGAAGTGTCACCCTATCATTATCTCAAGATTTAGTAAAATCTAGAGAGATATCGAGATCACTTTCTCCAAACTTATGCAAAAAGGGTATGAACCTTTGGTTATCCAAGATCTCTTCAACCATGGCATAAAGTTATAGAGTCTTGAGCTCGAGAAACACCATCCTAATAGTCCTCTCTTCAACCATGACATCAATTTATAGAGTCTTGAGCTCGAGAAACACCATCCTAATAGTCCTTCACTGAAATCCAACTAACTAGAACACAACCCAAGCACTTCTCCAACTTGATGAGCACCAAAAATGCTCATATTTTATACATATTTCTTGGATCAATATGCGGTTGTATAATAAGGATTGCATACTTTTATGAATGATTATATAGATATTTGATATAATTATGCGTGTTATCTAATTTATGTGCTTTTAGTATGTTTTGTGGAATTGCAGTTGATTTAGTTATATTTGGAACGGTCGAGGTCCTTTTGATGGACTTGGCACTTTATTTCATCGGGAGTCAATGTAGAGAACATAGGTGCCTCCCTGCAACCGGAAGGCACCAAGGGAACAAGCACCTCCCTACAATCGAAAGGTGCCAAACCAAAGACGAGTGCCTCCCTGCAGTCGGAAGGCACCAACTGAATACGAGCGCCTCCCTACAGTCGAAAGGTGCCAACTGAATACGAGCACCTCCCTGCAGTCGGAAGGTGCCAACTAAATACAAGCGCCTCCCTGCAGTCGAAAGGTGCCAACTAAATACAAGCGCCTCCCTACAGTCGAAAGGCGCCCACTAAATACGAGCACCTCCCTGTAGTCGGAAGGCGTCAACTGAATGTAAGCGCCTCCCTGCAACCGGAAGGTGTCAACCAAAGGCAAGCACCTCCCCACAACCGAAAGGCACTAATAGAAGGCAAGCGCCTCTCCACAGTTGGAAGGCGCTAATAGGAGGCAAGCGCCTCCCTACAACCGAAAGGCACCACTGATTCTTTGCCCATTGACCAGAGTTGAACGACGTGGATGGCAACGGCTGGTGCAGTTCCAGCTCTGCATCATGCAGAGCTAAATTGGAGATAGCACCAACGTATCAAAATGTCTTATCGATGCCAGGAAAAGCATGAACCAAAATGAACACGCCACCTTCAGAACAGAATGCCAGACGTCGATTGCATTCGCCGATCGTTCTAATTTAGTCTGGGAAGAATTGACTGTTGTAACCACTTCTGTAATAGAAGTTCTACGAGTGTGTTATATAAACACACGCAGATGGTTCTGAGGATATATAGAATTAATTAATAAAGATCTATTTTGAATTACAAAAGATAGATTGTAATACGTTGATAAATATTCCAGTTCCAGAAGTTCTAAGTGCGTGTTCGATCGGGAGGAATCTACTGGAGCCTGGGCCCACTCCAAGCCAGTATTTCTTCCCCATTTATTTTCTATTCATTTATCAATTTATTGCTTTCATAGAAATGTTCATTAATTTATTAGTTCCAGTATTTGCAGTAGGTTTATTTCTAGGAACGTGTACATGATTTATTTTTGTAGATTTAATTCTGTTCTTCTTACGTAATTTATTGAGGAGTGCGGGAATGATTGACAACCATCTCAAGAACACCCCCCAAATGTAGGATTAGCAGATTCACCTCTAGTGGTATTGTAGTAACCTAATTCTGACTCTTCGCAAGTTTACGAAGCTCCTTGGGTTGATAATTAAATGCACGGGCATGTGACAAAAATAGGAAACCATTCACCTTGTTTGGCCCGCAACATTTTGGTGCCGTTGTCGGGGAAGCGTCTTAATTAGATTACTTACAATACCCTAAAACCTTCATCTGACCTTGCATGAGTTCTTCAAGAAGAAGAGGACCTGACGGTCGCTTTATAAGAACTAATCCATCAGGACTCGAGTCAGCCGAGCATTTTGGATTTGAGTTAGACTCGCTCGACCTACCAGCAATCCATTGGAGTGAGGAACCACACTTTGTGCAAAGTGCCGCCTCATCCCATCAACAAGGGGAAGAATGAATCATCATAAATCCTCTGTTTAATAGGACTCCTCTAGAGGAAGCCCTGTTGTGGAAGGCTATGGAAGATCAGACGATCTTGCCAGACAACCCTAGAGCATTGACTCAGAAAGTTTTAAATGATCGAAAGGCCATAAACGCTACATTAGAAACCATATTTCCCAAAAAAATGGATAACGATGAAGTCTCATCTGGCTTTAGTTTCCCAATAGAGGAGGGAGTAGGAGATACCAAAATGAAAAACATATCCCCTGCTCACCTCCCGTCCTTTAGAGGACACCCGACTGAGGACCCTGACCTGTTTTTATTCAAGTTTGATGTTTTGTGCAGGTATATGGATTACAAATCAAACATGCAGAAGTTGAAATTATTTCCTTCTACATTAGACGATGCAGCTCTGCTATGGTTCATCGGTCTAGGAGACAAACATATCACCACCTGGGACCAGATGAAGACGCTCTTTCTAGAGTAATATCAAGATTTCGGGAGAGCAAGAGACTCCAGGGAGGTCCTGAGCATGACACAAAGAGAATATGAGTCTCTCGAGGAGTATTGGGAGAGATTCAGCTTTAATCTTCAATGGTCCCCTCACTCGTAGCTATCTGATAAGTCCCTCAAAAGCATCTTCTTGTGGGGACTTACCAATGAGTCACTGGAGGCTCTCAACATGATCTCTGGAGGTGATGTCTATCAGCATGCTATGGATGACATCTAGAAATTATGCCGAAACTACTCGAGAAGGCAAGGCAAAATCATTGCTAGGACCATGAAGGCAACTGCTTTAGTCACCAAAACAAAAATAGGCAACATGTTGGAGGATTTGAAGAGCGAAATGCTCTCATCTCTAGCACTGCAGATGGATACGTTGTTGTTAGAAAAGAAGAAACAAGAAAATGACGCAACATTAGCCTATTTCTACCCAAAATGTAGAGGAAGGCACGCAAAGAATGCATGCCCAAAAAACAAGGTCAGAGTATGCGTAGTTTGCAGGCTGAATCATAAAACTCGATTGTGCCCACAACTGCCCAGTAACCAGGAAGTGGCTGAGAGCATGGAGGCCTACTTCATAGGCAATAGGAAGAGTTGGCCACAACCCCCCATAGGGAATATACCAACCGAAATGCCATCATATGGGGGAGGGTCATACATGCACCAAGGACCCCCTCAACCACCTAATATGGGGTGGTGGGGACCGTCACCCTAGATGAACGCACCCCCAGCAGCATTCTCGAATCAGTAGCCATGGATGCCATAGCCATATCTTGGGAAGCAGTTGAGAGGCCAAAATGCATGGAATCAGAATCCATAGAGTGCATCTCCTACTCACACATCCAACAGAACTTACCAGCATTGCCAGCAGCGAGACCTGCACAGCTACCAGCACAACCGACAGCAAACCCGAACAACAGAGTAAATCAATCGGCATACAACGTAGAAGGTGAGATGTATCATATGTATAATATTCAACTTAGATCAGGTAGGTAGGTAGGAGTAGAGACACCGCCTCTGGTATAAGAGGAGGAAGAAATGGTAGAGATACCTCCACTGGTAGAAGAGGAGGTAGAAATAGAGGAGACACCTCTGGTAGAAGAGGGAAGAGCACTTGAGAGAGCGGAGGCTCCATTTCCTAGCCGGCTGCAGGAACAAAGAAAAAAACACAACCGAAATTTGACATCTTGTCGAGCTTGAAGAATCTCATGGTGACAATCCCATTATTTCAAGCAATTCGAGATGTCCCCATTTACACCAAGGCAATTAGAGAAATGTGTCTAAGGAGACCAGGATGAAAAGCTACCCAGACTATCAACGTCATGGGTAAAATGGTAGATCTAATGATGGGTATAACACATCATCCGAAGTATGCAGATCCAGGCAGCCCAGTGCTGACCGTAAAAAGTGGAGGACATTCCCTGTCCAACACATTGGTTGACCTTGGGGCAGCTATCAACGTGATGCCTCAAGAGACCATGTAGAGGCTGCGGCTCAAGAACCTAAAGCCAACCATGACAGTGCTGCAGTTAGTCGATCGATCAACCGTATCGTCGAAAGGGATGCTGGAAGATGTGATCGTAACAGTCAGTGCATGGGAATATCCAACCAATTTTTTAGTTTTGCAAACCAAGACTAGGCTAGGCGGTTACCCGCTCATTTTGGGGAGGCCATGGCTGGAAACAACTAATGCTTACATCAACTGTCGAGATGGGCTAATGACCATCTCCAATGGGCAAAATGTCAAAATGCTGACCATTTCACCACCAGCTCAGTCTATGGACTTGGCAGAAGAACCCAGGATCACCGAGCATGGAACTATGAAGTTGTCCATAATCCAACCGGTAATGACCTTGGAGGAGATGGCAGAAGAAGACGAGGATGGTGCTATCATGGAGTTTCTCCATGGAGAATCGTCCACCCCCACACCTGGATCGCCGTTGACTGGCGCACAAGATCAGCACATCCAACAAATACATGTTGGGCTAGGGAGGACATTAAACGTCAACAACATGTTGACACCCACACAACTAGAAAAATTGGAAGAGCTTCTGGTAAAACACCAGCAAGCATTTGCATGGGACTACACAGATATGCATGACATCAGCCTGAAAATATGTACCCATCGGATTTATTTAGATGACCAGGCAACTCCTAGTCGGCAGCCACATAGAAGGATGAACCCAGCAATGAAAGACATTGTCAAAGAAGAACTGCACAAACTTCTGGTTGCCGAATTCATATATCCGATTTCTGACAGTGAATGGGTATCACCATTAGTGGTGGTCCCCAAAAAGAACGAGAAATGGCGGATCTGCGTGGACTATCGGGCGTTGAACAATGCGACTAAGAAATACCACTTCCCGCTCTCGTTCATCGATCAGGTCTTGGACACACTCTTAGGAAGAAAATACTTCTTTTTGGATGATTTCAGTGGTTACAACCAGATCCAGATAGGGGAAGAAGATCAAGATAAAACAACGTTCACCTGTCCATGGGGAACGTTTGCCTATAAGGTATTGCCTTTTGGACTGTGCAACGCATCGGCCACCTTTCAAAGGGCGATGCTTAGCATATTATTTGATATGATAGGAGACGGGGTGGAAGTATACATGGACGAATTCACCACCTATGGAGAAACCTTCGAAGAGGCAATGACAAATCTGGAAATAGTGCTCGACAGGAGCAAGGAAAATCATTTGTTCCTAAGTAATGAAAAATGTTTTATGATGATGCAGGGAGGCATCGTGTTGGGACACCACCTCTCTGCAAAAAGAATAAAAGTAGACAAGAGGAAGATTGAGGTCATCAGAGACCTACCTAGCCCCAGAACGTAGAAAGAGGTAAGAAGTTTCCTTGGATCAGCCGGGTACTATCGACGATTTATCGTCGAATTTAGTAAGATTGCCAAACCACTACACACCCTACTTTCTAAGGACGTAGAGTTCAATTGGAAGGGAGATTGCGAAGAAGCATTCCAATTGCTGAAAGAAAAATTGATATCTGCATCGATCTTGAGAGGACCGAATTGGGCCATACCGTTCCATATTTACTACGATGCATCTAACGGTGCGATCAGAGCAGTCCTCGGGTAGAAATACGATGAAGAATTCTATGCCATCTATTATGTCAGTAAAAACTTGGTGGGAGCGGAGCTCAACTATACAGTGACAGAAAAAGAATTCCTCATAGTTGTCCATGCAATAAACAAATTCCATCACTATATAATGGGATACAAGGTCTTCGTCCATACGGACCACGCGGCTATCAGGTATCTGATGAGCAAGCCGGCCATTGGTGGTAGAATTATCAGATGGTTGTTGCTATTGCAAGAATTTGACATCACTATAGTCGATAAACTAGGAAAGGACAACGTCGTGGCAGATTTTCTATCCAGATTGATACCAGTAGATCATCAAGCAGTGGAAGATCAGTTTTTGGATGAACATCTATTCGCTATTAGTGAACAAACTTCGTGGTATGTAGACATAGCCAATTACTTGGCCACCGAAAGGACCTCACCTGCTCTCTCTATACAGAGAAAAGCAGGCGGTCATAGAGAAGAGTGCGTCATTCCTTTGGATGGATGGTCTCCTATTTAAAATAGGACAGGACCAAATTATAAGAAGACATGTAGCAGAACATGAGTTTTCAGAAGTGCTCAAGGCATGTCACGATGAGCCATGCGGAGGACATTTTGCAGGGAAATGAACTGCCTACAAAATCCTGCAGGCTGGGTATTTTTGGCCCACTTTGTTCAAGGACGCGACAACATATACCAGCAAGTGTGACGAGTGCCAGAGGATGGGTAGACCAACCCACCAAGATGAAATGCCCCTGCAGCCCTAGGTACACCTGGAACCTTTTGATAAATGGGGCATGGACTTCGTGGGACCATTTAATCCACCTTCGATGGGAAGGAGGTTTATTCTGGTCTGCACAGATTACATCACCAAATGGGTGGAAGTGCAGGCATTAAGGGACTCAAAGGAAAGAACGGTCACCAATTTCTTATTTGCCCATATTTTCACATGATTTGGGGTTCCTCGGGAGATAACAATAGACCAAGGGCCCCAATTCACCTCCAAATTGATTGAGGAGCTGATGGAGCAGTATAGAGTTTGGCATAATAAAACCACGCCCTACCATCCGTAGGCGAACGGGCAAGTAGAAGTGACAAACAGGGAGATAGAAAACATCCTAACCAAAACCGTGCAACAACACAAGAAATATTGGGCCACACGATTGTCGGAGGTAGTTTGGGCATACAAAACCACGTGGAAATCCACCACAGGATGCACACCTTTCCAACTAGTCTATGGAAAAAATGCGATGATGCCCATCGAGTTCGAAATCAAAACTCTGAGGACGGCTTCAAAATTAAATTTGAGCTTGGATGAAGCTCAAAAATAGAGGATTCGCCAGCTAGATCAGCTGGACAAAATCCGACTGGATGCTTTGCAGAGGACAGAGATTATATAGAAGCAGAGAAAGAAGTGGCATGATAACCACATCAAGCTGAAGAAGTTCCAGGTAGGGGAATGGGTACTGTTGTACGATTCCCGGTTCCAGGAAAGGAAGGGAAAACTTATGCAGAGGTGGATGGGGCCGTATGAGGTGGTAGAGCTCATTAGGAAAGGGGCGATGCGTGTTAAGACAATTGACGGTAGCAACACCATGTTCACAATCAATGGCCACCGACTACGCCCCTATAATACGTCCGAAACGTTACAGGTGGAATCCAGAGTAGGCATGGGGGAGACCCCATCTTGCTAGATCTGGACCAAACTCTCATAGGTGAAATGGTGGGCACAAAAGTGCTCACCCAATTTTTTTAGTTAGTTATAGTTTTTTAATGTGTGTTTTTTTTGTAGGGACGACGCCCGCATGCAAGCTACAGGCATCCTAATCCAGGGCCTAATAGGCACGAAATGCATCTAACTGCCTTTATTTTCCTTTATTTTTTGGTTGCTTTTTGCAGGTGGAGGACTTGACAGCACGAGGGATAGGTATCTGGGAAACCAGGCCTGATTTGGCTCAGCATTTCGACATCGGATCGTAGATAGAATTTGGGCAGCATGAAAAAAAATGGGAAGGTTTGATCACCCTTTTTCCAATCAAATCGCCAACCAGAAGAAGACGCCTTACTACACCCATAAGGCACCAAGTCTAGAAGAAGGCGCCTTACTGCACCCAAAAAGTGCCAAGATCAGAAGAAGGCGCCTTACTGCACCCAAAAGGTGCCAAGTCTAGAATAAGGTGCCTTACTGCACCCAGAAGGCGCCAAGACCAGAAGAAGGCGCCTTACTGCAATCAGAAGGTGCCAAGTCCAGAAGAAGGCGCCTTACTGCACCTAGAAGGCGCCAAGACTAGAAGAAGGCACCTTACTACAGTCATAAGGTGCCAAGTCCAGAAGAAGGTGCCTTACTGCATCCAAAAGAAGGCGCAAAGGCCAGAAGAAGGTGCCTTATTGCACCCAGAAGAAGGCGCCAAGACAAGAAGAAGGCGCCCTACTGCAGTCAGAAGGCGCCCTACTGTAGTCAGAAGGCACCAAGCCCAGAAGAAGGCGCCTTACTACACCCGAAAGGCACCCATCCAGAAGGAGGTGCCTTACTGCATCTAGAAGGCGCCAAGTCCACAAGAAGGTGCCTTACTGCATCCGAAAGGCGCCCATCTAGAAGAAGTTCTAATATATATATATATATATATATATATATATATATATATATATATATATATATATATATATATATATATATATATATATATATATAATAGGTGCCTTCCAACATCAGGAAGGCGCATTCATCCAGCCGAATACGCCTTCCAACATCAGGAAGGCGCATTCATCAAGACGAATGCCTTCCAACATCGGGAAGGTGCAAACCAGAAGGAGGTGCCCCCCACATTGGGAAGACGCATGCAGACAAAAGTGCCTCCCACCAATCAGAAGGCATTGGAAGGTGCATTCGTTTGACGCCTCCCGCGTGCAACATTTACATCTATCGGATGCCTCGAGCGGAACGAAGCATCGCACGAATAAGCGATATCAAATACCCCTCCCTCGTGTCACAAGTCAACAAATCAGCGGCTACCACGACAACTGGAATGCCGAATCAGGTACGTGCATATTAAATCAAATATTTTATATAATTATTTATAAATACGTAGTACCAAAAAAATACAGCTGTCATAGAGATCGTACCCCCCATAGTCGAAAATGCATGCCAATGGTAGGGCGCCTTCCATAACTGCTAGGGTTAGGTGTCTTTTCTATAAGAAGGCGCCTTCCTGAAGAAGGAAGGACAAAAAAAAATACAGCAGAAGGCGCCATGGGAGGAAGGTCTAAGAACCATGCGATCAAGAAGAATGAACCCAGTGACACTGATGGGATCAGAGGGGCAGTAAAGACCCAATTCGAAGTCAAGGGGTGGCTCGAATACTACACCTTGGTCAGTCAGGGCCAGGACATGGAGGCAGCTAGAGAATTCATCGCCTCTTTGAGGGGAGATGCGGCCCAAGTACGAGGGATGGAAATTCTAGTCACCCCTGAGTTCATCTCATAGGCGACTGGATTGCCTCTCATGGGGGAATGTATATACAAGGGCGAAGTGTTAAAACTATACATCGAAATACTACTATCGAGAGGAAATGTGCAGATAGACAGGGAGGGGTTACTCAAAAATAGTCTCCCCATGAATATGCGAAAGATATTCGAGCAGATTGCTCGATTCTTCACATGCATAGGGAAGTATACTCATCTGCACCTTAATCATGTGCACTTTCTCAATCACCTAGTGCATGGGAGGAAATTAAATATACTATTCTACTTGGCGAGTGCTCTGAGAGATGAAGCAGATCGGTACCAGAAAGGGGCATCGTCCGCCTTAGCCCACCATGGGCTGATATTGGCATTGGTCCGCCATGTAGAAGCACAAGGATAGAACCATGACGTAGAGGGAGATGGCGGCAAAATAGAGC
Organism: Wollemia nobilis; assembly: GCA_028583015.1. Lineage (NCBI taxonomy): Eukaryota > Viridiplantae > Streptophyta > Pinopsida > Araucariales > Araucariaceae > Wollemia > Wollemia nobilis. The sequence continues at coordinate 1,114,113 of JAQPPZ010016827.1, forward strand.
AACACAATGTGATTGCCAAATTAGGGCAAGGCAAAGCATCCCCTGCAGAGGAGATAACAAACATCAAGCAATTGGCGTTGCCCTTTTTTCTAGGAGTAGAGCAATCACCGGTGCCCGAAGGCATAGAGGACAGAGGGCATTCCCTAGTGCCCGAGTATGAGGAGGAAGGAGCGCCACTCGCTGGTGGTGAGGACGAACCAATTCCCAGGAGGAAACGTCTATGGCAATTTCTCTCAATAGAGGAAGGACAGAGTGACACAGAGATAGACTTTGCCACCCAAACACTGAGAATTAACGAACTAGAGCTCACGAAATGAAGGAACTTCTGGGAGTAATGACCAGATCGATGCGACCTTGGAGGAGGCGCTCGACTGGCAAACTGATTGCTGGATGGCACAATAGATTCTAGAAGATTGCTAGAACCAGCATAAAAGGGAATTGGAGGAAAGGGATAGACGAATCGCTCAGCTCGAGCAACTGGTCTGGCAGTTGCAGGAGGAAAATCAAATACTTCAAGACATAGGAACAGCAAGAAAGGAGGCGTCCATGCAGACTGATTGGGAAGAAGCAGTGCCGACGAACTCTCCCACATCCGTCGAACGAGTATTATCTTTAGGGGAGATTCGATCGGACGCTCGACAGAGCATCTCGGAGGCAGGGGAGGATTCCTCTATTTTTAAGGGTGAAAATGAAAGAAGTCCTACGATGCCCCCTATCATTGTCTTGAGTGACACAGAGCAGGACGAAGGTCCCCAACAACAGATAAGACCAGAGGATATGGAGGACCTCCCCAAGCCTGAAGAAGGAGAAGAGCCTGAGGGGTCGACACCAGGTAGATAGGAGAATGAAGGATCACCCCCGGAGATAGCAGTACAGCCGATCCTTCGGAGTAAAGAGAAGTCCCCAAAGGAGAAAGAAGAGACCTCGATTCGAGCTGCCACATTTTCTATAGATGCCAAGGCAAAGATGCCCAGGACGACTTGACAGAAGGTGAAAGTGACCTTCGTCGAGTCAGAGGAGGACGAATGGGACATGCAACTGTTCATCGAAAGACAAAAATATTTTGAGCAGCTATGCAACGAAATGAAAGCGACCAAGGAGGCCAGGAAGGCATCCTCGAGGGTAAAAGGAGATTACGGCATCTGCGTCAATCTGACAGAAGACAGCCAGTTTTGGGACATCTATGGTTCATCCCGAGGGCGGCCTTCCATGATGAAGAGGTACTTGGAATGGTGGGGAGTATATGGCCCACAATTGGAGGCCGCTACAATTTGAAAGGAGAATGCAGGGCTTACCCCTAAAGTGGCTGGATTATACAAGGCCCAAGTAGTCCCTTCTAGAGAGAATAACTTGGATATCGTTATGGCAGTGGTCAAACCTCCCGACACCGACCTCTGGCAAGCTATCGAAGCTGCATTTCAATTGGTAGGAACAACGCTGGCTAGACCACCACCAGTAGCGGCCAGAACAAGAAGGGGACAATTGACAGTCGTAGTTTCCCATAGGCAAAGGCGAACCACACCTTCACATGTCGACACGAAAAGAAAGACTTAGGACGTAGGGGTAGCCGAATCCTCCAAGAGATGGCGACGATGAAAATTCAGAGGGCTACCTACAGTTAGATGCCACGAGGGTGTGGCATATGTTAGGCATGGGGGGATGATGAGCACCAGAAATGCTCATATTTTGTACATATTTCTTGGATCAATATGCGATTGTATAATAAGGATTGTGTACTTTTATGAATGATTATATAAATATTTGATATAATTATGCGTGTTATCTAATTTGTGTGCTTTTAGTATGTTTTGTGGAATTGCAGTTGATTTAGTTAGATTTGGAACGGTCGAGGTCCTTTTGATGGACCTGGCACTTTATTTCATCGAGAGTCAATGTAGAGAACATAGGCGCCTCCCTACAACCGAAAGGTGCTAAGGGAACAAGCGCCTCCCTACAATCGGAAGGTTCCAAACCAAAGACGAGCGCCTCCCTACAGTCAGAAGGCGCCAACTGAATACAAGCGTCTCCCTGCAGTCGAAAGGTGCCAACTGAATACTAGCGCCTCCCTGCAGTCGGAAGGCACCAACTGAATACAAGCGCCTCCCTACAGTCGGAAGGCGCCAACTGAATACAAGCGCCTCCCTATAGTCGAAAGGTGCCCACTGAATACGAGCGCCTCCCTACAGTCGTAAGGCGTCGACTGAATGTAAGCGCCTCCCTGCAACTAGAAGGCGCCAACCAAAGGCAAGTGCCTCCCCACAGCCGGAAGGCGCTAATAGAAGGCAAGTGCCTCTCCACAGCTAGAAGGCACTAATAGGAGGCAAGCGCCTCCCTACAACCAGAAGGTGCCACTGATTCTTTGCCCATTGACCAGAGTTGAACGACGTGGACAACAACAACTAGTGCAGTTCTAGCTCTATGTCATGTAGAGCTAAATTGGAGATAGCACCAACGTATCAAAACGTCTTACCGATGCCAGGAAAAGCATGAACTAAAATGAACACGCCGCCTTCAAAACAGAATGCCAGACGTTGATTGCATTCACCAGACTGTTCTAATTTATTTTGGGAAGAATCGACTGTTGTAACCACTTCTGTAATAGAATTTCTGCTGGTGTGTTATATAAACACACGCAAATCATTATGAGGATATATAGAATTAATTAATAAATATCTATTTTGAATTACAGAAGATATATTGTTATACGTTGATAGATATATTCCAGTTCCAGAAGTTCTAAGCACGTGTTCGATCGGGAGGAATCTGCTGGAGCCTGGGCCCACTCCAAGCCAGTATTTCTTCCCCATTTCTTTTCTGTTTATTTATCAGTTTATTGCTTTCATAGAAACGTTCATTAATTTACTAGTTCCAGTATTTGCAGTAGGTTTATTTCCAGGAACGTGTACATGATTTATTTCTATAGATTCAATTCTGTTCTTCTTACGTAATTTATTGAGGATTGCGAGAATGATTGACAACCATCTCAAGAACACCCCTCAAACGTAGGATTAGCAGATTCACCTCCAATGGTATTGTAGTAACCTAATTTCGACTCTTCGCAAGTTTACGAAGCTCCTTGGGTTGATAATTAAATGCACGGGCATGTGACAAAAATAGGAAACCATTCACCTTGTTTGGCCCGCAACACAACTCATTACTTCAATATACCACTTAAAAGGCTTGAAATCAGATGAAAACTAATGGGAAATAATACTCCATATACCTACAATTTAAAATTTATTGGGGAGTTGAATGGATAGGGCTATCTAATATTGGCATGCTACCAATTCAAGAAGCTTCACCTTTCCAAGACCATTGATGGAACATATCAAGCCAAGAAATCCTAGGCTCGAGTACTCAATACATGTCAAGGATGAAATATCTAATGATGTTTGTGCATGTAGGGAAGGTAGGACTAGCACTTGTGTTCTTGGCACTCAAATAAAGGCTAGGGTAGGTGTGGTTGCACTATCAGAGATGACTTTGATGCGTGGATCATTGAAATAAGTCTCTGGCATGAGAATTTTGGATATTAGTGCAATCATGAGGAAATGTGATTCACCAAATGCTAAGATTCAACCATAAAGGAAGTGAAACCTCAACCCTCCAAGGGAACAATCTGAAATTAAACACCTCAATAAAATGATAAAGCCCCACAGAGGTAGACACATCAGCCATTCGAGGAAGTAGAAATGAAATAAATACTTCAACTAAATGAGGAAGCCACAAAGGGAGTGACACCTCATTTATTTGGTCAAGCCACAAAGATATGGGCCCCTCTGATATCCAAGAAAGCCACCAAGGAGTAGACTCCTCTATATCTTGAAAGTGCTAATATAGACCCAAAAGGAAGGTATTGGAAGGACTAAGGGACTAAGACCTGAATAGACTAGAGTTTTGAAGAAAATACATCAAATTTATTGAGGTTAAAAAGCACATGGGAAAAATTATCAAGCGAAACTCGTAGAGATTTCAACCAATCCAAGGTTGGCCATGACATCAATAGCTTTATTTCCTTCTTTGAACACGTGTTGGATGATAACATTATCATACCTATGGAGGAATTTTTCAACTCCTCAATCATAGTGAAAATTCTCTAATAAGGGGTTTGATTTCCTTTGAGGATGTTAATGGTGTTCAGAATATCACCCTCAATGATAAGGTTACTGATATGAAGACTCTATAAAGTTGATAATTCTTGGAATAAAGCTCTAGCTTCAAAAAAATTATTAGTCTAAATACCAATGTTCTCAGTGAACACCAAGATGATCCTATCGAAGTTATCTCTGATGATGCCTCCACAACTAGCTCTACCTAGGTTGCCTTTAGCAACACCATCGAAGTTGATCTTGAACCACCCTAAGGGGGGAGGAGACCATTTGGCAATGGATTATCACTAATCAATAGTCAATATTAATTATTAATATTAACACCAATATTCTCAAGATTTAAGGTTATAAACTACCAAATAAACACTTGAATGATATTTATCCATCAATATATGTTTTCCATATGCACAAGCATATAATCCATTCAATAAACAATATTACACACCATTGTTTTATCCTTAAGTAGGTGGCTATTTTCCTTAATATATTCTATTGCTACCACCATATTGCTTAGGATACTTACTGCATAAACAACTTACGAGCCCAATGGTTTGAACATTCAATAAACATAAATGCAATGCACCTACATGAAGGTATTTTATTACCTTGAGCTATCAATGAATGAGTCATCTACATCATTTTCCAAAAAATTCTCTCAACTCTTGTAGTTATCCATATTAAAGAACCATTGAGAGCCCTTGTTCCTGCAACCACAATATATATTAGCAATACCACATTCCAAGACTTGAACCAAAGCATATAAAGTGGCTAGTTGAAGATAGAAATGAATAAAACCATGTAATAAATATCCATACATCAATACACAACTTATTGGCAAATATAAGTCCTACTAAGGAGAATTTTTACATACTCTCCCCTTTGACTAAACAAAGTCCCCTATATTTTTATTGTGATTAAACAAATGTTTCATTCAAATAAGTATAGAAATTGCTACCTCATTTCTTCAACATTTTTCCATGTGGCACAATTCTCAGAACATTGGTTCTATTGGACCTTACATTGATCTAGGGATTATTTCCTCAACATCTTGGAATGAAACCCTAAAATATTTACCATTCTCACCTCAATGGTTGAGGCATTTTCCATCTATAATTTAGAAATATTCCACATGTGAGTATGATCAATAACATATTTTTTGAGTAAGGATATGTGGAAAGTATCATGGATATTTAATAGGTTGGGCAGTAAGGTGAACCTATATAATACTAGATTAATATTATCAATGATCTCAAAGGGACCAACATAGATAGGATCCAACTTAGTTTACGTGATGACACTTTTCTTCATGGGTCTAACTCTCAATAAGACTATGTCCCCCATAGACAATTCTCTTGGTGTTCTTTTCAGATCAACATAGCTCTTTTGGAAATTGGTTGCTTTCTTGAGCACAAGCCAAATTGCTTTGATTTGTTCATATCTTGAATAGTGTTTGGTATGATCATCACTCGATCCTTTATATTATCCCATTATAGATGTTTTTTGCATCTTCTACCATATAAGGCTTCAAAAAAGGCCATTCCAAATGATGCATGGTAACCATTATTATACGCAAATTCCATAAGATGCAAAAATTCCTATTTATATTTTTTGTCCATACAATACATGCATAGCATATCCTCTAAAAATTGCTTTATCCTCTCTATTTGATCATCTATTTCTAGAGGATATGTAGAACTGATATTCATCTTCATGCTCACTACATGGTGTAGATCCTACCAGAATTCTAATGTGAACCTAGATTCCTTGTTTGATATGATCACCTTAGGAAACCCATGTAGCCTAAACATTTCTTTGGTAAACTTATTTTCCACCATTGATGCATCATCCTTGATGTTCCCTAGTATGAAGTGTGTAACCTTGGTCAAATTGTCAACCACTACTAGGATTGCATCATGTTGGTACCTAGTCTTAGGTAAACCCATAATAAAATCCATAGAAATTACCTTCCATTTTTGCATAGGTACATCATGTGGGTACAATTTCCCTACTAGGTGTCGATGTTTTTCCTTCACCTTCTAGCATTCTAAACATATTGTAATCAAACTAGTGATATCTCACTTTTTGATTCAACAAAAGTTTTTTTTAATGTTTTCCCTCATTTTTGACCCTCTTGGATGAGTAAAATAGGGATAATTATGTGCCTCTTGCATAATCAATCTCCTTAGATCACCAGTTTTGGGTATAACTACCCTATCCTTGAAACATAAAATTCAATATTTTATGTTAAAACCCTTATTCTCTTTAGGATTTCTCTCATTTTGGTCTTGGAGTTTTACGTAATACCGCTCTTATAGTTGTATTTATTTGACCCTATTCAACAAGTCTATATGAATTTGGGTTATTGTGGCTATGTATGATATTTTTTTCAAGTTCTTTCCTTTTAATATACTCAATACCAAAGTTGTGTTCAATGTAGGTGGGTTAAAAATATACCTTAGAATCTAATGGTATATCCTTGGATCAAATAGTTTACCCAACAATGACTGTCTTAAAACCTTTAGGGCATGCATAAATACTACCAATTCTATATCATGTGTAGCATAGTTTACCTCATGTTTCTTGAGTTTTCTAGAATCATAGGCTACTATAGCCTCTTCTTGAGATAATACCCCACCCAATTATTCTAAGGAAGAGTCTGTACACATGGTAAAATTCCCAAGAGGATCTGATATATTGAGAATCGATATCATTGTTAATTTATTCTTTAGAGCCTCAAATGTGACCTCACACTTATCCATCTATTTGAACTCTTTTCTCCTTTTCTAAAGGTTGCTTATTGAATAGGAAACCGTAGAGTAACCTCTCATAAAATGCCTATAATAGTAGTGAGTCCCATGAAATTCCTAACATTTGATACATTTATTGGCGGAGGCCAACTTAATATAGCCTAAATTTTCTTTGGGTCCACAAAAATTCCCTCTATTGAGATGATGTATCCCAAATATTGCACCTATGAGGTATAAAAATCACACTTGGAAAACTTTCCATATAGTTGGTTTTTCCTCAACACCTCTAACACTAATCTCAAATTATGGTCATGTTCTTCTTTGGTGCAAGAATATATCAAGATATCATCTAAGAATACCAAGACAAATTGATCTAGATACTTTTGGAACACATTATTCATCAAATTCATAAAATTTGTTGGTGCATTCATTAGCCCAAATGGAAATACCATGAATTCATAGTGCCCATATCGGGTCTTAAAGGTTATCTTGTGAGTATCCTCTTCTCAAATCCTCAACTAATGATATCCATATCTTATATCTATTTTTAAAAATATAGTAGCATCCTTTAGTTGATTGAAGAGGTCATCAATCCTTGGAAAAGGATACTTATTCTTAATGGTTACCTTATTCAACATTCTATAATCTATGCATAACCTCAAGGAACCATATTTATTTTTCACAAACAATATCAAAGCACCCCAAGGTGACACACTAGGTTTGATCATACCCTTTTCTAACAAGTCTTGAAGTTGCACCTTCAGTTCTTACAACTCAATTGGGATCATTCTATAAGGTGTTCTCACAATAGGTTCAACCCCTAGCATTAACTCAATAGTGAAGTCAAATTACCATTGAGGTGGTAGTCCTTAGAGATATTTTAGAAATACATCCCTAAATTCATGTAATATTAGGTGTTTCTTAAATATTTTCTCATCTCCCTTTTCTCTCAAATTTCCATTAATCTTGACTACATATAGCATACCACCTCTTTTAATGACCTTATTTAACTGCATAGCTAAAAATAAGTGAGGTTGAAAAGAACCTTGCCTACTTTGAACTCTTACTCTCTTCTTATCCTTGTTGATGTAATCCATCCACCTATCTTGAAAGTTGATTAAGGCTCCATGATCCTTCAACAAATCCATTCTAGAATAATATCTAAAGTATTGGATGTGTGCCAAATATAAGTTCTATATAGTGGACCTATTATGTAGAGTTATCTTAGTTGTAGGAAAACATTGATCCATTGAGTAGGTCTATCTAGAACCATACTCGACTTTCCACCCTTGTGCCAAAAATCTAGGTATTTTTGGCATATCCCCAATAATACTAGTGGAAATAAAACTATATGTAGCTCCACTATCTATTAAAAATTTTACATATTTATCAAACAACTTACCATTTAGTAACATCAATGTAGCTTGTCCATCTAGGTTTTGACTCCTAGTAGCAACATATATTTGGTGTGACTATTCCTCTTCTTGGTAACTCAACTCTAACCTTTGGGGACACTTTTTGGCATAATGAGGACCCCCACATATGTAGAAACCTACCTTGGGTGCCTGGGATCTCTCTTGCCTTCTCTCCCCCATTTCTTATTTTTGTGTTGATTCATTTTTCTTTGGAGGATGAGGATTGAAATTGTCCTTCTTCTAAAATTTCTTCTTATTTTACCTTTGATTCCCATTGTTCTTGTTACTAAACTTTGGGTTACCTTTGTTTCTCTTGTTTTGTTCCTTATCCCACTTCATAAATTCTACACTCTTTATTTTCTTAAGCTCTTGTCTCTCTATCTCTATCAACCCTAAATAGTTGAAGAAAGACTTTTTAGTTTGGATATTAGTTATTCTTGTCTAGCCAAGTCATAAGATTCTTGAAAAGTTTTAGGTTTGAGAAAATTAATTACTATCCTAATCTTAGGGTCTACCCCTAAGATGAACTTATGCACCTTTAGATGCTCATTTCTCTCGTACTCTAGAATATACTTCAAAAGTTTCACATATCTTTGAAAATACACCTCTATCGATAGTGATCCTTGTTGAAGTGTAGAGAATTCTTCAAATTTCTCTACATAAAATTGGTCAAAAAGAAATATTTTCTTAAAAGCCCCAATGAAATCATCCCACTTAAGTTCCATGGCTTGGATATTTTTGCTTATACTGAATGTATCCCACCATTCTAGGGCTGCATCTAGAAGATGAAGGGTAGCCCACATAGTCTACGTCTTAGAGGAATAATATTTCATGGAAAATAAGGTTTCTAACTCTTTCAACCATGACTCGACCACATCTCCTCCTTCTTTCCCATTAAATTTGGTTACTTTAAAATTCTTAAGATCTCTAGCTAGATTAGCCTCTATCTCGGTCCTTTTTCCTCTTAGCTTCTTCTGATAGGGTTCTCTTCTTGTCTACCCTCTACATTTATAGTACTGGCTTCTTTATTGATTAAGGTTTCTATCAATTTTTTTATTGCTCCAACCATTCTTGAAGTAACTTCACTATGGAGGAGATATATTCTACTCTCCCATATAACCCTGCTATTCCCCTAAGATCCCTATCAGGGTTCATTGTCCTCTTAACCCTCTTGCTAGGAGTTGTTGCTCTCCTAGTTTTCTTACTAGAGTCCATAGTTTGTTCGATATTTTACACTCAAATTTCCCTCTTGTAGAACCATGCTAGTTTTCTTGGATGAACTTCCTTTTAATATAGGTGTCATCTCCTATCCACACAAAGGAGTTAGGTAAGCTTCAATTGTACTTACAATTAGTTAGTTTCATTATCCTCATGAACTAACATAGACCATTATCACTCAATCGATAATGATCAAGGTCACGCTTACCTTCCTACAAGGTGCCTTTCCCAAAGTAGCACATCAAGTCAAGGCTTAACCTAAGTGCACTCACTGGAATCTTCAAGCCCTATGACCTAGAGCTATGATACCAAATGTAACAACCCAAAACTACCAACCCAAGATATACATACATATATATATATATATATATATATATATATATATATTTACACAAGTAGGGTTCACAAGAGACCCAACATATTTTTCTTCAACATTCAAGGCTTCACCACATTTGAGTTCAAGTCATTACAAATGACACTCAGTGGATAAGAGTGGCCAACTCCTATGGTTTATGGGGTTCACCTTGCTAAACCTTCTCATTTAGAAGGATGCCAAAATGGTCCCCCCACCTTTCCCATACCCTCATCGGTATAGGACAATGTGACCATAGCGTAGAAATTATCCTTTAAGGCCCATAACACTTAAATGGGAACACATATTCCCTAACCCTATCCTAAATCCATCTAGGTAGGTTAATCAGGCATAAATCCTTGGTGCTTAGTTACCATACCTCCATAGGCTAACTAAGGTCATTACCTCTCCATAGGTAATGAACATGGTCACCTGAACCTACACATTCAAGGTACCACCACTATTATCTTGTGAATGATTCCTATAGCCTTCCAGATATGGGAACACCTGATCCTCACCATTCAAGGTGTATTATTTCACAAGTATATGGCTATTGTATTCTTATAACTTCTTCTAGACTTGAGAGCACCTAGCTATTGCATTCTCACAACTCCTTCTAAGGACTCTCTTCAACTTGGTTATTGCATTCTCATAACTCCTTCTAGGATTGGGCTAAATACTTTAACTTAGGTCCTAAAAGAATATCTAGGTTCAACCCAAGAAAGAAATACCAAAACAAAATGCTTAAACTATAGCATCACATTCACATGCATCTCAAATAAATATAAGCTTCATCTAAGGCTAACACATTTATAATAACTCCATACTATATTTGGCTATTAAAGAGATTACATAAAGAAGCATTTCAATAGATCACCAAAACCATTATTCATAATGCTATCAATTTCCACTTAGATAACATTAAAATTTCATCACAAGATCACATGTTTATAGCCACAAATAAATCATTGAGCAAGAGAACTAGCATAATACCAAATATTCCATTTCCTTCTTTTCACTATTGCTCAATACAAAACTACTAAACATTGAAGTATCACTAAAGTTTTTCTCAAAATTTACAAAAGCAAATTCTCATTTGCAAAACCATTTTTCGATCCAAGATACAATAATACCATTCTGCCTAAATGGCCTTTGTACCACCTTCCTTTGATGACCTTCTTCATGTAAGGAGTTACCTACCAACTTGAGGAATATTTAGGGATCAGGACAACTCATTTATGCAATGCAATCTAACATGCTAATTGTATTTGCAAACATCCATGCACAATACTTTTAAAAGGAAATAAACTAGAGAAGATCCCAAATTTCTCTATTTATTATTACACGCTATGCAATTGCAAACCAAACATGCACATTATATTTTTAAATGGAAACCAAAGAGATAATCCCATACTTCTCTCTATAATGGTTTTCCTACCTACTCAAGTCTCGAAGAACCATTATAATATTACTTCTAGACCAAGAGTCTTTCCCAATTTAAAACACAAACAAAAGTTCATAACTTCCTTCCTATCTACATATCCATAAAGCACATAAATGGAAGAAGCCCCTTCTAGCATTCTATTTAAAAAAAAAACACTTTAACAAGATAGGAAAACCACCTAATCTCTATTTTTTTATTCCCTAAAATATCATTCATTAAAATACTATCTCTTTTTAAAAATAGAGACCAAATAGTAAACCATTTTAACATACAATCAACAACATAATATTTTCATTAAAATAAAGACCTAACTTAAACATTTAACCTCATCTCATAAAGAAAAGATTAAACTTATTCATTTATGTTCTTTTCCAAAAGATCTATCAATCTAGGGCGAGCAATTCATTCAAAGCATTATTGACTTCATAAATTTAAGAACTTTCAATTCACATGAAACCTTCATTAAAAGCATGTAACTCACCTTCTAACACATGGCTCACACAATATTTGCATAAGATAGAGCAACAACAACATGTAAACCTATGATCCCAATAACACTACCCAAGACTCAGGTGCATTAGAAATCACTTGACACCATAGAATTAAGCATGGGAAAAGATAAGAGGTATGACCAACAAAACTAAAAAGGAACCAAGGCTCACAAAGAAAAAATAAATAGATAAAGAATACCTCAGATGCAACACTCAAACAAAGAAGAAGAACATCATAGGGAACACCTAAAATTGAAATGCTTAGTTAAGATATCACTCAATATGTATCCTCCTAAAGATAACAAGGAAACCAAACCCAAAAATAGCATCTAAGATTTGCTAACATACAAGCAACTAACTCTAAACAAAACTTAGACAAACATATAGCTAGCACAATCTACCTAGTCATAAGAAGGTAATTCTAGAAACTAGAAGACTACACTCACTATACTTATACAAAAAAAAGGATATCCACCAAAGGATGAAAATCCAAGGCTCTCAAAATATCAACAAACTCTTAAAATAAAGACAAACATAAAATACATAGCCAAGAGATACAAATCAGGGAGAGCACAGAGCAAACAACTTCTAGATCATAGAAAAGGGATCACACGATCACCCTTACCTCCTCTAGCTCAAGCTAAAGACCTTCCAAGTATGCCCTTCTTCCACCTCTCCACTACCTCCCTTATTCCTCTTCCAAAATTCCCCAAAAGCCTAGATGAGCCCCCTCTCAAATACTCAGGGTGGCTTCTCTTCTAGCTAAACATTCACCTCCATGATTTCATCCATTCATGTTGGCCACTTCTAGGTTATAATATTTTTGAAGAACATTAACGAAGCAAGAATGCTACTCCAACATTTCTAAGGGAGGGAAATATTCAAATTTCCATTCCAAATGATGATTAAAAGTAAGCAATCATTTATTAAACATATTAATTTTTAAAGGTATACATTTCTCTTTTAATCAAACATTTACAAAGCAACTAAATAATCCATTAATTATTTACTAAACCTTATTATTCCCATTAATAAGGTATTTATATAATTTACTTGCTAATTTGTGTCAATAGTCAATATTAGTTATCAATATTGATACCAATATTCTCAAGTGTTAAGGTTATCAACTACCAAATAAATACTTGAATGATCTTTATCCATCAATCTATGTCATTCAAAAAATAATATTACACATAATTGGTTTATCCTTAAGTAGGTTGCTATTTTATTTAAGATAATCTATTGCTACCAACATCCTACTAAGGAGACTCATTGCATAAGCAACCTCATGGCCCAATGGTGTGAACGTTCAATAAAAACAAATGCAGTGGACCTAAATGTAGGGTACTTTATTACCCTAAGTTGTTGATGAACAAGTCATCACCATTGTTTCCCAAAAATTTCTCTCAACTCAGGTGGTTATCCATACTAGACCACCAGTGAGAGCCCTTGGTCTTGCAACCAAAATAAATATATATATATATATATATATATATATATTAGTAGTACCACATTCCAATACTTGAACCAAAGCATATAAAGTGACTACTTATTGATAGCAATGAACAAAACCATGTATTAAATATCCATACATCAATACATAGCTTATTGTCAAAGATAAATCCTACCAAGGAGGGTTGTTACAGTTTTGGTCAGTGTAGAATATATGAACACATCACAATTAAGTGTTGGAACTAATATCCTTATGATATTTATGGAGGATGTAATCACTCCATGCAAAATTATTTGCACCAAGATGAACTATCCAACAAAGTTCATGTTAAATGTGGTTGGATGGATGTGATGCAATGGGACAAGATGAAATAAATGTTGATAGAATTTTATAAGAGGTTTGATCCTCAATGGAAGGACAAGAGAAGATAGCAAAGTTGTCCTTGTGAAGATAGCCAAGCTAAAATGACAATGAATTGGAATAACAGTTCATGTTCATGAGCTAGAGCTCATAGAATATTTCCTCTTACCCAATAATTATGGTGTAAGAGATTCCACATAAGAGGCTAGAAGACCAATCATTGGATCATGTGGGGAAGTTGGAAGAAGATGGTATTCCATAAGAGGAATAGAAACAAATCAAAAGAGAGGAGAGAGACTGATGTGAATTATAATTGTATGCATTTTTGTAAAATACATTGATGTCTTCCATGACTTTGTAATTTTAACATAATAATAAATAAATTTATTTATCTTCCTTTATAGGATATCCTTGTGTTGTGTTTATTTTTTGATTGCCTTTTGTTTTTAACCATTGCTTGGAGTCATCATTTGGTGAAATGGAAGGTCTTAGAAATTTGTCATCCTTGAAGAGAAAATAAATTACCCCTTAGCCCTTACCCTCTTACCAACTAAAGATATTTTCCATCATGCAAAATTGTTAGTGTGAAGTGCACATTGTCAAAGGATGTGTCATTGGAAAAGTGCATGTCATCAAGGGAAGTATCATCGAGGAAGTGCACAAAATCAAAGGAAGTATTGCTAGGGTAAGTATCATCATGAAAGTGCATATCATTAGGGAAATTTTTATCCAAGTCTTGTTAACATCATTGAAGGAATTGCTGACTTGAGCCATCTATGATGCTAATATTTTGTGGAAAGTGTCAACTTCCACTTTTTTTTATAGTTGTAGGAGGTTATCAAGGAACATGCCATAAGTTATTCCATTATATATTTTTGTGCCATAATAGAGTACTCAATGATAGGTTTATCATCCTATTGCTTGCATTCCATATTCAGTGGAAAATCAATTTACCATGAAATCTTAAAATTTGTTATTTGAAGGTGTTTGCTATTCACCTTGAATTAGAAAATGAATTACCCCCACGTTGCCACTATGTCATTTTGGTATCAGATATAGAATATATCTAAGTCACGACTCATGCAAAAGGAATGATGACACAATAGGTAAGAAGAATACCATGTGGTCCTTGAGTCACAAACATAGCTAAGATGATGAGAGGAACCATCACGACTAGATACACTTAGAACTTACTAGAGGAGGGATATTCAAGTAGAAGATGTATGTGATAGTGAAGAGGAGAATGTTGACCAACCAAAATATCACAATGAAGGACAAGAAGAAGTCCTGAAGAGAGATTAATTTAGGAAATTTCTAATGTATATGGGAATCCAAAGTTAAAAACCCCATGATATAATGGCATCTTAAACCATAAGGAATTCATTGATTGGATCAAGAAGATGTAGAAGTATTTTAATTTTGTAGTAGAAAACTCAATGAAGGTGAAATTCACTTGTACAAAACTAAAGGGTATGTGTCCTAGTGGTGGGACCATGTTCAAAGAGAAAGATAAAGAAAGGAAAAAGAAAATATTAAGACATGGGAGAAAAAGGTCATGAAATTGAATTCCATTCCTCCTATTGGATTACTAAATATGATTTTTTAGAAGAATTCAAAACCTCACACAAAATAAGTTGGAAGTAAAAGATTATATGAAGGATTTTTATAAATTGACCATAAGGGCTAGTCATATTGAAGATGATGAGGAGAAAGTGGAAAGATACATAAATGGAATAATTGTAGACACAAAAATCTAGCCACTTGTCATCAATTTGTATCCTCAAATCATAGTCATCCATTATATATATATATATATATATATATAAAATAATATATTTAATATATACATAAATATTAATATTTTATGTTTATATTTATATATATTTAATAAATATATATGTATTTATGTGAATAAATCCTAACCCTCCGACATGACTTAATCTCAGCCATCCATCCATCTCAATCCATATCACATGCTCAAGTTTAATCTCCATGCTTCCTCAAGTTTTAATCTCGATCGCCTATTGGTGTTGTCAAAACCCTAACATGTTCAAGGGAAGATTATAAAAGATGATTCATTTTTATGAATCAAGGCCCACACAAAATATTTAGAGGTCTTGAATTTGAACATTCTTCCACTCACAAGCCCTAGCCACTTTGCTATCATCTTCTTCCCTTGCTACCACCATTGCCCCTCCGTTCTCATCATCACAAAACTCTCACGAACCAAATTATGTTTTGCTTCATTCCCATCCACCTCTAAACATCGCCTAGATTTTGTAGAATACCACTAAGTGTTTTTGGAATGCTATTAGGCGTTCACAATCATCACCAAACACCTATGGACATTTCCTGTAGTAGATTTTGTAGCCTAAAAGACCTCAAATGCTTTTGGGTATTTGCATGATCTTTGAACACAGAAATAGGAGCACAAATCAGCATTGGCACGGTAAGATATTTTTTGCATTTTATTTATATTTCTACATTCTTGTTTACAGTTTAACATTGAACATTTAGGGTTTATAGATTTTATCATTTAGAGGGCCTCACATAGTGGAGACCTCGTAGGTGCTATTAAATATTTTTATGTTACTTTCTATTTGCAAGTGCAGGAATCACATTTTTGGAAGCTATTGAAGCTAGGGTGGTCCCATAGGGATACACAAGCCCACCCGCATTCTTGTTTGGAGCAAAATATGATGTAGAAGAAACCATATGTTCACTTGTGAATAAGGTTTCTAAATCCTAGATTTGTAATCATTGTATAACATCATATTGTAACATTGGAGATCAATGCTCTCCCATAATAATATCAATATTATTGTCTTCATTTGTGCAATAATATTTTGTGTTGATTTTGTTATCTATTGCTTTGGTGTTGTCATTTTTTGCTTTAAAAAATGGTGATCATGGTGGGACCCCCAAAGGGTTCCTCATTTTGATTTACCTTGTCACTAATTTATGTTTATGTTTCTATTTTGCAGGTTTCTAGAAGTTTGATCACATGAAAATCACAAAAACTAGGATTTTTGGGAGTT
The DNA here is from genome assembly GCA_028583015.1 of Wollemia nobilis. NCBI lineage: Eukaryota > Viridiplantae > Streptophyta > Pinopsida > Araucariales > Araucariaceae > Wollemia > Wollemia nobilis. The sequence continues at coordinate 1,130,740 of JAQPPZ010016827.1, forward strand.
GTAGAGTTCAATCAATGGTCGCACGAATGCCTTGCACCATTCGAGGGATGTCCTGCAGAGTTCAAGAGATGTCTCATAGCCTTCAAGAGACTCTGGTCAACGTTTAAAAGAGTGGGGAAAAAATATATAGGCTTCCTAGTAAGCCTAGTTCAAACCCTAACTCCATTTTGTTTTCATTTTTTTGCTTTTTAACAGTGAAATCAACAAGAAAACATTCATTTTATATTCTAAATTAGATGCATTTTTTAGATTCATTTTAGGCATTTGCATCGTTCATATAGTTTGCACATAGAGTAGATTTGCATTTATGTATTCACTATAGTTCATATTTAATTCAAATTTCTACTGGTTTATGGTGTTTCATTTACTATTCTATATGTTGTTTGCAATTGAAATAACAAAAGCATAAATAACTACATATCAGGGTTAAAGGCTTCCATTTTTTTGCTTTTCTAATCTAAAATAAGTTCATAATACCTGAGTACACTCCCACTATTGGAATCATTTGATGATTCACGGCAGAAGAACTAGGCAAACCCTCCACTATTGAAATCACTTGATGATTCAGGGTGGATCTTAAGCAGTGTACCCTAAGTTATTTTGAGGAACTTGGTGTTAATGTCCTTGGATTATAGCTTAGACATGTGAAATAGGGTGTTTTTAGCATTGAGTGAACACAATACACAATATAAATCTTAAAAATGAATCACACACTTTGCACATCACACATTTAACAACAATGAGTTGGATTTCATAACCAACCATTGTTGAGATTGGTGATGGTGGGATTCATATTCATCCGTCATCTCGCACCATAGAAACCATAGTCATCCATGAGCAATATTTATATATTTCATCACCAGAAATATTCTTATTTGCCATCCATCCTTAGAGTCCATATTGCACAATATAACACACAAAACCACAAAAATAAAATAAAAAACAAAACAAAATTGTTGCAAAACATAGGATTGAGTTGATTGTTTGATTCTATGTGATTTACATTGCATATTTTCTACACATTCCACACATTCACCATCCCCAAATGACTCACTAGCTTATTATTTCAACTCAAAACCAAGCAAACATTTTAATACAATCCTTTGTTAGCCAAACCACTTCATCCATGGAGTGTTCCACATCTTTGCCTACCACTTCTATGGTTAATCCTATCAATGTGATACCGATAAGTTTCTCTGGTTTATTTGTAGGACCCTCACATGTTATGTATACCTTAAATGCTGACGTGTTGCATAGAGCTATCAACACCCCCATTCCAAAAAATGAGCCATCATATCCTACCAAACCTAACATCACCTACATAGATATAGGTAAATTTGGAACTTTTCTAAGATCCATTAACCCTATTCTAGAGAAAATCAATAGCCCACCTAGGCATAATCCTTCTTATCAATAGGACCTTGCCCAATCACATTCTTATAGATTCACCCAGGTGTATACCAACCCTTTTTTTGAGGTGTCATATGAACATTCCCATCACTAGTCTCTCCCACATTAATCATGTGCCCAAAATATTTCCATCCCATCCTCATATACCACCACCTATGGAAATCCATAGTATGAAGCACATATCAATGTTGCTTTATAAATTCCAGTCTCTACATCTAATGTCTTCCATTCAATTGCAATCCATGTTACAACATATCCTCCACCCACCTTATCAATTTTCACCACACCTACACCCTATACCTTAGAAATTTCCATATAGCAAGCATGTCAACACTTCAATAAATTGCTCATGGGTCAACAAGATGCTCATTCTTATCCCAAAAAACAAATACAAATGGTAGATTTTAAGCCCTAGCCTATTCCAACCCAACCTACCTTCTTTACCTCAAACATCATGGGTATCATAATCTTCAACTATTTCTATCCCTACACCTCCATTAGTCCACACCCATTCCATTCCCACAAGTCAACACATTCATAGTCCCCAAACCTTATCTCCATTCCATAACCTACAATAATTTCCTCATCAAGCCTAACATAATTAAATGCAATCCAATTCATCAAGCCATCAAAATCTCATCACACCCCATCATTTCACCACTTCGTCTCCACACAATCACCAAGTAATTCATAGCTTCTGCATACTTGGGGAAGATCCTAGAATTCAAGAAATGCAACAGTATATTGATAGCTTGATGCAACACCATTTTGGTATGATAAACCAAAAACCTACTTCAAGACAACTAATCAATAAAACCATTCCCTTTTTGGTACCATCACCACCATATCTGGAAGATTTTATAGTGCCAAAATTTAATAAATTTAAAGGGATTGAGGATCCTAGAGAGCATGTAAGCACATTCATTCACTCATGCTTCAAAATTCAAACTCAAGACACTTTAATGCTCAGAACCTTTCCTCAGACATTAGGGGGATATGTCATGGAGTGGTATAACCATATACCTCATCATAGTATTTATACATTTGAAAAGTTGGTAAGCCAATTACTAGAAATATTCTCCCTCAATGTTAGTAAGAAAATCACATTGTCTGAATTAAATAATCTTAAGAAATTTGACAATGATGTAGTCTATTATTTTGGCAACTATTGGAGGATCGTTATCACAAAACTTCCATTTTCTATACCAATTGAAGATTTAACTTGATTTTTCACCAATAGTCATTTAATACCTGTCTCTTGGTTATTACAATTGCAACAATATGAATCATTTTAAGAAGATCTTGCCCAGACTAGCATAATTGAGTAAATCAAAGTCTAAAAAGATGTGCTAAAGCATAAAAAAAAGAATGGCAGAACAAGGGCCAAACAAAACTAAGTTATTATGGCCAATATAAGCTAAATAAAGTGAATCAAGTGGTCATGAGTCAACTGGTAATGGCTCAATATTAGCAATAAATGCAACAACAACTACACCAAATTTTATACCAAGCAGTTTCATAACATAGTGCCAACTATGGATAATCGTTAATGTCGATAATCTATTTGATAAAATCATCAGTACACACATTTTTCAAAGTCATATACTTCCATATTTCATAGGTTGTATGACACAAATCAGCTTGCCTTACCCGAGGTTAAATCGATAGATCCTACCAAGCATAGCAAAAGCTATAGGGAACATTTGTTTTCCCTTATCATCGATAGAATGGGTATGATATTAAAAGTTGCTATCAATTCAAAGATATAGTGCAAGACTTAATTGACCTAGGGGCCATAAATATTTATAGTCCCTTGGCTCAACAAAATCATAACCTTGGCATTTATCAAACACCACTTCCTCATCATGAGGAGGTGCAATAGACAACAAGAGGATCAAAAATCAAGACTCCTCCTAATCAAGTCAAACATGTGCAATAATACTAAGGTTTTGTGGGTGATATTCATGTAGTCACTCGAGGTCAACAATGCATCAATCAACAAAATGTACAATAGTAGAATTTCCAATATCCTGTAGCACCATAGGCAAGTGTGTCTCCTCAACTTGCCAATTCATCATCACCTATGCAGTTCTCCACCAATTATTCCCAACCAATTCACATTCCAAACCATCCATCTCCACCACTAATATTTCCAATCATCCACATGGCCAATCATCTCTCTGAGTAGCCGACTAATCATTAGCCTTAAAATAGCTTCAGCCAAACTATATATTTATGAGCTTATACAAAAATCTCCCCCACACTGTGAGGCATTAGTTGAGATTCTAAAATCCATTGAAGTCCAATATCAAGATGCTAATGCCTTTAATAATTTTATGAGGAATATCTGAACATTTGTGGATCCTTCCATTATATTTTACGATTTTGAAATCAAACCAATATCGTGAGAATTAGTGGACCCTCCATTACACATTATGGCTCAAATTGATAGGAAGCCATTCAAATAAATTTTGATTGATACCAAATCCTCCATCAATATCATCATCACATCTACTCTTCAACATCTTGATCTTCCACCATCTCATATAATCAAATCCTCCTTCACCTTTAAATCATTCAATGATGCTCTCTATTCCACAGTTGGCACTGTTGTTTTACTCATCAAAGTAGGGGTAAAAATGTTGCATACAATGTTCCACATCTTGGAAGGATCCATGGTGTACAATGTACTCCTTGGACATCCTTGGATTAGGGAAATGAGATGTATCCCTTCTATAATTCATCAATGTCTAAAATATGTACACTAGGGACAAATTCATTGCATACCAGTGAACATCGAACCATTTAAGTATTGTAATTTCATCTCAAATTCCTATGAACCCACTCTTCCATCCACTCATATTTTCTTGATCCCATCAACCACATTATCCACCACACCATACATATCTTCATATAAAGATCTTATTCCTTAGGAACTTCCCATAACTACCCCACATCAAGCTTCCACTTTCATACCCCCATCCTCATCACCATCGACTACATGTACATGTGGTCAATCCCAATCCACATTGTCCACATCATCAACATCAACATCCCACATCATTATTACCTCTACATCATTGCCCATTCATCAAACACATCAACTGATGTTTCACAAGTTGAATTAACAGATTATGAGATGTCATTCCAGCCCACACCTCTCCCATTATCAAAGCCACAAGCCAATCATGAGCCTTCCACATCCACTTTCACATCATCCCAAGTTGCGGTCCACCTCACTAGTCCTGGCATTGGTGAATACGTGGTCCAAGACATCACTCTTACACAATTTAGCATCCAAACCACAAGGAATTACAATCGCCCATGTAACCCACCCTTATTCATAGGAGTGGTGTACAACATGGGTTCAATACCTAACAACATAAATTTTATGTATGGGGGATTGATTCATCATCCAATCCATATTCCCTAGATTAACTCAAACAACCAACCCTTGCTAATATACAACACATGTTGGGTTTTCCATCTTGATACTTTCATTGAGTCAATTGGCAAGGGTATGGCCTAGGATGACATAAATAGGGAATGCATGATATCATCGATATTTCATATCGAGAAGTGCATGACCATTCAGGTTTAGGCTATCAATCTCATTCTTCCACTTTTTTTGAATAATCTTTTCAAAATATCCATTTAAATTTAGAATAAGAAACCCATCATACCGATGACTTTGAGGAAGAAATATGTGAAGAATATGATGTTATGTCATCATATTTTGATGAATCTGACAAGGAATAAACACCCATCACTCCATTCACCAAATAGGATGAGTATTACCTAAGAATATTTCCCATCCATAAGCTCATATTTCGTTTTCTCATTCCTAGAAAGTGAGTTGAACCAATCGATGAACAACCTCCACCTCATTAATCCACCTCATTGATCCACCTCACCAGAAAATTTTATAATATATGTACAAAATAAAATAAAAAACACATTAAAATTTTGTAATATATGTACAAAAAAAATAAAAAACACATAAAAATTCTAAAAAAAATTATCATTGCATTGCATGTGCATGGAGTTTTTCCTATTGCATTTATTTGTGTTGCTTGCTATTTTTCAGGTTCCCAAAGTTCTTGTATCGGTTATAGCAGATATGATCCATCCATTCTTCACATTGCCATCCACCAATTTTCCCTCTAAGTTAACATGAATCCTATTGATTTATTCACCCCACTCTGTAATCCATATGATTTGGCAAAGCCAATTCCAATTGAAATGAGCCTTATTGATATGGACTAGATTTCCTTACCTCCATCCTTTTCCAAATTCATCCTTTTTGAGGAATTGTTAAGGGCTTCAATCAACTACATTCCTCCATTGCCTACACCTTTGCATTCACCTTTGCCTTTAGATTTCGAGGTTTTCTAGGCAGACATGGAAGAAACCATGTAAGAAGAGTTTTATAATGTCATAAATGACATTCATTTGATCCCAACACCCCATTAGCTTGAGGAAGGTTCTCTTATGTCCATTGAATATACCATCGATGTGAACCTTAGTTCAAATGTAGACAATCCTCAAATCGTCAAACTTGAAATTTTTTTATCTGTAGATGAACAAGAGAAATTAATTTTTCTCCTCAAGAAGAAGGACATTTTTGCATGGTCCTACAAAGATATGCATGGTCTTGATCCTAACTTTATTATCCACAATCTCACCTTGCACCCTGATGCTAAGATGATCAAACAAAAATTGAGAAATATGAATCCTACCATTGTCCTCATGGTCAACGAAGAGCTTCAAAAGCTATTAGATGTGGGTTTCATTATATCCATGAACTATCCTAAGTGGATTTCAAACATGGTACCCGTTTGCAAACCTAATAGGGTGATACACATTTGCACTAACTTTTGAGACCTTAACAAAGCATGTCCTAAGGATGACTTTCCTCTACCAAACATCGATACTCTTGTTGGCACTTGCACTGGGCATGAATCACTTTCTCCAATGGATGGTTTTTTAGGATACAACCACATTTGAATCAATCCTTATGACCAACACAAAACAATATTCACTACACCTTGGGGAACTTTTTTTTATAAGGTGATTCCCTTTGGCCTAAAAAATCCAAGTGCCACTTATCAATGTGCCATGACATACATATTCCATGATTACATGCACAATATTATTGAAGATTATATGGATGATCTCTTGAAAAATCTAAAAATCGACAAGAGCACATTGATATCTTGGAAAATGTCTTTGATCGACTTCTAGAGCATAATGTAAGGTTGAACCCCAAAAGTGTGTCTTTGGTGTTACCTCAGGCAAGCTACTAGGATTCATTGTATCCAAAAGAGGCATTGAGGTGGAACCAAATAAAGTTAAGGCCATCGTGGAGATTCCTCCCCCAAAAAAATTGAAGGAATTGCATAGTTTACAAGGAAAGATCCAATCTATCCATCATTTTATTTCATGAATTTCTGAAAAATGCAGGCCATTCAATCACTTGCTACAAAAGGGGGTGACATTTTCATGGATATATGAGTGCCAAAAATCATTTATGACATCAAACAATACTTGGTTTCTCCTCCATTTTTAAATCCTTGTCTGGGGGTCCCCTTCCATATTTATATTTCAGAAATGGACTTTGCATTAGGTACAATGCTTGCACAAAAGAATGAAAATAATCTAGAGCAAGTTGTCTACTGCATTAGTCAAACATTAGTAAGCTATGAAACCAGATATGCTTACATTGAAAAATTGTGCTTAGTAGTGGTTTTTACCACTAAGAAACCCATATATTACATGTTTAGTCACACCACATATGTCATAGCTCACAAAAATCCTCTACGTTACATGATGTCTCGCACTTACAATAACATCTACACTGCAAAATGGATGATGCTTTGTTGGACATTTTGAGGAGTGTTTGTTGTCATTGATGTCAAACACATTGTTGTCCTATGTTCATCATCTTTGAGGATATTAAGTGTTTCTTCCAAAAGAAATAAGGTCTTTTTTTTTTTAAAGTGAAAAACCCCTTACGGGGCTGCTTGGTCTGAGAGACCATGAACAGGGGGTTCTACACCGTCAAAGTCACCCGGGAGTCGTACTCGACCCTGCCCGCACCAACATTATCAACTGGATTTTGGATACCCAATTCAACTTTTTGGTAGGATGGAGATTTGAACCTGGGACCTCGCTTGGAGGATTGCCCTCTCCTCTCCAACTCACCTACAACACCTGGGTAAAAGAAATAAGGTCTTGAAAAGCAATAAGTTATAATATTTATTTTTAAATATTATATACTGAGGGCGAATCAAAGGATAAAGATCCAAGGAAGGAGAAGCAAAGTCAAATTAAATAATAATATTTTATTATTATTATTTTAGATCAAAAATCGAGTTTAAGAATATCAAGGATCATGTTGGAAAAGACCCACAAGAAGATTTAATTTAAATTAAAATATTTAAATCTTTGATTAAAATTTTAATTTAAATAGTAATGGGTGCTAAGGTTAATTTAAATATTTATTTAATATTTAAAATTAACTTTAATATTTGAATTAAAAATAAATTTGAATAATCACCGACATGGGAACAAGCAATGGTTTGCATAGAAATAATGCCAAAGTTTAGCATTTCCAAAACCATCCATGCGAATTGTATTTTGGCTCGTGCAAAAGGAAAACATGAATTTTCGCATGTGTTTGGGAGAAGAGGAAAGGACAAAGTGTGGTAGCCTCTAAAAAATAATTTAAGCACCTCGTAGATGAGTTGGTAGCCAAGGGCTGTGTAAGACACCGTCAAAATGCCTGGTGCGGGTTCAAATCACACCATTTTTTTGAAGGGAGGTTCATGTTTGGTTTTGCGTCGTTCGAGGGAGAAGGAAGTCAAAGTAATGTTTTTACCTTTTGGCTCTTGTGGAGCCATGCAGCCTTGTTGGTGGGTGCGAGCATTGCAAAATTTCTTAGGGAAGAACCAGCGATGGTTCGAATCCTACCAAGGCCTTTTGGGCAGCGTAATAAAGGTATGCACATTGTTTGGGTTGACTTGGCTTGTGAAAAAATAAAAGGGGGAATTTTTTTTTTTTTCCAAAGGTTTATGTTAATTAATATTATTGCATAATTAATTTGGATTATAATTTGTTTAGGGGAGTTAAAAGGGAATGCAAAACTTTGATTTTTGAATTGAATTTTTAAGTGTTTAAGGAGTTATAAGGTAGTAAGAAAGTTTATTTTTGATATTGAAGGTTGTTGGATATTATTTTAAATTTGGAGATTATAAGGTGTATTTGAGTATTATTTTTGTATTGAATAAATATTCTTGAAGAAGTGTTAGAATGATAATTCTCGTCATCTAACCTTGGTGCTTGGCAAGGAAAGTGGTTATAATTGAAAATGTTTTGAAATCTATTCTTCATCAAGTAAAAGGTATGGGCATATTCTTCCTTGGTTGAATTAATTGATTGGTTGAGTTTTTTATGAAAATAATATTGGAGTGAAAAGGACATGGTTAAGTTCTACTTTATGAGTTTTTTGAGTTGATGAGTTTTCTAAAATGGAAGTAAATGCTATAAACCTTGTTTGATAAGCATTGTTGGAGATTTTGAGTGAGTGAATGCATACTTCATTGTTGTGTATTTGATATCCTTTGTTGTTGACTTTGAATATTGAATTAGGTTTTGCAAGATCATGAGTATCATTGTTATGTGAAGTAGTAAAGAACTTGAACTAGGTTTTGCAAAGATCATGAGTATCAGGATTAATTGATAAGCATTGTTGTTGAAGTGATTGGTTGAGTAAAGAATTTGAAATAGGGTTTGCAAATATCATGAGGACTATGTTTAGGGTAGATCAGAGGAAAAATATTGAGCATATGTGTGCTAGACCAAAGGACTATGTTTAGTGCATATTTGAAGATAGAGTTTGGTGCAGATTTAAGGATAGGTTTGTACCAGACCAAAGACAGAGATTGAGAATATTTGTGTAGATCGAAGGACTATGTTTAGTGCAAATTTGAGATAGATTTGAGAGTATATAGGATGATAGTCTCCAGTGGATAGATATCCATTAGCCAGGGTAGTGAGGACAGGTCTTCTAAGTGACGATAGGAGTCTTCAGTGGACAAAGATCCATTAGCCAGTGCAATGGAGGTAGCAGTTCTTCTAGAAGATTACCAACTAGAGCAAAGAATATTGGTGTCTCCCATGGATAGAGATTTATAAAATTGATTAGGATATTGGTGTCTCCTTTGGATAGAGGTCCATAAATATTGTAATAGGGAAAGGATTCCCAAGAGATTGATTGAGAAAATTTTAGTGAAATATTTTCTCCGTGGAGTAGCCCACATTGGGTGAACCACATTAAATTGGTGTCTTTATTATGTGTGGTGATTTATGAATTTCTTTTATTACTAATGTTGATATTGCTATCTATACATTGCATAATATTGATTGTAAAGAAAAGTAAAAAGTGGTCTTATACTGTTCACCCCCCTCTTAGTATAAGTTTGTGTTCTTCAATTGGTATTAGAGAGGGTTCCTTCGGAAGAGTTTAACAACTTGAAGGAAAAGCTTACAAGAACACAATGGATTCTAAGAATGTGTCCTCAGATAATTCAACACCAGTATTTGATGGAAGCGATTATGTATTTTAGAGTATGAGAATGAATATTCACTTGATGGCACTTGGCAATAAAATATGAGAAGCAATTAAAAATGGATACACACCACCGGCTACTCCATCTATAGATAAATATGGTAAGATTCTACATAATTATAATTCAAAAGAAATGAATGCAATTTTGAGAGGTTTCATAGAACAGATTTCATAAAAGTTATGCATTGCAAATTAGCAAAAGAAATTTGGGATAAGTTGCAAAGCAGATAAAAGTGTCAAAGAGGTAAAGATACAAAATATCAAAGGACAATTTGAAGAATTAATAATGAAGGATGAGGAAAACATTAGTACTTATCTACTTCGTGTAGACGAGGTTGTCAACGCCATGCAAGGAATTGTACTTGAGATTGAAGAATATGATGTTTGTGATAAGATCTTAAGATCTCTCTCAAAAAGGTTTAGTGAAAAGATCTCTGCTATAAAGGAATCAAAATATGGTGATATTTTGACAAGAGATGTATTACTTGGTATTCTTACAACTTTTTATAAGAGAACAAAATAGTAACATAATCTCCAGAAGGAAGCAACCTTCAAATCTACTAAGAAAACAAATGGTAAGAAGTCAGATTCAAGTGATGAGTCATCCAGTGATGAAGAAGTAAATTATAGCAAAAGGAATAAGGATCCAATAATATTTAAAGATACAAAATCTGTTAGAGGTTTTAATTGTGGAAAATGTGAATTTTTGCATGTGTTTGGGAGCAGAGGAAAGGACAAAGTGTGGTAGCCTCCAAAAAATAATTGAAATACCTCATAGCTGAGTTGGCATCCAAGGGCTACGTAAGACATAGTTGAGATACCTGGTGCAAGTTCGAATCTCATGCACACCATTTTTTTGAATGGAGGTTTGTGTTTGGTTTTTCACCGTTCGAGGGAGAAGGAAGTAAAATGCATGTTTTTGCCTTTTGGATCTTGTGGAGCCACACAACCTAGTTGGTGGGCGTGAGTGTTGTGGAAGCGCTTGGGGGAGTACTAGCGGTGGTTCGAATCCTACCAAGGCCTTTTGGTAAATGTAATAAAGGTATGCACATTGTTTGGGTTGACTTGGCTTGGAAAAAAATAAAAGGGGAAAAATATTATTTTTTCCAAAGGTTTATCTTAATTAAAGTTATTGCATGATTAATTTGGATTATAATTTGTTTAGGGGAGTTAAAAGGGAATGCAAAAATTTGATTTATAAATTAAATTTTTAAGTGTTTAAGGAGTTATAAGTTAGTAAGGAAGTTTATTTTTGATATTGAAGGTTGTTGGATATTATTTTAAAGTTGGAGATTATAAGGTGTATTTGAGTATTATTTTTGTATTGAAGAAATATTTTTGAAGAAGTGTTAGAGTGATAATTCTTGTCATCTAACCTTGGTGCTTGGCAAGGAAAGTGGTTATAATTGAAATAGGTTTTGAAGTCTATTTATTCTTCATCAAGTAAAAGGTATGGGCAAATTCTTCCTTGGTTGAAATAATTGATTGGTTGAGATTTTATGAAAACAATATTGGAGTGAAAAGGACTTGGTTAAGTTTTCCTTTGTTAGTTTGTTGATTTTATGAGTTTTCTAAAATGGAAGTAAATGCTATAAACCTTGTTTGATAAGCATTGTTGGAGATTTTGAGTGAATGAATGCATACTTCATTGTTGTGTATTTGAGATCCTTTGTTGTTGAGTTTGAAGATTGGATTAGGGTTTGCAAGATCATGAGTATCATTGTTATGTGAAGTAGTAAAGAACTTGAAATAGGGTTTGCAAAGATCATGAGTATCATTGTTATGTGAGGATTACTTAATAAGCATTATTATTGAAGTGATTGGTTGAGTAAATGACTTGAACTATGATTGGAAAAGATCATGAGTATCATTTTTATGTGAGGATTACTTGATAAAGCATTTTTGTTGAAGTGATTGGTTGAGTGGAAGTGATTGAGCTTAGTTGAGTGGATATGTTGAAGTGATAGTTCAAGGAGATATTTGGTTTAAGGAGAGAGCATCGAGATAGTGGGAGCAATGTCCCAAGGGGAGCAGAACAAGAAAAAGGTCAAGTGTTTGGTAAAATGAATTTGGGTTGCCATCAATGACAAAGGGTGAGATTTTTGGACATTTTGAGTCAAAGTCATCATTGATGTCGAGGAACCAACTTGTCATTGATGTCAAGGAATAAGATACCATTGACACCAAAAGGTAAAAATAAGCAATGCAAAAGGTTGATGGAAAAAGAGCTACATAATATTTATTTTTAATATTATGTGAAGCATAAGTAGAAGAGTTTTTATTAAAACCATGGATGAGCAAAAATAAAAGGTTTTTATAAAAACCCAAGGAGGCTTTTAATTTCAAATTAGAAAATTCCAAGGAAGTTTTAATATTTAATTTATAAATATTTAAATTCAAATTGAATTTAAATTTTATAAATAAATATTATTTATTCGAAGTGGTAAAACCAAAGGAGGCTTTAATATTTCATAAATCCAAAATATTTAAATATTAATTTATAATATTTAAATTCTAGTGATTTTAAATAATTATAAATTCAATATTTCGAAGTTAAAACATAAGCACCGAACCCCAACTAATTCATCTCCACCAATGTGCATGGGAACAAGGGCATAAGGTATTTATACCTTAGCCAAACCTTAGCTTGGAGTCTCGATTATTGCATCCACATTTTTGTTGAAAAAGCTCGTGCATTGTGTAAACCCAAATTTCAGTGTATTCAAGATGTTGAGGTGCTTGGTTTCCAGCACCATCTGATGGCTAGCTCAGGTGGCATTTGACTTGGTGCTTGTGGCATAGTGGTTACGGGTTCAAAACCTAGCGATAAAAATTTTGGAAGTTTATCTTTTGTTTCTCTATTTCGGTGGTAGCAGAGGAGGTAATAGAATGCTTGGGCACTCTAGCTCACACGTGAGCACCTAGCTCATGCGGTAGCCAAAACCATCTATGCAAATTGTATTTTGGCTCATGCAAAAGGAAAATGTGAATTACTGCATGTGTTTGTGAGCATAGGAAAGGACAAAGAGTTGTAGCCTCCAAAAAATAATCGAAGTACCTCATAACTAAGTTGGTAGCCAAGGGATTTGTAAGACATCGTCGAGATACCTGGTGTGGGTTCGAATCTCATGCACACCATTTTGTTGAAGGGAGGTTCGTGTTTGGTTTTGCATCATTTAAGGGAGAAGTAAAAGGCATGTTTTTTTCTTTTGGCTCTTATGGAGCCACACAGCCTAGTTGGTGGGCGTGAGTGTTGTGGAAGTGTTTGGGGAGAACCAAAGGCGATTCGAATCCTGCCAAGGCCTTTTGTGCAATGTAATAAAGGTATGCACATTGTTTGGATTGAATTGGCTTGCAAAAAAAATAAAAGGGAGAAAAATATTGTTGTTTTCAAAGGTTTATGTTAATTAAAGTTATTGCATAATTAATTTGGATTATAAGTTATATAGGGGAGTTAAAAGGGAATGCAAAACTTTTATTTCTAAATTGAATTTTTAAGTGTTTAAGTAGTTATAAGGTAGTAAGGAATTTTATTTTTGATATTGAAGGTTGTTGGATATTATTTTAAAGTTGGAGATTATAAGGTGTATTTGAGTATTATTTTTGTATTGAAGAAATATTTTTGAAGAAGTGTTAGAGTGATAATTCTTGTCATTTAACCTTGGTGCTTGGCAAGGAAAGTGGTTTTAATTGAAATAGGTTTTGAAGTCTATTTATTCTTCATCAAGTAAAAGGTATGGGCAAATTCTTCCTTGGTTGAAATAATTGATTGGTTGAGATTTTATGAAAACAATATTGGAGTGAAAAGGACTTGGTTAAGTTTTCCTTTGTTAGTTTGTTGATTTGATGAGTTTTCTAAAATGGAAGTAAATGCTATAAACCTTGTTTGATAAGCATTGTTGGAGATTTTGAGTGAGTGAATTCATACTTAATTGTTATGTATTTGAGATCCTTTGTTGTTGAGTTTGAAGATTATATTAGGTTTGCAAGATCATGAGTATCATTTTTATGTGAAGTAGTAAATAACTTGAACTAGGGTTTGCAAATATCATGAGTATCATTGTTATGTGAGGATTACTAGATAAGCATTATTATTGAAGTGATTGGTTGAGTAAAGAACTTGAAATAGTATTTGCAAAGATCATGAGTATCATTGTTATGTTAGCATTACTTGATAAAGCATTGTTGTTGAAGTGATTGGTTGAGTGGAAGTGATTGAGCTTAGTTGAGTGGATATGTTGAAGTGATAGTTCAAGTTTTGTGAAACAAATTGTTCCATATTCTAAATTGATTTGAGAAAGAGATTGAGTATTTGTAAGTGTGAAACATATTGAGTCTCTAATAATTTTCTATATGTTTCTGTGATAAAAAGAGAGATTGAAAGTGATTGAGCATTGTAGTGAATGTGAAGCATATTGAGTCTCTAAAAATTCTCTATATGTTTCTATGAGATTGAACAAGTTCTAGTGAGGACTTGTTGAACACATTTGAGGTAAGTCTTAGAGAAGACTTATGGACAGATTAGTGTGAGCTTTTGTAGAAGCTTACAATACATAATTGAGGATAAATATTATTGAGCAGATTGGACAATTTCTAGCGAGGACTTGTTGAGCATATTGGACAAGTTCTAGAGAGGAGTTGTGGAGAGATTTGCGTGAGATTTTGTGGAAGCTTACAAGACATATTTGAGACAAGTATTTGAGAAGACTTGTGAGTAGAGTTGGTTGATTGATTTGTTCAAACCTTGAGTTAAGGTTTAGGGTAGATCCAACATAGTTAATTTGTGATTAAGTCAAGCTTTGTGTTAAGGCTTGAGGATAGATATTGAGGATAAATTTGTGCTAAATCGAAGGATTGTGTTTAGGGCATATCAGAGGACAGAGATTGAGAATATTTATGCTAGACCGAAGGACTATGTTTATGGTAGATTAGAGGACATATATTGAACATATTTGTGCTAGATCGAAGGACTATATTTAGTGCATATTTGAAGATAGAGTTTAGTGCAAATTTGAGGTCAGGTTTGTACCAGACTAGAGATAGATATTGAGCAGATTTATGCTAGATCGAAGGACTGTGTTTAGTGTAGATTTGAGATAGAGTTGAGAGTAATCTTTGGAGATGATAGAGTATAGAGGATGATAGCCTCTAGTGGATAGAGATCCATTAGCCATGGTAGTGAGGATAGGTCTTTTGAATGAGTACAAGAGTCTTCAGTGGATAGAGATTTATTATCCAGTGTAGTGGAGGCAACAATTATTCTAGAAGATCACCAGTCATAGCACAGGATATTGGTGTCTCCTATGGATAGATATCCACAAAATTGATTAGGAGATTGGTTTCTCCTTTGGACAGAGGTCCATAAACATTGTAATAGGGAAATGATTCCCAAGATATTGATTGAGAAAATTTTAGTGAAAGATTTTCTCCATGGAGTAGCCCACATTGGATGAACCACGTTAAATTGGTGTCTCTATTATGTGTGGTGATTTATGCATTTATTTGATTATTGCTATTGATATTGCTATCTATACATTGCATAATATTTATTGGAAAGAAAAGTAAAAAGTGATCTTATACTGTTCACCCTCCCTCTCAGTATAAGCTTGTGTTCTTCATGCTTCTCACTGAATTCAATATTGAGTTCATCAGCCAAAAATCTATTAAAGGTCGGGTCATATCCTATAATTTTGTGGAAACCCCACTTCCTAGTAACTAATATAGTAGTTTTTATAGGTTATTTGGAATTCCATATAGGTGATATGACATAACACATGGTAGTTAAAAAAAATGTTGATATGACAAAAATTTCAAGGTATCACATGGCAGATGGTGTAGGGATTAATGCAAAAATAATATAGAATTCTCTAATTAGGTTAATATTGTAGGCCATACATAAAATGATGTCATTGGCCATACACCATATAGTATTTATAAGTTTGGAAAATCATATTTTTACAACTCATTATACTTGATATATAACTCACATAGTCAATAATAGACGTGATGATACATAACTTTTGAAATGAATAATAATACAATAAGTAGTAAAACTCTCTATGATGGATGCTACAAAAGGATAAATCTCAGACGCTTATTTTGAATTTTTGATAGGCAGGAACCTAGTTTTCAACAATGAAGCTAGCAATGGAGACATCAAGGTTTGTGGACTTGTTTCATAGGATGTTTTAGTCGAAACTTTGGGAATCACTATTTATGAGGATAGACCTCACCTTGACCCTGATCATGACCCACCTATTCAATAATATTTTGTAGATAAGGTTTATAAATCATTATTTTATCCATCTTGATGGGTTCCTTTGGCCTCATGAGTGATTCATCTCCTCTTATTGCAAACCAAGGAGTGTTGAGAGTTTCTTATTCTCTCATAAAATATTTTGTTGGTATGGAATCATTGTACCTCATTAGCAAGTTTGTTTATCCCCAACCAAACATGGAGTCAATATGTAAGTGGGCTATCTCTAAATGAATCCCTTAAGGGAATTTAGAGCTTATTACTCTTCCCAGAGGGTTATTTCAAATTAGGCTGAATAATCCATATGATACCAACCATATTATTTTAGGAGGACCATGGTTCTTTGGTAGGAGAATCCACTTTATAAGGAAATGGGGCATTGAATTCAGTCCAAAAAATAAAAGTATAAATTATGCAGTCATCTAGGTGAAACTTCTAGGTCTTCCAATTTATTTATGGAATGAGGAACTATTGCATGACATTTCTTGATCCATTGGAGATCTTTTTTCTTTTGACCTAGCTACCAAAGATAGATCTAGAATGGTCTAATCCTGTATGTGCATCATGGCCAATATTGACTCAAAATTACCATGTTCAATTGAATTAGTCTTTAATATTTACAACATGCATCAAGTCATTGAGTATAAAAACAAATCGGTTTTTTGTTCCAAATGTAAAACTGAGGGCCATATCAAGACTCAATATCCCTCTCTAAAGTGAAAATAAGTGGCATCTAAAGCCTCTAGAGATGATTAGTATGATCCTCCCAAGAAATTTTCTCATTCAGCAAACTCTTCATTCTAGAGGAAAGTCCCATTTCATAGATCTATTGGTTGATTCCAAACGCAAATAAGTCTTAAAAGACTCCTATCCTATTGCTCCTTCTTAGGTATGTCCTTTAACTATAGATTCAAATCCTTTCCAATGCTTGAATTTTGATGTTTTTGAGATCCCTAATAATCATGCTCCTACCTTTTCCACCTTGACCAAGTCGGGTATGCTTCTCTTATCCTTAGAATCCTTGTATCTTTTAGGATTTAAATCTCCCTCAAAAGGAGGGACTTCCCCACATCTTAAACAAGTATCTTTAGCTTCACCTATTAATATTTTTATCTTCAGCTTTACTTGCAAAAGGTGTTTTCACCTTTTCTTGTACTCCTTGATTGTCATCTTCTTGTACTCCAGTCAACAGATCTCAAGTCTCTTGGGAGCCTCCTCCCTTGGGATGGATTAAGTTTAATTTTTATGGAGCCGTAAAAGTAAATCTAGGTAGAGTGGGAGCAAGAGATATTTTCCATGATCATAAGGGAAATATCATGGTGGCTTTTGCTAATTTTTTTATTTCCAAACAAACAACTTTTTCGAGTTAAGAGCTCTGTTTCAAGGCCTTAATTTTTTTTTTTTTTTTTCCTTGTTCCAACTTAATATTAGAAGGAGATTATTTGAATATGATGAATTAGTGTAAAAATAAAATTCAAAAAATTGGAGGAACCAAACCCTTGTTGAAGATTTTAGGCATATCATCCAACATTTTAGTAGCATCATGATTCAACATGTTTACTATGAAGTAAATTGGGTAGCTGACATGCTTGCAAATCTTGGGATCTCTTAAAATGACATTTCAGTGTGGCAATCCAGTTTTTCTCAAGATCTTCTGGGTGCTCACACAGAGGGAACTAGATCTATTTAGAATTCTATTTAATGCCCTATCCAATTTTGAGCTTCCACTTTCCCTCGATAATATTTTCTTTATTCTATCCCATCTTACCAGTATTCTGAATTCGATGGTAAGCTTACTCTTGAAGCTGATTGAAATATTGAATGACCTAGATTCATAGATATGTGCCAACATGTTTTTTTTAGGGGTCAATACTCTTGATCAATTTCCCTCAGATATCTATTTTTCTCTATCCCATGCTTGTGTCCTACTTAGGATTTGGCCTTTGTTTCTTTTCTCTTTTCTAGTTTTTTTATTTGTTTAGTTCCTTGTGTGTGGAGATTGTATCCCTTTATCATATTGTAACTTTTATTTCTAGATATTTCCCCTCCTTTCTAGTTTTGTTTTGTAAAAGGTTCAGGAATGCAAACCCCTTTGTTATTTTACCAATTAAAAATAAGTAAAACATTGTTTATAGACTACGTAGCAAATAAAAAAATAATAGGTGGTATCATATGATTCATCGTTATGCTATATAGTCAATATAAGCTTTGCAGTCCTCATCCACTCATCCAATGACACATGGCAACCTCTCACTCAATGTAGGTTTTTTTAAAGGTACTAGAGGTATTTTTTGTGAGTTTAGGGAGAAAATTCCAATTTCCATAATTTTTACATATAAAAAAGTTTTGAGACATTTTTTTTAACATCATATATTTTTTAAACTCTCTATCTTGGTGTTGTTCTTTTTTGGGATAACAACATAATTTTTTTATAAATTTTAGTAGACTAGTTACAAACCATCATGTGCACTTATTGACTGGTCCTAACAATGTTACCTAGAAGATAAAGATTAAATATTTTTCTGATCTAAAGGATTCTAAAGTACTACTTGAGAAATTTGAGGGGTTGTATGTTCAAATATTATTTCATACAAATAAATGGATTATATGTTGGGCTTACAATTTTATCTATCAACTCATTTGAAAATATTAATGAGTATATTAGTTGGCTCAATAGACTACAAGAGGGTATTTATATTGCAATAGTACTACCTATAGAGGGGAGAGAAGTATAGGAAGCATTAATGAAGGAAAAGAACACTAAACTACTAAATATAATATATTTTTTTTGAATTTACATGGTGGAATCGGTAGCCACCACGAATTCGGGCAGGCCATCCAGATTTTATGTCACCACAGTATTCTACGTTGTCCGCCCCAGAAGCCGCCACACATATCTTCATGTAGTATGCCCCTATAACCACCATGCCACAATCATTTTAAACCTTTTACACCATTGAAAGAACCAGGAAAGGGACAAGCGTTCAGTTCAACGAGGCCCAAGATTTGAACCTTGGACCTCTGCCCCCTTATGGGATTTGGATGAACCAATTGGTCTACACCTCGGACCTTACTAAATATAATATTAAAAAAGTATTTAAAACATTTGAAATTGTTGTTTTTTATATGCTTTCCATGTAGTTTTTATATTCTCCTACACCATCCATTGATGAGGTACTTAATTAATGTTTGCATCATCAAGCTAGAAGAAATAATCTTAAGTAAAATGTTATTTTCAATCACAACCACCAAAAATAATTTATTTCTAAAGTTCAAAATGATAGAGACTACAAAAAAAATGAGAATAATCCCAAGAATCCTTTCCAAAAGTCTACTTACAAGTTTTACAAAAATTAAGGACATAAGGAAGAATTGAGTAGAATTTGGATAAGAAAACTTGAAGAATTAGTAGGAAAAGGGTTGTTGGTGTTGATATCTTCATGTGCAAAGGGAGGACAAATTTTATGGAGAAACATCATAGTATCATGTTGTAGTTTATATTACATATTAGACATCCACCTCTTCAAATAAGTGGATAGTTTATTCAGGGACTACTAGGCACATGATGAAGCACAAACAACTTATGATTAGAGATGATATTTTAATGTAGGTTGTAGGAAGTGGATATATCAACATTGGATCTTCATCACTTGATGAGGTACTTCATGTTCCTAATGTTGGACCTAACCTTTTTTCTATTTATCATATTACTTATACAAATAACAAGGTATAATGTTCACCTAATACATGGGTAATTAAAGACATAAACAAACCATTCAAAACTATTGCTTCTAGTTATTATGATGAGATTGACCACATGTATAAGTTAGAATAAATACCTACCTCTTTTACTACTCTTTCTATTAAGGTAAACATTGTTTCTATGATTGATCATGTTAATAACGAGTCATAAGTGATATTATGGACTAGGGTATATTATTTAAGGATCCTTTAGAAACATGAGTTAGGATCATATGGCTATTGTTCTTCCATGTATATCTCCTCCAAGTCATGCATGTGAGGGGTGCATTTTAGAAAAATGTCAAAGAGGGATCTTTTTAAAGGAGTTTCTAGGCAAAGAATATCATCATTTGGAGATCATACATAGTGATATTTGTGGACCTATGGGTACACCATCTCTTTTGATAAATGTTGAATATTTTGAGTCAAAGTTGTCATTGATGTCAAGGAATGCAGTTGTCATTGATGTCAAGGAATAAGCTACCATTTATGTCAAAAGGTCAAAAACAACAATGCAAAAGGTTGATGGCAAAAGAGCTTCATAGTATTTATTTTTAATATTATGTGAATCATAAGTAGAAGGGTTTTTATTAAAACCATGGATGATAAAAAATAAAATGTTTTTATAAAAAACAGAGGAGGCTTTAATCTTTAATAAAGCCAAAAAATTTAAATATTAATTTATAATATTTAAATTCTAGTGAATTTAAATAATTATAAATTCAATATTTCAAAGTTAAAATATAAGCGTTGACCCCAAACTAATTCATCTCCATCGATGTGCATGGGAACAAGGGCATAAGGTATTTATACCTTAGCCAAACCTTAGCTTAGAGTCTCAATTATTGCATCCACATTTTTGTTGAAAAAGCTTGTGCACTATGTAAAACCAAATTTTGGTGTATTTAAGACATTGAGGTGCTTGTTTTCTAGCACCATCCGATGGCTAGCTCAGGTGGAATTTGACTTGGCACTTATGGCAGAGTGGTTACGGGTTCGAAACCCGATGGCAACAATTTTGGAAGTTTGTATTTTGAGTCTCTAGTTTAGAAGTAGCAAAGGAGGTAATAGAGTGCATGGGCACTCTATCTCACATGTGAGCGCCTAGCTGATGCGGTGCAGCTAGGGAACTTCAGGAGGTAGCATCATGGGTTCAAAACCCACTAAGGGCAAAATTACAATTTTAATTTACCCCAAGGTTTGACGTGAGGTAGTTGGGAGGCATAAGGATTAGTTAAAGTTTAATTTCTTGTGGTGATTTTTTATGGTAAAATAGTGAAAGGAGTTATAAGGAGTTTGATTTTAATTTTAAAATAAAGTCTCAGTTGTTATATTTGCATATTGGAGGAGTAAGCATTTTAAGGTGTTGATTTTATTTTAAAAGGAATTTTTGCCAAAGGGATTATTGTGAAAGTAATTTTTCTAATCTTTTTAAGGTGTTGGATGCTATTTTAAAGATGGAGTGATAAGGTGTATTTGTGTTTGATATTATTTATTATTGTTATTCCTTGAGAGAGAAATTATTATATTCTAACCTCTTTCAGTTTGGCAAAGAAGTGTTTATGATTGTGGCAGATTTGTATGGTCTACTCCTCATCAAGAAAAAGGTATGAGCACATTCTTATTTGGTTGAATTGATTGGTTGATTTTCTGGAAAAAAAATTGTAGTGAAAAGGACTTGATTAGTTTCCAAATTGAGTTGTTGAGCTATTGTGAAGTGAATGCTATGCACCTTGTTTGATAAGCATTATTGTTGAAGTGAATGGTTGAGTAAAGTTCTTGAACTAGGGTTTGCAAAGAATATAAGTATCATTGTTATGTGATATTGGTTGATAAGCATTGTTGGAAACATTTTGAGTGAGTGTTTATATACTTGGACTAGGGTTTGTGAGCAAGTATTATTTCATTGAGTGATTGGTTGAGTAGATTTGGTTGAGCCTAGTCAAGTGGATGTGTGAAGTGATAGTTCAAAAACTATGAAACAATTTATTCCATATTCTGAATTGATTTAAGAATGTGATTGAGAGTTTGTGAATGTGAAGCAAATTGAGTCTCTAACAATTCTCTATATGTTTCAATGATAAACGAGAGATTGGAAGTGATTGAGAGTTTATGAATGTGAAGCATATTGAGTCTCTAACAATTCTCTGTATGTTTCAAAAGAGTGATTAAAAGTGATTGAGCATTGTGATGAGTGTGAAGCATATTGAGTCTCTAATAATTCTCTATATGTTTCTAGAAGAGTGATTGAAAGTAATTGAGCATTGTGATTAGTGTGAAGCATATTGAGTCTCTAACAATTCTCTTTATGTTTCTATGAGTTTGGATAAGTTCTAGTGAGGGCTTATTGAGCATATTTGGATTATTTCTAGAGAGAAGTTGTGGACAGATAAGTGTGATATTTTGTGAAATCTTACAAAACTGATTTAAGATAAGTCTTTGAGAAGACTTGAGAGCAGAGTTGATTGATTAATTTGTTTAAACCTTGAGTTAAGGTTTGGGGTAGATCTAGCGGAGTTGATTTGAAATTGGATCAAGCTTTGTGCTAAGGCTTGAGGATAGATATTGAGGATAGATTTGTGCTAGACCGAAGAACTATGTTTAGTGCAAATAAATGGACATAAATTGAGGATAAATTTGTGCTAGACCGAAGGACAATGTTTAGTGCATATCATTGGACAAATATTAAGGATATATTTGTGCTATATCAAAGGACTGTGTTTAGTATAGATTTGAGGGCAGAGTTTGGTGTAGATTTGAGTACAGGTTTGTGCTAGACAAGAGACAAAGATTGAGAAGATTTATGCTAAAATGAAGGACTATGTTTAGTATATATTTGAGACAAAGATTTCAAGGTGACATATTATAGAAGATGATAGTCTCCAGTGGATAGATATCCATTAGCCAGGGTAGTGAGGACATGTGTCTTTAGTGGATAGATATCCATTAGCCAAAGCAGTGGGGGCAACCGTTCTTACAAAATATCACTAGTCAGAACTAAGGATAAAGAAGTTCTATTATGTATAGAGATCCATGAACTTGATTAGGGGATTGGTATCTAATTTGGATAGAGACCATAAACAAGGGAAAGGTTTCTCAATAGATTGATTGAGAAAAATTTAGTGAAATGTTTTCTTCGTGGAGTAGCCCACATTGGGTGAACCACGTTAAATTGGTATCTCTATTATGTGTGGTGATTTATGCATTGATTTTATTTTTGTTATTGATATTTCTATATTTACATTGCATAATATTGATTGGGAAAGAAAAGTAAAAAGTGGTCTTATACTATTCATCCTCCCTCTCAGTATAAGCTTATGTTATTCAATTGGTATCAGAGCGGGTTCCTTCGAAAGAGTTTAACAGCTTGAAGGAAAAGCTTTAAAGAACATAATGGATTCTAATAATGTGTCCTCAATTAATTCAACACCAATATTTGATGGAAGTGATTATATATTTTGGAGTATGAGAATGAAAATTCACCTGATGGCACTTGGAAATGAAATTTGGAAAGCAGTTGAAAATGGATACATACCACCAGTTGATCCACCTATAGATAAGGAAGGTAAGCTTCTTCAAAATTACAGTTCAAAAGCAATGAATGCAATTTTGAGAGGTTTGCATAGAACAAAATCCATAAAAGTTATGCATTTTAAATATGCAAAAGGAATTTGGGATAAGTTTCAAAGCATATATGGACATAAAACTGTTAAAAAGGCAAAGATACGAAATCTCAAAGGACAATTTGAATATTTAAGAATGAAGGATGAAGAAAATATTAGTACTTATCTACTTCGAGTTGATGAGGTTGTTAATGCTATGCAAGACTTGGAATTAATGTTTAAGAATTAGATGTTTGTGATAAGGTCTTAATATCTCTTCCAAAAAGATTTAGTGAAAAGGTTTCTGCTATAGAAGAATCAAAAGATTGTGATTCTTTGATAATATATATGTTACTTGGTATTCTTACAACTTTTGATTTAAGAACAAAAGAGGATCCTAATCACTAGAAGGAAGCAACCTTCAAAGTAATTAATAAAACAAAGGGTAAGAAGTCAAAATCGAGCAATGAGTCATCCAATGATGAAGAAGCTAATTATGATAGAAGGAATAAGGATTCAAGAAGATTTAAAGATGCAAAATCTGTTAGATGTTTCAATTGTGGAAAGTATGGTCACTATGCAACTGATTGTCAATAAGCTAAAAATAACAATGATGAAGAGAAACAGGATCACATGAATAGGGAATCAAAAAAATACAGATACCAAAAGAAAGGTAAGTATGGATAATGTAGACAAGGAAAGAAGTTCTTTCAAAGACAAAAAAGGAGCTACTATGTAGACAAGGCAAGTAAGTACTCAAGTGATAGTGATAATAGCTTTTCAGATCATTATAAATATGAAGTCCTAATTCTGATTGAAGAAAAAGAAGAAATCAAGAAAAGGTCACCAATAATTCTCAAGTGTTTTAAATGTTGTAATTTTGAACATCTTGTAGATAGTTGTACGAGGAATGGTTTCAGTTTCAGTGATTATGAATATGAGGTTGCACTTGAATGACCAGAAGAGAATCTTCTAATGGCACTAGAAGAAGAAGGTGATCCTATGGAAGACAAGTTAGAAAAGAATGAAGATGTTTACAAAGGCAAACAAATAGAGGAAGAATCAGAAAAATTAGGAGATGATCTTGAGGGAGAGCTTATTTATGCTCTTAAAACTTTAAAGAAGGTAAGAGAGAAAAAATTCCAACTTGAATTTGAGTTTCAAGAATATGGTGAAGAGAGAGAAAAGCTGATAGAGGATTTAAACAAGTCAATGGCTAAGACAAAAAAGCTCAAGGATAAATTAGAAGCAAAGATCTTAGAATATGAAAAGTTAGATCAAGAAGTAGCTCTACTAAATGAAGATTGTGGATAAGCTATGCAAGTTTGGAAAGAGTTCAAATATTGTGGATAAGATAATCAAGGTACAAAGAATATCAACAAACAAAATAGGTCTTGGTTTTGAACAAGCTTAAAATAAACAATAAGAAGATTCAACCTCAAGTTCTAAAAAAGAAGAAACTTTAGAAGAAGAAACTTCATAAGAAGATAGTGTAAGATAAAGTGAGACTTCTAAGGATGAGTTGGACAACATAAATATCAAAAAGGAAAGGAATAATGTACAAAGAAGAAACATATGGAACAACAATCAAAATAGGTTAAGAGAGACTAAGAGACCAATGAGGTCAAGAGAAGGAAACTTCAATGTATGATGTTTCTCATGTCACAAATTTGGGCACATGGCTTCATAGTGTAGGACACATGAAAGACAAGAAAATGGGAATTTTAGAAACATGCAACTTTTCCATTGGTATTTCTACTCATGTAATCAGTTTGGTCACAAGGCAATGAATTGCAGGGTTCATGACAAAAAAGGATATGGCTTCACCAAGAGAAATCCCAAGACATTTGCACCTCCAATAA
Organism: Wollemia nobilis; assembly: GCA_028583015.1. Taxonomy (NCBI): domain Eukaryota; kingdom Viridiplantae; phylum Streptophyta; class Pinopsida; order Araucariales; family Araucariaceae; genus Wollemia; species Wollemia nobilis. The sequence goes on from JAQPPZ010016827.1 coordinate 1,156,240, forward strand.
AAATAACTTTAAGTGTTATAAATGCAATAATGATGGACATACATCAAAGTGGTGTAGAGCAGACATTCCAAAATTAAACAAGAACAGGAACAGGAACAAAAATATGGATATGAATAGGATCAAGAATATGGATATGGACAAGGATAGAAATAGGATCAATCAAAGAAATTAGAAGGATCATATGATAAGGAAAGAGGATAAAGGTAAATACCAGGTATTTATTAGAGTAGAAATAATTTGACCTCAGAATTAACCACCTCAAGAGGACGTGGGGGAGGGGCTAAGCTAAGAGACTCATTCTTAGCCCCGAGCCCCAAAGGTGACCCTTTGAAATTGATGTCAAAGGGAGAGAGTCTTGAATAAGGGGGAGAGATTTGGTTTAAGGAGAGAGCATTGAGATAGGGGGAGCAATGTCCCAAGGGGAGCAGAACAAGAAAAATATCAAGTGTTTGGTAAAAAGAATTTGGGTTGCCATCAATGACAAAGGGGGAAATTGTTGGACATTTTGAGTCAAAGTTGTCATTGATGTCAAGGAATGAAGTTGTCATTGATGTCAAGGAATAAGCTACCATTGATGCCAAAAGGTCAAAATGAGCAATGCAAAAGGTTGATGGCAAAAGAGCTTCATAATATTTATTTTTAATATTATGTGAAGCATAAGTAGAAGAGTTTTTATTAAAACCATGGATGAGAAAAAATAAACGGTATTTATAAAAACCCAAGGAGGATTTTAATTTCAAATTAGAAAATCCCAAGGAAGTTTTAGTATTTAATTTATAAATATTTAAATTCAAATTGAATTTAAATTTTTATAAATAAATATTATTTATTCGAAGTGGTAAAACCAGAGGAGGCTTTAATCTTTAATAAATCCAAAATATTTAAATATTAATTTATAATATTTAAATTCTAGTGAATTTAAATAATTATAAATTCAATATTTCAAAGTTAAAACATAAGCGTCGAACTGACGTGCTTGAGAAAAAGAGCATAAGGTATTTATACCTTAGCCAAATCTTAGCTTGGAGTCTCTATTCTTGCATCCACATTTTTGTTGAAAAATCTCGCACGCTGTGTAAACCCAAATTTTAGTGTATTCAAAATGTTGAGGTGCTTGGTTTCTAGCACCATCTGGTGGCTAGCTCAGGTGGCATTTGAGTTGGCACTTGTGGCAGAGTGGTTGCGGGTTCAAAACCTAGCGACAACAAATTTGGAAGTTTGTCTTTTGTGTCTATATTTAGGTGGTAGCAGAGGAGGTAATAGAGTACGTGGGCACTCTAGCTCACACGTGAGCACCTAGCTCATGCGATAGCCAAAACCATCCATGAAAATTGTATTTTGGCTTGTGCAAAAGGAAAACGTGAATTTTTGCATGTGTTTGAGAGTAGAAGAAAGGACAAAGAGCGGTAGCCTTCAAAAAATAATCAAAGTATTTCGTAGCTGAGTTGGTAGCCAAGGGCTGCGTAAGATGTTGTCGAGATGCCTGATGCAGGTTCGAATCTCATGCACATCATTTTTTTGAAGGGAGGTTCATGTTTGGTTTTGCATCATTCGAGGGAGAAGTAAAAGGCATGTTTTTACCTTTTGGCTCTTGTGGAGCCAAGCAACCTAGTTGGTGGACGTGAGTCTTGTGGAAGCGCTTGGGGGAGAACCAGCGGTGGTTCGAATTCTACCAAGGCCTTTTGGGTAGTGTAATAAAGGTATGCGCATTGTTTGGGTTCACTTGGCTTGCAAAAAAAATAGAAGGGGGAAAAATATTGTTGTTTCCAAAGGTTTATGTTAATTAAAATTATCGCATAATTAATTTGGATTATAAGTTATATAGGGGAGTTAAAAGGGAATGCAAAACTTTGATTTCTAAATCGAATTTTTAAGTGTTTAAGGATTTATAAGGTAGTAAGGAAGTTTATTTTTGATATTGAAGGTTGTTGGATATTATTTTAAAGTGTGAGATTATAAGGTGTATTTGAGTATTATTTTTGTATTGAAGAAATATTTTTGAAGAAGTGTTAGAGTGATAATTCTTGTCATCTAATCTTGGTGCTTGGAAAGGAAAGTGGTTATAATTGAAATAGGTTTTGAAGTCTATTCTTCATCAAGTAAAAGGTATGGGCATATTCTTCCTTGGTTGAAATTATTGATTGGTTGAGATTTTATGAAAACAAGATTGGAGTGAAAAAGACTTGGTTAAGTTTTCCTTTGTGATTTTGTTGAGTTGATGAGTTTTATGAAATGGAAGTAAATGCTATAAACCTTGTTTGATAAGCATTGTTGGATATTTTGAGTGAATGAATGCATACTTCATTGTTATGTATTTGAGATCCTTTATTGTTGAGTTTGAATATTGGATTAGGGTATGCAAGATCATGAGTATCATTGTTATGTGAAGTAGTAAAGAACTTGAACTAGGGTTTGCAAAGATAATGAGTATCATTGTTATGTGAGGATTACTTGATAAGCATTTTTATTGAAGATATTGGTTGAGTAAAGAACTTGAACTAGTATTTACAAATAACATGAGTATCATTGTTATGTGAGGATTACTTGATAAAGCATTTTTGTTGAAGTGATTGGTTGAGTGGAAGTGATTGAGCTTAGTTGAGTAGATATGTTGAAGTGATAGTTCAAGTTCTATGAAATAAATTGTTCCATATTCTAAATTGATTTGAGAAAGAGATTGAGTATTTGTAAGTGTGAAACATATTGAGTCTCTAACAATTCTCTATATGTTTCTGTGATAAAAAGAGAGATTGAAAGTGATTGAGCATTGTAGTGAATGTGAAACATATTGAGTCTCTAAAAATTCTCTATATGTTTCTATGAAATTGAACAAGTTCTAGTGAGTACTTGTTGAGCACATTTGAGGCAAGTCTTAGAGAATACTTATGGACAAATTAGTGTGATCTTTTGTGGAAGCTTAAAATACAGAATTGAGGACAAATATTATTGAGCAGATTGGACAATTTCTAGTGAGGACTTATTGAGTAGATTGGACAAGTTCTAGAGAGGAATTGTGGATAGATTTGTGTGAGCTTTTGTGGAAGCTTACAAGGCATATTTGAGACAAGTCTTTGAGAAGACTTGTGAGCAGAGTTGGTTTATTGATTTGTTCAAACCTTGAGTTAAGGTTTAGGGTAGATCCAAAGTAGTTTATTTATGATTAAGTCAATATTTGTGTTAAGGCTTGAGGACAGATATTGAGAATAAATTTGTGTTAAATCGAAGGACTATGTTTAGGGCATATCAGAGGACAGAGATTGAGTAGATTTGTGCTAGATCTAAGGACTATGTTTAGGTTAGATTAGAGGATAGATATTGAGCATATTTGTGCTAGATCAAAGGACTATGTTTAGTGCATATTTGAAGACAGAGTTTGGTGCAAATTTGAGGATAGGTTTTTACCAGACCAGAGATAGAGATTGAGCAAATTTATGCTATACAGAAGGACTGTGTTTAGTGTAGATTTGAGATAGATCTGAGAGTAAGCTTTTGAGGTGACAGAGTATAGAGGACGATAGTCTCCAGTGGATAGATATCCATTAGCCATGGTAGTGAGGATATGTCTTTTGAGTGAGAATAAGAGTCTTCAGTGGATAAAGATTCATTATCCAGTGTAGTGGAGGCAATAATTCTTCTAGAATGTCACCAACCAGAGCAAAGGAGATTGGTGTCTCCTATGGATAGAGATCCAAAAAATTGATTAGGAGATTGGTGTCTCCTTTGGATAGAGGTCCATAAACATTGTAATAGGGAAAGGATTCCCAAGATATTGATTGAGAAAATTTTAGTGAAATATTTTCTTCGTGGAGTAGCCCACATTGGGTGAACCACGTTAAATTTGTGTCTCTATTATGTGTGGTGATTTATGCATTTATTTGATTACTACTGTTGATATTGCTATCTATACATTGCATAATATTGGTTGTAAAGAAAAGTAAAAAGTGGTCTTATAATGTTCACCTCCCCTCTCAGTATAATCTTGTGTTCTTCATTCTTCTCATTGAATTTGATCTTGAGTTCATCAACCAAAAATCTATTAAATTTCGGGTCATATCCTATCATCTTGTGGAAGACCCAATTTATAGTAACTAATATAGTAGTTTTTATAGGTTATTTGGAATTCCATATAGGTGATATGACATGACACATGGTAGTTAACAAAAATATTGATATGACAAAAAATTCAAGGTATCACATGACAAATGGTGTAGGGATTAATGCAAAAATAATATAGAATTCTCTAATTAGGTTAATATGGTAGGCCATACAACAAATGATGTCATTGGCCATACACCATATACTATTTATAAGTTTGGCCAATAATATTTTTCCAACTCATTATACATGATATATAGCTCACATAGTCAATAATAGACTTGATGATACATAAATTTTGAAATGAATAATAATACAATAAGTAGTAAAACTGTCTATGATGGATGCTACAAAATGATAACTCTCAGACAATCAACATTATTTTGAATTTACGATAGGCAAGAACCTACTTTTAAAAAATGAATCTAGCAATGGAGACATGAAGGTTTGTGGACCTGTTTCACAGGATGTTTTGGTGGGAACTTTGGGAATCACTAGTTATGAGGATAGGCATCACCTTGACCCTGATCATGACCCACCTATTCAATCATATTTTGTATATAAGGTTTATAAATTGTTAGTATATCCATATCGATGAATTCCTTTGACCTCATGAGTGATTCATATCCTCTTGTTGCAAACCAAGTAGTTTTGAGAGTTTCTTATTCTCTCATAAACTCTTTTGTGGGTATGGAATCATTGTACCTCATTAGAAAGTTTGTTGATCCCTAGCCAAACATAGAGTCAATATATAAGTGGGCTATATCTAAATGAATCCTTTAAGGGAATTTAGAGCTTATTATACTTCCTAGAGGGTTATTTCAAATTAGGCTGAATAATCCATCTTATACCAACCATATTATTTTAGGAGGATCATGGTTCTTTGGTAGGACAATCCACTTTATAAGGAAATGGGGCATTGAATTCAATCCAAAAAATCAAAGTATCAATTATGCCATCATCTAGGTGAGACTTCTAGGTCTTCCAATTCATTTATGGCATGAGGAACTATTGCAAGGCATTGCTCGAGCCATTGGAGATATTTTTTATTTTGACCTAGCTACCAAATATAGATATAGAATGGTCTAATCCTGTATGTGTATCATGGACAATATTGAATCAAAATTACCATGTTCAATTGAATTAGTCTTTAATATTTACAACATGCATCAAGTCATTGAGTATGAAAAAAATTGGATTTCTGTTTCAAATGTAAAACCTAGGGCCATCTCAAGACTCAATATCCCTCTTTGAAGCCAAAATAAGTGGCATCTAAAGCCTCTAGAGATGATTAGTGTGATCGTCCCAAAAAAATTTCTCAATCAACAAACCCTTCATTCTAGAGTAAAGTGCCATATCATAGATCTCTTGGTTGAGTCCAAATGCAAATAATTCTTAAAATACTCCTCTCCTATTGCTCCTTATTAGGTATGCCATTTAACTCTAGATTAAAATCCTTTCCAATGCTTTAATTTTGATGTTTTTGAGATACCTAATAATCATGCTCCTACCTTTTCCCCCTCGACCAAGTCGTGTATGCTTCTATTATCTTTAGAATCCTTGTCTCGTATAGGATTTAAATCTTCATCCAAAGGAGGGACTTCCCCACCTCTTAAAAAAGCATATTTAGCTTCACCTACTAATATTTTATCTTTAGCTTCACTTGCAAAAGGTGTTTTCACCTTTTCTTTTCATTCTGGGTCCTCCCTTGCCTCTCCTCCCAAAGGATTAACTTGGTCCCCCCGAAGACTAGTTCCTCTTCCTTCCATGTTGGATCTTTTTCTCCCTACAAGAGTTTCCCTTATAAATTTCTATCTTTCAACCCACCTAAATTTGTTACTCGTAATTAGAAGAAATTCTTTGCATATTTGAGTAGTGGTACAAAAAACAGGGTATCCTTCATCTCAATATTTAAGAAGAAATGAATCTAAAGAGAAATTTGCCAATGCTTCCCAATATACATTATGTCCAACCCTCCAAGAGGTAGTCAATGTTGATACACAAGAAGAAGTAGATAATATAACCAAACCACCTACATCTCCTGGTAGGGGAAAAAATAATCTTTTAAAATACCCAAATGAAAATAGTGTCATGGAATATCAGAGGCCTAAATGTCCTATCTAAGAAAATATTGATTGCATCCATGGGAAAATTCCATAAAACCTCAATGCTCCTTCAAGAGACAAAGATCAAAGAAATATATCTTGAGAAGATATCTAAATATATCTAGAAAAATGCAAAATTTGTTGCATCCATGACAAAATGTCATAAAACCTCAATCAATCAAGAGACAAAGATCAAAGAAATAAATCTTAAGAAGATATCCAAATATATCTAGAAAAATGTAGAATTTGTGTCTAGCCCTACTCTTGGACCTTTTGGAGGCCTTTTGTGTCTTTGGGACCCCCGCCAGGTAGAGGGGAGATTGCTTTTTACTTTTAGTAGGTTTACAAATATTTTATCCTCTCACAAAGATACCCACACAAAATGGGTTCTGAAAAATGTTTATGCCCCAAAAACCCCCTCTAAAAGAGATTTTTTATGGAATTCCTTAAGTCATATGAGAGGCATATTCTCAGAGGAGACTTGGATTATAGCTAGAGAGTTTAATTATCCTTTATTCTAGTCTGATTAAAAATATGGTACCCCAACTTCCTCACCAAGCATATAAGAGTTTTCAAATTTTGTCAACAATAATGAGTTCATGGAAATTCCCCCAAGGGGAACTAATTTCACCTAGAGTAATAGAAGGATTGGAAAGCAACTCATTTAGATTAGACTTGAAAAATTATTTCTCTCAAGAATCCACACTTTTGTTTGGTGATGCTACCCTTCGATCACTCCCCAAGATTAGTTCTGATCATAGTATGGTTTTTTTCGAAAGGCTTAAGTCATTTTTATTTTAAGAATCCTTTCAAGTTTGAACTAATGTGGCCAAGGTTATGCATAAGGGGTCAACCTCGAAATCTATTTATAAAATCAAGGCAAATTGTCTCGAAATCTCAACTAATCATGTCCAAGGAGAAATGGAAAATTACATTCATTTTTTGCCAAAAATTTTCAAATTGTGGTAAATTTTTTTGCGTTGGAGGCTATGAATATCGGTTGCCAAATTTTAGCACTATACAAAAAAATTAAAGGCTTTATACGAAAAGGAAAATCTATGTCAATTAGACTATTCTTATAGAACAGTGCCAGCAGGAAAAAGATATGTCGATAGGTCTGAGATGATCAGATGTAGACATGATGGCCAAAAAATATCGATCGATTGAAAGTATGATGGTTGGAAAATACCGATCGATTGCAGACATGATGGTGGTAAATATCGATAGGTTGTAGATATGTCGATCAAAAAATAATGATCAATTACAAATATGTCGATGTGTTGCATCAATGTTTATTTGTTTGAACAATGCTGATTGGTTGCAGTAATATCAATCGATTGTAGTAATGTCGATCAGTTGCTGCAATATTTATGGGATGCAACAATGTTGGTTAGTTGCATCAATGTCGATCGGTTGCAATAGTGTTGATCAATTACAACAATGTCTATTGGTTCCAACGATGTCGATCGATTATAGCAAAGTCGATCAGTTACACTGGTGCCCATAGGATGCATCCAAGCTGATCGATTGCACTAATGTCAATCAAATGTAGTAGAGTGGATCAGTTGCAATAAATTTTATTGATTACATCACACCTAATCAATTATAGCATAGTCGATTAGTTGTATTGATGATGTGTTGCATCTGTGCCACATGTCAACCATCCATTAAATTAAATCTTGAATGAATGAATTTAATTGCATTGATTATCTCAACCATCCATCGATATTTGAATGAATGTAATTGCATTGATTATCTCTTTTCTTGTTCTCTCTATTTTCATTAATTTATCATTAAATCTTGCTACAACATCCCAGAGGATTAAGGCAATGGCCATACATAAGGCATAATTAAATTTTTATTGTTTTAGTTTGTTATAAATTTATAAAATATTTAATTCACCACCATAAATTTGAAAGAGCATGAACATAAAACATTAAAAACTATAAGTTCACTTCAAGGGTATCCATACCATACCTGGTCTGGATGGTTGACAGGTGGCACAGATGCAACACATCATCAATACAACTAATCAACTATGTTGTAATCGATCAGGTGTGATGTAATCAATAAAATTTGTTGCAACTGATCCACTCTACTACATCCAATCGATATTAGTGCTATCGATCGATTGTAGCAAATCCGATCAGTTACATTAGTGCCCATAGGATGCATCCAAGCTAATCAATTGTACTAATGTCGATCGGATGTAGTAGAGTGGATCAGTTGCAAAATTTTTTATTGATTACATCACACCTGATCGATTACAGCATAGTCGATTAGTTGTATTGATGAGGTGTTGCATCTTTGCCACATGTCAACCATCCATTAAATTAAATCTTGAATGAATTAATGTAATTGCATTGATTATCTCAACCATCCATCGATATTTGAATGAATGTAATTGCATTGATTATCTCTTTTCTTCTTCTCTCTATTTTCATTGATTTATCATTAAATATTGCTACAACAACCCAAAGGATTAAGGCACTGGTCATACATAAGGTATAATTGAATTTTTATTGTTTTAGTTTGTTATAAATTTATAAAATATTTAATTCACCACCATAAATTTTTAATAAGGGTATGTTGTAATGGATAGTTGACTAATGTATTACAACATAGTCGATTAGTTGTATTGATGATGTGTTGCATCTATGCCACATGTCAACCATCCATTAAATAATTGCATGTAGATGCCATGTGTTGATTATTTATTTGAAGTTTTCATTCAAAAAATTCTATACAAAGGCATAAAAAATCATTTTTCATCTTTTCTAACGTAGTTTTAACCCTTTTCCTTCTATTTGAACCCTTTTATGATGATTTCTGTCAAGTTTCTAATACCTTCCACCCTACCTCCTAATCCATATTCCCTCATACACAATAAAATAACCCAATGGAATCGCCTATCACCCTTGCAATGTCAAAAATTAATATCAAAAACCTTGTTTCCTCTCTAATTTCCAAAATTTTATACACATCAGGTTATGACATGTCATGCGTCCAAGACTTTGGTCTTCGGGGTCTAGTTTCGATGTTGTAGTTCGACACATACATTAAAATATTGGAGAAGATAATGGTAGGTTATGAATCTGATTTGAACAAGGTAAATGTTGTCATTGACAATAAAAATATCGTATTTTATTTCACATGCTCTGATATCACCAGATTGATAGCATTACCTCACACCAGTTGTGATCTAATCACATAGAAATTCACTTTAACTTATGATGATAAAATATACCTAGAGACCACCTTCAATGTGCAGCCAGAATATTTTTAAGGTATAATTGCAAATCTTTATATTTAATTGAATTTAAATTATAGGGTTTACAATTACTGATTTGTTTTTTTTTCAGTTATGACTACCAAATATAGAATGGGTTTGATTGTACTAGCTATTCAAGATAACTTTCTTTGAGTATGTTGTGAATTATTCATAGCTAGACTCCTTCTGCAAGGAAGATCGATAGAAATTTTGATGTGGACCTTGGCATATTTGATTTGTTGTATTGTACACCAGTAATTCAACTAGTCCATCTATGTCTCACATAGGATCATAATGGATATCCAAAACGTGATAACCCATGCTTCACATTTGCTAACAATAAGCACATGCAACTACATTCTTGGTTTTTTATGAATCTTATTATAATTTGCAAAACTTTGTAATACCGACTTCTCGGCACTCAGTCCTAGCCACTACATCCATGAAAAAACAATGGGCTCACGTGATTTTTAGTTAATATTAAAATAATATTTTTTATTTTTATTTTTCATATGTTTGTCATTTTTATAATTTTAGCAATTTATGCAAAATATAAAAAAGGGCATCCTCTTCCTCTTCAAAGCAAGATGTTGCTTTTAGAGGTTATAATCGATAGGAATCAGGAGACTCTAAAACACCTGTAGAGGACACAAAATATCCACTAAGAAAAAGAACAAGGAAACATGTAAGATATAGTTCTTCTAATCCTCGACAACCTCCACCTACACGTCCACTGCCAATGGGCATAATTGCGCAAGAGGCCTCATCTTTGGGAAGTAAGTTTTACTTTTTGCCTTCACAAAATTTGTTACTAAATTTTACTATTTTTATTAAATTTTATATTGTGTTTTCAGATGTATAGCACACCCAGATTCTATTTGCAGTTATGGCTACACAAGAGGTCTCTTCTTCGGTCAGTAAGTGTTATAATTTTTTTTTATAATATACCTTCACAAATTTTATAACCAATTTTTATTTTTATTTTTTAAGTTCCTATACAACAATTACATCATGGAAATCAACAGTTGATACTGCCTCCTCCTACACCACGCCAACCTCAAATGCAAGGTTAATGCATACCAGGTGGAAAAAAAATTCTTCCATATAGGCCACGAAGAGAAGCAACAAAACAATTTTTAGGATTTGGAGCTGTCTTTTGGTAATTTTACAGGTGTACAGGAAGCTTATGGTGTTGGGTTAGATAATGTTCAACTTGATCAGGATTTATATTTACAAGGTAACATACCCACTATTTTTTAAGTAACAGATCTTCTTCAAGATCCTCAAAATGAATAAGAAGTAGAATGTTCAAGCAAATATCCTCTTAAGAAAACTAGCACCCCTCAGGCTCATCCTCTACCAGAGGATGAAAAAGTATATATTTTTTTAAATGAATTAGTTTCTGATAAAGTTGAAGCAACCATTAAATATTCTCTAGTTCTAGATGTAAAAGAAATTAAAAAATAGGAGTATCAAGCAAAATTTTTTATAAGGGAATTAAATGCTTGATTCAAATTTTTTTCAAAAAGAGAACTTTTTTCTTTAGTTGAAAATGAACCGAAAAAGCTTGATGTTCTACTACATCAAGCTAAATCTAGAATTGTGCAGGTTACTACATCTTACAAAGACAAAATTTTAAGGGTTTTGTTGAACATATTGGAGAACTTAAATGTTGAAGCCCAAGATTATTATAATGAATAGGCATGTGATAAGAAAATGGTTGTTGTTGCTGTAGCTGCAAAGAATATTTTCGAGGTTAGACTGATGTGTTCTAATTTTTTTTGTTCTCTTTTTTAAAATGTAAATATATACTGAATACTTATTTTTCATTTTGTAAGTAAAGTTTGATCATCTGAAGAAGCATGTTCAAAACCTGCAAGACTATCTCCAGATGGTGAAGGATTTATTAAAGGCTTCTATGGCAATGAAAAAAGACTTCAAGAAGTAGTTTGAAAAAACAACACTTTTAGGAAAATCATTATTCAAAACGGATTGGATATTGATGTTATACTTAAGGAGAAAGGTAAATAAATTCTTGCACCAATATCTGAAGATGTTGTGAAAGAGGAAACCACCCTGCTCAAAGGCTTGAAAAGTGTAGAGAACATCCTTGTCAGTTTTGGAGCAATTGGGAGTACTGTTAACCATCCTGAGGGAGGACCCCTTGAAATGCAAAATGTGGAAGGAGCGGAAAAGGAAAAAGATGTTGAAACTGCCTCTAGACCCCCATCTAAGGAATGAAAATCCAAAATACAACTAGTTCTATTATTGCTTTGGAAATTTTAATTTTTCAAAAAGACAATTTTATGATATGTTTTCTTTTGAAAAAAAAATATTTTCTATTATTACTTGACTATTATACTATTTACATTTATATTTGTGTGTTTTGGTAGGTGGTAGAAATTATATTATATGGGTTTTAACTGGTGTCCAAAACTAGAAACATAACCATATAACAAAAAGTATGTAGAGAAGCACAAAACATGGTGTTTACACCCTAGCTACTCCATGAACCAAACCAAAGAAAAAACAAACCTACGTAGGGATTGTGTGTTAATTTCATCACTTGAGTATTATGGGGTTTCAAATATGCTTGAGTTTATGAAGAATATATGTATGCATGGGTTTAAATTTTAATTTTATTCAAAGTTATTCTTGTTATGATATGAAAATGAGTATTGTCCTGTGTATTATTCTATATTGTTTTTATATTTCAAGTGAGTTTACGAAGAATATATGTATGCATGGGTTTAAATATTTATTTTATTCAAATTCAATCTTGTTATGATATAAAAATGAGTATTGTTTTGATTATTATGGGGTTTCAAATATTCTTGATTTTACAAAGAATTTATGCATGCATGGGTTTAAATTTTCATTTTATTCAAAGTCATTCTTGTTATGATATAAAAATGAGTATTGTATCGTGTATTATGCTATATTGTTTTTATATTTCAAGTGATTTTACAAATGATATATCTATGCATGGGTTTAAATTTTCATTTTATTCAAAGTCAATCTTGTTATGATATAAAAGTGAGTATTGTTTTGTGTATTATGATATATTGTTTTTATATTTCCATATCTAAAGTAATATGCTATTTGCATTTTGCCTTCTAGGGTCAAAGCATACATACTAATGATACATACATACATAAATACATAAATACATACATACACTCAAATTCAAAGCATAATTCATTATATTTTGTCAACATAGATAGTTAATCCAATAATAAAGCATTATTGTATTGTATTGTTGTTTCTGTAACTTGAGATTTATGCTAAATGCATTGTGATTTCTACTATTCTATACTACATACAACACTTTGTAAAAAAAATATTTACTAATTATGTATGCATGCATGGTTTTCAATTTTTCAGTTTGCTCAAAGCTAAAGCACAAATCATAAAATTTTGTCAAACAAAGCATTATTTTTATTGTATTGTTATTTTCGTAACTTGAGATTTATGCTAAATGCATTGTGCTTTCTACTATTATAGACTACATACAACACTTTGTAAAAGAAATATTTACTAATTATGAATGCATTCATGATTTTCAAATTTCCAGTTTACTCAAAGCTAAAGCATAAATCATAAAATTTTATCAAGATAGATAGTCAATAACATTAAAAAGCATATACAGGAAATCATTGATTATAAAATTATTATATGAATTTTTTGAAATCATTGAAATTTTACAAATGATATAAAATACGGAAAATAATTGATAATATGAATTTTTTCAAATCAATAAAATTTTACAAATGATATCAAATCAGGAAAATCATTGATTATATGAATTTGTTTAACTCATTGAAATTTTACATTGCTGGAAGTTGATACAAAGTCTTTTCAAATTCTCCAAAAGAACCGAGAATTATTTGTGAGTTATGTGTTTCCATAATCTCATCATCACTGCAAGTTGACTCATTATCATCATTATCAATAATATTAGTGAGACCTCTTTTGTTTGCTAGGGACTTCCAACATGTCAAAGCTCTATCATAGGGAAACTTACCCAAATCGTAGGATGACACATACATTCTCAAAAAAATTTCCAAATTTTTGTCCAACCTATTATGCATTTTTGATTTAGCAAACTATACACTAAAAACCCTTTCATCTTCAATAGATCCCAAAATCATTGTTTGACATAATTCATATAAAATAAAGTATTCACTCATAGTCTAATGTGGATTTTTGAAATGTCCAATTTTATTATCTATTTTTATTCCAAAATTGGTTTATTATTGTCTCAGAAGTTATTTGTTTATAATACGATTGATTTTAATACCATTTACTTCCACACAATTAGAGAAATGTGTCATAAGAGTGCCCATATATTTTATAAAAAAACTAGAATTTAATACTATGGTCAATATAAGGATTCTAGAAGGTGGGATTAACAACATCCATGGCCTCAAGTATCTCATCTCTGTGAAAATGATCTCTTATTTCACTTGTTAATGTTTTTGCAATTCTTTTCAATTTATTCTTAGTACTACCCAAAACCTCATCGAATTTACAATGTGTTATGGGCACTTGTTCAACATCATCTGCATGTGTATCTAACCACTTTTCATATAAAGGAGTCATATTTCTATGGAAAACAATACAAAGATTATTGTTGATGTTGAACTTTAAAAAGTTGTTACGATCATTGACTTGAACTAACGTATTCCAACTATCAAACAAAGGATCCTTAACATTTTCTTCGAATAAGTAAATCCTATCAATAAGAATACATATTTTTTTTCTCATCATAATGAAATCAATTACTCTTTTGTGTGCGAGTTTAATCAAATAATTCATTTCTTGCAAAAATAGAAAAATACTAGATAATGTGAGAAGATTTTACAAGTTAGTCATACAAAATAGCAAGTCTTTTGCCTTGTCAACATCCCTACAATGTGCATGCATAAACACCATCAAGGATTGATATTCTAAAAAAAAAAAAATTATAGGAAGAAACAGTGAAATCCAACTGGTGTCCACATCTTTTGATATTTTTTTGCCTTCAGTTACACCTAGAGAAAACTATTGAAACTCTGCAAATATCTTTGGATTGCATGAAAAGTAAGAGTGTATTTCATTGACGAGATCTTCCACTCTGGCTACATTATCAAATGTTCTCATAATTTTATATCCAAGATTCATTCAATGAGCCATGCAATGAATGTGAATCAAATATGGGGTAATTGATGTCTGAAGTCTAACACAAAGATCATTTCTTTGTCCTTTCATTTTAGTCGTCCCATTAGCTCCAACACAAATTAACTTTGTGGCAATTTATTTTTCATCCATTCTGGAAATATCCTTTAAACTGGTTATAACAACATTATAAATATTTTTTGCATTACAATTTTCCATCATCTTATGTAGTGCTAGTAAATGAGGTTGTCTCAAATGATTTTGGAATGTGTAAATATGTATGCAAATACAAGATGTGTTGTCAACAACTATTAAATCATCAATGGAAAGTAAAATAAATTTGGCTTGTTTTACATTCTCTCTTAAGTCCTCCTTCTCAACCAATGATAGATATTTTACCATTTCCCAATCACTTCTATTTGACCAATGGGAACTGGTAAGGTTCTGTACCTTGACTAGTTGAAATAGTTTCTTATAATCCATAAAATTAGACATGGATTGGCCCTATTTTAGAATACTATATACAATAGCAAACTGCAAATATTTGAGGTTAAGATAGTCTTATTAATTTTTTGAAATTGGGTCTGGATTATTCCACCCTTCTTAATGAAAGTTTATTGGTGTTTCATTGATTTCTTGTAGTCAAGTACATATATCACATGCACACATTTCAATGCATATTTCCACCTATGAGATCTCTTAATTGTTCCATCACTTTGCATTTCTTTGATGTAAACTTTCCCACGATGTTTTTCTATTGCATCTTTCTTATTTTGCAACAAACGATACGTTCCCAGCTTCCAACTATAAATAACACATCTACACACTTTCTCTATCTCATATCACTCAATAAAGGGGTATAAAATTACCCATTCATTTTTAAAATCCCTTCCAATAGTCCATTCCCTTTTCTTTTGATGTTTAGATTTTTTACTACAATATTCTCCAAAGATTAGTATTTTAATTGTACTGTCATTTCCTTCTTTGGTTGATGTGTCTGTATTAGGCATCTCGTGAAGTGGTTGTTAAATGTTGTTATTAGAAAAATTATCATGTGGTACCATCTCATCCGCTAGATTATCTTTGAGTGGACGCATATAATGGTTAACATTGTTTACTGCATTCAATGTTTGGTGTTTAATGTCATTTTTGGATGTAAAAAGGCACTATTTTAAAGAATTAACAGAATACAATTTTACAAAACATTTAAAAAGAGTTAGATATGTAGACAATCATTTATCTATTAATAAAAAAAGGCTTTATATTTAAGAATAACAAATAAAAAGTAATGATTTTATGGTAAAAGGTGTTTGTACCTGCATGTTGTGTAGATGTGGATGCCTCACTACATTTTGATATTTGTGTAAAATATTTCAAAATTATCTTTTTATCAGAATATTGGCCCCCATTATTTTCATATTCAGAAGGTGACATTGTATCTATAAATAAAAATCCTTTAAATTTTTGAAAATGAATATGAAATTAAAGGAAAATTACATACTTCCCTCAATAATAATTTGCATTTTGAGGTAACCAAGGCTAAACTGTAATTACATAAAGAATTTATGAGTCTTCAAATGAACCTACGCTACCCTATAGAATGACCTATGATAGACAAGAAGCAGTATCTGATAAGAAAAATGCTCCTAACACACAACATGACATGGATACTTGTCTACCACAATTGCAGATAGTGCATCTATACTGCCTATAAAATTGAAGAAAAAGATCTTTGAAAAATAGAACTGTGGAAGAATACTCTACCTATTGTCATAGTTGTCACAAATTTTTGTCATCGATATTCATTTTAATTTTATTGCAACCGCTCGATCACGATCGATTGACACTACTTTGCAACCGATCGAACTATGCTTATTGATACTCCTTTACAACCGATTGACTTAGGACGATTGACACACCTCTACAATTGATTGACTTATGCTGATTAAAATAAATATACAACTTATTGGCTTATATCGATTGTTAATCCTCCATAATTTATTGGCTTATGTCGATAGAAACTACTCTATAATAGATTGAATTATGTCTATTGGCACTCCTTTGCAACCAATGGACTTATGTCGATAAACACTTTTTTACAATCGATCAATTTATGTCGATTGATACTCCTCTGTAACTGGTCAACTTATGTTGATTGACACTCCTATGTAACTGATCGACTTATATCGATAGAAACTCCTTTGTAACTGATTGGATTATATCAATTGACACTACTCTATAATCGATTGGATTATACTGATAGACACTCCTCTCCAACCTATCGACTTATGCCAATTGACACTCCTCTACAATCGATCAACTTATGCCAATTGACACTCTTCTACAACTAATCAATTTATATCGATAGACACTCGTATGCAAGATATCGACTTATGTCGATTTACACTCTGCAACTGATCAACATATATCGATTGACACTCCTCTACAACCAATCGAGTTATGTCGACAAAAACTCCTCTGCAACCTTGTCAAGTTTGATCAGTATCTTCTGATTGATAATACCTAATAACCAATAAGCAAATATGTCGACTGACAATAGGTTTTTTTATTTATTTAGAGCTATTTTTGGGTTAGAGTGTTTCAGATGTATGTTTATCGATACCCCATTTAGATTTATATATGTAGTATATGTGGAGAATTAGACGGGAAAAATAAAATTATTTATAATTTGAAGGTGAATTGTCCGTAGAATTGGGTGAAAGTGGTCGATGAATTAAAATAAAAATAGGATAATTATTGTCAACAGTGGACGAATTGACCCCCAAAAAACTTCCACCCTATAAATTTCGGGTGAATGGGCCCTAGTGAAAGGTTCCAAAATTAGCAAATTTAAAATTTTAAAAATCCTAAATATAGAAAATTTACGATGTTTCGTGCTTATGCATAACACTGAATGTGGCTGTAGCACCCAAATTTTGAAAGCCTTATCTTTGAATGGTGGAACAAGAATTTTTTTGGTCCTATTATTTCCCAAATAGCCAAAAAACTTAGGTTCATCAAGAATAACCTTAAAATATTGAACATGGAGGTTTTTGAAGATATATTTTTAACAAAAAATAGAGCATTTAGAACCAACTCCTTTAAATCAAGGTCTACATTCAAAATGGATAAGATTTTAAGGTTCTCAGGGGTTAGGATAGACAACTCTTTCTAACTATCACAACATTATAGCTATGGAAGAATACTTATAGCATCAAAAATAAAGGGCTATTTGGTTAAAATAAGGTGAATCCAACACAAATATTTCATGTTTCTACTCTTTGACATCATATTTTTAATAAAATTTGAGAGTTATCAAGAGTTTATGGATCAATTTTGAGAGACATCCATGAGATCAGATCTTAGGTTGTGAGTCACTTTAAGAGCCTCTTACTCCAAGACACTGATCCCTCTATGAGTTCAAACCAAATTCTTTCAAATATCCCCAACCTGGTTTCTAATGATTCTAATGAATGACTTCTTAGACCCTTCTCGAATGATGAAATTAGGAAGGTGGTATTGTCGATGAAGGAAGACAAAGCCCCCAATATTGATGGATTTTCTCCTCACATTTTTCAATTTTTTTAGAATATTGTTGGTATGAATATTTGCAAAGCCATCCAGGAGATACAATGCACTAATATCATCCCAAGAGATGTTAATTCAACTCTATTGGCTCTCATACCTAAGACCTTTGATGGAAAATCTATTTTAGACTATAGGCCTATAATCTTATGCAATGTGCTATACAAAATCTTATCCAAATCCATTGCCACTCAATTATGTTGTATTATTCCTTCCATCATAGATTCTTGCCAAGGTAGTTTAGTTAAAGGGAGGTAGATCATATATGGGTTCATTACTATCCATGAATCATTCATTCCATTTAGAAAAGCAAGAGAGCTAGTTTTATTCTAAATATGGATATGAACAAGGATTTTGATCGATTTTCTTAGGAATTCTTAATTGTAGTTCTCTCTAATATTGGGTTTCACGAGGAGTGGATTGAACTGGTCAAGTAGTGCTTCTCTTTTGTGTGGTTCTCTATTCTTGTTAATGGAGTCCTAGCTAGCTATTTTTAAATATCCCAAGGTCTCTGTCAAGGTGATACCCTTTCATCCCTTATATTCATAACTTTATTTGAATCCCTAAGTAGATCTCTTAATATGGCTTGTTCTAATGGTCTCATCCCTGGAATTAATGCATCATCTACTTCTACCTCTATTTTACATCAAAAATTTGTATATGAGATCATCTTAGCCAATATCTCCTTCATTCCTCAAGCCAAGACCATTAAGTCCATATTATCGCTATATGAGAAGTTTGCTAGCCAAAAAATCAATTTTATTAAAAGTGTTATTTTATTTTTCAATACTCCTTTTAGAAGATAGCTCAAAATTACCCAAATTTTGGGGTGCTTTATATCAAATTTTCTTGCAACATATCTAGGTCTCTATGTATTTTGAGCGTCAAAACTAAAACATATGAAATCTCATCCTTGAAAGAATTTAGATAAATATTAGTGGTTGGAAAGGAGCCTTAGTTAGTTTGGTAAGTTGAATCTCATCCATTTTTATCTTCAAAGTATCCCAATTTATTTTCTATCTACCTTCAAAATCCCTACTTCAGTCTATTAAAAAAATGAATAACTTTAAATAAAATTCCTATAAAGTATCCCAATTTACTTTCCCATTTAGTAGCATGGTAAAATATCTATTCTAATAAATACAATGGTTTGTGCCACCAATGGCTCACTCCATTTTATTTTTCAAGGCTTATATTTATTTGGTCCTTTATTCTTCCTCATTACCTTTGGGTAATTTGGAATGAAAGAAACTATAGAGATTTTCGAAAAAATTCCAAAATTATTCCTCTATTGGTAATATCATTTTGAATTTTGCCTCTAAAAACTCTTCTATTGTGCACCAAAATGATAATCCCAACTTGAAGAGGGAAGTTGATCTTTTAAATTCCTTATATCATGTTACTCCTTGATTGTTATCTTCTTGTACTCTAGTCAACAGATCTCAAGTCTCTTAGGAGCCTCCTCTGGGATGGATTAAGTTTAATTTCTGCAAAAGGAAATCTAGGTAGTGGGAGCAAGAGATATTTTCCATGATCATAAGGGCAATATTATGGTGGCTTTTCTAAATTTTTTATTTCCAAACAAACAAATTTTTTGAGGTGAGAGCTCTGTTTCAAGGCCTTAATATTTTTGTTGATTTTCCTTGTTCCAACTTAATAATAGAAGGAGATTATCTGAATATGATGAATTAGTGTAAAAATAAAATTCAAAAAAATTGGAGGACCCAAACCCTTTTTGAATATTCCAGGCATCTCATCCAACATTTTAGGAGCACCATGATTCAACATGTTTACCATGAAGTAAATCGGGTAGCTGACGTGCTTGCAAATATTGGGATATCTTAGAATAACATTTCAGTGAGGCAATCCAATTTTACTCAAGATATTTTGTGTGCTCACACAGAGGGTGCCAGATCTATTTAGAATTCTATTTCATAAGAAAATTAATGCCCTATCCAATTTTGAGCTTCCACTTTCCCTAGACAAGATTTTCTTGATTCTTTCCCATATTACTAGTATTCTGAATTCAATGGTAAGCTTGCTCTTGAAGCTGATTGAAATATTGAATGACCTAGATTCATAGATATGTCCCAACATGTTTGTTTTAGGGGTCAATACTCCTGATCAATTTCCCTCAGATATCTAATCTACTTTATCCCATGCTTTTGTCATACTTAGGCTTTGACCTTTGTTTCTTTTCTCTTTTCTAGTTTTTGTATTTGTTTAGTTCCTTGTGTGTGGAGATTGTATCCCTTTATCATCTTGTAATTTTTATCTCTAGAGATTGCCCCTCATTTATAGTTTTATTTTGTAAAAGGTTGGGGAATGCAAACCCATTTGTTCTTTTACCAATTAAAAATAAGTAAAACATTTTTTATAGACTACGTAGAAAATAAAAAAAGAATAGGTGGTATCGTATGATTCATCGTTATGCTATATAGTCAATACAAGGTTTGCAATTCTCATCCACTCATGCAATGACACATGGCAACCTCTCACTCAATGTAGTTTTTTTTAAAGGTATTAGAGGTATTTTTTGTAAGTTTAGGGAGAAACTTCCAATGTCCATAATTTTTACATATAAAAAAGTTTTGAGACCTTTTTTTTAACATCATACATTTTTTAAGCTCTCTATCTTGGTGTTGTTCTTCTTTTGCACAACAACATAATTTTTTATAAATTTTAGTAGACTAGTTACAAACCATCATGTGCTCTTATTGAGTGGTACTAACAATGTTACCTAGATGATAAAGATTAAATATTTTTCTGATCTAAAGGATTACTCAAATATGTGAATGAAGAACCTTGTGACATTGATTTTAGAGAAGTAAAATAAATTTATTTGGATAATAAGGATTAATCTCATGGTGTCATTGCTATTCATGTTGAAAATGTATATGACACTCATGTTAGCAACATCATGGATTCTAAAGTATTACTTGAGAAATTTGAGGGGTTGTATGTTCCAATATTATTTCATACAAATAAATGGATTATAGGTTGGGCTTACAAATTTATCCATGGACTCATTTGAAACTATTAATGAGTATATTAGTTGGTTCAATAGCCTACAAGAGGGTATTTATATTGAAATAATACTACCTATAGAGGGGAGAGAAGGATAGGAAGCATTAATGAAGGAAAATAACACTAAACTACTAAATATAATATTAAAAAAATATCTAAAACATTTGAAATTATTGTTGTTTTTGATATGCTTTCCATGTAGTTTTTAGATTCTCCTACACCATCCATTGATGAGGTACTTAACTAATTTTTGCATCATCAAGCTAGAAGAAAAAATCTTAAGTAAAATATTATTTTTAATCGCAACCACCAAAAATAATTTATTGTTAAAGTTCAAAATGATAGAGACTACCAATAAAATGAGAATAATCCCAAGAATCCTTTCCAGAAGTCTACTTACAAGTTTTACAAAAAGTAAGGACATAAGGAAAAATTTAGTAGAATTTGGATAAGAAAACTTGAAGAATTAGTAGGAAAGGGGTTGTTGGTGTTGATATCTTCATGTGCAAAGGGAGGACAACTTTGATGGAGAAACATCATAGGATCATGTTGTAGTTTATATTACATATTAGACAATCACCTCTTCAAATAAGTGGATAGAATATTCAGGGACTACTAGGCACATGATGAAGCACAAACAACTTATGATTAGAGATGATATTTTAATGTAGGTTGTAGGAAGTGGATATATCAACATTGGATCTTCATCACTTGATGAGGTACTTCATGTTCCTAATGTTGGTCCTAAACTTTTGTCTATTTATCATATTACTTAGACAAATAACAAGGTATAATTTTCACCTAATATATGGGTAATTAAAGACATAAACGATCCATTCAAAACTATTGCTTCTAGTTATTATGATGAGATCATCCACATGTATAAGTTGGAACAAATACCTACCTCTTTTACTACTCTTTCTATTAAGGTAAAAATTGTTTCTATGATTGATCATGTTAATAACGAGAGTCATAAGTGATATTATGGACTAGGGTATATTATTTATTTATCCTTTAGAAACATGAGTTAGGATCATATGGCTATTGTGCTTCCATGTATATCTCCTCCAAGTCATGCATGTGAGGGGTGCATTTTAGAAAAATGTCAAAGAGGGATATTTTTTAAAGGAGTTTCTAGGTAAAACATTTCATCATTTGGAAATTATACATAGTGATATTTGTGGACCTATGGGTACAACATATCTTTTGATAAATATTGGATATTTTGAGTCAAAGTTGTCATTGATGTCAAGGAACGAACTTGTCATTGACGTCAAGGAATAAGCTACCATTGATGCCAAAAGGTCAAAAGGATCAATGCAAAAGGTTGATGGAAAAAGAGCTTCATAATATTTATTTTTAATATTATGTGAAGCATAAGTAGAAGGGTTTTTATTAAAACCATGGATGAGCAAAAATAAAATGTTTTTATAAAAATTCGAGGCTTTTAATTTCAAATTAGAAAAGCCCAAAGAAGTTTCAATATTTAATTTATAAATATTTAAATTCAAATTGAATTTAAATTTTATAAATAAATATTATTTATTCGAAGTGGTAAAACCAGAGGAGGCTTTAAAATTTAATAAAGCCAAAAGATTTAAATATTAATTTATAATATTTAAATTCTAGTGAATGTAAATAATTATAAATTCAATATTTCAAAGTTAAAATATAAGAACCGACATCCAAATAATTCATCTCCACCGACGTGCATGGGACCAAGGGCATAAGGTATTTATACCTTAGCCAAACCTTAGCTTGGAGTCTCAATTATTGCATCCACATTTTTATTGAAAAAGCTTGTGCACTGTGTAAACCCAAATTTTGGTGTATTCAAGACATTGAGGTGCTTGGTTTCTAGCACCATCCGATGGCTAGCTCAGGTGGAATTTGACTTGGCACTTGTGGCAGAGTGGTTACAGGTTTGAAACCCGATGGCAACAAATTTGGAAGTTTATCTTTTATGTCTCTATTTCAGAGGTAGCAGAGGAGGTAATAGAGTGCGTGGGCACTCTATCTCACACATGAGTACCTAGCTAATGCGATAGCCAAGGCTGCATCTAGGGCGCTTGGGGAGGTAGCATCATGGGTTCAAAACCCCTTAAGAGCAAAGGTACAATTTTAATTTAATTTTTATTTGCCCTAAGGTTTGATGTGAGGTAGTTGGAAGGCATAAGGATTAATTAAAGTTTAATTTCTTGTGGTGATTTTTATGGTAAAATAGTGAAAGGAGTTATAAGGAGTTTGATTTTAATTTTATAATAAAGTCTCAATTGTTATATTTGCATATTGGAGGAGTAAGCCTTTTAAGGTGTTGATTTTATTTTAAAAGGACTTTTTGCCAAAGGGATTATTGTGAAAGTAATTGTTCTAATATTTTTAAGGTGTTGGATGTTATTTTAAAGATGGAGTGATAAGGTGTATTTGTGTTTGATATTATTTAGTATTGTGATTCCTTGAGAGAGAAATTATTATCTTCTAACCTCTTTGAGTTTGGCAAAGAAGTGTTTATGATTGTGGCAAATTTGTATGGTCTACTCCTCATCAAGAAAAATGTATGAGCACATTCTTCTTTGGTTGAGTTTATTGGTTGATTTTCTAGAAAACAACTTTGGAGTGAAAAGAACTTGATTAGTTTCCTTATTGAGTTGTTAAGCTATTGTGCAGTGAATGCTATGCACCTTGTTTGATAAGCATTGTTGTTGAAGTGAATGGTTGAGTAAAGTGCTTGAACTAGGGTTTGCAATGAATATAAGTATTATTGTTATGTGATATTGGTTGATAAACATTGTTGGAAACATTTTGAGTGAGTGTTCATATGCTTAGACTAGGGTTTATGAGCAAGTATTATTTCATTGAGTGATTGGTTGAGTAGAGTTGGTTGAGCCTAGTCAAGTGGATGTGTGAAGTGATAGTTCAAAAACTATGAAATAATTTATTCTATATTCTGAATTGATTTGAGAATGTGATTGAGAGTTTGTGAATGTGAAGCAAATTGAGTCTCTAACAATTCTCTATATGTTTCAATGATAAAAGAGAGATTTGAAGTGATTGAGAGTTTGTGAATTTGAAGCATATTGAGTCTCTAATAATTCTCTGTATGTTTCAAAAGAGTGATTAAAAGTGATTGAGCATTGTGATGAGTGTGAAGCATATTGAGTCTCTAATAATTATCTATATATTTTTAGAAGAGTGATTGAAAGTAATTGAGCATTGTGATTAGTGTGAAGCATATTGAGTCTCTAAAAATTCTCTTTATATTTCTATCAGTTTGGAAAAGTTCTATTGAGGACTTATTGAGCAGATTTGGAAAATTTATAGAGAGGAGTTGTGGACAGATAAGTGTGAGCTTTTGTGGAAGCTTACAAGACAAATTTGAGATAAGTCTTTGAGAAGAATTGAGAGCAGAGTTGATTGATTTATTTTTTCAAACCTTGAGTTAAGATTTGGGGTAGATCTAGAAAAGTTGATTTGATATTGGATCAAGCTTTATTCTAAGGCTTGAGGAAATATATTGAGGATATATTTGTGCTAGACCGAAGGACTATGTTTAGTGCAGATCAATGGATAGAAATTGAGGATAAATTTGTGCTAAACCGAAGGACTGTGTTTAGTTCAGATCAGTGGACAAAGATTGAGGATATATTTGTGCTAGACCGAAGGACTATGTTTAGTGTAGATCATTAGACAAAGATTAAGGATATATTTGTGCTAGATCAAAGGACTATGTTTAGTATAGATTTAAGGACAAAGTTTGATGTAGATTCGAGTACATGTTTGTGCTAGACAAGAGACATAGATTGAGCAGATTTTTGCTAAACTAAAGGACTATGTTTAGTATATATTTGAGATAGAGAGTTGAAGGTGACAAAGTATAAGATATGATAGTCTCTAGTGGATAGATATCCATTAGCTAGGGTAGTGAGGACAGGTGTCTTTAGTGGATAGATATCCATTAGCCAGAGTAGTGGAGGCAATCGTTCTTATAGAATATCACTAGTCAGAGCTAAGGAGAAAGGAGTTCTCTTATGGATAGAGATCCATGAACTTGATTAGGGGATTGGTGACTCCTTTGGATAGAGCCCATAAATAAGGAAAAGGATTCCCAAGAGATTGATTGAGAAAATTTTAGTGAAATATTTTCTCCATGGAGTAGCCCACATTGGGTGAACCATGTTAAATTGGTATCTTTATTATGTGTGGTGATTTGTGCATTGCTTTGATTGCTGCTATTGATATTGCTATATTTACATTGCATAATATTTATTGGAAAATAAAAGTAAAAAGTGGTCTTATATTGTTCACCCTCCCTCTCAGTATAAGCTTGTGTTCTTCAATTGGTATAAGAGTGGGTTCCTTTGGAAGAGTTTAACAACTTGAAGAAAAATATTTCAAGAACATAATGGATTCTAATAATGTGTCCTCAGATAATTCAACACCAATATTTGATGGAAGTGATTATATATTTTGGAGTATGAGAATGAAAATTCACTTGATGGCACTTGGAAATGAAATTTGGGAAGCAGTTGAAAATGGATACATACCACCTGTTGATCAACCTAAAAATAAGGAAGGTAAGCTTCTTTAAAATTACATTTCAAAAGCAATAAATGTAATTTTGAGAGGTTTGCATAGAAGAAAATCCATAAGTGTTATGCATTGTAAAGATGCAAAAGGAATTTGGGATAAGTTGTAAAGCATATACGAAGGAGATAAAACTATCAAAAGGCAAAGATATGAAATCTCAAAGGAAAATTTGAAGAGTTAAGAATGAAGGATGAAGAAAAAATTAGTACTTATCTACTTCAAGTTGATGAGGTTGTTAATGCTATGCAAGACTTGGAATTAATGTTGAAGAATCAGATGTTTGTGATAAGGTCTTAATATCTCTTCCAAAAATATTTAGTGAAAATATTTCTGCTATAGAAGAATCAAAATATTGTGATTCTTTGACAAGATATATGTTA
This sequence comes from Wollemia nobilis, assembly GCA_028583015.1. Taxonomy (NCBI): domain Eukaryota; kingdom Viridiplantae; phylum Streptophyta; class Pinopsida; order Araucariales; family Araucariaceae; genus Wollemia; species Wollemia nobilis. The sequence continues at coordinate 1,182,447 of JAQPPZ010016827.1, forward strand.
CTTGGTATTCTTACAACTTTTGATTTAAGAATAAAAGAGGAACCTAATCATTGGAAAGAAGCAACCTTCAAATTAATTAAGAAAACAAAGGGTAAGAAGTCAAAATCAAGCAATGAGTCATCCAATGATGAAGAAGCTAATTATGGCAGAAGGAATAAGGATTCAAGAAGATTTAAAGATGCAAAATCTGTTAGATGTTTCAATTTTGGAAAGTATTGTCACTATGCAACTGATTGTCAATAAGCTAAAAATTTTAATGATGAAGAAAAACAGGATCACAGGAATAGGAAATCAAAAAAATATAGATACCAAAAGAAAGGTAAGGATGGAAAATGTAGACAAGGAAAGGAGTTCTTTCAAAGACGAAAGAGGAGCTGCTATGTAGACAAGACAAGTAAGTACTGAAGTGATAGTGATAATAGATTTTTAGATAATTATAAATATGAAGTCCTATTTTTGATTGAATAAAAAGAAGAAGTCAAGAAAAGGTCACCAATAATTCTCAAGTGTTTTAGATGTGGTAATTTTGAACATCTTGAAGATAGTTGTACAAGGAATGGTTTTAGTTTCAATGATGATGAATATGAGGATGCAGTTGAAGGACCAGAAGATAATATTCTAATGGAACTAGAAGAAGAAGAAGGTGATCCTATGGAAGACAAGTCAAAACATAATGAATATGTTGACAAAGGCAAACAAATAGAGGAAGAATAAGAAAAAGTAAGAGTTGATCTTGAGGGAGAGCTTATTTATGCTCTTAAAACTTTAAATAAGGTAAGAGAGAAAAACTCCCAACTTCAATTTCAGTTTCAAGAATGTGATGAAGAGAGAGGAAATCTTATAGAGGATTTAAACAAGTCAATGGCTAAGACAAAGAAGCTCAAGGATAAATTAGAAGCAAAGATCTTAGAATATGAAAAGTTAGATCAAGAAGTAGATCTACTAAATAATATTGTGGATAAGCTACACAAGTTTGGAAAGAGTTCAAAGATTGTGGATAAGATAATTAAGATACAAAGAAGATCAAAAAACAAAACAGGTCTTGGTTTTGAACAAGATTAAAAGAAACAAGAAGAAAATTCAACCTCAAGTTCTAAAAAAGAAGAAACTTTAGAAGAAGAAACTTCAGAAGAAGACAGTGTAAGAGAAAGTGAGACTTCTAGGGATGAGTTGGACAACATAAAGTTCAACAAGGAAATAAAAAATGGACAAAGAAGAAATAGATGGAACAAAAATAAAAATAGGTTAAGAGAGACTAAGAGACCAATAAGGTCAAGAGAAGGAAACTTCAATGGACGATGTTTCTCATGTCACAAATTTGGGCATATGGATTCACAGTGCAGGACACATGAAAGACAAGAAAATGGAAATTTTAGAAACATGTAACTTTTCCATGGGTATTGCTACTCATGTAATCAGTTTGGTCACAAGGCAATGAATTGCAAGGTTCATGACAGAAAAGGATATTGCTTCACCAAGAGAAATCCCAAGATATTTGCACCTCCAAGAAAAAATAGCATTAAGTGTTATAAATACAATAATGATAGACATACATCAAAGTGGTGTAGAGCAGACATTCCAGAATCAAACAAGAATAGGAACACCAATAGAAATATGGATATGAATAGGAACATGAATATGGACATGGACAGGGATAGAAATAGGAACAATCAAAGAAATTAGAAGGATCAGATAAGAAGGAAAGAGGATAAAGGTAAAGACCAGTGCTTTCTTAGAGTAGAAATACTCCGACCTCAGAATTAACCACCTCAAGAGGAGGTGGGGGAGGGGCTAAGCTAAGAGACTCATTCTTAGCCCCGAGCCCCAAAGGTGACCCTTTGCCATTGATGTCAAAGGGGGAGAGATTTGGTTTAAGGAGAGAGCATTGAGATAGGGGGAGCAATGTCCCAAGGGGAGCAGAACAAGAAAAAGGTCAAGTATTTGGTAAAACTAATATTGGTTGCCGTTAATGACAAAGGGGGAGATTGTTGGACATTTTGAGTCAAAGTTGTCATTGATGTCTGTTAGCGTACTGTTCTATTTGTCTCTATTCAGTATTTAGCGTACTGTTACAACTACTGTAACAAGTACAGTTTACGCCGGTGACTATTCCCGGCAGTGTAACTTATATTTATATGACTGCTGAATAATATATTTGTGTTCGTTGCTTAATTCTACATGGTACCATAGCCGAATTACTGGGAAGCTAGAGGCGGACAAAAAAATTGTAGAGCGTTTATTTTATTCTGAATTCGAGCAGTGCGTTTTTTTTTCCCGCGACGTGATTTCCCTGATCCCGTCGCGTGATAGCAGCTGCGGAAGAATTTTTTAAAGAAAAAAAAAAAAAAAATGGCGGAGGCCCCAGCACGTTCGCAGACCGTCCCCACACGCAGGAATGTTGCTATTGAAGAATCTGACTCTGATTCTGAATGGGCACACAAGGTGCTCATGACTACCACAAATTCCACTCAGAGGGATCCTATTTGGTATGTCGATTCTGGAGCTAGCAAACATATGACTGGCGACAGATCGTGGTTTGAATCATTTGAGGCCAAAGAGGGCAAACCTGTCACCATTGCTGATGATAAAACCTACAGGGTTCGGGGAGAGGGTACAGCTTTAGTCACTCTTCCTGATGGCAAGTGTCAGATCGACAAGGTCCTCTATGTTCCGGGATTGGCCAACAATTTGTTGTCAGTGACACAAATCCTGGACAGAAATATGGTTGTCAACTTTCATGTTGAGAATGGAAAGAAGTGTTGTACAATTACCGGGAAGGGTAGCAGATTGCAACAGCTTCATATAAGCATGGCTTATTTGCACTAGATGCTATCTCTACTCCACATGTTGCCATGACTGTCTCTACCAAGGAGGCAACTTCCCTATGGCACAAGAGATATGGGCATCTTAGTTCGGGCTACTTACTTGAGCTCAGCAAGTATGAGATGGTAAAGGGTCTTCCTTCCCTTTCTCGCCACATTGCCGCTGTGCTCCGATCGCTAGCAGAAAGCAAGATAGAGTACCATTTGAGAAGAGCTCTACAAGAGCACGAAAACCTCTCGGAGCTAATTCACACCGATCTATGCGGTCCTTTCACACCCAATAGTGTTGGAGGGAAGAGGTACTTTCAGTTATTCGTAGATGACTACTCACGAAAGATGTGGGTTTTCTTTCTCAAACTGAAATCTGAAGCTTTTGCATTCTTCCAGTAGTTCAAGAAATCCATTGAGAAGGAGTCAGGGGCTTCTATCAAAACCCTCCGCTTAGATCAAGGGGGAGAGTTTACCTCTAATGAATTTTTTGCATTCCTAGATAAGCATGGGATCAAGAGACAGTTAACAACTGCCTATACTCCTCAACAAAATGGAGTTTCTAAGAGAAGGAACCATTCTATCATGGAAATGGTTCGTTGTATGCTCACAGGAGCTAGTCTTGGGCAACAATATTGGTCAGAAGCCGTCACCACCGCAGTTGTATCTTTTGAATAGGGCACCCACAAAGGCCCTAAAAGGAATGACTCCACAGGAAGCATGGAGTGGTCAAAAACCCTCCATATCTCATCTACGTATTTTTGGATGTCAAGCTTTCATGCACATATCGAAAGAGAAAAGGAAGAAATTAGATGAGAAAACACTGAGATGTATTTTTCTTGGATATTCTGAGCACTCTAAAGGATATCGGTTGATAGATCCTTTGACCAAGAAAATTCATATCAGCAGAGATGTTGTCTTTGATGAAGCTTTCACATCACAGAGCACATCTAATGTACACCAAGATATTGTGGAACCTAAGGAAGAGGAGATTCCTTCGTCAACACAGACATGAGGTCTTTCTACATCTTCTTCACCATCACCGAAGAAGAATCCTAAATGGTGTACAAATACAATCAGAGATGCAAATTTATCCACTCCTCCCAATTTGAATTTGGATAGACCTCATACATGCAGTATGGCTCAAAAGGAAAGAGAAGCCAGAGAAACTGGTGAGGTTGATGATCTTTGTCAATCTTTTGAGGAACTTTCTGTGACTCCAAGTAGAGAAGTTGAGGATATGGATATTGATGATGACAGGGCATTCATGTCTACCATAGATAGTCTTGAACCTGCATCAGTGCAAGATGCTCTCAGTGAGCCTCAGTGGAAGGCCGCTATGGATACAGAGTATGAGTCTCTAATGAAGAATAAAACTTGGAAGCTTGTTGATCTGCCACATGGAAAGAAACCTATTGGCTGCAAATGGGTATACAAAGTCAAGTACAAGGCAGATGGAACAATTGATAAGCATAAGGCCCGTCTTGTTGCAAAGGGCTATGCTCAAAAGGAAGGCATCGACTATGAGGAAAATTTTGCACCTACTGCTCGGATGACCACAATTCGGGTTATGTGTGTTATGGCAGCACAATATGGGTGGAAAGTTCACCAAATGGATGTCAAAAGTGCCTTTCTAAATGGTGATCTCCAAGAAGAAGTCTATATGACTCAGCCTGAAGGATTTGAAGTGGAAGGCCAACAGCAGAAGGTTTGCAAATTGGTTAAATCCTTGTATGGTCTGAAACAAGCTCCTCGAGCTTGGTATATAAAAATGGACAATCACCTTATGCAACATGGATTTAAGAGATGTCTGTCAGATGCAAACCTCTATTTCAAGAAATAGGGGTTCTCGAGATAGTGTTGCTTGTACTCTATGTGGATGATCTACTCATTACAGGGAGTTCGAAGATATGATCTCTACTCGTCAAAAGAAACTTGTGCAAATCTTTTGAGATGACAGATCTCGGACTTCTCCATTACTCGTCTTGGTCCGGAATTCAGCCGGAAGGAGCACTCCATCAAAGTGTCTCGTAAAAAGTATGCCAAGACATTGCTCGATAAATATCGCATGATCGATTGCAAGCCAATGGCAACTCCAATGGAGAATGGACTTCAGTTATCGTGATATGATGACTCACCTCAGGTAGATGGCACTCTCTATCGACAGTTGATTGGGAGTCTCATATATCTGACCAATACTAGGCCAGATCTCGTATTTGCTGTAAACTATCTTTCGAGGTTCATGCAGGAGCCAAAGACCACTCATTGGAAAGCAACAAAACGTGTTCTTCACTATGTCCGTGGTACTATGGAATATGGCCTAGAATACAAGAGGAACAACAAATTCTTCTTGCAAGGATACACGGACTCCGACTATGCCGGATCATTTGATGATCGCAAGTCAACTTCTGGATACATTTTTCATCTGGGATCCGGTCCTGTCTCTTGGCACAATAAGAAGCAACAGTGGTTGCTATTTCATCAACAGAGGCAGAGTATCGTGCCGCACGTGAAGCTGTGTGCGAAGTGATATGGTTACGTCGCATTCTCGACAAGTATGGGCCATCCATCAAAATCTCCAATACACTTGTTCTGCGACAATCAGGGTGTTCTGAACCTCGTCAAGAATCCAGTCCATCATGAAAAAACAAAGCACATTGACACACAATGTCATTTCATTCGAGAGGAAGTTCCAAAGCACCGAATTTAGCTTCAGCACATTCCCAAAGATGCTCAAGTTGCGTACATTTTCACTAAGGCACTTGGACGTGTCAAATTTGAATTGTTTCGCAGCTCACTTTGTATTGCAAAATAATGTAAGGGGATGTTAGTAGTCTAGTATAGCTATTAGTTATTACATTACCCAAATAATGTAATAAAGGGGGATGTTAGCGTACTTATTCTATTTGTCTCTATTCATTATTTAGCGTACTGTTACAACTGCTGTAACAAGTACAGTTTACGCCGATGACTATTCCCGACAGTGTAACTTATATTTATATGACTGCTGAATAATATATTTGTGTTCGTTGCTTAATTCTACAATGTCAAGGAACGAAATTGTCATTGATGTCAAGGAATAAGCTACCATTGATTCTAAAAGGTCAAAAGGAGCAATGAAAAAGGTTGATGGCAAAAAAACTTCATAATATTTATTTTTAATATTATGTGAAGCATAAATAGAACAATTTTTATTAAAACCATGAATGAGTAAAAATAAAAGGTTTTTATAAAAACCCGAGGAGGCTTTTAATTTCAAATTATAAAAGCCCAAGGAAGTTTTAAAATTTAATTTATAAATATTTAAATTCAAATTATTAAAACCATGAATGAGCAAAAATAAAAGGTTTTTATAAAAACCCGAGGAGGCTTTTAATTTCAAATTATAAAAGCCCAAGGAAGTTTTAATATTTAATTTATAAATATTTAAATTCAAATTGAATTTAAATTTTATAAATAAATATTATTTATTCGAAGTTGTAAAACTAGAGGAGGCTTTAATCTTTCATAAAGCCAATAAATTTAAATATTAATTTATAATATTTAAATTTTAGTGAATTTAAATAATTATAAATTCAATATTTCAAAGTTAAAACATAAGCATCGAAACCCAACTAAGTCATCTCCATCGACGTGCATGGGAACAAGAGCATAAGGTATTTATACCTTAGCCAAACCTTAGCTTGGAGTCTCGATTATTGCATCCATATTTTTGTTGAAAAAGCTCATGCGCTGTGTAAACCCAAATTTCAGTGTATTCAAGATGTTGAGATGCTTGGTTTCTAGCACCATCCGATGGCTAGCTCAGGTGGCATTTGACTTGGCACTTGTGGTAAAGTGGTTATGGGTTCAAAACCTGGTGATAACAAGTTTGGAAGTTTATCTTTTGTATCTCTATTTTGGTGGTAGCAGAAGAGGTAATAGAGTGCTTAGGCACTGTAGCTTGCATTTGAGCACCTAGATCATGCGGTAGCCAAAACCATCCATGCGAATTGTATTTTGGCTCGTGCAAAAGGAAAACATGAATTTTTGCATGTGTTTGGGAGCAGAGGAAAGGAAAAAGAGTGGTAGCCTTTGAAAAATAATCGAAGTACCTCGTAGCTGAGTTGGCAGCTAAGGGTTGCATAAGATGTCGTCGAGATGTCTGGTGTGGGTTCAAATCTCATGCACACCATTTTATTGAAGGGAGGTTCGTGTTTGGTTTTACATCGTTCGAGGGAGAAGTAAAAGGTATGTTTTTTCCTTTTGGCTCTTGTGGAGACACACAGCCTAGTTGGTGGGCGTGAGTGTTGTGGAAGCATTTGGGGAGAACCAGCGATGATTCGAATCCCGCCAAGGCCTTTTGGGAAATGTAATAAAGGTATGCACATTGTTTGGGTTGACTTGGCTTGCAAAAAATAAAAGGGGGAAAAATATTTTTGTTTCCAAAGGTTTATGTTAATTAAAGTTATTGCATAATTAATTTATATTATAAGTTGTTTAGGGGAGTTAAAAGGGAATGCAAAACTTTGATTTCTAAAATGAATTTTTAAGTGTTTAAGGAGTTATAAGGTAGTAAGGAATTTTATTTTTGATATTGAAGGTTGTTGGATATTATTTTAAAGTTGGAGATTATAAGGTGTATTTGAGTATTATTTTTGTATTGAAGAAATATTTTTGAAGAAGTGTTAGAGTGATAATTTTTGTCATCTAACCTTGGTGCTTGGCAAGGAAAGTGGTTATAATTAAAATAGGTTTTGAAGTCTATTCTTCATCAAGTAAAAGGTATGGGCATATTCTTCCTTGGTTGAAATAATTGATTGGTTGAGATTTTATGAAAACAAGATTGGAGTGAAAAGGACTTGGTTAAGTTTTCCTTTGTGAGTTTGTTGAGTTGATGAGTTTTATGAAATGGAAGTAAATGCTATAAACCTTGTTTGATAAGCATTGTTGGATATTTTGAGTGAGTGAATGCATACTTAATTTTTATGTATTTGAGATCCTTTGTTGTTGAGTTTGAAGATCAGATTAGGTTTGCAAGATCATGAGTATCATTGTTATGTGAAATAGTAAAGAACTTGAACAAGAGTTTGCAAAGATCATGAGTATCATTGTTATGTGAGGATTACTTGATAAGCATTGTTATTGAAGTGATTGGTTGAGTAAAGAACTTGAACTATGATTTGCAAATATCATGAGTATCATTGTTATGTGAGGATTAATTGATAAAACATTGTTGTTGAAGTGATTGGTTGAGTGGAAGTGATTGAGCTTAGTTGAGTGGATATGTTGAAGTGATAGTTCAAGTTATATGAAACAAATTGTTCCATATTCTAAATTTATTTGAGAAATATATTGAGTATTTGTAAGTGTGAAACATATTGAGTCTCTAACAATTATCTATATGTTTCTACGATAAAAAGAGATATTGAAAGTGATTGATCATTGTAGTGAATGTGAAGCATATTAAGTCTCTAAAAATTCTCTATATGTTTCTATGAGATTGAACAATTTCTAGTGAGGACTTGTTGACCACATTTGAGGCAAGTCTTAGATATGACTTATAGACAGAATAGTGTGAGATTTTGTGGAATCTTACAATACAGAATTGAGGACAAAGATTATTGAGTAGATTGGACAATTTCTAGTGAGGACTTGTTGAGCATATTGGACAAGTTCTAGAGAGGACTTGTGGATAGATTTGTGTGAGCTTTTGTGGAAGCTTACAAGGCATATTTGAGACAAGTATTTGAGAAGACTTGTGAGCAGAGTTGGTTTATTGATTTGTTCAAATCTTGAGTTAAGGTTTAGGGTAGATCCAACATAGTTGATTTGTGATTAATTAAAGCTTTGTGTTAAGGCTTGAGGACATATATTGAGGATAAATTTATGCTAAACTTAAGGACTATGTTTAGGGTATATCAGAGGACAAATATTGAGCATATTTGTGCTAGACCGAAGGACTATGTTTAGGCTATATTAGAGGACATAGATTGAGCTTATTTATGTTAGATCGAAGGACTATGTTTAGTGCAAATTTAAAGACAAAATTTGGTGCAAATTTTAGGATAGGTTTGTACTAGACCAGAGATAGAGATTGAGCAGATTTATGCTAGACCAAAGGACTACATTTATTGCAGATTTGATATAGAGCTGAAAGTAAGCTTTGGAGGTGATAGAGTATAGAGTACGACAGTCTCCAGTGGATAGAGATCCATTATCTAGGGTATTGAGGATAGGTATTCTGAGTGAGAACAAGAGTATTTAGTAGATAGATATTCATTATCCAATGTAGTGGAGGAAATAGTTCTTCTACAAGATCACCAACCATAGAAAATAAGACTAGTGTCACCAATGGATAGAGATCCATAAAATTGATTAGGATATTGGTGTCTCCTTTGGAAAGATTTCCATAAACATTGTAATAGAGAAAGGATTCCCAAGAGATTGATTGAGAAAATTATAGTGAAATATTTTCTCCGTGGAGTAGCCCACATTGGGTGAACCACGTTAAATTGGTGTCTCTATTATGTGTGGTGATTTATTCATTTATTTGATTACTGTTGTTGATATTTATATCTATACATTGCATAATATTGATTGGAAATAAAAGTAAAAAGTGGTCTTATACTGTTCACCCCCCCTCTCAGTATAAGCTTGTGTTCTTCATTTTTCTCACCAAATTCGATCTTGAGTTCATTAGCCAAAAATCTATTAAAGGTCAGGTCATATCCTATCAGTTTGTGGAAGCCCCACTTCCTAGTAACTAATATAGTAGTTTGTATAGGTTATTTGGAATTCCATATAGGTGATATGACATGACACATGGTAGTTAACAAAAATGTTGATATGACAAAAATTTCAAGGTATCACATGGCAGATGGTGTAGGGATTAATACAAAAATAATATAGAATTCTCTAATTAGGTTAATATGGTAGGCCATACAACAAATGATGTCATTGGCTATACACCATATAGTATTTATAATTTTGGCCAATCATATTTTTCCAACTCATTATACTTTATATATAGCTCACATAGTCAATAATATACTCGATGATACATAAATTTTGAAATGAATAATAATACAATAAGTAGTAAAACTCTCTACGATGGATGCTACAAAATTATAACTCGTAGACGCTCAACATTATTTTGAATTTGCGATAGGAAAGAACCTAGTTTTCAACAATGAAGCTAGCAATGGAGACATCAAGGTTTGTGGACCTGTTTCATAGGATGTTTTGGTGGGAACTTTGGGAATCACTGGTTATAAGGATAGGCCTCCCCTTGAACCTGATCATGACCCACCTCTTTAATCATATTTTATAGAGAAGGTTTATAAATTGTTAGTTTATCCATATCGATGGGTTCCTTTGGCCTCATGAGTGATTTGTCTCCTCTTATTGTAAACCAAGGAGTGTTGAGATTTTCTTATTATCTCATACACTCTTTTATGGGTATGGAATCATTGTCCCTCATTAGCAAATTTGTTGATCCCCAGCCAAACATAGAGTCAATATGTAAGTGGGCTATCTCTAAATGACCCCCTTAAGGGAATTTAGAGCTTATTACCCTTCCTAAAGGGTTATTTCAAATTAGGTTGAATAATCCATCTGATACCAACCATATTATTTTAGGAGGACCATGGTTATTTGGTAGGAGAATCCACTTTATAAGAAAATGGGGCATTGAATTCAATCCAAAAAATCAAAGTATCAATTTTGTAGTCATCTAGGTGAGACTTCTAGGTCTTCCAATTCATTTATGGCATGAGGAACTATTGCATGGCATTGCTCAAGTCATTGGAGATATTTTTGCTTTTGACCTAGCTACCAAAGATAGATCTAGACTGTTCTAATCCTGTATGTGCATCATGGCCAATCTTGACTCAAAATTACCATGTTCAATTGAATTAGTCTTTAATATTTCCAACATGCATCAAGTCATTGAGTATGAAAACAAATCATCTTTCTGTTCCAAATGTAAAACTCAGGGCCATCTCAAGACTCAATATCCCTCTCTAAATCTAAATAAGTGGCATCTAAAGCCTCTAGAGATGATTAGTGTGATCCTCCCAAGAAATTTTCTCAGTCAAAAAACCCTTCATTCTAGAGGAAAGTCCCATCTCATAGATCTATTGGTTGAGTCCAAACACAAATAAGTATTAAAAGACTCCTCTCCTATTGCTCTTTCTTAGTTATGTGCTTTAAATCTATATTCAAATCCTTTCCAATGCTTGAATTTTGATGTTTTTGAGATCCCTAATAATCATGCTCCTACATTTTCCCCCTCGACCAATTTGAGTATGCTTCTATTATATTTAGAATCCTTATCTCTTCTAGGATTTAAATCTCCCTCCAAAGGAGGGACTTCCCCACATCTTAAACAAGTATCTTCAAATTCACCTATTAATATTTTATCTTTAGCTTCACCTACAAAAGGATTTTTCACCTTTTATTTTCATTCTGGGTCCTCCCTTGCCTCTCCTCCCAAAGGATTAACTTGGTCCTCCATAAGACTAGTTCCTCTTCCTTCCATGTTGGATCTTCTTCTTCCTGCAAGGGCTTCCCTTGTAGAGTTCTATCTTTCAACCCCCCTAAAGTTGTTACTCACAATTAGAATAATTTTTTTGCAGATTTGAGTAGTGGTATAAAAAATAGGGTATTCTTCATCTCAAGATTTAAAAAGAAAGGAATCTAAATAGAAATTTTCCAATGCTTCACAATATACATTATGTCCAACCCTCCAAGAGGTAGTCAATGTTGATATACAAGAAGAAGTATATAATAGAACCAAACCACCCCCATATCATGGTAGGGAACAAAATAACTTTTAAAATACCCAAATGAAAATACTATCATGGAATATTAGAGGCTTAAATGGCCTATATAAGAAAATATTGATTGCATCCATGAGAAATGAAGAACACAAGCTTATACTGAGAGGGGGGGGTGAACAGGATAAGACCTCTTTTTACTTTTTCCTTTATACTTCAAAACAGTAAAGCAATATACCCAAAGCAATATCAAAGCAATGCACAATATCATCCACAAAGTGACACCAATTTTAATGTGGTTCACCCAAAATGGTTGGGCTACGTCCACAAAACCTTTCTCTAAAAGTTATCTCAAAGTTCTTTGGGAATCCTTCCCAATTACAATGTTTATGAGCCTCGGCCCAAAGGAGATACCTTCCCCCAATCAAAATTTATGAGCCTCTGCTCAAAGGAGATACCTTCCCCCAATCAAAATTTATGAGCCTCTGCTCAAAGGAGATACCTTCCCATGTGCTATGGAAATGATCCCTTAGAAGATCAACTGCCTCTACCTCTTGCCAGCACATGGAACTCATTTCCATCGAAGACCTCCTGTCCTCAATGCTTAGCCTAAGAGACCTCTGCCTTCTATGATCACGTCCATAGCAGCTTAGCAACTTGTACCAAACATAGTCAGTCGATCTAGTACAAGTCTTCCTCTGTCTATCAGATCTATCCAACTCTTGAACAAATCAAACCTCTACATACAAGCCTTCTCAAATACTTGCCAAATCTATCCTCAGGTTCTTCTCATAGAACCAATGCACCTCTATCCTCAAGTTCTCTGATAGAACTATCAAACTCAGCTCACAAGTCCTCTGCTAGGACCTGTCCAAATTTGCTCACAAGTCCCAACCGAAACCTGTCCAAAAAATACTCACAAGTCCCCATCAAAACCTGTCCAAAAATTGCTCACAAGTCCCCACCGGAACCTGTCCAAAAACTGCTCACAAGTCCCCACCGGAACCTGTCCAAAAATTGCTCACAAGTCCCCACCGGAACCTATCCAAAAACTCAGCAAGCTCACCAAGAAAACAAATTTCTTAGTAGGAAATCACAAAGTGAATTGTTAGAGACCCAATGTGATTTGTCAAACTCATAGAAGCATAAAGAGAATTTTTAGAGACTCAATATGTTCTATACTCAAATCCCAATCTCAAAACTCAACTCAAATCAACTCAGCTCAATCTAAATCTCAAATCTGAAAACTCAAATCAACTCAGCTCAATCTCAATCTCAAATCTGAAAACCCAACTCAATATCTGAAATAGATAGGATAGAATGTTTTCTTTCAAGAACATGAAACCCCAAAAATTGCCAACTATGCAAATAATCACATAACAATGATACTCATGTTCTTTTCACCATCAATTAGGGTTTCAACAACAATGCTCATCAAACAAGGTTTAGTCAACACCATTCAACTCAAAACACAACCTTGAAGCATTTCACAATCAACATCAGAAAAGGAAACAAGTAGAACTCCTTTTCTCTCCAATATTTTTTGAACAAAAAGCATCCACCAACTCAAATCTCAATAGCACAAAACAAATTTTCAAATCATCAACAAAGAAGTAAGCTCAACACTTTAACCAAGTAAAGAATAGCTTGATTATAACCAATTTAATGAAAGCTAATGTCAATCTCAAAGCTGCCCACTTAGGGTTTCACAACTTCACACAAGAAGCAATTCTAACCTTAAAGCATCATGCTTTCATTTCCATAATCAACCAAAAGCACTCTCAACATTACAAGAAATATTTATCCCTTATACACCTTATTTCTCCCTTATAGTCTTATCAACAATAAACTTTATCTCTTCATAAGAATGCAATAAGATAATGCAACCAACACTTTCAAAAGAATATTTTATCAAAATAAAACAAGCATCAAACTCATTATAACTCCTAAGCTGTTTTTCTCTCTAATAAGCTTCCTCCATCCGCAAAATATACTAGCAATAAATAATTTCGAAAATACCTTGGCCAACACCAAAAAACGTGCTATGGAGAAATTGCGCACGAACTCTAACACCACCCACTGCATCTACCTCAATGAAGAAAAACCCTTTCGTGTTATTCAAACGTGGAACCTCCCGTTCGGGTAGCACGCCAACAACCTAGCCGCTACCGGTGCGCCAAAGGCATCCGGTGAAGTTAGATCCTCACTCTATTTCCCTTGTACCTTCTGTGCCAGGGCTAAAGTAAACAACAGACCTCCCTGTCTTATGACGTGAACGACGACGGAAAAAACTTACGACGGATATAGAATGACGGATATAGAACGACAGATATCCAAAATCACAGCGAGGAAGAAACGAACATCAGATCGCGAATGCACAGCCAGCAATACTTTTCAAAAATGTGGATGGGATGAACTTTGATCTTCATCATGGGAGACTTATATGCATATTTCCCATAAACTCTTGACGTCGGCAAGGAGTTTAACATGTCGGTGGAGGAGTTTAACACATCGGCAGAGGAGTTTAACACATCGGCGAAGGTCTTGGCAAGCACCCATAAACTTAGAACATAGCGCCATCAAAGTTAAGACATTTGCACCATGGGTTAGGAGAACCCAATGCAAACATATATTTATTTAAAAATAATTAAAAGGAACCTTAACAAGGTTTTTAATTATTTAAATAAATACTTCCTCTTGGACCCAAATGCATTAAACTAATGCATCCACCTGTAATCTTTAAACCTGCCAACTTGGGGTTTACAAAAGACCTTTGAAACTGTCATGCCGAAACCTTCATCAAAACAATTGTTTGACATCAAATAAAATTCCTTCAAGAGCTTTTTGACATCAATGACAACTTATACACTTGAGCAAAGGCAAAGTACCCAAAATTGCCAACAATCTCCCCCTTTGTCATTGATGGCAAACCTTTACTGAAAACACTTCTCAAGAGCCAAAACTAAAACCAACTGTGCTAACAACTGACCAACTGTGACCACAACTAAAAATATTCCTTTGAAGTTTTGCTCCCCCTAACTTGAAGCTCTCCTCTTCAATTGAAGCTCTCCCCCTTTGTCATCAATGGCAAAGGGCCACCTTTGGGGCTCGAGACTAAGAATGAGCCTCTTAGCTTGGTCCCTCCCCCACCTCCTGATGAGGTGATTAATTTTGGGGTGGGAGTAAAACTCCCATTAGGCATTGATCATAATCAGCGTATATAACTTCCTTACCGGGCCTTCTCTTGAACTCTTTGTCCATATTCCTGTTCTTGTCACTATTCTTGTTCTTGTCCATGCCTTGATCCTTGGACCTGATCATGCCACTGTTCCTGTTCCTGTATTCTATAATTTTAGCTCTACACTGTCTGATTTTGTGACCTTCATTGTTGCACTTGAAACACTTGACGATGTTGTTTCTCTGAGGTAAACCTAATATTTGAATCCACCAGTTTTGACCAAACCTATTCTGACCAAACCTGTTCTGGCCAAACCTGTTCTGACCAAACCTATTCTGACCAAACCTATTCTGGCCAAACCTGTTCTGACCAAACTTGTTCTCGTTATTTGCCTTGCAATAAACTGCCTTGTGCCCAAACTATTGACAAGAGTAGCAATACCCTTGAAATTAATTAGCACTTCTAAAACTGTCATTTACCTCCTTCACTTGAGCCATGCAATGTGAAGCCATGTGACCAAACCTGTGACAAGCAAAACATCTGCCTTGAAAATTTCCTTTAATTGACCTCTTAGGTTCTGAAAAATTCTTCTTCTCATTCTGAATTCTGTTTTCTGTTTCTATGCATCTATCATTCAAGGACTCCTTTTATGAAATACTTTCCTCATCAGAACTCTCTTCCTTTTGGAGTCTCTTACTAGACTCTCCAACTTGTTCCTTGTGTGGCTTAACAAAACCAAGGCCTGTTTTATCTGTTGTCTTTCTTTGACCTTTGATGAGTGACTTAACCTTTTTGGAGCTATTTTGAAACCTGTAAACTCACTATACTCAAGAACCTTAGACTCTAACTCATCCTTGAGTTCCTATGTCTTAGCTATAGATAAGTCAAGACTTTCTATAAGATCATCTCTCTCCATATAACATTCATCTAATTTATCCTTGAGTCTAGCATTCTTATTTCTTTCCTTTTTCAAAGCACTAAGAGCACTAATAAGTTCACCTTCAAGATCTACTTCACCTTCCTCTATATCTTCCTCTATTTGTTTGCTTTTTGAATCATCAAAGCCTTTTTCAGATTTCTTATCACTAGAGGTGCTACCCTTTTCAAAAACCATACATACATCTTCCTTATAGTTTTCTAAAGCATCCTCATACATACTAGAAACCAAATCATTATTTGTGCAATCATCCTCAAGGTGACCAAAGTTTCCACATCTAAGACATTTCATGATAATGAATCTATGTTTTGATTCTTCCTCTTTTTCTGATATGAACATCTCATTTTCATTATCACTTGAAGAACTTTCACTATCACTACTAGAACACTTACTTGCTTTGTCTAGGTAGAAACTCTTCTTGTGCTTGTGAGAATACCTCTTTCCTTGATTGCTGTGCTCATCTTTGTTTTTCCTGTGAAGCTTGTGCTTTTCAGAATCCTTGCTCTTAGAATCCTATTTATCTCCATCACTTTCATTCTTGGGAACAGTACAGATCAAGTAGCATAATGACCAAACTTTCCACAATTGAAACATCTTATATTTTTCATACTTTTGTGCTTTCTAGAGAACTTGCCTTTCTTGTTGTAATATGCCTCTTCATCACTAGAAGACTCATCACTATCTTGAAGTTGTTTACCCTTGGATTTCTTAGTAGCCTTGAAAGTTGCCTCTTTCTTGACATCAACCTTCACTTGAGTTCTTAACTCAAATGCTGCAAGTATACTATGGAGCTCATCCTTTTTCAATTTATCCAAATCTTTAGCTTCCTCAATAGCAGAAATATTTTCACTAAATCTATTAGGAAGAGATCTTAAAATCTTATCACAAACATCATTTTCAGCAAGCTCAAGACCTAAGTATTTCATGGAGTTAACAACCTCATCCATACAAAGCATGTAGTCACTAATATTTTCATCATAATTCATATTGAGTTGTTCAAACATACCTTTGAAGTGTCTCAACTTGGCCTTTCTGACATTTGTATCACCTGTATGAACCACCTTCCACTGATTCCACATTTCACTAGTTGTCTTGCGGTGAATCACTTTGGTGAGATCTCGTTTCTGTAAGCCTTTCAGGATTGCATTCATTGCTTTTGAATTGTTGTGATGTAGGAGCCTTTATTCTTTAGTATTAAGACCATGTTCAGGAATAGTGTACTCATCTTCAATCACTTCCCAAACCTCATTCCCAAGTGCCATTAGATGAACCTTCATCCTTGCACTCCAAAGACCAAAATCTGACCTATCTAGAATAGGTGTTGCATTGCCACTTGAATGATCCATTGTGTTCTTTACTAGCTTTTCCTTCAAGTTGTTAAAATTTTTGAAGGCACACGCTCTTATACCAATTGAAGAACATAAGCTTATACTGAGAGGGGGGGTGAACAGTATAAGACCTCTTTTTACTTTTTCCTTTATACTTCAAAATAGTAAAGCAATATACCCAAAGCAATATCAAAGCAATGCACAATATCATCCACAAAGTGACACCAATTTTAACATGGTTCACCCATAATGGTTGGGCTACATCCACAAAATTTTTCTCTAAAAGTTATCTCAAAGTTCTTTGGGAATCCTTCCCAATTACAATGTTTATGAGCCTCGGCCCAAAGGAGATACCTTCCCCCAATCAGAATTTATGAGCCTCTACTCAAAGGAGATACCTTCCCCAAATCAGAATTTATGAGCCTCTGCTCAAAGGAGATACCTTCCCCTCTGCTCTGGAAATGATCCCTCAGAAGATCAACCGCCTCTACCTCTTGCCAAGCACATGGAACTCCTTTCCACCGAAGACCTCCTGTCCTCAATGCTTAGCCTAAGAGACCTCTGCCTTCTATGATCACGTCCACAACAGCTCAGCAACCTGTACCAAACACAATCATTCGATCTAGTACAAGTCTTCCTCTGTCTGTAAGATCTTTCCAACTCTTGAACAAATCAAACCTCTACATACAAGCCTTCTCAAAGACTTGCCAAATCTATCCTCAATTTCTTCTCATAGAACCAATGCACCTCTGTCCTCAAGTTCTCTGATAGAACTATCAAACTCAGCTCACAAGTCCTCTGCTAGGACCTGTCCAAATCTGCTCACAAGTCCCCATAGAAACCTATCCAAAAAATGCTCACAAGTCCCCACCGGTACCTGTCCAAAACCGCTCACAAGTCCCCACCGGAACCTGTCCAAAAACTGCTCACAAGTCCCCACTGGAACTCGTCCAAAAACTCAGCAAGCTCACCAAGAAAAACTTTCTTAGTAGGAAATCACAAAGTGAATTGTTAGAGACCCAATGTGATTTTTCAAACTCATAGAAGCATAAAGAGAATTTTTAGAGACTCAATATGTTCTATACTCAAATCCTAATCTCAAAACTCAACTCAAATCAACTCAGCTCAATCTCAATCTCAAATATGAAAACTCAAATCAACTCAGCTCAATCTCAATCTCAAATCTGAAAACTCAACTCAATATCTGAAATAGATAGGATAGAATGTTTTCTTTCAAGAACATGAAACCCCAACAATTTCCAACTATGCAAAGAATCACATAACAATGATACTCATGTTCTTTTCACCATCAATTAGGGTTTCAACAACAATGCTCATCAAACAAGGTTTAGTCAACACCATTCAACTCAAAACACAACCTTGAAGCATTTCACAATCAACATCAGAAAAGGAAACAAGTAGAACTCCTTTTCTCTCCAATATTGTTTGAACAAAAAGCATCCACCAACTCAAATCTCAATAGCACAAAACAAATTTTCAAATCATCAACAAAGAAGTAAGCTCAACACTTTAACCAAGTAAAGAATAGCTTGATTATAACCAATTTAATGAAAGCTAATGTCAATATCAAAGCTGCCCACTTAGGGTTTCACAACTTCACACAAGAAGCAATTCTAACCTTAAAACATCATGCTTTCATTTCCATAATCAACCAAAAACACTCTCAACATTACAAGAAATATTTATCCCTAATACACCTTATTTCTCCCTTATAGTTTTATCAACAATAAACTTTATCTCTTCATAAGAATGCAATAAGATAATGCAACCAATACTTTCAAAAGAATATTTTATCAAAATAAAACAAGCATCAAACTCCTTATAACTCCTAAGATGTTTTTCTCTCTAATAAGCTTCCTCCATCCGCAAAATATACTAGCAATAAATAATTTTGAAAATACCTTGGCCAACACCAAAAAATGTGCTATGGAGAAATTGTTCATGAACTCTAACACCACCCAATGTGTCCACCTCAACGAAGAAAAACCCTTTCGTGTTATTTTAACGCGAAACCTCCCGTTCGGGTAGCACGCCAACAGCCTAGCCGCTACCGGTGCGCCAAAGGCATCCGGTGAAGTTAGATCCTCACTCTGTTTCCCTTGTACCTTCTACGCCAGGGCTAAAGTAAACAACAGACCTCCCTGTCTTCTGACACGAATGACGACGGTGAAACCTTACGACGGATACAAAATGGCGAATACAGAACAACGGATATCCGAAATCACAGCGAGGAAGAAACGAACATCAGATCGCGAATGCACATCCATCAATACTTTTCAAAAATGCGGATGGGATGAACTTTGATCTTCATCGTGGGAGACTTATATGCATATTTCCCATAAACTCTTGACGTCGGTGAGGAGTTTAACACGTCGACGGAGGAGTTTAACACATCGGCGGAGGAGTTTAACACATCGACGAAGGTCTTGGCAAGCGCCCATAAACTTAGAACATAGCGCCATCAGAGTTAAGACATTTGCACCATGGGTTAGGAGAACCCAATGCAAACAAATATTTATTTAAAAATAATTAAAAGGAACCTTAACAAGGTTTTTAATTATTTAAATAAATACTTCCTCTTGGACCCAAATGCATTAAACTAATGCATCCACCTGTAATCTTTAAACCTGCCAACTTGGGGTTTACAAAAGACCTTTGAAACTGTGATGCCGAAACCTTCATCAAAATAATTGTTTGACATCGAATCAAATTCCTTCAAGAGCTTTTTGACATCAATGACAACTTATACACTTGAGCAAAGGCAATGTACCCAAAGTACCCAAAATTTCCAACAAGAAAATTCCATAAACCCTCAATTCTCCTTAAAGAGACGAAGATCGAAGAAATAAATCTTGAGAAGATATCTAAATATATTTAGAAAAAATGTAGAATTTGTTGCATCCATGAGAAAATGTCATAAAACCTCAATCCTCCTTCAAGAGACGAATATCAAAGAAATAAATCTTGAGAAGATATCCAAATATCTAGAAAAATGTAGAATTTGTTTCTGGCCCTGCTCTTGGATCTTTTGGAGGTCTTCTGTGTCTTTGGGACCCCCGCCAGGTAGAGGGGAGATTTATTTCAAATTTTAGTAGGTTTACAAATATTTTATCCTCTCACAAAGATACCCACAAAAAATGGGTTCTAAAAAATGTTTATGCACCAAAAACCCCCTCTAAAAGAGATTTTTTGTGGAATTCCTTAAGTCAGATGAGAGGCATATTCTCAGAGGAGACTTGGATTATAGCTAGAGAGTTTAATTATCCTTTATTCTAGTCTAATTAAAAATATGGTACCCCAACTTCCTCATCAAGCATATAAGAGTTTTCAAAATTTTTCAACAATAATGAGCTCATGGACATTCCCCTAAGGGGAACTCATTTCACCTAGAGTAATAGAAGGATTGAAAAGCAACTCATTTATATTAGACTTGATAAATTCTTTCTCTCAAGAAGCCATCCTTTTGTTTAGTGATGCTACCCTTCGATCAGTCCCCAAGATTAGTTCTTATCATAATATGGTTTTATTTGAAAGGCTTAAGTACTTTTTATTTTAAGAATCCTTTCAGGTTTGAAATAATGTGGCCAAGGTTATGCATAAGGGGTCGACCTCGAAATCTATTTATAAAATCAAGGCAAATTGTCTCGAAATATCAGCTAATCATGTCCAAAGAGAAATAGAATATTGCATTCATTTTTTGCCAAAATTTCTCAAACTATGGAATTTTTTTTTGTGTTGGGGGCTATGAACATCGGTTGCCAAATTTTAGCACTATACAACAAAATTAAAGGCTTTATACGAATATTAAAATCTATTTCAATTAGACTATTCCTATAGAACAGTGCCAACAGGAAAAAGATATGTTGATAGGTCTGAGATGATCACATGTAGACATGATGGCTAAAAAATATAGATAGATTGCAAATATGATGGTTGGAAAATATTGATCGATTTTAGACATGATGGTGGAAAATATCGATAGGTTGTAGATATGTCGATCAAAAAATAATGATCGATTATAGATATGTCGATGTGTTGCAGCAATGATTATATGTTTCAGCAATGCTGATTGGTTGTAGTAATATCAATCAGTTGTAGTAATTTCGATTAGTTGTAGCAATATTGATGGGTTGCAACAATGCTGGTTAGTTGCAGCAATATCGATCGGTTATAGTAGTGTCAATCACGTGCAACAATGTTGATCGGTTGCAGTGATGTCGATCTATTGTAGCAAATTTGATCAATTACACTAGTGCTCATAGGATGCGTCCAAGCTGATTGATTGCACTAATATCGATCGGATGTAGTAGAGTGGATCAGTTGCAACAAAGTTGCTTGATTACAACACACCTGATCAGTTGCAGCATAGTAGATCAGTTGTATTGATGATGTGTTGCATCTATGCCACATGTCAACCATCCATTAAAATAATTACATGTAGATGCCATATGTTCATTATTTATTTGATGTTTTCATTCATAAAAGCCTATACAAAGGCATAAAAAATCATTTTTCATCTTTTCTAACGTAGTTTTTTCCCTTTTCCTTCTATTTGAATCCTTTTATAATGCTTTTTGTCAAGTTTCCAATACCTTCCACCCTACCTCGTGATCCATATTCCCTCGTACATAATAAAATAATCCAATGGAATTGCCTATCACCCTTGCAATGTAAAAAATTAATTTCAAAAACCTTGTTTTCTTTCTAATTTCCAAAATTTTATCAACATCGGGTTACGACATGTCATGGGTCCAAGAATCTGGTCTTCAGGGTCTAGTTTTGATGTTGTATTTTGACACATACATTAAAATGCTGGATAAGATAATAGTAGGTTATGAAAATAATTTGGACAAGGTAAATGTTGTCATTGACAATAAAAATGTCGTATTTTATTTCACGGCCTCTGATGTCGTCATATTTATAGCATTACCTCACACCAGTTGTGATCTAATAACATCGAAATTCACTTTAAATTATGATGATACAATCTACCTAGAGACGACCTTCAATGTGCAGCCAGAATCTTTTTAAGGTATAATTGCATATCTTTATATTTAATTGAATTTAAATTCTAAGGTTTACAATTACTGATTTTTTTTTTTGCAATTACGGCTACCAAGTCTAGAATGGGTTTGATTGTACCAGCTATTCAAGATAACTTTCTTCGGGTATGTTGTGAATTCTTCATAACTAGACTTGTTCTGCAAGGAAGATCGATAGAAATTCTAACGTGGACCTTGGTATATTTGGTTTGTTGTATTGTACACCAGTAATTCAACTGGTCCATCTATGTTTCACATCGGATCAGAATGGATATCCAAAATGTGATAACCCACACTTCACATTTTCTAACAATAAGCACATGCAACTACATTCTTGGTTTTTTATGAATCTTATTATAATTTGCAAAACTTTGCAATACCGAATTCTTGGCACTCAGTCCTAGCCACTATAACCATGACAAAACAACGGGTTCACGTGATTTTTAGTTAATATTAAACTATTATTTTTTTACTTTTCATATGTTTGTCATTTTTATAATTTTAACAATTTATAAAAAAAATAGAAAAGGACATCCTCTTCCTCTTCAAATCAAGATGTTGCTTTCAGAGGTTATAATCTATAGGAATCAGGAGACTCCAAAACACCTATAGAGGACACAAAACCTCCACTAAGAAAAATAAAAAGGAAACACGTAAGATCTAGTTATCCTAATCCTCGACAACCTCCACCTACGCGTCCACTGCCAATGGGCGTAATTGTGCAAGAGGTATCATCTTTGGGAAGTAAGTTTTACTTTTTTCCTTCACAAACTTTGTTACTAAATTTTACTATTTTTATTAAATTTTATATTGTGTTTTCAGATGTATAGGGCACCTAGATTCCATTTGCAGTTATGGCTATGCAAGAGGTCTCTTCTTCAGTCGGTAAGTGTTATAACCAATTTTGTAACCAATTTTTATAATCTACCTTCACAAATTTTATAACCAATTTTTATTTTGATTTTTTAAGTTCCTATACAACAATTACATCATGGAAATAAATAGTTGATACTGCATCCTCCTACACCACTCCAACCTCATATGCGAGGTTAATGCATCCCAGGTGGAAAACAATTTATTCCATCTAGGCCATAGAGAGAAGCAACAATGCAATTTTTAGGATTTGGAGCTGTCTTTTGGTAATTTTACAGGTATATAGGAAGCTTATGGTGTTGGGTTAGATAATGTTCAACTTGATCAGGATTTATTTTTATAAGGTAACATACCCACCATTTTTCAAGTAATAGATCTTCTTCAAGATCCTCAAAATGAAGGAGCATAATGTTCAAGAAAATCTCCTCCTAAGAAAACTAGCACCCCTTAGGCTCATCCTCTACCAGAGGATGAAAAAGTATTTTTTTTTTAAATGAATTAGTTTATGATAAAGTTGAAGCAACCATTAAATATTATCTAGTTCTAGATGTAAAAGAAATTAAAAAATGGGAGTATCAGGCCAAATTTTTTATAAAGGAATTAAATGCCTGATTCAAAAAAATTTCAAAAAGAGAACTTTTTTCTTTAGTTGAAAATGAACCGAAAAAGCTTGATGTTCTACTACATCAAGATAAATCTAAAATTTTGCAGGTTACTACATCTTACAAAGATAAAATTTTTAAGGGTTATGTTGAATAGATTGGAGAACTTAAATGCTGAAGCCCAAGCTTATTATAATGAATAGGCATGTGATAAGAAAATGGTTGTTGTTGTTGTAGCTGCAAAGAATGTTGTTGAGGTTAGACTGATGTGTTCTAATTTTTTTTGTTCTCTTTAGAATGTAAATATATGTTGACTACTTATTTTTCCTTTTAAATGTAAATTTTGATCATCTGAAGAAGCATGTTCAAAACCTACAAGACTATCTCCAGATGGTGAAGGATTTCTTAAAGGCTTCTATGGCAATGAAAAAAGACCTCAAGAAGTAGTTTGATAAAAAAACGCTTTTAGGAAAATTATTATTCAAAACGGATTGGATATTTATGTTCTACTTAAGGAGAAAGGTAAATAAATTCTTGCACCAATATCCAAAGATGTTGTGAAAGAGTAAAACACCCTGCTCAAACACTTGAAAAGTGTAGAGAACATCCTTGTCAGTTTTGGAGCAATTGGGAGTACTGCTAACCATCCCGAGGGAGGACCCCTTGAAATGCAGAATGTGGAAGGAGCGGAAAAGGAAAAAGATGCTGAAAATACCTCTAGCCCCCCATATAAGGAATGAAAATCCAAAAGACAACTATTTCTGTTATTGCTTTGAAAATTTTAAATTTTCAAAAAGAAAATTTTATGATATGTTTTCGTTTGAAAAAAGATATTTGCTATTATTACTTGACTATTATACTATTTACATTTATATTTGTGTGTTTTGGTAGGTGGTGGAAATTATATTATATGGGTTTTACATGGTGTCCAAAACAAGAAACATAACCGTATAACAAAAAGTATGTAGAGAAGCACAAAACAGGGTGTTTACAACCTAGCTACTCCATGAACCAAACCATAGAAAAAACAAACCTACGTAGGGATTGTGTGTTAATTTCATCACTTGAGTATTATGGGGTTTCAAATATGCTTGATTTTATGAAGAATATATGTATGCATGGGTTTAAATTTTTATTTTATTCAAAGTTATTCTTGTTATGATATAAAAATGAGTATTGTCTTGTGTATTATGCTATATTGTTTTTATATTTCAAGTGAGTTTAGGAAGAATATATGTATGCGTGGGTTTAATTTTTTATTTTATTCAAAGTAAATCTTGTTATGATATAAAAGTGAGTATTATTTTGAGTATTATGGGGTTTCAAATATGCTTGAGTTTACGAAGAATATAGGTAGGCATGGGTTTAAATTTTCATTTTATTCAAATTCATTCTTGTTATGATATAAAAATGAGTATTGTCTTGTGTATTATGCTATATTGTTTTTATATTTCAAGTGATTTTACAAAGGATATATCTATGCATGGGTTTAAATTTTTATTTTATTCAAAGTCAATCTTGTTATGATATAAAAGTGAGTATTTTTTTGTGTATTATGATATATTGTTTTTATATTTCCATATCTAAAGTAATATGCTATTTGCATTTTGCCTTCTAGAGTCAAAGCATACATACTAATGATACATACATACATACATACATACATACATACATAAATACATACATACACTTAAATTCAAAGCATAAGTCGTTATATTTTGTCAACATAGACAGTTAATTCAATAACAAAGCATTATTGTATTGTATTGTTGTTTCCGTAACTTGAGATTTATGCTAAATTCATTGTGCTTTCTACTATTATAGACTACATAAAACACTTTTTAAAAGAAATATTTACTAATTATGTATGCATGCATGGTTTTCAATTTTCCATTTTGCTCAAAGCTAAAGCATAAATCATAAAATTTTGTCAAACAAAGCATTATTTTTATTGTATTGTTATTTTCGTAACTTGAGATTTATGCTAAATGCATTGTGCTTTCTACTATTCTAGACTACATACAACACTTTGTAAAAGAAATATTTACTAATTAAGAATGCATGCATGGTTTTCAAATTTCTAGTTTACTCAAAGCTAAAGCATAAATCATAAAATTATATCAACATAGACAATCAATAACATTAAAAAGCATATACGTAAAATCATTGATTATAAAATGATTATATGATTTTTTTAAATCATTGAAATTTTACAAATAATATCAAATACGGAAAATCATTGATAATATGAATTTTTTTAAATCATTAAAATTTTACAAATGATAACAAATCCAGAAAACCATTGATTATATGAATTTGTTTAACTCATTGAAATTTTACATTGTTGGAAGTTGATACAAAGTCTTGTCGAATTCTACAAAATAACCGAGAATTATTTGTGAGTTCTGCATTTCCATAATCTCATCATCACTTCAAGCTAACTCATTATCATCATTATCAAAAATATTAGTGAGACCTCTTATGTTTGCTAGGGACTTCCACTATGTCAAAGCTATGTCATAGGGAAACTTACCCAACTCGTAGGATGACACATACATTATCAAAAAAATTTCCAAAATTTTGTCCAACCTATTATGCATTTTTTATTTAGAAAAATATAGTGCACTAAAAACCCTTTCATCTTCAATAGATCCCAAAATCATTGTTTGACATAATTCATATAAAATAAAGTATTCACTCATAGTCTCATGTGGTTTTTTGAAATGTACAATTTTGTTTTCCATTGTTATTACAAAATTTGTTGATTATTGTCTCAAAATTTCTTTGTTTATAATACCATTTATTTGAATAGCATTTACTTCCACACGTTTAGAGAAATGTGTCATAAGAGTACCCATATATTTTACAAAAAACTAGCTTTTAATACTGTGGTCAAGATAAGAATTTCAGAAGGTGGGATTAACAACAGCCATGGCCTCAAGTGTCTCATATTTGTGAAAATGATCTCTTATTTCACTTGTTAATGTTTTTGCAATTCTTTTAAATTTATTCTTAGTATTACCCAAAACCTCATCGAATCCGCAATGTTTTATGGACACTTGTTCAACATCATCTATATGTGTATCTAACCACTTTTCATAACTATATAAAATAATCATCTTTCCATTGACAATGCTGGAGCAGATAAGGACAATCTTGGCAGAGTAGGCGCTGATAGCATTGTGCGAGATCATAATGGGAATATGATGCTTGCATTTTTTGAATATTTTGGAACAAGGACGAACAACGAAGCTGAAGCTAGAGCTATGTGGAGAGGCCTTCAAATGACTCAAGACTTAGAAGGAAATTTGGTCATAGAAGGAGACTCTATGCATGTTATAAATCTCCTAAATATTGGAAAACACCTCCTTGGAGGATTAAAACAATTTTTGAAGAGGCTAGGATCCTTTTCCAAGGAAGATAGTACAAAAAATCCCAACATGTCTTTTGGGAAGCTAACAAAGTTACTGATAAGCTGGCCAATTTTGGTGTCGATGGTGACGAACTTTTAAAATGGGAACACGGTGTCGCTAGTGAAGTAGAGGAGCTTATTCAACAAGAATGCCAAGAATGATAGTCAAATTTACCAACAAGGAAGGAAATGTAAGTTTGAAGGCTATGAGTACTCCCATATCTTTTTTGAAATGGACTCATAATGAAAATTATCCGAGCTATCAGTCTTGGTGGATGCTGCTTGGAAATACCACAAAGACTAATGGGGATAGTCACATGTCAGATAACATGGCTCCTAGTCATATTAGTAATTTGAGTTTGGTTGATAATCATAGGGTAGGAAATAAACGACAATATAAGACTTCGAACCAGAGCCACGTGGACCACCAGATAGCCACCACCATAAATCTAGCCAGCAGGTTCACTTCTCCAAGGCTGATTAACCAAGATGGGATGTGGTCCCAAAGCATGTCATATATGGAAGAAAGTAATTACCAAATAATTATTAAGAGTAACTGTCAATACAGAGCTTGTGGGAGTTTTTTTTAGTACTCTGCTATGTGTGTCTGCAGCTTTTTGTTTTTCCACTGTTTCAAAGAAGGGATCTGTGTCTGTTTATTTTTTTGTAACTATGATGCAGGTGTGTTTTCTTGAGGTATACCCAAAATGTTGTATGAGAATTTTATTTTTGATAACATGCTATGTGCATTACCATATGTAATGGCTTTTTTGGCATGTAGATTTTACATATATAGGATCCTTAGTAAGGACATGTTCATCAATAGCTTTGGGCTGATTTTTGTAAAAGGTTTTGGGTCAACCTGTAAAACCTGGTATTAATTCTATAATATTATATCTACCAAAAAAAATATTTTCATGGACAACAATACAAATATTATTTTTTATGTTGAACTTTAGAAAGTTGTTAGGATCATTGACTTGAACTAACGTATTCCAACTATCAAACAAAGGATCCTTAAAATTTTCTTTGAATAAGTAAATCCTATCAATAAGAATACATATTTGTTTTCTCATCCTAATGAAATCAACAATATATATTACTCTTTCATGTGCGAGTTTAATCAAATAATTAATTTCTTATAACAATAGAAGAATACTAGATAATGTGAGAAGAGTTTACAAGTCAGTCATACAAAATAGCAAATATTTTGCCTTGTCAACATCCCTACAATGTGCATACATAAACCCCATCAAGGATTGATATTCTAAAAAAAATATTTTTGTAGGAAGAAACAGTGAAATCCAATTAGTGTCCACATATTTTAACATTTTTCTACCTATAGTTGCACCTAGAGAAAACTGTTGAAACTCTGCAAACCTTTTTGGATTGCATGAAAAGTAAGAGGAATTTTATGGACGAGATATTCCACTCTGGCTACATTATCAAATGTGCTCACAATTTTGTATCCAAGATTCATTTAATGATCCATGCAATGAATGATAATCAAATATGGGGTAATTGATGTCCGAAGTCTAACACAAAGACCATTTCTTTGTCCTTGCATTGTAGTCGTCCCATTAGCTCCAACACAAATTAACTTTGTGGCAATTTATTTTTCATCCATTCTGGAAATATCCTTTAAATTGGTTATAACAACATTATAAATATTTTTTGCATTACAATTTTCCATCATCTTATGGAGTGCTAGTAAATGAGGTTGTCTCAAATGATTTTGGAATGTGTAAACATGTATGCAAATACAAGATGTGTTGTCAATAGCTATTAACTCATCAAATAAATTTGGCTTGTTTTACATTCTCTCTTAGGTCCCCCTTCTCAACCAATGATAGATATTTTACCATTTCCCAATCACTTCTATTTGACCAATGGGAATTGGTAAGGTTCTATAAATTGACTAGTTGAAATAGTTGCTTATAATCAATAAATTAGACATGGGTTGACCCTTTTTTAGAATACTGTATACAATAGCAAACTGCAAATATTTTGAGGTTAAGGCAATCTTATTAATATTTTGAAATTGGTTCTGGATTATTCCACCCTTCTCAATGAAATTTTATTGGTGTTTCATTGCTTTCTTGTATTCAAGTGCATATCTCATATGCACAAATTTTGATGCATCCTTCCACCTATGAGATATATTAATTGTTCCATCACTTTGCATTTATTTGATGTAAATTTTCCCACAGTGTTTTTCTATTGTATCTTTCTTATTTTGCAACAAATGATACTTTCCTAGCTTCCAACTACAAATAACACATCTACACACTTTATCTATCTCATATCACTCAATAAAGGGGTATAAAATTACTCATTCATTTTTAAAATTCCTTCCAATAGTCCATTCCCTTGTATTTTGATGTTTAGATTTTTTACTACAATATTCTCCAAAGATCTATATTTTAATTGTACTATCATTTTCTTTTTTGGTTGATGTGTCTATATTAGGCATCTTGTGAAGTGGTTCTTGAATGTCATTATTAGGAAAATTATCATGTGGTCCCATATCATCCACTATATTATCTTTGAGTGGATGCATATAAGGGTTGAAACTATTTACTGCATTCAATGTTTGGTGTTTAATATCATTTTTATATGTAAAAAGGTACTATTTTAAAGAATTAATAGAATACAGTTTTATAAAACATTTAAAGAGTTAGATATGTAGATAATAATTTATCTATTAATAAGAAAGGCTTTATATTTAAGAATAACAAATAAAAAGTGATGATTTTAATGTAAAATATGTTTGTATCTGCATGTTGTGTAGATGTGGATGCCTTACTACATTTTGATATTTGTGTAAAATATTCCAAAATTATCTTTTTACCAAAATATTGGCCTCCATTATTTTCATATTCAGTAGGTGACATTGTATATATAAAGAAAAATTCTTTATATGTTTGGAAATGAATATGAAATTGAAGGAAAATTGCATACTTCCTTCTATAATAATTTACATTTCGAGGTAACCAAGGCTAAACTGTAATTCCATAAAGAATTTATGTCTTCAAACGAACCTACGCTGCCCTATAGAATGACCTATGATAGACAAGAAGCAGTCTCTGATAAGAAAAATGCTCATAACACACAACATGACATGGATACTTGTCTACCACAATTGCAGATAGTGCATCTACATTGCCTATAAAACTGAAGAAAAAGAGCTTTGGAAAATATAATTGTGGAAGAAGAATACTCTACTTATTGTCATGGTCATCACAAATTTTTGTCACCGATAGTCATGTTAATGTTACTACAAGCGCTCGATCATGATCTATTGACACTACTTTACAACCAATCGACCTATGCTGATTGATACTTCTTTACAACCGATCAACTTAGGACGATTGACACACCTCTAAAATTGATTGACTTATGCTGATTGACACAAATATACAACTGATTGGCTTATATCAATTGTTAATCCTCCACAATTTATTGGCTTATGTCGATAGACACTACTCTACAATAGATTGACATGTCTATTGGCACTCCTTTGCAACCAATCGACTTATGTCGATAAACACTTTTTTATAATCGATCAGTTTATGTCGATTGATACTCCTCTGTAACCGATCAACTTATGTTGATTGACACTCCTATGTAACTGATCGAATTATATCGATAGACACTCCTTTGTAACTAATTGGATTATGTCAATTGACACTCATCTAAAATAGATTGGCTTATACTGATAGACACTCCTCTGTAACCTATTGACTTATGTCAATTGACACTCCTATACAATTGATCGAATTATGCAAATTGACACTCCTCTACAACAAATAAGTTTATATCGATAGAAAATCCTATGCAATCTTTCGACTTATGTCGATTGAAACTCCTCTACAACTGATCAACATATACCAATTGACACTCCTCTGCAACCAATCGACTTGTACCGACAGACACTCCTCTTCAACCTTGTCAAGTTTGTGGAACCGATCGATATCTTCTTATTGATAATACCTTATAACCAATAAGCAAATATATCAACTGAAAATAGTTTTTTTTATTTCTTTAGAGCTTTTTTTGGGTTAGATTATTTTAGATGTATGTTTATTGATACCCGCTTTAGTATTTATATAGGTAGTATATGTGGTGAATTGGACGTGAAAAACAAAATTATTTATAATTTGAAAGTGAATTATCTATAGAATTAGGTGAAAGTGGTCGATGAATTAAAATAAAAAATAGGATTATTATTATCAAAAGTGGGCGAATTGACCCCCAAAAAACTTCCACCCTATAAATTTCGGGTGAATGGGCCCTACTGAAAGGTTCCAAAATTAGCAAATTTAAAATTTTAAAAATCCTAAATATAGTAAATTTACGATGTTTTGTGCTTATGCATAACACTGAATGTGGCTGTAGCACCCAAATTTTGAAAGCCTTATCTTTGAATGGTGGAACAAGAATTTTTTTGGTCCTATTATTTCCCAAATAGCCAAAAAACTTAGGTTCATCAAGAATAACCTTAAAATATCGAACATGGAGGTTTTTGAAGATATATTTTTAACAAAAAAAGAGAGCATTTAGAACCAACTCCTTTAGATCAAGGTCTACATTCAAAATGGATAAGATTTTAAGGCTCTCAAGGGTTAGGATAGCCAACTCTTTCTAACTATCATAACATTCTAGCTATGGAATAATACTTATAGCATAAAAAATAAATGGCTATTTGGTTAAAATTAAGTGACTCCAAAACAAAATTATTTCATGTTTCTACTCTTTGACATCATAGTTTTAATAAAATTTGAGAGTTGTCAAGAGTTTATGGATCAATTTTGAGAGACATCCATGATATCAGATCTTAGGTTGTGAGTCACTTTAAGAGCCTCTTACTCCAAGACCCCTATCCCTCTACGAGTTCAAACCAAATTCTTTCAAATATCCCCAACCTGGTTTCTGATGATTTTAATGAATGACTTCTTAGACCCTTCTCAAATTATGAAATCAGGAAGGTGGTATTCTCGATGAATGAAGACAAAGCCCACAATATTGATGGATTTTCTCCTTATCGTTTTCAATTTTTTTAGAATATTCTTGGGATGAATATTTGCAAAGCCATCTAGGAGATACAATGCACTAATATCATCCAAAGAGATGTTAATTCAACTTTTTTGGCTCTCATCCCTAAGACCTTTGTTGGAAAATCCATTTTATACTATAGGCCTATAATATTATGCAATGTGCTATACAAGATCTTATCCAAATCCATTGCCACTCAGTTATGTTGTATTCTTCCTTCCATCATAGATTCTTGCCAAGGTAGTTTAGTTAAAGAGAGGTAGATCATATATGGATTCATTACTATCCATGAGATTATTCATTCCATTTAGAAAAGTAAGAGAGCTAGTTTTCTTCTAAATATGGATATGAACAAGGATTTTGATCGAGTTTCTTAGGAATTCTTAATTGTAGTTCTCTCTACGTTTGGGTTTCACGAGGAGTGGATTGAACTGGTCAAGTAGTACTTCTCTTTTGTGAGTTTCTCTATTCTTGTTAATGGAGTCCTAGAGAGCTATTTTTGAAGCTCCCAAGGTCTATGTCAAGGTGATACCCTTTCATCCCTTCTATTCATAACTTTATTTGAGTCCCTAAGTAGATCTCTTAATATGGATTGTTCTTGTTGGTCATCAAATCTGCCCAGGAAAGGATTTGGGTAAATGCATGCGCCCTAGACCTGGACCAACATTGAAAGGCCGAAGGGAAGAGATGCCCCTCGTGCCAATCTCCGGAGAAAGGCTGGCTCCTATACTACACTACTAGATGTTTAAGATAAGGGTGCAGGAAAGAGATAAACAGAGTAGGGGTGCAGGAAAGAAATAAAAGGGGTCAAGGGAAAGGATGTCAATGATTTGAAGTGGGAAAGAACAGGAAGCACGATCGCTAGCCAATAGCTTGAAACAACAGCAAGAACACTAAGAATATAACAAAATGAACACAATATTAACTTTCCTATGTATCCTCTGGACGAGTTCCAGGATTCTACTTTCCCTTTCATCGAAATTTAGAGTTCAGAGTAACGACGATTAGGAAAAGTGAATATAATAGAAACACTATCCACAGGCAGCATAAAAGAAAGTCACTACCGTGTTTTCCTCCCCTATGTATCCTTCGAGAAAATTTTAGGGTTCAGTCCCCAATCGCATACCTAAATCCAGGATTCAGAATTACAGCATACAAATGAAGAAAGATGAAAGAAATAAACACAGAAGGCAGCATACAAGAGAGAAATAGAGTCCAAAGCTCTTTAGTATTAATCGCAGGAATACAAGTTACAACAGCTTTCTAGCAGAAAGTTCCCCCCTTTTTACATTACAATGCCTGGGTTTTTATAGAGGACCCGACCCTCTGAGCCATAATTACACAAAATGGAGGAGTACACCCTCGAAACCTGAGAAGTCGGCTCCTCGTGGCCCTCGTGACTGAGCTCTCAAATCTGTTACCAAAACTGGAAACTACGACCGGGTCAGCCATGGAAACTTGCATTAATGAGCCGTCTAAGCATCCTTGGCTTCGGGTGCAATACTCGAGTGGCCGCCATGCTTGTCGGGCTCTTCATCAAAGACTGATACTTCATTTCCAATTGCCAAAAATGCGCAGCTAGTTTTTTGGGCACGTAAAAATGCATTTATGAGGCACTTGATCACCTCGGGAAAATACCCGGCTTGGAGCGCGTGCCTTTGAAGTGCTTCGCTAGTTCTTCATTCGCAACTTTGCTTCGCAATGGACTTGTGCCAAAGCAGATTCTCCTTGATTTGCACTTCGCATGGTGGAGCTTCGCAAAACAGCTTCGGGGGTGAGGAGGGCCGAAGTAGATTTCTTCCTCAAAATGGGGTCTTCACTTCTCGCTGCTTCGCTGTGCCAAAACTGCTTCGGCGAGGTCCTTCGCCCGAAGTAGATACTTCGCTGATGAGTCTTTGAAATGCTTCGCCGTGATCCTTCTTCAAAACTGCGGTTCGGGGGTATTTCGGCCGAAGTGCATCCTTGCCTTCAAAATGCATTTTTTTTGCTTCTACTTCGGGTGAAAGTACTTCGCATGAAAGTTTGCCGAAGCAGATGCTTCGCAATGACTTTCGGTGAAGTAGAAATGGTTCGCTGGCGAGGAGGCCCGAAGTGGGTGCTTCGACGGGTTTTCGGCGAAGTATTTTCATCATTGTGCTCCTTCGAATCCCGCTTCGCAAGTTTCTTGCCCGAAGTAGCCTTTTGAAATGCTTCGGGTGCGAAGTAGTTTTCATTCTTCTTCCTTTGTATTTTTTCCTTCGGCAACACCGCTTCGCAAAAATCTCGCCCGAAGTAGCTACTTGAAGTGCTTCGGGCCCGAAGTAGTTTTCTTGCCTTAGCCAATTCGGACCGCGATCTTTCTTCGATGAAGCTGTTCTTTTGAAATGCCGCTTGAATTCCGCTTCGCAAAACTTTTTCCCGAAGTAGCTGCTGGAAATACTTCGGGTGCGAAGCTCTTTTTACGCCTTGCTAGAATTTCTCCTTCGGCAACGCTGCTTCGCAAGGTTTTCGCTCGAAGTAGTTGTTTGAGGGACTTCGGGCCCGAAGTAGTTTTCATCCTTAGCGATTTCTTTCGGCGAAGCTATCTTCCTTAGCTTGTTCGGCAGTGAAGCTCTTTCTTCTTCATTTTATGTACAAGGGGGTGGCAGGGAAAGCCAAAATTGCTGCAATGCTTGAAAATGTTGTTTCTAAAAAAAGCAAGGGAACAAATTCATGAAATTGAAAGAAATACTTTACAAAAAAATTGATTTTTCTACCCCTCTGTGCAATGTGACAAAATTGTCAACATTCTTGGTGGCTCGTGGGGCAACGAGCTCGTCTCGGTGGGAGAACCCTTAGCCTTGATCCATTGGGCCAGAGTTACCTCCAGACCCTTCTCCATTTTCTTCTTCTTCTATGGGCTGCCCCCCGACTTGTTCTTCTTCTTCTTCTTCTTCTTCTTTTGCTTCCTTTGGCGTGGCTTCCTACTGTGGTGATGGGGCAAGGCGATCATGGATATTTTTCATAGTTCGACGGACATGAGCCCAAGCACCTTTTGAGAAAGGCTCTTGATCTTGCAATGCCTTAACCAAAACATGAAAGCGATCAATCTGCCCGATATCAGCATGTTTGACTCTGGTGAACAGATCGTTTAGGTTGGCTGCAATCTTGCAGTATCTCAGAATGAAATCTATGATCTGCCTTTCCATTATCGGCTCTGCCCATTCATCTATCTCCGAGACGTCACCTTCAAAATGGAGCCATGTCGGCTTAAGCTCTTCCTTGGTTAGAAGGTTCCCATCATCATCTATGAAGCTCGAGAAACCTAAGGAAGAGAGATCCTGGAAATAACCTAGCGATGCACGCTGCTCATTTTCAAAAACATCCAGGAGGTCCTTCACCTTTTGTGCCTTCTTCACCTTGGAGAAGAAGGCACGAACTATGGCTTGAGCCGTGGACCAATCCCTAGCCATCCGACTCATTGCAGCGATCTGCAAGTCCTGATATTTGGTGTTTTGGACATCAAAGGCCAATTTGAGTCGGCCTCTAGCTTTCTGAGCGACCTCATCTATGGTTGGTCCTCCTTCGGCAGTGGCACGCTGTGCTTCGATGATGTAGGTTAAAATGGATAGGGCACTGGAGGCCCGGGATCTAAAATTTTTTAACAGGTGTGAGCGGATTTCTTTGATCCTGCCTCTGTCAAATAGCTCCAGGTTTGCTTTTTGGTGCAACTACTGCTACAACTGCAAGATCTTGCTTTCAACTTCCTTGGCCTTCAGATCATTCTCGGCCTATCTTTGTGCTTGGTTCTCAGCGGTACACTACAGTTGTAGTATTTGCTGTTTTAGGGCGTGTGTTTCTTTTTTCATCAGCTTACACTGCTCCTCTGAATCCTCCAGCTTGGAGCGGATTCTAGCTAGCTCTTCTTCCAACTTGATGTTGGCATTTTCTGCTTCAAACCTACGTTGATTGGCGATGTTCGCATGCGCTCAAAAAGTTTTGATCCTGACGTGCATGGATTCAGATTCATTGTCAACATTCAAATGCTCCAGGTCCTTGGATTTGTCTTGGTAGTCATAGTCCATTGGAGTCATTTCATCCAGGGGCTTCTGGACCTTGGGGATCTTTTTTACTTTATGCAACTTCCCAACCTTCAAATCGAAGACGACGCATTTTTCAACCTGGGCCAGAGAGCGCCCTCTCTTCTTCCTCGCCTCCTTCAACATTTTGTCTATGTTTTGTCGAGCTAGGAGTAGCTTCTCGGCTAGAGGGCGTTCCTTGATTAAGGACATCTCTGATTCAAATGAGGCTGGATCTCCAGCCAAAGGGGTGAACAAGTATAAAGAATGAACAGGGGATGCCTCACCAGAAGGTTCGACGACAGGTGTGACGGGAGCTTCGGCCAGTGGAACAATGTCGTGTATGATGGGAGAATGGGCTACGGGGTCTAGCGTTGGAGTGCTATCTTTGCCTTGGCTAGGGGCTGAAAGAACGGCGGTGTGGGCAGGCGAAGTAGTCTCAACAGACGTGTCTCGACCGGATGACTCAAGTGGAGTGGGGCTAGGCAGAGTTGGAACGACAACGGGCAGCGCGTGAAGAGGGAGAGACTGATGGGGAGACTCGGTCGAGACCATGGTAGACTTGTGAGAGACCAAGGCAAAGGGTGGAGAGTGCGTACCTGCATGCCCTTCTGGCAGAGCGGCCGTGGTGACTTCTTGTGTAATAGGCTCCTGCTCTTTTTGGCCTTCGGCACTCCCGACTTCCATGACTTCTACTTCGGGGTCCCCTTCTGGTTGGAGGAGTTCCTCCACATCAATGATGTCTATGTCTGGGACTGTCTCGGCACTTGGTGGCACCGCATCTTCAACACTTGCTTCGACCGGGCCTGATGTAGGTTGTCCAGCATGAGCACTTGGGAGCTTCGTGCGAGGTCGCTTTGGGTGGCTCGGAGGCACTTGAATTTGCTCTTGCCTCTTTCTTTTCTTCCTCTCCAATGGTTGCTCTGCCTCTTTGGCACTTGTGTCATGGCTTTCCGATGGTCCCTGTGGTAGTGCCTCTGGTGTAGCTTCGGCTTCTTCCTCTTCTTCTTCTTTCGAGGCATCTTCAGCTCCTTTTGGGCTTTCGCCCGATCCTGGGGTAGCTGGAGGAACAAAATCGGCAAAGGATATGGACTTCCAAGTCCCAACATTGGCTTCATAAACCACTGCGAAGTCCTTATCTGCTGCCAAGAGTCCATAAGAATTCATCTTTTGGTGATGGACTCTCATTATCCACCACTCCCTTAATTTTTCCTCGCTCCAATTCTTCAATTCTTCCTTTAAATCATCCTTTGCCTTTCTCCAAAACGTGGAGCTTGGAGTTGGGAGGGGGTACTGGTCAGGGTCAAACTCAACCTCCATAGGGTAGAACTCATGCCAGGGAGGCAATGTCCTCATCCTCTCCAAATGCCACTCCAGATCCTTCCCATTGGGATTATTTCTTTGCTCCACAATTTCAGGGTGGGGGCAGATATGAAATTTTTTGAATTTTAAGTGATCCCTCATCACTCCCAAGGGATCATAGAGCCATTGTTGAGGAATCTGGAGCAGGCCAAAATTGGCAAGCTTCTCTTCCAGGAATACATTCTGTTTCAAGGCAAATACTTCAATTACCCCCATCCTGAAGGGGAAGTCATAGGTATGTGCCCATTTTTGATCGTGGCCGTAGACGACGTTAGTTGCGTCGCTCTGTCGAGTGACCTCCAATGCGAACTGGTACTCGGATGGGAAGACAGGTAGCAGGAAGGGTTTCCCTATGAAGCCAAACAGGTGAATCACCAGTCCCTGTGTCAATTGGAAAACATCTCCCTTCTTCTCCTGCACCACTCTATCTCTCAAACTGAGGGGCACCCGAGGGCAAGAACCCTTCAACAAATGCATAGCGGGTCCCAAAAATTGTTGGTTAAAAGGATAATAAGACTCTGTCCTCAATAGGAGGGGAGTCCACTGGTACACAGGTAGAGGATTTCCATCCTTTCCGCTCGGAGAAATGGCAATGTGGGGGAATTGCTTATGTACATGGTAGAAAAACAACCAAACCAGGAAAGAACAGGGTGCGAAGTACTGGCCCGTCGCCGAATTCTTCATGCTGGTGAGCCGCGTATGCAAGGTTCGGGCCACCCATTCTGCCCAATCGAAGAAAACTGGGTTGGTGTTTGGTCTTGAAGCATCAGGGGCATAGAATTCCCCTCTCGAAATACATTCGGCCAAAGACACCTGCCAGGGTTGCACCGAAGCATCTGTCGACAGGCCCGCCACCCATGCAATGATGGAGAAAATATCGGTGTTCTTGAAGGCCGCCAAGGGTAAGGGCATCTGGGGCAGCTTGTTTGAAGGGAGCCCACTTTTGAGGTTCTCATGCAAGAATTTCAATATGTAGCTGTTGGAGGTGAACCTCTCCATTTGTTCGCTCAAAATGACGTTGCGAACTGAATAACCCTTGGGTGGACCTTGCTGTGGCGCAAATGTTGCTTGCACATCTTCCTTTAGAATGGAAAACAATTTATGACCTGAAGCGTCCAACACTTGCCTGGATGCAGGTTGGTAATTCTACGCGATAGCATAGATTAGTTCAGGACAGTGGTGAGCAGGCGGGGTCAAATACCAATAAATCTGAGAGTAATATGCAGCAGCTCTCTTATTCTCTGGGGTGAGTCTGCTCATCATAAACTCAATAGTGCGTCGGAGGTCGGACACACCCTTAGAGAGCTCTGTGTCTCTAATTTTTTCCCACCCATCGATTGGTGGTTCTACAAGCTGCTCCTCCTCAGAGTCATCTCCTTCTTCTATCGGCTGTTTTTCCGGGCGAGGGGTGAGATTGATCTTCTTTGGTGTATGCTTTTTCTCTTCCTTGCCCTTCTTTGTTTTTTTGGGGCCTGCTACTTCCGGTTCCTTTCCTTTCTCCTTGGAGTTTTTCTTCCCCATGTTGGATGTCTTACAGCAGAAGCAGGGCTTACAGTGCAGGGGACTTTGGCACCAAGAATTTCGATGCAAAGGGCGTAAGACTTGCAGATTAACAGCAAAGGCTCTTAGTCTTGCATGAATTGATGGATGAATAACCTTCTCCCTGCTAGGGCCTCATGTTTTATAGCCTTAAAAGGCAACTACCTGAATTTATGGCACCTACCATAATTAAACTTACGCTTCGGACGGAGGAGATTGTCGTGCTCTTTGATTGGCTCTACAGCGGCGTAGTACGTGGGGCCACATGTTTTGATGATTATGCCTTGCATTGGAGACGCAACCCGCTGCCACCTCGTACCTAGGCGTGAGCTTTCCTCTTAACCGAATCACCTCGGGATGTGCTCCGCCACCTTTGCCTTAAATTCATCCACTTCGAACTCTTTTCACGGTTGCTGTCTGCACGTTCTTCGAGACACATTTTAAATGCTTCCACTTCGACGAAGTTGAAATCGTCATTGAAAATGCTTCGCGGTGAACCTTTGGTGCGGGCTATTTTTTGATGCTTCGGCCCCGAAGTACTTCTCCTTCACCATGCTGCCGCTTTGCTTCGCGAAGACCGCCTACCGAAGCTTGCCTTCTTGGAAACTGCTTCGCCAAATTTTGCTTCGAAAACTGCTTCGCAAGGGCTCTTTTAAAATCTACTTCGCAAAACTTCTGCCCGAAGTCGCCTCTTAAAATGCTTCGGGTGCGAAGCTCTTTTCATGCCTTTTTCCTTTTGCCCGGTTTTGTTCGAATTTTGGTTCGGCCCTTTGAGGGTAAAGTGTTTCGCTGCGAACCTTTTTGCAACCGCTACTTCGCATCAGGAGTTCCCGAAGGAGATTCTGGAGTGTAACACTTAGCTTTTGCAATCTCGAAACAGGATGTATATACACAAATGAAAAATTATATACAAAAGTACATACACATTATTTTTTTTTTTAGAAGTCCAACCTCAGCAATGAAAAGTCTTCAGATGAAGACCATTAACAGAAATTGGTAATACCTGGCCATCTGCATCTTTGAGGATGAAAGAGTTGGCCGAGTTCACCTTCATGATTTCGAACGGTCCATCCCAGAACGCGTCCAATTTGTCATGATTCCTAGGCTTAGCCTTCCAAGAATCCCACTTCCATACCAGATCTCCCACTTTGAATGTGCGATCGGATGATTTCTTCTTGAACCAATCTCGGGTGACCTGAGCATGCTTAGCGAAGCTCTGGTAGGCCTTCTCGTGATCTTCCTCCAACTGTAGCAACTGAGCCAGTCTATTTTCCATAGGATTGACTCCTTCTTCTTCTAGCAGCTGCAATGCAGGGATCTCTATATGAGTAGGTAGAATGGCCTCCTTGCCATACACTAGGGCGTAAGGCGATGTCTTGATTGACTTCTTGACAGAAATTCGATCGGCCCACAAGGCACGATCTAGAAGGAGATGCCAAGTCCTTTTGTTCGTCTCTATGAGCTTTCTTAGCACCCTCAACAGAGTCTTGTTGGTTGATTCCGCCAAGTCGTTGCCCTGTGGATAGTAATTGGAGGATACTTTATGATATATCCCATATCTGTAGAGGAATTCATTGATTTTGGCGCCTACGAAACCAGGACCATTGTCTGTTATGACTGCTTTGGGAATGCCGAACCGGGTGATCAATCCTTCAAGGAAGGCTATGACAGTCTCCTGATCAGCATGCTTCGTGGGAACTGCTTCGGCCCATCTGGTAAAGTAATCAGTCGCGGTCAGGATGAACTTATGCCCAACGGAGGAGTTCGGCGATATGACCCCTATGAAATCCAACCCCCATTGTTGAAAGGGCATTTCTACTTGTATCGGTTGGAGAGGCATCGAAGCATTTCTGCTTCGATCGGTGAACTTCTGACACTGCTCGCATTTGCGACAAACCACGAAGGCATCAACGAAGAGTGTGGGCCAATAGTAACCCGCCTTGATGATCTTCAACATCGTTGTTCTCCCTGCGAAGTGGCCTCCAGATAATCCTGAATGAAATTCTCCCAGGACTCTCCTTTTATCATCATATTTTATGCACCTGAGAAGGACGCCATCAATGTTTCTAAAAAATAGGCCTTCGGGGCGCAAAGTATATCGGGTGGACCGCATCCTGAAATGCCTTCACTGTGAAGCATTTAGATGTGAAGGACATCTTCCAGTATTGAAGTATTCAACTATTTCACTAACCCAATCTTTCTCGTCCTCTTCCTGGTTTGTGAAGCATTCTTCTGCTGGTGAGTCATCCCACTGAGGTTCTGTAGCTTCGGCCGCTACGCTCTTCGCCAGTTCTTGACATAATGCGTGACCGTGAACCATTTTTGTGGGTTTGATCTCGATGTCGAACTCTTGTATCTTACTGACCCAACCGGCTCTTTTACTACCCAATTCTCCTTGGATGATGAAATTGCGCACATCGGGGTGGATGACAAAGACTGTAACCCGACTTTGGGAGATGAATTGCTTGAACTTCCTAAGAGACTTCATTACTGCATGCACCTGCCTTTCTATGAAATTATATTTTTCTTCATGAGGATTTATCACTTGGCTTAGAAACGCGATGGGGCGCTCTTCGCCATCTTCCCCCTTTTGTGTCAGGACCGCAACATAGCTCTCAGGTTCTCCTATAGCATATAGGATGAAGTCCCGATTGTAGTCAGGGTTGGTGAGGACCGGTGCTTGAGAAATTCGGGCTTTTATTTCTTTGAATGCTTCTTTTCTTTCCTTCGTCCAGATGAATTCTGCACCTTTCTTCAAAATTTTGGACATCGGCTTGATGACTTGGGCGAAATCTGGGACAAACTTCCTCACGAAGTTAATCTGGCCGAAGAAGGATTGAAGTCCTTTCTTGTCTACTGGGAGTGGGAGCTTCATTAGAGCCTCAGCTCTGTCAGGATCTATAGTGAGACCCTTCTCTGATATCGCATGTCCCAACAACTTCCCTTCGCTGACTGTGAATATAGACTTCTTCGGATTAATTGAAATGCCAAATTCTTGACATTTTTCGAAAATCTGTTGTAAGTGTAAGGGGTGATCCTCCCTTCTTCGGGAGAAGATGATCATGTCATCTAGATAGATAACAATGACCTTATTCAAGAGCTCACCAAAAGCTAGATCCATTGCCCTTTGAAAAGTGGCACCCGCATTCGAAAGGCCGAATGGCATCCGCTGGTAAGCAAATGTGCCCCACTTGGTAGTGAATGCGGTTTTATGCTGGTCTTCATCCCTGACCCATATTTGATTGTATCCAGAGAAACCATCGAGTAGGGAGAAGCGTTGAGCTCCAACCACTGAATGCAAGATCTGATCGATCTACGGGAGAGGGTAGTGATCTCTGAGAGAAGCCTGGTTCAAGTTGCGAAAGTCCACGCACAATCGTATATCTCCATTCTTCTTTCTGACTGGGACTAGATTCGCTACCCAAGAAGAATGTTTGATGGGATAAATTATCTTTGCCTCGAGCATTTTTAGGAGTTCGGCCTTCATCAAGACTTCGATCTTTGGATTGACAGGCCTTTGCTTCTGCCGAAAAGGTTTGATCCCCTCCTGCAACTCAATTGTATGCTGGATCAGTTGCCGATCGTATCCCCTTAGATCTTGATAAGACCAAGCCACTGTGTCGGGATACTTTCTGCATAGAGATCGGATCTGCTCTAGCTCTTTCGAAGTGCAATCTGTTCCAACTTTTATTGCTTTCCCAGGCTCAAGTTCTAAATCTTGATACTGCTTTGCATTAACTTTGATCCTGTGAGAAACTGCTCGATCATTCTGATCAAAGAGGCTTTCAAGAGTAATTAACCCCTTGGGCACATGGTTATTCTTCAATTGAACTAGCCCTTCATATTCTTCTTCATCGGGGCTTCTGCTCTCAACTGTGGCTGCTTCTTGAATCATGAAATTCACAATCTGCTCATCACTATCAAAGACTTGCCAATGCAGATCTTTTTCTGGGACAGAGGGCCTATAAATCATCCTCACAACTTTAGGCTTATGCACCATGTCTTCACTGGAGAATACTTGGCTACGATGGATGCTAGAACATCGGCATGTCGATTCTTTTCTCTTGGAATAGACTGCAGATTGAGAGATTCGAATCGGTCGAGCAAGTCCCATACCCTATTTCGGTATGACTTGAGATAGTGCTTCTTTGAAGTGCACTTGTTTGTGACTTGATTGCATACCAATTCAGAATCTCCAAAGATTTGGAGATGCTTTATGCCCAACTTTTTTGCTTTTTTGAGTCCTAGGCATAATGCTTCATATTCTGCTACATTGTTGGTGCAACTCCACACCAATCTGTAACAATATTCCTTCTACTCTCCAGAAGGTGATACTAGAAGGATCCCCGCCTCGACACCATTTTTGCATCGGGCACCATCGAAGAACAATTTCCATAATCCTTCGATGAAGACCTTATCTTTTGACTTGATGTGTTTCTCAGGCTTGGCGATGGCATAACATCCCATCTCGATTTCTATCATGGCATTAAATTCTGCCAATGAAAACTCATCTTCACAACTTAACTGTGCGAGAGACTCCTCGACCAGGTCCACCTGCTCTATCTCTTCCACTATCGCATGCACAGGATCGCTACTTTCTCCTTCGGACATCTTTTCTACGAGGAAGGTGGAAGGCTTCTCATTGTAGATTTTTACCTTCTTCCCTTTAAATGGAATCTCCAGATGGGAGTAATCCATAGATAGATATCCGCCCAGCTTCACTGTAAATTCTCTCGACAAGCACATACTGAAGTAGGGTTCAAGGTCAATGACTACCACCTCTTGTATAACTATGATCTGAGGCATCTTGTGTAGTCGAATAGGGAT
This sequence comes from Wollemia nobilis, assembly GCA_028583015.1. Taxonomy (NCBI): domain Eukaryota; kingdom Viridiplantae; phylum Streptophyta; class Pinopsida; order Araucariales; family Araucariaceae; genus Wollemia; species Wollemia nobilis. The sequence goes on from JAQPPZ010016827.1 coordinate 1,226,229, forward strand.
ATCCTTGATCACTCCTACGGTCTTCACAGGGGTACCATCCAGCTGGAGCATGCCATGGCTGCTTCGCATATATTCCATCCCTATCTCTTCGCACACTGCCTTCGGCATGACTGTTGTCGTGGCTCTAGAATCAATCATACAGTTATGTACAATATACCCTTCCATCTGTAGAGATAGGTAGAATGGTGGTGGCCTATTCTTCCCCATAATGGATGTGGACAAGGTCTACACTAGGGCAAGCGGTGCTGCTTTCCTTGCTTTGGTTATCTTCAATGATTCTTGCAATAGGTCCACTTGTCCAGGTAATTGCAGTGCGTCGTACAGACTGATTTTGGCTGGAATCCTCTTCAGCTCATCCATAATGTTGTACGCCAGGGAATTGGGCACCTCAGGTTCCTTTCTTGGCTCATATCTGGTGTGATACTATTCCGTAGCTTCGACCCTTTATCGCTTAGTCGAGGAAGGAAGCTTGAGCTTCTCTCTAGCTTGTTCCTTAGTTTCCACCTATGGTGGATTTGCAAGGGCCTCGTTGGGCCTTCTCTTTGACTCGGTGTAGGCTGTCGAGCTTCGTTCGAGGCCGGAGGAGGTTGTTTTCCTTTCTCATGATGAGCATGCACCTTTAAGGGAGCCATTTGAGTAGCATCCACCTCTATCGGCCTCTTTCCTCCTCTGGTAAGGACCGCAACTGGCTCTTCTTCACCAATTACCAGGTTCTGATTCAATTTCTTGATGACATTGACTTGACCGCCATGACTACTACTCGCCAGCATTTGTACATAGTGTTGGTGCAGCATGCAAGTATTCTCTTCATGAGGGTCATTACACGTGGAGCACCAATGTATATAATCGGAAGTGCTCGGGGCTTCGTCTATTGCAACATTTCTTGTCGAAGCTCTTCCTTGCTGGACCGCTTGATCTTTAGTAAGCGCAGGTGTAGGATAAGATCTTCTCGGTAGAAACTCTTGTTGCGCTTGCTTCTTCTTCATAATGGTCATGTCGTTAGACAGGGTCTGCACTGTGGAGTTCAGGGACTGAACTTCTTGCAGTATTTTGGCTTGCATGTCATCGACTTTTGGAATCGGTGGCAATGGAGCCATTGTTGGTATTGGAGGTAGGGCAGGGGGTTGAAATGGTGCTGGTAGTATAGGGAATGCCGAAGTGACTGTGGGCTGCAGAGTCAAAAAAGTGGGAAAATGAATTTGTGGAGCAGTGATTTGGGATACAATGGGATTCGGGTTCCAAGATGAGATTGGGAGTGCAGGGGTTGCAGAGATCTACGAAGCGGCTGCGCTTGCATACTGGGATTGATAGAAATCAGGAAGTATGGGCATTGGCATCCTTTGGGGAAGCTTACCCATAGCTATTAGATCCATTTCCGCTTTCTAAGCTAACTCATATAACTCTGGGAAGGTATTGATGTTCGAATACCTCACCATCACACTGATATCAGGATTGAAAGCCCGAAGAAAATAGTATGTTACAGCTTCATCAGATGGCCGAAGTCCAACTGGTATTCTTTGCTAGGTTCGAGTGAACCTAACATTGAAGTCTACAATCTCTTCTTGTGGATGTCTCTGGATCATTGTGAACTGATGCAAGAGAGAGGTCGGATCGATGGACTCATTGAAGCTTCGCATCAACTGTCCGGCTAACTGGTCCCATCCCGTAATGGTATCGGGTGGTAAAGATCTATACCAGTAGAGGAGTTTTCCTCTAAGGGATAGAACCAGAAGCTTCACCATAATGCGCTCTTCTATGATGTCATGGATTGCCGCCAGAGAAACTATGTCCTGGATGTGCTCCAGAGTAGTCTTCCCAGTTCCATCGAACGTTGGGATCTTTTTTATAGCAGCAGGAGGTACTTGCCCTTGTCCCGCTAGATTTAGCGGTCTCGAGGAATTCCATGCTGGGAATAGTCTGGGCGGCTGTTGCTGCTGCACTTGTTGTTATTGTTGTTGTTGTTGTGCCATATTTACACTTGGATTTTGAGAAACAAGAATTCTCGAAGCTCCTCCTTGATGGCTAACAGGATGACCAATAGAAATGGAGGCACTAGGATGCTTCGGTGAGTTGGGAGGATTAGGAGGAAAGCTAGCCATTGTGCTATCAGAAGTAAGGCCTTGTTCGTCAACAGTGGCCTCTTGCGAGGATGTTCCACGTAACAGAGACTCAGGGGTAACTAACCTAGATCGTTCCCCAAAGGCGTCAATATCTAGCTCAAAGAACTCAGTTTCCTCTCCTCTATTCCTAACTCTCCATCTTGTTTGCATGAAGGCACAGACTTTGGTACCGGTCTTTACGACTTAAATATTCTTGGTTAGATAGAGTCGCTAGATGCTAAGAGTCTTTCGGTAATAAGAGCATCGGTTCTCACTACCACTCAGAAGGTGAGACTGACCGGGTCCCACCGGGCGTGCCAAAAACTGTTGGTCATCAAATCTGCCCAGGAAAGGATTTGGGTAAATGTATGCGCCCTAGACCTGGACCAACATTGAAAGGCCGAAGGGAAGAGATGCCCCTCATGCCAATCTTCGGAGAAAGGCCGGCTCCTATACTACACTACTAGATGTTTAAGATAAGGGTGCAGGAAAGAGATAAACAGAGTAGGGGTGCAGGAAAGAAATAAAAGGGGTCAAGGGAAAGGATGTCAATGATTTGAAGTGGGAAAGAACAGGAAGCACGATCACTAGCCAATAGCTTGAAACAGCAGCGAGAACACCAAGAATATAACAAAATGAACATAATATTAACTTTCCTATGTATCCTCTGGACGAGTTCCAGGATTCTCCTTTCCCTTTCATCAAAATTCAGAGTTTAGAGTAACGACGATTAGGAAAAGTGAATATAACAGAAACACTATCCACAGGCAGCATAAAAGAAAGTCTCTACAGCATTTTCCTCCCCTATGTATCCTTCGAGAAAATTTTAGGGTTCAGTCCCCAATCGCATACCTAAATCCAGGATTCAGAATTACAGCATACAAATGAAGAAAGATGAAAGAAATAAACACAGAAGGCAGCATACAAGAGAGAAATAGAGTCCAAAGCTCTTTAGTATTAATCGTAGGAATACAAGTTACAGCAGCTTTCTAGCAGAAAGTTCCCCCCCTTTTACATTACAATGCCTGGGTTTTTATAGAGGACCCGACCCTCTGAGCCATAATTACACAAAATGGAGGAGTACACCCTCGAAACCTGAGAAGTCGGCTCCTCGCGGCCCTCGTGACTGAGCTCTCAAATCTGTTACCAAAACTGGAAACTACGACCGGGTCAGCCATGGAAACTTGCATTAATGAGCCGTCTGAGCGTCCTTGGCTTCTGGGTGCAATACTCGAGTGGCCGCCATGCTTGTCGGGCTCTTCATCAGAGACTGATACTTCATTTCCAATTGCCAAAAATGCGCAGCTAGTTTTTTGGGCACGTAAAAATGCATTTATGAGGCACTTGATCGCCTCGAGAAAATACCCGGCTTGGAGCACGTGCCTTTGAAGTGCTTCGCTAGTTCTTCAACTTTGCTTCGCAATGGACTTGTGCCGAAGCAGATTCTCCTTGATTTGCACTTCGCATGGTGGAGCTTCGCAAAACAGCTTTGGGGGTGATGAGGGCCGAAGTAGATTTCTTCCTCAAAATGGGGTCTTCACTTCTTGCTGCTTCGCTGTGCCAAAACTGCTTCGGCGAGGTCCTTCACCCGAAGTAGATACTTCATTGATGAGTCTTTGAAATGCTTCACCGTGATCCTTCTTCAAAACTACGGTTCGGGGGTATTTCGACCGAAGTGCATTCTTGCCTTCAAAATGCATTTTTTTTGCTTCTACTTCGGGTGAAAGTACTTCGCATGAAAGTTTGCCGAAGCAGATGCTTCGCAATGACTTTCGGCGAAGTAGAAATGGTTCGCTGGCGAGGAGGCCCGAAGTGGGTGCTTCGACGGCTTTTCGGCGAAGTGTTTTCAATGTTGTGCTCCTTCAAATCCCGCTTCGCAAGTTTCTTGCCCGAAGTAGCCTTTTGAAATGCTTCGGGTGCGAAGTAGTTTTCATTCTTCTTCCTTTGTATTTTTTCCTTCGGCAACACCGCTTCGCAAAAATCTCGCCCGAAGTAGCTACTTGAAGTGCTTCGGGCCCGAAGTAGTTTTCTTGCCTTAGCCAATTCGGACCGCGATCTTTCTTCGACGAAGTTGTTCTTTTGAAATGCCGCTTGAATTCCGCTTCGCAAAACTTTTTCCCGAAGTAGCTGCTGGAAATACTTCGGGTGCGAAGCTCTTTTTTGCTAGAATTTCTCCTTCGGCAACACGCTTCGCAAGGTTTTCGCCCGAAGTAGTTGTTTGAGGGACTTCGGGCCCGAAGTAGTTTTCATCCTTAGCGATTTCTTTCGGTGAAGCTATCTTCCTTAGCTTGTTCGGCATCGAAGCTCTTTCTTCTTCATTTTATGTACAAGGGGGTGGCAGGGAAAGCCAAAATTGCTGCAATGCTTGAAAATGTTGTTTCTAAAAAAAAGCAAGGGAACAAATTCATGAAATTGAAAGAAATACTTTACAAAAAATTTGATTTTTCTACCCCTCTGTGCAATGTGACAAAATTGTCAACAGTTCTAATGGTCTCATCTCTAGCATTAAGGCATCCTCTACTTCTACCTCTGTTTTACACCAACAATTTATAGATGACATCATCTTAGCAAATATCTCCTTCATTCCTCAATCCAATACCATCAAGTCCATATTCTCACTATATGAGAAGTCTGCTAGCCAAAAAAACAATTTTATTAAAAGAGTTATTTTCTTTTTCAATACTCCTTTTAGAAGATAGCTTAAAATTATCCAATTTTTGGGGTGCTCCATATCTAATATTCTTGCAACATATCTAGGTCTCTCTATGTTTGTTGAGCATCAAAAATAAAACATATGAAATCCCATCCTTGAAAGAATTTAGATAAATCTTAGTTGTTGGAAAAGAGCCTTAGTTAGTTCAGTAAGATGAATCTCATCCATGTTTATCTTCAAAGTATCCCAATTTATTTTTTATCTACCTTCAAAATCTTTGCTTCAGTCTATTACAAAATTGAATAAATTTAAAGAAAATTCCTTTGTTTAGCCTCTGAGGACAAGCATAGATTCCATTTAGTAGCATGGGAAAATATCTATTGCAAGAAATCCAATGGAGGCTTAGGACTTACAAGAGTAAACCAAATGAATTTAGCATTACTAGCCAAATTGGGGTGGATATTGATCACTGAGAAATATGCTCCTTGGGCTGCCATTCTTAGAAGCAAACATCTTCATCACAATGAATTTCTCCTTGATGAAGTCTTCCCTAGTGGATATGTAATCTAAAATTCTATTTTGAAAAGCAAGCACATTGTGAAAGTTGGTATAGGATGACAACTTCATAAAGGAAACAACATTGATATCCAGAATGATATTTGGCTTCGTGATACTTTGCTGATTTAGGACAAAACCTTAACTCCAATCAAGCTGATAATTGATGAACTCTTTAGACCTAGAGTTTATGATTTCATTATTGATTATGGTCACAAAATATTGTGGAAACCTATCCTTATTCATGGACTCTCAAGAGATAAAATCTTTGCAGATGAATCTTTAACCAATATTCTAATATTGCACTTTATTCTACCGAGAGCTCTTGATGATAGAGCCATATAGAGACTGAATCAAAATGGCTACTTCAATGTGAAATCTACTTATTTTATAATGGACCAACCATGTATTTGTGGTTTCCCTACAAACAAAGTTTGGACTAAGCATCTCATCCCCAAAATTGTAATCTTTGTGCTAGAGGATTGGTAATCCCCAATTGTTGCTACCTTTGCAATTTTTACCTAGAGATAGTTCACCACCTTTTTTTGGAATACCCTTACTCTTTAACTATTCTCCATTTTATCCTGTCATTTTTCAATGTTAGTTGGGTCCACCCTAGATCCATCCTTGGTTTGTGCCACCAATGGTTCACTCCCTTTTATTGTTCAAGGCTTATATTTATTTGGTCCTTTATTCTTCCTCATTACGTTTTGGCAAATTGGAATGAAAGAAACTATAGAGATTTCTGAAAAAATTCCAAAATTATTCCTCTATTTGTAATCTCATTTTGACTTTTACCTCTAAAAACTCTTCTATGGTGCCCCAAAATGATAATCCCACCTTGAAGAGGGAAGTTGATCTTTTAAGTTCCTTATATCATGTCACTCCTTGACTATCATCTTCTTGTACTCCAGTCAACAAATCTCAAGTATCTTGGGAGCCTCCTCCCCTAGGATGGATTAATTTTAATTTTTATTAAGCCGTAAAAGGAAATATAGGTAGAGTGGAAGCAAGAGATATTTTACATGATCATAAGGACAATATCATGGTGGATTTTGCTAAAATTTTGATTTCCAAACAAACAAATTTTTTGAGGTGAGAGATCTATTTCAGGGCCTTAAATTTTTTGTTGATTTTCCTTGTTCAAACTTAATAATAGAAGGAGATTATATGAATATGATGAATTAGTGTAAAAATAAAATTCAAAAAAATTGGAGGACCCAAACCCTTGTTGAATATTCCAGGCATCTCATCCAACATTTTAGTAGCATCATGATTCAATATGTTTACCGTGAAGTAAATCAGGTAGCTGACGTGCTTGCAAATCTTGGGATATCTTAGAATGATATTTCGGTGTGGCAATCCATTTTTTCTCAAGATATTCTTGGTGCTCACACAGAGGGCACTAAATCTATTTAGAATTCTATTTCACAAGAAAATTAATGCCCTATCCAATTTTGAGCTTCCACTTTCCATGGACAAGGTTTTCTTGATTCTTTCCCATCTTACCAACATTCTGAATTCAATGGTAAGCTTGCTCTTGAAGCTGATTGAAATATTGAATGACCTAGATTCATAGATATGTGCCAACATGTTTGTTTTAGGGGTCAATACTCCTAATCAATTTCCCTTAAATATCTAATCTGCTCTATCCTATGCTTGTGTCCTACTTAGGCTTTGGCCTTTGTTTCTTTTCTCTTTGCTAGTTTTTGTATTTTTTTAGTTCCTTGTGTGTGGAGATTGTATCCCTTTATCATCTTGTAATTTTTCTCTCTAGATATTTCCCCTCCTTTATAGTTTTGTTTTGTCAAAGGTTCGGGAACCCAAATCCCTTTGTTCTTTTACCAATTAAAAAATAAGTAAAATATTATTTATAGAATACGTAGCAAATAAAAAAATAATAGGTGGTATCATATGATTCATCGTTATGCTATAGATTCAATACAAGCTTTGCAGTCCTCATCCACTTATGCAATGACACATGACAACCTCTCACTCAATGTAGGTTTTTTTTTAAAGGTATTAGAGGTATTTTTTGTGAGTTTAGGGAGAAAATTCTAATGTCTATACTTTTTACATATAAAAAAGTTTTGAGACCTTCTTTTTAACATCATACATTTTTTAAGATCTCTATCTTGGTGTTGTTCTTTTTTGGCACAACAACATAATTTTTTTATAAATTTTAGTAGACTAGTTACAAACCATCATGTGTCCTTATTGAGTGGTCCTAACAATGTTACCTAGAAGATAAATATTAAATATTTTTATGATATAAAATATTACTCAAATATGTGAATGAAGAACCTTGTGACATTAATTTTAGAGAAGTAAAACAAATTTATCAGGATAATAAGGATTAAGCTCATGGTGTCATTGCTCTTCATGTTGACAATGTATATGACACTCATGTTAGAAAAACCGTGGATTCTAAAGTACTACTTGAGAAATTTGAGGGGTTGTATGTTCGAATATTTTTTCATACAAATAAATGGATTATAGGTTGGGCTTACAAATTTATCCATGGACTCATTTGAAACTATTAATGAGTATATTAGTTGGTTCAATAGACTACAAGAGGGTATTTATATTGCAATAATACTACCTATAGAGGGTAGAGAAGGATAGGAAGCATTAATGAAGGAAAATAACACTAAACTACTAAATATAATATTAAAAAAAGTATCTAAAACATTTGAAATTATTGTTGTTTTTGATATGCTTTCCATGTAGTTTTTAGATTCTCCTACACCATCCATTGATGAGGTACTTAACTAATTTTTGCATCATCAAGCTAGAAGAAATAATCTTAAATAAAATGTTATTTTTAATCAAAACAAAAAAAAATGATTTATTGCTAACTTTTAAAATGATAGAGACTACAAATAAAATGAGAATAATCCCAAGAATATTTTCCAGAAGTCTACTTGCAAGTTTTATAAAAAGTAAGGACATACGGAAGAATTTAGTAGAATTTGGATAAGAAAACTTGAAGAATTAGTAGGAAAGAGGTTTTTGGTGTTGATATCTTCATGTGCAAAGGAAGGACAACTTTGATGGAGAAATATCATAGGATCATGTTGTATTCTATATTACATAACATCCACCTCTTCAAATAAGTGGATAGAATATTCAGGGACTACTATGCACATGATGAAGCACAAGCAGCTTATGATTAGAGATGATGTTTTAATGTAGGTTGTAGGAAGTGGATATATCAACATTGGATCTTCATCACTTGATGAGGTACTTCATGTTCCTAATCTTGGACCTAACCTTTTTTCTATTTATCATATTACTTATAAAAATAACAAGGTATAATTTTCACCGAATATATGGGTAATTAAAGACATAAAAAATCCATTCAAAACTATTGCTTCTAGTTATTATGATGAGATCGTCCACATGTATAAGTTGGAATAAAGACCTACCTCTTTTACTACTCTTTCTATTAAGGTAAACATTGTTTCTATGATTGATCATGTTAATAACGAGAGTCATAAGTGATATTATGGACTAGGGTATATTATTTATGGATCCTTTAGAAACATGAGTTAGGATCATATGGCTATTGTGCTTCCATGTATATCTCCTCCAAGTCATGCATGTGAGGGGTGCATTTTAGAAAAATTTCAAAGAGGGATTTTTTTTAAAGGAGTTTCTAAGCAAAGCATATCATCATTTGGAGATCATACATAGTGATATCTGTGGACGTATGGGTACACCATCTCTTTCGATAAATGTTGGATATTTTGAGTCAAAGTTGTCATTGATGTCAAGGAACAAAGTTGTCATTGATGTCAAGGAATAAGCTACCATTGATGCCAAAAGGTCAAAAGGAGCAATGCAAAAGGTTGATGGCAAAAGAGCTTCATAATATTTATTTTTAATATTATGTGAAGCATAAGTAGAAGGGTTTTTATTAAAACCATGGATGAGAAAAAATAAAATATTTTTATAAAAACCCAAGGAGGCTTTAAATTTCAAATTAGAAAAGCCCAAGGAAGTCTCAATATTTAATATAAACATTTAAATTCAAATTGAATTTAAATTTTATAAATAAATATTATTTATTCGAAGTGGTAAAACCAGAGGAGGCTTTAATCTTTAATAAATCCAAAATATTTAAATATTAATTTATAATATTTAAATTCTAGTGAATTTAAATAATTATAAATTCAATATTTTGAAGTTAAAACATAAGCACCAACCCCCAACTAATTCATCTCTACCGACGTGCATGGGAACAAGGGCATAAGGTATTTATACCTTAGCCAAACCTTAGCTTGGAGTCTCGATTATTGCATCCACATTTCTGTTGAAAAAGCTTGTGCACTGTGTAAAACCAAATTTTGGTATATTCAAGACGTTGAGGTGCTTGGTTCCTAGCACCATCCGGTGGCTAGCTCAGGTGGAATTTGACTTGGCGCTTGTGGCAGAGTGGTTACGGGTTCAAAACCTGGTGGTAACAAGTTTGGAAGTTTGTGTTTTGTGTCTCCATTTCGGTGGTAGCAGAGGAGGTAATAGAGTGCGTGGGAACTCTAGCTCACACGTGAGCGCCTAGCTCATGCGATAGCCAAGGCTATGACTAGGGTGCTTGGGGAGGTAGCATCGTGGGTTCAAAACCCACTAAGGACAAAGGTACAATTTTAATTTAATTTTTATTTTCCCTAAGGTTTGATGTGAGGTAGTTGGGAGGCATAAGGATTAATTCAAGTTTAATTTCTTGTGGTGATTTTTCATGGTAAAATTGTGAAGGGAGTTAGAAGGAGTTTGATTTTAATTTTAAAATAAAGTCTCAATTTTTATATATACATATTGGAGGAGTAAACCTTTTAAGGTGTTGATTTTATTCTAAAAGGACTTTTTGCCAAAGGGATTATTGTGAAAGTAATTGTTCTAATATTTTTAAGGTGTTGGATGCTATTTTAAAGATGGAGTGATAAGGTGTATTTGTGTTTGATATTATTTAGTATTATGATTCCTTGAGAGAGAAATTATTATCTTCTAACCTCTTTGAGTTTGGCAAAGAAGTGTTTATGATTGTGGCAGATTTGTATGGTCTACTCCTCATCAAGAAAAAGGTATGAGCACATTCTTCTTTGGTTGAGTTGATTGGTTTATTTTTTGAAAACAACTTTGGAGTGAAAAATTCTTGATTAGTTTCCTTATTGAGTTGTTGAGCTATTGTGAAGTGAATGCTATACTCCTTGAGAAGACTTGAGAGTAGAGTTGATTGATTTATTTGTTCAAACCTTGAGTTAAGGTTTGGGGCAGATCTAGCAGAGTTGATTTGAGATTGGATCAAGCTTTATGCTAAGGCTTGAGGATAGATATTGAGGATAGATTTGTGCTATACCGAAGGACTATGTTTAGTGCAAATCAGTGGATAGATATTGAGGATAGATTTGTGCTAGACCAAAGGACTATGTTTAGTGTAGATCAATGGACAGAGATTGAGGATATATTTGTGCTAGATCGAAGGACTGTGTTTAGTGCAGATCAGTGGATAGAGATTGAGGATAGATTTGTGCTAGACCAAAGGATTGTGTTTAGTATAGATTCAAGGATAGATTTTGGTGTAGATTTGAGGATAGGTTTGTGCTAGACCAGAGATAGAGATTGAGTAGATTTGTGCTAAACCGAAGGACTATGTTTAGTATAGATTTGAGACAGATATTTGAAGGTGATAGAGTATAGAGGATGATAGTCTCCAGTGGATAGAGATCCATTAGCCAGGGTAGTGAGGATAGGTGTCTTTAATGGATAGAGATCCATTATCCAGAGTAGTGGGGGTAACAGTTCTTCTAGAAGATCACCAGTTAGAGCTAAGGAGAAAGGAGTTATCCTATGGATAGATATCCATGAACTTGATTAGGGGATTGGTGTCTCCTTTGGATAGGTCCATAAACATTGTAATAGGGAAAGGATTCCCAAGAGATTGATTGAGAAAATTTTAGTGAAATATTTTCTCTATGGAGTAGCCCACATTGGGTGAACCACGTTAAATTTGTGTCTCTATTGTGTGTGGTGATTTGTGCATTGCTTTGATTACTACTATTGATATTTCTATATTTACATTGCATAATATTGATTGGAAAAGAAAAGTAAAAAGTGGTCTTATACTGTTCACCCTCCCTCTCAGTATAAGCTTGTGTTCTTCAATTGGTATCAGAGCGGGTTCCTTCGAAAGAGTTTAACAACTTGAAGGAAAATATTTCAAGAACACAATGGATTCTAAGAATGTGTCCTCAGATAATTCAACACCAATATTTTATGGAAGTGATTATATATATTGGAGTATGAGAATGAAGATTCACCTGATGGCACTCGGAAATGAAATTTGGGAAGCAGTTGAAAATGGATACATACCACCAGTTGATCCACCTATAGATAAGGAAGGTAAGCTTCTACAACATTACAATTCAAAAGTAATGAATGTAATTTTGAGAGGTTTGCATAGAACATAATCAATAAAAGTTATGCATTGTAAAGATGCAAAAGGAATATGGGATAAGTTGCAAAGCATATATGAAGGAGACAAAAGTGTCAAAAAGGCAAAGATACGAAATCTCAAAGGACAATTTGAAGAATTAAGAATGAAGGATGAAGAAAACATTAGTGCTTATCTACTTCGTGTGGATGAGGTTGTTAATGCCTTGGAAGGACTTGGAATTAATGTTGAAGAATTAGATATTTGTGATAAGGTCTTAAGATCTCTTCCAAAAATATTTAGTGAAAATATTTATGCTATAGAAGAATCAAAATATGGTGATTCTTTGACAAGAGATATGTTACTTGGTATTCTTACAGCTTTTGAGTTAAGAACAAAAGAGGAACCTAATATTCGAAAGGAAGCAACCTTCAAAGCAATTAAGGAGACAAAGGGTAAGAAGTCAAAATCGAGCAATGAGTCATCCAGTGATGAAGAAGCTAATTATGGTAGAAGGAATAAGGATTCAAGAAGATTTAAAGATGCAAAATCTGTTAGATGTTTCAATTGTGGAAAGTATGGTCATTATGCAACTGATTTTCGAGAAGCTAAAAATAACAATGATGAAGAAAAATAGGATTACAGGAACAAGGAATCAGAAAGATACAGGTACCAAAAGAAAGGCAAGGATGGACAAGGCAAACAAGGAAAGAAGTTATTTCAAAGACAAAAGAAGAGCTACTATGCAAACAAGGCAAGTAAGTACTCAAGTGATAGTGATGCTAGTTCTTCAAGTAATGATAAATATGAAGTCCTATTTCTGATTGAAGAAAAAGAAGAAATTAAGAAAAGGTCACCAATAATTCTCAAGTGTTTTAGATGTGGTAATTTTGGACATCTTGAAGATAGTTGTACAAGGGATGGTTTTAGTTTCAGTGATGATGAATATGAGGATGCACTTGAAGGACCAGAAGAGAATATTCTAATGGCACTAGAAGAAGAAGAAGGTGATCCTATAGAAGACAAGTCAAAAAAGAATGAAGATGTTGACAAAGGCAAACAAATAAAGGAAGAATCAAAAAAAGGAGGAGTTGATCTTGAGGGAGAACTTATTTATGCTCTTAAAAATTTAAAGAAGGTAAGAAAGAAAAACTCCCAACTTGAATTTTAGTTTCAAGAATGTGATGAAGAGAGAGGAAAGCTTATAGAGGATCTAAACAAGTCAATGGCTAAGACAAAGAAGTTCAAGGATAAGCTAGAAGCAAAGATCTTAGAATATGAAAATTTAGAACAAGAAGTAGCTCTACTAAGGGAAGATTTAGAAAAATCCAAGGATAAGCTACACAAGTTTGGAAAGAGTTCAAATATTGTGGATAAAATAATCAAGGTACAAAGAAGGTCAACAAACAAAATAGGTCTTGGTTTTGAACAAGCTCAAAAGAAACAAGAAGAAGAGTCAACATCAAGTTCTAAGAAAAGAAGAAGAAACTTCAGAAGAAGACGGTGTAAGAGAAAGTGAGACTTCTGAGGATGAGTTGGACAATAGAAATTTCAACAAGGAAAGGAACAATGCACAAAGAAGAAATAGATGGAACAACAATCAGAATAGGTTAAGAGAGACTAAGAGACCAATGAGGTCAAGACAAGGAAACTTCAATGGATGATGTTTCTCATGTCACAAATTTGGGCACATGGCTTCACAATGTAGGACACATGAAAGACAAGAAAATGGGAATTTTAGAAACATGCAACTTTTCCATGGGTATTGCTACTCATGTAATCAGTTTGGTCACAAGGCAATGAATTGCAGGGTTCATGATAGAAAAGGATATGGATTCACCAAGAGAAATCCCAAGACATTTGCACCTCCAAGGAATAATAGCATTAAGTGTTATAAATGCAATAATGATGGACATACAACAAAGTGGTGTAGAGCAGACATTCCAGAATAAAACAATAACAAGAATAGGAACAAGAACAAAAATATGAATAGGAATAGGAATAGGAATATGGACATGGACAGGGACAGAAATAGGAACAATCAAAGAAATTAGAAGGATCATATGAGAAGGAAAGAGGATAAAGGTAAATACCAGTGCTTGCTTAGAGTAGAAATACTCCCACCTCAAAATTAACCACCTCAAGAGGAGGTGGGGGAGGGGCTAAGCTAAGAGACTCATTCTTAGCCCCGAGCCCCAAAGGTGACCCTTTGCCATTGATGTCAAAGGGGGAGATATTTGAGTAAGGGGGAGAGATTTGGTTTAAGGAGAGAGCATTGAGATAGGGGGAGCAATGTCCCAGGGGGAGCAGAACAAGAAAAAGGTCAAGTGTTTGGTAAAAATAATTTGGGTTACCATCAATGACAAAGGGGGAGATTGTTGGACATTTTGAGTCAAAGTTGTCATTGATGTCAAGGAACGAAGTTGTCATTGATGTCAAGGAATAAGCTACCATTGATGCCAAAAGGTCAAAAGGAGCAATGCAAAAGGTTGATGGCAAAAGAGCTTCATAATATTTATTTTTAATATTATGTGAAGCATAAGTAGAAGGGTTTTTATTAAAACCATGGATGAGCAAAAATAAAAGGTTTTTATAAAAACCCAAGGAGGCTTTTAATTTCAAATTAGAAAGCCCAAGGAAGTTTTAATATTTAATTTATAAATATTTAAATTCAAATTGAATTTAAATTTTATAAATAAATATTATTTATTCGAAGTGGTAAAACCAGAGGAGGCTTTAATATTTAATAAAGCCAAAAGATTTAAATATTAATTTATAATATTTAAATTCTAGTGAATTTAAATAATTATAAATTAAATATTTCAAAGTCAAAAAAAAGAGCATCGCCCCAAATAATTCACTCCACCGACGGGCATGGGAACAAGGGCATAAGGTATTTATACCTTAGCCAAACCTTAGCTTGGAGTCTCGATTAATGCATCCACATTTTTGTTGAAAAATCTCGTGCATTGTGTAAACCCAAATTTTGGTGTATTCAAGATGTTGAGGTGCTTGGTTTCTAGCACCATCCGGTGGCTAGCTCAGGTGGCATTTGACTTGGCGCTTGTGGCAGAGTGGTTACGGGTTCGAAACCCGGTGGTAGCAAGTTTGGAAGTTTATCTTTTGCATCTCTATTTTGGTGGTAGTAGAGGAGGTATTAGAGTGCGTGGGCACTCTAGCTCACACGTGAGCGCCTAGCTCATGCGATAGCCAAGGTTGCAGCTAGGGCACTTGGGGAGGCAGCGTCGTGGGTTCAAAACCCACTAAGGGCAAAGGTACAATTTTAATTAATTTTTTATTTGCCCTAAGGTTTGACGTGAGGTAGTTGGGAGGCATAAGGATTAATTAAAGTTTAATTTCTTGTGGTGATTTTTCATGGTAAAATAGTGAAGGGAGTTATAAGGAGTTTGATTTTAATTTTAAAATAAAGTCTCAATTGTTATATTTGCATATTGGAGGAGTAAGCCTTTTAAGGTGTTGATTTTATTTTAAAAGGACTTTTTGCCAAAGGGATTATTGTGAAAGTAATTGTTCTAATATTTTTAAGGTGTTGGATGTTATTTTAAAGATGGAGTGATAAGGTGTATTTGTGTTTGATATTATTTAGTATTGTGATTCCTTGAGAGAGAAATTATTATCTTCTAACCTCCTTGAGTTTGGCAAAGAAGTGTTTATGATTGTGGCAGATTTGTATGGTCTACTCCTCATCAAGAAAAAGGTATGAGCACATTCTTCTTTGGTTGAGTTGATTGGTTGGTTTTCTAGAAAACAACTTTGGAGTGAAAAGGATGTGAAAATGGAAAAAAAAAAAATTTTCCTTATTGAGTTGTTGAGCTATTGTGAAGTGAATGATATGCACCTTGTTTGATAAGCATTGTTGTTGAAGTGAATGGTTGAGTAAAGTTCTTGAACTAGGGTTTGCAAAGAACATAAGTATCATTGTTATGTGAGATTGGTTGATAAGCATTGTTGGAAATATTTTGAGTGAGTGTTCATATGCTTGGACTAGGGTTTGTGAGCAAGGATTATTTCATTGAGTGATTGGTTGAGTAGAGTTGGTTGAGCCTAGTCAAGTGGATGTGTGAAGTGATAGTTCAAGTTCTATGAAATAAATTATTCTATATTCTAAATTGATTTGAGAAAGAGGTTGAGAGTTTGTGAGTGTGAAACATATTGAGTCTCTAACAATTCTCTATATGTTTCTATGATAAAAGAGAGATTGGAAGTGATTGAGAGTTTGTGAATGTGAAGCATATTGAGTCTCTAACAATTCTCTGTATGTTTCAAAAGAGTGATTAAAAGTGATTGAGCATTGTGATGAGTGTGAAGCATATTGAGTCTCTAACAATTCTCTATATGTTTCTAAAAGAGTGATTGAAAGTAATTGAGCATTGTGATTAGTGTGAAGCATATTGAGTCTCTAACAATTCTCTTTATGTTTCTATGAGTTTGGATAAGTTCTAGTGAGGACTTGTTGAGCAGATTTGGACAAGTTCTAGAGAGGACTTGTGGACAGATTAGTGTGAGCTTTTGTGGAAGCTTACAAGATATATTTGAGATAAGTCTTTGAGAAGACTTGAGAGCAGAGTTGATTGATTGATTTGTTCAAACCTTGAGTTAAGGTTTGGGGTAGATCTAGAAGAGTTGATTTGAGATTGGATCAAGCTTTATGCTAAGGCTTGAGGATAGATATTGAGGATAGATTTGTGCTAGACCGAAGGACTGTGTTTAGTGCAGATCAGTGGATAGAGATTGAGGATAGATTTGTGCTAGATCGAAGGACTATGTTTAGTGCAGATCAATGGATAGAGATTGAGGATAGATTTGTGCTAGACCAAAGGACTGTGTTTAGTGTAGATCAGTGGATAGATATTGAGGATAGATTTGTGCTAGACCAAAGGACTATGTTTAGTATATATTTGAGGATAGATTTTGGTGCAGATTTGAGGATAGGTTTATTCCAGACAAGAGATAGAGATTGAGCAGATTTGTGCTAAACCGAAGGACTATGTTTAGTGCAGATTTGAGATAGATATTTGAAGGTGACAGAGTATAGAGGATGATAGTCTCTAGTGGATAGAGATCCATTAGCCAGGGCAGTGAGGACAGGTGTCTTCAATGGATAGAGATCCATTAGCTAGAGCAGTGGGGGCAACAGTTCTTCTAGAAGATCACCAATCAGAGCTAAGGAGAAAGGAGTTCTCCTATGGATAGATATCCATGAACTTTATTAGGGGATTGGTGTCTCCTTTGGATAGAGGTCCATAAACATTGTAATAGGGAAAGGATTCCCAAGAGATTGATTGAAAAAATTTTAGTGAAATATTTTCTCCTTGGAGTAGCCCACATTGGGTGAACCACGTTAAATTGGTGTCTCTATTGTGTGTGGTGATTTGTGCATTGCTTTTATTACTATTGTTGATATTGCTATTTTTACATTGCATAATATTGATTGGGAAAGAAAAGTAAAAAGTGGTCTTATATTGTTCACCCCCCTCTCACTATAAGCTTGTGTTCTTCAATAAATAGGCACTTCCTACTTTTTATTGATAATTTCACTATATATGTATGGTTATACACTGTCTATTCAAAAAATTATATTTTTTAAAGGTTTAAGACCTACATTGTTTTTATTGAAAATTTACTTGAGAGAAGAACCAAATGTCTTAGGGAAAATAGGGGTGATGACTATGTTAGCTATGCTTTTATTATTTTTTGGCTTATCAAAGTATTATATATTAGAGTAATATTCATTAATATCTTAAATAGAATGATGTGGCTAAGAGGAAAAATATATTAATCATGGATATGGACCTATCTATGACTTAAGACAAGGTTTCGTATTATAAGTTTTGTGAGGCTATCACTTGTGCAATCAACAAGGTTCTGAAAATGTAATCCAATGCATGAAATCTCTTGAGAGGTTGACAAGAAATAAGCCATATTTTTCCTAATTATATATCTCTATTTCTTATTCATGGGTTTACATACCCAAGGATATTTAAAAAAATGGGTTTTTAATATTTATAATTGTATCTTCGAGGTATAATTTGACACCTCAAAGGCACATCATATTTATAATACTTAGAGGTATAATGTTTTGATCAAGAGAGATATCATCTATGATGAGGTTCTTCTAGGTATTCCTTTCACCTCACCATATGAGATTTTGGCTATAGCTTGTTTTGATTTATTGTCCATTCTAGATGTAATAGGATCTTCTAATATTTAGGTTGGCTCTATTACTATTAGAGCATCCCCTCCTTCCTCAAGTGATTGTTCCTTAACTATTAATTTAATCCTTCATCGCTAGCATCTCAAGTTACCTTCTACTATATACGAGAATGACAAGAAAATGAAGATGCATCATTTTAAAATACTTTGTTCTTACATGATGAAGTGAGTGGTGACGAGTTGGATTATTAAATTTCTATTTTTTATGTTGAGATAACATAGGATACACAATATTGCCTAGTTCATACAAAAAACCTAGTGGGTTAAGATATTTCTAAATTATGTTTAGCCTATTCTATATTTTGAGTGACATCAAAGGGATCCTTTCTAGTCTTTTTTAAAGTATCCTATTGTCAATATCCTCACACATATTCCCAAGCTAAGGATGAGCTATAATGAGATAATTCTAAAGTATCATAATATGAGACACTAATAAAGAATAAAACTTAGGATTTAGTTCCTCTTCTAGAATGGAAGAAAGATGATGGATGTAAATGGGTCTATAGGACCAAATACACATTGAATGGTTAGGTAGAGAATAAAAATATATGGCTTGTTGTTAAAGGTTTATTTCATTAGGAGAGAGTGGACTACATCTATAGTTTTATACCTATGATGGAATCAACAAGGATGATTCTCTCTATTATTATCTCCTATCAATGAAAGGTTAATTAGATAAACACATAGAGTGCCCTTGATACATGGGCATCCATGTAAATAAATCAAAATTAATAATATTTTTTAAAACCATGAGTGTTGCACATGGTACTAGGACCTAGTTTATCTACATAATTTTTATACATGGATTTTGGCACATGGTTTTGTGCCCTTAGTTTGTGTATCTTGGTTGGCTATAAATATGTGCAAAGAGAGAGAAAAGAAACAAATGAATAGGGAGTGAAGAAAGGAAAATAAAGAAGACTGGTACTTTGAAAAGTGCTTCCATGTGGAAAGAATTTTGCAAAGGTTTAAAATATATGGAGCTAGAGATATATTTATGATGGTCTATGAAGAGAAGTTGAAAATTCTATGGAAAGTATGGACACTTTGGTATCATGTAATTGTTTATTTTACACCATAAATACAAAAATAATTGTTTATTTTTATTGTGTTATTATTTTGTGTACTATGATATCACAGCTTAGGTTCTATTTATGGATTAAATTCTTGACACTGACTCTTTAGACTATATCATCTTTTCTACATGGTGATATTCAAGAATAAATCTACATGCAATAGACACCTGATTTTAAGCTTGAGGAACCTAAAATATTGGTTTATCATTTTATTATGTCCTTGTATGGACCTATGAAAGATCTCATCCATGGTATGAGAAGACCCACTCCTTTTTCCTTATATGTGAGTTCTATGATAGTGAAGCTAACATGTTGTTTACATTAAACATAAGGATGATGAAACTTTGGTGATTATTTTTTTTGTTTATGATATTCTTATCACTAGAAAATTGTCTAATCTAATTTAATATAGGAAATCATAGCTTCATTTCACCTTTGAGATGATAGATTCAAGGTCTTTACACTATTTTTTGGGATAAATTTGATTAAAAAGAATTTTGGCATTACTATTTCCTAGCTCAAGTATGTTTTAGGTCTTCTTTAGCAGCTCAAGATGGAGTGTAAGCCAACTTGGATCCCCTTTGCCTTAGGTCTAAAATATTGGGTTGTTAATACCACACCTATGGTGGATGCCATGTAGTACCAGTATCTTGTAGGAGGACTTCTATATCATACACAAATAAAACTAGATATAACATTTTTCATTAGTTATAGTTCTACATACATGTAAAACCTTGACAAAGTCACAAAATGATATCTAAGAGGGTTCTCAAATACATTAGAGGGATCTATCAAATGGGAATTTATTACTCCATGGGACCCCCTCTAATTTTAAAAGGTTTTTTAGATGTTTATTGGGTAGGTGATTTTTATGAGTGGTGTTTAACCATATGATTTGTGTTCTACCTAGATTCTAACCCAATTTCATGGTGTTGTATATGCAAATCAATAATTTCTTATTCTTCCATGAAGGTTGAACATTGTGTTTTCAATGGGACAACTAAGCATATAATATGAATGGCAATGATTTTAGGGAAAATTAGCATTTCTTAGAGCTTTCCTATTCCTCTTTGTTGTGATGATAAGAGAACTACCCAACTTATCTATAATCTAATGTTCCAACAATGGACAAAGTACATAGATATATGGATGTAATATGTTAGATGGATTCATGCTTATGGAATATGAGATCTATTATTTGTACCTTCATCAAAGTATATATTAACCAATATTATCCTTTATATCACTTTTATGTAAATACAAGATCTTATTGGAGTTGGAAAGTGTCTCTTTGGGGGTGCAAAATAAATCTCTCACTTTATGTCCCTTGTTTAGCCTTAGCGGGATGTTGAAATATATGGTGGTTAAGCTTATCATGTGGCTATGACCAACTATTTGTAATTGTATTTGTTATATTTTCTCTTTGAGTCTGTCTAAACCAGGGTTATGCATAGTGGCTTAAGACTTTTGAAATTTAGAATTGGCTAATATTTGGGATCCTTGACCAAGGCCCATTAGCCAAAAATTTTTGGGTGCAATTTTTTTGGGGGGGTTGATTCACCCCAATTTTATAATAATTTGACCATTTTAAGTTTAAATTTCCAACATTACCCATAATAATAGTTAACCTTCTACATACATTTCGATACTATTCGCCTAGATTTTGAAACTAATTCACCAAATTTTTATAAATACATTTTGGGTCTGACCCCTTATGCATAACCCTGGTCTAAACCTTGAAAAGGGTACTTTAATAAAAAAAATTATATTACTTTATTCCTTAGTATTAGTCTCACAAACTCAATCTAAAGGTATCATGTATTTGAGTAAAAATACCCTTTCATATCGATCATTTTATTATCAATAGGAGTATAATTTGTTTTTCATTTGAGTTAAGATTATTTGGTATCTATGGACACCCCATCATATTCTATGTCTATTTTGTGTTCCCTTTGCTCCACTAAAAAGGATAATGGATATACTTAGTGAAATCTAACATCCACTAACCATTGAAAAATAATTTTCATGGACCTACTTAGTGTTTTTCAATGATTTTCAATGACATACTTGTACCTTTATAGTTGTTAATGGATTCAATAAAATGACAAAGTTTATTTCATATCATAAGACTTATTTTTCAAGTAACTTAGACCAATTATTGTTTGAACTAGTCATGTGATACTTTTCTCCTTACTGTAACACTATGTCAACCCATGATTAACATTTTATAGATAATATTTTGTATTGTTTATGCAATATTTTGGGTCTCTATATCATTTTTCCATGGTTATTCATCCATAATTCCTTGGTTAGACAAATTTTGTTAACTACATTTTTGTGTAGAGCTTTAAAATATGCCATCTCATTTCTTGTTCCAAATGGGATGTGAGTTTAACCCCATAGTCAAAGTAATAAGCAAATACAAAAGCTAAGATTTTATTTATCATATATCCTCCCCTTATTTAAGATTTGGAGTAATACATATCATGTAAAGAAGTTAATTCCTAGTTTTTATGTCAACTTTATAGGTCAGACATTATTATTTTGAGCATAGGTTCATGCTCTAGTTATATTAATTATTTTAATCTCTCTTTGCACATGTTCTTAGTGATAGTTTTCCATAAATACTTATTGATTCATTTAGCTCGAATGGATAACATTAAATATTTTGTTTGCTTTGTTTTTTAACAAGATTATTAAATTTTAATATTTTTCAAAACCTTATAATAATTTTTACCATATTCAACTTTATAAACATTTTACTATAAAATTTCATGGATTTTATTTACTTGTATTATTCTAATCATAATTGTTTTTGGTGAATTTAAAAGAAATTTTCTTACTTCCCAAATTTTAGGAATTCAAGCATTATTTTCATAGTCAAATGTAATTTTGATATTTGATCTTTCAACATATTTTCCCACTTTGACAAGGTGACATTCCAAACATTATTAAACATTTCTCTCAAGAAATGTGACTCATCATATATTTTTAATTATGATTGAGGAATGTCATATATCCATTCTAGCACATGTATCATATAGTGGTGTATAAGTTCATGGTTATATTAAGGTATTTCAATACCCATATTCTTATAAAATTTAAATATGGTTTGGTCATGCTTTAAACTTGTATATGAATAAAATGTTTATTTAGTATTTTGATTTATTAAAGATACATACCACTATACCATATATATATATATATATATATATATATATATATATATATATATATGTATATATATATGTATATACATATACATACATACATATATATATATATATATATATATATATATATACATATACATATATATATATATATATATATATATATATATATATATATATATATATATACATACATATATATGTATATATATATATATATATATGTATGTATGTATATGTATATACATATATATATACATATATATATATATATATATATATATATATATATATATATATATATATATATATATATATATATATATACATATATATATATATATATATATATATATATATATATATATATATATATATATAGTATGTGTATATAAATTTGAGTTATTTGAGTTCTATCATTGATAAATCAAAATACTGAATAACCATATTATTTTATATGGTGAGGAATATTATCTTCAAGTCATTCACATCTCTTAGAATTATTATGCCTAACATCTAGACAATGTGTAGCAACCTTCATATCATAGGATGGTGGTATTTAGCATTTATATAAATGAAACATTCCTAGGAAGAAAATGTATCTCACATTAAAATAATTATGGTAAGGTAAATAGTAAAGATAGTTTTAATCATAGTTTAAATAAAAATGATCCAAAAAAAACAATGTATTATATAAACTTGACAAGTATAGAATGACACAAGGCTCATGAATATAGACAATAGTATGCCAAACCCAATTGGATTTACAAATTTAATCAGTATAAAGGAAAATTTGTAGATTAAATTAAATAAATATAGTAAAGACTAATCTAAGGGGAATATTTAAGAGAGAGATAAAGTTACACACATATACACTAATATAATGCATTATATAATCCAATATAAAATTATGCAAAATAATAGAATAAGAACCTTAATGGTTTGTATGAAATAAAATAAACAAGATAGTTGACTTGGTGCTTGAACTTGATTGCTTATTACTTGTGCTTGTATCTCTTTATGCTTCATGATGATCCTTTATGATATTTAGTAAATAGAATATTGTTGATTAATGGATCTTGACCTTAATATTGATGTGCATAATGAGAAGACCCTTAATAAAGACTATAAAGTAGACAATGGATGTAAGGACAATATGTGGCATGGTTCAATACCAATTTGTAAATTATATTTAATAGGCAAAGAGGTAATAGTATATTAAACTATTAATCTCCTTCATATCCTTAAATGATGTTTGCAAGTTGGATTACAAGTATGATAGTTGATTATAGATGGTTTGCAGATGGTCTACAAATAAAGAAAAATAGAAAGATTTTCCTCATATTTTTTGAAGATTTCATCAAGATAAATAGACTTGGATTATTTTTTTATATGTTGGTAAAAATTTATTGAATCAATAAAACTATACAAGAAATAGATAATCCCAATACAATAACCCTTACAATGTATAGAAGAAAGAGACCCCAAAACCATCGAGCACCCGACCAAAATACACCCAACAAACAACTAACTCAACCAGGCATATCCACATCAAGCAAATTAGCAAGATGACGAGAACAATATAATGGGAGCTGATCCCATTCCCTATAATTCCAGTCTTATTGAAACTTAGAAGTGCATTTTTCCAAGCAATCATCCACACCATTCCATTCCCTAGGAATATGAACAAAGAAAATAAACTCTAGCTACTGAAAAATTTGAATGATCTACTGAGCCACTAACACCAACTGCCAATGAACATTAGAAATATTACGAGTCTTCAAAAAACTAATAATAATTTAAGATTCATATTCATAGATTATATTTTGCCATCCCCTAGCATAACCTTTCTCCAAAAGCAAAATGAATATTAAGGGCCTCCATATAATTATTAGTTTGCTTCCCATTATAACAAGAGAAAATGAAACGAGCTGCACCACTACTATATCTCCCAACACCACCAATACCTGCATACCTAGGATTCCCTCTAGAAGAGCCATCAGTATAATCTTAAACACCCCTCGGGGAAGAGGATGCCATATGCCATCTCTCTACACTTGGATTATTGATAATAAAATTATTGGCTGAAAATTTTATGTACATATTTTCAAATTTTATTTATATCTTGACAGAAATGAAAGGATAAAATGGGTTAAATTTATCTAATCAACAAAATTCAATAAAATAACTATAAATATAAAATATTATCATAATGATTGTAGATAATGTTTATTATAAACCTTGATTTAAAATTAGAGAAGAATCATATCATTTTATGTGAAAAATATTATGGATTTGAATGCAAAATAGAATATGAAAGAAACTACGTTTATATGACAAAACACCTTAGTTCAATGCCCCATAGGTTCCTTTATTAGGACAATTTACTATAAAATAGAGAGTTGACTTTTCTCTATCATAAATCATGTTTGCACAAGACTATTTTTTTCCATAAAGTGAACTAATAAAAAAGTACATTGTCTAGAATATATAATCATATGCTAATAGAAAAATAAATCACAAACGATAAGAGTATATAATATAATCTCATGAGGCATAAAAAGTAATGGTTGAAATCAAAGCTTAAACTAGTAAAATACAATGAAACTTATTTTATTTGCTAAAACATTAAAATACTGTGATATTGAAACACTAATGGTTAGAGTATTATGCGTGTGGGGTATATATAAAATTATCTATAAAATCAGATAAACAAGGTAAAGCCACCCTAGGATTTTTTTGAAGAACATAGCCTTGTTTGAAAATTTGTAATATAATGCTTTCTACTAGAAAATGTTAATGTTGATGTTAATATGAATCATATGTTGTAATACTAAGCTATATTAGATGTTGTATAGTTGAGTTAAATTTACATCCACAAATGAAAAATCTACATCAGGAACAAGCTAAAGGGTAGGTAGAATCTTAAATCCTTGATATTTCTTTTTTCGCATATATATAATTTCCATATAAATAAGAAAAATCTACATCAAGGAACAAGTTGGAGGGTAGGTAGGTTCTTAAATCCTTGATATTTCTTTTTTGCATAATATATAATTTTCATATCTTCGAGAGTTTTTGTGGATAGAAATTTTGATGTAGGTTTATTGTTCTCCATATCCTAGAAATAAAGTATTTAAATATATCTTAGATATGAAAAATTCTAATATTTTTACATGGACAATAATACTTGTTATAATTTATGTGTACAACCTTTTTTTCCATGTCTCAAATTTAGGTACATATATCTATAGGGAACATTTTTATATTTTTATCAAATTAGATGGTAGGTGATATAGCTAATAATAAGTATCCTTCATAAATTATGTTCATTTGCATACCTCTATTATGTATTATTGTTTATATTGTTAACATGTTGAAAAACACTTTTTATTTTAGATTTTGACTTAATACCCATTTTTCTTTTACATGTATAATAAAGTACGGGATGACATGGATAGGGTAGATGATGTTGGTGGACCACAAGTGACAATTTTAATTCATGTGGATAGTCATATTAAAAGAGTGATGATATAATTTAGTTTGCTAAGATGTTAATATTAATTAATGAAATTTAGGAGAGTTAGAGATGTTTGGTTTGATGGAACTCACTTTGATGTAATATTTTAAGCCTAAAAATAGTAGGTTGATAGAGCTACTATGGAAAGGGTAGGTAGGGTCCATCATATTTTAATGGTAGATAAATGGTTTAGCATACAAGATGACACTAATAATAGAGAGTGTGCATGTCATATTAGATAGATTATGGGGATATGATTATACTATGGTCCATGAATTTAAGAAAGAGATGACTAGGATACCTAGTTGTTTGAATGAAATTGAGAACATATTGACTCTTCTTATGTAAATTATGATCTCTCTAACTAATGTGAAAAATATATTTTACTCCATCCATGATTACATTCTTTGACTTAAATAAAATGCTTAAAAATTTAAATCAAATTTAGTAGATGAAATTCTAATATAGGTATTATTCATTTATAGTTTCTTCTAATGGAAGGTGAGAATTTATCATTTCAAGTATTGATACTATTATAATTGTTGAGATTAATTTTAATTCTACATCAATTCAATCATCATCAAAATTGATGTAAGTGATGAGTAGGTTTATGAATTTATGTAATGTATGTTTATCATAAAATCCAAATTTTGAAAACCATTAGAGGATTTGTTAGTGAGGATTTGATGGATATAGTTGGAACATATGAAAAAATATATAGTATGAGTGGAGGAGGAGAGTGATCTCAATGAGAGATACAACAAATACTATCAAGGAGTTATTAGAAGTGTGTAATAGACACTTAGGAGGAAATATTAGATTATGATATATATGAATATATTTTGGCTTTCATATGTTGTATATGATGAGTTTTAGTGATTCCTTTTATATATTTTATGTTAGTTTTGTTTATATGTGCTAATAAATTTTCTATATCTTCAAATACTACTTGAAAATAAACTCTCATGAATTGGTGTGGGTTTTTTGTGATAAGATATGCTACAAAAATCCCTAGGAGTCCTCTATATCTTCATGATAATATTAAATATTTATATATTTCTTTTATTAGAGGTGACCCTCTCTTTTTGAAAATAATTTTACTATTATTTCATCATCCTTAAGTTGGAGGTGTTTATATCAAACATGGCTTTTTTTCTATAAGAGCAACAAATGGAAAAATATGTCATATAAAAATTCAATTATATTCTTTTGATTTAATTAATTGCTATAAAATATACTAATAATGGTCTACATCCCCATATTTTGTCGATACTTAAATAAATTTATGATCTAAGATTTCCAATCTTTCTAAATTTTATCGTTCATCTTATATTATTTTAATTTTAAATTTTTATATAAATATTGAATAGGTTGTATTACGAATCCCTTATATTCTATTCTAATTAGTGGGGATCCCTCTCCTATGTTTCATGCTTCCCGGGGTCTTTGGTAGGGGATCCTTTATCTCCCTACTTGTTTATAATTACGGCTAAAGGTTCGGGTCATTTGCTTAAATATCAGGTTCACCAGGGTCTTATTCATGGGTAAATAAGATACTGGTAGACCGACTATTTCTCATATTTAATTTGTTGATGATACTAATCTCTTGGGTGTGGCCTCTATTCGTGAAGCAACCAATTTTAGATGCACGTTGGATATGTATTTGGTTGTCTCTGGTCGAATATATATATATATATATATATATATATATATATATATATATATATATATTTTTTTTTTTTTTTTTTGAATTTACATGGTGGAATCGGTAGCCGCCATGAATCCGGGTAGGTTGTCCAGCTTTTATGGCTGCCACAGTATTCTGCGTTGTCCGTCCCGAAAGCCGCCACACAGATCTTCACGCAATCCGCCCCTATAACCACCATGCCACAATCATTTTAAACCTTTTACGCCGCTGAAAGCACCAGGAAAGGGACAAGCGTTCAATCCGACGAGGCCCAAGATTTGAACCTTGGACCTCCGCACCCCTTATGGGGTTTGGATCAACCAATTGGTCTACACCTCGGACCTAACCCTCTGGTCAGAATATTAATGAGCATAAGTATACTAATTTTTTTTTTTCAATACGGATCCCAAGATTCAAGATAGAATTGTTTATATTCTCAGGTTTTAGGTTGGGACTCTTCCCCTTACGTACTTGGGGATTCCTATTTCTATTGGTCCTCTACCTAGGTCGGTTTGGACTAACATCCTTGATAAATTCTGCAGTCGAGTTAGTCATTGGACTCACAGATGGTTGAATTTTGCTGGTCGGGTTTTACTTCTGAAGTTGGTTGTTCAAGCTTTATCGGTGTACAGATGCCTTATTCAGATTGCTTCAACAAGTTTTATTCATGATTTGGATTCTCTTTCTAAGCAATTCCTATGGGATGGTAATATTGATTCCTCAAAATGAAGTCCTGTTAGTTGGGAGATTTTTTGTCAATCGAAGCAGGAAGGGGGATTGGATCTCCACCTAAGCTCTATTTCTAGGACTGCTTTGGCTGCTAAGTTGTATTGGCGTTGGTGTAACAATCAAGAGCAAACTTGGGCCATGATTATCTCCCACAGGTATTTTAGGGGGTGGAAGGTTATGAGATTCCTAGATACAACTTGACTGGTCGAGGATAATTTATTTGGAATAATCTGAAGAAGGGTGCAGAGTTGGTTAAGCAGGGGTTGTTTTGGATTTGTTATACTGGGTCTCAAGATCTTTTTTGGCATGATTCTTGGGATGGATTTTCTCCTCTCCTTAGCGAGTTTCCCCATCTTCAAGATCTTGCTCAATGCTTTTTGGATGTTGGATGGGTGAGGGTGGCGGATTTCAAAATTGTTAAGTCCTTTGGTCAGATGGTTAGTTTCCAGTGGAAGGATCCTCGAGAATGGCCTATTGGTGGCACTATAGATGCAAGGGTGGAACTAGCCCATATTTTGGCTAGTCGTCCCTGCTCTTCTCTGCCTGGGGATGATGTGCTAGCATGGGGAAGAGATAATAGAGGGATATTTTTGGTTGATGCTGGTTATTATGTTTTGGATCGACAGTGGTTTGGGGAGAATGTAGTCCCATAGTGGAAGCAAGTTTGGAATAAGTTTATTTGGCCTAATTGTAGTTTTTATGTGTGGTTGGCTACTCATAATCGATGTCTCACTTGGGATAATATTCAAAAGCATGGTTTTGCTAGCCCCTCTTTATGCTATAACTATGGGAAGGATGAGGAGTCTATTGGGCATTTACTTCTCCAATGTGACTTTGCTCGTCAACTCTAGCATTATTGGTGGGGAGTGTGGAATCAACCTTGTTTGCATGCTTCATATGTAGTTAAATTTTGGAGGAGAATGGGGCGGCCTCCTGCAACGACTTTCTTTTTACAAGTTGGGTGGAGCATTGGTCGTTTATGTATTTTTTGATAGATTTGGCTTGAACAGAACCGCAAGATTTTTCAAGGGAAGGAGTTAACTGCTTCTTAGGCCTGGCAGAGGATTTTGCGAATGATCCAGGAAACTATGTCTACAAAATGTTAGATTATTTCTCCCGTGGACCAAGCAGAACGTCAGATCATGGAAAAATTAGGTTTTTTGGTTAATGGTATTGGTCCTAATGTCTCTTGTAGATGTATGGGTTAGAGTAATTGGGTGCGGAGAGCTGGTAAATGAAATCCACCTCCTTTGAGAGTGTTGAAGATTAATATGAATGGATCTTTTCGAGGTAATCCGGATAATGCTGGTATTGGTGGTGTGGGGCAGGACAGTAGTCGTACTATCAATTTTTTTTTCTCTTGCTTTAAGGGATATCATTCTAATAACTTCATGGAAGCCCTTGCAATTTTATATGATTTTGAGCAAGGGTATGCTTTGGATTGGTGTCAGATTGTTTGTGAATCTGATTATCAGATTGTTATAAATTTATTGAATTTTGGGGATAGTCTTCATGGTAGTTGGCAGTTGAGTTGGATTACTCGGCAAATTCTCAATATCTTTGCTCACTTGGAGTTCATTTCTTTTGTGCATATTCCCCGAGAGTGGAATGGGGTAGCGAATTTGTTAGCTAAATGGGCTTCTGAATTTTAGGATGGTTGGGATGTTCAAAATTGGTCTCAACTTTCTTTTGATTGCTCTCAATCTCTCTCTTCTTTATTGAGAGCTGATATGTCTAAATAGCTTCTTATTTTTCTTTGTATCTTGGATGTTTTGTTGAGTTAATAAATTTTTACCCTCTTTTTCAAAATAATTCGAAAAGCATATCTTACCTCAAAACTAAGAAATGCTTTTAGGAATGAAATCTCTAATCTACACTCTTTAATTACATGAACTTATTCATTTAACATAAAATGCATTATTCAACAATTAATAACTATTCATAATGTAGATTTATAGTGTTTTATGTTTTACAACGTTGAATCAAACATAATATATTTCACATCTCAAAAAAATATTATTAAAAAATATACCAAAATAAAATTTTTATATATAAAAATGAACAAAAGTAAAAATAAAATAAAATAAAATAATGTTTCATTAAATAATATATTTATAATATAGATATATAAAAGTGAAATGAGTCTCACATTAGCATATAGTAATAATATGTCAAGCTTAATAATTATTGATATATGGCTTATCAAAATATTGGTCCTCTTCTTCAAAATTAAAAGATTTAACAATTAAAATTCATATATTTATTACTACACTTTTAAAAAATATTAAAAAATAATAAACATTTAAAATATATATATTTAAAAAAATACACAGACAAACATAAAACCGTACAAAATAATCTTTTTAGAGACGAGCCAAAAAAAATTAAAAATCCAGATAAAAAATTATATATATATAACTTCCCACCTGAACTAACAAAGCTTACACATCCATATTCAATTGACACTTGCAACGCCTCTGAAATATTAATTATCTGTTGAATTCATTAAAATATAAAATCTATATGAAGAACAAAGAAAGAGGCGTAACGTTCAGACAAAAGCCCTCTGAGGTGGAACTATATGAATTCATTAAATATATTTGACGTTATATGTGCTTGAATTTTGGGTCGAAGTGATTTTCATGCCTGAAAGTCGACTGGTCCATTCGGAAATGAACGTGTGCTCTAATTTGCGACTAAGCTTAATTCGATCATCAGGTCTGATACGCCGTAATCTCCATGGTAGAAGTATCTCTTCCTTCCCTTCTACTATCTCCTCTTTCCCTTCTATCATCTCCACTTCAGGCGCAAGGACACTCCATGGTAGAACTGTCTCCTCTTTCCCTTCTACTGTCTCCTCTTCACGCGCACAGACAGAAAGCACACTGCAGATAATAATCAATGTTAAAACACACATATAAAGATGAACATGATAGCAGAGAGCCATGATTCTTCTAGGAACAGATGCAATGACTAAGGTTGTATGTATGTCCAATGCCCAAAACTGATGTAATGACTAAATGTGATACCTCAACGAGACATATAAAAGCTGGCTCTCACGCTTTTTAAAAATTAGTGAGGCTTTTTTTAAATTTTAATTAACCCCCTTTAATTTGAGCGAGCCCACTTACTGGTTAATTTTGTAACTATAGATTTCAAGGGTATATATAAAGGTGTCTCTCACATGCAGGCGGTTTTAAATTTAGGTTTTTTTTTTTTTTATAATTTTAGTCGGGCCTTTTTAGCTTTCTCAAGGGTATTAATTAAAAATTTCAAGGATATATAAAACAGCCTCTCCAAATTAATTAGTTTTTTTTTTCTTATTAGGTTATTTTCCTGATGTAAACTTTAATTTTAATTAGATATTTTTAAAAATAATCAAGCTAGTTACTAGTTTTTTTCACTCAATTTTAAATAAAATTTTAAAAATAGATAAAAAATGACCATTTAAAATATAAAAGAGCTTTCATTTCAATATAAAAAACAATATAACAAATTTTTTAAATTTTAAATGTGGGAAAACTTTCTAAACTTTAGTATGGTTTTTAGTATGTTTAACTATTACCTAGTTTTACTTGTAAATTTTAATTATAAATTTTAAAGATATATAATTTTAATTAAATTATATTTGTTTATTAATTTTTATTATGTGTTTTAAAGATGTATAACTTTATCCTGACTAACTATTGTCTATTTTTGCATATAAAAGTTATCTTTGGCAGACTTTACAATTTAGCTAGACTTTTTTTATTTTAGCCAGGCCAGCTGCCAGTTATTTTTGCCTCTCAATTTAGTTTTAGTCTATGTACACTTCTTAGGAGTCCATTTGATTTAGTTTTCAGTCAAGTTCTTTGAAAGAGTAAGTAACAAAATTTGAAGGTTTTATGGAATTAGATGAGTTGATTGTATCTCACTGTGAGAGCACAACATAAAACTTTGATGCGTTGGATTTAAGTCTTGTGGCCTGCTGATTATGCTTAGGATTGTGAGGTGGTTTTGTGGACGTTTCTCTGTGTTATTTTGTAATAAAAGATAACAAAATGGTTGGCTTAAGAAAAAAAAAGGTTACTTGTAAAAATACTTATTTTTGATCAATTGAAGTCTTATCTTTTATTTAAATATTAGGGTTTATTTAAGGAATAAGAATATTAGGGTTGCATAGATCGGGGATTGCATGGATCCAGGATCCACGGTGTCCACAAATCTGGGTTTGCACAACGCTTGGATTGCATAGATCCGAGACTTATACAAAGCCGGGATGAGGAGGCCAGAGCTAGCTTCGATTTTGTGTAAATGCATACAGTCGGGATTTTTTTTTCAAATCAGATGATATCAACCAACAGTTTACTCTCGAGCATATACATATGGTCCTAAGAAGGTTCAAAACCCTAAAATGAAAATTTATGAATTAACTTTGCAGATTTATTCACACTAACATTGCAGAAAGTAAATACAGAAACTTGTAAATTTACTTTGCAGATTTACTTATACTAACATTGCAGAAAGTAAACACTTAATTAAAATGCTCAACAAATTATACAATGGTACAAACGTGCAAATAGATAAATATATATTATATTAGATATATTTCAACCCTGTTGCTGCCATAGGTTTACAATGAGCAAAGTCTTTCAACCGAGAGCATCTTTCTTCACAAGCTTTGCATGCCTTTACAAAGGTTGTGCTATTGCTGCACTACTCCACGCAAGAGATTCCTCAAAGGCTTTATACTTGCCTAAGGCTTTATACTTGCCTTCTTGCACTTGTTGCTTTGGCTCCTTTTATTTGCCTTCTCTCTTCTTCACTCTAATTTCATGCTTCAATTGCTCTCACTTCATCATCAATGAATAACACCCAACACTCGTATATATAGCTGAGAAGGAGCAAAAACACAACTACTTACTTGACATGCATTAAATGCAAAAGATAGTGTCAATCAGATCTCCAAATAACTACAGCTATTGGAAGTACACACAAATAATCCAAAATTAGGTGATGGATTATGATATGCACGTACAAAAAAATATGTTAGAGATATGTCAAAGATATGTTAGGGGTAGGTAAAATATGGATTAGTTTCTAGCATCCTCCCTTAAGCCAGGTTTTACAAAAACTTTGACACTAAGTATTTCCTTCAACCTTCTAAAATATTCCTCCTTCAAAGGTTATGTGAAGATATCTGCAACCTACTCTTTGGACCTACAAAACAACTCAATTTCATTATTTTTCACCAACACTGAGATGAAATTATATCGGATGTCAAAATTCTTGCTTTTTCCATGAAATATCAGATCCTTAGATAGTGCTATGGTAGAATTACTATCACAAAATATTGTAGTTACCTCTTCTTGTTGATGATGTAACTCGACTAAAATTCTTCTCAACCAAACTACTTGACATGCAGTTGAGGTTACGGTAACATACTATGCTTCTACATTGATAATGTAACAATCGGTTGCTTCTTTGATGACCATGAAACTGCACCTAATCCAATATGGAATGTGTAACCAGAAGTGCTCTTCTCATCATCAATGTTGTCAACCCAATCACTATCTGTGTAGCCAACAAGTTCAAGCTAGTCTTTTCTTGCATAAAATACTCCACGGTCAATGGTGTCATTGACATACCATAATATTCTTTTGCTTACCTACAAGTGAGTGTTCTTTGATACCTCCATGAATCTGCTAATTAAAATCACTATAAATATTAGGTCAAGCCTAGTTGCTATCAAATAAATGTGACTTCCAACTAATCTTTTATTGAATTTTGGATTGATATTATTGTTGTAATATTTCTTACTCAATTTCATACTTGTTGTGATAGGAGTGATGGTCGGTTTGTTGTCCTTCATTCTAAACCTCCTCAAGACATATTTTCATACTTGCCTTGAGAGATGAAGATACCATCTATAGATTAAGTAACTTCACTACCGAGAAAGTAATTCATTAGGTCCAAATCCATAATTTTAAACTCATGTTTCATTGCACCTCAAAATTGATCAAACAACATACTGTTATTGCCAGTATAATTCAGATTCTCCATATACAAGTAGACTATTATCATCTCTTCCTTTTCATTAGTCTTTATGTAGAGAGTGTTCTCATATGGGCACTTGATGATTTCATTATCCTAGAAGTATGCATTAATGTGGCTATACTAAGCCTTGGGTACTTGCTTTAACCCATACAAGGCTTTATTTAATTTTAGCACCTTTCCTTCTTTCTCTTCTAGTCCATAGTCGAGTGGTTGGTCTATGTAGACCTCTTCTTCCAACACTTTGTTTATGAAGTTTGATTTGACATCCATCTAGTAAACCTTCCATCATTTTTGTGTTGCCAATGGTAGGATCATACTCATTGTATCAACCTTAGTTATATGTGCATACACTTCATGATAGTCAATGCTTAAATTTTGCTTATAACCTTTCACAATCGACCTTGCTTTATATCTTTCGATATCATCTTAGGTATTAAAATTTATTTTTTATATCAATTTTATAGTAATGGTTTTCTTTCCTGCTAGAAGATCCATTAGTTCCCAAGTCTAATTTTTCTCTATGGATTCTATCTCATCATCCATAGCTTTCACCCATTTACTATATTTAATTGCTTCTTCAAATGAAATAGGATCACACTCAAAAAATAAAGCAAAATCAAAATGCTCTTCATCTTCTATTTCATTTCTAGTTACCTCATATATGTCTTGCAAACTCCTTGTCTTTGTTTGTGTTCTCATGTTGGAGATAATTCTTACATGTAGTGGTGTGTATGATGATGTAGCAGGGTTGTTGCTCATAGTGGTACTCTTACTTGAAGATAAGGGCTAATTGATGTTTTATTCATTCAAGTATTTAGTCTCAATAATTGTTGGCTCTTGTTGGCCAATATTCAAATTCTACTTCCAAGTTTCATCTTCCATGAACTTCACATTTTTTCTTATGATCAACTTTTTTGTGATATGGGTATACAATCTATAGGCCTTTGACTATTCACTAGACCCAATGATAGGGTTATGCATAAGGGGTCATATCCAAAATGTATCTATAAAAAATTGGGGGAATCAGTTTTGAAATCAAGGCAAATCATGTCCAACATAAGGTAAATCAATAGGGCAAATTGCCTTTATTTTTCACAAAAAACTATAAAAATAGGGTGAATCAATTGTAAAATATTACCCTTACTAGATCTCTACTTGGTTTTTTGGATATCACACTTTAGCAACTTCAAAGCTCATTTTAGAGGTCTTTCTAGGGGTTTTTTGAGGATTTTACCAAGTGCATTACCAATAAAAGATAGTTTAAAGCATAGATATTATCGAGCTAGGTGATTTAAAAAAATTAAAAATAGAGCTATAAATCAAAATTTATGCCTTCTAAAAGATTCTCTACTAATTAAACACAGTCAAAATGCATCCAACTATAAAAGTGTGGTCCAAATGTACTTTCATATTCAGACTCCATATGGTTTTAAAAGTTCACCTGGATGTAGTTCGATTACACTTTTGCAACCGAACCACATTTGGTTGCAAAAGTGCACCAAGATTCAGTTTAAGTGCACTTTTGCAACCGGATGAGATCTAACTATAAAAGTACAAGCAGACTACATTCGACTGTAAAACTGTACCTGGATGCGATTCGTGTGCACTTTTATAGTTGGATGCAATTTAGCTACAAAAGTGTAGTCGAACATCATCTAGTTGTAAAAGTGCACTTGGACCGCATTCGGGTGCACTTTTGCAACTAAATGCAATCCGATTGCAAAATTACAATCAGATGCAGCCCAACTACACTTTTGTAGTTGAACCACATACAGCTGTAAAAGTACATTTGAATGCAATTCAAGTGCACTTTTGCAGTCGAACCACACTCGACAACAAAATTATAGTTGAACCACACTTTTTTAGTCATAAATTTTTTAGTTAGACAAGACTCCTTTGCAACTAATCCTCTATTAAACCACTACTCCTCTACAACTAATTATTATTTTCCTCAATCGATCATCTATTCTTTTCTCTACAATTGATTATTATTTTTTCTACTATAGGTCATTTTTCGATAAGAATGAATTTTTTAGTTGTATAGGTATGGTTGTCATGTTAGGTATATATACTAGTATAAGAGGCGAATTTGGTGGGATAGATAAAAAAAATTATAAATCCAAGGTGAAAAGGATCCTCGATTTAGGCGGGAGTGCTAGCAATTTTTTAAAAAATTGGTAATATTATTATCAATGTGGGGTGAGTAGACACCTAAAACGTTTTTGGACCCAAATATTTTGGGTGAATGGGCTGATATCCAAGGTCCCCAAATTAGCCAATTTCCATTTTTGAAAATGCTAATATTCATGAATTAATGAAAAATTACCACTATGCATAACCCTACCCAATGAAAATGCATTTTTCTACCTTTTCCTCCATATTTCTTCTCTTCTCATCTATAATATGTGCATATACTATCCATACAAAGACTCTCAAGTGAGAAACACTTGAATTCTTGTTACTCCATTCTTCTTGAGGGATCATATCCTTCACACTCTTTATATGACATCTGTTTAGCAGATAAATTACACATGCTACAACCTTTACTCATAACTCATTTGGAAATGCTTTTGCATTCAACATGATCCTTTCCATATCCATTATGGTTTTGTTTTTCCTCTCTACAACACCATTCTATTGTGGTATCTAGCTATGAACTACCTCCTGATTCCATTTGATTTGTAGAAGTTGTGGAAATCATTTGAGATGTACTCACCTCCTCCATATGTTCTAAGAGTCTTCACATAACAAGCACTCTATTTTTTCAACCAATATTTTTAACTCCTTAAATTTTCCAAACACTTCTACCTTTTTTTTTAGGAGATATACCCATGTCTTTCGACTTAAATCATCTACAAAGGAAGAACACATTTATTATTGGTAAATGAGTTGGTTTGCATAGACCCATATATCTAGATTCACCAACTCCAATGATTGTGAATCTCTCCATGATTTTCCTATAAGGAATGCATCCCTATGTTACTTCAAAAAGGCAACCAGGTTGCTCTGTGAGAGGTAATTCCCTCATCATTTGATTTTTGTGGAACAAGTTTAGGCTGCTTAATCTTAAATGGTGAAATCTAGGATGCCATAGCCATTTAGCATTCTTTACAATTGCACTAAATGAAAGTAATATTTAATTCTAATTTTTTCAAATGAAACATCTTGTTCTTCGTCATGACTACATTTTCTATGAGCTTATTTTCTCTATCTATAATGATGTAGGCTCTATTTCAAAATACACAGTGTACCACTTTTGCATAAATTACCCAACACTCAAAAAATTTTATTTCATCCCAGACACATAATACACATCAAGATTGTATTTTCTTTATCCTTATTTTGTATAAATTCTAATCCTCCATTTTTCCATGACAAGTACCTTGTTGTTGTTTCCCATCTTCACTTCAGACTTGATGGTCTCATCTAGTTATGATAATATTTGCATGTTTGTAGATATGTGGTTACTACAACCACTATCAAGATACCATACATTACTTTAGCTCTCTTCATCAACACTACAAGTTAGCATCATAGACCCACAAGCATCTTTATTTTCTACATTCTCATTCTCATTGGTATAGTGGGCTTGTTGCTTATTTTTCTTAGCCATCTTCTTTCTACACTCATAACTATAATGGTCAAATTTCTTGCAGTAATAACATTGGATTTTGGATTTATCATACCTTTGATTTGATCCTCACTAATTTTTATTGTTGTCTCTTTCTCTTACTTGATGGAACTTCCAACTAACTTCTCCTTTATTGGAGTAGTTTGCTCATCCTCCCCTCTCATGACATTACCACCTTTTCCTCTGCTTTTTTATCCTCTTCCTCCTTGAGAACTTGAGGTTGTTTGTTGGGATTCTTTCTTTCTCATATTATCTCTAAATGATACCTATGTATTAAATGCTTGATCCAATGAAGTTTGTGTTATCTAATTTATCTTATTCTCATGTATTTTCAAAGAGCCGATGAGCTCATCCACTAAAATGGTTTTTAATTTCCTTGATTCCTCAATGGCAATGATGACTAAATCAAACTTTACTGGTAGAAATATGAGTACATTCTCCATAATTATCTAGTTCTCAAGATTCTCCCCATTCATCCTCATCTAATTTATAATATCTATTGTGTGGGTGAATAATTCACTCATGGAATCTGAGTCACTCATCTACAAATTTTTTAACTCCCTTCTCAACATCTCCAATATTACCAAATTTAGTTTATTGGTGCCTTGGAAGGAGTTGGCTAAAATGTCCAAAGCCTGCTTTTATTTAGTTATCAATGCAATTCTAGGAAATACGGTCTCCTCAACTGCATGCATAATATAAAATAGGGTTTTCTGGTCCTTTTGGTTCTCCTTCAACAAATCTTTCTCAACTTAAGAAAGAGCACTCAATATTACTGCATCTACGGGTTCTAAATACCCATTATCCACTAGGTCCTAAAGCTCCTAAGACCCAAATAGAATCTTTATTTGATTGCTCTAGTAATCATAATTCTTGCCATTTGAATACTCTAGTAATCATAATTATTTCTATGGCTCTTAAACTCCCACTAATGGCTCAAGCTATGATACCAATCTGGAAGTAAAATATAACTAGAGGTCCAAGAGCCTTTTAATTATTTTTGCATGCTTCACTATGCCAAACTTGTAGGGATCTAGGATTACACAGATTTGTGATCCAAGATTACATGAATCTAGGGTATGCACAAATATGGTCTTGCACAATGTAAAGATTACACAGATCCAAGACTTACACAAAGACGATATGAGTAGGCAAGAGCTAGATCCAATTTTGTGCAATTACACAAAACCAAGATTTTTTTCAAAATAGATGACATTAATTAAGAATTTACTTCAGTTTCAAGCACATGCACGATCCCAATATTTTCCAAAGCCAAGAAGCCACAAAAATCTAAAAAGGAAACTTGTAATTTAATTATGCGGATTTATTTACACTAACATTGTATAGTCTCAAGAAAGCAAACACTTAATTAAAATGCTCACAATAAATTATACAAAGGTACAAATGCACAAATAGACAAATATATATTATACTATATATATTTCAACCATATTATTGTCGTAACTTTACAATGAGTGAAGTCTTTCAACCAAAATATTCTTTATTCAAAAGCCTTGTACACCTTTATAAAGGTTGTGCTATTGGTGTACTATTCCACGTAGGATATTCCTCAAAGGTTTTGCCCTTACCTTCTTGTGCTTGTCGCTTTGGATCATTTTACTTGCTTCATTTCTTCTTCACTCTAACGTCATGCTTCAATTGCTCACTTCATAATCAGTGAATAACACCCAACACTTGTATATATAGCTGAGAATGAGGGAAAAATATAACTACTTTCTTGACATGCATTAAATGCAAAAGGTGGTGTCAATCATATCTTCGAATAAGTGGAGTAAATACAAATGCTCCAAAATTTAGTCATAGTTTCTGATATCCAAGAGCAAAATATATCAAAAAAATGTCACGGATAGGTGAAATCTAAAATTATTTTCAACATCCACCATGTGCTTGAAATTGATTTGAGCATATAAACCTAAAATTTTAATACATAAAAATATGCATTTTAAA
The DNA here is from genome assembly GCA_028583015.1 of Wollemia nobilis. Lineage (NCBI taxonomy): Eukaryota > Viridiplantae > Streptophyta > Pinopsida > Araucariales > Araucariaceae > Wollemia > Wollemia nobilis. The sequence continues at coordinate 1,266,020 of JAQPPZ010016827.1, forward strand.
ATACCTTCGTTTTTATATAAGTATGTAAAAACTAATTTAGTATGCATTCTTCTTTACCTATCAATTTAGAGGATCTAGAATGGGAGTGGAGGTGCTATTTTTTCTTCCTTGCAAATTTTCAAGGTTCTTTTTTTTCTCTTGTTCTTTGTAAGTTAGGTCTGAGTCACACATGTTGTGATATTTCTTAATTCTTTTTATAAATTAAAATGTTCATCTCTATTTTCCTTATATTTCTTGCTAATGTTATGTGGAATAAAGTTCTTCCAAAACATCAACACTGTTAGAGCAACCTCAAATTATAGTTAAACAATGCATTTCTTTTATGAGTGGGGCTTACCAAACAAAATATTGTTATTTTAGTTCAAAATTTCTTTTTTGATTAATGTACTTTTAATTTTTATTTATGGTTTAATTTTAGTTATAATATATCAAATGGTATTATAAAGTTTAGAGTCCATTGTCAACAACAATGACAGAGAGTGTCTTGTTTTTCTCAACATTTGATTGTCTTTGAAATTCATTTATAAATGTATTAATATTTATTTTAATTAATTATATGAATTGTATTTAAATTTTTTCAAAATTTTAATTAAATGTATGAAATTAACTTTGCCTATACAATGATCATATAGTAGTATTATAACAATTTAACACTTATCAAGTGACATTATCTCAATTAGTTAAATTCCTCAAAATTTAAGAAGGATACCAAGGTTCAAATCTTGTTGAGTGATACATGGATAATATCCAAGCTTTGTTGTAATAATGTGTCAATGATATAATAGAGATGAGGCCTATTTCAATCCCATATAACTAAGTAAAAAATAATAATTTGACACTTACACATGTATTCATTAAAAATATTAGAATCTAGGTGTCTCCTTGAAAGATCAAGAAATTTAATTGGTTGAGCTCAATCTATGACATTTGTTCAATTTATTTTAAATAATATAATAAATTATTTTGTCCAAGGTTCAAACGGGCCAGTGTGTGAGGGGGTGGGTGTGTGGTGGCTTTGTGTTAAATTCCCTATTCATAAGTATAGCTCTCAAATTTTCAAGGGGTCATGGTTGGGAGGAGATTGCTTGTTCATGGGGGTTTATCACAATAACCAAATCAAAAAAATATAATAAATTATTTTTTATTACTAAAATAGTGTTTAAACAAGTAATAGTTGGACAATTATGCACATGATGCAGTATAAGCCTTCTAGATGAATATAAAAAATATTAAACTAGTAGAGTTTATGCCATTTAATATTACATATAAATATGTATATAATAAGATAATACTTCTAGATGAATGCCAAAAATATTTAACTAGTTGAACTTATACCATTTATATCTATATATATAAAAATATATATATATATATATATATATATATATATATATAATATTGGATTGAAGGACCTCACCCATATTACATCATTACAAAAGGGGTATTACAACACATTGGCTTTTAAGTATGTTGGCTATTTAAGCATGTATCCTTTGACAAGATTTGAACCTCAATCTTCTTCATCAAAAGGAATCTAACTAGTTGAGCTATGGCATTTATTCAAAATACAAAAATATTATGTATTGTTAGGTCAATTAAAACATGACTGACATTTCCTTTTATCCAAGATGTTATATATATATATATATATATATATATATATATATATATATATATATATATATTTCTATTAAATATAGTAATATTCTCCAAAGTACTATGTTCTACAATTATCTCCTTCATGAAGATCAAAACCAAGATATTGTTATTTTACATATAATAGAGGTACTCACATTTACAAGATATTACCCCATAATAGACAACAAGCACTACCAATAATATCATATTTTATCCAATCCTTACCTACATTATTGTTGATAACATTAATTATAATTTGTGAGTCCCTTCAATTAAAATTAAACTCTATCTTTTTTAATTGTAATTTTAATCCTTCTAACAAGTGCCCTAGCTTCTATCCCTGGCATAGTTATTAGTTGAAGTTGCAAATGATTATGAATAAGTGAGGAAAATATTTCCTCCGTTATTTCCAAAAATACCACCTCCATTTATATTTTCTATATTTTATTTTAAAAGCACCATCAAATTTAATTTTGATAGACTCATAGAAGATTTTATTTTGAATGTCAATAGTGCACATCTGATGTATGTTCAAATCTTGTTATCAAGTTATTATTATTATTATTATTTTTTTTACGTTTAAGACTTTTTAATTTTGAGCATCATATTTGTAAATATTTTTATATTCTAAGCTTGGGTATGATTTGAGATTTTTTTATTCTATTATATATTTCAAGGCATAAATTTTAACAACCAGTGGAATGGTCAATTTTCCATAGAATACATAATCCTTTAGGTTTGAAATTATTAACCCAATATTTCATTGACTCTTTCAATATTGATAGAGTGATCCAATTTATTTTCATATTTTATATTAGAAAAAAAATGAATAACATTTAATAATATATTATTTTTCAGTAAAAAGAACTAAAAAATTAAATTATTTAAAAATCATATTATATATCCTACCTTTCTAGGATTGAAGGTTTGTAAGGCTTTTAAAATAAGTTTTAATAAAGGATGTGAGACTATTCTCCCTCACATCTAATGTACTACAACTATATATATATAAAAGAATAACCATGTAAAGTAAGGATTTATAAAACTATATAAAACAAGCAATACTATCATCAATGGTAAGAGTAGAAAAAAGAGATTCCTTAGTCTAGTGATGCCACCATCTGGGAGGATATCCATAGCAAGTGAAGTCTCCTCAATAAAGAGCCCAAAGTTTTGTAATATCTAAATATGGGTATAAACTCCACTACTTATAAGTGTTGTTGTGTCATCTGTATTTGCTCAAGTATTCTTCGTATTCTATAATTTTTATTCTTTTGCTTTGTCCAGTCCTTTGAAGTCCTTTTAAGTGGCTAATTATAATTTAAGAGTCTAATTCCACCTAAAATTTCATCCACCTCACCTTCAAATCCTCTTGTAGTCTCCTTAAGATTTCATGTCCCTCTATTAGGTTATTGGATAAGACACCAATGATTTTTTGTAAAGATAAAAGCAAGGGAACCATTTGAAAGGTGGTTTATTCCCCCAAAATCACTCTTACTAGATTTTTTCTTAAGGCTCCATATATATTAATATTATCTAGTCCCTTTGAAGGATGTTTTCAATTCCTATTTTTGATTACTTGTGCATGAGTTGAGATTACCCTATTTTATGTGACCATTGTTGGAGATACTTGCAATCTAGATTTTATCTAGATCCACTTTTGGTTAGGATTCTAGGGATAATTTAATAGGTATTGCATTGACTCCCTCATATTGACTATGATTATTTACTAGACAAAGTGGTTGTCTATGTATTTCTAGTTGAAGATACAATTATTTCTCTTCTTCAAAAAATTCTATAGAAGGAGAGTCATCTCCACCCAAAATATTTGTCAAGTGAGTTGGTCCATTTCCTCTTATTTAGACCACTCCCTCCAAATTGGTTCTATAGAAGATATCTGAGATGAGTATATGCTTAGCAAAATTGTCATATATTTTTTATATTTTGATTGTGATGGGGTATTCTATAAAATTCTAAGAGATTTTTTCCTCATTATCCTAGCACATATCACATTTAAAGGGCCCATGTGTCTCCCTTTTCATCAAAATTTCTCCTATTAACACCCTTATATGAAGTAGAAGCTAAATGAAGAGTATAAATTTGGTCTATAGATTTTGTGCCCATAACTGTGTGAATATAACACTTAACAGTATTAAGGTACTTTGAGAAAGGGATAAGTATATAAAGGTAACTATATATTCACTATATTTTTTTCCACTCCAACCAAGAGCATCTTCCTCTTAAGGCCATGAGAGTGATCTTGTTTGGATGATCCTATAGATTATTTTATTTTATCCTCTCATATTTGGATTGGCCACTCCTCTATTAGGATCTATTGTCTTCCTAACTCCTCGCTACTACTTTGAGGCTTACAATATTTGGCTACCTTTAATCCAATCGTGTCTATGAAGATTCTCTATCAATCGTATCTAATTCGAGAATTGAGTTATTATATTAGAGGAGGATGATCATCTCATGAATCTATCTAAAATTTAGTCTTCTATACAATATGGATAATCTACAACAATATGGAAAACCAGGGTGTCTAGAACTATCTGCAATGTCCATGCAGTTTTTATGATCCACCTCAACACTCAGGAGGATGCACACCATATTTTATCAGGGGGCCCATGGTTCTTCTTCAGAAGAAGCCTATTTCTCCATAAATGGAAATCCAAGTTTGACCCAGACACACAAGAAAATTAACTATGCACCCATTTGGGTCCATCTCCCAAACCTGCCTGCACATTTCTTCCATGAAGATGCGCTCCAAGGGATAGCCCAAGCTATTGGGGAACTGGTCATAATTGACCCAACTACTCGCACCCGGACTCGCCTGACGCATGCCCGCATTTGCGTCAATATCAATCTGGAGACTCAGCTCCCTGACCATCTCAATCTTATTTACAGAACATATTGCCGAACCCAGCCGTTAGAATACGAAAACAAACCCGCATTTTTCCTTGACTGCCAAACTCAAGGGCATCTTCCGTCCCAGTGCCCGAAGCGTAAAGAAGCACAGACCGTCTCCCACACTTCCAATCGGCCGGTTCAAGAAGAAAATCAGAAGCTGAAAACAAGAATGGGACAAAGCCAACACCACAGGAGCAAACAACAGCCCCAACCTCCTCCAAATCATGATATGCAAAAGGCAAGTGGTCTGTTCACTACCTCTAACAAGTTCAATTTACTCAGAAATCATAGTCTCTTTGATAAAATAAATGTTGAGGAGCTCCCTGGAAAGGATCTCCCTATCCCAAACCTTCTCCCCCAACCATCCCCCAAGGCCAATCTCCCCCAAAAAACCCATTCCCCACCGCCTCAATCGCACCCCCTGTCCCCTCCCATCATCGACATCGATTCCCTGAGCTCTTCCCCCAAACCATCTCAGTCCCCTAATCCGCCACCCCTATCCTTCCCACCTGCAATGAATGGGACGCCCCTCTCCCCATCTAAAACCCCCAGTGTCGAATCTGACAGTGATGATTCATCCCAAGAGTCCCCTGAACCATGGAGTCCAAAACAAACCAGAAGTTTCAAAAAGTCCCAAATGGATGTAGGAGGTGACAAGAAAAAGGGTAGGCCTTCAGGTGCTGAACTGAGAAACCATGATACAACTGAAGATATAGCCAATGGCACCCAAAAAACCCTTTTCCAAGAACTCGGAAGCACCAACAGGGAAGAAACCAAGAGATCCAAACCCCCCACGCAACAAAGCAAAGGGGGCAAAAAAACCTCCAAGAGTTCCAAATGAAAGTCCTCTCCTGGAATGTGAGAGGGTTAAATGGGGCATCCAAAAAAATACTGGATACTACCATATGAAAAGATTATAATCCCACCATATTTCTCATCCAAGAAACCAAATTAGGGGAAAACTGGTCACCAAGAGTTGCCAAAACCATTTGGAGAAATTGTGAGTCTGCCCACACTCCAGCTTCTGGTACCTCAGGAGGTCTCCTTTGTCTTTGGGACCCTACCAAAGTAGAAGGAAGAGTCATCTCAGGTGAAGGACGTCTGTCCAATATTTACTTCTATGATCCCAACACCCAACTCTCCTGGGTAGTGACAAATGTTTATGCCCCTAACTCCTAGTAGGGCAGACTGCTCTTATGGAATAACCTCACTCAGATGAGGCAAGCATTTAGCAATGTCCCATGGATATGAGCAGGGGACTTAAATACCCCCCTGCACTACTCAGAAAAAAGAGGAGGGAATAACTTAACCACTAGAACCACCAACGACTTCGCGCAATTCGTTTACTCAAATGAACTCATGGACGTTAATTTGAGGGGGTCTCAGTTCACATGGAGCAACAGACGGAAGGGCGGAGACCTTATCCAAGAATGTTTGGACCACTTTCTGTTATCCCAAGAAGCACTCCCCCTCTTTGGTGATGCTAGCCTTCAGGCACTCCCAAAAATAGGATTCGATCACAACCCCCTTATCTTTGAAACTGTAAATAGATCTCAGTTCAAGACCCCCTTCCGTTTTGAGTCAATGTGGACTCAACACCCAGATCTCAAAAGATTGATTGGCGAATGGTGGGGGAAAAATTCCCTAGGACTATTATAAACCAGGTAATGCAGAAACTTTGATCAATTAAAATAAAACTGAAGGGGTGGAACAGAGAGACATTCGGGAATATCTTTGAAAATAAGAAAAACATCAAAAATAGGCTCGAACATATTGAGGACAGGTTCCAAAAGGGGTAGGGGGATGACAATCTCAGAGATGAAGAGCGCGTTCTGCTTTCAGAATACCATAATACACTACGGAAGGAAGAAATGTTCTGGCATCAAAAATCAAGACAACTTTGGCTCAAGGAAGGAGACACCAACTCCAAGTTTTTCCACATTTCCACCCTCAGGCACAGGGGAGCGAATAGGATTAAGGGCCTCACTAGGCAAGATGGGTCTTTCACCAATGACATTCACCAGATTCGGGATGAAGTTGTCTCCCACTTTGAATCCCTCCTAGGCCCCCAACCCCCTCCCTCCGGTCTGGCCGTGGTCTCCCTTCTCGAGAGCATTCCTAGTTCCATCACTGAAGCCATGAATGAATTTCTCCTTAGCCCTCTGACCCCTAAAGAAATTCATCAGGCCCTATTTTCCATGCAGCCAGACAAAGCCCCTGGCCCCGATGGCTTCTCCCCTAGATTCTTCCAAACCTACTGGGACATTGTTGGCCCCGACCTCTGCCTAGCTATTTCTCAAATGCAGCTCACCAGATCCATTCCCAGAGATGTCAATTCCACTTTCCTTGCTCTCATTCCCAAGGGGTCCAATTCCCAGTCCCTGTTTGACTACCACCCCATTAGCCTTTGCAATGTCATTTACAAGATCCTGTCCAAAGCTATGGCCAATAGACTCACAGGCATCCTCCCTTCCATCATCGATCCCTACCAAGGGAGTACTATCAAGGGGTGAAACATTGTTGATGGTGTCATCACAGTTCATGAGCTTATCCACTCAGCCCATATCTCCAACAAGTCTACCTTCTTCCTGAAGCTTGATATGAACAAGGCCTTTGACAGAGTGGACAGGGAGTTTCTGACCAAAGTCCTCCTCAAATTTGGTTTCCATGAGAACTGGGTTAATTTGATCTCAAACTGCATCTCCTCCTCTTGGTTCTCCATCCTTGTTAATGGGTCAGTAGCAGGGTATTTCCCCAGTGCCAGAGGTCTTAGACAAGGGGACCCCCTATCCCCCATTCTCTTCATCATTCTAGCGGAGAGTCTAGGAGGGCCATCAAATCTGCCTGCTCCAAAAAGTTGATAACTGGTATCAAGGCTACCTCCAATCTCCAGCCTTCAACTCATCAACAGTTTGTTGATGACACCTTGCTGGCCACATCAGCCTCTGTGGCTGAAGCCAAAATCATTAAGGCTATTCTCAAACTCTATGAGGACGCTGCTGGTCAGAGGATCAACTTCACCAAAAGTAAACTCTACTTCACCAACACCCCCATCAAGAGGTAGGTCAAAATTATAGGTATTTTGGGATGCACCATTGCTGATTTCCCGACCACATACCTGGGCCTCCCAATGTTTCGAGGGAGACCAACCAAGACTATGTGGAACAATGTCACAGAAAGAATCCAAAGGAAATTGGCAGGCTGGAAAGGGGCTCTCCTCTCCCAAGCGGGAAAAGCAACCTTGGTCAAATCTATCCTCCAAAGCATACCAATGTACTTCATGTCCATTTTCAAAATCCCAGTGGTAGTGGGAGAAGCTATAGAGAAGATCCAAAAATGCTTCCTATGGGTAGGTTCTGATAATCAGTGAAAGTTCCACCTGATGGCATGGGATAAAGTGTGCACTCCAAAAGATAGAGGCGGGCTCGGGCTATGCAGGATAAGTCTCATGAATCAGGCCCTTTTGGCCAAACAGGCGTGGAAGGTTGTCACCAATGCCAATTTGGAGTGGGTCTCCATTGTCAAGCGAAAATATTTGCAACAGCTGTCTTTTAGGGATGAAGGAAGTCCCAACAATGGCTCCCACTTTTGGCAATCCATAACCCACACCAAGCACCTTCTCCAACAAGGGTTAATATGACAGCTCGGGGATGGCAAAGATATCGATTTCTGGCACGAACCATGGGCTAGGGATGAGCCCTTGGTCAAAGACCCTGACATTGCTGCAATCAAGCACCTCACTGATCACAAATTTGGACCCAGAGTTGTTGACTTCATCACCACTGACCAAGGAAGCCACAAATGGAAACAGATTCGGTTCAAAGTTAGAAATTTTGTCATTGACAAAGCTATGGAATCTCTACTGGATGTCCTCAGGGCAAATTTCATACCCCAGACTCATGTGGTAGACAAGCTTTGCTGGAAAGGCACTAGCAACGACCTCTTCTTTGTAAAATCTGCCTTCCAATTGACAGACAGGGCCCCAAAGAATCTCAATACCATTGACAACCCGACCACTGCCAAGTCCATTTGGATCAAACATCTGGTCCCAAAGGTGGCTCACTTTTGCTGGCTCGCTATCCATAATAGAATCTTAACAATGGACAACTTGATCAGAAGGGGTGTAATTGTCCCCAATAAATGCTATCTTTGCACTCAGGCATGGGAGTCCACCCAGCACCTCCTCCTCGAATGCCCCTTCGCCTGGGATGTCTTCTCTTCTCTGATAAGCAGGTTTCACATCAATTTGGTGTGGCCCAAATCCATCCTGGACTTGTTCACCCAATGGCCCAGTGTATTCAGGAATACCAGGCTCAACTTCCTTTGGAAAGTCCTACTTCATCATGCGACTTGGCAAATCTGGTTGGAGTAGAATAATCATATCTTCAAAGATAGCCCTCGAAATCCTGAAATAGTGGCTATTAGAGCATTGTCCCTCGCCATTGAAAACTCTAGCCTCATCCCTTGCATAGACATCCCATATTCTGGGACAGAATCTTTCCTATTCAAATCTCTAGGGATTCCCACCGAGTGCACCAAAGCCCAGAACTACCCCAGTTCCAAGAGTAACGTCAAGTGGAATCCCCCACCTCCAGGTTGGCTTAAGGCCAACTTTGATGGATCATCCAAAGGAAACCCGAGGGATGTTGGGGTTGGTGGTGTCATCAGGGACTCTACGGGCAATATCATAATGGCTTTCACTGAAAACCTAGGGGTTCAAACTAATAACTACGTGAAAGCCCGAGCTCTTTGGAGGAGCATTGAGATAAGCAAATCTTTGACTAATCCTATCATGTTCGAAGGTGATTCATCTATAGTTGTTAGTCACATGAACAACAACAACAATGGAGGGTGGAACATCCATAACATAATTCAAGAATGTCGAACCTCCCTAAGTCAATGCCCCCAAAGCATGATTCATCATGTGTTTAGAGAAGCGAACAGGGTAGCAGACCTTCTAGCCAACAGAGCAGCCAACCAAAACAACTTGATCATTTGGGAAGAAGACTTCCCCTAGGATGTCCTCATGACAACCAATCATGATGTGGAAGGCAACAACAAAGAGCAGCGTTAGCTGCCATAATGGTGTTTTTTCAACACCAAAGGTGTTCTTGGTCAACACTAGTCACAAACGAAAAAAACCACAAAAGGCAGTTCTTACTACCACAAAGGTGTTTTCTCAATACCTTCGGTGTTTTTCCTCAACACCATGTCCCTTTGGGACTTATTTCACTGCATCATTTTTTGGAGCTCTATCAGTTGGGGATTTTTTTGGTATACCCCTTCATTCCAATGAGCCTGATCAGCCCTTATGGCCCTCACTTTCTTCGTTCCTATGACCTCTCACCCTCATTTTTCCCATTATCTTGTCACCCATTCTCCACCCCCCTCTTTTCCCCTTCGTCCACTCCCTTCGTCGTATGCTTCGTCTGTCTCACCTTTTCCTTCCAATTTGGTCCTTCCCTCATGTGCCTTGTCATGATCGATATTCACACCTACTAGTACCAATTATGCTCTGACTATGCCACTTTTATAATTTGCTTCTACCAACCGTGTCCTCACCCTATTAATCTCTTCTCTGTCCCTATGGTGAGTACTCGCTCGAGGCTTTCCAATAAGTCTGATAGAAGATTTTTCAATAGCTATGCTTGCCCTAATTCTAGTGGCACGATGGCCATGATCGAGCCTTCAAACCTCCTACTCGACTCGACGACTGAAGCTCTTCTCGATGCCAAGAGATTCATCCCTTTCTTTAGGCTTTTCATGGGAGCGGAGGATGAGGTGACCAACGACTTCATCAATTCTTGGAATGAAGGTGAAGTTCTTGTTCGAGGTTTGCATTTTGAGGTAAGCATTCACACCATTGCTGAAGTTTTTGGTTTACCGCCTGTAGGCAGGGCTATCCGTAGGGATAGGCATAATTTCAAGGAGGAGATAGATCATTTCCCTGACAAGGGGAAGGATTTGGTGTGGGAGAAAAATGGAGTGCTGTGTTCATATTTACCCTACCCTTGGGACACCGTTGTCATCCCTGTCATCCAGTACATCATTGTCGATGACCCCAATAGTCCCTTGCGTGCTTACCACCTCACTTTCATTAACCATCTCCATGATGTCAAGCCAATGAACATTCCTGATTTCCTCCTTCGTTCCATCAAAATTACTATTGCAAATTTTAGGGAGTGCAAGTCCTCAAAACCCCCTCACCACCAAGGTTTGTTTTCTATCCTTTACAAGCATACCCTGGCTCACCAGATTTCAAGTGGTATCCCTACCCGCTCACCCACCCTCGAGACTTCATCAAAGTCCATCCATAAGACTAAGGCAATCTCGTCCCATCCCTCATTTTATATAGAGTCCTCCCCCATGGTCTGAAACTCCCACCAACCCTCCCCCGACCAAGCCCAACCCTAGTCAAGCTAGCAATAAGCAAGAAGCCTCCCCTTCCCTCACTTCCAAGGACTCCCGCCCTCCTGGAAAGCCTCTGAGAAGTAAGCGTAAAGTTTTTCACCCACCTTAGAAGAGCAGGAAATCTCGCAGGCTAAAGTCTCAGAACGCGAGTGCTCAGCACCAGTCACCAGAGGTCATCAACGATGAAGATGAGGTAACGATCAGTAAGGCAGAAGACATGTTGTGCTCCACCACCCTTACTCACATTAATAAAGTGGTAGAACACCTGAATTCCACCACCAATATTATCTAGGAGGTTGGATTGTTTCTTTAGGTGCCATTTCTGAAATCCAGGAGCTCCCTGTTGTGCTCAAGGTCCTTTGGACTAATGATCAGAAAGACAATGCAGAGCAGGAAGACAAGAAGGATTCCCAGTAACCCTGGGAAAGTGTCTACATGCAGTTGGACTACCTCATTTATTTATGTTTTTCATTTTAGTTTCATTTGTAATATCTGTGGTGATGGTTTGGCTAGCCCATAGGGGGTTGGACCCCTTTTTTGTTGTTGTCAGACTTTGTCATTTTTGTACAACAGGCACTATTCTTGCCCACTGTAATAGGGATGGGACCCTTTAACCCGATCTGTAAATAAAATATTTTACCTACCAAAAAAAATAATATATGTGATTGGAATATTAGAGAGTTTTGTGGATAAATTTTTTGATGTTGATTTATTGTTCTCCATATCCTAGAAATAAAATATTTAAATATATTTAAATATTTTTACATGGACAATAACACTTGTTATAATTTATATATGTATAACCTTTGTTTCCATGTCTCAAATTCATGTACAAATATCTATAGAGAATATTTTTATATTTTTATCACATTAGATGGTAGGTGATATAGCTAATAATAAGTATTCTTCATAAATTTATGATAGTTTGCATGCCTCTAATAGGTACTATTGTATATATTGTTCACATGTTGATAAACTCTTTTTATTTTTAGATTTTGACTTAATATTGGTTTTGCCTTTACATATATAATAGAGTAAGGGATGATATGGATAGGGTAGATGATGTTGGTGGACCACAAGTGGTAATTTTTATTCATGTGGGTAGTCATATTCAAAGAGTGGTGATATAATTTAGTTTTTTGAGACGTTAATATTAATAAATGAAATTTAGGAGAGTTAGAGATGTTTGATTCCATGGAACTTACGTTGATGAAATATTTTAAGCCTATCAATAGTAGGTTGATAGAGCTACTACTTAAATGGTAAGCATGGTCCATCATATTTTGATGGTAGAGAAATGGTTTAGCATACAAGATGAAACTAAAAATAGAGAATGTGCATGTCATATTAGATAGATGATGGGGATATGCTTATATTATGGCCCAAGAGTTAAACAATGAGATGACTAGGTATACCTTGTTGTTTGAATGAAATTGAGAACATATTGAATCTTCTTATGTAAATGACGATCTATGTAACTAATGTAAAAAAACAATATTTTACTTCATCCATGATTATGTTCTGACTTAAATAAAATGCTTAAAAATATAAATAAAATTTAGTAGATGAAATTATTATATAGGTATTATTAATTTATAGTTTCTTCTAATGGAAAGTGAGAATTTATTATTTCAAGTATTGATACTATTATAATTGTTGAGATTAATTTTAATTCTACATCAATTCCATAATCATAAAATTTGATGCAAGTGATGAGTAGGTATATGGATTTATGTAAGGCGTGTTTATCATAAAATCCAAAATTTGAAAACTATTAGAGAATTTACTAGTGAGGATTTGATGGATATAGTTGGAACATATGAGAAAAGATATAGTATGAGTGGAGGAGGAGAGTGATCTCAATGAGATATACAACAAGAATTATCAAAGAGCTATTAGAAGTGTGCAATAGATGCTTAGGAGAAAATATTAGATTATGATATATATAACTATATTTTAGCTTTCGTATGTTGTATATGTTTTATATTATTTTTGTATATATGTTCTTTTATATTTTCTATATCTTCAAATATTACTTGAAAAATAACTCTCATGAATTGATGTGGGTATTTTTTGTGATAAGATATGCTATAGAAATCCCTAGGAGTCCTCTATCTTCATGATAATATTAAATATATATATATATATATATATATATATATATATATAAATATATATATATATATATATATATATATATTTATTAGAGGTGACCCCATCTAGATGAAAATATTTTGATATTATTTCATCAACCCTAAGTTGGAGGTGTTTATCTCAATCATGGTATTTTTGCCTTAAGAGTGACAAATAGAATAATAGATCATATAAAAATTTAATTGTATTCTTTTGATTCAATTAATTGCTATCAAATATACTAATCATGGTCTACATCCTCATATTTTATCTACACTTTAATAAAATTATGATCTTAGATTTCCATTTTTTCTAAAATTTATTGTTTTATGTCATCTTATATTATTTTAAATTTAAAATTTTAGATAAATATTGAGCTGGTTATATTTATTTAAAGTTAAATTGTATTTTATTAAACATATTTTCTAAACTTTAAAATTTAAAATAATACAAGATGACATAAAATGATAAATTTCAGAAAAAATTATCATTCTTTTCATCATTCTAGCGGAGAATGTTTGTTTATGACACCTTGCTGGCCACATAAACCTTTGTGGTTGAAGGAAAAATTATTAAGGCTATTATCAAACTCTATGAGGATGTTGCTAGTCAGAGGATCAAATTCACCAAAAGTAAACTCTACTTCACCAACACCCCCATCAGGAGGTAGGTCAAAATTACAGGTATTTTGGGATGCACAATTGTTGATTTCCCGACCACATGCATGGGCCTCCCAATATTCTGAGGTAGACCAACCAAGACTATGTGTAACAATGTCATAGAAAGAATCAAAAGGAAATTGGTAAGCTAGAAAGGGGCTCTCCTCTCCCAAGAGAGAAAAGCAACCTTGGTCAAATCTATCCTCCAAAGCATACCAATGTACTTCTTGTCCATTTTAAAAATCACAGTGATGATGAGAGAAGCTATAGAGAAGATCCAAAATACTTCCTTTGGGTAGGTTCTGATAATTAGTGAAAGTTCCACCTAATGGCATGGGATAAAGTGTGCACTCCAAAAGATAGAGGCAGGATCGGGCTATGCAGGATAAGTCTCATGAATCAGGACCTTTTGACAAAATAGGTGTGGAAGGTTATCACCAATACCAATTTGGAGTGGGTCTCCATTGTCAAGTGAAAATATTTACAATAGTTATCTTTCAGGGATGAATAAATTCCCAGTAATGGCTCCCACTTTTGGCAATCCATAACCCACACCAAGCAACTTCTCCAACAAGGGTTAATATCGAAGCTCAGGGATGGTAAAGATATTGATTTTTGGTATGAACCATGGGCTAGGGACGAGCCCTTGATCAAAGACCCTGATATTGTTGCAATAAAGCACCTCATTGATCACAAATTTGGACCCAGAGTTGTCAACTTCATCACCACTGATCAAGAAAACTGTAGATGAAAACATATTCATTTCAGAGTCAGAAACATTGTTATTGACAAAGTTATGGAATATCTACTGGCTATCCTTAGGGTAACTTTCATACCCCAATCTCACGTGGTAGATAATATTTGTTGGAAAGGTACCAACAATGGCCTCTTCTATATAAAATCTACCTTCCAATTGATAGACAGGGCCCCAAAGCATCTTAGTACCATTGACAGCCCAACCATTGCCAAGTACATTTGGATCAAACATCTGGTCTCGAAGGTGGCTCACTTCTACTGGCTCTCTATCCATAAAAGAATCTTAAAAATAGATAACTTGATCAGAAGGGGTGTAATTATCCCCAATAGATGCTATATTTGTACTCAGGCATGGGAGTCTACCCAACACCTCCTCCTCAAATGCCCCTTCGTCTGGGACATCTTATCTTCTCTGTTAAGCAGGTTTCACATCAATTTTATGTGGCCCAAATCCATCCTGGACTTTTTAATTCAGTGGCCCTATGTATTCAGGAATACCAGGCTCAACTTCCTTTGGAAATTCTTGCTTCATCATGCGACTTGGCAAATCTAGTTGGAGCAGAATAATTGTATCTTCAAAGATCCTTGGAAATTTTGAAATAGTGGCTATTAGAGTGTTGTCCCTAGCCATTGAAAACTCTAGTCTCATTCCTTGCACATACATCTCATTTTTTGGGACATAATATTTCCTATTCAAATATCTAGGGATTCCCACTAAGTGCACCAAATCCCAGAACTACCCCAGTTCTAGGAGTAACATCAAGTAGAATCCCCCACCTCCAGGTTGGCTTAAGACCAAGTTTTATGGATCATCCAAAGGAAACCCGAGGGATGTTGGGGTTGGTGGTGTCATTAGGGACTCTACGAGAAATATCATAATGACTTTGATTGAAAAACTAAGGGTTCAAACTAATAACTACATGGAATCTTGAGCTCTTTGGAGAAGCATTGAGATAAGAAAATAACTGACTAATATTAGCATGTTCGAGGGTGATTCATCTATAGTTGTTAGTCACATGAGCAACAAAAACAATGGAGGGTGGAACATCCATAACATAATTCAAGAATGTTGAACCTCCATAAGTCAACGCCTCCAAAAAATGATTCATCATGTGTTTAGAGAAGCGAACAGGGTAGCAAACCTTCTAGCCAATAGAGCAGCCAACCAAAACAACTTGATCATTTGGGAAGAAGACTTCCCCTAGGATGTCCTCATGGCAGTCAATCATGATGTGAAATGCAACAACAAATAACATCGTTAGGTTCCATAATGGTGTTTTTTCAACACCAAAGGTGTTCTTGGTCAACACTAGTTACAAATGAAAAAACCACAAAAGGTAGTTCTTATTGCAACAAAGGTGTTTTCTCAATACCTTCAGTGTTTTTCCTTAACACCATGTCCCTTCGGGATTTATTTCACTGCATCATTTTTCGGAGCTCTGTTAGTTTGGGAATTTTTTTAGTATACCCCTTCATTCCAATGAGCCCGATCAGCCCTTATGGACCTCACTTTATTTGTGCCTCTGACCTCTCACCCTTATTTTTCCAATCATCTCGTCACCCATTCGCCACCCCCCTATTTTATCCTTGGCTTGCTCACTGTGTCATCCGATCCGTCTGCCTCACCTTTTCCTTCCACCTTAGTCCTTCCCTCATGTACCTTATCATGATTGATATTCACACCTACTGGTACCAATTATGCTCTGACTACACCACTCTGATCATTTGATTCTACCACCCGTGTCCCTACTCTTTTAATATCTACTCTATCCTAGTGGTGAGTACTCGCTCGAGGCTTTTCCAATAATTTTTCCAGAATATTTTTTAGTAGTTGTGCTTGCCCTAATTCTAATGGTACGATGGCCATGATCGAGCCTTCGAACCTCCTGCTCGACTCGATGACTGAAGCGCTGCTCGATGCCAAGAGATTCATCCCTTTATTTAGGCTTTTCATAGGATCGAAGGATGAGGTGGCCAATGACTTCATCAATTCTTGGAATGAAGGTAAAGTTCTTGTTCGAGGTTTGCATTTTGAGGTAAGCATTCACACCATTGATGAAGTTTTTTGTTTACTACCTGTAGGTAGGGTTATCCGTAGGGATAGGTATAATTTCAAGTAGGATATAGATCATTTCCCTAACAAGGGGAAGGATTTGGTGTTGGGAGAAAAATGGAGTAATGTGTTCATCTTTACCTTGCCCTTGGGACACCGCTGTCATCCTTGTCATCCAGCACTATCGATGACCCCAATGGTCCCTTGCACGCTTACCACCTCCTCTTCGTTAATCATCTTTGTGATGTCAAGCCAATGAACATTCATGATTTCCTCCTTTGTTCCATCAATATTACTATTACAAAATTTAGGGAGTGCAAGTCATCAAAACCCCCTGCAACCAAGGTATGTTTTCTACCCTTTACAAGCATACCTTGGCTCACCAGATTTCTAGTGGTCTTCCTACCCACTCACCCACCCCCGATACTTCATCAAAGTCCACCCATAATACTAAGGCAATCCCATCCCCTCCCCCCTTTTCTATAGAGTCCCCCCTACGATCTGAAATTCCCACAACCCCTCCCCTACCAAGAGCAACCCTAGTCAAGCTAGCAGTAAGCATGATGCCTCCCTGTCCCTCGCTCCCAAGGACTCCCGCCCTATTGGAAAACCTCTAAGAAATAAACGTAAATATATTCGTCCACCTCAGAAGAGCAGGAAATCTCGCAGGCTAAAATCTTAGAACATGAGTGCCCAGCGCCAGTCACCAGAGGTCATCAGCGATAAATATGAGGTAACGATCAGTAAGGTAGAAGACATGTTGTGCACCACCATCCTTACTCACATTAATAAGGTAGTTGAACACCTATTCCACTACCAACATTATCCAGGAGGTTGGATTTTTCCTTTAAGTGCCATTTCTAAAATCTAGGAGCTCCATGTTGTGCTCAAGGTCCTGTGGACTAACGATCATAAAGATAATGCAGAGTAGGAAGATAAAAAGGATTCCCAGTAACGTTGGGAAAGTGTCTCCATCCAGTTGGACTACCTCATTTTTTTTTCTGTTATTCATTTCAGTTTCATTTGTAATATTTGTGGTGATGGTTTGGCTAGCCCATAGGGGGTTGGACCCTTTTTTTGTTGTTGTTAAACTTTGTCATTTTTGTACAGTAGGCACTATTCTTGCCCACTATAATAGGTACAAGACCCTTTAACCTGATCTGTAAATAAAATCTTTTACCTACCAAAACAAATAATATATGTGATTGGAATATTAGATTGTTTTGTGGATAAATTTTTTGATGTTGGTTTATTTTTCTCCATATCCTAGAAACAAAGGATTTAAATATATTTTAATATTTTTACATGGACAATAACACTTGTTATAATTTATATGTGTATAACCTTTATTTCCATGTCTCAAATTCATGTACAAATATATATAGAGAATATTTTTATATTTTTATCACATTAGATGGTAGGTGATATAGCTAATAATAAGTATCCTTCATAAATTTATGATAGTTTACATGCCTCTAATAGGTACTATTGTTTATATTGTTCACATGTTGATAAACTCTTTTTATTTTTAGATTTTGACATAATATTGATTTTGCCTTTACATATATAATAGAGTAAAGGATGATATGGATAGGGTAGATGATGTTGGTGGACCACAAGTGGTAATTTTTATTCATGTGGGTAGTCATATTCAAAGAGTGGTGATATACTTTAGTTTTTTGAGATGTTAATATTAATCAATGAAATTTAGGAGAGTTAGAGATGTTTGATTTTATGGAGCTTACTTTGATGTAATATTTTAAGCCTATCAATAGTAGGTTGATAGAGCTACTACTTAAATGGTAGGCATGGTCCATCATATTTTGATGGTAGAGAAATGGTTTAGCATACAAGATGACACTAACAATAGAGAATGTGCATGTCATATTATATAGATGATGGGGATATGCTTATATTATGGCCCATGAGTTAAATAATGAGATGACTAGGTATACCTTGTTGTTTGAATGAAATTGAGAACATATTTAATCTTCTTATGTAAATGACGATCTATGTAACTAATGTAAAAAAAAAAAAAATTACTTCATCCATGATTATGTTCTTTGACTTAAATAAAATGCTTAAAAATATAAATAAAATCGTAGATGAAATTCTTATATAGGTATTATTAATTTATAGTTTCTTCTAATGGAGAGTGAGAATTTATCATTTCAAGTATTGATACTATTATAATTGTTGAGATTAATTTTAATTCTACATCAATTCCATCATCATAAAAATTGATGCAAGTGATGAGTAGGTATGTGAATTTATGTAAGGTGTGTTTACCATAAAATCCAAATTTACTAGTGAGGATTTGATGGATATAGTTGGAACATATGATAAAATATATAGTATGAGCGGAGGAGGAGAGTGATCCCAATGAGAGATAGGATAAGAATTATCAAAGAGCTATTAGAAGTGTGCAATAGATACTTAGGAGGAAATATTAGATTATGATATATATAACTATATTTTAGCTTTCGTATGTTGTATATGTTTTATATTATTTTTGTATATATGTTCTTTTATCTTTTCTATATCTTCAAATATTACTTGAAAAATAACTCTCATGAATTGATGTGGGTATTTTTTGTGATAAGATATGCTATAGAAATCCCTAGGAGTCCTCTATCTTCATGATAATATTAAAAAATAATATATATTTTTTATTAGAGGTGACCCCCTCTAGATGAAAATATTTTTGATATTATTTCGTCATACTTAAGTTGGAGGTGTTTATCTCAAAAATGGTCTTTTTCGTAAGAGTGACAAATAGAATAATAGATCATATAAAAATTCAATTGTATTCTTTTGATTCAATTAATTGCTATCAAATATACTAATCATGGTCTACATCCCCATATTTTATCCACACTTTAATAAAATTATGATCTTAGATTTCCAATTTTTCTAAAATTTATCATTTTATGCCATCTTATATTATTTTAAATTTAAATTTTTAGATAAATATTGAGCAGGTTATATTTATTTAAAGTTAAACTGTATTTTCTTAAACATATTTTCTAAAATTTCTAAAATTTTAAATTTTATGCTAATTCCATAATATTTTTAAAAAATTATTTTACACACTTACAACTCAATAATTCAAAAATCATATCTTACCTCAAAACTAAAAAATTCTTATAGGAATGAATCTTCTAATCTACACTCTTTAACCACATAAAATTTTAACATAAAATGAGTTATTCAACAATTAATAACTATTCATACATAAACTTTTAACATAAAATGAGTTATTCAACAATTAATAACTATTCATAATGTAGATTTATAAAGTGTTTTATGTTTTGCAACCTTAAATCAAGAATAATATACGTGACATCTCAAAGAAATATTATTAAAAAAAAATTAAAATAAAGTTTATATATATAAAAATGAAAAAATCAAAATAAAATAAAATATTGTTTCATTAAATTATATATATATAATCTTGAAATGAGTCCTACCCATACCATGACATTAACCTATAATAATTATAAGCTTATAATTATTGATAAATAACTTATAAAAATGTTTGTCTTCTCCTTCAAAATTAAACAATTTAACGGTTATATTTACATTTCAAAAAATATATATTAAAAAAATAATAAACATGTAAATATATATTTTTAAAAAACATAAAAAACATAAAACCAAACAATATAATCCTTTTAATATAAATCATTTTATTTATAAAATTAAAAATACAAATATATACTCTTTAGAGACGAGGCTCAAAAGAAAAGTGAAAGGCTCCCCATAAACATATATATATATATAACATCCCACCTGAACTAACAAAGCTTACACATCCATATTCAATTGATACTTGCAACGCCTCCGAAATAATAATTATCTATTAAATTTATTAGAATATATAATCTATATGAAGCACAAAGAAAGAGCCGTAACGATCAGACAAAGGCCCTGTGAGGTGGAACTATATGAATTCATTAAATATATTTGACGTTATATGTGCTTGAAATTTGGGTCGAAGTGATTTTCATGCCTGAAAGTTGACTGTTCGATTCGGGAATGAACATGTGGTCTAATTTGCGGCTAAGCTTAATTCGATCATCAGGTCTGATACGCCGTAATCTCCATGGTAGAAGTGTCTCTTCCTTCCCTTCTACTATCTCCTCTTTCCCTTCTACCATCTCCTCTTTCCCTTCTACCATCTCCTCTTCAGGCGCAAGGACACTCCATGGTAGAACTGTCTCCTCTTTCCCTTCTACTGTCTCCACTTCACGGGCACAGACAGAAAGCACACTGCAGATAATAATCAATGTTAAAACACGCATATAAAGATGAACATGATAGCAGAGAGCCATGTTTCTTCTGGGAAAAAAGACAAAACAAAAGTTTTATTAATCCAACAAAAAAAACAAAAGAGACCACATAAAGCGCCCCCGCTTTTTAAAAAGGTTTTTTCAAAAATATGACAAGGGATATATAGGTCTCTCACTTGCAGGCGTTTTTAAATTTAGAGTTTTCTTTTTATAATTTTAGTCAGGCCTTTTTAATTTTCTCGAGGGTATTTATTAAAAATTTCAAGGACATATAAAACACCCTTCCAAATTTTTTTTTTTTTAAGGTTATTTTTCTAATGTAAACTTTAGTTTTAGTTAGATATTTTTAAAAATAATCAAGCTAGTTACAAATTATTTTTGTATGTTAATTTTAAATAAAAATTTTAAAAATAAATAACCTTTTTAATATAGGAGAACTTATTTTTGAATGAAAGGACCTTATATTAATTGGAAATAATCACTTTCATACAAAAAGGTTGGGTGGAATTAACACACCCCGTGGCACACACCCAAAAAATTACAGGATCACATGGATCAACTCAAAAAGCCAATATTACATCAGAACTGAGTAAAGAAAAGAAGACAAAACAGAGACAAGTGTATGCAGCCACTGGTGCAATTGGAATCAAGCGAACATCCCATCCACTAGAGGTGCGAAATTGGACTGCAGTGGAGACCAATGATGCTAAGAAGTTGGAGCAGATAAATGATCTCTGCGACCACTGTGAGAACGAGCTGAAGGTGAGCCTGTGTGAGAGAATCCACGAGTTCTGGACACATGTTTATCAAAAGGAAGCCGGCTAACAGAGCAAGGTGCATTAGCCCAATGATCCAGAAGTGATCTAAGATATTGCAGCTCCACCTAAACTTTCTCCACCTGAGTAAGGATCTGTAACCAGCAATCATAGAAGAGAGCATATCGAGCAGCAATAGAGAAAGAGGTAGAAGCCTCCTGTCTCCCAAAGATAATATTATTTCTTGTTTTCCAGAGATGGTATAAAATATTAAGACGAAAAATATGCCAAACTTCATTTAGGGGAAGAGAAAAATCTAGGGGATCCCCAAGTAGTGCATTAACCCAAGAACATTGCTCCAGTAAAAAGGAATTGAAAAAAGAAAGAACCCAATCCCAAGCATTTTTGGCTGTTTGACAAGCCCAAAACACATGAACAAAATTGTCAGGACCTCTACAAAAAGCACAAACAGGATTAGCAACCCCCATATATTGTAACCTATGACCAAGGGGAAGACCTTGATGTAAGAAACTCCAGGCAAAAAAACAATGCTTAGGTTCAAGATAGGACTGCCAAACCACAGAAAAGCGAAGGCTCCATCTAGATTGAGAAGAAACTAGATCCCAACGGTGGTTTAAAGTATCAACCAGAGGAGCATTAGGGGACAACATATGATACCCTAAAGAAGGTTTATATTTCACCAAAGGAGTATGATTAGACCAACACCAATCAGATGACCAATGCTGTGGAAAGTTCTTACCAAAATGTAGCCAAATAGAGAAAGGAGTGTTGTCGATAACCACATCAAAAGTTGCTCGATCATCTGGCTTAAGACCAAACTTCTGGCAAAACTGATCCCAAGAATACCAATGCTTGGTATGAGCATCAAAGAAATCTGAAAATGTTGCAATACCTTTTTTGAAGAAGCGTAATGCTCTAACCCATTGAACTTGAGCCAAAGGTAGGCCCTCTGAAGTGACTACAGGAGACCACCAAGGACTTAGAGTGGAGATAGAAGCTCCGATAGATTTATCTTTACCCTGCCATTGGAGCCTGGGTTTGAATGCTTCCCATGCCTTCCAAATACTTTGCATCACAAAAGAACCTATAATTTTAAATGGGGCTGGAGATGTCAAAATGGTTTGTAAGGTCAGGCCCCGCCACCCTTTCCTCCCAAAGGGCAGGCCAGAAGAGATGCAGTGTCGTACAAGAACTTTCCAAGCTTCATCACCCTGAAGTGCCCTAACAATCCATTTAGCACATAAAGCAAACCCCTAAAAATGACAGTTAAATAAACCCAGACCCCCTGCCTTTTTAGGAAGACAACAAACATTCCATGCCACTCTATGAAACCCCTATTTTTGTTTATTTGAAGCCCAAAGAAAATCCCGCAAGAGCTTGTCCAGCTTCTGGTAACAATTTTTAGATGGGACCCAACAAGAAGAGTAATATACATGTGTAGAAGCTAGCACCTTAGAGCAAACTTGAAACTTACCAGCCAAGGAAAGCTTTTTAGTAGACCAGTAGCCCAACTTCTTCTCAATTTTTTGGACAACCATATTCCAAAGTTGAGCAGGAGAAGCCTGGAAGGCAAAAGGAATACCCAAGAATTTGAATAATTCTCCTGGTTGAATCCAATGCCAAGAGTAAGAAGCTAACCACTCAAGAAGTGGCGTTTGAGCTTGTCTATAACAAGATGTTTTCTTCCACTGAATGTTAGAACCAGATGCTAAACAGAAAGTCTCAAGGCATTGTAAAGCTGCAGTTACTGACTGCTCATCTTCATGTAATGTCAAAAAAGAATCATCAGCAAAATGGCCATTCACCATTTGAATAGAAGAACCAGGTAAAGAAATACCTTTAATAATTCCTTGTGAAGTTTGATGGGCTAAAAGGTAGCCAAATGCTTCAACAGCTAGAATAAACAGGGAAGGGGCTAATGGGCAACCCTGTCGGACAGAGCGAGCCAGCTGAATACTAGCAGAGTGTTGGCCATTCATCGTGAGGACTGCAGAAGCATCACAGAATAACATTTTAATAGATTGCACAAAATAGGGACCAAAGCCAAGAGCTTGGAGGAGGGAAATAATGAAATTCCATTCAATACGATCATAGGCTTTTTCAAAGTCTAGTTTGATAAACAGAGTATCCTGTCCAGAAGTGCTAGCCCATTCCATGCCTTCCCAGACAGCAAGCACATTGTCCAAGATATACCTACCCTTGACAAACCCTGTTTGCTCTGGTCGGATGATAAGAGGTAAAATAGGTTGAAGTTTTAAGGCTAAAGCCTTAGCAATGATCTTGTAACTTACATTCAGTAAGGTAATAGGGCGCCAATTGGTAATAAGTTCTGGGTCTCCAGGCTTGGGGATAAATTTGATATTTCCTTTATTGATGAGGTGTCCTAAAGACCCAGATATCATAGCTTCTTTATAGACATGTAACAGATCAGAACCAAGCATATCCCAAAATTCTTTATAAAATTCACAGGGGAAACCATCAATACCAGGAGCCTTATCATTAGCCATTTGAGACAGGGCATTCCTCAAATCTTCCAAGGTTAAAGGTGCATCACAACAATCTCGGTGAGCCAGAGAGAGCTTCTGAGGAACAACTGCACAACAATCATCAAGAGCTTTTTGCCGAGCAGAGGTAAGAGGCTGAGAAGCAAAAACTTGTTGATAGTGTAACACAAAAGTATGAATTATATCAGGTAAATTAGTGAACCTGATTCCCTCAGACTGAATGGCTTGAAACTGTGTGGAATGAATAGGGGGTCGGAGGCGCTTGAAGAACTCCTTAGAAACCTTATCACCAATTGCAAGCCAATGCATTCGTGCTCTGAGTTGAGCACCTCTAGCTTCATACAACTCTGCCTTATGAATTTCATGTCGAAGAGCAGCAGCATGTGCCTGGTATGCAGAGTTGAAAGGATTAGCTTGCAGACGGAGAGTAGCTTTGATTAACTCATCCTTTAAAACTGAATTAGCTTTCCTCCTTCGTTTAGCCACATCCTTACCAAGGATGCGAAGAACAAAAGTAGTACGGGAGATAGCAGCATTCCACCACTGAATCCAGCCTACCGCACCAGAGGGTCGAGGAACAACATTCCAGATTCTATGGATATGAGCTTTCATGGAGGCATGTTGTAGAAAGGAAGTATTAAAATAGAACTGAGAGGAAAAAAACCTAGCAGGAGCTTGAGCTTGGGTGATATCAAATAAAATTGGAGCATGATCAGAAAGAGTGGTAGCTGGCAGGGTCATGACAAAGGGGTGACCAAGAGAAAGTCGGGTAAAGTGAAAGCTAGAACTCTCTGAAAGCATGGCACGATCCAACCTTTTCAACACCCTAGCATCATCAACCTAAAAATTAGACCAAGTATACCATTGAGAATTGGAGAAAGCTTCTGGAGAACACCCAAAGTTAGGATCATACAGGCTAAGTTTACTTTTCATAAAATACCAAGCCTCTCGTTCTCCGACACACCAACGCATAGGGGCTCGACTCAGCTTATCAGATGGTTTTTCCACCATATT
Source organism: Wollemia nobilis (assembly GCA_028583015.1). Classification (NCBI taxonomy): domain Eukaryota; kingdom Viridiplantae; phylum Streptophyta; class Pinopsida; order Araucariales; family Araucariaceae; genus Wollemia; species Wollemia nobilis. Next base: position 1,291,169 of record JAQPPZ010016827.1, read on the forward strand.
AAAATCCCCACACAGAACCCAAGTAGCAAAAGGTAGAGAGAAAGCAAGCCACCGCCATAAAGCACATCGCTCTGAAGCATTATTAGAGGCATAAACATTAATAATGCCAAATGGTTTCCCATCCAATTCCAGCAGCACCCAAACAACTTGATTAGAAGGGTCAACACCCCAAGACACCACCTGCGAGTGCCAATTGGGGGAAATGAAAACTACAGCACCACCTTTTCCAGGTTCATGATTTGTGTAAAAAAAAGGACCACGCGGCCAAATAAAAGTGCAGGTACAATCTAACAGGAAATCATTGATCTTGACTTCTTGCAAACAGACAAAGTCAAATGTACCATAAATATGAGCAGCATTATCAATCACATCTCGGACCATATATTTTCGGACTGGGTCCGTCAGCCCTCGGACATTCCAAGAAAAAAATTTCATTTCATGAGTACTGATGAATCCCCCAATGCTTTGAGGGACTCAAAAGGATTATCATCATCAAAAATAGCAACCTGCAGAGGCCCATCAATCAGACATCGTTTCTCTGAGGGATCATCAAGAAAATGTCTTCTCAAACTACGGGACCGCCGAAGTTTAGCACTATTAAACTCCTCTGCTGATCGTTGCAGGGGTGAAGAAGAGACAATGGAAGCAAAGGAGCGACCCTCAACTGTGGGAGAAAGAACAGTGGTACCAACAAAAGCCTGCTGAGTAGAAACATCATCAGAATGAGAAGGCAGAGGAGTAGATGGCTGTTGATGGGGTTGTGGATGGGGTGGCTGTTGGGGTTGTGGACGGGGTTGTGGATGGGGTGGCTGTTGGGGTTGCTGATGGGGTTGTGGAGGGGGCGGCTGTGGGCGTTGTTGTTGGGATTGTTGCGGGGGATGACGATTGCGACGATTAGAAACCACATGCCAGTCTGCATCACCACTGGTACCAAAAGTGCCAGGGTTACCCAAGGTTGCAGAGGTAGATGGATCGGCAGAGGGAGAAGCAGATTTATTCGAGAACTTTCCAGCCATAAGCGGGCATGCACGAATTTTATGCTGAGAGGATTGGCACCTATAGCAGGTATTTGGGAGATTTATGTACACAATCCTCTGAGTAAAAGTATTATCCCCAATATGAATATCGATCTCTTCATCAAGATCTTGGGTAAGATCAACCTTGACACATACTCGCTTGGTGGGACGGGCCTTAAACCACTTGTCAGGCTCAAAACAAACAAAGGTGCCTATATTCTCCGCTAGGGTACGTAGATGCTTCCATAAAGGAATGGGAAGGCCAGGAAATTCAATCCAAACTGGAACATCTGAGGCTCCCTCCTCAGCAATAGAAAAATCTCTGTTATAGGCTTGCAAAATTAACAAAGAGTTTCGAACAGTCCAAGGACCCCGATTGAGCACCTTCTGAGCATGAGCAGGATCAGAAAATTGGAAAAGGAAATACCCTTTGGTGAGATTGGACACAGAATCAATCTCACCAAAACTTTCATTTTAATATAAAAGAAAATTATACGAAAACTTTCTAAATTTTAAAAATAAATAAAATATCAACTTTTAAAATATAGGAAAACTTGTATTAAAACAAAGAACAGTTACAAATGGGAGTAAACACATCCCAACCAAGAACAAAGAAACAAGATTACAAGCGCAGAGCACAAAAAGTCAACACTTTCCACCGTAGAGCGCAAAAAGTCAACAAGGCGCGAAAACGTGACATGTCGCGAAATCGTGACATGTCGCGATATCACGACAATCAAACCAGCCTTGGCCGCGCCAGAGCAACAAGTCACAAAATCGTGACATGTCGCGATATCGTGACAGCCAAACCCCGCGACGCCTGATCACCAAAAGTGTCACGAAATCGCGATAACTTTTCCCCTTGGCGCCCCATCACCAAAGGTGCCACGATATCGCGACGAGTTTTCCAAATGGCGCCTAATCTCCAAAAGTGTCACGAAATCGCGACGAGTTTTCTCCTCAGCGCCCAACCTTCAAAAGTGTTGCGATATCGCGACGAGTTTTCCACTTGGCGCCCAGGCTTCAAAAGTGTCGCGATATCGCGACGATTTTTCCCCATGACTCCTATTCGCAAAAAGTGTCGCGATATCGTGACGAGTTTTCCCCTTAGCGCCCAATCCTCAAAAGTGTCGCAATATCGCGACAAGTTTTCCACTTGGCGCCCAGTCTTCAAAAGTGTTGCGATATCGCAACGAGTTTTCCCCATGGTGCCTGTTCGCCAAAAGTGTCACGATATCGCGACGAGTTTTCTCCTTGGTGCCCAGTCTTCAAAAGTGTCATGATATCGCGACGAGTTATCCCCTTGGTGCCCATTCTTCAAAAGTGTCACGATATCGCGACAGTTTTTCCCCTTAGTGCCAATTCTCCAAAACTGTCGCGAAATCGCTACAACTTTTCCCCTTGGCGCCCAGTAGCCATAAGTGTCGCAAAATCGTGACGGCTTTTCCCCTTGGCGCTCATTCTCCAAAAGCGTCACGAAATCGTGACGACTTTTCCCCAAGGCACAAATTCTCCAAAAGTGTCGCGAAATCACGACGATTTTTCCCTTTGGCTCCCATTCTTCAAAAATGTCGCGAAATCGTGACAATTTTTCCACTTGGCTCCAATTCACCAAAAGTGTCGCGATATCACGATGATTATCCTCCTTGGCGCCCTTGCTCCAAAAGCATCACGAAATCGTTGTAGCTTCCAGCCAAAGGCCGCGACGGTGCAACAGGTCGCAAAATCATGACAGCTTCCCACCAAAGGCCGCGACAGCGCAACAGGTCACAAAATCGTGATAGCATCTCTCCAAGGGCCGTGACAGCGCGACATGTCATGATGTCGCGACAAGTTCCCTCTAAAGGCCGCAACGGTGCAACCTGTCGCAATATCGCGACAGCTTCCTTCCAAAGGCCGCGACGGCGCAACAGGTCGCGATATTGCGACAAAAACCACCCTTAGCATAAACTTTGCTCATTATCTCAAGGATCGTTCAAGACCCTGTCGAATCACTGCATCCTCCACAGGCATGTCACTGTGCAGCTGCACCCCAACCTCTTTCTCAGCACCCATATTTGCAAGGAAATCGGCCGCCTTATTTAAATCTCTACTCACATAGACGGGGATCACATCATCTAATTCCTTCCATAGTTCCTTAATTTGAGAGACCAGAATTCGCAACCTCCATGCTTTCGAAGCAAAGTTCCTCATGTAGTCTAGAGCACCAACCAGAATTTGAGAATCAGACTCGAGAATTATCTTCCTGTGTCCCTGATTAACAGCCCAGATGGAAACAGATTTAATAGCAAAGGCTTCTGCTTCATTGTTTGTGGCTCTTCCCAGACCTTGCATTTCCCAATAGAGCACAGACCTAGCATGATCCCGACACACTACACCAATTCCAGCACTACCCGGATTGCCTTTTGCAGCTCCATCAATATTGATTTTAGGAAAACTTTCATTTTAATATAAAAATATATACGAAAACTTTCTAAATTTTAGTTGGGCTTTTACTATGATTAACTATTACCTATCTTTACTTGCAAAATTTAATTATAAATTTTAAAGATATATAACCTTAATTAGATTATATTTGTTTATTAATTTTTATTATAGATTTTAAAAATGTATAATTTTAATCTAACTAACTATTGTTTATTTTTGTTCATTTGTAATTATAAATTTGAAGTATATATAAAAGTATCTTTGAAGCAGACTTTACAAAATTTAGTTAGACTTTTTTAATTTTAGCCAGGTCAGCTGCCAGTTATTTTTACCTCTCAATTTAGTTTTTAGTAGACTTTTTCTATTTTGGAAGTTCAACTTTTATTTTTTTATTTTTTTTTAATTTTAAATTTCAAACAAATAAATTTATAATTAAGTTAGTACATGCATTTTTTTTTAACATGTAATAGTTTTATGCTATTAATTTATTATATATATGATTGGTAAAAAAAGGGTTTTAAAAGGGACCCTAAACCTTTTACAAAATAAGTCAAAAAAGAGTTTCGCAGTTAGAATTCCATAAAGATATAACAAAAGAAAAAAAAACTAGAAGGTGGAAAACAACAGCCTTAGAGGGGCAAAGCACATCAACAAAAATGAACAACACTGCCAAGAAAGACATCTACCATGAGATTTTCCTAGGGTGGTGGGATGATCCTCACCACCATATTTAGGGTTTTGGTTAGCCCCCGCATTCTGGTTCAGCTCAACAGTCAGGAGATAGTGAATGCAAGGCAATCCCCATTTGGGTCAGAACATTCAAGGCCATCCCCAACTACGTCAACGTAATTTAGGCAATCACAATTTGTTGGTTTGCTTATACAAAACTAGATAGAACCTTCAAATTGATGATTATGGTGATTAGACTTCAGCTTGGGTAAGCAGAGAATTGGCCAAGCTAATGAGATCATCCAGGTTAATCAGCAACTTAGACTCGTTAGATGGATAGGCTTGGATAGATAAACCACCAAGGAAAGGCATGTTGCGAGGAGTCATCTCACATGATTACTTCTTGCAGCTAATGGAAAGAGAGCTATAGGTAAGATTATCCTGGTCCAAGATTATAACACCTTTGCATTTGTATCCCATGGATATTTTACAAGGAGAGCGCCTATAGGGGGTAGGAGTCGTATCCACAAAAAATATTAATTTCTTCTTGTCAGTCTTGGATGACCCAACAACATCCATATCTACTTTGTAATCATTATCCTCCTTCATGCTAGGCATTTCTAGAAATTGCTTAAGAACATTAGGATGGTCCTCATTCAAAATAGGAAGTGCAAGGGTAGGAGGTTGGTGCTAAAGCATATGGTTGAAAATCATAAGATGAAGCCCCTAATGCTTGGGGTGGAAAAATTTTCCTTCCCTAAAATTGGAAATAGATAAATCCATAGAGTGATATAGGTACTCCAAGATTTTGGTGAATTTTATATCCTTGAGGTGGTTGAGAAACACCAAGTGGAAGCTCCAAAACGATGAATTGAGGTCATCAATGGTAAAATAGTGCATGATGGGTATCAAAATCCGATTCCATGGTACTATGAGGTCCTTCCAAATGATGATGTTGTTATCCTTGTTTAAGTGTTTGCCTTTATCCCAAAAATACCCCAATTTAGCAGCAATAGAGTGTTTGTTCCTATGGATAAAATGTTTTTCAGTCATCAATTCCATGACCTCTGTAATTAGATGGATAATAATCCAAAAAGACACCCCACAGATGGTGATATTACCATTGTTCAAGGAGTCAACCAATTCCATAGAAATATCAACATCACTCCTAGTAAACTTCCTTAGGAAAATGAGGAAGTCGTGGGACCCTAATATCTCTTCCACCATGCAGTCGAGCTCCAAAACCTTTGGCTCAAGCAGATCCATCACAACCTTTCACTGGTTCCACTCTTTACATGAAGAACACTTGTAGTCCTCACAGTCCCTCAAAACAAAGGACATAGAAAAAGGTAACAAGTGGGAGGGGATATGGATGTAGAGTCTTAAAAACTTATGAAGTGGATAAATAGGGGAAATGACTTTGATAGCCATGCTGCTAAATGGGAAAAATAAATCGATCGAGAGACGTTGATGAAGCATCATGGTTTCAAGGCATTTAATCATGCAAGACAACATGGAGTCAGGGTAGGAAAGACCAATGGAAATCCAATACAAAGGCTGATAGGACACAAGGCTTAGGAAATTAGTGCACCACAAGAGGATGTTGGGACACGAAGGAGAATGATAAAATATCTTGATCTCCTATCGCAAATTATTACAATAAATGACACACGAATTAAGGTTGACATGAGGACTAGGAGCCACAGTGGTACGCTATAGAGAAAATCTCCACAAAAGAAGAGATAACCCTATCGGGAGTCAACACATAGAACCCATGGGGGTACAGAGGCCATTGGCAGAAGAGAGATTGAGACACATGTGATTATTATTGAAATATCACCAAGGAAAAAATTCTAAGGAACTAGAGACCTGAGGATAAAGCCACCTGTTCACGAGAGAGGTCACAAAAAATCACATCATTCAGACTAGGACACCACCTTGAAAAGGAATAAGACTACCACCTAGAAAAACCACTTGTCAGCCTGCTTGGATCGATGAACCAGTTGGAAATATGCTTGTTGGAAATGGACTTGAACATCAACTCAAAATGGCTTGACCACCAATTAGTATTGGAATTACTGTTACTCTGACCAAAGAAGCAGTTGGGAGTTTAACTATTAGTTTTGAGTCCATGCGAACAAGATCACCACCTGGTAGAAGGTTTTTCAATTCTAAAGCAAGACTAGGTGGAATGGTTGGATGGATTCAAGTACAACCACAACTAGGGACACATCATGCCACCAAGGATGGAGACACTGATCAACTTCTATTTACATAAAATAAATTTCTATCTGGGAGTCCACTTGATAGACCAATAGGATTTGGGTTACACATTAGACCACGAACCGATATGCAACCAACCATTGATCCAGATGTTGAAATGTTCATTAAGAGAGCCATTACCATAGGAGCTAAATTTGAGGTGGGGAGTTGATCCTCCTACAAAAATTAGTGACTTCATGAGGAAATTTATCGATCCAAACATGGAGGCCATCCTAAAAAAATCTAATATTAGCCATGATATCGGTTACACCATTTCCTTATTTGAACACATGTTGGACAATAGATCTCTCAAACTTGCCAATGAGGATCTTTGATTCTTCAATCAGATTGATGATTGACCAAGTAGGAGGATGGGATACTTTGGTATAGTTGATTGTGATTAGAGAATTACCTACAATGATGAGACGTCAGATGTAGAGACCATATTTTAGGAATAATCCTTGGAATAAAGCTTTAGCTTAGGCAATATTATTAGAGTGAAGCCCAATGGATTCAATAAACACAAGGATAATTCTCCCACAATCATCGTTGATGATACCTCCAAAGCTTGCTTTGCTGGGGTTACCCTTGGTAGCCCCATAAAAATTGAGCAAAAGCCATCTAGGGGGAGGAAGAGACCAAAGAACCTTCGATCTGTCAACCTTAGGAAACTTAGGAGGTATAGGCTCAGCAAGGATATTATAGGTAGAGACGAGTCTATCTTTGATGTCATGGCTATGACCCTTAAGATAAGGGATAAGACTAACATTCTCAGTGGCCAAGGAAAGAATTATGGAAAGAACTGAAGGATGATCTCTAGAGGATCCAATGAAGGCTCTATTGTTCCTTTCAAGGTAGATCTGCCATAGGAAATATGGAAGGTAGAAGGACCAAATATATTTGAGGTGCAAGTGTTTAAAAGGATTGGGCCATTGGATATAGAGGTCTAAATTTATTTAATATATTTAATTCTACTTAATAAAATTATTTTTTAATATTTATTTTAATTTTTTTATGGATAATAAGGGGTTGTACGGGTCCCTCACCCTTATATATTTTAATTTTTTAAATTTTAATTACATCATTTTTATCTTACCTTTTTAATATTATAAAAACATATATTCTAAATGAAATTTTATTATACTTTTAATTTTTTATGTTTATAATATTTAATTGTCAATGGTTCATTAGTATTATAGTTTATTTAATATTTATTATATATAGGTTAGTATGAGAAACCTTAACCCAAGTGTTGTAGGTGAGTTGGATAAGAGAGGGCAATCCTACAAGGGAGGTCCCAGGTTCGAATCTCCACCCTACCAAAAATTTGAATTGGGTATCCAAAATCCAATTGATAATGTTGGTGCGTGCAGGGCCGAGAATGAATCTTGGGTGACTTTGATGGCGTATAACCCCTTGGTCATGGTCTCTCAAACCAAGGCGGCCCCGCAAGGGATTTTTCGCTTTATAAAAAAAAAAGTATGACAAACCTTAAGGTTGAACATTATTATCCCACCCTTTTGTAAGACCTAAAGATAATTTTATTGATAGGGGATTAACACACACCTACACAAGTCACTATTTAAACCTTGAAACTCTCTAAGAAGAGCCAAACCCTACACCATTACCCTATATCCCATGTTTCAAGAGCCAAATCCTAAACTATTGTGTTGTCCCATATGAAATGTTGCGCTTGAAAAATATGGTGCTTGCAGAATTTATCCAACTCAGACATGCAAGGTGAAACTGAATGGAGCAATTAAAAAATTTTGTAATAAAATCTGGCGGAATACAAATTTTGCTAGTTGAAATTCTGAAAGTGCCTCTAGAAAATCTAGGAGTGGAATTTGAACGAAGTGAAAATTAACAAAGCAATTTATGAGCGGATTTTAACAATGGTTTTTCTGGTAGAAATTAACAAAGGAAATCTCGAGTGAAATTTTACTAAGATTTTGCCAGTGGAAATTAACAAAGGATAAATAAAATTCTAGAATTTAACAAAAAAAAACTTGGTGGACACTTTTCAAAGGATTTTTTGAGTGGAGTTTTTTTCTTTTTGGTACTATTAAGAAGAAAGAGGGTTTTGAAAGGGACCCCATAATATTTTACAGAGCACCCATATACAGAGGTAGCAAAAAGAAAATAGAACACACAACAGAACCAACACAGAGAAAAAGGAGGTCCCCAAAATAGCAAGGAAAACCAAACAAATCAACCAATGAGTGAACCAAGATAGTTCAACATCATTGAGTCAAATTCATTAAAAATATTACTAGATATTTAGGCAGCCTCCTCAGAATAATCTAGAGCCATATTAATAGAGCTCCAAACCACACATTGTTTGATTTCCATCAGATGCAGGCTATGTAGAACAACACTTTTCTTCACCGCAACTTATCTCGAAGAATAAACATCAGTCACCAACTTGTATTTAATGAAGTGTCTAGGAAGAACCTCCACAACATCCTCTTTGGAAAGAGGAGAGGAATCCACCAAATCCCTCTTTTTACCACTAAGCCTAACAAACTTAGGGGTACCACCACCATCCACCTTACAACCAACCGAAATGCCCTCCATAACTGGAGAAACAACAAGAGACACCAAATAATTATTAACAGCCTCAGTGGAAGAGTTCCTCACTGTCGAACCCCAAACCCTTTTAGAAGAAACAAGGACCTTGTAGGAAATCTCTTTCGAACCAAAACCCATGGAAAAGGATTACACATCCTTCAAATCTGCACTCAAGCTCACTAACACCTGTAAAGAATCGCTAGGCACTGGAATAGGAAGAGAACTCAAAGACTTTAAAATTTCCTCTGCCACCACCCATTTCTCCATAGCAGCACATTTAAAAACCAATAGAGCCAAGCCCTAGTGCAGAGGAAATTGGCCTCATCCACCTTGAACAACCAACATCGATTTGCGCATAGAATTGAATAGGAACAAAGGGATGTTCATCCACATTTGCCTCCATAGGTGATTTAGGAACATAGCATGAAAAATGCAAATAATTTCATATGAGGAGTCCAAAGTGAAAAAATCCATAATCACCTTATTCCATGGTGAAGGCAGAGCCTTAGCATTGAATCCATTTTGAATTCTCAGTAAGAATTCATCTCCTTCCAAGAAGAAACTAATATCCTTTAATAAAGAGTGCCTATCCATTTGTGGTTGGCCACTAGGAACATATGTATTACCCGGGATAATATCCAAAAGAGAGGTTTTTAGGGCTCTTCATTTTGTTTTCTTTGTGATAATAGTGATGAATCTTTAGGGTATTTGCTCTTACAATATTCGTTTGTGCAGGAAATTTGGCATCTTTGGTGGAGGGTGTGGAAATAGTCTTGTTCTCATGCCTCTTCTCTTGTTGAGTTTTGGAGGAGTTTAGGAAGACCTCCTACTAAGGCTTTCTTTCTTCAAGTTGCATGGAGTATTGGCCCCTCATGTATTATATGGTAGATTTGGATTGAAAGAAATCGAAGAATTTTTCAAGGTAGAAAATTAACTATTTATTAGATTTAACAGAGGACTATTGGTATGATCCAATAAACCGTTTCTTCTAAATTTTAGATCAGTCTTCCTTTGGAGCAGTCTGAGATTTTGATGATGTAGGACCTAGGTTTAGTGGAGAATGGTCCTCATCCTTCTTTATTGCTTAGGAGGGGAGTCCTAAATCAAAAAGTGCAAAGAGATGGCAAATGGTATCCTCCACCTCAGGGGGTGTTTAAGATTAACACTAATGGCTCTTCTATAGGAAATCATGCGTATGCAGGTATTGGTGATGTTGGGAGAGATAGTAGTGGTGCAACTCTTTTCATTTTCTCCTGATATAAGGGGAAGCAAACTAATAATTATATAGAGGCCCTTGCTATTTGTTTTACTTTATAAAAAGGTTATGCTCTAGGATGGTGAAAGATAATATGTGAGTTGGACTTTCAAATTATTATTAATTTTTTGAAGACTCATAATATTTCTAATGTTCATTTGTAGTCGGCGTTAGTGGCTTGGTACGACATCTATATTTTATTTCCTTTGTTCATATTCTTAGGGAATGGAATGGTGTGGTTTATTGCTTGGAAAAATGGGCTTCTGAGTTTCAAAAATACTTGAATGTTAGGGAATGGGATCAGATCCCATTGGATTGTTCTCGTCATCTTGCTAATTTTCTTGTTGGGGATATGCCTGGTTAAGGCTATTATTTTTTGTGTGTTTTTTGGTTGGTTGCTCGATGGTTTTGGGGGTATCTTTCTTCTGGCCCTTGTAATGGTTATTATTTTGGAATTCTCTATTTCTTGAATAGTTTTATTGATTCAATAATTTTTTACCAACATATTAAAAAATAGTAAATATTGTAGAAGTAAATCAATAAGTTACACACACACACACACACACACACACACACACACACACCATAATATATATATATATATATATATATATATATATATATATTAGGATGGAAGAAAATGTTTTGAAAGGGACCATAAACCTTTTACAATAAAGCATGTAACATATCTACTGATAATATTCAATTTGAGACAAACCAATGTGCAATAGTCCACAATGAAATAGTCTATATTAAAATCTTGAAACATTCCATATCAAACTTATGCACTAGCCAAAGAGTCATTTTTGCTTTTAATGTCCTCTAATTGGGTGACATACTCCTCAAAGATATTGGCCAACATATGGCTCAATCTCATCCTATAATCAAGCATGTCAATAAAATCATCTTTTTCCTCTTCCAATGAGTAGCATGTTACTTCTCTTGCCCAAGGCCATTACTCTTTGGATTCTCTTGGAAATATGTGTCTCTTTTTCTCTAATTTTTTGAATGGAAGGTCTCCCTTGAGATTTAATAGTGCCTACTCTTTTGATGTTTGGTTTTTGGAGTTTGGTAGCTTTCTTCGGTTCAACTAATTTTCCTAGGTTTTTTATTTTATTTGCTATATTTTCCATAGTTATTTGGATATTTTCATCTTCACCATCCTCATTTTCTAACTTAGGGTTTCCATCAACAGACTTTTCCATAAAGATATTATCTTCATATCTACAAATAATTTTTTGAAGGATATCAAAATAATTTGTAGAAAGAACAATATTCATCTCTAAGGAGGGTAAAGTTTTACATACCTTTCACATACCTTCATCTTATCTACCAAAACTTGATTTTCAATGAAAGACTCATGCATATCAGCTTTAATTACTTCATTTTTAGGGATTCCAGCTTTCAAGGTATCTTCCATTCTAAGATCCTCCATAGATTAATTCTTTTGCATTTCTAATTTACCAACTTTGCTTTTAGGGTTTTTAGCTTTCTTCTTGGAATCATTTGCTTCCATTTGCTTCGACTGCAAGACCTTTGAACCTTGAGAAGGAGCATTTAGTTCGACATACCTCAACCAAGTGCCCTAATTTCTTACAAACCCCAAATTTAATAGGGGGTTCTCATATTCTAGAAGTTAATTCCAAACTCTCAATCTTGATATGAGCCAAATCATATCTGGTAAATTTTTTTGAAGCTTCATATTAACATGTATCCTAGCATAGATGAGGCAAAATTTGGACTTGGTGGTTGGATCCAAAACAATCAGTTGGTCATTTCCTTAGCAATACCAACAAAAATCTCCTCATTCCAATAGTGAAAAGGAAGATTTGGTAATCTCACCCAAAATGGGACTTGCAAATTTTTTTGGGTCTTTGGATTGAAATCAGGTCCCCATATCCTCAAGAAAAGACCCCGTCTACCAAATAACTAGTGGCCACCCCATAATTTTTTTTTTGAATCAGTAAAATAATTTAGCTTCACCATAAAATAAAATCCCTTGGGGAGGACCACAATCTTCATATTACCATTAAACCTCCACATAGAAGAATCTCATTTCTTGATCGCATCTAGGTTATGTCTCACCCCCATAATTCTGCCAACCAGGTGATGTGAGTCTTTTTCAATGGTCATGTTAACCATGTTGTCTGAAATAAAAGTTGGTCCTTTATAGGAGTAGATCAAACTTGGTATCAAGGAGCTTAGACTTACCCAACACCACTTGAGACCACGGTTATTTCCCCTATCTATTGTGAGACCCTTCAAGTCTAAAAATTTAGGGAAAGCCTCCAAAAAAAGCTCAATGAATGAACCCAAAATATCGGTATCCTAAAGAGGGTCTACACTCTGTGACCCCACCTCACTAAACCCAACACCACCATTTTTATAGTCATTATAGGTTTCATTTTGCCTACCAATCTTAATTCTACAACAATTACCAGGTCTTGATCCATTACTGTTTGTGTTTCCACTACCGCTACCATGTCCTGGCTCTTTTTTTCTTGCTATCAAACTAATAAAAATAGTTGTCTTGTATTATAAGGCCCAGATCTACTATCATCGAAACCAAAGCTTAAATATGTCACCATGGAAGCCAAAGCTCAAATCTATCATCCTCATCGAAGTCAACACTTAGATCTATTAAAATCGAATCTCACATCTATCACTGCTAAAGCCAAAGCTCAAATCTATCCCCGCTAAAGCCAAAGCTTAAATCTATCATACGCTAAAACTAAAGCTTAAATCTATCATAGTCATCGAAGCCAACACTTAAATATGTCTAGATTTGATCACAATAAGTTATATATATTAATATGGAACTAAGAGTATATATTATTTTATTACTAAAATATATAATTTTTTTATCAAAGTTTAAAATCTTATTATAATAATAAAAGTTATAAAGATAATTAAAACAATCTAAATACATATAATTAATTTAATAATCAATAAAAAAAAATTAAATTATTTACTAATAAAAATTTTAAAAATCAATTTAATATATCTATCTCTTCTATATATTTTTTGAAAAAGAATTTGAAAAACTTATATTAAAACAAATATCATTTACAATGAGACTCCTCCAAGCCTTAGCAGATGAGAACACGCGTTTACAACACTAATAGAACATATGGAGCTAATTATTCTAAACCATATTTCTGCAATGACTATCCAAATTAGCTAAACATTGAATTTGCTCACCAACCTGCCTAATCTTCTTATTTTTAATAGCCATGTCATTGTGCTACTAAACCCCTATTTCTTTCGTACCCATCTTCGCCAGGAAGTCTGCCACTTTATTTAGATCTCTACTCACATAAACTAGAGTCATATCATCGAATTCTCTTTGTATCTTCAACTATAGTCATAAACTAGTGACAAAAATTTTCAACCTCTATATCTTCAAAGCAAAGTTCCTTATGCAATCGAGAACTCTTACCAATATTTGATAATTTGGTTGTAAGATTATTCTCATGTAACCTTGTCTTACCATCCAAACAGAAGCAGATTTAATAAATTATCATCATGTAACCTTGTCTTACCACCCAAATAGAAGTCGATTTAATACATTATCGAGCATGTAATCTCGTCTTTTCACCCAAATAAAAGTAATTTTCTTTTTTTAGGTTTGTTTGTGAAAAACATCCCAGAAGGGATGCCACTCTTGGGTCTTGCGACTCTTGGGTAAGACCCAAAGAGACAGGGGTATCCATTCCACCAAAATCACTTAAGGATCGAACCTGGCCTACCACCTTCGACAAAATAAAAACAAATTTAATAGCTAACACTTTTACTTCATTATTCATGACCTTATAAAATAAAAAAATATATATATCATACAAAACATTCATATAAATTTAACACTGTTCCAAATTGTTAATCAGCATATTATATTATACTAATTATATTAAAAATATAAAACTACAAATATCATATCTAACTTTGACACACGATTTTAGCATTGTGAATGAATTGCGCGTGGCATCACACAAGCATTCATCTTTCAATTATATTAAAAATATAAAAATAAAAATATCATAGACACACGATTTTAGCGTTGTGAATGAATTCGGGTGGCACCACACAAGCATTCATTTTGTGCAATGGAAATCCTCCGTGAATGAAGTAATCTTAACAGCTTGAACTGCTCATCACACCACATAAATGAACTGGTCTTGATAGCATAACCTACTATTCACGCCATTAAATCATTTGGTACGTCAAATCTCATGAGAAATAGGACATATTGCTTAAATAAATTTTCTAATTTTAATTGAACTTTAAATATAAAAATTTATAATTTTAATTAAATTAACTATTAATTATTTTTGGTTCTTCTAAACTTCATATGGGGCGAAGGTCCAAGGTTCAAATATGGGGCCTGGTCAGACTGAACGCTTGTCCATTTCTTGGTGCTTTTAGCCGCGTAAAATGTCTAAAATGATTGTGGCATGGCGGTTATAGGGACGGACTGCGCGAAGATCTGTGTGGCAGCTTTCAGGACGGACGGCCATAAAAGTTGGACAACCTGCCCGGATTCTTGACGGTTACCTATTACACCATGTTAAAAAAAACAAAAAAACTATTAATTATTTTGTTCATTAATTTTAATTGTAAATTGAGGTATATATAAAAATTGGCTTTGAGGCAGACTTTGTAAATTGAGGTATATATAAAAATTGGCTTTGAGGCAGACTTTCAAAATTTAGCCAGGCTAGCTACTTGGTATTTTTGCCTCTTAATTTTAATTTTAGTAGGCTTTTTTAGTTTTGGACAGTCAAACAATTTTTTTTTTTGTTTTCTCAATCTTAATTATAAATTTCAAACAAACCTGCATTTTCTTTTTAACATGTAACTGTTATTATATTTTATTTTACTTAATAAAATTATTTTTAATATTTATTTTAATTTTTTAGTTTTCAATTGTGTTATTTTTAGCTTACCGTTCTATTATTTTAAAAATATATATTTTAAATAATTGGTTTTTTATATTTTTAATTTCTTTTATCTTTATAATATTTAATTGTCATGACTCCATTAGTATTATAGTTTATTTAATATATGTATCACCTACCCTTTTTTTGCTTTTTGGGCTGACTAGACTGGACTGGACAGGACCTTCACTCTGGATTTTCATGGCGACATTGCTAGAGAGTGGCTGGCAGTATATGACGACAAATTTCACGGACTTCCATGAAAGCATCTTCTTCTTGTCTGGGCTTCCTTTAATAGCACTTGAGATACTAGGTTTATTGAACCAGTACAAAATCCAGAGCAAGAAGAACACCCCTGCTGCACAAGAGAAATGCATTGCTCGCTTGCTGTTATACCATTTTTGTGTAAATCTGCCTTTAATGGTGGTTTCATACCCTGTATTCAGATTCATGGGCATGACAAGCACGTTACCACTTCCATCCTGGAAAGTAGTATCGCAAATAGTGTGTTATTTTATTCTTGAGGATTTTGTATTCTACTGAGGCCACAGGATTTTGCATACAAAATGGTTGTACAAGCATGTTCATAGTGTGCATCATGAATACGCAACCCCATTTGGATTGACATCTGAATATGCCCATCCTGCTGAAATTTTGTTCCTTGGTTTTGCTACAATCGTTGGTCCTGCTATTACTGGGCCTCATTTATTCACATTATGGCTATGGATGAGTTTAAGAGTCTTCTGTAGAGGCACACTGTGGCTATGATTTTCCTTGGAGCCTTTCTAAAGTGTTTCCAATTTATGGAGGAGCTGATTTCCATGATTATCATCATCGACTGCTCTTCACCAAGTCTGGGAATTACTCGTCGACTTTCACTTATATGGACTGGTTATTTGGGACTGACAAAGGTTACCGTAAATTGAAGATGGATTCAAAGTCATTATGAGAGAATGTTATGACAATTTTATATGAGAATTTTGATTGCTTATGGAAAGGACTTGAGTCTGGACCAGATAAGTTTCAGTTAATTCCAAAAATAAGATCTGAAGAGTTATTCTTGGAGCAGCTTCTTCCTAGGTTGCTACTGATGCTATTTCAATTGCTTTTTGTCAAGTTCTGAATGATCTCGGAAAGCACTATCAGTCTATGTACATTTTTTAGGAGTCCATTTTATTTAGTTTTCAGGCAAGTTCATTGAAAGAGTAAGTAACAAAATTTGAAGGTTTTGTAAGTAAGAAAAGTTGTGAGAGCACAACATAACACTTCGATGCCTTGGAATTTAAGTCTTGTGGCTAGGGGAAAAATAAAATTAAAATAAAAGGCTATTTCGCCACTCGCTTCTCCCGAAATAATCTTAAACCTCCCGAAACTCTTTTTTCGCCGCAACTTCAATTTAAATTCTTCCGAAATCATTATCGCCCGAAAACATTTTAAGACCCTTCCGAATTTCTTTTTCGCCATGACTTTAATTTCAATCCTCCTGAAATCATTTTTGGGGGTGATTTTAATTTTGGCCTTCGAAAACCTTTGTCGCTCCAAAATTGTCCTTTTTGGTTGTTCCGCCGCTGTGTATATCCTCCAATTTTATGTGAAAAATATGCCGCTCCAAAATTGTTCTTTTTGGTTGTTTCTGTTAAATTATTAAACCTGACCCCACCTTGTTATCTTTCAAAACAAGCACCAAAGATTTGAAAAACACATTTGCGACAGCGATCCCGGGGATCACTCGATACCGTCAGTCAGGAGTGATTTGATGTCTAACAACACGAATTGCTGCAAATTTGATCGCCGCATTAATTCCGGTAGTTGCAGTCCGACGATTGGTCAGAAACCCTACTTCAGTTGTCAGAAACCCTAAGCATGTGAGAGAATAAGCTTGTCAGTAGACAAGTCTTATCCTCCATTCCGCAGGATATAAAAGGCAGTTCGAGTTTTTAGAAAACAGATCAAGGAGGTAAAATCACAATAATGCACAACAGTGCAAGTTTCGAAAAAAGAGTGTGAGAGACTGGGTACAAATTAGCAGCAGAAGGAGATCAGAGCAGTCGTAGTCCCGAACAGCAGTTTCGGAGTGCTCCTGTGTTTTCCTTTATCCTGCTTTAACGTAGATGTCTGTAAACCCTCTACGAAGGTTCAAATGTATTTTATCTGCTATTATAAATAAAATCTAGTTTTATTTATTCGTGTGTACTGCATCTCCAAGAACCCTTGGTTTGCTCCATTTCTGATCTCATCAAACAATCGATTCCAAGGTTTCCAAATACTGAGAGCAAATCTCGTCTTTTTCTCCACATCACTCGCTTTGCTTCGTTTTTCCCTCTATCACTTACGATTTGAGCGACCTTCAACAATTTTAACTTCTCCACTCAAAAGGCATCCTATTTCATCCTTTTATGCCTTCGTCCTTAGTGCTTTGTCTTTTATGCACTCGTCTCATTCAAATTTTCCCTCCATCGCTCGTAATTCCTCAAAATTCCCTTTAGCGCTCATGATAAAAGCGATTTGCATCATTTTCAACTAAGTCAAGCGATTTAGGGCATATGTGTTTTGTCTTATTCCACTTTGTCTTATTCGCCAACTCCCCTTATCGCTAAACCTAAGTCACCCGATGCCCTTTTTCACTTTTATTTAGCGATTTGTAGCTTCGAAGGAGTTAGTTTATTTTTGGCAAAGTCCTTTATATTTCTTTTCTCCTCGTCGCTCGTAAAACATTACTTTTCCTCCTCATCGCTCAAAGCAACAACGATCCAGAGTCAAGCGACAAACTCATTTTATTTTCTCCCCATCGCTCACAAATTGGGGTTTTTCTCTCCATCGTTGTCGCGCGATAGCAATCCTGGGAACAAAGAGAGTTTATTTTTTCTTCAAATTGGTATAAAAG
Source organism: Wollemia nobilis (assembly GCA_028583015.1). Classification (NCBI taxonomy): domain Eukaryota; kingdom Viridiplantae; phylum Streptophyta; class Pinopsida; order Araucariales; family Araucariaceae; genus Wollemia; species Wollemia nobilis. The sequence continues at coordinate 1,309,187 of JAQPPZ010016827.1, forward strand.
CCGATTAGTGCCTTAACGCGGAGACCGAAGCATGGCTTTCGGGAGAAATAATTTGCAGTTATAGATCCCATGCTTCAATGGCAAGAACTATGACTACTGGAGCATCTAGATGAAGATCCTATTCAGATCTTAGGAGCTATGGGACCTGGTCGAGAACGGCTACCCAAAACCGGCAGATGTAGTAGCATTGGTTGCCCTCTCCCAAGTAGACAAGGACCTATTGAAGGAGAACACCAAGAAGGACCAGAAGGCCCTATTTTACATCATGCAAGCGATCAAAGAGACCATCTTCCCATGGATTGCATCGACCACCAAGGCAAAGTAGGCCTGGGAGATTTTGGCCAACTCGTATCAAGGCACCAACAAAGTGAAGCTCATGAAACTACAGATGCTAAGGAGGGAGTTTGAGAACCTACAAATGAACAAGATGGAGTCCATGGGTGACTTCTTCACCCGGACAATAGACGTAATCAACTAGATGTGGTTGAATGGAGAAATTATGCAAAGCCAAAGAATTGTGGAGAAGATTCTTAGAAACTTGCCTGCTAAATTTGACTCGATTGTGATAGCAATCGAGGAGTTGAGGGATCTGACAACCCTCTCGGTGGATGAGCTCATGGGTTCCTTGCAAACACATGAGCAGAGGCTGAGCCGCTCATCTCAGTCCTCTTTGGAGCAGGTATTTAAGGCGTAAGTCTCATTTTGAGATAGTGGCAGGCAAGATTTCCACCATGGCGCCTCTAGTTCTCAAGGAGGAAGAGGCAGAGGTAGGCGTGGGAAAATAAATAAGCGAGGATGGTCAAACCCTAGTGAGGGAGAGATCAACTACAATTTCTATCAACAAGGTGGAAGAGGCGGTGCGAAGAACCAACAAGGAGGATCCAGCCAGGAAAAGGACAAGTCGAAGGTCCAATGCTACTATTGCAAGAAATTCGACCATTACATTTTGAGTGCAGAAAGAGGATGGCCAAGGAGAACCAGCAACAGGCCCACTACACTAATGAAGCCATAAATACGATAGGTGGGAACGTGTTGTTAACCTGCAGTATTGAGGAGGAGAGCCAAAAGAACATCTGGTATCTTGACAATGGGTGTAGCAATCACATGATAGGGAACAAGGAGATGTTCTCCCAACTAGATGAAATAGTCTAGTCCGAGGTCAATATGGGGAACAATAACAAGGTTCCCATGATGGGGAAAGGAAAAATCCTCATCCACACCAGGCATGGTGAAAGGAAGCAAATCTATGATGTGTACTATGTGCCTAGGTTGAAGCACAACCTGTTGAGTGTGGGACAACTCGTGCAGAAGGGACACACTATCCAGTTCAAATATGGAACCTGCACCATCAGAGACAAAGCACATGGGTAGATTGCAATGGTGTCCATGACAAAGAATAAGATGTTTCCACTGCAAATTCATAATGAGTCTCTGATGTCCCTAAGTGTAGTCGTGAAGGATGCTACTTGGATGTGGCATCTTAGGTTCGATCACCTGAGTTTCAATGGCTTGAATCTGCTGCACAAGAAGCATATGGTGAAGGGTTTACCCCTTATTGAGCAGCAAAACCAAGTTTGTGAAGGTTGCTTAGTCGGCAAACAACACAGGGATTCATTCCCTTTCGAGTAGTCTTGGAGAGCATCACAACCATTGGAGTTGGTGCACTCAGACATTTGCGGTCCAATGTAGACCAACATGTTTATCGGTAACAAGTACTTCTTGACATTCATTGATGACTTCAGCTAGAAGACCTGGGTCTATGCCATCAAGCAGAAGTCGAAGGCTTTTGGAAATTTCAAGGAGTTCAAGGCTTTGGTGGAGAAATAGAGTGGCTACCAGGTCAAAACCCTCAGAACCGATGGTGGAGGTGAGTACATCTCCAACAAATTCCAAAATTTCTGTAAGGCAAATGGAATTCGGAGGCAACTCTCTTCCAGATACACACCACAACAGAATGATGTAGCTGAGAGGAAGAACAAAACCATCATGGAGATGGCACACAACATGATGAAGGCGAAGGGTTTACCACATGAATTTTAGGCAGAGGCTGTAACCTGTGCAGTCTGTATACTAAATAGGTGTCCCACCAAAAGCGTGAAGGACAAGATCCCTTAGGAGGCTTGGAGCGATCAGAAGGCATGTGTGGCTCATTTGTGTGTGTTTGGGTGCATTGCATATGCACATGTTCTAGAAGATAAGTGGTAGAAGTTGGATGATAGAGCGGAGAAATGCATTTTCATAGGGTACAGTGAACAGGCGAAGGCGTATCGATTGTATAACCCTGTGATGAAGAAGCTCATCATCAACCATGATGTGAAGTTTCTAGAGGATGAAGCCTAGAACTAGAAGTCCAAGACTGGCCAACCTGAGCCAACAGTTGTTGAGTCTATTGACTTGGAGGAGAGTAGTGTATTGCCACCTATAGCCTCAAGTAGTAGCAGCAGTGCCAGCAATAGCACAACCTCACCATCCCGGTTGCCTCCACTTGCAAGTAGAATCTCAAACTTGAGGACTCCAACGAAGACGAGGAGCTTGCAAGACATCTACGAGGCAACCCATCATCATGAATATGAGGAATATTCTGACTTTGCCTTCTTTACTGAGTGTGATCTAGTTGAGTTTGAAGAGGTAAGTCAAAATCAAAAGTGGGTAAAGGCGATGGATGAGGAGATTGAAGCCATTGAGAAGAATGATACATGGCAATTGGTAGATCTTCCAGTAGGGAAGAAGACCATTGGGGTCAAATGGGTGTATAAAACGAAGTTCAACGCCCAAGGTGAAGTGGATCGACATAAGGCTAGATTGGTGGCGAAGGGCTACAAGCAGAAGTCAGGCATCGACTACCATGAAGTGTATGCGCCTATAGCCCGACTTGACACAGTCAGGATGATCCTGGCATTGGCAGCCCAACAGGGTTGGAAGGTGTTCCATATGGATGTCAAGTCAACCTTCCTCAATGGTGTTTTGGAGGAAGAGGTCTACATAGACCAACCACCCGGTTACGAGATCGAAGGATAGGAGGGCAAGGTCCTCAAGTTGAAGAAGGCCTTGTATGGGTTGAAGCAGGCACCTAGGGCATGGTACAACTGGATTGATGACTATTTTTAGGAGAATGGGTTTGTCAAATGCCCATATGAGCACACCCTATACCTAAAGACAAATGAAGCAGGGGAGCTCATAATCATTTGCCTATATGTGGATGATTTGATTTACACTAGCAACAATAATGTCTTATTTGACCAGTTCAGAACAACCATGAAGAAGGAGTTTGAGATGATGGACTTAGGGCTGATGAAGTATTTCCTTGGCATTGAAGTTGACCAATCAGTAGATGGCATCTTCATTTCTCAGGGTAAGTATGCGAAGGATATCCTAAAGCGGTTCAAGATGGAGGACAATAAACCTGCCATCACACCTATTGCCATAGGGTTGAAGTTGAGCAAGTTGGACTCTGGGAGAAGCATCGATCCAACCTTGTTCAAGCGGCTAGTTGGTAGTCTGATGTACTTGACTACAACTCGACCAGATCTAATGTTTGGAGTCAGTCTAATTAGTCAGTTTATGGAGACTCCAAAGGATTCACATTGGCAAGAAGGCAAGCGCATATTGCGCTATGTCAATGGGACATGAAACCATGGCATATTTTATGCCAAGAAAGACTAGTTGGAACTAGTGGGGTACATAGACAGTGACTGGGCTAGCAACATTGATGATCGAAAGAGCACTTCCGATTATGCATTTCATCTCGATTTGGGAGTAGTATCATGGGCATCCAAGAAGCAACCGATTGTTGCATTGTCCACTACTAAAGTAGAGTATGTCACCACCACATCAGCCGCATGCCAAGCAGTCTAGCTGCGAAGGGTTTTGGGTGAACTGAACCATCCTCCAGAAGGTGCGATAATAGTATTTTGTGACAACAATTCTACCATTGCACTATCGAAGGATCCAGTGTTCCATGGGTGGATGAAGCATATCGAAATTCGATATCACTTCATCAAAGAGCTGGTGAAGTCGGGTGAGGTTCAGTTATAGTTCTGCAAATCCAAGGAGTAGGTAGCTGACATTTTTACCAAGCCTTTGAAGGAGGAGGACTTCAGCAGATTGCATGAACAGTTAGGTGTCAAAGGGCTTGTGAGATCAGGTTTAAAGGAGGGTGTTAAAATTATTAAACCTGACCCCCATCTCGTTATCACTCGAAACAAGCACCAAAGACTTGAAAAACACATTTGCGATGGTGATCCCGAGGATCACTCGACACCGCTAGTCAGGAGTGATTTGACGTCTGACAACACAGATCACCGCAAATCTGATCACCGCATTAATTTTGGTAGTTGCAGTTTAGTGATTGGTTAGAAACCCTACTTCGGCTGTCAAAAACCCTAAGCATGTCAGAGGATAAGCTTGTCAGTGGACAAGCCTTATCCTCCCTTCCGTAGGCTATAAAAGGTAGTTTGGGTTTTCAAAAAACAGATCAAGGAGGTGAAATCACAATAGTGCACAACAGTGCAAGTTTGGGTAAAAATAATGTGAGAGACTAGGTGTAAATTAGTAGTAGAAGGAGATCAGAGTAGTTGTAGTCTTGAACAACAATTTTGGAGTGCTCCTGTGTTTTCGTTTATCTTGCTTTAACGCAGATGTCTGTAAACCCTCTACGGAGGTTCAAATGTATTTTCTCTACTATTATAAATAAAATCTAGTTTTATTTATTTGTGTGTACTGCATCTCCAAGAACCCTTGGTTTACCCTATTTATGATCTCATCAAACAAGCAATTTCAAGGTTTCCAAATACTGAGAGCAAATCTCATCTTTTTCTCCACATCGCTTGCTTTGCTTCATGTTTTCCCTTTGTCGCTCATGATTTGAGCAACCTTCGGCAATTTTAACTTCTCCACTTAAAAGGCATCCTATTTCTTCCTTTTATGCCTTCGCCCTTAGTGCTTTGTCTTTTATGCACTTGTCTCATTCAACTTTTCCCTCCATCGCTCGCAATTCCTCAAAATTCCCTTTAGCACTCATGATAAAAGCGATTTGCATCATTTTCAACTAAGTCAAGTGTTTTAGGGCATATGTTTTTTGTCCTATTCCACTTTGTCTTATTTGTAAACTCCCCTTATCACTAAACCTAGGTTGCCCGATACCCTTTTTCACTTTTATATAGCGATTTGCAGTTTCGAAGGAGTTAGTTTATTTTCGACAAAGTCCTTTATATTTCTTTTCTCCTCATCACTCGCAAAACATTACTTTTCCTCCCCGTCGGTCAAAGTGACAACGATCTAGATTCAAGTGGTAAACTCATTTTATTTTCTCCCCATTGCTCGAAAATTGGGGTTTTTCTCTCCATCGCTATCGTGCGATAGCGATTATCGAGAACGAAGAAAGTTTATTTTTTCTTTAGTTCCACCACTGCGTATATCCTCCAATTTTATGTGAAAAATATGCTGCTACGTATATCCTCCAATTTTATGTGAAAAATATTATGGATTTGAATGCAAAATATAATATGAAAGAAACTAAGTTTATATGACAAAACATCTTAGTTCAATGCCCCATAAGTAAGTTCTTTTACTAGGACGCTACTATAAAATAGAGCATTGATTTTTCCCTATTATAAATCATGTTTGTACCAGACTATTTTTTCTATAAAATGACCTTACTATAAAATAGAGCATTGATTTTTATCTATTATAAATCATGTTTGTACCAGACTACTATTTCCATAAAGTGAACAAATAAAAAACTACATTGTCTAAAAAATATAATGATATTCTAATAGAAAAATAAATCACAAGCAATAAGAGTACATAACATAATTTCATGGAGCATAAAAAACAATGGTTGAAATCATAAAAGCTTAAACTCCTATAATGCAATGAAATTTATTTTGTTTGTTAAAATATTAAAATGCTATGATATTGAAACACTAGTGGTTAGAGTATTATGCATGTGAGGTATATAGAAAATTATTTATAAATTAGATAAACAAGGTAAAACCACCCTAAGATTTTTTAAGAACATAGCCTTGTTTGTAAATTTGTAATTTATTGCTTTCTACTAGAAGATGTTGCTAATTTGGAATGTTGGTGCTAATATGGATTGTATGGTGTAACACTAACCTATATTATATGTTGTATAGTTGAATTAAATTTACATCCACACATGAAAAATCTACATCATGGACATGTTGAAGGGTAGGTAGGTTCTTAAATCCTTCAAGATATATATATTTTTGCATAATATATATAATTTCCATGTAAATAATCATATATGTGATTGGAATCTTAGAGAATATTTGTGGATAAAAATTTAGATGTAGGTTTATTGTTCTCCATATCCTAGAAACAAAGGATTTGAAAATATATCTTAAATACAAACAATATATTTACATGGATAATAATACTTGTTATAATTTATATGTGTATAACCTTTATTTCCATGTCTTAAATTTGTGTACATATATCTATAGAGAATATTTTTTATCACATTAGATGGTAGGTGATATAGCTAATAATAAGTATCCTTCGTAAATTTATGATAGTTTGCATACCTCCAATAGGCACTATTGTCTATATTGTTCACATGTTGACAAACTCTTTTTATTTTTAGATTTTGCCTTAATATGGGTTTTGCTTTTACATATATAATAGAGTAAGGGATGACATGGATAGGGTAGATGATGTTGGCGGGCCACAAGTGGAAACTTTTTATTCATGTGGATAGTCATCTTCATAGAGTGATGATATAATTTAGTTTTTTGAGGCATTAATATTAAAAAAATAAAATTTAGGAGAGTTAGAGATGTTTTATTTGATGGAACTTACTTTAATGTAATATTTTAAGCCTAATAATAGTAGGTTGATAGAGCTCCTATGGAAATGGTAGGCAGGATCCATCATATTTTGATGGTAGAGAAATGGTTTAGCATACAACATGACACTAACAATAGAGAGTGTGTGTCATATTAGATAGATGATGGGGATATGCTTATATTATGGTCCATGAGTTAAAGAATGAGATGACTAGGTATAAGTAGTTGTTTGAATGAAACTAAAAACATATTGACTCTTCTTATGTAAATGATGATCTATGTAACTAATATGAAAATATATATTTTACTTCATCCATGATTACCTTCTTTGACATAAATAAAATGCATAAAAATATAAATCAAGTTTAGTAAATGAAGTTCTTATATAGGTATTAGTAATTTATAGTTTCTTTTAATGGAGGGTGAGAATTTATCATTTCAACTATTGACACTATTATACTTGTTGAGATTAATTTTAATTCTGCATCAATTCCATCATCATCAAAATTGATGCAAGTAATGAGTAGGTATATGAATTTATGTAATGTGTGTTTGTCATAAAATCTAAAATTTGAAAAATATTAGAGGATTTACTTAGTGAGGATTTGATGAATATAGTTGGAACATATAAGAAAAGATATAGTATGAGTGGAGAAGGAGAGTGATCTCAATAAGAGATACAACAAGAATTATCAGAGAGCTATTAGAAGTGTGCGATAGAAACTTAGGAGGAAGAGTTAGATTATCATATACATGACTATATTTTGGCTTTCATATGTTGTATATGATGAATTTTAGTGTATATATATATATATATATATATATATATATATATATATATATATATATATATATATATATATATATATATATATATATATATATATTTTTATTTTTTTATATTTTTATATTTTTTTTTTATATATATTATATATATATTTATATATATTTATATATATGTATGTATGCATGCATGCACTTTTATCATTTATATATCTTCAAATATTACTTGAAAAATAACTCTCATGAATTGATGTGGGTGTTCTTTTGTGATAAGATATGCTTCAGAAATCCCTACGAGTCCTCTATTTATTCATGATAATATAAAAATTTTATATATTTATTTTATTAGAGGTGACCCCCTCTAGATGAAAATACTTTAGCTATTATTATTTTTTTTGATATATAGAAGCAATGGTTACAATCATGATTTTTAGTAACTACCAGCACAGCTGGTAGGGTTCAAACTATCTGCAAAGGCTCCCAGGACTTCCACCATCTCGGTACATGGTAACCTGACGTGAGATGGGGACCGTCGAACGCACAGGGCTTGCATCGTCGTCATCAATATGACACACCACTCAGAGGAATCAAATCTGGGCTACTGTCTGTGCATGGGCAAGCCCGTGGGATTGGAACCTAGGTCTCCTCTCGGTAAGCGCCCCAACTTACCAATCCACCTAGACCCACGGACACTTTAGCTATTATTTCAACATCCTTAAGTTAGAGGTGTTTATCTCAAACATGGTCTTTTTGGGAAAGAGTGACAAGTAGAATAATAGATCATATAAAAATTCAATTATATTCTTTTGATTCCCATCCACATATACTAATCATGGTCTACATCCACATATTTTATATAAAATTATAATCTTAGATTCCCAGTCTTTCTAAACTTTATCATTTTATTTTATGTTCATCTTATATTATTTTAAATTTAAAATGTTAAATAAATATTGAACAGGTTATATTTATTTAAAGTTAAACTATATTTTCTAATATTTATAAATTTTAAATTTTATGCTAATCCTATAATGTTTTTGAAGAATATTTAACACACTTATAGCTCAATATTTCAAAAATCATATCTTACCCAAAACTAAAAAATATTTTTAGGAAAAAAATTTCTAATCTATACTCTTTACCACATGAGCTTCCATTTAACATAAAATAAATTATTCAACAGTTAATAACTATTTATAATATAGATTTATAAAGCATTTTATGTTTTGCAACCTTAAATAAAAGATAATGTATGTTGCATCTTAAAAAAATATTATTAAAAAAATAACAAAATAAAAATTTTATATATAAACATGAAAAAATCAAAACAAGATAAAATAATGTTTCATTAAATTATATACATACTTGAAATGAGTCTTACCCATGACATTAGAATATAATAATAATATGTTAAGCTTGATAATTTTTAATATATAACTTATCAAAATGTTGGTCTTCTCCTTCAAAATTAAAAAATTTAACAATTAAAAATCATATATTTATTATTTACACTTAAAAAAAATTACTAAAAATATAAATATTTAAAATATATATATTTGAAAAACATACACAAACAATATTCTTTTTAATATAATCTTTTTATTTATAAAATTAAAAATACAAATATATAGTCTGAAGAGCCTCAAACAAAGTTAAGGTTCCAAATATATATAATCAAAATATAACATCCCACCTGAACTAACAACGCTTACACATCCATATTCAATTGACACTTGCAACGCCTCTGAAATATTAATTATCTATTGAATTCACTAAAATATGTAATCTATATGAAGCACAAAGAAAGATATATGAATTCATTCAAAGGCCCTGTGAGGTGGAAGTATATGAATTCATTCAATATATTTCACATTATATGTGGATGAATTTTGGGTCGAAGTGATTTTCATGCCTGTAAGTCGACTGGTCCATTCGGGAATGAACATGTGCTCTAATTTGCGGCTAAGCTTAATTCGATCATCAGGTCTGATACGCCGTAATCTCCATGGTAGAAGTGTCTCTTCCTTCCCTTCTACTATCTCCTCTTTCCCTTCTACCATCTCCTCTTCAGGCGCAAGCACACTCCATGGTAGAATTGTCTTCTCTTTCCCTTCTACTGTCTCCACTTCACGCGCACAGACAGAAAGCACACTCCAGATAATAATCAATGTTAAAACACGCATATAAAGATGAACATGTTAGCAGAGAGCCATGTTTCTTCTAAGAACAGATGCAATGACTAAGGTTGTATGTATGTCCAATGCCCAAAACTGATGCAATGACTAAATGTGATACCTCAACGAGACATATAAAAGCTGGCAATCACGCTTTTTATAAATCAGTGAGGCTTTTTTTTAATTTTAATAAGCCCCCTTCAATTTTAGGGAGCCCAATTACTGTTTTGTAATTTTAGATTTCAAGGGTATATAAAGGACATGCAGTCGTTTTTAAATTTGGGGTTTCTTTTTATTTTTTTAATCGGGCCTTTTTAATTTTCTCAAAGGTATTGATTAAAAATTTCAAAACATTCTCTTCAATTTAATTAGTATTTTTAAAAAATAATTAGGTTACTTTTTTATTTAAGTTTTAAATATTTTTATAATTTTAGTCAGGTTTTTTAAATTTTCTCAAAGATATTAATTAAAAATTCAAGGATATATAAAACAGCCTCTCTAATTTAATTAGTTTTTTTAAATAATTATGTTATTTTTTATATAAGCTTTAAATATTTTTAAAAGTAATCAAGCTAGTTATTTTTGTTTGTAAATTTTAAATAAGATTTTAAAAAATAAATAAAAAATGATTTTTAAAAATATTTGAAAATTTTCTAAATTTTAGTTTTAAATTATATTATTTTAGTTCTAATAAAATTATTTCTTAATATTTATTTTAAATTTTTAAATTTTAAATTATATTATTTTTAACTTACCTTTAAAATATATATTTTAAATAAAAAAATTTATATTTATAATATTTAATTGTCAATGGTTCATTAGTATTATAGTTTATTTAATACTTAATATGTATATTTAAATTAGTATAAGAAATTTAAGGTTGAGTATTCTTATCTCATCCAGTTAGCTAGATTTATTGATAAGGAAATAACACACCTACTGTTTAAACCTTGAAAATCCTAAAAAGAGCCAAACCCTGAGTAGTTGCCTTGTTTCTCATGGTGGAAAAGCCAAACTCTAGAGGGAAATAACACACCTACTGTTTCAACCTAGAACATCCCAAGAAGAGCCAAACCTTGAGTAGTTGCCTTAGTTTCCCATGGTGGAAAAGCCAAACTCTATACCGTTGAGCTATACCCCACATAAAGAGCAAACCCCAAAAGTTGCACTGTCCCCAATGCAAAATTGTTGTAGTGTCCCACACCGTGATTTAAACCTTGAACCTTTTAAAGATGAACCAAATCTCAAAACCAAGCATTGATCTCGATTTTCATGGTGACATTGCTAGAGAATGGATGGCAGTATCTGATCACAAATTTCACGGACTTTCAACTGGCTTGCATAGGCAACTTCCTTCTCCATGAAAGCATCTTCTTCTTGGCTAGGCTTCATTAAGTGAGCCATTACTGTAAGAGCTAAATTTGAGGTGGAAAGTCGATCCTCCTACAAAAATCAGTGACTTTATGAGGAAATTTATCGATCCAAACGTGGAGACCATCCTAAAAAATCCAATATTAGCCATGATATCGGTCGTACCATTTCCTTCTTTGAATACATGTTGGAAAATGGATCTCTCAAACTTGTCAATGAGGATATTTGATTCTTAAATCAGATTGATGATTGACCAAGTAGGAGGATGGGATCCTTTGGTATAGTTGATTGTGTTTAGAGAATTCCCTGCAATTATGAGACGTCAGATGTAGAGTAATCCTTGGAATAAAGCTTTGGCTTAAGCAATATTATTGAAGTGGAGCCCAATGGATTCAAGAAATACAAGGATAATTCTCTCACGATCATCATTTATGATACCTCCAAAGCTTGCTTTGCTAGGGTTACCATTGGTAGCCCCATAAAAATTGAGCTTAAGCCATCTAGGGGGAGGAAGAGACCAAAGAACCTTCGATCTGTCAACCTTAGGAAAATCACAAGGTATAGGCTCAGCAAGGAGATTATAGGTAGAGATGAGTTTGGCTTTGAGGTCATGGTTGTGACCCTTAAGATAAGGGATAAGACTAACATTCTCAGTGGCCAAGGAAAGGATTATGGAAAGAACTGAAGGATGATCTCTGGAGGATCCAATGAAGGCTCCATTGTTCCTTTAAAGCTAGATCTTCTATAGGAAATACGGATCGTAGAAGGACCAAAGATATTTGAGGTGTAATTGTTTAAAAGGATTGGGCAATTGGATACAAAGGTCTAAATTTATTTAATATATTTAATTCTACTTAATAAAATTATTTTTTAATATTTATTTTAATTTTTTTTCTAGATAATAAGGGGTTGTACTCGGGTCCCTCACCCTCATATATATTTTAATTTTTTAAATTTTAATTATATCATTTTTATCTTACCTTTTTATTATTGTAAAAATATATATTCTAAATGAAATTTTATTATACTTTTAATTTTTTATGTTTATAATATTTTATTGTCAATGGTTCATTAGTATTATAGTTTATTTAATATTTAATATATATAGGTTAGTATGAGAAACCTTAACCCGGTGTTGTAGGTGAGTTGGAGAAGAGAGGGCAATCCTCCAAGGGAGGTCTCAGGTTCAAATCTCCACCTTACCAAAAAGTTGAATTGGATACCCAAAATACAATTGATAATGTTGGTGCGGGTAGGGCCGGGTGCAACTCTCGGGTGACTTTGATGGTGTAGAACCCCCCTAGTCATGGTCTCTCAGACCAAATCGGCCTTGCAAGGGGTTTTTCGCTTTATAAAAAATAAAAAATAAAAGTATGAGAAACCTTAAGGTTGAAAATTATTATCTCACCCGTTTGTAAGGCCTAAAGCTAAATTTATTGATAGAGGATTAACACACACCTACACAAGTCATTGTTTAAACCTTGAACCTCTCTAAGAAGAGCCAAACCCTAAACCGTTACCCTATCTCCCATGTTTGAAGACCCAAATCATAAACTATTGTGTTGTCCCATATGAAATGTTGCACTTGAAAAACATGGTGCTTGCAGAATTTACCCAACTCAAACATGCAAGGTGCAACAATGGAGCAATAAAAAAATTCTTTAATAAAATCTAGCGGAATATAAATTTTGCTAGTTGAAATTTTGAAAGTGCCTCTCTGGAAAAGCTAGGAGTGGAATTTGAACAGAGTGAAAATTAACAAAGCAATTTATGAGCGGATTTTAACAATGGTTTTTCTGGTGGAAATTAACAAAGGAAATATCGAGCGAAATTTTACTAAGATTTTTCCATTGGAAATTAACAAAGGATAAATAAAATTCCATAATTTAACAAAAAAAAAACTTGGTGGACGTTTTTCAAAGGATTTTTTGAGTGGGATTTTTTTCTTTTTGGTACTATTAAGAAGAAAGAGGGTTTTGAAAGGGACCCCATAATATTTTACAAAGCACCCAACTACAAAGGCAACAAAAATAAAATAGAACACACACAATAGAACAAACACAGAGAAGAAGGAGACCCCCAAAATAGCAAGAAAACCAGACAAATCAACCAATGAGTGAACCGAGATAGTTCTACATAATTGAATCAAATTTGTTAACAATATTACCCGATATTTGGGTAGCCTCCTCAAAATAATCTAGAGCCATCTTAATAGAGCTCCAAACCGCACATTTTTTTATTTCCATCAGATGTAGGCTATGCAGAACAACACTTTTCTTCATCGCAACTTGTCTCAGAGAATAAACATCAATCACCGACTTATCTTTAATGAAGAGTCTAGGAAGAGCCTCCACAACATCCTATTTGGAAAGAGGAGAGGAATCTGCCAAGTCCCTCTTTTTACCACTAAGCCTAACAAACTTACGGGTACCATCACCATCCACCTTACAACCAACCGAAAGACCCTCCACAATCGGAGAAGCAATAGGAGACACCAAAGAATTATTAACAACCTCGACGGAAGAGTTCCTCACTGTCGAACCCCAAACCCCTTTAGAAGAAACAAGGACCTTGCAAGAAATATTTTTCAAACCAAAACCCATGGAAAAGGATTACACATCCTTCGAATCCACACTCGAGCTCACCGACACCTACAAAGAATCACCAGGAACTAGGATAGGAAGAGAACTCAAAGACTTTAAAATGTCCTTTGCCACCACCCCTTTCTCCATAGAAGCACATTCAAAAACCAATAGAGCCAAGCCCTGGTGTAGAGGAAAATGGCCCCGCCCACCTTGAACAGCCAACATCGATTTGTGTATAGAATTGAAAAGGAACAGAGGGATGTTCATCCACATTTGCCTCCATAGGTGATTTAGGAACATAGCATGAAAACTACAAATAATGTCATACGAGGAGTCCAAAGTGAAAAAATCCATAATCACCTTATTCCATGGTGAAGACAGAGCCTTAGCACTGAATCTATTTTGAATTCTCGATAAGAATTCATCTCCTTCCAATAAGAAAATGGTCTCCTTTAATAAAGAGTACCTATCCATTTATGGTTGGCTACTAGGAACAAATGTCTTACCTGGGATAATATCCAAAATAGAGGTTTTTAGGGCTCTTTATTTTGTTTTCTTTTTGAGAATAGTGATGAATCTTTAGGATATTTGCTCTTATAATGTTCGTTTGCATAGGAAATTTGACATCTTTGGTGGAGGGTGTAGAAATAGTCTTTTTCTTATTCCTCTTCTCTTGTTGAGTTCTAGAGGAGTTTAGGAAGACCTCCTTCTAAGGATTTATTTCTTCATGTTGCATGGAGTATTGGGCCCTCATGTATTATATGGAAGATTTGGATTGAAAGAAATCAAAAAAAATTTCAAGGTAGAAAATTAACTGTTTATTAGATTTAACATAGGATTATTGGTATGATCCAAGAGACTGTTTCTTCTAAATGTCATATCAGTCTTCCTTTGGAGCAGTCTGAGATTTTGATGATGCAGGACCTAGGTTTAGTGGAGAATGGCCCTCATCCTTATTTATTGCTCAGGAGAGGAGTCCTCAATCAAAAAGTGCAGAGAGATGGCAAATGGTATCCTCCGCCTCAGGGGGTGTTTAAGATTAACATTGATGGGTCTTCTAGAGGAAATCATGGGTATGCAGATATTGGTGATGTTGGGAGAGATAGTAGCGGTGCAACTCTTTTAATTTTCTCCTGTTATAAGGGAAATCAAACTAATAATTATATGGATGCCCTTGCTATTTGTTTTACTTTCGAAAAAGGTTATGCTCTAGGATGGTGAAAGATAATCTGTGAGTTGGACTCTCAAATTATTATTAATTTTTTGAAGACTCATAATATTTCTAATGTTCATTAGCAGCTGGCATTAGTGGCTCGATAGATCATTCAAATTTATTGGCATCTAGATTTTATTTCCTTTGTTCATATTCCTAGGTAATGGAATGGTGTGGTTTATTTCTTGGAAAAATGGGCTTCTGAGTTTCAGGAAGACTTAAATGTTAGGGAATGGGATCAAATCCCATTGGATTGTTCTCGTCATCTTTATAATTTGCTTGTTGCGGATATATCTTGTTAAGGTTGTTGTTTGTTGGGTGTTTTTTGGTTGGGTGCTCGATGGTTTTGGGGATCTCTTTCTTCTGGCTCTTGTAATGGTTATTGTTTTGGAATTCTCTATTTCTTGTATGATTTTATTGATTCAATAAGTTTTTACCAAAATATAAAAAAATTTAGTAAATATTGTAGAAGTAAATCAATAAGTTATATATATATATATGAGGGTGGAAGAAAATGTTTTTAAAGGGACCATAAACCTTTTACAATAAAGCATGTAACATATCTACTGATAATATTCAATTTGAGACAAACCAATGTGCAATAGTACACAATGAAATAGTATAGATTAAAATATTGAAACAGTCCACATCAAACTTATGCACTAGACAAAGAGTCATTTTTGCTTTTAGTTTCCTCTAATTGGGTGATATACTCCTCAAATATATTAGCCAACATCTAGTTCAATCTCATCCTAAAATCAAGCATGTTAATAAAATTATATTTTCCTCTTGCACTGAGTAGCATGTTACTTCTCTTGCCGAAGTCCATTACTCTTTGTATTCTCTTAGAAATATATGTCTCTCTTTTCTCTATTTTTTTGAATGGAAGGTCTCCCTTGAGATTTAATAGTGCCTACATCAACCCTTATACTCTTTTGATGTTTGGTTTTTGGATTTTGGTAGCTTTCTTTGGTTCAACTAATTTTCTTAGGTTTTTTTTATTTGATTTACTATATTTTCCATAGTTATTTGGATCTTTTCATCTTCACCATCCTCATTTTCTAAGTTTTGTTCCTTGGTTCAACCCTTATGCCCATCCTGCTGAAATTTTATTCCTTGGTTTTGCTACTATCGTTGGTCCTGCTATTACTGGGCCTCATTTATTCACATTATGGCTATGGATGAGTTTAAGAGTCTTGGAAACTGTAGAGGCACACTGTGGCTATGATTTTCCTTGGAGCCTTTCTAAAGTGTTTCCAATTTATGGAGGAGCTGATTTCCATGATTATCATCATCGACTGCTCTTCACCAATTCTGGGAATTACTCGTCGACTTTCACTTATATGGACTGGTTATTTGGGACTGACAAAGGCTACCGTAAATTGAAAGCTCTGAAGATGGATTCAAAGTCATTATGAGCGAATGCTATGACAAAATTTTATATGAGAATTTTGATTGTCTATGGAAAAGGACTTGAGGCTGGACCAGATAAGTGTCAGTTAAGTCCAGAAATAAGATCTGAAGAGTCATTCTGAATGATCTCCCAAAGCACCATCAGTCTATGTACACTTCTTAGGAGTCCATTTTATTTAGTTTTCAATCAAGTTCTTTGAAAGAGTAAGTAACAAAATTTGAAGGTTTTATGGAATTAGATGAGTTGATTGTATCTCACTGTGAGAGCACAACATAAAACTTTGATGCGTTGGATTTAAGTCTTGTGGCCTGTTGATTATCCTTAGGATTGTGAGGTGGTTTTGTGGATGTTTCTATGTGTTATTTTGTAATAAAAGATAACAAAATGGTTGGCTTAAGGAAAAAAAATAGGTTACTTGTAAAAATACTTATTTTTGATCAATTGAAGTCTTATTTTTATCTAAATATTAGGGTTTATTTAAGGAATAAGAATATTAGGGTTGCAGAGATCGGGGATTGCATGGATCCAGATCCACGGTGTCCACAAATCTGGTTTGCACAATGCTTGGATTGCATAGATCCAAAACTTATACAAAGGCGAAGCCGGGATGAGGAGGCGAGAGCTAGCTTCGGTTTTGTATAATTGCATAAAGTTGGAATTTTTTTTTAATTAGATGACATCAACCAACAGTTTAATCTCGAGCATATACATACTAAGAAGGTTCAAAACCCTAAAATGGAAACTTGTGAATTAATTTTGAGGATTTATTCACGCTAACATTGCAGAAAGCAAACGCAGAAACTTGTGAATTAACTTTGCAGATTTATTTACACTAACATTGCAGAAAGTAAACACTTAATTAAATTGCTCAACAAATTATACAATGGCACAAATGTGCAAATAGATAAATATATATTATATTAGATATATTTTAACCCTGTTGCTGCCATAGCTTTACAATGAGCAAAGTCTTTCAATCGAGAGCATCTTTCTTTACAAGCTTTGCATGTCTTTACAAAGGTTGTGCTATTGCTGCACTATTACATGCAAGAGATTCCTCAAAGGCTTTATACTTGCCTTCTTGCACTTGTTGCTTTGGTTCCTTTTACTTGCCTTCTCTCTTCACTCTAATTTCATTCTTCAACTGTTCTCACTTCATCATCAATGAATAACACCCAACACTCGTATATATAGCTGAGAAGGAGGGAAAAATGCCACTTTCTTGATATGCGTTAAATATAAAAGGTGGTGTCAATCAAATCTCCAAATAACTACAGCTATTAGGAGTAAACACAAATGCTCCAAAATTTGGTGATGGATTCTGATATGCATAGATAGCAAAATATGTCAAAGATATGTCAAAGATATGTTAAGAGTAGGTAAAATATGGATTAATTTCCAACATCCTCCTTGAAGCCAGATTTCACAAAACTTTGACACCGAGCATTTCCTTCAGCCTTCTAAAATATTTCTCCTTCAAAGGTTATGTGAATATATCTGCAACCTACTCTTTGGACCTGCAAAACAACTTAATGTCATTCTTTTTCACCAACTCTGTGATGAAATTATATTGGATGTCAAAATTCTTACTTCTTCAATGAAATATCAGATCGTAGAACAATGCTATGGTAGAATTATTATCACAAAATATTGTAGTTGCCTCTTCTTTTTGATGATGCAACTCACCTAAAATTCTTCTCAACCAGACTACTTGACATTAGTTGAGGTGGTGACAACATACTATGCTTCTACATTGATAATGCAACAATGAGTTGCTTCTTTGATGACCATAAAACTGCACCTAATCCAATATGGAATGTGTAACCGAAAGTGCTCTTCTCATCATTAATGTTATCAACCCAATCACTATCTGTGTAGCCAACAAGTTCAAGCTAGTCTTATCTTGCATAAAGTACTCTACAGTCTCTAGTCTCGTTGACATACCGTAATATTCTTTTGCTTTCCTACAAGTGAGTGTTCTTTGATGCCTCCATGCATTTGCTAATTAAAATCACTATAAATATTAGGTCAGTCCTAGTTGCTTTCAAATACATGTGACTTTCAACCAATATTTTATTGAATGTTGGATTGACATTAATGTTGTAATCTTTCTTGTTCAATTTCATACTTTTTGTGATAGAAGTGATGGTCGGTTTGTTGTCCTTCATTCTAAACCTCCTCAAGATATATTTTTCATACTTGCATTGAGAGATGAAGATACCATCTATATATTGAGTAACTTCACTACTGAGAAAGTATTTCATTAGGCCCAAATCCATCATTTAAAAATCATGTTTTATTGCACCTCAAAACTGATCAAACAACTTATTATTATTGCCAGTATAAATTAGATTCTCTAAATACAAGTAGACTATTATCATCTCTCCCTTTTCATTAGTCTTTATGTAGAGAGTGTGCTCATATGGGCACTTTATGATTTCATTCTCCTAAAAGTATGCATCAATGCGGCTATACCAAGCCTTGGGTGCTTGCTTTAACCCATACACGAATTTCTTCAATTTTAGCACATTTCCTTCTTTCTCTTCTAGTTCATAGTCGGGTGGTTGGTCTATGTAGACCTCTTCTTCCAACACTTTGTTTATGAAGGTTGATTTGACATCCATCTAGTAAATCTTCCATCCTTTTTGTGCTAGCAATGCTAGGATAATCCTCATTGTATCAACCCTAGCTATATGCGCATACACTTCATGTTAGTCAATGCTTGACTTCTACTTATAGATTTTTGCAACCAACCTTGCTTTATATCTTTTGATATCATCTTAGGTATTAAAATTTATTTTTTATACCCATTTTACAGTAATGGTCTTCTTTCCTACTGGAAGATCCATTAGCTTCCAAGTTTGATTTTTCTCTATGGATTCTATCTCATCCATAGTTTTCACCCATTTACTATCTTTAATTGCTTCTTCAAATGAAATAGGATCACATCAAAAAACAAAGCAAAATCAGAATGCTCTTCATCTTCTATTTCATTTCTAGTTACCTCATATATGTCTTGCAAGCTCCTTGTCTTTGTTGGTATTCTCATGTTGGAGATCATTCTTACAAGTGGTGGTGAGCTTGATGATGAAGCAGGGTTGTTTCTCACAATGGTACTCTTACTTGAAGATAAGGGCTAATTGATGCTTTCTTCATTCAAGTATTTAGACTCAATAGTTGTTGGATTTTGCTGGAAAATATTCAAATTCTACTTCCAAGCTTCATCTTCCATGAACTTCACATCTCTTCTTATGATCAACTTCTAAGTGATAGGGTTATACAATCTATAGGCCTTTGACTCTTCACCAGACCCAATGATAGGGTTATGCATAAGGGGTTGGACCTAAAATGTATTTATAAAAATTAGGTGAATAAATTTTGAAATCAGGGCAAATCATGTCCAACATAAGGTGAATCAATAGGGCAAATTGCCTTTATTTTCCACAAAAAACTATAAAATAGGATGAATCAATTATAAAATCATACCCTTACTAGATCTCTACTTTGTTTTTGGTATCACACTTTAGCAACCTCCAAGCTCATTTTAGAGGTCTTTTGGGGATGTTTTGAGGATTTTACCAAGTGCCAAACCAATCAAATGTAGTTTAAAGCATAGATCTTGTCGATCTAGGTGGTTTAAAACTTTTAAAAATAGAGCTATAGATCAAAATTTATGCCTTTTAAAATATTCTCTACTAATTAAATACAGTCAGATCATATCCAACTACAAAAGTGTGGTCCAGATGTACTTCCATAGTTAGACTGCATCTGGCTACAAAAGTTCACCCAGATGCAGTCCGACTACAGTTTTGCCTAAACCACATCCAAATGCAAAAGTGCACCCAAATGCGGTTCAAGTGCCCTTTTGCAATCGAATGAGGTCTAACTGCAAAAGTACAGGTAAACTACATTAGTCTATAAAAGTGTAATCGAATGCGATCCGGGTGCTCTTTTATAGTTAGATGTACTTTAGCTGCAAAAGTGTAGTGGGACCTCATCTAGTTGTAAAAGTGCACCTGGACCACATTTGGTTGCACTTTTGCAACCGAATTTAGTCTGATTGCAAAATTACAATCTGATGCAATCCAACTACACTTTTGTAGCTGAACCACATCCAATTGTAAAAGTGCATTTGGATGCAGCTCGAGTGCACTTTTGTAGTTGAACCACACTTAACAAAAGTATAGTTGAACCACACTTTTGTAGTCAAATGTTTTTTAGTTAGACAAGACTCCTTTGCAACTAATTATTATTTTCCACTACTCTATCAAACCACTACTCCTCTGCAACTAATTATTATTTTGCTCAATTGATCATCTATTCTTCTCTCTACAACTGATTATTATTTTTGCTACTATAGGTCATTTTTTGATAATAATGAATATTTTATTTGTATGGGTATGGTTGTCATGTTAGGTACATATACTAGTATAAGAGGTGAATTTGGTGGGATAAACAAAAAATTAAATAATTTCAAGGTGAAAAGGATCCTTGATTTAGGCGGGAGTTCCATCAATTTTTAAAAATACCGATAATATTACTATCAACGTGGGGCGAGAAGACACCTAAAACATTTTTGGACCCAAAAATTTTGGGTGAATGGGCTGACATCCAAGGTCCCCAAATTCATCATTTTCCATTTTTGTAAATCCTTATATTCGTGAATTAATGAAACTTTGTAATGCACCTTGCCAGGGCCATAACTTTTGCTTCGAGTGTCCGTTTTGCCCCGTTTTTTTTTAGAACGTGCAGAATTGCATGGAGAACCTAAGAAAAGTGGCCCATTTGTTTTGTGCAAGAAAATGCCTCTAGGAGGCCCAAAATTAGCTTTTAATGTAATTTTCAGTTTTTGCAACTGAAAAGTTATCATAACTATTAGTGTAGAACTAGAGTGGGGTTGCTATCTTGGGGTAGTGGGTATTATTGAATAATGGGTGCATGATTCCATTTTGGATGCCATCCGAGCTTTTTTTAGGGTTACTAAAAATAGCAAGTGAGTTGCTAAAAATAGAAAGTGACTAAAAATAGTAAGGGGGTAGCGTAGGCTAGGGTTTTTATTTTTGGGGAGTATAAGAAGTGGGAGACTCTATTGTAAGGGGATGTGAATTCAGTTAATGAAAGGAAGCATTTGTAGGTTTCTTTTATTGGTGTATTTTGTATGATGTCTTATCTTACAATTTTACCCTTGGAGTCCATTGTCGGTCTCCTATAGTGAATTTACATCAATTGGTATCAAAGTGGGTGAGATATCACTAGTGGAAAGAAGATGAATAGAAGAGGGAGAGGGCAAGGGATATATGCCCAAATGAATAAGTAGATGGAGGATCTGCATGCAGAAATAACATGATTGACTGGTGTGATTAACCGCATGGTGGAGGCCCGCACCAATGTGGACCCAGATCTAGGATCTGATAATGAGACCATGGTTGAGGAAGGTAGATCTAAGGATCATGTGGAAGAAGAACCAGAAAATTTTGAAAGTAGGTTGATCCGAGCCTTGGAAGGACTTAAAGGAAGTCGAGATGGAATCAAGATCAAGGTTTTTGAGTATGTTGGTGGGTTAAAACTAGAGGAGCTAATCGATTGGGTAAATAGTATGGAGAAGTATTTTGAATGGAGTAATCTGGCTGAGGAAAAGAAGGTGAAACTCGCATGCACAAAGTTGAAAGGGTATGCTTTAATTTGGTGGGATCATCTATAGACAGAATGATAGAGGAAAGGAAAAGCAAAGATCAAGGCTTGGGATAAGATGAAGAAGAAGTTGCAAGAAAAGTTTGTGCCTGTAGACTATTCCTAAACTTTATTTCATAGATTTTAGAACCTCTGATAGAAGGACCAAAGCATCGAGGACTACACCAATGAGTTCTACAAGCTATCTATTCATGTGGAGCATAACGAGACCGAAGAGCAAAGGGTTGCAAGGTATGTAAATGGCCTAAGTTATGCTATTCAAGATGAGTTGAGTATGCATCATACCCTTACTATAGAAGATGTGTATCAGATGGCCTTGAGGGCCGAAGAAAAGCATAAGAGGAGTAATTACAGAAGAGGGAAGAAGGGATTGATATCTTCTCCAAATCGAGGGCATGGTGGATCTAGCTCATCAAAGGGAGAATCCTCAAATACAGAGAAACAAGAAGAGACAGAGCAAGGTCATGGTACCTACCAAAGAGGAAGAGGGAATAGAGGAGGTCGAGGTAATGGGGGAGGTCAAACTAGGAATGGATCATGGAAGCCATATACCTATTTTAGATGTGGTGAGGAAGGTCACAGAGCATTTGAGTGCACCCACTATGATGTTGAAGAGAGGAATCAGGGAGGACAGGCTAGAGTCAACCTAGTTGAGGAAGAGGATGAAACTGAGATAGAAGTTGTTGTAGATATGAGTGAGAATCTCATGATAAAGAGAACATTGATTGCTCCAAAGAAGGCAAAAATGCAAGCGGATGAGGGTGGTGAGTCCTGGCTATGAACAAATATCTTTCACACAAGATGCACATCGGGAGGAAAGGTATGCAAAGTAATCATTGATGGTGGTAGTTGTGAGAATATGGTCTCTAATGTAATGGTAGATAAAATGAATCTAAAATGTGAGAAGCACCCACATCCCTATCGCATTTCATGGATCAAGAAAGGAAATGAGGTGACTATTGATAAGAGATGTTTAGTAAAATTCTCAATCGAGAATACTTATAAAGATGAAGTTTGGTGTGATGTGATTCCTATGGATGCCTATCACATACTATTGGGGAGGCCTTGGCAGTATGATAGGAAGACCATCCATGATGGGGGTCGAAATACATACACCTTTTGGAAGGATGGTGCCAAGGTAGTATTGTTGCCTCTTCAGGAAGAAGGGCAGAGTGAGAGTTTGCTGACTACGAAGGAGTTTATCATAGAGGCACAAGAATATGGTTGGTGCTATGCATTGACGATGAAGAAGATAGAGGTAGAGGAGGTTCCTATACCACCGACAACATCCAGGTTGTTGAAGGAGTATGTTGATGTCATACCAGATGAGTTACCTGATGGGTTACCATCGAAGAGGGATATTCAACATCACATTGATTTAATTCTTGGGTCAGTTCTTCCAAACCAAGAAACCTATCGGTTGAGCCCAACCCAGAATGTAGAGTTGAATAAGCAAGTGATAGAATTGATACAGAAAGGATTAGTAAGGGAGAGCATGAGTCCTTGTGCAACTCCTACCCTATTAACTCCAAAGAAGGATGGCTCATGGTGGATGTGTGTAGATAGCAGGTCCATAAATAAAATTACTATCAGGTACAGGTTCCCAATACCTAGAGTGGATGATATGATGGATGTCTTAGCAGGGGCTAACTACTTCAACAAGATTGATCTATGGAGTGGTTATTATCAGATCAGGATTAGAGAGGGGGATGAGTGGAAGACTACTTTCAAAACTTGATATGGGTTGTACGAGTGGATGGTGATGCCATTCGGGTTATCAAATGCACCCAGTACCTTTATGCGGTTGATGAACCGAGTGTTGCAGGAATACATTGGTAAGTTTGTGGTTGTCTATTTTGATGATATCTTGATTTTTAGTAAAAGTGAAGAAGAGCACTTGCACCATGTGAGGTTGGTGTTAGAGTTATTACGGAAAGAGAAATTGTATGCTAATTTGAAGAAGTGTAGATTTCTTCAAGAAAGTCTAGTGTTTTTGGGCTTTGTAATTTCCAAGGATGGCCTGAATATGGATGAGGAAAAGGTGAGGGCAATTCTTGAATGGCCTATTCCAAGGAATGTAACAGAGGTGAGAAGTTTCCATGGTTTGGCAACTTTTTATAGGAAGTTCATTAGAAACTTTAGCAACATTCTTGCACCCATAACAGAGTGTACGAAGGGGAAAAACTTTGTATGGACAAAAGCAGCAACTCAGAGTTTTGAACTCTTGAAGAAGAAGGTTTCAGAAGCACCCATGCTGGTATTACCTAATTTTAGAAAAATATTTGAAGTTGACTATGATGCTTCACATGTGGGGATTGGCATTGTGTTGAGCCAAGAGGGGCGGCCAATAGCATTTTTCAATGAAAAGTTGAATGAGGTAAGGAAGAATTACTCCACTTATGATGTAGAATTTTATGCAATTGTGCAGGCACTGAGGTATTGGTGACATTATTTGTTATCCAAGGAGTTTGCGTTGTACACTGACCATGAAGCCTTAAGGTATGTCAATTCTTAGAAGAAATTAAATAGTAGACATGCCAAGTGGGTCTCCTTTTTGCAAGAATACTCATTTGTGTTGAAGCACAAGTCTGGTAAGCAGAATAAGGTTGTTGATGCATTAAGCAAGAGAGTACTATTGGTAACCACCATGGAGAATGCAGTGGTAGGCTTTGAGGGGATTAAGGATTTGTATGAATCTGATGTAGATTTTGGAAGCATTGTACAATAGTACAAAACTCTAGTTGTGGGTGAGGTTGGTCAAATATTTGTTGAGTATGTTATGCAGGATGGCTATCTATTTAAGGGGAAATAATTGTGCATACCTATTGGTTCCATGCGGGAGAATATCATCCATGAGCTGCATAGTGGTGGTTTGGTAGGACACTTTGGCATAGATAAAATAGTTGCTCTTGTGGAGGAAAAGTACTATTGGCCATGGTTGAAGAGAGATGTAATTCGATTTGTGTCCAGATGTAGAGTGTGCCAGGTGGCTAAAGGCCATGTACAAAATACAGGGTTGTATACGCCCTTACCAGTTCCCCTAGGATCATGGACCGACCTAAGCATGGATTTTGTGCTAGGGCTACCCCATACTCAGTGAGGTAAAGATTCCATTTTTGTTGTAGTAGATAGGTTTTCTAAGATGGCTCATTTTATTGCTTGCCAGAAAACCAATGATGCAACCAAGATTGTAGTACTTTTTTTGATGAAGTGGTGAGACTGCATGGAGTTCCAAAGACCATCACTTCAGATCGGGATGTTAAGTTCTTGAGTCATTTTTGGAGGACATTGTGGAAGAAACTGGACACAAAGCTATAGTTCAGTAGTGCTTATCATCCATAGACTGATGGAAAAACCGAGGTTGTGAATCGGAGCTTGGGCAACCTTCTGAGGTGCATAGTTGGTGAGAAACCATGACAATGGGATTTAGCCCTATCACAAGCAGAATTTGCATATAATAGCTCAGTGAACCGCTCGATAGGAAAATCACCATTTCAAATTATTTATGGCTAGAACCCCAAGGGTGTTCTAGATTTGGTTGAATTACCAATCCATGAGCATGTTAGTGATGATGCAGAAGCATTTGCTGAACATATACAACAATTGCAGGAAGAGGTCAGAGACAAGTTGCAGAATAGTAATACTAAGTACAAAAAGGTCATTGATGTGCATAGATGTATCCAAGTATTCTAGGTTGGGGACATGGTGATGGTTCACCTTCGAAAGGAGTGATTTCCCAAGGGGACATATAATAAATTGAAAATGAAGAAAATTGGCCCTTGTAGAATTCTACAGAAAATGAATGACAATGCTTATAAGGTGGAATTGCCAGTTGACCTCGATATTTCACCAGTTTTCAATGTCTCTGATTTGCATGAATTTCATGGTGATATTGTAGTTGTTGAAGAGGCAAACACCATAGCTTGGGAGAAGCAAATCCCTAAGAAGAAGAAGGAACGCATTGCATAGGTCCTTGATAGGAAAGTGATCACCACACGCAATGGCAACTATAGCAAATACTTGGTACAGTGGGAAGGTTTGTCCCAGGCTGATAACACTTGGATTTCCAAGGAGGAACTAAAAAGGCTTGACATTGACAAGCTCGAGGTATTTCATCAGCAGAACTCGTAGGAGCTGAGTTCATTTTCAACCAGAGGAGAATGATGCACCTTGCTAGGGCCATAAATTTTGCTCCGAGTGTCCGTTTTACCCCGTTATTTTTTTAGAACGTGTAGAATTGCATGGAGAACCTAAGGAAAGTGGCCCATATGTTTTGCATGCATGAAAATACCTCTAGGAGGCCCAAAATTAGCTTTTAATGTAATTTTTAGTTTTTACAACTGAAAAGTTATCATAACTATTAGTGTAGAACTAGAGTGGGGTTGCTATCTTGGGGTAGTGGGTATTATTGAATAATGGGTGCATGATTCCATTTTGGATGCCATCCGAGCTTTTTTTAGGGTTACTAAAAATAGCAAGTGAGTTGCTAAAAATAGAAAGTGACTAAAAATAGTAAGGGGGTAGCGTAGGCTAGGGTTTTTCTTTTTGGGGAGTATAAGGAGTGGGAGACTCTATTGTAAGGGGGTGTGAATTCAGATAATGAAAGGAAGCATTTGCAGGTTTCTTTTATTGGTGTATTTTGTATGATGTCTTATCTTGCAATTTTACCCTTGGAGTCCATTGTCGGTCTCCTGTAGTGAATTTACATCACTTTGCCACTATGCATAACCCTACCTAATGAAAATGTATTTTTTTCCTTGTCATCCATCTTTCTTCTTTTCTCATCTAGAATATGCTCTAATGAAGACTGGGTTATCTGATTCATATTCTTCTCATGTGTTTGCAAAGAACCCATGAGCTCATCCACTAAAATAGTTTTTAATTCCCTTGATTCCTCAATGGCAATGATGACTAAGTCAAACTTGACTGGTAGGCTTCTCAGTACATTCTCCATAATTCTTTGGTTCTCAATATTATCTCCATTCATCCTCATTTAATTTATAATATCCATTGTGTGGATGAATAATTCACTCATGGAATCTGATTCACTCATCTACAAATTTTTTAACTCTCTTATCAACATATCCAACCTGACCAAATTTATTTGTATTGGTTCCTTGGAAGAGGTTGGCTAAAATCTCCAAATCCTCCTTTGATTTGGTTGTTGCAGCAATTCTAAAAAAAATGGTCTTCTCAACTACATGCATAATATAGAACATGGCTTTTTGGTCTTTTTGGTTCTCCTTCAATAATTTTTTCTTAACTTAAGAAAGAGAACTCAATGTTGCTGCATCTATGGGTTCTAGATACCTATTCTCCACCAGGTCCTAAAAGTACTAAGACCCAAATAGAATCTTCATCTGAATTTTCTAGTAATCATAGTTCTTGCCATTGAAATAAGGGATATGTAGTTGCAGAGGATTATTATTGGAATCCATTGTTTCTATGGCTGTTAAACTTCCACTATTGGCTCAAGCTATGATACCAATTTGGAAGTAAAATTTAAATAGAGGTCCAAGAGCCCTTTAATATTTTTTCATGCTTCACTAGGCCAAACTTGTAGGGATCTAGGATTGAACAAATCCATGATCTAAGAATACATGAATCTAGGGTATGCACAAATATGGGCTTGCATAATGCAAATATTACACAAATCCAAGACTTACACAAAGCCAAGATGAGTAATTGAGAGCTAGATCCAATTTTATACAATTGCACAAAGCCAAGATTTTTCTCAAAATGGATGATGTTAACCAATAATTTACTTATGTTTCAAGGACATGCACGATCCCAAGATTTTCCAAATCCAAGAAGCCACAAAACCCTAAAAAGAAAACCTGTAAATTAACTATGTGAATTTATTCACACTAACATTGCACAGTCTTGAGAAAGCAAACACTTCTGGTCTTCAGAGATTTCTATTAACTATTGAAGAGGCTAGAGAGATTTTCATTAACTGTTGAAGAATTGAATCATCCATGTAAATATAGTCAAAGGGACTTACCTATTCTCCACTCTCCCCAAATTTAGAAATTTGAACAATATCCCCTGCTACTAGGCTCACTTTCCTTCTATTCATAGGAACCCTGTTCAAATTCTCTCCATAAAACATGTTTGATGGAATAAAGACTTCCTCTTGTAATTCCTCACTGAGCCCAATTTGAGAAATAAAAATCGGATCTTTTTCTTTCAATTTTTGAGGGTTTCGCTTAGGAACCCACTTTTCACTGATCTTCTTACTATTTTTCTTATGACTTTTCAAAGTACTTAGAGCTTTAGGATGCAATGAGCATATAATCTTATGGTGCCCTCCCTTACCACACTTCTAGAAAACTTGGGGTTTATTTTCATATTCAATGTTCTGAACCCAAGTGCCAATGTTAGAAAATAGCTCATCAGATCTTGGCATATCCTTCCCGATATCTGCCATCATACATATTCTAACATAGAATATTAAATATTTGGAACTTGTAGTTTTATCGAGGGAAATCAAATCTCCAATTGTCTTGGCAATATCTTGGAAGATGCTCTCATGCTAGAGATGAAGTGGAAAGTCTGGTAGCTTGACCCATAGTGGGACAATATTAATGCTCTACGTTAGGGGATTAAAATTTGAGGCCCATTTACATAAAAATAAATCTCGTTTGCCAAAAAACCAAGGACCCCCTTCCAAGATTCACCTGGAATCCTCATCACAGTTGATCCTGATAAGAAATAAATTTCTTGGGATGGCCACAATTTCAAGAGAACCGATAGGTCTTCATCTTCCCAAATCCCATCTCCTCAAAGTATCAATATCCGGCCTCCTACCTTAGAATTTTTCCACAAGATTCCACAACCCATATTTTAGTATATTATCAATCAAGCTATTAGGGATATGGATCTGGTTCAACATAGGATAAATGTTGAAGAGCATTTCAGATCCTCCATTAATGCCACTTTTACATATGAAGGTGCACTAGGGGGATGGGGTCCCGCATGTTCTACTCGTCCCACCTTTGAGCTTACCTGGATTCCATTCCTCCCATTCAAATGAAAGCAAGGGGTCATGAGAGTCAAATAGATCCGCCTTCATAGACTTAGTTTCTTCACAAATGGGGTTAAATTTGCCCAACCAGGCATCCACCTTATCTGCAATGCTCATATACCTCCTTTGCAATGCTCCTCTGAAACCTAAAAAACTACATCAATCTACTTCACAACCTAACTACTGTAGCATAGTGCTTCACAAATCCGCTTTACAACTTGGCCAGGCATCCACCTTCTCTACAACGCTCATCTACCTCCTAAATTTAAGTTATATCATTGATAAATCAAAATACTGAATAACCATATTATTTTCTATGGTGAGGAATATTTTCTTCAAGTCATTGACATCTCTTAGAATTAAAATACCTAACATCTAGACAATTTGTAGAAACCTTCATATCATAGGATGGTGGTCTTTAGCATTTATAGAAATGAAAAATTTCTAGAAAGCAAATGTATCTCACATTAAAACAATTATGGTAAGGGAAATAATAAAGATAGTTTTAATAATAGTTTAAATAAATATGATCCACAAAAAACAATATATTATACAAACATGACAAGTATAAAATGACACAAGGCTCATGAATATAGACAATAGTATGCCAAACCCAATTGGATTTACAAATTGAATCAATAAAAAGGAAAATTTGTAGATTAGATTATATAAATATAGTAAGGACTAATCTAAAGGGGAATATTTAAGAGAGAGATAAAGTTACACACATACAAATTAATATAATGCATTCTCTAATCCAATATAAAATTATGCAAAATAATAGACTAAGAAGCTTAATGGTTTGTATAAAATAAAATAAACAATTGTATTAAATTTAAGATAGTTGACTTGGTGCTTGAACTTGATTGCTTTTTATGTGTGCTTGTATCTCTTTATGCTTCATGATGATCGTTTATGATATTTAGTAAATAGAATAATGTTTATTAATGGATCTTGACCTTAATATTGATGTGCATAATGAGAGGACCCTCAATAAAGACTATAAAGTAGACAATGGATGAAAGGACAAGATGTGGCATGGTTCAATACCAATTTGCAAGTTATATCTAATAGGTAAAGAGGTAATAGTATATTAAACTTATTAATATTATTCGTATCCTTAAATGATGTTTGCAAGTTAGATTACAAGTATGATAGTTGACTATAGATGGTTTGTAGATGGTCTAGAAATAGAGGAAAATAGAAAGATTATAAGATTTCATCAAGATAAATAGACTTGGATTATTTATAATAAAGTTATTGGCTAAAAATTTTGTGTACATTTTTTCAAATTTTATTTATATCTTGACAGAATTATCATCCACATGTAGGTATTATCATCATACCTAAATCAAGTAATAATTCTAATCAATGAAAGGATGAACTGGCTAAAAATAGAAGTATAAAATGGGCTAAATTTATCTAATCAACAAAATTCAATAAAATGACTTTAAATATATAATATTGTCACGATGATTGTAGATAATGTTTATTATGAACCTAGATTTAAAATTAGAGAAGAATCACATCATTTTATGTGAAAATATTATGTATTTGAATGTAAAATATAATATAAAAGAAACTAAGTTTATATGACAAAACATCTTAGTTTAATGCCCTATAAGTTCCTTTATTATGACAATTTACTATAAAATAAAGAGTTAAATTTTCTCTATTATAAATCATGTTTGTACAAGACTAGTTTTTATCCATAAAGTGAACTAATAAAAAATTACATTGTCTAAAAAATATAATCATATGCTTATAGAAAAACAAATCACAAACAATAAGAGTACATAACATAATCTCATAAGGCATAAAAAGTAATGGTTGAAATCATAAAAGATTTTTGTAAAATACAATAAAACTTATTTCATTTGCTATAACATTAAAATACTATGATATTGAAACACTAGTTGTTAGAGCATTATGCATGTGAGGTATATAAAAAATTACCTACAAATTCAAATAAATAAGGTAAGCCACCCTAGGATTTTTTTTAAGAACATAGCCTTGTTTAAAAATTTGTAATTGGGTTCATTGGGATCAACATACTAACTTAGAGAAACATTTATGGTAGCCCTTGGAAAAATTTTCGGCTAGAGACTGGTTTTGGCGGGAATTCCTCTGCACTGTCGACGGCCGTGGCTCCAGGGTTTCAGTTCGGAAACCTCCTTCAGCGTGTTTGGGGTGCATTGCAGGCCTCTGGACAAGGATCTTTCGGTTTCCTGGGAGGGCCCAATGGGGTCTCTTCCTGGTTCTCGCGAAGGAAAAAATACCTCTTATGCGGAGATTCTTCGAGAGACTCCTGCGTCTTCCTCTGCTGAAGCTCAACGCAGTGCCTCCCATCTGCTAGCCAAGAATGCGGGCAAGGGCTCTCCTGGGCACAGAATAAATGGTTGTCTCCCGCAATCTACATTAAGACCGAAAATTGTCATCGAACCAGAGCTGGTTGAAGACACGATTAACTACCGGACCACGCATGATCTGATTTGCAAGTTCATGGGCATTCGACCCACCCTGCACTTTTTGCATTCCTGGGTGAGACAAAACTGGGAGCCAATCGGTGAGTACTCTTTATGGCCCATTAGCAATGGGTATTTCATTATTAGTTTTTCTTCCCTAATGGATAGAAAGCAGAGCATTTGAATCAGAGAAGAGGAGCCATGGCCCGGCAGGGTTATTTGTCCAGCCATGGAGAGCGGGTTTTGATCCTCGCATTGAACCCACGGCTGTCCCGGTTTGGATCCGGCTGTACGCGCTCCCGATGGAGTTTTGGGGTGAGCGGATTCTTGAATTGATAGGCAACTCTCTAGGTAGATTTTTGGGAGTTTCTAAGGATACCATTGAAGGAAATATTGCCGTTTATGCAAGAATTTGTGTAGAATTGGATATTAGTCAATCGCTACCAGTTGAGATGGAATTGGAGCTAGCAGGACATTCTTGGGTACAACAGATAGACTATGAAGCCCTACCTTTCCGTTGTAGAGTCTGCCATTTGCATGGCCATTTGGCAAGGTTTTGTCCAAATATCTTGAGCTCCAATGCGGATGCTACACAGGGAATGTCAAATCGCTCCCGAGGAGGTAAGTCCACTTCGGCCAAGGAACCATCTGTCATTCCCACTGGGTCTGAGGGCCAGAATGATGGCTTTGAACAGCAGAAGAGGAGAAGAAACAAAAAGAGAAATGGTAAGGAGCAAGCTCTCCCCAAGCCAACAAATCGGTATGAAATCTTCAAATCTCTTGTGGATCAAGAAGACCAACCTATGGATGGAGCAGATGGGATCCTTGAGGACAATATTATCCCAAATCATGCTCCTCCTTCCTCAACCCCTGTCCTTGAGCAGGGCTTTTGATTCCTCCGAGTCTTTGCACCATGAAAACCTTGGGACTACGGTTATCCACGCCTGACCCGACCTGTTATCAAAGATGTTTCTATGGGAATTGCGAGAAAAGCTCGAGAGAAAGACCGGCTCTTGGAATTTCACGGGTGGAGAAGAGATCGAAAAATAGTAATTCCCAAGGGGTGGGCGGGGAAATCCAATAAGGATCTAATCGCAGTGCAAGGGGATAAGCTAATCAATGGAGGACTGGCAAGAACAATTGATTCGTATTGCTCCCAAGGTTTCCAATGATTGTACAATCTTGGAATGTGAGGGGTTTAAACAGTAGAACCCATCAATCTGTTGTTCAAAGACTTTTAGAAAGAAGTAAAACAGACTTCCTGCTCATTCAGGAAACAAAAATGTCATTAGACCTCATGAGTAAAACTGTTGGCCGAATCTGGAGGGGTGCTGGCCATATGGCAGTGGTTGCTCTTGGTGCCTCGGGAGGGATTGCTACTCTTTGGAATCCTTTGGCATGGATAGCAGTAGATCATATAGCCTGGAGAGGGGTCCTAACATCTCTTTTCAAGAATATAGTTACAGCTGAACAAGTCTTAATTACAAATTTTTATGGGGTACAGAATACCGAAGGTCAGCGGTCTCAATGGAAAGCTGTTCAAAACATGAGGTCCTCCCGGGAAGATCTTGATTGGATTTTAGCTGGGGATTTCAATGCTAAATTATCCGCTAGAGATCAGGAAGGTGGCATCCCTGTTCTGGATACAGGGGATAGGCTGTTTATTGCCCACGTTCAGGCCTTTAACCTTGTTGATATCAAAGGTCCTGGTACAAACTTTACATGGACTAATAAGAGAAGAGAGCCATACAATAGGAGGGTTAAGCTTGACAGGTTTTGGTCTCGGAGGAAGCTTATGTTAGATGGAATATCAAATTCCAGATCTTGGAGGGCCCAGTTTCTGATCACTCTCCCATTTTGCTGGAGGGAGGGACCATGTCAGGAAAGTATTACAAACCTTTTAAATTTGAAAATTTTTGGTTGCAAAAAGAGGACCTACGAAGGAAAATTCCACAGTGGTGGAAAGAAGGCCGTCCCCCTTTTGGAACGACTATGTTCAAAATTCACAAACGACTTCTCTATGTTAAGAGTAAAGCGAAGCGGTGGAAGCAAACTAACAAATCCGATTTCCGGCTCCAACGGGCCCCCTTCTTTGGATAGATGGAATGAGGTGCAAAAACAATTCGAGAGAAGGAATTATTTACGAGCATCTTAAATTTGAGGATGACGCCTTACGCAAAGCGAGTTGAGGACATTGATAATCAAGAAGAGATCTCGGAGACGAGAGAGCCAGAAATACTTGGCTATTAGAAGGAGACAGAAATACTAAATTTTTTCATCGTTCTGCCTGTGCTAGAAGGCAATTGAATAACATGGAGTTCCTCCAAGATGAGTTTGGAAATTCCTTTGACACTCTTCCTGACATGCACTCCATTTCTATGGAGTACTTCTCAAACCTCTTCAAGGAAAGTCTGCAGCATGATGTGGAAGCACAAAATGAAGTCATTAACGGAATTCCCTCTATTATTTCTCATGAAGAGAATCAGTCCCTTCTTAAGCCCATAGATCGTGATGAACTCAAGAAGGTAGTCTTCGGGATGTGCACAGGAAAGTCGCCTGGCCCGGACGGTTTCCCTATTGAGTTCTTTCAGGCCTTCTGGGACATCCTGGAGGAGGACGTGTTGGCTGTCATTGAGGAATCCCGAATTAACAAAAGAATGCTCAAGGCTCTAAATCATACCTTTATCTCTTTAATTCCGAAAGGAGAGGGGGGGGCTCTCATTTCTGATTTCAGACCTATTGCTCTATGTAATGTGATCTATAAAATTATTTCTAAACTTATGGGTGAAAGACTAAAACCCCTCCTTCAAAAGTTAATTTCCCACGAGCAAGGGGGTTTTGTTGAAGGAAGACAGATCTTGGATGGAGTGATCTTGGCTCGGGAGGCTATCCATTCGATGCATAATTCGGGTAACAAAGGAATGTTCATCAAATTGGATATGTCTAAGGCTTATGACGAGTAGAGTGGGGTTTCTTGGTCAAGATGTTGGCGGCCTTTGGTTTTTCTCGGAGTTGGATTGCCTGGGTCATGAGTCGTATCTCTACGCCTTCATACTCTGTTTTAATTAAGGGGCTTCCCTCGCCACCTTTTGGAGCCTCTCGGGGTCTCCGTCAAGGAGATCCCTGCTCTCCTTATCTCTTTCTTATCTTGGCTGAAGGTCTTGGCAGACTCTTCATGAGAAGAAGACGTCAAGGACAGTTACGGGAATTAAAATTGGAGCCGAAGTTTTGACTCATTTACAGTTTGTGGATGATACGGGCTTGGTGGGAGTTGCCAGTCTCAGAGAAGCAAGAGGAATCAAAGATACTCTTAACGTCTACCTTCGGGCTTCTAATCAAGCCATCAATGATTCAAAATCAAAAGTGGTCTTCTTCAACCTTGATCAAAGGTCGCAAGAGAGAGTTATGGAGATTCTGGGCTTCACTCGGACCTACCTTCCTGTTGCTTATTTGGGGGTTCCTCTGCACTTTAAAAAACTGACAGCTGATTTCTGGAAGGACCTGCTTGATGGCATCAAAGAGAGAATGAATCATTGGTCCCATAGATGGTTAAGCTATGGGGGCCGATTAACTTTTTGAAGTACGTTATTCGGGCTATGCCTATTTACAAATTTTCAATTACGCCGCCCCTCCCTCAATGTGGAAAGAGTTGGACAAAGCGGCTAGAAGCTTTCTTTGGGAAGGTGCCAATGGAGAGAGGAAATGGGCCTTGGTTGGTTGGGATAAGGTCACCCAGCCCAAGGAAAAAGGTGGGCTGGGCTTGAGAAGCTCCAAGTTTAACAATCGGGCCCTGGCTGGGAAATTGTACTGGAGGTGGATTTCTCAGCCTTCGTCTCTCTGCAGCAGAATCCTTTCTAGTAAATACTTGGGTCCTGTTCCTCCCAATGACTTGGGCCGCTATCCTCTGGAAGGTAATGGTTCTCTTGTGTGGCAGGCGCTCAAGCTTGGTTCTTGCATTATCAAAGATCAATTGTTCTGGAAAGTTGGGAGAGGGGAGAAGGTCCGGTTACGGGTCGACTCTTGGGATCGGCATCCTCCTATTCTTGCGGTGTTTCCCGATCTGCTTCCGCTAAAAATAGCTCTTGAAGACAAAGGCTGGATTCATATTCGGTCCTACTTTACTACCGACCTCTACGGGGAATACAAGGTTAAAAAATTTAAGCGGTTGGGTGAATGGCCTATTCCAATCCCCCCGGAGCAGGCCCCAACTCTGGAAAAACTTTTGGCTGAAAGGTTTCTATCTGGGAGTAATGAGGAGGATGAGCTTGCTTGGGGCTTTGGGAACCTTGGGGTTTATTATGTGAAGGAGGGCTATGCTTCGATCATACCTGAGCCCCCCCACACTCTTTTCCTGTTCATGAATGGAGGAAGATTTGGCATCCCAAGAGCTGGCCGAAAGTGAACTTCTTTGCTTGGCAACTGATGCATAATGGTATTTTGACCTTTGACAACCTTAGAATTAGAGGCATCATTGGTCCTTCCCAGTGCGTCTTATGTTATAGGAATGAGGAAACTGTGAACCATCTTCTGTTTGATTGCTCTTTCACACAGCAGATTTGGCATCGTTGGTTCTCCCACTTTAAACTTCAGGTGCTTGGAGATCTGTCCCGGACCAATTTATGGGAAAGCTGGAAGAGAGGTAGATTTATTTCTAAAGCTCTTCATACTGGCTGGGAGATCGGTTTTCTTTTTATTTGGTGGCAGGTTTGGTTGGAAAGAAATGCTCGTATTTTTCGTGAAACCTTCTCTTCGGTGGAGGGGATTTGGCAGATCATTTGGAGCAAAGTTGTGGAAACCGTTGCTATCTATGCTGAGAAGGAAAACCAGCCTGCTTCTAGGTCTTTGAGTGGGAGAGGTGCTGATCTGGGGAGACAGGTAAGAAGTGGTTGGAAACCTCCCCCAGAAGGCTGGGTCAAAATCAATACTGATGGAGCTGCTAAAGGTAACCCGGGCAATGCTGGCAGTGGTGTTATTTGCCGTGATCATGCTGGGACTGTGCTATATTGGGAATTGCAAGGTCTGGGATATGCCACTAATAATGAAGCTGAGGCCTTTGCTATTAAATCTGCTTCCATCTGGGCCGTCAAGCATGGCCATAGAAAGATAATCATTGAGTCTGATTCTCAAATCTTGGTTGGTGCTCTTGATTGCATGCGGAACTTTGCCTTAAAAGCTTGGAGGCTCCAGATTTTGGTTGCCCAAATTTTAGAGCTTTGGAAAGAAATTGAGGATGTGATTCCTGTTTATGCTAGTAGATCTCTTAATAAAGCGGCCGATTTCCTTGCTAAGTTGGGTGCTGAGAGAGAGGTTGGGATTCATCTGCATAGCAATTTGCTTGTGGAGAATGTCGAGATCAGACAAGGCCTTGATCAATTCCTGAAATAATGTGCAAAAGTTTTTTTGCTAAGGGTTCTTTCTGTCGCGATTTCGCGACATGTTGCCCTGTCGCGGCTGTTGGTTGGCTTCTGTCGCGATATCGCGACAGGTTGAGTCTTTGTAGTCTCCGGTGGTTTCTGTCGCGATATCGCGACATGTCGCGTTATCGCGGGTCGCGATTCCGTGACATGTTGCGCTTTCGCGACATGTCGCGTTATCGCGGGTCGCGATTCCGCGACATGTTGCGCTATCGCGACATGTCGCGTTATCGCGTGATGCGATCCCGCGTCTTGTTGCGATATCGCGACATGTCGCGATATCGCGACATGTCGCGTTTTGCGCCTCGCGATTCCTCGACATGTTGCGATATCGCGACAGGTCCTGCCTTCCTGGCGTCTGGGTGGTTAACTGTCGCGATTTCGCGACCTGTTGTGATGATGCTTCTTTGTGCTGGTTTTTGTCGCGATTTCGCGACAGGTTGTGCCCTCCTGGTCTCTGGCGTTTTTCTTGCGCGATTTCGCGGCATGTTTGGCTCCTTTGCGACTGGGTGGTTTTCCGTCGCGATTTCGCGACCTTGTTGAGGCTTGTTAGTTGCTTTCTTTTTCTGTCGCGATGTCGCGACGCTTTCTGCGGGTGGCTGTCGGTGGCCTTTCCTGTCGCGATTTCGCGACATGTCCGATTTCGCGACATGTCGCGTTTTCGCGCCTGTTGGTGCCTTCGTGGCCGTGTTGGGTTTTCCTGTAGCGATTTCGCGACATGTCGCGGTTTCGCGACCTGTTGTTGTTTCGTGCCTTCCGTTCTCTGTGCCTTGCGGTTCTTTGCCTTGCCTTGGTGCGCCTTCCCTGTTGTTTTGCTTGTGGCTCTGGCTCGGGATGTGTTCTCTCCCGCTTGTATCTGGTTCTTGTTTTAATACAAGTTTTTCATTTTTTCAAAAAAAAAAAAAAATTGTAATTTATTACTTTCTACTAATATGGATCGTATGTTGTAATACTAACCTATATTAGATGTTGTATAGTTGAGTTAAATTTATATCCATACATGAAAAATCTACATCAGGGACAATATGGAGGGTAGGTAGGTTCTTAAATCCTTGATATTTATTTTTTTGCATAATATATATAGTTTCCATGTAAATAATCATGTATGTGATTGGAATATTAGAGAGTTTTTGTAGATAGAAATCTTGATGTAGGTTTATTGTTCTCCATATCTTATAAACAAAGTATTTAAATATATCTTAGATATGAAAAATTCTAATATTTTAGATGGACAATAATACTTGTTATAATTTATATGTGTACAACCTTTGTTTCCATGTCTCAAATTTATGTATATATATCTATAGGGAATATTTTTATATTTTTATCACATTATATTGTAGGTTGTAGGTGATATAGCTAATAATAAGTATCCTTCATAAATTATGATCGTTTGCATACCTCTATTATGTATTATTGTCTATATTGTTAACATGTTGAAAAACACTTTTTATTTTAGATTTTGACTTATTATCGGTTTTGCTTTTACATATATAATAGAGTAGGGGTTGACATTGATAGGGTAGATGATGTTGGTGGACCCCAAGTGACAATTTTAATTCATATGGATAGTCATATTCAAAGAGTGATGATATAATTTAGTTTGCTAAGATTTTGATATTAATTAATGAAATTTAGGAGAGTTAGAGATGTTTGGTTTGATGGAACTCACTTTGATGCAATATTTTAAGCCTAAAAATAGTAGGTTGATAGACTTACTATGGAAATGGTAGGTAGGGTCCATCATATTTTGATGGTACAAGATGACACTAATAATAGAGAGTGTACATGTCATATTAGATAGATAATGGGGATATGATTATACTATGATCCATGAATTAAAGAATGAGATGACTAGGGATACCTAGTTGTTTGAATAAAATTGAGAACATATTGACTCTTCTTATTTAAATGATGATCTACCTAACTAATTTGAAAAAATATATTTTACTCCATCCATGATTACATTCTTTGACTTAAATAAATTACTTTAAAATATAAATCAAATTTAGGAGATGAAATTATAATATATGTATTATTCATTTATAGTTTCTTCTAATGGAAGGTGAGAATTTATCATTTCAAGTATTGATACTATTATAATTGTTGAGATTATTTTTATTCTACATCAATTCAATCATCATAAAATTGATGCAAGTGATGAGTAATTAAATGAATTTATGTAATGTATGTTTATCATAAAATCCAAATTTTGAAAACTATTAGAGGATTTTCTAGTGAGGATTTGATGGATATAGTTGGAACATATGATAAAAGATATAGTATGAGTGGAGGAGGAGAGTGTTCTCAATGAGAGATACAACAAAAATTATCAAGGAGCTATTAGAAGTGTGTAATAGACACTTATGAGTAAATATTAGATTATGATATATATGAATATATTTTGACTTTCATATGTTGTATATGATGAGTTTTAGTGATTCATTTTATATATTTTATGTTAGTTTTGTTTATATGTGCTTTTAATTTTTCTATATCTTCAAATACTACTTGAAGAATAACTCTCATGAATTGATGTGGGGTTTTTTTTGTGATAAGATATGCTACAGAAATCCCTAGGAGTCCTCTATATCTTCACGATAATATTAAATATTTATATATTTCTTTTATTAGAGGTGACCCTCCCTATTTGAAAATAATTTTACTATTATTTCATCATCCTTAAGTTGGAGGTGTTTATCTCAAACATGACCTTTTTTTTCTGAAAAAATCGATCTTATAAAAATTCAATTATATTCTTTTGATTTAATTAATTTCTATCAAATATACTAATCATGGTCTAAATCCCTATATTTTATCAACACTTAAATAAAATTCTGATCTTAGATTTCCAATCTTTCTAAATATTATCATTTTTTTTTCATCTTATATTATTTAAATTTTAAATTTTTATATAAATATTGAGTAGGTTATATTTATTTACACTTAAACTATATTTTCTTAAACATATTTTATAAAATTTATAAAATTTTAAATTTTATGTTGATTCCATAATGTTTTTGGAAAAATATTTTACACACTTATAGCTCAATAATTCAAAAAGCATATCTTACCTCAAGGCTAAGAAATGCTTTTAGGAATGAAATCTCTAATCTACACTCTTTAACCACATGAACTTATCCATTTAACATAAAATGTGTTATTCAACAATTAATAACTATTCATAATGTAGATTTATAAAGTGTTTTATGTTTTTACAACATTGAATCAAGAATAATGTATTTCACATCTCAATAAAATATTATTAAAAAATATACCAAAATAAAATTTTTATATATAAAAATAAACAAAAGTAAAAATAAAATAAAATAAAATAAAATAATCTTTCATTAAATAATATATTTATAATATAGATATATAAAAGTAAAATGAGTCCTACACATACTATGACATTAGCATACAATAATAATATATCAAGCTTGATAATTATTGATGTATAACTTATCTGGTCCTCTTCTTCAAAAATTAAAAAATTTAACAATTAAAAATTATATATCTATTACTACACTTTAAAAAAATATTAAAAAATAATAAACATTTAAAATATATATATTTTAAAAATACACAAAGAAACATAAAACCGTACAAAATAATATTTTAAATACAATCATTCTATATAAGATAAAAATACAAATATTTACTATTTAAAAAATCTTAAAAAATAAAGTTCCAATTACCAAAAAAAAAAAAATAATTAATATAAAGTTCCAATTACAAAAAAAAATAATTAATATATATATATAACCAAAAATTAACAATCCACCTGAACCAACAAAGCTTACACATCCATATTCAATTGACACTTGCAACGCCTCTGAAATATTAATTATCTATTGAATTCATTAAAATAGAAAATCTATATGAAGCACAAAGAAATTGGCGTAACGGTCAGACAAAAGCCTGTGAGATGGAACTATATGAATTCATTAAATATTTTTGACGTTATGTGTGCTTGAATTTTGGGTCGAAGTGATTTTCATGCCTAACAGTCGACTGGTCCATTCGGGAATGAACATGTGCTCTAATTTGCGGCTAAGCTTAATTCGATCATAAGGTCTGATACGCAGTAATCTCCATGGTAGAAGTGTCTCTTCCTTCCCTTCTACTATCTCCTCTTTCCCTTCTACCATCTCCTCTTCAGGCGCAAGGACACTCCATGGTAGAACTGTCTCCTCTTTCCCTTCTACTGTCTCCTCTTCACGCGCACAGACAGAAAGCACACTGCAGATAATAATCAATGTTAAAACACGCATATAAAGATGAACATGATAGCAGAGAGCCATGTTTCTTCTAGGAACAGATGCAATGACTAAGGTTGTATGTGTGTCCAATGCCCAAAACTGATGCAATGACTAAATGTGATACCTCAACGAGACATATAAAAGCTGGCTCTCACGCTTTTTAAAAATTAGTGAGGCTTTTTTTATATTAGCCCCCTTTAATTTTAGCGAGCCCAATTACTGGTTAATTTTGTAATTATAGATTTCAAGGGTATATAAAGGTGTCTCTCACATGCAGGCGTTTTTAAATTTAGTTTTTTTGTAATTTTAGTCAGGCCTTTTTAATTTTCTCAAGGGTATTAATTAAAATTTTCAAGGACTCCAATTTAATTAGTTTTCTTTAGGTTTTTTTTCAATAATTAGCTTATTTTTAATGTAAGTTTTAAATATTTTAAAAAATAATCAAGCTAGTTACTAATTATTTTTGTTTGTCAATTTTAAATAAAATTTTAAAAAATAGAAAACATGAGCTTTTTAAAATATAGGGAAACTTTAGTTAGGTTTTTATTATGATTAATTATTACTATTTTACTTGTAAATTTTA
Organism: Wollemia nobilis; assembly: GCA_028583015.1. Lineage (NCBI taxonomy): Eukaryota > Viridiplantae > Streptophyta > Pinopsida > Araucariales > Araucariaceae > Wollemia > Wollemia nobilis. Next base: position 1,350,978 of record JAQPPZ010016827.1, read on the forward strand.
ATTATAAATTTTAAGATACTAAATTTTAATTAGGTTATATTTATTTGTTAATTTTTATTATAAATTTTAAAGATATTTAACTTAACATAACTTAAACTAACTAATCTCTATTTTGCTCAATTTTAATTTTAATTTTCAAACAAATATATTTATAATTAGGTGCGCACATGCATTTTCTTTTAACATGCAATAGTTTTAAGTTACTAATTTATTCAATATATTTAATTTTACTTAATAAAATTATTTTTTAATATTTATTTTAATTTTTAAATTTTAAATTACATTTTAGCTTACCTTTTTAAAAATATGTATTTTAAATAATTTTTTTATTATTATTTTTTATTTTTTATGTTTATAATATTTAATTGTCAATGGTTTATTAGTATTATAGTTTATTTAATATGTATATTTAATTTAGTATGGGAAATTTTAAGGTTGAATATTTTTTATTTTACCCTTGTTAAGGTTTGAAATTAAATTTATTAATAGAGGATTAATACACACCTACATAAACTACTCTTTAAACCTTGAACATTGGAAGAAGCCTTCTATAGTTGCCCTATTTCCCACGGTAGAAGAGCCAAACCTTGAACAGTTGCACTGTACTTCACCATGGAAAAGCCCAACCCTGAAACATTGCACAGTCCCATGTAAACCGTTGTGCTGTCCCCCATGCCAACCTTTGTGCTGTCCCCCACACTATGATTTAAACCAAATCCCGGTGAGTGTGGTCTACCGACAAGGATGCCACTTGCATTATCGGTGATGTGACCAGGATTCAATCCCAATAATGAATATGTACAAGAAGTATTATATTATATATAATAAAAAAAACAAAATCCCAAAACTTTACACAGTCTCAAAATATTATATGTATATATATCACCTACTCTTTTTTTTTAGCATTTTGGACTAGCTAGACTGGACTCGACAGGACCTTCGATCTGGATTTTCATGGCGACATTGCTTAGGAATGGCAGGCAGTATCTGATCACAAATTTCACAGACTTTCAACTGGGTTCCATAGGCAGCTTCCTTCTCCATGAAAGCATCTTCTTCTTATCTGGGCTTCCTTTTATAGCACTTGAGAGACTAGGCTTATTGAACCAATACAAAATACAGAGCAAGAAGAACACCCCTGCTGCACAAGCGAGATGCATTGCTCGCTTGCTGTTATACCGCTTTTGTGTAAATCTGCCTTTAATGATGGTTTCATACCCTTTATCCACATTAATGGGCATGACAAGCAAGTTACCACTTCCATCCTGGAAAGTAGTTGTATCGCAAATCGTGTGTTATTTTATTCTTGAGGATTTTGTTTTCTATTGGGGCCACAGCAATTTGCATACAAAATGGTTGTACAAGCTTGTTCATAGCGTGCATCATGAATACGCAACACCATTTGGATTGACATCTGAATATGCCCATCCTGCTGAAATTTTGTTCCTTGGTTTTGCTACAATCGTTGGTCCTGCTATTACTGGGCCTCATTTATTCACATTATGGCTATGGATGAGTTTAAGAGTCTTGGAAACTGTAGAGGCACACTGTGGCTATGATTTTCCTTGGAGCCTTTCTAAAGTGTTTCCAATTTATGGAGGAGCTGATTTCCATGATTATCATCATCGACTGCTCTTCACCAAGTCTGGGAATTACTCGTCGACTTTCACTTATATGGACTGGTTATTTGGGCTGACAAAGGCTACCGTAAATTGAAAGCTCTCAAGATGGATTCAAAGTCATTACGAGAGAATGCTATGACAATTTTATATGAGAATTTTGATTGTTCTTGGAAAAGGACTTGAGGCTGGACCAGATAAGTGTCAGTTAAGTCCAGAAATAAGATCTGAAGAGTCATTCTGAATGATCTCCAAAAGCACTATCAGTCTATGTACACTTCTTAGGAGTCCATTTGACTTAGTTTTCAGTCAAGTTCTTTGAAAGAGTAAGTAACAAAATTTGAAGGTTTTATGGAATTAGATGAGTTGATTGTATCTCACTCTGAGAGCACAACATAAAACTTTGATGCGTTGGATTTAAGTCTTGTGGCCTGTTGATTATCCTTAGGATTGTGAGGTGGTTTTGTGGACGTTTCTCTGTGTTATTTTGTAATAAAAGATAACAAAATGGTTGGCTTAAGGGAAAAAAATAGGTTACTTGTAAAATACTTATATCTTTTATTTAAATATTAGGGTTTATTTAAGGAATAAGAATATTAGGGTTGCATAGATTGGGGATTGCATGGATCCAGGATCCATGGTGTCCACAAATATGGGTTTACACAACCCTTGGATTGCATAGGTCCGAGACTTATACAATGTCAGGATAACGAGGCGAGAGCTAGCTTCAGTTTTGTGTAATTGCATAAATTCAGGATTTTTGTTAAATCATATTAACATCAACCAACAGTTTACTCTCGAGCATATACATATGGTCCTAGGAATGTGCAAAACCTTAAAATGGAAACTTGTGAATTAACTTTGCGGATTTATTCATACCAACCTTGCAGGAAGCAAACACAGAAACTTGTGAATTAACTTTGCAGATTTATTTACACTAACATTGCAGAAAGTAAACACTTAAATTAAAATGCTCACAATAAATTAAACAAAGGCACAAATGTGCAAATAGATAAATATATATTATATTAGATATATTTCAACCGTGTTGCTGCCATAGTTTTACAATGAGCAAAGTCTTTCAACCAAGAGCATCTTTCTTCACAAGCTTTGCATACATTTACATAGGTTGTGCTATTGCTGCACTATTACACGCAAGAGATTTTTCAAAGGCTTTATACTTGCCTTCTTGCACTTGTTGATTTGGTTCCTTTTACTTGCCTCCTCTCTTCTTCACTCTAATTTCATGCTTCAACTGCTCTCACTTCATCATCAATAAATAATACCCAACACTCGTATATATAACCGAGAAGGAAAAAACACACTACTTTTTTTTACATGCGTTAAATGCAAAAGGTGGTGTCAATTAGATCTCCAAATAACTACAGCTATTGGGAGTAAACACAAATACTCCAAATTTGGCGATGGATTCTGATATGCACAGACAACAAAATATGTTAGAGATATGTCAAAGATATGTTAGGGGTAGCTAAAATATGGATTAGTTTCCAAAATCCTTCTTTAAGCGAGATTTCACAAAACTTTGACACCGAAAATTTCCTTCAACCTTCTAAAATCTTCCTCCTTGAAAGGTTATGTGAAGATATCTGCAACCTACTCTTTAAACAACTCAATTTCATTCTTTTCACCAACTTTGTGATGAAATTATATCGGATGTCAAAATTCTTGCTTCTTTCATGAAACATCAGATCCTCAGACAGTGCTATGGTAGAATTACTATCACAAAGTATTGTAGTTACCTCTTCTTGTTGATGATGCAACTCACCTAAAATTCTTCTCAACCAGACTACTTGACATGTAGTTGAGGTGGCAGTAACAATGTTAGTGTAACTTAATTGTTTATTTCATTATTTAGGCTATTGTTATATTGTTGTAACAATGTCTATTTCTCACCTGGTTAGTTCCGTCTTCATCGGACTATTCTAGGGCATCAATGTATTATTTAATCAACTAGTTATCAATGCAATTATGTTCAATGTTTTACATGGTATCAGAGCTTCTTCAATTTTTGGGCAATTTGTGATTACGATGTAGGAGCCTATCTTTAGAGGGCTTTTTTAAAATAAGTTTTAAATTAATTTTTTATTACTCAAAATGGAATTATTTAGTGCAAAAATAATTTGTCGAAAATGGTAATTACTAAAAATGATAAATTTTGATGAAAAAATAATTTGCCGAAAATAGTAATTACTTAAAAAGGCAGTTTTGGTGGAAAAATCAATTTGCTAAAAATAGTAATATTTTATTTTTAGGGCTTTAAGCTTTAAGGTTTTATTTTAGGGTTTCTTTTAGGGCTTCAAGTTTTAGGGTTTTCTTTTAGGGTTTCTTTGGAGATATATATTCCCTTGGTATTGCATTGTAAAAGGGGAAGTGAATCCAAAAATGAGAAAATAAGATATTTATTGGTTTATATCCATGTATTATAGTTTTTATGTGAATGGAGGGTTTTACTGATTATTTTCATTTATTGCAGTTTTTATGTAAATGGAGGGTTTTACATATTATCTTCATTTATCGCAATTTTTATGTAATGGGAGGTATTTTTTTTTTACCTCTTGCAGCTGGATTTACATCATTTGGTATCAAATCAAGTTGGATCTTGATGGGAGGAGAAAAGATAAAATGAGAGGAGAGCAAAGAGGCTCTAAGAAAATTAGCACTATGTGCAGTGCTTGCAGAAGGTTTGTAAAACCTTGGATAAAGAAATTGGCACTCAGTGTAGTGCTTGCAGAAGGTTTTTTATATAAAGCCTCAGAGAAAGAGATTGGTACTTTGTGTAGTTCTTGCAGAAGGTTTGTAAAACCTTGGAGAAAGATATTGACACTATGTCTAGTGCTTGTAGGAGGTATTTTTTATGTAAAACCTCAGAAGGAGGAATTGACACTTTGTGTAGTGCTTGTAGAAGGTTTGTAAAATCTTAGAGAAATAAATTGGCACTCTGTGTAGTGCTTGTAGGAGGTTTTTTTATGTAAAAACCTTAGAGGGAAGAATTGGCACTTTGTGTAGTGCTTGTAGGAGGTTTGTTATTTTAAAACCTCAAAGGAGTAAATTGGCACTATGTGTAGTGCTTGCAGGAGGTTTGAGATATAGAACCTCGGAAGGAGATTGGTACTTTGAGGAGTACTTGCAAATGTGTGGCCCTATATGGAGAGCAATTATGAGTTTGATCAAAGGAACTCGCAGGAGCAGAGTTCTTTTCAACCAAAGGAGAATGATGCAGGAGCCTATCTTTAGAGGTTTTTTTTTTAAATAAGTTTTAAAGTAATTTTTTATTACTCAAAATGGAATTATTTGATGCAAAAATAATTTGCCAAAAATGATAATTACTAAAAATGGTAAATTTTTATGAAAAAATAATTTACCGAAAATAGTAATTACTTTAAAAGGCAGTTTTTTGTGAAAAAATTAATTTGCTAAAAATAGTAATATTTTATTTTTAGGGATTTAAGCATTAGGGTTTTATTTTAGGGTTTCTTTTAGGGCTTCAAATTTTAAGGTTTTATTTTGGGCTTTCTTTGGGGATATATATTCCCTTGGTATTGCATTGTAAAAGGGGAAGTGAATCCAAAAATGAGAAAATAAGATATTTATTGGTTTATATCCATGTATTATAGTTTTTATGTGAATGGAGGGTTTTACTGATTATTTTCATTTATTGCAGTTTTTATGTAAATGAAGGGTTTTACATATTATCTTCTTTTATCGCAATTTTTATGTAATGGGAGGTTTTTTTTTTACTTCTTGCAGCTGGATTTACATCAGATTATGGGCTCATGACCCGAGGCAGGGTTGGACCTACATCTTGGGCATAGATCTCAAGACAGATCGACTAGGATGCACGATTAGATTTGATAGGCCTGGACAAGGCTGACGTAAATGACGTGATCCAGATGATGGAGGACCGACTGGACTGGATAAAATTCTGGTCGTAACTACTAGGGCAACAAGGAGTGGACTACAACAATGGAGGACAGACAACGAAGGAGACGAGCCCCCCTAGCGTGGCAGCCAGGTGGCCCCACGCAGGTGAGGCTCCAAGTGGGTAGTGTCTCCTCGAGAAGAGACACTCTACAATGCGAGTGTTAGACCTTTTAAACACTCACGCTGCCCACTCCCACATGCATGTGGGATAATATTTTATTTAAACCTGCAACACCAGATGAACTCCTTGTCTCGACGTCAATCTAAAAAAGAAGTTTCAATTTTTTGTTACCTCCTCTCACGTAGCATGTGTTTTCTCTTGCTAGTGGATGGCTTCTACAGGTGATTTCAAGCAGTTTGTGCAGATTTGATTTTTTGTTTAGCCCTTCATTCTTCTCAAAAATCCCATATCTTCCTCCCAAGCCCATCACAGCTACGCGTTGCAGGAGTTTTCTAGCGGAGATCCTAGCCTTTTATGTCAATTTTTTTGTGTACTCTGGTGTTTTGCATAGGAGGATAGCCTGCTAAGGAGAGGTGTGATGCCGAGTCTAGTTGCAAGAGACGTAGGAGTTGAGCTCTACAAGATTTGGTAGAGGAACCCATCGCCACCATAGGGAGCCACCGTAGAGCGAAGGAGCGGTGGATGCTTGACGGAGAGGCTCTAGGAACACTCTCAAACACGTTAGGGCCTCTTGATCCTCTTGGATTAGCCCGCTAGCCCAGTTGGTCGAGGGGCAGTGGTAAGGCAGGAGAGGTCGCGGGGTCAATTCCCACCGACCCCCTTGATGTACCTTAAGGTATATAACGTTGAAATTTTTTGATTAAATTTTTTTTTATATAGTTTTTTTTTAATAATTTATTTCTTTAATTTAATTAAAGTTAAAAGTTAATTATTTTTTTTCTCTTCATATAATTATTTATTTTTGAAAAATATTTTTTTTTATGAATGTAGAGAAAAGTAATTAATTACTTAATTAAATTTTATAAGAGAAATTGTTTAAAAAAGCTTTTGAAAAGGTTCTTTTTCAAAACTTCATAAGGGGGGTCTTTTTTTTTCAAAAATCAAAGGGGGAATAGTGAGTAATTTTTCAGCATTGAAAAAGGCAAATTGGCAAAATTGTAAAGGTGCATTTTCGGCAGCACCCGACACCTATGGGTTTATTTTTGTGGGAAATTTTTGTTGTATGTAGCATTTTCATTCCTTTATGCACTACTTCATTAAATTTAAAAATCAAAATCACTCCCTACGTCCCTAGAATAAATAAAACCCATCTGTACAATTTATTGCATTGCAACGTTCGGTATTTGTGATACCTTTGGCCAACACTTACAGATAATGTTGTCTTGATTACGCTACTATATCCGCCACCTAATATAGTTACCAAAATGATGTCTGAGCTTGTTCTCTATCAATCGTTAGGGAGGAATAAGTACGTCATTTTGCATTTCTTTACTCCATTTCCACACCCTAATCGCTCTTTTTTTTAGGCTTAAATTTTGATGAATGTTCTGAAATCCAAAGTGTTTAGGGGAAGTTACACCCCATGCATGCAGATTGACGACTTTCTAAGGTGGGTGCCATTAATGAGGTGATTCCCTTTCAGTACCGCCTAAGTACCACATATCGTATAATCATTGAAATTACGTATAGTCTCCCTCACGTAAGGGTGGGTAATTTTCTTGATTTTTCAAAATACCTATAGTCTCCCTCATGTAAGGGCGGGTATTTTATATGGTATAATGACCTTAAATTAAGGTATATCGAAAGGAAGACCATTTGATGATATAAGGAACCTTCACTATGTCTGCAAAATTAATGATTGATGCTCATCAATTGTTGAAAGGTCCTAACTACATACCATGGAAAAATAATATGAAGGTAATCCTAGTCATGGATGACTTATGGGATGTTGTTTCTAGAGCAACAACCAGACCTTCACTTGTTGTTGGATCAACAATAGCCATAGCTCCACTGCTCAAATAGACTTTGACAAGAAAGACATCAAGGCAAAAGTGCTCATCTTGATTGCTATTTTAGATGAAGTTCAACCCCACATTACTGACTGTGCAAATAGTAAACATGCATGGGATGCCCTTAAAACTATATATGAGGGAAATAATGATTCCACTATTCTTTTTCTTCAATCGGAAGAGACAGTTGAACACTTTCTTTGTAGAGTGTCTGAGTTGAAAGCAAAATTGAATTCTTTGGGAGAATTTATTGATGACAAGATCCTTATCTCAATTGTATTGAGAGCTTTACCTTATTCTTATAGGGTTTTGATCACTTCCCTTCAGGTGTCACAATGGAAAGTTACCTTTTTGAGTTGGTCAATATGTTTCAAGAGGAGGAGGCACACCAACTTCAAAGAGATGATTCTTCTAACACAGCCCTTTATTCCAATAGGAAGGGTACTAAGAAGAAGGGTAATTTTCAAAAAGGAGGAAATTCTAACAAAGATTCAAAAGGGAAACAACCTCAACAAAAAAAAATATATTGCAAGATCTATGACAAAGACAATCATGATAGAAACAGATGTTGGCATAAGAATAAACAACCTAAAAAAAAGTCCAAAACAAACCATAAAACAAGAATAAGTAATCCAAAGTGAATGTTGTTGTCGAAGAATCTAACTTGGATTCTGAGAGGGCACACAAGGTGCTTATGACTACCACAGTTTCCAAGTAGAAGGATCCTATTTGGTATGTTGATTCTAGCGCTAGTAAGCACATGACTAGCGACAAGTCATGGTTTGAGTCCTTTGAGGCAAAAGAGGGCAAACATATCATTATTGTTGATGATAAAATCTACAATGTTCAAGGAGAAGGTACAGTTTCAATCACTCTTCCTGATGGCAAGTGTCAGATTGAAAAATTCCTCTACGTTCCAGGATTGGCAAACAATTTGTTGTCAATCACACAAATTCTAGACAAGGATATGGTTGTGAACTTTAGTATTGAGAGAGTCAAGAAGTGTTGTTCTATTACCAGGAGATGTAATAACATTGCAACCGCTTCATATAAGAATGGCTTATTTGCCTTAGATGCTATCTCTACTCCACATGTAGCCATGATAGTCTCTACAAAGGAGACAACTTCCCTATGGCACAAGAGATATAGGCATCTTAGTTCTGGTTACTTACTTGATCTAAGTAATTATGAGATGGTAAAGGGTCTTCCTTCTCTTTCTACCACATTGCTAGTGTGCTCTAACTACTTGGTAGAAAAGTAGCATAGAGTACCTTTTGAGAAAAGCTCTACAAGAGTAAAGAAACCTTTGGAGTTGAATCACAACGATCTGTGCGGTCCTTTCACACCCATCAGTTGTGGAGGAAGAGGTATTTTCAGTTGTTTGTGGATGATTACTCACGAAATATGTGGGTGTTATTTCTTAATCTAAAATTTGAAGTATTTGGTTTCTTCCAGAAATTCAAGAAATTTGTTGAGGAGTTAGGGACTCCTATAAAAACCCTCTACTCAGATCGAGGGGGGAAGTTTACCTCTAAATATTTTTTTGCATTCTTGACTGCACATGGGATCACGAGATAGTTAACTACTGCTTATACTCCTCAGCAAAATGAAGTTGTTGAAAGGAGAAACCATTCCATCATGGAAATGGTTAGTTGAATGCTCATAGGAGCTAGTCTTGAGCAACAATATTGGGCAGAAGATGACACCACATTAGTATATCTGGTGAATAGGGCACCCAAAAATGCCCTACAAGTAATGACTCCATAGGAAGCTTGGAGTGGTCGAAAACCCTCCATCTCTCATCTATACATTTTTGGATGTAAATATTTCATGCACATACCAAAAGAGAAAAGGAAGAAGCTAGATGAGAAGACATTGAAGTGTATTCTTCTTTGCTATGATGAACACTCTAAGGGTTATCATTTGATATATCCCTGGACCAAGAAGATACATGTCAATAGATATGTAGTTTTTTATGAGGCTTTCACATCACAAAGCACATCAGATGTATACCTACATCTTGTGGAATCTAAAGTTGAGAAGTGTCCTTTGTCATCAAATACTGGAGGTCCAAAATGGTATACAAATACAATCAAAGACTCAAAATTATCCACTCCACCAGATTTGACTTTGGATAGACCTCGTACTCGCAGCATGGCTCGAAAGGAGAGAGTAGTAGTAGAGACTACTAAGGTTGATGATATTTGTCAATATTTTGAGGAACTTTCTATAGATCTATATAGAGAAACAAAGGATATGAATATAGATGATGATAGGGTGTTTATGTCTTCAATGAATGAATATGAACCTGCTTCTGTACAAGATGCCCTTAGTGAGCCACAATGGAAGGATGCTATGGATGCTGAGCATAAATCTCTGATGAAAAACAAAACTTGGGAGCTTGTCAATCTGCCATATGGAAAGAAGCCCATATAATGCCAATGGGTGTACAAATTCAAGTACAATGCATATGGGATAATAGATAAGCATAAGACCCGTATTTTTACAAAGGACTATGCTCAAAAGGAAGGCATTGACTATGAGGAAACTTTTGCACCTATTGCTCGTATGACCACTATTCGAGTTCTTTGTGCTATGGCAACACAGTATGGGTGGAAAGTTCACCAAATGGATGTCAAGAGTTCTTTTTTGAATGGTGATCTCCAAGAGGAAGTCTACATGACTCAACTTGAAGAATTTGAAGTGGAAGGCCAAGAGTAGAAAGTGTGCAAATTGGTCAAATCCTTATATGGTTTGAAACAAGCTCCTCGATCTTGGTATATAAAAATGGATAATCACCTCCTGCAGCATGGATTCAAGAGATGTCCATCAGATGCAAACCTCTATTTCAAGAAACAAGGTTCTGAGATAGTGTTGCTTGTACTCTATGTTGATGATATGCTCATTATAGGGAGTTCAAAAACTATGATCTCTACTATCAAAAAGAACTTGTGTAAATATTTTGAGATGACAGATCTCAGAATTCTCCATTATTGTATTGGTCTGGAAGTGAGACAAAAAGAGCACTACATAAAAGTGTCTCAAAAAAAATATGCCAAGACACTATTAGAAAAATATCGCATGACTGATTGTAAGCCAATAGTAACTTCGATGGAATCAGGGCTTCAGTTATCATGATATGACGATTCACCTCAGGTATATGGTACTCTCTATCATAAATTGATTAGGATTCTCATATATCTAACAAATACTAGGCTAGATATCGTTTTTGATGTCAACTATATTTCAATATTCATGTAGGAGCCTAAGACCAATCATTGGAAAGCAACAAAATGTGTTCTTCACTATATCCATGGCATAATGGAATATGGCCTAGAATACAAGAGGAATGACAAATTCTTCTTGCAAGGACACATACTCTAACTATGTCGAGTCATATGATGATCGTAATTCAACTTTAGGATATATATTTCAGCTTAGATCTGGTCCTATCTCTTGGCACAGTAAGAAGCAACAGGTGGTTGATATCTCATCTACAAAGGTAGAGTATCGCATCACACGTGAAGTTGTGTGTGGAGTGATATGGTTGTGTCGCATTCTGACAAGTATGGGTCATCCATCAAAATATCCAATACACTTGTTCTTCAACAACCATGGTATTTTGAACCTTGTTAAGAACCCAGTGCATCATGAGAAAACCAAGCACATTGACACACAATATCACTTCATTCGAGACACATTTCCAAGGCACTAAATTTAGCTTCAGTACATCTCCACAAATGCTCAAGTTGCATACATATTCACTAAAGCACTTGCACATGTCAAATTTGAATTGTTTCGCAGCTCTCTATGTATTGCAAAATAATGTAATCAGGGGGGATGTTAGTATAGCTAGTAGTTATCTTATTACCCAAATAATGTAATAAGGGGGTATGTTAGTGTAACTATATTGTTTATTTAATTATTTAGTCTATTTTTATATCATTGTAACAATGTCTATTTCTTGCTTGGTTAGTTCAGTCTTCATCGGACTATTCTAGGGCATCAATGTATTATTTAATTAACTAGCTATCAATGCAATTTTTTTTGATGTTTTACAAACATACTATGCTTCTACATTGATAATGCAACAATTGGTTTCTTCTTTTATGACCATGAAATTGCACCTAATACAAGATGGAATGTGTAACCAGAAGTGCTCTTCTCATCATCAATGTTGTTAATCCAATCTCTATCTGTGTAGCCAACAAGTTCAAGCTATTATTTTCTTGCATAAAATACTCCACGGTCTCTGGTTTTGTTGACATACCATAATATTTTGTTGCTTGCCTACAAGTGAGTATTATTTGATACCTCCATGAATTTGCTAATTAAACACACTATAAATATTAGGTCAAGCCTAGTTGCCATCAAATACATGTAACTTCCAACTAATATTTTATTGAATGTTGGATTGACATTACTGTTGTAATATTTCTTTCTCAATTTCAGACTTATTGCAATAGGAGTGATAGTTGGTTTGTTGTATTCTAAACCTCCTCAAGATATATTTTTCATACTTGCATTGAGATATGAAGATACCATATATAGATTGAGTAACTTCACTACCGAGAAAGTATTTCATTAGGCGTAAATCCATAATTTTAAACTCATGTTTCATTACACCTCAAAACTGATTAAAGAACATATTGTTGTTGCCAGTATAATTCAAATTCTCCATATACAAGTAGAATATTATCATATCTTCCTTTTCATTAGTCTTTATGTAGAGAGTGTGCTCATATGGGCACTTGATTATTTCATTCTCCTAAAAGTATACATCAATGTGGCTATACTAAGCCTTGGGTGCTTAATTTAACCCATACACGGCTTTCTTCAATTTTAGCATCTTTCCTTCTTTCTCTTCTAGTTCATAGTCAAGTGGTTGGTCTATGTAGACCTCTTCTTCCAAAACTTTGTTTATGAAGGTTGATTTGACATTCATCTAGGATCCTTTTTGTGTTGCCAATGCTAGGATCATCCTCATTATATCAACCCTAGTTATATGTGTATACACTTCATGATAGTCAATGCTTGACTTATGCTTATAGCCTTTTGCAACCAACCTTGCTTTATATCTTTCAATATCATCTTAGGTATTAAAATTTGTTTTTTATACCCATTTTATAGTAATGGTCTTCTTTCCTACTGGAAGATCCATTAGCTTACAAATCTGATTTACTCTATGGATTCTATCTCATCATCCATAGCTTTCACCATTTACTATATTTAATTGCCTCTTTAAATGAAATGGGATCACACCATAAAAATAAAGCAAAATCAGATTACTCTTCAACTTCTATTTCATTTCTAGTTACCTCATATGTCTTACAAGATCCTTGTCTTCGTTGGTGTTCTCATGTTGGAGATCATTATTACATGTGGTGGTGAGTATGATGATGTAGCAGGGTTGTTGCTCATAGTGGTACTCGTACTTAAATATAAGGTCTAATTGATGCCTTCTTCATTCAAGTATTTGGACTCAATAGTTGTTGGCTCTTGTTGGCCAGTCTTCAAATTCTACTTCCAAGATTCATCTTCCATGAACTTCACATATCTACTTATGATCAACTTCTTTGTAATAGGGTTATACAATCTATAGGTCTTTGACTCTTCACTATACCCAATGATAGGGTTATGCATAAGGTGTCGGACCCAAAATGTATCTATAAAAATTAGGTGAATCAGTTTTTAAATCAAGGTAAATCATGTCCAACATAAGGCAAATCAATAGGGAAAATTGCCTTTATTTTCCATAAAAACTATAAAAATAGGGTGAATCAATTGCAAAATATTACCCTTACTAGATCTCTACTTTTTTTTTTGGATATCACACTTTAGCAACTTCAAAGCTCATTTTAGAGGTCTTTCTAGGGTTTTTTGAGGATTTTACCAAGTGCATTACCAATCAAAGATAGTTTAAAGCATAAATATTATCGAGCTAAGTGGTTTAAAAAAATTAAAAATTGATCTATAGATCAAAAGTATGCCTTCTAAAAGGTTATCTACTAATTAGACACAGTCAAACCACATCCAACTACAAAAGTGTGGTCCAAATGTACTTCCATAGTCGAACTGCATCTGGCTATAAAAGTTCACCCGAATGAAGTCCGACTATACTTTTGCAAATAAAACACATCTAGTAGCAAAAGTGCACCCAGATGTGGTTCAAGTTTACTTTTGCAACCGGATGAGGTCTAACTGCAAAAGTACAAGTAGACTACATTCGGCTGTAAAAGTGTACCTGGATGCGGTCCGAGTGCACTTTTATAGTTGGATGCAATTTAGCTGCAAAAGTGTAGTCAAACCTCATCTAGTTGTAAAAGTGCACTTGAACCACATTTGGGTGCACTTTTGCAACTGTATGTAGTCCGATTGCAAAATTGCAATTGGATGCAACCCAACTACACTTTTGTAGTTGAACCACATCCAGTTGCAAAAGTGCATTCGGATGCAGTTCGAGTGCACTTTTGCAGTTGAACCACACTCGACAACAAAATTATAGTTGAACCACACTTTTGTAGTTAGATGTTTTTTAGTTAGACAAGACTCCTTTACAACTACTCCTCTATCAAACCACTACTCCTCTACAACCAATTATTATTTTCCTCAATCAATCATCTATTCTTCTCTCTACAACTGATTATTATTTTTTCTACTATAGGTCATTTCTCAATAAGAATGAATGTTTTAGTTGTATGGGTATGGTTTTCATGTTAGGTATATATACTAGTATAAGAGGCGAATTTGGTGGGATAAATAAAAAAAATTATAATTTCAAGTTTAAAAGGATCCTCGATTTAGGCGGGTTTGCTAGCGATTTTTAAAAAATAGATAATATTATTATCTATGTGGGGCGAGCAGACACCTAAAACTTTTTTGAACCCAAAATTTTTGGGTGAATGGGCTGATATCCAAGGTCCCCAAATTCATAAATTTCCATTTTTGAAAATGCTAATATTCATGAATTAATGAAACTTTACCACTATGCATAACCCTACCCAATGAAAATGCATTTTTCTACCTTGTCATCCATATTTCTTCTCTTCTCATATAGAATATGTGCATATGCTATGCATCCAAAGAATCTCGATTGAGCAACATTTGAATTCTTGTTGCTCCATTCTTCTTGAGGGATCATGTCCTTCACACTCTTTATATGACATTCATTTAGTAGATAAATTACACATGCTACAACCTTTACACATAACTCATTTGGAAATGTTTTTACCTTCAACATGATCCTTTACATATCCATTATGGTTTTGTTTTTCCTCTCTACAACACCATTCTATTATGGTATATTTCTGGCTATGAACTACCTTATGATTCCATTTGATTTGTAGAAGTTGTGGAAATAATTGGAGATGTACTCACCTCCTCCATATGTTCTAAGAGTCTTTACATAACAACCACTCTATTTTTTCAACCAATATTTTTAACTCCTCAGCTTTTCCAAACACTTCTAACTTTTTTTTAAGGGATATACCCATGTCTTTTGACTCAAATCATCTACAGAGGAAGAATGCATTTATTATTGGCAAATGGGTTGGTTTACATAGACCCATATACATCTGAATTCAATAACTCCAATGATTGTGAATATCTCCATGATTGTCCTATAGGGAATGCATCCCTATGTTGCTTATCTAAAAGGCAACCGGGTTGCTCTATGAGAAGTAATTCCCTCATAATTTAATTTTTGTGGAACAAGTTCAGGTTGCTTAAGCTTAAATGGTGAAATCTAAGATGACATAGACATATAGCATTATTTACAACTGCACTAAATGAAAGTAACATTTCACTCTAAATTTTTAGAGGAAACATCTTGTTCTTTGTCATGGCTAAATTTTCTATGAACCTATTTTCTCTATCTCTAATGATGTAGTCTCTATTTAAAAATATAATGTGTTCCCATTTTGCATAAATTACCCAACGCTCAACAAATTTTGTTTCATCCCAGGTACATAATACACATCAAGATTGTATTTTATTTCTCCTTATTTTTGTGAAAATTATAATCCTCCCTTTTCCCATGAAAAGTACCTTGTTGTTGTTTTCCATCTTCACTTCAGACTTGATGGTCTCATCTAGTTGTGAGAATATTTGTATGTTCGTAGATATGTGGTTACTACAACCACTATCAAAGTACCATACATTACTTTAGCTCTATTAATCAACACTACAAGTTAGCATCATATACCCACAAGCATCTCTATTTTCTACATTCTCATTCTCATTGGTATAGTGGGCTTGTTACTTATTTTAGTTAGCCATCTTCTTTCTAAACTTGTAACTATAAGGGTCAAATTTCTTGTAGTAATAACATTAGATCTTGGATTTATCATACCTTTGATTTGATCCTCACTAATTTTTATTGTTGCCTCTTTTTATTACTTGATGTAACTTCCAAATAACTTCTTCTTTGTTGGAGTAGTGTGTTCATTCTCCTCTCTCATGGCATCTACCACATTTGCCTCTGCTATTTTATCCTCTTCCTCCTTGTGAATTTGAGGTTGTTTGTTAGGATTATTTTCTTCTGCTATTATCTCTAAATGAGACCTATGTCTTAAATGCTTTCTCCAATGAAGATTGTGTTATCTGATTCATATTCTTCTCATGTGTCTGCAAAGAACCCATGAGCTCATCCACTAAAATGGTTTTTAATTTCCTTGATTCCTCAATGGAAATGATGACTAAGTCAAACTTGACTGGTAGGAATCTAAGTACATTCTCCATAATTATATGGTTCTCAAGATTCTCCCCATTCATCCTCATCTAATTTATAATATCCATTGTGTGGCTGAATAATTCACTCATGGAATTTGAGTCATTCATCTATAGATTTTTTAACTCCCTTCTCAACATCTCCAATCTTACCAACTTTATTTTATTGGTGCCTTGGAAGGAGTTGGCTAAAATTTCCCATGCCTCCTTTGATTTGGTTATTGCTGCAATTCTAGGAAATATGGTCTCCTCAACTGCATACATAATGTAGAACAAGACTTTCTAGTCCTTTTGGTTCTCCTTCAATAAATATTTCTCAAATTGAGAAAGAGCACTCAATATTACTGCATCTATGGGTTCTAGATACCCATTCTCCACTAGGTCCTAAATATCCTAAGACCCAAATAGAATATTTATTTGAATGCTCTAGTAATCATAATTCTTTCCATTGAAATTTAGGATATGTAGTTGCAGAGGATTGTTGTTGGAATCCATTGTTGCTATGGCTATTAAACTCCCATTAATGGCTCAAGCTATGATACCAATTTGGAAGCAAAATGTAACTAAAGGTCCAAGAGCCTTTTAATTTTTTTGCATGCTTCACTATGCCAAACTTGTAGGGATCTAGGATTGCATAGATTCATTATCCAAGATTACATGAATCTAGGGTATGCACAAATCTGGGCTTGCACAATGTAAAGATTGCACAAATCCAAGACTTACAAAAAACTGAGATGAGTAGGTGGGAGCTAGATCCAATTTTGTGCAATTACACAAAGAAAATATTTTTTTCAAAACAGATGACGTTAACTAAGAATTTACTTTAGTTTCAGGCACATGCATGATCCCAAGATTTTCCAAAGCCAAGAAGCCACTAAACCCTAAAAAGGAAACTTGTAAATTAACTATGTGGATTTATTCACACTAACATTGTATAGTCTCAAGAAAGGAAACACTTAATTAAAATGCTCACAACAAATTATAAAAATGCACAAATGCACAAATAGACAAATATTTATTATACTAGATATATTTCAACCACATTATTTTCTTAACTTTACAATGAGTGAGGTCTTTCAACCAAAAGCTTCTTTCTTCAAAAGCTTTGTACGCATTTGTAAAGGTTGTGCTATTGTTGCACTATTCCACGTAGGATATTCCTCAAAGGTTTTGCACTTACCTTCTTGTGCTTGTTGCTTTGGCTCCTTTTGCTTGCTTTCTTTCTTCTTCACTCTAACTTCATGCTTCAACTGCTCACTTCATAATCAGTGAATAACATCCAAAACTCATATATATAGCTAAGAAGGAGGGAAAAATATAACTACTTTCTTGACGTGCATTAAATGCAAAAGGTGGTGTCAATTAGATATTCGAATAAGTGCAACTATCGGGAGTAAATACAAATGCTCCAAAATATAGTGATAGATTCTGATATCCAAGAGCAAAATATATATCAGAGATATATTAGGGATAGGTGAAATCTAAAATAATTTTCAACATCCACCATATGCTTGAAATCAATTTGACCATATAAATTTAAACTTTTAATACATAAAAATATGAATTTTAAAATATCTTCGTTTTTAGATAAGTATGTAAGAACTAATTTAGTATGCATTCTTATTTACCTATCAATTTAGAGTATCTAAAGTGGGAGTGGAGGTGCTATTTTTTTTTCCTTGCAATTTTTCAAGGTTCTTTTTTCTTCTCTTTTTCTTTGTAAGTTGAGTTTGAGTCGCACATGTTATGATATTTCTTAATTCTTCTTATAAAAGAAAATGTTCATCTCTATTGTCCTTATATTTATTGCTAATGTTATGTGGAAATAAAGTTCTTCCAAAACATCAACAATGTTAGAGCAACCTCAAATTATAGTTCAACAATACATTTATTTATGATTGGGGCTTACCAATAAAATATTGTTATTTATAGGTATTCAATATAGTTATTTGACATACTAGAAACTACCTGATTGAAAAGGATATGGCAGGAGTGAGATGAGCGAGAGGAACAACGAACGGAGGTGCGACTAGTGGGTCAGGAATTTTTGCAACATTTTTAGGTGGTGAACCGCCACTTTTGGGGTATTCAGGTGGCGGGTTTTCTGGTGAAAGTGATGGCAGCCTCGGGGAACCACTAGATGGTGAGGCTGACTATTGCGGTTCTAAGCTTACTAGGGTTTTAGCAGGTGTTAATACCAAAGTTCCCCCATGGTCACCTTCAACCTATGCGGATAAAGTTAGGGCTTCATCTGGGAATTCTCCTTTCTATATTCCAATTCCCTTCTCAGTCTCAGGCAACTTAGTATCCTTCCCACATGAATCTATGGAACCCCTTATTTTTGAGGAATCCATTTACCTGATTAGTAAGTTTGTCGATGCTCAACTGAATATTAAAACCATTCACAAATGAGCGTTATCTAAATGGCACCTTTTCAGCAACATGGACCTGATGGCCTTCTCGCAAGGTTTTTTCATGATCAAGCTCAACAATGTTGTCGACTCTCACTACATCCTTACTAGTGGGCCATGGATATTTGGCCACCATAGCCTATTTTTATGTAAATGGGGTGAAGAATTTGACCCTAAAACTCAGAGCATCAACTCAGCTCTAATATGGATCAAGCTCCATGGTCTCCTCCCTAGTTATTCTACAATGACTTCCTCAAAGGCATTGCTTAGACCATCGGTGAACTTGTGGGTGTCGATCCTTCTATCAAATCCAGATCCAGGATGACCTACGCCTACATCTGCATTCTCTCTAATCTAGATTCATCCCTACCCACATTCTTCAAACTCACCATTGGTGATTATAAGCGACGTCAAGGTGTTGAGTACAAAAACAAACCTACATACTACATTTAATGCAAAAAATAGGGTAATCTAAGGTCGCAATGCCAAAATTTAAGGAAGAAGGCTCTGAAAGATATCGCCAAGAAGATACTAGGATAGAACCAAGGATTTTATAATAAGTTGCAGCCCAAGAATGACAAGCAGTCCCAGCACTAGGCGCACCCTCCTTCCCGTCCTTGCCAAGATTTAAATCAGGCTGGTTCTCTATTTTATAAATATAATCCTTTCATCCCACTTGGTAATCTCCAAGATTCTAAAGTCAATCCTATCCCTCAGTTGATATATTACATCCCCATATCCCCTCGTCATGGTAAAATTATGGTGCAAAGTGATCCCACCTCCCCTTCCCACTCGGGACCATCCCATCCACCCCCCTTGTCTTCTACACCATTCTCTTTTAACCCTGGTGGTGTTGGTGTTAGTCCTTTTGTGCCATTGAGACCCTCTCCCTCACCTCTAATCCCCACATCCCCCCACTACCTTCTAAATCTGGCTACCTCTCCCTTTCCATCCCCATTTCTATTCAGGAAACTACTCGTAGTCCCCTGTCTCCAAAACCATCCCGAGGACCTGCCTTAGGAGCCTTAACCCTTAAAATTCCTTCATCCTCCCCATTTTAGGTGTCACCCAAACTTCCATCCACCGCAGATACATGTAGTGATAAAAGAAGAGGTAGACCCTCTAACATTGAAAAAATAATCAAAGATACTAAAGATGCCATAGCCAATGGCCTCCAACCAACCATCTTGTATGGCATTCTAGACATGTCCAATGTGGAACCTTCCTCCAATGGGGAAAAAAGAACCAAATCAACTCCATCTCAAGGGAGAGGTAGAGGTAATAAATCCTCGTCCAAATCATCTAAATGAAGCTTTTGTCCTAGAATGTAACAAGCCTCAACAGGGCGGCAAAACATAGGACAGATAGATCAATCAAAAAATAAGTAAAACCAAATATCATGCTTCTACAGGAAACTAAAATAGATGTGCAAAGTAGTATAAATGTATGCAAATCCATAGAACTATTGCCATCTCAGATAGAGCCATTAGCATTCTTTCCACCAATAAAACCACAAACTTCCAGTGGATCAACACCAGCATTTATGCTCCTAATAACTCTCCTAGTAGGAAAACTTTTTGGGACATCCTCACAGCTATGTGCAACAAATTTGAGCAATTTCCATGGATGTTCGTAGGATATTTCAACTCCCCCCTCTTCCCATCCGATAAAAAAGGTGGTATCCCCATCACTCCCAGATGCACTAAGGATTTTAGTGAGTTTTTTAATAATAATGAACTCATGGTTTTCCAACTTCAAGGATCAAATTGTACTTGGAGCAACAGAAGACCTGGCAACCAACTTATTCAAATCAGGCTTGACATGTTTCTTATGTCTAAAGATATCATCAACCTGTTAGGTGATAGTAAGCTTTCTACGTGACCTAAAATAGGGTTCAATCATAACCCTCTAATCCTGGATTGTAACTGCAAAATGTATCCTTACAAAACTCCATTCATGTTTGAGAAGATGTGGTTAAACCATCCAGATTTAAAAAAGTGCATCGATGAATGGTGGCAGCATGACCCCCTAGACAACCCAATGTCAAGATTATATAGGAAACTCAAGTTTATCAAATTTAAACTGAAAGAGTGGAACAGTAATGTCTTCGAAAATATTTTCTAGGAAAAAAACTCATCGAGGAGGAGCTTCAAAGAGTTGAACAAATCATCCAAACTGGAGCCCCAGGGTCTGATATCTTTCATCAGGAAAAATCCCTCCTTGCTGATTTCCATAATAACCTAGCTATGGAGGAAGCTTTCTGGAGGCAAAAGTCCAAAGCGCTATGGCTAAATGAAGGGGACAATAACACTAAATTATTTCACGCCTCCACTTTGAGACATAGGAGCTCAAAGAACACTAAGGGAGATAGATCTACTATGAATGACATCCAAAAAATTACAGACGTTGTGTCTCACTTCCAATAGATTCTCAACCCTAGTATCCCATGTCCCCCCACATTAAAAATTCTCTGCTCCAAAACATACCTAGCCTAGTTTCTCAGGACTTCAATGACAACCTGCTTAAATCCTTCACTAATGATGAAATTCAGGAGGCCTTATTCACTATGGAGCCGGACAAAGCACCAGGGCCTAAGGGCTTTCCCCCCAAATTTTTCTAGCACTTTTGGGACATAGTGGGCAAAGAGGTCATGACAGCAATTCAATACTTTCAAAGATCTAAGAAAATGCCTAGAGAGGAAAATGCCACCTTCATTGTGCTTGTCCTAAAATCCCAAACTTGCAAATCCTTCTTTGATTACTTGTCTTACTGCACTTGTTGCTTTGGTTACTTTTACTTGCCTCCTCTCTTCTTCACTCTAATTTCATGCTTGAACTGCTCTCACTTCATCATCAATGAATAATGCCCAACACTCATTTATATAACTGAGAAGGAGTGAAAAACACAACTACTTTCTTGGCATGCATTAAATGCAAAAGGTGGTGTCAATTATATCTCCAAATAACTACAGCTATTGGGAGTAAACACAAATGCTCCAAAACTTGGTGATATATTTTGATATGCACAGACATCAAAATATGTTAGAGATATTTCAAAGATATGTTAGGGGTAGCTAAAATATGGATTAGTTTCCAAAATCCTCCTTTAAGTGATATTTTACAAAAAATTTGACACCGAGAATTTCCTTCAACCTTCTAAAATCTTCCTCCTTCAAAGGTTATGTGAAGATATCTGCAACCTACTCTTTGGACCTATAAAACAACTCAATTTCAA